>CM055118.1:190000549-191380723 GCA_029206835.1 Rana muscosa
TTACATCTGATTCATTCATCGGTAAGGCACATGGTCAAACAGAGTAACATGTCACATGGTTTCTTTATAGAATTACGAAGAATAGAAAGACAAGGTATAATTAAGTCAGGTTTGGGGAAGCATAATAGTGCATTCCGTTACCAGATAATTCTGGGCAATTAGGTACCAATACTACCCAAGTGGGTATAGATCACAAAATCAACTATATGAAGGGGCCGTAGCACAGTCACATAGGCGAACTATAACCTATCCGCCCTCACTTCCCCTTCAATTCTTAAATATTGAGTGCCCGGGTTTCTATCCATGGATCTCATATTTTATGAAATTTTTGCGGGCATTTCCGTCCTTTATATGTCAGCTTGTATATCGGGAGGACTGAGTCTACTAGTGTACGCCATTGACCAATCATTGGTGGGGAGAGTAGCTTCCAGTTTTGCAACAGTACTTTTCTAGCGTAGAACGCCAGGTAGAATATAAGGAGACCCTTATGGGTGGAGTGTGTCAGGGAGTCTGTGAGTCCCAATAGCAATAGCTTGGGATCCACTGATGCTGAGAGACCAGTCACTGTATTAATTTCCGCCAGTATCTGCCCCCAAAAATTTTGTATAGCCGGGCAGTGCCAAATCACGTGGTAGTACGTTCCAACCTCTTGTAAGCACTTGGGGCACCTCTCAAATTGTGTGGGGTAGATTCTTGCTAGGCGTTGAGGGGTGTAATGCAATCTATTTTTAGATCCGCAATGTAAACAATGCAATCTATTTTTAGATCCACAATGTAAACAATGCAAACTATTTTAGATCCTCAATGTAAACTATTTTTAGATCACCAATATATTTTTAGATCCCAATGTAAACAATGCAAACTATTTATTGTTAGATCCTCAATGTAAACAATGCAATCCAATTTTAGATCCTCTATCTATTTTTAGATCCTCAATGCAAACAATGCAATCTATTTTTAGATCCTTAATCTATTTTTAGATCCTCAATGTAAACAATGCAATCTATTTTTAGATCCTCAATGTAAACAATGCAATCTATTTTTAGATCCTCAATCTATTTTTAGATCCTCAATGTAAACAATGCAATCTATTTTTAGATCCTCAATGTAAGCAATGCAATCTATTTTTAGATCCTCAATGTAAACAATGCAATCTATTTTTAGATCCTCAATCTATTTTTAGATCATCAATGTAAACAATGCAATAAATTTTTAGATCCTCAATCTATTTTTAGAACCTCAATCTATTTTTAGATCCTCAATGTAAACAATGCAATCTATTTTTAGATCCTCAATGTAAGCAATGCAATCTATTTTTAGATCCTCAATGTAAACAATACAATCTAATTTAAGATCCTCATTGTAAACAATGCAATCTATTTTTAGATCCTCAATCTATTTTTAGTTCCTCAATGTAGACAATACAATCTATTTTTAGATCCTCAATCTATTATTAGATCATCAATGTAAACAATGCAATCTATTTTTAGATCCTCAATCAATTTTTTAGATCCTCAATCTATTTTTAGATCCTCAGTGTAAACAATGCAATCTATTTTTAGATCCTCAATCTATTTGTAAATCCTCAATCTATTTTTAGATCCTCAATGTAAACAATGCAATCTATTTTTAGATCCTCAATGTAAACCATGCAATCTATTTTTAGATCCTCAATCTATTTTTAGATCCTCAATGTAAACAATGCAATCTATTTTTAGATCCTCAATGTAAGCAATGCAATCTATTTTTAGATCCTCAATGTAAACAATGCAATCTTTTTTTAGATCCTCAATCTATTTTTAGATCCTCAATGTAAACGATGCAATCAATTTTTAGATCCTAAATCTATTTTTGGAACCTCAATCTATTTTTAGATCCTCAATGTAAACAATGCAATCTATTTTTAGATCCTCAATGTAAGCAATGCAATCTATTTTTAGATCCTCTATGTAAACAATACTATCTATTTTAGATCCTCAATCTATTTTTAGATCCTCAATGTAAACAATGCAATCTATTTTTAGATCCTCAATCTATTTTTAGATCCTTAATCTATTTTTAGATCCTCAATGTAAACAATGCAATCTATTTTATTTTTTTAACAGAAACGTTTTTATTAGAAAACAAAAAGAGTACATACAATGTCATTACATCTGATTCATTCATCGGTAAGGCACATGGTCAAACAGAGTAACATGTCACATGGTTTCTTTATAGAATTACGAAGAATAGAAAGACAAGGTATAATTAAGTCAGGTTTGGGGAAGCATAATAGTGCATTCTGTTACCAGATAATTCTGGGCAATTAGGTACCAATACTACCCAAGTGGGTATAGATCACAAAATCAACTATATGAAGGGGCCGTAGCACAGTAACATAGGCGAACTATAACCTATCCACCCTCACTTCCCCTTCAATTCTTAAATATTGAGTGCCCGGGTTTCTATCAATGGATCCCATATTTTATGAAATTTTTGCGGGCATTTCCGTCCTTTATATGTCAGCTTGTATATCGGGAGGACTGAGTCTACTAGTGCACGCCATTGAGCAATCGTTGGTGGGGAGAGTAGCTTCCAGTTTTGCAACAGTACTTTTATAGCGTAGAACGCCAGGTAGAATATAAGGAGACCCTTATGGGTGGAGTGTGTCAGGGAGTCTGTGAGTCCCAATAGCAATAGCTTGGGATCCACTGAGAGACCAGTCACTGTATTAATTTCCGCCAGTATCTGCCCCCAATAATTTTGATAGCCGGGCAGTCCCAAATCACGTGGTAGTACGTTCCAACCTCTTGTAAGCACTTGGGGCACCTCTCAGATTGTGTGGGGTAGATTCTTGCTAGGCGTTGAGGGGTGTAATGCAATCTATTTTTAGATCCTTGATGTAAACAAAGCAATCTATTTTTAGATCCTCAATGTAAACAGCGCAATCTGTAGATCCTCAATCTATTTGTAGATCCTCAATCTATTTGTAGATCCTTAATCAATTTTTTAGATCCTCAATCTATTTTTAGATCCTCAATGTAAACAATGCAATCTATTTTAGATCCTCAATCTATTTGTAGATCCTCAATCTATTTTTAGATCCTTAATGTAAACAATGCAATCTATTTTTAGATCCTCAATCTATTTTTAGAACCTCAATCTATTTTTAGATCCTCAATCTATTTGTAGATCTTCAATCTATTTTAGATCCTCAATGTAAACAATGCAATCAATTTTTAGATCCTCAATCTATTTTTAGAACCTCAATCTATTTTTAGATCCTCAAGGTAAACAATGCAATCTAGTTTTAGATCCTCAATGTAAACAATGCAATCTATTTTTAGATCCTCAATCTATTTTTAGATCCTCAATGTAAACAATGCAATCTATTTTTAGATCCTCAATGTAAACAATGCAATCTATTTTCAGATCCTTAATCTATTTTTAGATCCTCAATGTAAACAATGCAATCTATTTTTAGATCCTCAATCTATCTTTATATCCTCAATGTAAACAATGCAATCTATTGTTAGATTATCAATCTATTTTTAGATCCTCAATGTAAACAATGCAATCTATTTTTAAACCCTCAATCTATTTTTAGATCCTCAATCTATTTTAGATCCTCAATATATACAATGCAATCTATTTTTAGATCCTCAATCTATTTTTAGCTCCTCAATGTAAACAATGCAATCTATTTTTAAACCCTCAATCTATTTTTAGATCCTCAATCTATTTTTAGATCCTCAATATATACAATGCAATCTATTTTTAGATCCTCAATCTATTTTTAGCTCCTCAATGTAAACAATGCAATCTATTTTTAAATCCTCAATCTATTTTTAGATTCTCAATCTATTTTTAGATCCTCAATGTATACAATGCAATCTATTTTTAGATCCTCAATCTATTTTTAGATCCTCAATGTAAACAATGCAATCTATTTTTAGATCCTCAATCTATTTTTAGATCCTCAATGCAAACAATGCAATCTATTTTTAGTTTCTCAATCTATTTGTAGATCCTCAATCTATTTTTAGATCCTCAACGTAAACAATGCAATACATTTTTAGATCCTCAATGTAAACAAAGCAATATATTTTTAGATCCTCAATCTATTTTTAGATCCTCAATGTAAACAATACAATCTATTTTTAGATCCTCAATCTATTTTTAGATCCTCAATGAAAACAATGCAAACGATTTTTAGATCCTCAATCTATTTTTAGATCCTCAATCTATTTTTAGATCCTCAGTGTTGGAGGGAAACATGGTCTAATGTTATATTTCTGAAGTTTCTACATATCTGTTTTTATTCCCAAAATCAGCCATGCTGACACTTGCAGTCCCATGGTTTTAAAAGGTACAGAAGAATTTGGCCCCAGGCAAAACTTGCATAGCAGGGGGCCTGGTTCACGTGTGTGTAGAACAATACCACTCTACAAGCAAGCTTGAGAAAGACTGTCCTGTGAACACTGATTGGTCCAGAAGCAAAGGGGGTTGGCAATGGGGGGAGTTTGAATGAGTCTGACTGAGTTTTGTAAAAAGGATCGTTTAATAGAGCTCTGTCTCTTTTCGCTCCTGGGCTGCTGGTGAGAGCATCATGGAAGCCTGTGCATGAGCCTGAAGGCTTGGGCCTAAACTCCATGCGGCCCAGACCTCTCTCAACAGCCAAGCTCAGCCATCAAGGACTCTACCTAGAGGACGTGTTAAGTAGATGTATTTTTTATTATTGTCATAGGCTCTATAGATATCAGCTGTTAGTATGTGATATTCCTATTTTCTTGGGAATTAAATGTAACATTGTTTACTGAGCAAATGTGTCTGTCTTCATAGTTAACATTGTATCATTAGGCCTAGCATACTCTGATAGTCTAGCAATTATAGGGATTAGACAAGGGATACATATATGCAATAGCTATATAGGCTACAATAGAGTGTATAGTTGGGATGAGCTTCGTGTTCGAGTCGAACATACGTTCGACTCGAACATCGGCTGTTCGATCGTTCGACGAAGATCGAACGATTTGGGCCGTTCGCGCCAAATTCGAGTGACGCGAACGGCCCACAATGCACTACGCCATCGCAGTGTCATCCAGGCGCTGTGATTGGCCAAGCATGCACTGTGACCCCGCATGCTTGGCCAATCACAGCGCCGGCAGCGAGGAGAGCAATGATTGGCCACAGGCAGGATGCCTGTGGCCAATTATTGCTGATGGGGTTTAGTACACGCCCCACACTATAAAAGGCCGCCAGCGCGGCGGCCTTGTGTAGTGTGTTCCGGAGCAGGGAAAGAGAAGCATAGGCAGGGACAGTGTCATTTTTTTTCCTTTACTAATCCTGGATTCCTTGTGTTTAGGGACAAATAAGGATAGGTAGGGAGAGTGTCAGTGACAGTGTGCTATTCTGTGCTAATCCTTGTTTGTAGGGACAGAGAGGTACAGTGAGGGAAACTGACAGTGTGCTATTCTGTTCTAAAACTATTTTGCTGAACCATATTTTCAATCCTTGAGTTGAGGGACAGAGAGCTACAGTGAGGGAAAGTGTCAGTGTGCTATTGTGTTCTAAAACTATTTTGCTGAACCATATTTTCAATCCTTGAGTTGAGGGACAGAGAGCTACAGTGAGGGAAAGTGTCAGTGTGCTATTGTGTTCTAAAACTATTTTGCTGTTCCATATTTTCAATCCTTGAGTTGAGGGACAGAGAGGTACAGTGAGTGAAACTGACAGTGTGCTATTCTGTTCTAAATCAATTTTGCTGTTCCATATTTTCAATCCTTGAGTTGAGGGACAGAGAGGTACAGTGAGGGAAACTGACAGTGTGCTATTCTGTTCTAAAACTATTTTGCTGTTCCATATTTTCAATCCTTGAGTTGAGGGACAGAGAGCTACAGTGAGGGAAAGTGTCAGTGTGCTATTGTGTTCTAAAACTATTTTGCTGAACCATATTTTCAATCCTTGAGTTGAGGGACAGAGAGGTACAGTGAGTGAAACTGACAGTGTGCTATTCTGTTCTAAAACTATTTTGCTGTTCCATATTTTCAATCCTTGAGTTGAGGGACAAAGAGGTACAGTGAGTGAAACTGACAGTGTGCTATTCTGTTCTAAATCAATTTTCCTGTTCCATATTTTCAATCCTTGAGTTGAGGGACAGAGAGCTACAGTGAGGGAAAGTGTCAGTGTGCTATTGTGTTCTAAAACTATTTTGCTGAACCATATTTTCAATCCTTGAGTTGAGGGACAGAGAGCTACAGTGAGGGAAAGTGTCAGTGTGCTATTGTGTTCTAAAACTATTTTGCTGAACCATATTTTCAATCCTTGAGTTGAGGGACAGAGAGGTACAGTGAGTGAAACTGAATGTGTGCTATTCTGTTCTAAATCAATTTTGCTGTTCCATATTTTCAATCCTTGAGTTGAGGGACAGAGAGCTACAGTGAGGGAAAGTGTCAGTGTGCTATTGTGTTCTAAAACTATTTTGCTGAACCATATTTTCAATCCTTGAGTTGAGGGACAGAGAGCTACAGTGAGGGAAAGTGTCAGTGTGCTATTGTGTTCTAAAACTATTTTGCTGAACCATATTTTCAATCCTTGAGTTGAGGGACAGAGAGGTACAGTGAGTGAAACTGACAGTGTGCTATTCTGTTCTAAATCAATTTTGCTGTTCCATATTTTCAATCCTTGAGTTGAGGGACAGAGAGGTACAGTGAGTGAAACTGACAGTGTGCTATTCTGTTCTAAAACTATTTTGCTGTTCCATATTTTCAATCCTTGAGTTGAGGGACAGAGCGCTACAGTGAGGGAAAGTGTCAGTGTGCTATTGTGTTCTAAAACTATTTTGCTGAACCATATTTTCAATCCTTGAGTTGAGGGACAGAGAGCTACAGTGAGGGAAAGTGTCAGTGTGCTATTGTGTTCTAAAACTATTTTGCTGAACCATATTTTCAATCCTTGAGTTGAGGGACAGAGAGGTACAGTGAGTGAAACTGACAGTGTGCTATTCTGTTCTAAATCAATTTTGCTGTTCCATATTTTCAATCCTTGAGTTGAGGGACAGAGAGGTACAGTGAGGGAAACTGACAGTGTGCTATTGTGTTCTAAAACTATTTTGCTGAACCATATTTTCAATCCTTGAGTTGAGGGACAGAGAGGTACAGTGAGTGAAACTGACAGTGTGCTATTCTGTTCTAAAACTATTTTGCTGTTCCATATTTTCAATCCTTGAGTTGAGGGACAGAGAGCTACAGTGAGGGAAAGTGTCAGTGTGCTATTGTGTTCTAAAACTATTTTGCTGAACCATATTTTCAATCCTTGAGTTGAGGGGCAGAGAGGTACAGTGAGTGAAAGTGACAGTGTGCTATTCTGTTCTAAAACTATTTTGCTGTTCCATATTTTCAATCCTTGAGTTGAGGGACAGAGAGGTACAGTGAGTGAAACTGACAGTGTGCTATTCTGTTCTAAATCAATTTTGCTGTTCCATATTTTCAATCCTTGAGTTGAGGGACAGAGAGGTACAGTGAGGGAAACTGACAGTGTGCTATTCTGTTCTAAAACTATTTTGCTGTTCCATATTTTCAATCCTTGAGTTGAGGGACAGAGAGCTACAGTGAGGGAAAGTGTCAGTGTGCTATTGTGTTCTAAAACTATTTTGCTGAACCATATTTTCAATCCTTGAGTTGAGGGACAGAGAGGTACAGTGAGTGAAACTGACAGTGTGCTATTCTGTTCTAAAACTATTTTGCTGTTCCATATTTTCAATCCTTGAGTTGAAGGACAAAGAGGTACAGTGAGTGAAACTGACAGTGTGCTATTCTGTTCTAAATCAATTTTCCTGTTCCATATTTTCAATCCTTGAGTTGAGGGACAGAGAGCTACAGTGAGGGAAAGTGTCAGTGTGCTATTGTGTTCTAAAACTATTTTGCTGAACCATATTTTCAATCCTTGAGTTGAGGGACAGAGAGCTACAGTGAGGGAAAGTGTCAGTGTGCTATTGTGTTCTAAAACTATTTTGCTGAACCATATTTTCAATCCTTGAGTTGAGAGACAGAGAGGTACAGTGAGTGAAACTGACAGTGTGCTATTCTGTTCTAAATCAATTTTGCTGTTCCATATTTTCAATCCTTGAGTTGAGGGACAGAGAGCTACAGTGAGGGAAAGTGTCAGTGTGCTATTGTGTTCTAAAACTATTTTGCTGAACCATATTTTCAATCCTTGAGTTGAGGGACAGAGAGCTACAGTAAGGGAAAGTGTCAGTGTGCTATTGTGTTCTAAAACTATTTTGCTGAACCATATTTTCAATCCTTGAGTTGAGGGACAGAGAGGTACAGTGAGTGAAACTGACAGTGTGCTATTCTGTTCTAAATCAATTTTGCTGTTCCATATTTTCAATCCTTGAGTTGAGGGACAGAGAGGTACAGTGAGTGAAACTGACAGTGTGCTATTCTGTTCTAAAACTATTTTGCTGTTCCATATTTTCAATCCTTGAGTTGAGGGACAGAGAGCTACAGTGAGGGAAAGTGTCAGTGTGCTATTGTGTTCTAAAACTATTTTGCTGAACCATATTTTCAATCCTTGAGTTGAGGGACAGAGAGCTACAGTGAGGGAAAGTGTCAGTGTGCTATTGTGTTCTAAAACTATTTTGCTGAACCATATTTTCAATCCTTGAGTTGAGGGACAGAGAGGTACAGTGAGTGAAACTGACAGTGTGCTATTCTGTTCTAAATCAATTTTGCTGTTCCATATTTTCAATCCTTGAGTTGAGGGACAGAGAGGTACAGTGAGGGAAAGTGTCAGTGTGCTATTGTGTTCTAAAACTATTTTGCTGAACCATATTTTCAATCCTTGAGTTGAGGGACAGAGAGGTACAGTGAGTGAAACTGACAGTGTGCTATTCTATTCTAAAACTATTTTGCTGTTCCATATTTTCAATCCTTGAGTTGAGGGACAGAGAGGTACAGTGAGTGAAACTGACAGTGTGCTATTCTGTTCTAAATCAATTTTGCTGTTCCATATTTTCAATCCTTGAGTTGAGGGACAGAGAGGTACAGTGAGGGAAACTGACAGTGTGCTATTCTGTTCTAAAACTATTTTGCTGTTCCATATTTTCAATCCTTGAGTTGAGGGACAGAGAGCTACAGTAAGGGAAAGTGTCAGTGTGCTATTGTGTTCTAAAACTATTTTGCTGAACCATATTTTCAATCCTTGAGTTGAGGGACAGAGAGGTACAGTGAGTGAAACTGACAGTGTGCTATTCTGTTCTAAAACTATTTTGCTGTTCCATATTTTCAATCCTTGAGTTGAGGGACAGAGAGGTACAGTGAGTGAAACTGACAGTGTGCTATTCTGTTCTAAATCAATTTTGCTGTTCCATATTTTCAATCCTTGAGTTGAGGGACAGAGAGCTACAGTGAGGGAAAGTGTCAGTGTGCTATTGTGTTCTAACACTATTTTGCTGAACCATATTTTCAATCCTTGAGTTGAGGGACAGAGAGGTACAGTGAGTGAAACTGACAGTGTGCTATTCTGTTCTAAAACTATTTTGCTGTTCCATATTTTCAATCCTTGAGTTGAGGGACAGAGAGGTACAGTGAGTGAAACTGACAGTGTGCTATTCTGTTCTAAAACTATTTTGCTGTTCCATATTTTCAATCCTTGAGTTGAGGGACAGAGAGCTACAGTGAGGGAAAGTGTCAGTGTGCTATTGTGTTCTAAAACTATTTTTCTGAACCATATTTTCAATCCTTGAGTTGAGGGACAGAGAGCTACAGTGAGGGAAAGTGTCAGTGTGCTATTGTGTTCTAAAACTATTTTGCTGAACCATATTTTCAATCCTTGAGTTGAAGGACAGAGAGGTACAGTGAGTGAAAGTGACAGTGTGCTATTCTGTTCTAAAACTATTTTGCTGTTCCATATTTTCAATCCTTGAGTTGAGGGACAGAGAGGTACAGTGAGTGAAACTGACAGTGTGCTATTCTGTTCTAAATCAATTTTGCTGTTCCATATTTTCAATCCTTGAGTTGAGGGACAGAGAGGTACAGTGAGGGAAACTGACAGTGTGCTATTCTGTTCTAAAACTATTTTGCTGTTCCATATTTTCAATCCTTGAGTTGAGGGACAGAGAGCTACAGTGAGGGAAAGTGCCAGTGTGCTATTGTGTTCTAAAACTATTTTGCTGAACCATATTTTCAATCCTTGAGTTGAGGGACAGAGAGGTACAGTGAGTGAAACTGACAGTGTGCTATTCTGTTCTAAAACTATTTTGCTGTTCCATATTTTCAATCCTTGAGTTGAGGGACAAAGAGGTACAGTGAGTGAAACTGACAGTGTGCTATTCTGTTCTAAATCAATTTTGCTGTTCCATATTTTCAATCCTTGAGTTGAGGGACAGAGAGCTACAGTGAGGGAAAGTGTCAGTGTGCTATTGTGTTCTAAAACTATTTTGCTGAACCATATTTTCAATCCTTGAGTTGAGGGACAGAGAGCTACAGTGAGGGAAAGTGTCAGTGTGCTATTGTGTTCTAAAACTATTTTGCTGAACCATATTTTCAATCCTTGAGTTGAGGGACAGAGAGGTACAGTGAGTGAAACTGACAGTGTGCTATTCTGTTCTAAATCAATTTTGCTGTTCCATATTTTCAATCCTTGAGTTGAGGGACAGAGAGCTACAGTGAGGGAAAGTGTCAGTGTGCTATTGTGTTCTAAAGCTATTTTGCTGAACCATATTTTCAATCCTTGAGTTGAGGGACAGAGAGCTACAGTAAGGGAAAGTGTCAGTGTGCTATTGTGTTCTAAAACTATTTTGCTGAACCATATTTTCAATCCTTGAGTTGAGGGACAGAGAGGTACAGTGAGTGAAACTGACAGTGTGCTATTCTGTTCTAAATCAATTTTGCTGTTCCATATTTTCAATCCTTGAGTTGAGGGACAGAGAGGTACAGTGAGTGAAACTGACAGTGTGCTATTCTGTTCTAAAACTATTTTGCTGTTCCATATTTTCAATCCTTGAGTTGAGGGACAGAGAGCTACAGTGAGGGAAAGTGTCAGTGTGCTATTGTGTTCTAAAACTATTTTGCTGAACCATATTTTCAATCCTTGAGTTGAGGGACAGAGAGCTACAGTGAGGGAAAGTGTCAGTGTGCTATTGTGTTCTAAAACTATTTTGCTGAACCATATTTTCAATCCTTGAGTTGAGGGACAGAGAGGTACAGTGAGTGAAACTGACAGTGTGCTATTCTGTTCTAAATCAATTTTGCTGTTCCATATTTTCAATCCTTGAGTTGAGGGACAGAGAGGTACAGTGAGGGAAAGTGTCAGTGTGCTATTGTGTTCTAAAACTATTTTGCTGAACCATATTTTTAATCCTTGAGTTGAGGGACAGAGAGGTACAGTGAGTGAAACTGACAGTGTGCTATTCTGTTCTAAAACTATTTTGCTGTTCCATATTTTCAATCCTTGAGTTGAGGGACAGAGAGGTACAGTGAGTGAAACTGACAGTGTGCTATTCTGTTCTAAATCAATTTTGCTGTTCCATATTTTCAATCCTTGAGTTGAGGGACAGAGAGGTACAGTGAGGGAAACTGACAGTGTGCTATTCTGTTCTAAAACTATTTTGCTGTTCCATATTTTCAATCCTTGAGTTGAGGGACAGAGAGCTACAGTGAGGGAAAGTGTCAGTGTGCTATTGTGTTCTAAAACTATTTTGCTGAACCATATTTTCAATCCTTGAGTTGAGGGACAGAGAGGTACAGTGAGTGAAACTGACAGTGTGCTATTCTGTTCTAAATCAATTTTGCTGTTCCATATTTTCAATCCTTGAGTTGAGGGACAGAGAGCTACAGTGAGGGAAAGTGTCAGTGTGCTATTGTGTTCTAACACTATTTTGCTGAACCATATTTTCAATCCTTGAGTTGAGGGACAGAGAGGTACAGTGAGTGAAACTGACAGTGTGCTATTCTGTTCTAAAACTATTTTGCTGTTCCATATTTTCAATCCTTGAGTTGAGGGACAGAGAGGTACAGTGAGTGAAACTGACAGTGTGCTATTCTGTTCTAAAACTATTTTGCTGTTCCATATTTTCAATCCTTGAGTTGAGGGACAGAGAGCTACAGTGAGGGAAAGTGTCAGTGTGCTATTGTGTTCTAAAACTATTTTTCTGAACCATATTTTCAATCCTTGAGTTGAGGGACAGAGAGCTACAGTGAGGGAAAGTGTCAGTGTGCTATTGTGTTCTAAAACTATTTTGCTGAACCATATTTTCAATCCTTGAGTTGAGGGACAGAGAGGTACAGTGAGTGAAACTGACAGTGTGCTATTCTGTTCTAAAACTATTTTGCTGTTCCATATTTTCAATCCTTGAGTTGAGGGACAGAGAGCTACAGTGAGGGAAAGTGTCAGTGTGCTATTGTGTTCTAAAACTATTTTGCTGAACCATATTTTCAATCCTTGAGTTGAGGGACAGAGAGCTACAGTGAGGGAAAGTGTCAGTGTGCTATTGTGTTCTAAAACTATTTTGCTGAACCATATTTTCAATCCTTGAGTTGAGGGACAGAGAGGTACAGTGAGTGAAACTGACAGTGTGCTATTCTGTTCTAAATCAATTTTGCTGTTCCATATTTTCAATCCTTGAGTTGAGGGACAGAGAGGTACAGTGAGGGAAACTGACAGTGTGCTATTCTGTTCTAAAACTATTTTGCTGAACCATATTTTCAATCCTTGAGTTGAGGGACAGAGAGGTACAGTGAGTGAAACTGACAGTGTGCTATTCTGTTCTAAAACTATTTTGCTGTTCCATATTTTCAATCCTTGAGTTGAGGGACAGAGAGGTACAGTGAGGGAAAGTGTCAGTGTGCTATTGTGTTCTAAAACTATTTTGCTGAACCATATTTTCAATCCTTGAGTTGAGGGACAGAGAGGTACAGTGAGTGAAACTGACAGTGTGCTATTCTGTTCTAAAACTATTTTGCTGTTCCATATTTTCAATCCTTGAGTTGAGGGACAGAGAGCTACAGTGAGGGAAAGTGTCAGTGTGCTATTGTGTTCTAAAACTATTTTGCTGAACCATATTTTCAATCCTTGAGTTGAGGGACAGAGAGCTACAGTGAGGGAAAGTGTCAGTGTGCTATTGTGTTCTAAAACTATTTTGCTGAACCATATTTTCATTCCTTGAGTTGAGGGACAGAGAGGTACAGTGAGTGAAACTGACAGTGTGCTATTCTGTTCTAAAACTATTTTGCTGTTCCATATTTTCAATCCTTGAGTTGAGGGACAGAGGGCTACAGTGAGGGAAAGTGTCAGTGTGCTATTGTGTTCTAAAACTATTTTGCTGAACCATATTTTCAATCCTTGAGTTGAGGGACAGAGAGCTACAGTGAGGGAAAGTGTCAGTGTGCTATTGTGTTCTAAAACTATTTTGCTGAACCATATTTTCAATCCTTGAGTTGAGGGACAGAGAGGTACAGTGAGTGAAACTGACAGTGTGCTATTCTGTTCTAAATCAATTTTGCTGTTCCATATTTTCAATCCTTGAGTTGAGGGACAGAGAGGTACAGTGAGGGAAACTGACAGTGTGCTATTCTGTTCTAAAACTATTTTGCTGAACCATATTTTCAATCCTTGAGTTGAGGGACAGAGAGGTACAGTGAGTGAAACTGACAGTGTGCTATTCTGTTCTAAAACTATTTTGCTGTTCCATATTTTCAATCCTTGAGTTGAGGGACAGAGAGCTACAGTGAGGGAAAGTGTCAGTGTGCTATTGTGTTCTAAAACTATTTTGCTGAACCATATTTTCAATCCTTGAGTTGAGGGACAGAGAGGTACAGTGAGTGAAACTGACAGTGTGCTATTCTGTTCTAAAACTATTTTGCTGTTCCATATTTTCAATCCTTGAGTTGAGGGACAGAGAGGTACAGTGAGTGAAACTGACAGTGTGCTATTCTGTTCTAAATCAATTTTGCTGTTCCATATTTTCAATCCTTGAGTTGAGGGACAGAGAGCTACAGTGAGGGAAAGTGTCAGTGTGCTATTGTGTTCTAAAACTATTTTGCTGAACCATATTTTCAATCCTTGAGTTGAGGGACAGAGAGCTACAGTGAGGGAAAGTGTCAGTGTGCTATTGTGTTCTAAAACTATTTTGCTGAACCATATTTTCAATCCTTGAGTTGAGGGACAGAGAGGTACAGTGAGTGAAACTGACAGTGTGCTATTCTGTTCTAAAACTATTTTGCTGTTCCATATTTTCAATCCTTGAGTTGAGGGACAGAGAGCTACAGTGAGGGAAAGTTTCAGTGTGCTATTGTGTTCTAAAACTATTTTGCTGAACCATATTTTCAATCCTTGAGTTGAGGGACAGAGAGCTACAGTGAGGGAAAGTGTCAGTGTGCTATTGTGTTCTAAAACTATTTTGCTGAACCATATTTTCAATCCTTGAGTTGAGGGACAGAGAGGTACAGTGAGTGAAACTGACAGTGTGCTATTCTGTTCTAAATCAATTTTGCTGTTCCATATTTTCGATCTTTGAGTTGAGGGACAGAGAGGTACAGTGAGTGAAACTGACAGTGTGCTATTCTGTTCTAAATCAATTTTGCTGTTCCATATTTTCAATCCTTGAGTTGAGGGACAGAGAGCTACAGTGAGGGAAAGTGTCAGTGTGCTATTGTGTTCTAAAACTATTTTGCTGAACCATATTTTCAATCCTTGAGTTGAGGGACAGAGAGCTACAGTGAGGGAAAGTGTCAGTGTGCTATTGTGTTCTAAAACTATTTTGCTGAACCATATTTTCAATCCTTGAGTTGAGGGACAGAGATGTACAGTGAGTGAAACTGACAGTGTGCTATTCTGTTCTAAATCAATTTTGCTGTTCCATATTTTCAATCCTTGAGTTGAGGGATAGAGAGGTACAGTGAGTGAAACTGACAGTGTGCTATTCTGTTCTAAAACTATTTTGCTGTTCCATATTTTCAGTCCTTGAGTTGAGGGACAGAGAGCTACAGTGAGGGAAAGTGTGAGTGTGCTATTGTGTTCTAAAACTATTTTGCTGAACCATATTTTCAATCCTTGAGTTGAGGGACAGAGAGCTACAGTGAGGGAAAGTGTCAGTGTGCTATTGTGTTCTAAAACTATTTTGCTGAACCATATTTTCAATCCTTGAGTTGAGGGACAGAGAGGTACAGTGAGTGAAACTGACAGTGTGCTATTCTGTTCTAAATCAATTTTGCTGTTCCATATTTTCAATCCTTGAGTTGAGGGACAGAGAGGTACAGTGAGTGAAACTGACAGTGTGCTATTCTGTTCTAAAACTATTTTGCTGTTCCATATTTTCAATCCTTGAGTTGAGGGACAGAGAGCTACAGTGAGGGAAAGTGTCAGTGTGCTATTGTGTTCTAAAACTATTTTGCTGAACCATATTTTCAATCCTTGAGTTGAGGGACAGAGAGCTACAGTGAGGGAAAGTGTCAGTGTGCTATTGTGTTCTAAAACTATTTTGCTGAACCATATTTTCAATCCTTGAGTTGAGGGACAGAGAGGTACAGTGAGTGAAACTGACAGTGTGCTATTCTGTTCTAAAACTATTTTGCTGTTCCATATTTTCAATCCTTGAGTTGAGGGACAGAGAGCTACAGTGAGGGAAAGTGTCAGTGTGCTATTGTGTTCTAAAACTATTTTGCTGAACCATATTTTCAATCCTTGAGTTGAGGGACAGAGAGCTACAGTGAGGGAAAGTGTCAGTGTGCTATTGTGTTCTAAAACTATTTTGCTGAACCATATTTTCAATCCTTGAGTTGAGGGACAGAGAGGTACAGTGAGTGAAACTGACAGTGTGCTATTCTGTTCTAAATCAATTTTGCTGTTCCATATTTTCAATCCTTGAGTTGAGGGACAGAGAGGTACAGTGAGGGAAACTGACAGTGTGCTATTCTGTTCTAAAACTATTTTGCTGAACCATATTTTCAATCCTTGAGTTGAGGGACAGAGAGGTACAGTGAGTGAAACTGACAGTGTGCTATTCTGTTCTAAAACTATTTTGCTGTTCCATATTTTCAATCCTTGAGTTGAGGGACAGAGAGCTACAGTGAGGGAAAGTGTCAGTGTGCTATTGTGTTCTAAAACTATTTTGCTGAACCATATTTTCAATCCTTGAGTTGAGGGACAGAGAGGTACAGTGAGTGAAACTGACAGTGTGCTATTCTGTTCTAAAACTATTTTGCTGTTCCATATTTTCAATCCTTGAGTTGAGGGACAGAGAGGTACAGTGAGTGAAACTGACAGTGTGCTATTCTGTTCTAAATCAATTTTGCTGTTCCATATTTTCAATCCTTGAGTTGAGGGACAGAGAGCTACAGTGAGGGAAAGTGTCAGTGTGCTATTGTGTTCTAAAACTATTTTGCTGAACCATATTTTCAATCCTTGAGTTGAGGGACAGAGAGCTACAGTGAGGGAAAGTGTCAGTGTGCTATTGTGTTCTAAAACTATTTTGCTGTACCATATTTTCAATCCTTGAGTTGAGGGACAGAGAGGTACAGTGAGTGAAACTGACAGTGTGCTATTCTGTTCTAAAACTATTTTGCTGTTCCATATTTTCAATCCTTGAGTTGAGGGACAGAGAGCTACAGTGAGGGAAAGTGTCAGTGTGCTATTGTGTTCTAAAACTATTTTGCTGAACCATATTTTCAATCCTTGAGTTGAGGGACAGAGAGCTACAGTGAGGGAAAGTGTCAGTGTGCTATTGTGTTCTAAAACTATTTTGCTGAACCATATTTTCAATCCTTGAGTTGAGGGACAGAGAGGTACAGTGAGTGAAACTGACAGTGTGCTATTCTGTTCTAAATCAATTTTGCTGTTCCAAATTTTCAATCCTTGAGTTGAGGGACAGAGAGGTACAGTGAGGGAAACTGACAGTGTGCTATTCTGTTCTAAAACTATTTTGCTGTTCCATATTTTCAATCCTTGAGTTGAGGGACAGAGAGCTACAGTGAGGGAAAGTGTCAGTGTGCTATTGTGTTCTAAAACTATTTTGCTGAACCATATTTTCAATCCTTGAGTTGAGGGACAGAGAGCTACAGTGAGGGAAAGTGTCAGTGTGCTATTGTGTTCTAAAACTATTTTGCTGAACCATATTTTCAATCCTTGAGTTGAGGGACAGAGAGGTACAGTGAGTGAAACTGACAGTGTGCTATTCTGTTCTAAAACTATTTTGCTGTTCCATATTTTCAATCCTTGAGTTGAGGGACAGAGAGCTACAGTGAGGGAAAGTGTCAGTGTGCTATTGTGTTCTAAAACTATTTTGCTGAACCATATTTTCAATCCTTGAGTTGAGGGACAGAGAGCTACAGTGAGGGAAAGTGTCAGTGTGCTATTGTGTTCTAAAACTATTTTGCTGAACCATATTTTCAATCCTTGAGTTGAGGGACAGAGAGGTACAGTGAGTGAAACTGACAGTGTGCTATTCTGTTCTAAATCAATTTTGCTGTTCCATATTTTCAATCCTTGAGTTGAGGGACAGAGAGGTACAGTGAGGGAAACTGACAGTGTGCTATTCTGTTCTAAAACTATTTTGCTGAACCATATTTTCAATCCTTGAGTTGAGGGACAGAGAGGTACAGTGAGTGAAACTGACAGTGTGCTATTCTGTTCTAAAACTATTTTGCTGTTCCATATTTTCAATCCTTGAGTTGAGGGACAGAGAGCTACAGTGAGGGAAAGTGTCAGTGTGCTATTGTGTTCTAAAACTATTTTGCTGAACCATATTTTCAATCCTTGAGTTGAGGGACAGAGAGGTACAGTGAGTGAAACTGACAGTGTGCTATTCTGTTCTAAAACTATTTTGCTGTTCCATATTTTCAATCCTTGAGTTGAGGGACAGAGAGGTACAGTGAGTGAAACTGACAGTGTGCTATTCTGTTCTAAATCAATTTTGCTGTTCCATATTTTCAATCCTTGAGTTGAGGGACAGAGAGCTACAGTGAGGGAAAGTGTCAGTGTGCTATTGTGTTCTAAAACTATTTTGCTGAACCATATTTTCAATCCTTGAGTTGAGGGACAGAGAGCTACAGTGAGGGAATGTGTCAGTGTGCTATTGTGTTCTAAAACTATTTTGCTGAACCATATTTTCAATCCTTGAGTTGAGGGACAGAGAGGTACAGTGAGTGAAACTGACAGTGTGCTATTCTGTTCTAAAACTATTTTGCTGTTCCATATTTTCAATCCTTGAGTTGAGGGACAGAGAGCTACAGTGAGGGAAAGTGTCAGTGTGCTATTGTGTTCTAAAACTATTTTGCTGAACCATATTTTCAATCCTTGAGTTGAGGGACAGAGAGCTACAGTGAGGGAAAGTGTCAGTGTGCTATTGTGTTCTAAAACTATTTTGCTGAACCATATTTTCAATCCTTGAGTTGAGGGACAGAGAGGTACAGTGAGTGAAACTGACAGTGTGCTATTCTGTTCTAAATCAATTTTGCTGTTCCATATTTTCAATCCTTGAGTTGAGGGACAGAGAGGTACAGTGAGGGAAACTGACAGTGTGCTATTCTGTTCTAAAACTATTTTGCTGAACCATATTTTCAATCCTTGAGTTGAGGGGCAGAGAGGTACAGTGAGTGAAACTGACAGTGTGCTATTCTGTTCTAAAACTATTTTGCTGTTCCATATTTTCAATCCTTGAGTTGAGGGACAGAGAGCTACAGTGAGGGAAAGTGTCAGTGTGCTATTGTGTTCTAAAACTATTTTGCTGAACCATATTTTCAATCCTTGAGTTGAGGGACAGAGAGGTACAGTGAGTGAAACTGACAGTGTGCTATTCTGTTCTAAAACTATTTTGCTGTTCCATATTTTCAATCCTTGAGTTGAGGGACAGAGAGGTACAGTGAGTGAAACTGACAGTGTGCTATTCTGTTCTAAATCAATTTTGCTGTTCCATATTTTCAATCCTTGAGTTGAGGGACAGAGAGCTACAGTGAGGGGAAGTGTCAGTGTGCTATTGTGTTCTAAAACTATTTTGCTGAACCATATTTTCAATCCTTGAGTTGAGGGACAGAGAGCTACAGTGAGGGAAAGTGTCAGTGTGCTATTGTGTTCTAAAACTATTTTGCTGAACCATATTTTCAATCCTTGAGTTGAGGGACAGAGAGGTACAGTGAGTGAAATTGACAGTGTGCTATTCTGTTCTAAATCAATTTTGCTGTTCCATATTTTCAATCCTTGAGTTGAGGGACAGAGAGGTACAGTGAGTGAAACTGACAGTGTGCTATTCTGTTCTAAAACTATTTTGCTGTTCCATATTTTCAATCCTTGAGTTGAGGGACAGAGAGCTACAGTGAGGGAAAGTGTCAGTGTGCTATTGAGTTCTAAAACTATTTTGCTGAACCATATTTTCAATCCTTGAGTTGAGGGACAGAGAGGTACAGTGAGTGAAACTGACAGTGCGCTATTCTGTTCTAAATCAATTTTGCTGTTCCATATTTTCAATCCTTGAGTTGAGGGACAGAGAGGTACAGTGAGTGAAACTGACAGTGTGCTATTTTGTTCTAAAACTATTTTGCTGTTCCATATTTTCAATCCTTGAGTTGAGGGACAGAGAGCTACAGTGAGGGAAAGTGTCAGTGTGCTATTGTGTTCTAAAACTATTTTGTTGAACCATATTTTCAATCCTTGAGTTGAGGGACAGAGAGCTACAGTGAGGGAAAGTGTCAGTGTGCTATTGTGTTCTAAAACTATTTTGCTGAACCATATTTTCAATCCTTGAGTTGAGGGACAGAGAGGTACAGTGAGTGAAACTGACAGTGTGCTATTCTGTTCTAAATCAATTTTGCTGTTCCATATTTTCAATCCTTGAGTTGAGGGACAGAGAGGTACAGTGAGGGAAAGTGTCAGTGTGCTATTGTGTTCTAAAACTATTTTGCTGAACCATATTTTCAATCCTTGAATTGAGGGACAGAGAGGTACAGTGAGTGAAACTGACAGTGTGCTATTCTGTTCTAAAACTATTTTGCTGTTCCATATTTTCAATCCTTGAGTTGAGGGACAGAGAGGTACAGTGAGTGAAACTGACAGTGTGCTATTCTGTTCTAAATCAATTTTGCTGTTCCATATTTTCAATCCTTGAGTTGAGGGACAGAGAGGTACAGTGAGGGAAACTGACAGTGTGCTATTCTGTTCTAAAACTATTTTGCTGTTCCATATTTTCAATCCTTGAGTTGAGGGACAGAGAGCTACAGTGAGGGAAAGTGTCAGTGTGCTATTGTGTTCTAAAACTATTTTGCTGAACCATATTTTCAATCCTTGAGTTGAGGGACAGAGAGGTACAGTGAGTGAAACTAACAGTGTGCTATTCTGTTCTAAAACAATTTTGCTGTTCCATATTTTCAATCCTTGAGTTGAGGGACAGAGAGGTACAGTGAGTGAAACTGACAGTGTGCTATTCTGTCCTAAATCAATTTTGCTGTTCCATATTTTCAATCCTTGAGTTGAGGGACAGAGAGGTACAGTGAGGGAAAGTGTCAGTGTGCTATTGTGTTCTAAAACTATTTTGCTGAACCATATTTTCAATCCTTGAGTTGAGGGACAGAGAGGTACAGTGAGTGAAACTGACAGTGTGCTATTCTGTTCTAAAACTATTTTGCTGTTCCATATTTTCAATCCTTGAGTTGAGGGACAGAGAGGTACAGTGAGTGAAACTGACAGTGTGCTATTCTGTTCTAAAACTATTTTGCTGTTCCATATTTTCAATCCTTGAGTTGAGGGACAGAGAGCTACAGTGAGGGAAAGTGTCAGTGTGCTATTGTGTTCTAAAACTATTTTGCTGAACCATATTTTCAATCCTTGAGTTGAGGGACAGAGAGCTACAGTGAGGGAAAGTGTCAGTGTGCTATTGTGTTCTAAAACTATTTTGCTGAACCATATTTTCAATCCTTGAGTTGAGGGACAGAGAGGTACAGTGAGTGAAACTGACAGTGTGCTATTCTGTTCTAAATCAATTTTGCTGTTCCATATTTTCAATCCTTGAGTTGAGGGACAGAGAGGTACAGTGAGGGAAACTGACAGTGTGCTATTCTGTTCTAAAACTATTTTGCTGAACCATATTTTCAATCCTTGAGTTGAGGGACAGAGAGGTACAGTGAGTGAAACTGACAGTGTGCTATTCTGTTCTAAAACTATTTTGCTGTTCCATATTTTCAATCCTTGAGTTGAGGGACAGAGAGGTACAGTGAGGGAAAGTGTCAGTGTGCTATTGTGTTCTAAAACTATTTTGCTGAACCATATTTTCAATCCTTGAGTTGAGGGACAGAGAGGTACAGTGAGTGAAACTGACAGTGTGCTATTCTGTTCTAAAACTATTTTGCTGTTCCATATTTTCAATCCTTGAGTTGAGGGACAGAGAGCTACAGTGAGGGAAAGTGTCAGTGTACTATTGTGTTCTAAAACTATTTTGCTGAACCATATTTTCAATCCTTGAGTTGAGGGACAGAGAGCTACAGTGAGGGAAAGTGTCAGTGTGCTATTGTGTTCTAAAACTATTTTGCTGAACCATATTTTCAATCCTTGAGTTGAGGGACAGAGAGGTACAGTGAGTGAAACTGACAGTGTGCTATTCTGTTCTAAAACTATTTTGCTGTTCCATATTTTCAATCCTTGAGTTGAGGGACAGAGAGCTACAGTGAGGGAAAGTGTCAGTGTGCTATTGTGTTCTAAAACTATTTTGCTGAACCATATTTTCAATCCTTGAGTTGAGGGACAGAGAGGTACAGTGAGTGAAACTGACAGTGTGCTATTCTGTTCTAAATCAATTTTGCTGTTCCATATTTTCAATCCTTGAGTTGAGGGACAGAGAGGTACAGTGAGGGAAACTGACAGTGTGCTATTCTGTTCTAAAACTATTTTGCTGAACCATATTTTCAATCCTTGAGTTGAGGGACAGAGAGGTACAGTGAGTGAAACTGACAGTGTGCTATTCTGTTCTAAAACTATTTTGCTGTTCCATATTTTCAATCCTTGAGTTGAGGGACAGAGAGCTACAGTGAGGGAAAGTGTCAGTGTGCTATTGTGTTCTAAAACTATTTTGCTGAACCATATTTTCAATCCTTGAGTTGAGGGACAGAGAGGTACAGTGAGTGAAACTGACAGTGTGCTATTCTGTTCTAAATCAATTTTGCTGTTCCATATTTTCAATCCTTGAGTTGAGGGACAGAGAGGTACAGTGAGGGAAAGTGTCAGTGTGCTATTGTGTTCTAAAACTATTTTGCTGAACCATATTTTCAATCCTTGAGTTGAGGGACAGAGAGGTACAGTGAGTGAAACTGACAGTGTGCTATTCTGTTCTAAAACTATTTTGCTGTTCCATATTTTCAATCCTTGAGTTGAGGGACAGAGAGGTACAGTGAGTGAAACTGACAGTGTGCTATTCCGTTCTAAATCAATTTTGCTGTTCCATATTTTCAATCCTTGAGTTGAGGGACAGAGAGGTACAGTGAGGGAAACTGACAGTGTGCTATTCTGTTCTAAATCAATTTTGCTGTTCCATATTTTCAATCCTTGAGTTGAGGGACAGAGAGGTACAGTGAGGGAAAGTGTCAGTGTGCTATTGTGTTCTAAAACTATTTTGCTGAACCATATTTTCAATCCTTGAGTTGAGGGACAGAGAGGTACAGTGAGTGAAACTGACAGTGTGCTATTCTGTTCTAAAACTATTTTGCTGTTCCATATTTTCAATCCTTGAGTTGAGGGACAGAGAGCTACAGTGAGGGAAAGTGTCAGTGTGCTATTGTGTTCTAAAACTATTTTGCTGAACCATATTTTCAATCCTTGAGTTGAGGGACAGAGAGCTACAGTGAGGGAAAGTGTCAGTGTGCTATTGTGTTCTAAAACTATTTTGCTGAACCATATTTTCAATCCTTGAGTTGAGGGACAGAGAGGTACAGTGAGTGAAACTGACAGTGTGCTATTCTGTTCTAAATCAATTTTGCTGTTCCAAATTTTCAATCCTTGAGTTGAGGGACAGAGAGGTACAGTGAGGGAAACTGACAGTGTGCTATTCTGTTCTAAAACTATTTTGCTGTTCCATATTTTCAATCCTTGAGTTGAGGGACAGAGAGCTACAGTGAGGGAAAGTGTCAGTGTGCTATTGTGTTCTAAAACTATTTTGCTGAACCATATTTTCAATCCTTGAGTTGAGGGACAGAGAGCTACAGTGAGGGAAAGTGTCAGTGTGCTATTGTGTTCTAAAACTATTTTGCTGAACCATATTTTCAATCCTTGAGTTGAGGGACAGAGAGGTACAGTGAGTGAAACTGACAGTGTGCTATTCTGTTCTAAAACTATTTTGCTGTTCCATATTTTCAATCCTTGAGTTGAGGGACAGAGAGCTACAGTGAGGGAAAGTGTCAGTGTGCTATTGTGTTCTAAAACTATTTTGCTGAACCATATTTTCAATCCTTGAGTTGAGGGACAGAGAGCTACAGTGAGGGAAAGTGTCAGTGTGCTATTGTGTTCTAAAACTATTTTGCTGAACCATATTTTCAATCCTTGAGTTGAGGGACAGAGAGGTACAGTGAGTGAAACTGACAGTGTGCTATTCTGTTCTAAATCAATTTTGCTGTTCCATATTTTCAATCCTTGAGTTGAGGGACAGAGAGGTACAGTGAGGGAAACTGACAGTGTGCTATTCTGTTCTAAAACTATTTTGCTGAACCATATTTTCAATCCTTGAGTTGAGGGACAGAGAGGTACAGTGAGTGAAACTGACAGTGTGCTATTCTGTTCTAAAACTATTTTGCTGTTCCATATTTTCAATCCTTGAGTTGAGGGACAGAGAGCTACAGTGAGGGAAAGTGTCAGTGTGCTATTGTGTTCTAAAACTATTTTGCTGAACCATATTTTCAATCCTTGAGTTGAGGGACAGAGAGGTACAGTGAGTGAAACTGACAGTGTGCTATTCTGTTCTAAAACTATTTTGCTGTTCCATATTTTCAATCCTTGAGTTGAGGGACAGAGAGGTACAGTGAGTGAAACTGACAGTGTGCTATTCTGTTCTAAATCAATTTTGCTGTTCCATATTTTCAATCCTTGAGTTGAGGGACAGAGAGCTACAGTGAGGGAAAGTGTCAGTGTGCTATTGTGTTCTAAAACTATTTTGCTGAACCATATTTTCAATCCTTGAGTTGAGGGACAGAGAGCTACAGTGAGGGAATGTGTCAGTGTGCTATTGTGTTCTAAAACTATTTTGCTGAACCATATTTTCAATCCTTGAGTTGAGGGACAGAGAGGTACAGTGAGTGAAACTGACAGTGTGCTATTCTGTTCTAAAACTATTTTGCTGTTCCATATTTTCAATCCTTGAGTTGAGGGACAGAGAGCTACAGTGAGGGAAAGTGTCAGTGTGCTATTGTGTTCTAAAACTATTTTGCTGAACCATATTTTCAATCCTTGAGTTGAGGGACAGAGAGCTACAGTGAGGGAAAGTGTCAGTTTGCTATTGTGTTCTAAAACTATTTTGCTGAACCATATTTTCAATCCTTGAGTTGAGGGACAGAGAGGTACAGTGAGTGAAACTGACAGTGTGCTATTCTGTTCTAAATCAATTTTGCTGTTCCATATTTTCAATCCTTGAGTTGAGGGACAGAGAGGTACAGTGAGGGAAACTGACAGTGTGCTATTCTGTTCTAAAACTATTTTGCTGAACCATATTTTCAATCCTTGAGTTGAGGGGCAGAGAGGTACAGTGAGTGAAACTGACAGTGTGCTATTCTGTTCTAAAACTATTTTGCTGTTCCATATTTTCAATCCTTGAGTTGAGGGACAGAGAGCTACAGTGAGGGAAAGTGTCAGTGTGCTATTGTGTTCTAAAACTATTTTGCTGAACCATATTTTCAATCCTTGAGTTGAGGGACAGAGAGGTACAGTGAGTGAAACTGACAGTGTGCTATTCTGTTCTAAAACTATTTTGCTGTTCCATATTTTCAATCCTTGAGTTGAGGGACAGAGAGGTACAGTGAGTGAAACTGACAGTGTGCTATTCTGTTCTAAATCAATTTTGCTGTTCCATATTTTCAATCCTTGAGTTGAGGGACAGAGAGCTACAGTGAGGGGAAGTGTCAGTGTGCTATTGTGTTCTAAAACTATTTTGCTGAACCATATTTTCAATCCTTGAGTTGAGGGACAGAGAGCTACAGTGAGGGAAAGTGTCAGTGTGCTATTGTGTTCTAAAACTATTTTGCTGAACCATATTTTCAATCCTTGAGTTGAGGGACAGAGAGGTACAGTGAGTGAAACTGACAGTGTGCTATTCTGTTCTAAATCAATTTTGCTGTTCCATATTTTCAATCCTTGAGTTGAGGGACAGAGAGGTACAGTGAGTGAAACTGACAGTGTGCTATTCTGTTCTAAAACTATTTTGCTGTTCCATATTTTCAATCCTTGAGTTGAGGGACAGAGAGCTACAGTGAGGGAAAGTGTCAGTGTGCTATTGAGTTCTAAAACTATTTTGCTGAACCATATTTTCAATCCTTGAGTTGAGGGACAGAGAGGTACAGTGAGTGAAACTGACAGTGTGCTATTCTGTTCTAAATCAATTTTGCTGTTCCATATTTTCAATCCTTGAGTTGAGGGACAGAGAGGTACAGTGAGTGAAACTGACAGTGTGCTATTTTGTTCTAAAACTATTTTGCTGTTCCATATTTTCAATCCTTGAGTTGAGGGACAGAGAGCTACAGTGAGGGAAAGTGTCAGTGTGCTATTGTGTTCTAAAACTATTTTGCTGAACCATATTTTCAATCCTTGAGTTGAGGGACAGAGAGCTACAGTGAGGGAAAGTGTCAGTGTGCTATTGTGTTCTAAAACTATTTTGCTGAACCATATTTTCAATCCTTGAGTTGAGGGACAGAGAGGTACAGTGAGTGAAACTGACAGTGTGCTATTCTGTTCTAAATCAATTTTGCTGTTCCATATTTTCAATCCTTGAGTTGAGGGACAGAGAGGTACAGTGAGGGAAAGTGTCAGTGTGCTATTGTGTTCTAAAACTATTTTGCTGAACCATATTTTCAATCCTTGAATTGAGGGACAGAGAGGTACAGTGAGTGAAACTGACAGTGTGCTATTCTGTTCTAAAACTATTTTGCTGTTCCATATTTTCAATCCTTGAGTTGAGGGACAGAGAGGTACAGTGAGTGAAACTGACAGTGTGCTATTCTGTTCTAAATCAATTTTGCTGTTCCATATTTTCAATCCTTGAGTTGAGGGACAGAGAGGTACAGTGAGGGAAACTGACAGTGTGCTATTCTGTTCTAAAACTATTTTGCTGTTCCATATTTTCAATCCTTGAGTTGAGGGACAGAGAGCTACAGTGAGGGAAAGTGTCAGTGTGCTATTGTGTTCTAAAACTATTTTGCTGAACCATATTTTCAATCCTTGAGTTGAGGGACAGAGAGGTACAGTGAGTGAAACTGACAGTGTGCTATTCTGTTCTAAAACAATTTTGCTGTGCCATATTTTCAATCCTTGAGTTGAGGGACAGAGAGGTACAGTGAGTGAAACTGACAGTGTGCTATTCTGTCCTAAATCAATTTTGCTGTTCCATATTTTCAATCCTTGAGTTGAGGGACAGAGAGGTACAGTGAGGGAAAGTGTCAGTGTGCTATTGTGTTCTAAAACTATTTTGCTGAACCATATTTTCAATCCTTGAGTTGAGGGACAGAGAGGTACAGTGAGTGAAACTGACAGTGTGCTATTCTGTTCTAAAACTATTTTGCTGTTCCATATTTTCAATCCTTGAGTTGAGGGACAGAGAGGTACAGTGAGTGAAACTGACAGTGTGCTATTCTGTTCTAAAACTATTTTGCTGTTCCATATTTTCAATCCTTGAGTTGAGGGACAGAGAGCTACAGTGAGGGAAAGTGTCAGTGTGCTATTGTGTTCTAAAACTATTTTGCTGAACCATATTTTCAATCCTTGAGTTGAGGGACAGAGAGCTACAGTGAGGGAAAGTGTCAGTGTGCTATTGTGTTCTAAAACTATTTTGCTGAACCATATTTTCAATCCTTGAGTTGAGGGACAGAGAGGTACAGTGAGTGAAACTGACAGTGTGCTATTCTGTTCTAAATCAATTTTGCTGTTCCATATTTTCAATCCTTGAGTTGAGGGACAGAGAGGTACAGTGAGGGAAACTGACAGTGTGCTATTCTGTTCTAAAACTATTTTGCTGAACCATATTTTCAATCCTTGAGTTGAGGGACAGAGAGGTACAGTGAGTGAAACTGACAGTGTGCTATTCTGTTCTAAAACTATTTTGCTGTTCCATATTTTCAATCCTTGAGTTGAGGGACAGAGAGGTACAGTGAGGGAAAGTGTCAGTGTGCTATTGTGTTCTAAAACTATTTTGCTGAACCATATTTTCAATCCTTGAGTTGAGGGACAGAGAGGTACAGTGAGTGAAACTGACAGTGTGCTATTCTGTTCTAAAACTATTTTGCTGTTCCACATTTTCAATCCTTGAGTTGAGGGACAGAGAGCTACAGTGAGGGAAAGTGTCAGTGTACTATTGTGTTCTAAAACTATTTTGCTGAACCATATTTTCAATCCTTGAGTTGAGGGACAGAGAGCTACAGTGAGGGAAAGTGTCAGTGTGCTATTGTGTTCTAAAACTATTTTGCTGAACCATATTTTCAATCCTTGAGTTGAGGGACAGAGAGGTACAGTGAGTGAAACTGACAGTGTGCTATTCTGTTCTAAAACTATTTTGCTGTTCCATATTTTCAATCCTTGAGTTGAGGGACAGAGAGCTACAGTGAGGGAAAGTGTCAGTGTGCTATTCTGTTCTAAAACTATTTTGCTGTTCCATATTTTCAATCCTTGAGTTGAGGGACAGAGAGGTACAGTGAGGGAAACTGACAGTGTGCTATTCTGTTCTAAAACTATTTTGCTGAACCATATTTTCAATCCTTGAGTTGAGGGACAGAGAGGTACAGTGAGTGAAACTGACAGTGTGCTATTCTGTTCTAAAACTATTTTGCTGTTCCATATTTTCAATCCTTGAGTTGAGGGACAGAGAGCTACAGTGAGGGAAAGTGTCAGTGTGCTATTGTGTTCTAAAACTATTTTGCTGAACCATATTTTCAATCCTTGAGTTGAGGGACAGAGAGGTACAGTGAGTGAAACTGACAGTGTGCTATTCTGTTCTAAATCAATTTTGCTGTTCCATATTTTCAATCCTTGAGTTGAGGGACAGAGAGGTACAGTGAGGGAAAGTGTCAGTGTGCTATTGTGTTCTAAAACTATTTTGCTGAACCATATTTTCAATCCTTGAGTTGAGGGACAGAGAGGTACAGTGAGTGAAACTGACAGTGTGCTATTCTGTTCTAAAACTATTTTGCTGTTCCATATTTTCAATCCTTGAGTTGAGGGACAGAGAGGTACAGTGAGTGAAACTGACAGTGTGCTATTCCGTTCTAAATCAATTTTGCTGTTCCATATTTTCAATCCTTGAGTTGAGGGACAGAGAGGTACAGTGAGGGAAACTGACAGTGTGCTATTCTGTTCTAAATCAATTTTGCTGTTCCATATTTTCAATCCTTGAGTTGAGGGACAGAGAGGTACAGTGAGGGAAAGTGTCAGTGTGCTATTGTGTTCTAAAACTATTTTGCTGAACCATATTTTCAATCCTTGAGTTGAGGGACAGAGAGGTACAGTGAGTGAAACTGACAGTGTGCTATTCTGTTCTAAAACTATTTTGCTGTTCCATATTTTCAATCCTTGAGTTGAGGGACAGAGAGGTACAGTGAGTGAAACTGACAGTGTGCTATTCTGTTCTAAATCAATTTTGCTGTTCCATATTTTCAATCCTTGAGTTGAGGGACAGAGAGGTACAGTGAGGGAAAGTGTCAGTGTGCTATTGTGTTCTAAAACTATTTTGCTGAACCATATTTTCAATCCTTGAGTTGAGGGACAGAGAGGTACAGTGAGTGAAACTGACAGTGTGCTATTCTGTTCTAAATCAATTTTGCTGTTCCATATTTTCAATCCTTGAGTTGAGGGACAGAGAGGTACAGTGAGTGAAACTGACAGTGTGCTATTCTGTTCTAAAACTATTATGCTGTTCCATATTTTCAATCCTTGAGTTGAGGGACAGAGAGCTACAGTGAGGGAAAGTGTCAGTGTGCTATTGTGTTCTAAAACTATTTTGCTGAACCATATTTTCAATCCTTGAGTTGAGGGACAGAGAGGTACAGTGAGTGAAACTGACAGTGTGCTATTCTGTTCTAAATCAATTTTGCTGTTCCATATTTTCAATCCTTGAGTTGAGGGACAGAGAGGTACAGTGAGGGAAAGTGTCAGTGTGCTATTGTGTTCTAAAACTATTTTGCTGAACCATATTTTCAATCCTTGAATTGAGGGACAGAGAGGTACAGTGAGTGAAACTGACAGTGTGCTATTCTGTTCTAAAACTATTTTGCTGTTCCATATTTTCAATCCTTGAGTTGAGGGACAGAGAGGTACAGTGAGTGAAACTGACAGTGTGCTATTCTGTTCTAAATCAATTTTGCTGTTCCATATTTTCAATCCTTGAGTTGAGGGACAGAGAGCTACAGTGAGGGAAACTGACAGTGTGCTATTCTGTTCTAAAACTATTTTGCTGTTCCATATTTTCAATCCTTGAGTTGAGGGACAGAGAGCTACAGTGAGGGAAAGTGTCAGTGTGCTATTGTGTTCTAAAACTATTTTGCTGAACCATATTTTCAATCCTTGAGTTGAGGGACAGAGAGGTACAGTGAGTGAAACTGACAGTGTGCTATTCTGTTCTAAAACTATTTTGCTGTTCCATATTTTCAATCCTTGAGTTGAGGGACAGAGAGGTACAGTGAGTGAAACTGACAGTGTGCTATTCTGTTCTAAATCAATTTTGCTGTTCCATATTTTCAATCCTTGAGTTGAGGGACAGAGAGGTACAGTGAGGGAAAGTGTCAGTGTGCTATTGTGTTCTAAAACTATTTTGCTGAACCATATTTTCAATCCTTGAGTTGAGGGACAGAGAGGTACAGTGAGTGAAACTGACAGTGTGCTATTCTGTTCTAAATCAATTTTGCTGTTCCATATTTTCAATCCTTGAGTTGAGGGACAGAGAGGTACAGTGAGTGAAACTGACAGTGTGCTATTCTGTTCTAAAACTATTATGCTGTTCCATATTTTCAATCCTTGAGTTGAGGGACAGAGAGCTACAGTGAGGGAAAGTGTCAGTGTGCTATTGTGTTCTAAAACTATTTTGCTGAACCATATTTTCAATCCTTGAGTTGAGGGACAGAGAGGTACAGTGAGTGAAACTGACAGTGTGCTATTCTGTTCTAAATCAATTTTGCTGTTCCATATTTTCAATCCTTGAGTTGAGGGACAGAGAGGTACAGTGAGGGAAAGTGTCAGTGTGCTATTGTGTTCTAAAACTATTTTGCTGAACCATATTTTCAATCCTTGAATTGAGGGACAGAGAGGTACAGTGAGTGAAACTGACAGTGTGCTATTCTGTTCTAAAACTATTTTGCTGTTCCATATTTTCAATCCTTGAGTTGAGGGACAGAGAGGTACAGTGAGTGAAACTGACAGTGTGCTATTCTGTTCTAAATCAATTTTGCTGTTCCATATTTTCAATCCTTGAGTTGAGGGACAGAGAGCTACAGTGAGGGAAACTGACAGTGTGCTATTCTGTTCTAAAACTATTTTGCTGTTCCATATTTTCAATCCTTGAGTTGAGGGACAGAGAGCTACAGTGAGGGAAAGTGTCAGTGTGCTATTGTGTTCTAAAACTATTTTGCTGAACCATATTTTCAATCCTTGAGTTGAGGGACAGAGAGGTACAGTGAGTGAAACTGACAGTGTGCTATTCTGTTCTAAAACTATTTTGCTGTTCCATATTTTCAATCCTTGAGTTGAGGGACAGAGAGGTACAGTGAGTGAAACTGACAGTGTGCTATTCTGTTCTAAATCAATTTTGCTGTTCCATATTTTCAATCCTTGAGTTGGGGGACAGAGAGCTACAGTGAGGGAAAGTGTCAGTGTGCTATTGTGTTCTAAAACTATTTTGCTGAACCATATTTTCAATCCTTGAGTTGAGGGACAGAGAGGTACAGTGAGTGAAACTGACAGTGTGCTATTCTGTTCTAAAACTATTTTGCTGTTCCATATTTTCAATCCTTGAGTTGAGGGACAGAGAGCTACAGTGAGGGAAAGTGTCAGTGTGCTATTGTGTTCTAAAACTATTTTGCTGAACCATATTTTCAATCCTTGAGTTGAGGGACAGAGAGCTACAGTGAGGGAAAGTGTCAGTGTGCTATTGTGTTCTAAAACTATTTTGCTGAACCATATTTTCAATCCTTGAGTTGAGGGACAGAGAGGTACAGTGAGTGAAACTGACAGTGTGCTATTGTGTTCTAAAACTATTTTGCTGTTCCATATTTTCAATCCTTGAGTTGAGGGACAGAGAGCTACAGTGAGGGAAAGTGTCAGTGTGCTATTGTGTTCTAAAACTATTTTGCTGAACCATATTTTCAATCCTTGAGTTGAGGGACAGAGAGGTACAGTGAGTGAAACTGACAGTGTGCTATTCTGTTCTAAAACTATTTTGCTGTTCCATATTTTCAATCCTTGAGTTGAGGGACAGAGAGGTACAGTGAGTGAAACTGACAGTGTGCTATTCTGTTCTAAATCAATTTTGCTGTTCCATATTTTCAATCCTTGAGTTGGGGGACAGAGAGCTACAGTGAGGGAAAGTGTCAGTGTGCTATTGTGTTCTAAAACTATTTTGCTGAACCATATTTTCAATCCTTGAGTTGAGGGACAGAGAGGTACAGTGAGTGAAACTGACAGTGTGCTATTCTGTTCTAAAACTATTTTGCTGTTCCATATTTTCAATCCTTGAGTTGAGGGACAGAGAGGTACAGTGAGTGAAACTGACAGTGTGCTATTCTGTTCTAAAACTATTTTGCTGTTCCATATTTTCAATCCTTGAGTTGAGGGACAGAGAGCTACAGTGAGGGAAAGTGTCAGTGTGCTATTGTGTTCTAAAACTATTTTGCTGAACCATATTTTCAATCCTTGAGTTGAGGGACAGAGAGCTACAGTGAGGGAAAGTGTCAGTGTGCTATTGTGTTCTAAAACTATTTTGCTGAACCATATTTTCAATCCTTGAGTTGAGGGACAGAGAGCTACAGTGAGGGAAAGTGTCAGTGTGCTATTGTGTTCTAAAACTATTTTGCTGAACCATATTTTCAATCCTTGAGTTGAGGGACAGAGAGGTACAGTGAGTGAAACTGACAGTGTGCTATTCTGTTCTAAATCAATTTTGCTGTTCCATATTTTCAATCCTTGAGTTGAGGGACAGAGAGGTACAGTGAGGGAAACTGACAGTGTGCTATTCTGTTCTAAAACTATTTTGCTGAACCATATTTTCAATCCTTGAGTTGAGGGACAGAGAGGTACAGTGAGGGAAAGTGTCAGTGTGCTATTGTGTTCTAAAACTATTTTGCTGAACCATATTTTCAATCCTTGAGTTGAGGGACAGAGAGGTACAGTGAGTGAAACTGACAGTGTGCTATTCTGTTCTAAAACTATTTTGCTGTTCCATATTTTCAATCCTTGAGTTGAGGGACAGAGAGCTACAGTGAGGGAAAGTGTCAGTGTACTATTGTGTTCTAAAACTATTTTGCTGAACCATATTTTCAATCCTTGAGTTGAGGGACAGAGAGCTACAGTGAGGGAAAGTGTCAGTGTGCTATTGTGTTCTAAAACTATTTTGCTGAACCATATTTTCAATCCTTGAGTTGAGGGACAGAGAGGTACAGTGAGTGAAACTGACAGTGTGCTATTCTGTTCTAAAACTATTTTGCTGTTCCATATTTTCAATCCTTGAGTTGAGGGACAGAGAGCTACAGTGAGGGAAAGTGTCAGTGTGCTATTGTGTTCTAAAACTATTTTGCTGAACCATATTTTCAATCCTTGAGTTGAGGGACAGAGAGCTACAGTGAGGGAAAGTGTCAGTGTGCTATTGTGTTCTAAAACTATTTTGCTGAACCATATTTTCAATCCTTGAGTTGAGGGACAGAGAGGTACAGTGAGTGAAACTGACAGTGTGCTATTCTGTTCTAAATCAATTTTGCTGTTCCATATTTTCAATCCTTGAGTTGAGGGACAGAGAGGTACAGTGAGGGAAACTGACAGTGTGCTATTCTGTTCTAAAACTATTTTGCTGAACCATATTTTCAATCCTTGAGTTGAGGGACAGAGAGGTACAGTGAGTGAAACTGACAGTGTGCTATTCTGTTCTAAAACTATTTTGCTGTTCCATATTTTCAATCCTTGAGTTGAGGGACAGAGAGCTACAGTGAGGGAAAGTGTCAGTGTGCTATTGTGTTCTAAAACTATTTTGCTGAACCATATTTTCAATCCTTGAGTTGAGGGACAGAGAGGTACAGTGAGTGAAACTGACAGTGTGCTATTCTGTTCTAAATCAATTTTGGTGTTCCATATTTTCAATCCTTGAGTTGAGGGACAGAGAGGTACAGTGAGTGAAACTGACAGTGTGCTATTCTGTTCTAAATCAATTTTGCTGTTCCATATTTTCAATCCTTGAGTTGAGGGACAGAGAGGTACAGTGAGGGAAACTGACAGTGTGCTATTCTGTTCTAAATCAATTTTGCTGTTCCATATTTTCAATCTTTGAGTTGAGGGACAGAGAGGTACAGTGAGGGAAAGTGTCAGTGTGCTATTGTGTTCTAAAACTATTTTGCTGAACCATATTTTCAATCCTTGAGTTGAGGGACAGAGAGGTACAGTGAGTGAAACTGACAGTGTGCTATTCTGTTCTAAAACTATTTTGCTGTTCCATATTTTCAATCCTTGAGTTGAGGGACAGAGAGGTACAGTGAGTGAAACTGACAGTGTGCTATTCTGTTCTAAATCAATTTTGCTGTTCCATATTTTCAATCCTTGAGTTGAGGGACAGAGAGGTACAGTGAGGGAAAGTGTCAGTGTGCTATTGTGTTCTAAAACTATTTTGCTGAACCATATTTTCAATCCTTGAGTTGAGGGACAGAGAGGTACAGTGAGGGAAAGTGTCAGTGTGCTATTGTGTTCTAAAACTATTTTGCTGAACCATATTTTCAATCCTTGAGTTGAGGGACAGAGAGCTACAGTGAGTGAAACTGACAGTGTGCTATTCTGTTCTAAAACTATTTTGCTGTTCCATATTTTCAATCCTTGAGTTGAGGGACAGAGAGGTACAGTGAGTGAAACTGACAGTGTGCTATTCTGTTCTAAATCAATTTTGCTGTTCCATATTTTCAATCCTTGAGTTGAGGGACAGAGAGCTACAGTGAGGGAAAGTGTCAGTGTGCTATTGTGTTCTAAAACTATTTTGCTGAACCATATTTTCAATCCTTGAGTTGAGGGACAGAGAGCTACAGTGAGGGAAAGTGTCAGTGTGCTATTGTGTTCTAAAACTATTTTGCTGAACCATATTTCCAATCCTTGAGTTGAGGGACAGAGAGGTACAGTGAGTGAAACTGACAGTGTGCTATTCTGTTCTAAATCAATTTTGCTGTTCCATATTTTCAATCCTTGAGTTGAGGGACAGAGAGGTACAGTGAGTGAAACTGACAGTGTGCTATTCTGTTCTAAAACTATTTTGCTGTTCCATATTTTCAATCCTTGAGTTGAGGGACAGAGAGCTACAGTGAGGGAAAGTGTCAGTGTGCTATTGTGTTCTAAAACTATTTTGCTGAACCATATTTTCAATCCTTGAGTTGAGGGACAGAGAGCTACAGTGAGGGAAAGTGTCAGTGTGCTATTGTGTTCTAAAACTATTTTGCTGAACCATATTTTCAATCCTTGAGTTGAGGGACAGAGAGGTACAGTGAGTGAAACTGACAGTGTGCTATTCTGTTCTAAATCAATTTTGCTGTTCCATATTTTCAATCCTTGAGTTGAGGGACAGAGAGGTACAGTGAGGGAAACTGACAGTGTGCTATTCTGTTCTAAAACTATTTTGCTGAACCATATTTTCAATCCTTGAGTTGAGGGACAGAGAGGTACAGTGAGTGAAACTGACAGTGTGCTATTCTGTTCTAAAACTATTTTGCTGTTCCATATTTTCAATCCTTGAGTTGAGGGACAGAGAGCTACAGTGAGGGAAAGTGTCAGTGTGCTATTGTGTTCTAAAACTATTTTGCTGAACCATATTTTCAATCCTTGAGTTGAGGGACAGAGAGGTACAGTGAGTGAAACTGACAGTGTGCTATTCTGTTCTAAATCAATTTTGCTGTTCCATATTTTCAATCCTTGAGTTGAGGGACAGAGAGGTACAGTGAGGGAAACTGACAGTGTGCTATTCTGTTCTAAAACTATTTTGCTGAACCATATTTTCAATCCTTGAGTTGAGGGACAGAGAGGTACAGTGAGTGAAACTGACAGTGTGCTATTCTGTTCTAAAACTATTTTGCTGTTCCATATTTTCAATCCTTGAGTTGAGGGACAGAGAGCTACAGTGAGGGAAAGTGTCAGTGTGCTATTGTGTTCTAAAACTATTTTGCTGAACCATATTTTCAATCCTTGAGTTGAGGGACAGAGAGGTACAGTGAGTGAAACTGACAGTGTGCTATTCTGTTCTAAAACTATTTTGCTGTTCCATATTTTCAATCCTTGAGTTGAGGGACAGAGAGGTACAGTGAGTGAAACTGACAGTGTGCTATTCTGTTCTAAATCAATTTTGCTGTTCCATATTTTCAATCCTTGAGTTGAGGGACAGAGAGGTACAGTGAGGGAAACTGACAGTGTGCTATTCTGTTCTAAATCAATTTTGCTGTTCCATATTTTCAATACTTGAGTTGAGGGACAGAGAGGTACAGTGAGGGAAAGTGTCAGTGTGCTATTGTGTTCTAAAACTATTTTGCTGAACCATATTTTCAATCCTTGAGTTGAGGGACAGAGAGGTACAGTGAGTGAAACTGACAGTGTGCTATTCTGTTCTAAAACTATTTTGCTGTTCCATATTTTCAATCCTTGAGTTGAGGGACAGAGAGGTACAGTGAGTGAAACTGACAGTGTGCTATTCTGTTCTAAATCAATTTTGCTGTTCCATATTTTCAATCCTTGAGTTGAGGGACAGAGAGGTACAGTGAGGGAAAGTGTCAGTGTGCTATTGTGTTCTAAAACTATTTTGCTGAACCATATTTTCAATCCTTGAGTTGAGGGACAGAGAGGTACAGTGAGTGAAACTGACAGTGTGCTATTCTGTTCTAAATCAATTTTGCTGTTCCATATTTTCAATCCTTGAGTTGAGGGACAGAGAGGTACAGTGAGGGAAACTGACAGTGTGCTATTCTGTTCTAAATCAATTTTGCTGTTCCATATTTTCAATCCTTGAGTTGAGGGACAGAGAGGTACAGTGAGGGAAAGTGTCAGTGTGCTATTGTGTTCTAAAACTATTTTGCTGAACCATATTTTCAATCCTTGAGTTGAGGGACAGAGAGGTACAGTGAGTGAAACTGACAGTGTGCTATTCTGTTCTAAAACTATTTTGCTGTTCCATATTTTCAATCCTTGAGTTGAGGGACAGAGAGGTACAGTGAGTGAAACTGACAGTGTGCTATTCTGTTCTAAATCAATTTTGCTGTTCCATATTTTCAATCCTTGAGTTGAGGGACAGAGAGGTACAGTGAGGGAAAGTGTCAGTGTGCTATTGTGTTCTAAAACTATTTTGCTGAACCATATTTTCAATCCTTGAGTTGAGGGACAGAGAGGTACAGTGAGTGAAACTGACAGTGTGCTATTCTGTTCTAAATCAATTTTGCTGTTCCATATTTTCAATCCTTGAGTTGAGGGACAGAGAGGTACAGTGAGTGAAACTGACAGTGTGCTATTCTGTTCTAAAACTATTATGCTGTTCCATATTTTCAATCCTTGAGTTGAGGGACAGAGAGCTACAGTGAGGGAAAGTGTCAGTGTGCTATTGTGTTCTAAAACTATTTTGCTGAACCATATTTTCAATCCTTGAGTTGAGGGACAGAGAGCTACAGTGAGGGAAAGTGTCAGTGTGCTATTGTGTTCTAAAACTATTTTGCTGAACCATATTTTCAATCCTTGAGTTGAGGGACAGAGAGGTACAGTGAGTGAAACTGACAGTGTGCTATTCTGTTCTAAAACTATTTTGCTGTTCCATATTTTCAATCCTTGAGTTGAGGGACAGAGAGGTACAGTGAGTGAAACTGACAGTGTGCTATTCTGTTCTAAATCAATTTTGCTGTTCCATATTTTCAATCCTTGAGTTGAGGGACAGAGAGCTACAGTGAGGGAAAGTGTCAGTGTGCTATTGTGTTCTAAAACTATTTTGCTGAACCATATTTTCAATCCTTGAGTTGAGGGACAGAGAGCTACAGTGAGGGAAAGTGTCAGTGTGCTATTGTGTTCTAAAACTATTTTGCTGAACCATATTTCCAATCCTTGAGTTGAGGGACAGAGAGGTACAGTGAGTGAAACTGACAGTGTGCTATTCTGTTCTAAATCAATTTTGCTGTTCCATATTTTCAATCCTTGAGTTGAGGGACAGAGAGGTACAGTGAGTGAAACTGACAGTGTGCTATTCTGTTCTAAAACTATTTTGCTGTTCCATATTTTCAATCCTTGAGTTGAGGGACAGAGAGCTACAGTGAGGGAAAGTGTCAGTGTGCTATTGTGTTCTAAAACTATTTTGCTGAACCATATTTTCAATCCTTGAGTTGAGGGACAGAGAGGTACAGTGAGTGAAACTGACAGTGTGCTATTCTGTTCTAAATCAATTTTGCTGTTCCATATTTTCAATCCTTGAGTTGAGGGACAGAGAGGTACAGTGAGGGAAACTGACAGTGTGCTATTCTGTTCTAAAACTATTTTGCTGAACCATATTTTCAATCCTTGAGTTGAGGGACAGAGAGGTACAGTGAGTGAAACTGACAGTGTGCTATTCTGTTCTAAAACTATTTTGCTGTTCCATATTTTCAATCCTTGAGTTGAGGGACAGAGAGCTACAGTGAGGGAAAGTGTCAGTGTGCTATTGTGTTCTAAAACTATTTTGCTGAACCATATTTTCAATCCTTGAGTTGAGGGACAGAGAGGTACAGTGAGTGAAACTGACAGTGTGCTATTCTGTTCTAAATCAATTTTGCTGTTCCATATTTTCAATCCTTGAGTTGAGGGACAGAGAGGTACAGTGAGGGAAACTGACAGTGTGCTATTCTGTTCTAAAACTATTTTGCTGAACCATATTTTCAATCCTTGAGTTGAGGGACAGAGAGGTACAGTGAGTGAAACTGACAGTGTGCTATTCTGTTCTAAAACTATTTTGCTGTTCCATATTTTCAATCCTTGAGTTGAGGGACAGAGAGCTACAGTGAGGGAAAGTGTCAGTGTGCTATTGTGTTCTAAAACTATTTTGCTGAACCATATTTTCAATCCTTGAGTTGAGGGACAGAGAGGTACAGTGAGTGAAACTGACAGTGTGCTATTCTGTTCTAAATCAATTTTGCTGTTCCATATTTTCAATCCTTGAGTTGAGGGACAGAGAGGTACAGTGAGGGAAAGTGTCAGTGTGCTATTGTGTTCTAAAACTATTTTGCTGAACCATATTTTCAATCCTTGAGTTGAGGGACAGAGAGGTACAGTGAGTGAAACTGACAGTGTGCTATTCTGTTCTAAAACTATTTTGCTGTTCCATATTTTCAATCCTTGAGTTGAGGGACAGAGAGGTACAGTGAGTGAAACTGACAGTGTGCTATTCTGTTCTAAATCAATTTTGCTGTTCCATATTTTCAATCCTTGAGTTGAGGGACAGAGAGGTACAGTGAGGGAAACTGACAGTGTGCTATTCTGTTCTAAATCAATTTTGCTGTTCCATATTTTCAATACTTGAGTTGAGGGACAGAGAGGTACAGTGAGGGAAAGTGTCAGTGTGCTATTGTGTTCTAAAACTATTTTGCTGAACCATATTTTCAATCCTTGAGTTGAGGGACAGAGAGGTACAGTGAGTGAAACTGACAGTGTGCTATTCTGTTCTAAAACTATTTTGCTGTTCCATATTTTCAATCCTTGAGTTGAGGGACAGAGAGGTACAGTGAGTGAAACTGACAGTGTGCTATTCTGTTCTAAATCAATTTTGCTGTTCCATATTTTCAATCCTTGAGTTGAGGGACAGAGAGGTACAGTGAGGGAAAGTGTCAGTGTGCTATTGTGTTCTAAAACTATTTTGCTGAACCATATTTTCAATCCTTGAGTTGAGGGACAGAGAGGTACAGTGAGTGAAACTGACAGTGTGCTATTCTGTTCTAAATCAATTTTGCTGTTCCATATTTTCAATCCTTGAGTTGAGGGACAGAGAGGTACAGTGAGTGAAACTGACAGTGTGCTATTCTGTTCTAAAACTATTATGCTGTTCCATATTTTCAATCCTTGAGTTGAGGGACAGAGAGCTACAGTGAGGGAAAGTGTCAGTGTGCTATTGTGTTCTAAAACTATTTTGCTGAACCATATTTTCAATCCTTGAGTTGAGGGACAGAGAGCTACAGTGAGGGAAAGTGTCAGTGTGCTATTGTGTTCTAAAACTATTTTGCTGAACCATATTTTCAATCCTTGAGTTGAGGGACAGAGAGGTACAGTGAGTGAAACTGACAGTGTGCTATTCTGTTCTAAATCAATTTTGCTGTTCCATATTTTCAATCCTTGAGTTGAGGGACAGAGAGGTACAGTGAGGGAAAGTGTCAGTGTGCTATTGTGTTCTAAAACTATTTTGCTGAACCATATTTTCAATCCTTGAATTGAGGGACAGAGAGGTACAGTGAGTGAAACTGACAGTGTGCTATTCTGTTCTAAAACTATTTTGCTGTTCCATATTTTCAATCCTTGAGTTGAGGGACAGAGAGGTACAGTGAGTGAAACTGACAGTGTGCTATTCTGTTCTAAATCAATTTTGCTGTTCCATATTTTCAATCCTTGAGTTGAGGGACAGAGAGGTACAGTGAGGGAAACTGACAGTGTGCTATTCTGTTCTAAAACTATTTTGCTGTTCCATATTTTCAATCCTTGAGTTGAGGGACAGAGAGCTACAGTGAGGGAAAGTGTCAGTGTGCTATTGTGTTCTAAAACTATTTTGCTGAACCATATTTTCAATCCTTGAGTTGAGGGACAGAGAGGTACAGTGAGTGAAACTGACAGTGTGCTATTCTGTTCTAAAACTATTTTGCTGTTCCATATTTTCAAACCTTGAGTTGAGGGACAGAGAGGTACAGTGAGTGAAACTGACAGTGTGCTATTCTGTTCTAAATCAATTTTGCTGTTCCATATTTTCAATCCTTGAGTTGGGGGACAGAGAGCTACAGTGAGGGAAAGTGTCAGTGTGCTATTGTGTTCTAAAACTATTTTGTTGAACCATATTTTCAATCCTTGAGTTGAGGGACAGAGAGGTACAGTGAGTGAAACTGAAAGTGTGCTATTCTGTTCTAAAACTATTTTGCTGTTCCATATTTTCAATCCTTGAGTTGAGGGACAGAGAGGTACAGTGAGTGAAACTGACAGTGTGCTATTCTGTTCTAAAACTATTTTGCTGTTCCATATTTTCAATCCTTGAGTTGAGGGACAGAGAGCTACAGTGAGGGAAAGTGTCAGTGTGCTATTGTGTTCTAAAACTATTTTGCTGAACCATATTTTCAATCCTTGAGTTGAGGGACAGAGAGCTACAGTGAGGGAAAGTGTCAGTGTGCTATTGTGTTCTAAAACTATTTTGCTGAACCATATTTTCAATCCTTGAGTTGAGGGACAGAGAGGTACAGTGAGTGAAACTGACAGTGTGCTATTCTGTTCTAAATCAATTTTGCTGTTCCATATTTTCAATCCTTGAGTTGAGGGACAGAGAGGTACAGTGAGGGAAACTGACAGTGTGCTATTCTGTTCTAAAACTATTTTGCTGAACCATATTTTCAATCCTTGAGTTGAGGGACAGAGAGGTACAGTGAGGGAAAGTGTCAGTGTGCTATTGTGTTCTAAAACTATTTTGCTGAACCATATTTTCAATCCTTGAGTTGAGGGACAGAGAGGTACAGTGAGTGAAACTGACAGTGTGCTATTCTGTTCTAAAACTATTTTGCTGTTCCATATTTTCAATCCTTGAGTTGAGGGACAGAGAGCTACAGTGAGGGAAAGTGTCAGTGTACTATTGTGTTCTAAAACTATTTTGCTGAACCATATTTTCAATCCTTGAGTTGAGGGACAGAGAGCTACAGTGAGGGAAAGTGTCAGTGTGCTATTGTGTTCTAAAACTATTTTGCTGAACCATATTTTCAATCCTTGAGTTGAGGGACAGAGAGGTACAGTGAGTGAAACTGACAGTGTGCTATTCTGTTCTAAAACTATTTTGCTGTTCCATATTTTCAATCCTTGAGTTGAGGGACAGAGAGCTACAGTGAGGGAAAGTGTCAGTGTGCTATTGTGTTCTAAAACTATTTTGCTGAACCATATTTTCAATCCTTGAGTTGAGGGACAGAGAGCTACAGTGAGGGAAAGTGTCAGTGTGCTATTGTGTTCTAAAACTATTTTGCTGAACCATATTTTCAATCCTTGAGTTGAGGGACAGAGAGGTACAGTGAGTGAAACTGACAGTGTGCTATTCTGTTCTAAATCAATTTTGCTGTTCCATATTTTCAATCCTTGAGTTGAGGGACAGAGAGGTACAGTGAGGGAAACTGACAGTGTGCTATTCTGTTCTAAAACTATTTTGCTGAACCATATTTTCAATCCTTGAGTTGAGGGACAGAGAGGTACAGTGAGTGAAACTGACAGTGTGCTATTCTGTTCTAAAACTATTTTGCTGTTCCATATTTTCAATCCTTGAGTTGAGGGACAGAGAGCTACAGTGAGGGAAAGTGTCAGTGTGCTATTGTGTTCTAAAACTATTTTGCTGAACCATATTTTCAATCCTTGAGTTGAGGGACAGAGAGGTACAGTGAGTGAAACTGACAGTGTGCTATTCTGTTCTAAATCAATTTTGCTGTTCCATATTTTCAATCCTTGAGTTGAGGGACAGAGAGGTACAGTGAGGGAAAGTGTCAGTGTGCTATTGTGTTCTAAAACTATTTTGCTGAACCATATTTTCAATCCTTGAGTTGAGGGACAGAGAGGTACAGTGAGTGAAACTGACAGTGTGCTATTCTGTTCTAAAACTATTTTGCTGTTCCATATTTTCAATCCTTGAGTTGAGGGACAGAGAGGTACAGTGAGTGAAACTGACAGTGTGCTATTCTGTTCTAAATCAATTTTGCTGTTCCATATTTTCAATCCTTGAGTTGAGGGACAGAGAGGTACAGTGAGGGAAACTGACAGTGTGCTATTCTGTTCTAAATCAATTTTGCTGTTCCATATTTTCAATCCTTGAGTTGAGGGACAGAGAGGTACAGTGAGGGAAAGTGTCAGTGTGCTATTGTGTTCTAAAACTATTTTGCTGAACCATATTTTCAATCCTTGAGTTGAGGGACAGAGAGGTACAGTGAGTGAAACTGACAGTGTGCTATTCTGTTCTAAAACTATTTTGCTGTTCCATATTTTCAATCCTTGAGTTGAGGGACAGAGAGGTACAGTGAGTGAAACTGACAGTGTGCTATTCTGTTCTAAATCAATTTTGCTGTTCCATATTTTCAATCCTTGAGTTGAGGGACAGAGAGGTACAGTGAGGGAAAGTGTCAGTGTGCTATTGTGTTCTAAAACTATTTTGCTGAACCATATTTTCAATCCTTGAGTTGAGGGACAGAGAGGTACAGTGAGTGAAACTGACAGTGTGCTATTCTGTTCTAAATCAATTTTGCTGTTCCATATTTTCAATCCTTGAGTTGAGGGACAGAGAGGTACAGTGAGTGAAACTGACAGTGTGCTATTCTGTTCTAAAACTATTATGCTGTTCCATATTTTCAATCCTTGAGTTGAGGGACAGAGAGCTACAGTGAGGGAAAGTGTCAGTGTGCTATTGTGTTCTAAAACTATTTTGCTGAACCATATTTTCAATCCTTGAGTTGAGGGACAGAGAGCTACAGTGAGGGAAAGTGTCAGTGTGCTATTGTGTTCTAAAACTATTTTGCTGAACCATATTTTCAATCCTTGAGTTGAGGGACAGAGAGGTACAGTGAGTGAAACTGACAGTGTGCTATTCTGTTCTAAAACTATTTTGCTGTTCCATATTTTCAATCCTTGAGTTGAGGGACAGAGAGGTACAGTGAGTGAAACTGACAGTGTGCTATTCTGTTCTAAATCAATTTTGCTGTTCCATATTTTCAATCCTTGAGTTGAGGGACAGAGAGCTACAGTGAGGGAAAGTGTCAGTGTGCTATTGTGTTCTAAAACTATTTTGCTGAACCATATTTTCAATCCTTGAGTTGAGGGACAGAGAGCTACAGTGAGGGAAAGTGTCAGTGTGCTATTGTGTTCTAAAACTATTTTGCTGAACCATATTTTCAATCCTTGAGTTGAGGGACAGAGAGGTACAGTGAGTGAAACTGACAGTGTGCTATTCTGTTCTAAATCAATTTTGCTGTTCCATATTTTCAATCCTTGAGTTGAGGGACAGAGAGGTACAGTGAGTGAAACTGACAGTGTGCTATTCTGTTCTAAAACTATTTTGCTGTTCCATATTTTCAATCCTTGAGTTGAGGGACAGAGAGCTACAGTGAGGGAAAGTGTCAGTGTGCTATTGTGTTCTAAAACTATTTTGCTGAACCATATTTTCAATCCTTGAGTTGAGGGACAGAGAGCTACAGTGAGGGAAAGTGTCAGTGTGCTATTGTGTTCTAAAACTATTTTGCTGAACCATATTTTCAATCCTTGAGTTGAGGGACAGAGAGGTACAGTGAGTGAAACTGACAGTGTGCTATTCTGTTCTAAATCAATTTTGCTGTTCCATATTTTCAATCCTTGAGTTGAGGGACAGAGAGGTACAGTGAGGGAAAGTGTCAGTGTGCTATTGTGTTCTAAAACTATTTTGCTGAACCATATTTTCAATCCTTGAGTTGAGGGACAGAGAGGTACAGTGAGTGAAACTGACAGTGTGCTATTCTGTTCTAAAACTATTTTGCTGTTCCATATTTTCAATCCTTGAGTTGAGGGACAGAGAGGTACAGTGAGTGAAACTGACAGTGTGCTATTCTGTTCTAAATCAATTTTGCTGTTCCATATTTTCAATCCTTGAGTTGAGGGACAGAGAGGTACAGTGAGGGAAACTGACAGTGTGCTATTCTGTTCTAAAACTATTTTGCTGTTCCATATTTTCAATCCTTGAGTTGAGGGACAGAGAGCTACAGTGAGGGAAAGTGTCAGTGTGCTATTGTGTTCTAAAACTATTTTGCTGAACCATATTTTCAATCCTTGAGTTGAGGGACAGAGAGGTACAGTGAGTGAAACTGACAGTGTGCTATTCTGTTCTAAAACTATTTTGCTGTTCCATATTTTCAATCCTTGAGTTGGGGGACAGAGAGGTACAGTGAGTGAAACTGACAGTGTGCTATTCTGTTCTAAATCAATTTTGCTGTTCCATATTTTCAATCCTTGAGTTGAGGGACAGAGAGCTACAGTGAGGGAAAGTGTCAGTGTGCTATTGTGTTCTAAAACTATTTTGCTGAACCATATTTTCAATCCTTGAGTTGAGGGACAGAGAGGTACAGTGAGTGAAACTGACAGTGTGCTATTCTGTTCTAAAACTATTTTGCTGTTCCATATTTTCAATCCTTGAGTTGAGGGACAGAGAGCTACAGTGAGGGAAAGTGTCAGTGTGCTATTGTGTTCTAAAACTATTTTGCTGAACCATATTTTCAATCCTTGAGTTGAGGGACAGAGAGCTACAGTGAGGGAAAGTGTCAGTGTGCTATTGTGTTCTAAAACTATTTTGCTGAACCATATTTTCAATCCTTGAGTTGAGGGACAGAGAGGTACAGTGAGTGAAACTGACAGTGTGCTATTCTGTTCTAAAACTATTTTGCTGTTCCATATTTTCAATCCTTGAGTTGAGGGACAGAGAGCTACAGTGAGGGAAAGTGTCAGTGTGCTATTGTGTTCTAAAACTATTTTGCTGAACCATATTTTCAATCCTTGAGTTGAGGGACAGAGAGGTACAGTGATTGAAACGGACAGTGTGCTATTCTGTTCTAAATCAATTTTGCTGTTCCATATTTTCAATCCTTGAGTTGAGGGACAGAGAGGTACAGTGAGGGAAACTGACAGTGTGCTATTCTGTTCTAAAACTATTTTGCTGAACCATATTTTCAATCCTTGAGTTGAGGGACAGAGAGGTACAGTGAGTGAAACTGACAGTGTGTTATTCTGTTCTAAAACTATTTTGCTGTTCCATATTTTCAATCCTTGAGTTGAGGGACAGAGAGGTACAGTGAGGGAAAGTGTCAGTGTGCTATTGTGTTCTAAAACTATTTTGCTGAACCATATTTTCAATCCTTGAGTTGAGGGACAGAGAGGTACAGTGAGTGAAACTGACAGTGTGCTATTCTGTTCTAAAACTATTTTGCTGTTCCATATTTTCAATCCTTGAGTTGAGGGACAGAGAGCTACAGTGAGGGAAAGTGTCAGTGTGCTATTGTGTTCTAAAACTATTTTGCTGAACCATATTTTCAATCCTTGAGTTGAGGGACAGAGAGCTACAGTGAGGGAAAGTGTCAGTGTGCTATTGTGTTCCAAAAACTATTTTGCTGAACCATATTTTCAATCCTTGAGTTGAGGGACAGAGAGGTACAGTGAGTGAAACTGACAGTGTGCTATTCTGTTCTAAAACTATTTTGCTGTTCCATATTTTCAATCCTTGAGTTGAGGGACAGAGAGCTACAGTGAGGGAAAGTGTCAGTGTGCTATTGTGTTCTAAAACTATTTTGCTGAACCATATTTTCAATCCTTGAGTTGAGGGACAGAGAGCTACAGTGAGGGAAAGTGTCAGTGTGCTATTGTGTTCTAAAACTATTTTGCTGAACCATATTTTCAATCCTTGAGTTGAGGGACAGAGAGGTACAGTGAGTGAAACTGACAGTGTGCTATTCTGTTCTAAATCAATTTTGCTGTTCCATATTTTCAATCCTTGAGTTGAGGGACAGAGAGGTACAGTGAGGGAAACTGACAGTGTGCTATTCTGTTCTAAAACTATTTTGCTGAACCATATTTTCAATCCTTGAGTTGAGGGACAGAGAGGTACAGTGAGTGAAACTGACAGTGTGCTATTCTGTTCTAAAACTATTTTGCTGTTCCATATTTTCAATCCTTGAGTTGAGGGACAGAGAGCTACAGTGAGGGAAAGTGTCAGTGTGCTATTGTGTTCTAAAACTATTTTGCTGAACCATATTTTCAATCCTTGAGTTGAGGGACAGAGAGGTACAGTGAGTGAAACTGACAGTGTGCTATTCTGTTCTAAAACTATTTTGCTGTTCCATATTTTCAATCCTTGAGTTGAGGGACAGAGAGGTACAGTGAGTGAAACTGACAGTGTGCTATTCTGTTCTAAATCAATTTTGCTGTTCCATATTTTCAATCCTTGAGTTGAGGGACAGAGAGCTACAGTGAGGGAAAGTGTCAGTGTGCTATTGTGTTCTAAAACTATTTTGCTGAACCATATTTTCAATCCTTGAGTTGAGGGACAGAGAGGTACAGTGAGTGAAACTGACAGTGTGCTATTCTGTTCTAAAACTATTTTGCTGTTCCATATTTTCAATCCTTGAGTTGAGGGACAGAGAGGTACAGTGAGTGAAACTGACAGTGTGCTATTCTGTTCTAAAACTATTTTGCTGTTCCATATTTTCAATCCTTGAGTTGAGGGACAGAGAGCTACAGTGAGGGAAAGTGTCAGTGTGCTATTGTGTTCTAAAACTATTTTGCTGAACCATATTTTCAATCCTTGAGTTGAGGGACAGAGAGCTACAGTGAGGGAAAGTGTCAGTGTGCTATTGTGTTCTAAAACTATTTTTCTGAACCATATTTTCAATCCTTGAGTTGAGGGACAGAGAGGTACAGTGAGTGAAACTGACAGTGTGCTATTCTGTTCTAAAACTATTTTGCTGTTCCATATTTTCAATCCTTGAGTTGAGGGACAGAGAGCTACAGTGAGGGAAAGTGTCAGTGTGCTATTGTGTTCTAAAACTATTTTGCTGAACCATATTTTCAATCCTTGAGTTGAGGGACAGAGAGCTACAGTGAGGGAAAGTGTCAGTGTGCTATTGTGTTCTAAAACTATTTTGCTGAACCATATTTTCAATCCTTGAGTTGAGGGACAGAGAGGTACAGTGAGTGAAACTGACAGTGTGCTATTCTGTTCTAAATCAATTTTGCTGTTCCATATTTTCAATCCTTGAGTTGAGGGACAGAGAGGTACAGTGAGGGAAACTGACAGTGTGCTATTCTGTTCTAAAACTATTTTGCTGAACCATGTTTTCAATCCTTGAGTTGAGGGACAGAGAGGTACAGTGAGTGAAACTGACAGTGTGCTATTCTGTTCTAAAACTATTTTGCTGTTCCATATTTTCAATCCTTGAGCTGAGGGACAGAGAGCTACAGTGAGGGAAAGTGTCAGTGTGCTATTGTGTTCTAAAACTATTTTGCTGAACCATATTTTCAATCCTTGAGTTGAGGGACAGAGAGCTACAGTGAGGGAAAGTGTCAGTGTGCTATTGTGTTCTAAAACTATTTTGCTGAACCATATTTTCAATACTTGAGTTGAGGGACAGAGAGGTACAGTGAGTGAAACTGACAGTGTGCTATTCTGTTCTAAATCAATTTTGCTGTTCCATATTTTCAATCCTTGAGTTGAGGGACAGAGAGGTACAGTGAGGGAAACTGACAGTGTGCTATTCTGTTCTAAAACTATTTTGCTGAACCATATTTTCAATCCTTGAGTTGAGGGACAGAGAGGTACAGTGAGTGAAACTGACAGTGTGCTATTCTGTTCTAAAACTATTTTGCTGTTCCATATTTTCAATCCTTGAGTTGAGGGACAGAGAGCTACAGTGAGGGAAAGTGTCAGTGTGCTATTGTGTTCTAAAACTATTTTGCTGAACCATATTTTCAATCCTTGAGTTGAGGGACAGAGAGGTACAGTGAGTGAAACTGACAGTGTGCTATTCTGTTCTAAATCAATTTTGCTGTTCCATATTTTCAATCCTTGAGTTGAGGGACAGAGAGGTACAGTGAGGGAAAGTGTCAGTGTGCTATTGTGTTCTAAAACTATTTTGCTGAACCATATTTTCAATCCTTGAGTTGAGGGACAGAGAGGTACAGTGAGTGAAACTGACAGTGTGCTATTCTGTTCTAAAACTATTTTGCTGTTCCATATTTTCAATCCTTGAGTTGAGGGACAGAGAGGTACAGTGAGTGAAACTGACAGTGTGCTATTCTGTTCTAAATCAATTTTGCTGTTCCATATTTTCAATCCTTGAGTTGAGGGACAGAGAGGTACAGTGAGGGAAACTGACAGTGTGCTATTCTGTTCTAAATCAATTTTGCTGTTCCATATTTTCAATACTTGAGTTGAGGGACAGAGAGGTACAGTGAGGGAAAGTGTCAGTGTGCTATTGTGTTCTAAAACTATTTTGCTGAACCATATTTTCAATCCTTGAGTTGAGGGACAGAGAGGTACAGTGAGTGAAACTGACAGTGTGCTATTCTGTTCTAAAACTATTTTGCTGTTCCATATTTTCAATCCTTGAGTTGAGGGACAGAGAGGTACAGTGAGTGAAACTGACAGTGTGCTATTCTGTTCTAAATCAATTTTGCTGTTCCATATTTTCAATCCTTGAGTTGAGGGACAGAGAGGTACAGTGAGGGAAAGTGTCAGTGTGCTATTGTGTTCTAAAACTATTTTGCTGAACCATATTTTCAATCCTTGAGTTGAGGGACAGAGAGGTACAGTGAGTGAAACTGACAGTGTGCTATTCTGTGCTAAATCAATTTTGCTGTTCCATATTTTCAATCCTTGAGTTGAGGGACAGAGAGGTACAGTGAGTGAAACTGACAGTGTGCTATTCTGTTCTAAAACTATTATGCTGTTCCATATTTTCAATCCTTGAGTTGAGGGACAGAGAGCTACAGTGAGGGAAAGTGTCAGTGTGCTATTGTGTTCTAAAACTATTTTGCTGAACCATATTTTCAATCCTTGAGTTGAGGGACAGAGAGCTACAGTGAGGGAAAGTGTCAGTGTGCTATTGTGTTCTAAAACTATTTTGCTGAACCATATTTTCAATCCTTGAGTTGAGGGACAGAGAGGTACAGTGAGTGAAACTGACAGTGTGCTATTCTGTTCTAAATCAATTTTGCTGTTCCATATTTTCAATCCTTGAGTTGAGGGACAGAGAGGTACAGTGAGGGAAAGTGTCAGTGTGCTATTGTGTTCTAAAACTATTTTGCTGAACCATATTTTCAATCCTTGAATTGAGGGACAGAGAGGTACAGTGAGTGAAACTGACAGTGTGCTATTCTGTTCTAAAACTATTTTGCTGTTCCATATTTTCAATCCTTGAGTTGAGGGACAGAGAGGTACAGTGAGTGAAACTGACAGTGTGCTATTCTGTTCTAAATCAATTTTGCTGTTCCATATTTTCAATCCTTGAGTTGAGGGACAGAGAGGTACAGTGAGGGAAACTGACAGTGTGCTATTCTGTTCTAAAACTATTTTGCTGTTCCATATTTTCAATCCTTGAGTTGAGGGACAGAGAGCTACAGTGAGGGAAAGTGTCAGTGTGCTATTGTGTTCTAAAACTATTTTGCTGAACCATATTTTCAATCCTTGAGTTGAGGGACAGAGAGGTACAGTGAGTGAAACTGACAGTGTGCTATTCTGTTCTAAAACTATTTTGCTGTTCCATATTTTCAAACCTTGAGTTGAGGGACAGAGAGGTACAGTGAGTGAAACTGACAGTGTGCTATTCTGTTCTAAATCAATTTTGCTGTTCCATATTTTCAATCCTTGAGTTGGGGGACAGAGAGCTACAGTGAGGGAAAGTGTCAGTGTGCTATTGTGTTCTAAAACTATTTTGTTGAACCATATTTTCAATCCTTGAGTTGAGGGACAGAGAGGTACAGTGAGTGAAACTGACAGTGTGCTATTCTGTTCTAAAACTATTTTGCTGTTCCATATTTTCAATCCTTGAGTTGAGGGACAGAGAGGTACAGTGAGTGAAACTGACAGTGTGCTATTCTGTTCTAAAACTATTTTGCTGTTCCATATTTTCAATCCTTGAGTTGAGGGACAGAGAGCTACAGTGAGGGAAAGTGTCAGTGTGCTATTGTGTTCTAAAACTATTTTGCTGAACCATATTTTCAATCCTTGAGTTGAGGGACAGAGAGCTACAGTGAGGGAAAGTGTCAGTGTGCTATTGTGTTCTAAAACTATTTTGCTGAACCATATTTTCAATCCTTGAGTTGAGGGACAGAGAGGTACAGTGAGTGAAACTGACAGTGTGCTATTCTGTTCTAAATCAATTTTGCTGTTCCATATTTTCAATCCTTGAGTTGAGGGACAGAGAGGTACAGTGAGGGAAACTGACAGTGTGCTATTCTGTTCTAAAACTATTTTGCTGAACCATATTTTCAATCCTTGAGTTGAGGGACAGAGAGGTACAGTGAGGGAAAGTGTCAGTGTGCTATTGTGTTCTAAAACTATTTTGCTGAACCATATTTTCAATCCTTGAGTTGAGGGACAGAGAGGTACAGTGAGTGAAACTGACAGTGTGCTATTCTGTTCTAAAACTATTTTGCTGTTCCATATTTTCAATCCTTGAGTTGAGGGACAGAGAGCTACAGTGAGGGAAAGTGTCAGTGTACTATTGTGTTCTAAAACTATTTTGCTGAACCATATTTTCAATCCTTGAGTTGAGGGACAGAGAGCTACAGTGAGGGAAAGTGTCAGTGTGCTATTGTGTTCTAAAACTATTTTGCTGAACCATATTTTCAATCCTTGAGTTGAGGGACAGAGAGGTACAGTGAGTGAAACTGACAGTGTGCTATTCTGTTCTAAAACTATTTTGCTGTTCCATATTTTCAATCCTTGAGTTGAGGGACAGAGAGCTACAGTGAGGGAAAGTGTCAGTGTGCTATTGTGTTCTAAAACTATTTTGCTGAACCATATTTTCAATCCTTGAGTTGAGGGACAGAGAGCTACAGTGAGGGAAAGTGTCAGTGTGCTATTGTGTTCTAAAACTATTTTGCTGAACCATATTTTCAATCCTTGAGTTGAGGGACAGAGAGGTACAGTGAGTGAAACTGACAGTGTGCTATTCTGTTCTAAATCAATTTTGCTGTTCCATATTTTCAATCCTTGAGTTGAGGGACAGAGAGGTACAGTGAGGGAAACTGACAGTGTGCTATTCTGTTCTAAAACTATTTTGCTGAACCATATTTTCAATCCTTGAGTTGAGGGACAGAGAGGTACAGTGAGTGAAACTGACAGTGTGCTATTCTGTTCTAAAACTATTTTGCTGTTCCATATTTTCAATCCTTGAGTTGAGGGACAGAGAGCTACAGTGAGGGAAAGTGTCAGTGTGCTATTGTGTTCTAAAACTATTTTGCTGAACCATATTTTCAATCCTTGAGTTGAGGGACAGAGAGGTACAGTGAGTGAAACTGACAGTGTGCTATTCTGTTCTAAATCAATTTTGCTGTTCCATATTTTCAATCCTTGAGTTGAGGGACAGAGAGGTACAGTGAGGGAAAGTGTCAGTGTGCTATTGTGTTCTAAAACTATTTTGCTGAACCATATTTTCAATCCTTGAGTTGAGGGACACAGAGGTACAGTGAGTGAAACTGACAGTGTGCTATTCTGTTCTAAAACTATTTTGCTGTTCCATATTTTCAATCCTTGAGTTGAGGGACAGAGAGGTACAGTGAGTGAAACTGACAGTGTGCTATTCTGTTCTAAATCAATTTTGCTGTTCCATATTTTCAATCCTTGAGTTGAGGGACAGAGAGGTACAGTGAGGGAAACTGACAGTGTGCTATTCTGTTCTAAATCAATTTTGCTGTTCCATATTTTCAATCCTTGAGTTGAGGGACAGAGAGGTACAGTGAGGGAAAGTGTCAGTGTGCTATTGTGTTCTAAAACTATTTTGCTGAACCATATTTTCAATCCTTGAGTTGAGGGACAGAGAGGTACAGTGAGTGAAACTGACAGTGTGCTATTCTGTTCTAAAACTATTTTGCTGTTCCATATTTTCAATCCTTGAGTTGAGGGACAGAGAGGTACAGTGAGTGAAACTGACAGTGTGCTATTCTGTTCTAAATCAATTTTGCTGTTCCATATTTTCAATCCTTGAGTTGAGGGACAGAGAGGTACAGTGAGGGAAAGTGTCAGTGTGCTATTGTGTTCTAAAACTATTTTGCTGAACCATATTTTCAATCCTTGAGTTGAGGGACAGAGAGGTACAGTGAGTGAAACTGACAGTGTGCTATTCTGTTCTAAATCAATTTTGCTGTTCCATATTTTCAATCCTTGAGTTGAGGGACAGAGAGGTACAGTGAGTGAAACTGACAGTGTGCTATTCTGTTCTAAAACTATTATGCTGTTCCATATTTTCAATCCTTGAGTTGAGGGACAGAGAGCTACAGTGAGGGAAAGTGTCAGTGTGCTATTGTGTTCTAAAACTATTTTGCTGAACCATATTTTCAATCCTTGAGTTGAGGGACAGAGAGCTACAGTGAGGGAAAGTGTCAGTGTGCTATTGTGTTCTAAAACTATTTTGCTGAACCATATTTTCAATCCTTGAGTTGAGGGACAGAGAGGTACAGTGAGTGAAACTGACAGTGTGCTATTCTGTTCTAAAACTATTTTGCTGTTCCATATTTTCAATCCTTGAGTTGAGGGACAGAGAGGTACAGTGAGTGAAACTGACAGTGTGCTATTCTGTTCTAAATCAATTTTGCTGTTCCATATTTTCAATCCTTGAGTTGAGGGACAGAGAGCTACAGTGAGGGAAAGTGTCAGTGTGCTATTGTGTTCTAAAACTATTTTGCTGAACCATATTTTCAATCCTTGAGTTGAGGGACAGAGAGCTACAGTGAGGGAAAGTGTCAGTGTGCTATTGTGTTCTAAAACTATTTTGCTGAACCATATTTTCAATCCTTGAGTTGAGGGACAGAGAGGTACAGTGAGTGAAACTGACAGTGTGCTATTCTGTTCTAAATCAATTTTGCTGTTCCATATTTTCAATCCTTGAGTTGAGGGACAGAGAGGTACAGTGAGTGAAACTGACAGTGTGCTATTCTGTTCTAAAACTATTTTGCTGTTCCATATTTTCAATCCTTGAGTTGAGGGACAGAGAGCTACAGTGAGGGAAAGTGTCAGTGTGCTATTGTGTTCTAAAACTATTTTGCTGAACCATATTTTCAATCCTTGAGTTGAGGGACAGAGAGCTACAGTGAGGGAAAGTGTCAGTGTGCTATTGTGTTCTAAAACTATTTTGCTGAACCATATTTTCAATCCTTGAGTTGAGGGACAGAGAGGTACAGTGAGTGAAACTGACAGTGTGCTATTCTGTTCTAAATCAATTTTGCTGTTCCATATTTTCAATCCTTGAGTTGAGGGACAGAGAGGTACAGTGAGGGAAAGTGTCAGTGTGCTATTGTGTTCTAAAACTATTTTGCTGAACCATATTTTCAATCCTTGAGTTGAGGGACAGAGAGGTACAGTGAGTGAAACTGACAGTGTGCTATTCTGTTCTAAAACTATTTTGCTGTTCCATATTTTCAATCCTTGAGTTGAGGGACAGAGAGGTACAGTGAGTGAAACTGACAGTGTGCTATTCTGTTCTAAATCAATTTTGCTGTTCCATATTTTCAATCCTTGAGTTGAGGGACAGAGAGGTACAGTGAGGGAAACTGACAGTGTGCTATTCTGTTCTAAAACTATTTTGCTGTTCCATATTTTCAATCCTTGAGTTGAGGGACAGAGAGCTACAGTGAGGGAAAGTGTCAGTGTGCTATTGTGTTCTAAAACTATTTTGCTGAACCATATTTTCAATCCTTGAGTTGAGGGACAGAGAGGTACAGTGAGTGAAACTGACAGTGTGCTATTCTGTTCTAAAACTATTTTGCTGTTCCATATTTTCAATCCTTGAGTTGGGGGACAGAGAGGTACAGTGAGGGAAACTGACAGTGTGCTATTCTGTTCTAAATCAATTTTGCTGTTCCATATTTTCAATCCTTGAGTTGAGGGACAGAGAGGTACAGTGAGGGAAAGTGTCAGTGTGCTATTGTGTTCTAAAACTATTTTGCTGAACCATATTTTCAATCCTTGAGTTGAGGGACAGAGAGGTACAGTGAGTGAAACTGACAGTGTGCTATTCTGTTCTAAAACTATTTTGCTGTTCCATATTTTCAATCCTTGAGTTGAGGGACAGAGAGGTACAGTGAGTGAAACTGACAGTGTGCTATTCTGTTCTAAATCAATTTTGCTGTTCCATATTTTCAATCCTTGAGTTGAGGGACAGAGAGGTACAGTGAGGGAAAGTGTCAGTGTGCTATTGTGTTCTAAAACTATTTTGCTGAACCATATTTTCAATCCTTGAGTTGAGGGACAGAGAGGTACAGTGAGTGAAACTGACAGTGTGCTATTCTGTTCTAAATCAATTTTGCTGTTCCATATTTTCAATCCTTGAGTTGAGGGACAGAGAGGTACAGTGAGTGAAACTGACAGTGTGCTATTCTGTTCTAAAACTATTATGCTGTTCCATATTTTCAATCCTTGAGTTGAGGGACAGAGAGCTACAGTGAGGGAAAGTGTCAGTGTGCTATTGTGTTCTAAAACTATTTTGCTGAACCATATTTTCAATCCTTGAGTTGAGGGACAGAGAGCTACAGTGAGGGAAAGTGTCAGTGTGCTATTGTGTTCTAAAACTATTTTGCTGAACCATATTTTCAATCCTTGAGTTGAGGGACAGAGAGGTACAGTGAGTGAAACTGACAGTGTGCTATTCTGTTCTAAAACTATTTTGCTGTTCCATATTTTCAATCCTTGAGTTGAGGGACAGAGAGGTACAGTGAGTGAAACTGACAGTGTGCTATTCTGTTCTAAATCAATTTTGCTGTTCCATATTTTCAATCCTTGAGTTGAGGGACAGAGAGCTACAGTGAGGGAAAGTGTCAGTGTGCTATTGTGTTCTAAAACTATTTTGCTGAACCATATTTTCAATCCTTGAGTTGAGGGACAGAGAGCTACAGTGAGGGAAAGTGTCAGTGTGCTATTGTGTTCTAAAACTATTTTGCTGAACCATATTTTCAATCCTTGAGTTGAGGGACAGAGAGGTACAGTGAGTGAAACTGACAGTGTGCTATTCTGTTCTAAATCAATTTTGCTGTTCCATATTTTCAATCCTTGAGTTGAGGGACAGAGAGGTACAGTGAGTGAAACTGACAGTGTGCTATTCTGTTCTAAAACTATTTTGCTGTTCCATATTTTCAATCCTTGAGTTGAGGGACAGAGAGCTACAGTGAGGGAAAGTGTCAGTGTGCTATTGTGTTCTAAAACTATTTTGCTGAACCATATTTTCAATCCTTGAGTTGAGGGACAGAGAGCTACAGTGAGGGAAAGTGTCAGTGTGCTATTGTGTTCTAAAACTATTTTGCTGAACCATATTTTCAATCCTTGAGTTGAGGGACAGAGAGGTACAGTGAGTGAAACTGACAGTGTGCTATTCTGTTCTAAATCAATTTTGCTGTTCCATATTTTCAATCCTTGAGTTGAGGGACAGAGAGGTACAGTGAGGGAAAGTGTCAGTGTGCTATTGTGTTCTAAAACTATTTTGCTGAACCATATTTTCAATCCTTGAGTTGAGGGACAGAGAGGTACAGTGAGTGAAACTGACAGTGTGCTATTCTGTTCTAAAACTATTTTGCTGTTCCATATTTTCAATCCTTGAGTTGAGGGACAGAGAGGTACAGTGAGTGAAACTGACAGTGTGCTATTCTGTTCTAAATCAATTTTGCTGTTCCATATTTTCAATCCTTGAGTTGAGGGACAGAGAGGTACAGTGAGGGAAACTGACAGTGTGCTATTCTGTTCTAAAACTATTTTGCTGTTCCATATTTTCAATCCTTGAGTTGAGGGACAGAGAGCTACAGTGAGGGAAAGTGTCAGTGTGCTATTGTGTTCTAAAACTATTTTGCTGAACCATATTTTCAATCCTTGAGTTGAGGGACAGAGAGGTACAGTGAGTGAAACTGACAGTGTGCTATTCTGTTCTAAAACTATTTTGCTGTTCCATATTTTCAATCCTTGAGTTGGGGGACAGAGAGGTACAGTGAGGGAAACTGACAGTGTGCTATTCTGTTCTAAATCAATTTTGCTGTTCCATATTTTCAATCCTTGAGTTGAGGGACAGAGAGGTACAGTGAGGGAAAGTGTCAGTGTGCTATTGTGTTCTAAAACTATTTTGCTGAACCATATTTTCAATCCTTGAGTTGAGGGACAGAGAGGTACAGTGAGTGAAACTGACAGTGTGCTATTCTGTTCTAAAACTATTTTGCTGTTCCATATTTTCAATCCTTGAGTTGAGGGACAGAGAGGTACAGTGAGTGAAACTGACAGTGTGCTATTCTGTTCTAAATCAATTTTGCTGTTCCATATTTTCAATCCTTGAGTTGAGGGACAGAGAGGTACAGTGAGGGAAAGTGTCAGTGTGCTATTGTGTTCTAAAACTATTTTGCTGAACCATATTTTCAATCCTTGAGTTGAGGGACAGAGAGGTACAGTGAGTGAAACTGACAGTGTGCTATTCTGTTCTAAATCAATTTTGCTGTTCCATATTTTCAATCCTTGAGTTGAGGGACAGAGAGGTACAGTGAGTGAAACTGACAGTGTGCTATTCTGTTCTAAAACTATTATGCTGTTCCATATTTTCAATCCTTGAGTTGAGGGACAGAGAGCTACAGTGAGGGAAAGTGTCAGTGTGCTATTGTGTTCTAAAACTATTTTGCTGAACCATATTTTCAATCCTTGAGTTGAGGGACAGAGAGCTACAGTGAGGGAAAGTGTCAGTGTGCTATTGTGTTCTAAAACTATTTTGCTGAACCATATTTTCAATCCTTGAGTTGAGGGACAGAGAGGTACAGTGAGTGAAACTGACAGTGTGCTATTCTGTTCTAAAACTATTTTGCTGTTCCATATTTTCAATCCTTGAGTTGAGGGACAGAGAGGTACAGTGAGTGAAACTGACAGTGTGCTATTCTGTTCTAAATCAATTTTGCTGTTCCATATTTTCAATCCTTGAGTTGAGGGACAGAGAGCTACAGTGAGGGAAAGTGTCAGTGTGCTATTGTGTTCTAAAACTATTTTGCTGAACCATATTTTCAATCCTTGAGTTGAGGGACAGAGAGCTACAGTGAGGGAAAGTGTCAGTGTGCTATTGTGTTCTAAAACTATTTTGCTGAACCATATTTTCAATCCTTGAGTTGAGGGACAGAGAGGTACAGTGAGTGAAACTGACAGTGTGCTATTCTGTTCTAAATCAATTTTGCTGTTCCATATTTTCAATCCTTGAGTTGAGGGACAGAGAGGTACAGTGAGTGAAACTGACAGTGTGCTATTCTGTTCTAAAACTATTTTGCTGTTCCATATTTTCAATCCTTGAGTTGAGGGACAGAGAGCTACAGTGAGGGAAAGTGTCAGTGTGCTATTGTGTTCTAAAACTATTTTGCTGAACCATATTTTCAATCCTTGAGTTGAGGGACAGAGAGCTACAGTGAGGGAAAGTGTCAGTGTGCTATTGTGTTCTAAAACTATTTTGCTGAACCATATTTTCAATCCTTGAGTTGAGGGACAGAGAGGTACAGTGAGTGAAACTGACAGTGTGCTATTCTGTTCTAAATCAATTTTGCTGTTCCATATTTTCAATCCTTGAGTTGAGGGACAGAGAGGTACAGTGAGGGAAAGTGTCAGTGTGCTATTGTGTTCTAAAACTATTTTGCTGAACCATATTTTCAATCCTTGAGTTGAGGGACAGAGAGGTACAGTGAGTGAAACTGACAGTGTGCTATTCTGTTCTAAAACTATTTTGCTGTTCCATATTTTCAATCCTTGAGTTGAGGGACAGAGAGGTACAGTGAGTGAAACTGACAGTGTGCTATTCTGTTCTAAATCAATTTTGCTGTTCCATATTTTCAATCCTTGAGTTGAGGGACAGAGAGGTACAGTGAGGGAAACTGACAGTGTGCTATTCTGTTCTAAAACTATTTTGCTGTTCCATATTTTCAATCCTTGAGTTGAGGGACAGAGAGCTACAGTGAGGGAAAGTGTCAGTGTGCTATTGTGTTCTAAAACTATTTTGCTGAACCATATTTTCAATCCTTGAGTTGAGGGACAGAGAGGTACAGTGAGTGAAACTGACAGTGTGCTATTCTGTTCTAAAACTATTTTGCTGTTCCATATTTTCAATCCTTGAGTTGGGGGACAGAGAGGTACAGTGAGTGAAACTGACAGTGTGCTATTCTGTTCTAAATCAATTTTGCTGTTCCATATTTTCAATCCTTGAGTTGAGGGACAGAGAGCTACAGTGAGGGAAAGTGTCAGTGTGCTATTGTGTTCTAAAACTATTTTGCTGAACCATATTTTCAATCCTTGAGTTGAGGGACAGAGAGGTACAGTGAGTGAAACTGACAGTGTGCTATTCTGTTCTAAAACTATTTTGCTGTTCCATATTTTCAATCCTTGAGTTGAGGGACAGAGAGGTACAGTGAGTGAAACTGACAGTGTGCTATTCTGTTCTAAAACTATTTTGCTGTTCCATATTTTCAATCCTTGAGTTGAGGGACAGAGAGCTACAGTGAGGGAAAGTGTCAGTGTGCTATTGTGTTCTAAAACTATTTTGCTGAACCATATTTTCAATCCTTGAGTTGAGGGACAGAGAGCTACAGTGAGGGAAAGTGTCAGTGTGCTATTGTGTTCTAAAACTATTTTGCTGAACCATATTTTCAATCCTTGAGTTGAGGGACAGAGAGGTACAGTGAGTGAAACTGACAGTGTGCTATTCTGTTCTAAAACTATTTTGCTGTTCCATATTTTCAATCCTTGAGTTGAGGGACAGAGAGCTACAGTGAGGGAAAGTGTCAGTGTGCTATTGTGTTCTAAAACTATTTTGCTGAACCATATTTTCAATCCTTGAGTTGAGGGACAGAGAGGTACAGTGATTGAAACGGACAGTGTGCTATTCTGTTCTAAATCAATTTTGCTGTTCCATATTTTCAATCCTTGAGTTGAGGGACAGAGAGGTACAGTGAGGGAAACTGACAGTGTGCTATTCTGTTCTAAAACTATTTTGCTGAACCATATTTTCAATCCTTGAGTTGAGGGACAGAGAGGTACAGTGAGTGAAACTGACAGTGTGTTATTCTGTTCTAAAACTATTTTGCTGTTCCATATTTTCAATCCTTGAGTTGAGGGACAGAGAGGTACAGTGAGGGAAAGTGTCAGTGTGCTATTGTGTTCTAAAACTATTTTGCTGAACCATATTTTCAATCCTTGAGTTGAGGGACAGAGAGGTACAGTGAGTGAAACTGACAGTGTGCTATTCTGTTCTAAAACTATTTTGCTGTTCCATATTTTCAATCCTTGAGTTGAGGGACAGAGAGCTACAGTGAGGGAAAGTGTCAGTGTGCTATTGTGTTCTAAAACTATTTTGCTGAACCATATTTTCAATCCTTGAGTTGAGGGACAGAGAGCTACAGTGAGGGAAAGTGTCAGTGTGCTATTGTGTTCTAAAACTATTTTGCTGAACCATATTTTCAATCCTTGAGTTGAGGGACAGAGAGGTACAGTGAGTGAAACTGACAGTGTGCTATTCTGTTCTAAAACTATTTTGCTGTTCCATATTTTCAATCCTTGAGTTGAGGGACAGAGAGGTACAGTGAGTGAAACTGACAGTGTGCTATTCTGTTCTAAATCAATTTTGCTGTTCCATATTTTCAATCCTTGAGTTGAGGGACAGAGAGCTACAGTGAGGGAAAGTGTCAGTGTGCTATTGTGTTCTAAAACTATTTTGCTGAACCATATTTTCAATCCTTGAGTTGAGGGACAGAGAGCTACAGTGAGGGAAAGTGTCAGTGTGCTATTGTGTTCTAAAACTATTTTGCTGAACCATATTTTCAATCCTTGAGTTGAGGGACAGAGAGGTACAGTGAGTGAAACTGACAGTGTGCTATTCTGTTCTAAATCAATTTTGCTGTTCCATATTTTCAATCCTTGAGTTGAGGGACAGAGAGGTACAGTGAGTGAAACTGACAGTGTGCTATTCTGTTCTAAAACTATTTTGCTGTTCCATATTTTCAATCCTTGAGTTGAGGGACAGAGAGCTACAGTGAGGGAAAGTGTCAGTGTGCTATTGTGTTCTAAAACTATTTTGCTGAACCATATTTTCAATCCTTGAGTTGAGGGACAGAGAGCTACAGTGAGGGAAAGTGTCAGTGTGCTATTGTGTTCTAAAACTATTTTGCTGAACCATATTTTCAATCCTTGAGTTGAGGGACAGAGAGGTACAGTGAGTGAAACTGACAGTGTGCTATTCTGTTCTAAATCAATTTTGCTGTTCCATATTTTCAATCCTTGAGTTGAGGGACAGAGAGGTACAGTGAGGGAAAGTGTCAGTGTGCTATTGTGTTCTAAAACTATTTTGCTGAACCATATTTTCAATCCTTGAGTTGAGGGACAGAGAGGTACAGTGAGTGAAACTGACAGTGTGCTATTCTGTTCTAAAACTATTTTGCTGTTCCATATTTTCAATCCTTGAGTTGAGGGACAGAGAGGTACAGTGAGTGAAACTGACAGTGTGCTATTCTGTTCTAAATCAATTTTGCTGTTCCATATTTTCAATCCTTGAGTTGAGGGACAGAGAGGTACAGTGAGGGAAACTGACAGTGTGCTATTCTGTTCTAAAACTATTTTGCTGTTCCATATTTTCAATCCTTGAGTTGAGGGACAGAGAGCTACAGTGAGGGAAAGTGTCAGTGTGCTATTGTGTTCTAAAACTATTTTGCTGAACCATATTTTCAATCCTTGAGTTGAGGGACAGAGAGGTACAGTGAGTGAAACTGACAGTGTGCTATTCTGTTCTAAAACTATTTTGCTGTTCCATATTTTCAATCCTTGAGTTGGGGGACAGAGAGGTACAGTGAGTGAAACTGACAGTGTGCTATTCTGTTCTAAATCAATTTTGCTGTTCCATATTTTCAATCCTTGAGTTGAGGGACAGAGAGCTACAGTGAGGGAAAGTGTCAGTGTGCTATTGTGTTCTAAAACTATTTTGCTGAACCATATTTTCAATCCTTGAGTTGAGGGACAGAGAGGTACAGTGAGTGAAACTGACAGTGTGCTATTCTGTTCTAAAACTATTTTGCTGTTCCATATTTTCAATCCTTGAGTTGAGGGACAGAGAGGTACAGTGAGTGAAACTGACAGTGTGCTATTCTGTTCTAAAACTATTTTGCTGTTCCATATTTTCAATCCTTGAGTTGAGGGACAGAGAGCTACAGTGAGGGAAAGTGTCAGTGTGCTATTGTGTTCTAAAACTATTTTGCTGAACCATATTTTCAATCCTTGAGTTGAGGGACAGAGAGCTACAGTGAGGGAAAGTGTCAGTGTGCTATTGTGTTCTAAAACTATTTTGCTGAACCATATTTTCAATCCTTGAGTTGAGGGACAGAGAGGTACAGTGAGTGAAACTGACAGTGTGCTATTCTGTTCTAAAACTATTTTGCTGTTCCATATTTTCAATCCTTGAGTTGAGGGACAGAGAGCTACAGTGAGGGAAAGTGTCAGTGTGCTATTGTGTTCTAAAACTATTTTGCTGAACCATATTTTCAATCCTTGAGTTGAGGGACAGAGAGGTACAGTGATTGAAACGGACAGTGTGCTATTCTGTTCTAAATCAATTTTGCTGTTCCATATTTTCAATCCTTGAGTTGAGGGACAGAGAGGTACAGTGAGGGAAACTGACAGTGTGCTATTCTGTTCTAAAACTATTTTGCTGAACCATATTTTCAATCCTTGAGTTGAGGGACAGAGAGGTACAGTGAGTGAAACTGACAGTGTGTTATTCTGTTCTAAAACTATTTTGCTGTTCCATATTTTCAATCCTTGAGTTGAGGGACAGAGAGGTACAGTGAGGGAAAGTGTCAGTGTGCTATTGTGTTCTAAAACTATTTTGCTGAACCATATTTTCAATCCTTGAGTTGAGGGACAGAGAGGTACAGTGAGTGAAACTGACAGTGTGCTATTCTGTTCTAAAACTATTTTGCTGTTCCATATTTTCAATCCTTGAGTTGAGGGACAGAGAGCTACAGTGAGGGAAAGTGTCAGTGTGCTATTGTGTTCTAAAACTATTTTGCTGAACCATATTTTCAATCCTTGAGTTGAGGGACAGAGAGCTACAGTGAGGGAAAGTGTCAGTGTGCTATTGTGTTCTAAAACTATTTTGCTGAACCATATTTTCAATCCTTGAGTTGAGGGACAGAGAGGTACAGTGAGTGAAACTGACAGTGTGCTATTCTGTTCTAAAACTATTTTGCTGTTCCATATTTTCAATCCTTGAGTTGAGGGACAGAGAGCTACAGTGAGGGAAAGTGTCAGTGTGCTATTGTGTTCTAAAACTATTTTGCTGAACCATATTTTCAATCCTTGAGTTGAGGGACAGAGAGCTACAGTGAGGGAAAGTGTCAGTGTGCTATTGTGTTCTAAAACTATTTTGCTGAACCATATTTTCAATCCTTGAGTTGAGGGACAGAGAGGTACAGTGAGTGAAACTGACAGTGTGCTATTCTGTTCTAAATCAATTTTGCTGTTCCATATTTTCAATCCTTGAGTTGAGGGACAGAGAGGTACAGTGAGGGAAACTGACAGTGTGCTATTCTGTTCTAAAACTATTTTGCTGAACCATATTTTCAATCCTTGAGTTGAGGGACAGAGAGGTACAGTGAGTGAAACTGACAGTGTGCTATTCTGTTCTAAAACTATTTTGCTGTTCCATATTTTCAATCCTTGAGTTGAGGGACAGAGAGCTACAGTGAGGGAAAGTGTCAGTGTGCTATTGTGTTCTAAAACTATTTTGCTGAACCATATTTTCAATCCTTGAGTTGAGGGACAGAGAGGTACAGTGAGTGAAACTGACAGTGTGCTATTCTGTTCTAAAACTATTTTGCTGTTCCATATTTTCAATCCTTGAGTTGAGGGACAGAGAGGTACAGTGAGTGAAACTGACAGTGTGCTATTCTGTTCTAAATCAATTTTGCTGTTCCATATTTTCAATCCTTGAGTTGAGGGACAGAGAGCTACAGTGAGGGAAAGTGTCAGTGTGCTATTGTGTTCTAAAACTATTTTGCTGAACCATATTTTCAATCCTTGAGTTGAGGGACAGAGAGGTACAGTGAGTGAAACTGACAGTGTGCTATTCTGTTCTAAAACTATTTTGCTGTTCCATATTTTCAATCCTTGAGTTGAGGGACAGAGAGGTACAGTGAGTGAAACTGACAGTGTGCTATTCTGTTCTAAAACTATTTTGCTGTTCCATATTTTCAATCCTTGAGTTGAGGGACAGAGAGCTACAGTGAGGGAAAGTGTCAGTGTGCTATTGTGTTCTAAAACTATTTTGCTGAACCATATTTTCAATCCTTGAGTTGAGGGACAGAGAGCTACAGTGAGGGAAAGTGTCAGTGTGCTATTGTGTTCTAAAACTATTTTTCTGAGCCATATTTTCAATCCTTGAGTTGAGGGACAGAGAGGTACAGTGAGTGAAACTGACAGTGTGCTATTCTGTTCTAAAACTATTTTGCTGTTCCATATTTTCAATCCTTGAGTTGAGGGACAGAGAGCTACAGTGAGGGAAAGTGTCAGTGTGCTATTGTGTTCTAAAACTATTTTGCTGAACCATATTTTCAATCCTTGAGTTGAGGGACAGAGAGCTACAGTGAGGGAAAGTGTCAGTGTGCTATTGTGTTCTAAAACTATTTTGCTGAACCATATTTTCAATCCTTGAGTTGAGGGACAGAGAGGTACAGTGAGTGAAACTGACAGTGTGCTATTCTGTTCTAAATCAATTTTGCTGTTCCATATTTTCAATCCTTGAGTTGAGGGACAGAGAGGTACAGTGAGGGAAACTGACAGTGTGCTATTCTGTTCTAAAACTATTTTGCTGAACCATGTTTTCAATCCTTGAGTTGAGGGACAGAGAGGTACAGTGAGTGAAACTGACAGTGTGCTATTCTGTTCTAAAACTATTTTGCTGTTCCATATTTTCAATCCTTGAGCTGAGGGACAGAGAGCTACAGTGAGGGAAAGTGTCAGTGTGCTATTGTGTTCTAAAACTATTTTGCTGAACCATATTTTCAATCCTTGAGTTGAGGGGCAGAGAGCTACAGTGAGGGAAAGTGTCAGTGTGCTATTGTGTTCTAAAACTATTTTGCTGAACCATATTTTCAATACTTGAGTTGAGGGACAGAGAGGTACAGTGAGTGAAACTGACAGTGTGCTATTCTGTTCTAAATCAATTTTGCTGTTCCATATTTTCAATCCTTGAGTTGAGGGACAGAGAGGTACAGTGAGGGAAACTGACAGTGTGCTATTCTGTTCTAAAACTATTTTGCTGAACCATATTTTCAATCCTTGAGTTGAGGGACAGAGAGGTACAGTGAGTGAAACTGACAGTGTGCTATTCTGTTCTAAAACTATTTTGCTGTTCCATATTTTCAATCCTTGAGTTGAGGGACAGAGAGGTACAGTGAGGGAAAGTGTCAGTGTGCTATTGTGTTCTAAAACTATTTTGCTGAACCATATTTTCAATCCTTGAGTTGAGGGACAGAGAGGTACAGTGAGTGAAACTGACAGTGTGCTATTCTGTTCTAAATCAATTTTGCTGATCCATATTTTCAATCCTTGAGTTGAGGGACAGAGAGGTACAGTGAGGGAAACTGACAGTGTGCTATTCTGTTCTAAAACTTTTTTGCTGAACCATATTTTCAATCCTTGTGTTTAGGGACAGAGAAGGATAGGCGGGGGACAGTGTCAGTGTCATTGTTGCTAAGCCTCCTGCACAATATACACCTGAAGGTAGCCCTTATTGCTGTTTTTCCCATCTCCCTGCAGGCCATCCATTAAAATGTCTGGAAGGCAACCAAGGAGAGGCAGACAGTCAGGAGGCAAAAAAAGAGGGCAAGCAGGCTCTGTGTCTGGGGGCAACAGTGCTGGTCGTGTACGCGGTGCATTGTCATCAGCACATGGCCATGGGACACGCTTGTCCTTGTTTTCGGCAGCTGGACATGTTGAGCCACATCATGCCGAAGACTTGGTAGAGTGGATGACCAAGCCCACCTCATCCTCCTCATCCTCTCTCACCCAGGCTCAGGGTAGTGGCAAAGCAGCTGCCAAAGCGTCCTCTTCTCTGGTATCATTATCTTCATTAGTCAATCCTTCCCTAGACCCACCATGCCCTCCTCCTGAGGAGTCCCCCGAACTGTTTGAGCACAGTGTTGGGTACATGCTCCAGGAGGATGCCCAGCGTTTGGAAGGATCTGATGATGATACCCAGCTAGAGGAAGGCAGCAGCGTGAGAGCAGAGAGAGGGGATGCTCAAGAAGGACACCAATCTGGCAGTCATGTTCCAGCAGCTGCAGCATACTGCCAGATTGGCTCCAGTGATGAGGAGGGAGGGGATGATGAGGTCACTGACTCCACGTGGGTGCCTAATAGGAGAGAGGAGGAGGAGGAGGATGAGGAGGAGGCACATCTCCAACGAGGCAGGATGCCCTTGAGTGGCCAGCGTATGGGCAGCACACCGACGGAATCACACCGCAGAGCTCCGCCTGTGCAGGGCGCTGCCTCTGCCCGTCATTCAAAAAGTTCTTTGGTGTGGGCCTTTTTTGAGGCGAGTGCATCAGATCGCACAGCTGCTGTTTGCAACATATGTCTCAAGCGTATATCGCGTGGCCAAAACATCAGCCGCTTGGGCACCACATGCTTGATCAGACATATGTTGACCTGCCATGCAGCTCGTTGGCAAGCCTACCTTAAAGACCCACACCAAAGAACAAAGCTGACCTCTTCTTGCACCGCATCAGCTGGGATCTCCAACCCCACTATACCTTCACTCCTCTCTGAAACCTGCTCTGAGAGGAATGAAGGTGTAGAATTAGGTGTGTCACAGGCAAGTACTTGGGGGCACTCTGCTAGCAGTACACCAACGTCCGATTCTAGCAGGCAAATTTCCCTGCCCCAGCTGCTGGACCGTCGAAAGAAGTTCACTCCCAGCCATCCACATGCCCAGCGGTTGAATGCTAGCTTGGCTAAATTGCTAGCGCTTCAACTGCTGCCTTTTCAGTTGGTAGACTCGGCCCCCTTCCGTGAGTTTGTGCAATGTGCGGTTCCTCAGTGGCAGGTTCCCAAACGACACTTTTTCGCACGGAAGGCTATTCCGGCTCTCTACAGGCATGTGGAAGGCAATGTCTTGGCCTCGCTGGACAGGGCGGTCAGCGGTAAGGTGCGTATTACCGCTGACTCATGGTCCAGCAGGCATGGACAGGGACGTTACCTTTCTTTCACGGCCCATTGGGTCACTCTTTTGGCAGCTGGGAAGGATGCAGGACAAGGTGCAGTAGTGTTGGAGGTTGTTCCACCCCCACGCCTCCAAAATGCTACTACTGGTTGTGACACACCTCTCTCCTCCACCCCCTCCTCTTCTTCTTCCTCCATGGCCTCTTCCTGTGGTTTGTCCTCGGAACCAGCGGTGCTCCGTAGGCGTTCAAGGGGCTACGCAAGTACGCAGGCAAAAAGATGCCATGCCGTGCTTGCGCTGGTGTGTTTGGGGGACAGGAGCCACACTGGGGCAGAGGTCCTGTCTGCTCTGCAGGGGCAGGCCGAGAGGTGGTTGACGCCACGCCAGCTTAAGCCAGGAATGGTGGTTTGCGACAATGGCACCAACCTCCTCTCCGCCCTCCGACAGGGACAACTGACCCATGTGCCCTGTATGGCTCACGTCCTTAACCTGGTGGTGCAGCGGTTCTTGGGCAGGTACCCGGGCTTACAGGATGTCCTGAGGCAGGCCAGGAAAGTCTGTGTGCATTTCCGCAGATCTTATAATGCCAGTGCTCGCCTGGCTGAGCTTCAAAAGGAGTTGAACCTGCCCAAGAACCGCCTTATATGTGACATGCCCACCAGGTGGAACTCAACGTTGGCCATGCTGCAGCGGCTGCACACGCAGCAGAGGGCCATCAATGAGTACCTGTGCGACTACGGCACCAGGACAGGGTCAGGGGAGCTCTGTTTTTTTTCACCACGCCAGTGGGGCATGATCAGGGATGCATGCACTGTCCTGGCACCATTTGAGGAGGCCACGAGGATGGTGAGCAGTGACAGTGCATGCATCAGTGACACTGTACCTCTTGTCCACCTGTTGGAGCACACGCTGCGTGGAATAATGGACAGGGCACTTGAGGCAGAACAGAGGCAGGAAGAGGAGGACTTCCTTGCCTCTCAAGGCCCCCTTTACCCAGACAGTGTTCCTTCTGTCCCACCCATCGCACAGGAAGAGGAGGAGGAGGAGGAGGAGGAGAAGGAGGATTGTGTCAGCATGGAGGTGGAGGCTGGCACTCAGCATCATCAGCAGCAGTCTTTTAGGGATGATTTACAGTCCCAAGAAACCAGTGGACTTGTACGTGGCTGGGAGGAGGTGGCTGCGGATCATGTCGTCCTTAGTGACCCAGAGGACTCTGGACTGAATGCCTCAGCTAACCTACGCTGCATGGCCTCCCTGATCCTGCAAAGTCTGCGGAAGGATCCTCGTATTCTTCGGATCAAGGAGAGGGACCATTACTGGCTGGCCACTCTCCTTGATCCACGGTACAAGGGTAAGGTTGCGGACCTTATCGTACCGTCGCAGAGGGAGCAGAGGATGAGACAACTCCGGGAGGCCTTGCAGAAAGGTCTGTGCAACGCGTTCCCAGAGACTGGGAGGTTACAAACTCCTGGTCCTGGACAACGAGTTGCTGAGGCTTCGGGCAGTCAAAGAAGGAGCGGTGGGGAAGGTGGCCGTCTGACCGATGCGTTCAGACAATTCTTTAGTCCGCAGCCCCAAAGTATGATCAGTTCCAGCAACCATCGCCAGCGTCTGATATACATGGTGCAGGAATACCTAGGGGCAAGGTCAGACTTGGACACCTTCCCCACCGAAAATCCTCTGGCTTACTGGGTCTTGAGGATGGATCACTGGCCAGAGCTTGCACAGTATGCAATTGAGCTACTGGCCTGTCCTGCATCCAGCTTTCTTTCAGAACGCACATTCAGTGCTGCTGGAGGATTTGTCACGGATCACAGGGTGCGCCTGTCCACCGACTCGGTTGATCGACTGACTTTCATCAAGATGAACCAGTCTTGGATCACCACCAGCTACCACACACCAGATGCTGATATAACAGACTAATTGATTTTAAAATGTCACATCCCTTCAAGACTGATGCTGATGCTGAGTGCCTGTGCTGTTATGTTGTCTGGCTATCCTCCTCCTCCTCCTCAATGATACGATTAACGATGATAGCTTGGAAGATCATTTTGGTTTATGGGTGACGCCACCAGTGGCTAAGGCCCAATTTTTCAGCCCCTGTTTAACAGGGGCGTGTAATTAAAATTTTTGATGCAATACTTTGCAACAGGCCTCATTGCTGTGCTCCAAGTACAGTATCTGTGAGGGGTTGCAGTGTTGTGCCACCAGTGCCTAAGGCCCAATTTTTCAGCCCCTGTTCAACAGGGGCATGCAATTATAATTATTGATCTAATAATTCACAGCAGGGCCCATTGCTGCGCCCACCAAGAGTAACTGTCAGGCCTTACGGTGTTGTGGCACCAGCAACACCATCACCACCACCACCACCACCACCACCAAAGGCCCAATTTTTCAGCCCCTGTTCAACAGGGGCATGCAATTATAATTATTGATCTAATAATTCACAGCAGGGCCCATTGCTGCGCCCACCAAGAGTAACTGTCAGGCCTTACAGTGTTGTGGCACCAGCACCACCATCACCACCACCACCACCACCAAAGGCCCAATTTTTCAGCCCCTGTTCAACAGGGGGATGCAATTATAATTATTGATCTAATAATTCACAGCAGGGACCATTGCTGCGCCCACCAAGAGTAACTGTCAGGCCTTACAGTGTTGTGGCACCAGCACCACCATCAAAGGCCCAATTTTTACTACCACTGATCAACAATTATATGTTATTACAATTCCTGATATTATACTTGACAGCAGGGCGTTCCAGCACTCACCAAGAATAACTGTGAGTGCTTTCAGTGTTGTGCCAACACCAACACCTAAGGGGCCAATTTCTGCAGAGTATATACGGAAGGTCCCTACTTTCAAACATCCAACTTACAAACTACTACTACTTGCAAACGGAAGAAGACAACAGGAAGTGAGAGGAAATCTACCCCTTGGAAGGAAAATTCTCTCCTGTAAGAATTAATATGGGAGAAAGGTGTCTCCTCTCTACTGATGCTTTATCACCAATCCTTGTTTCAATACAAACACCACATTTCAAAAACAGTTGTCATTGGGACGCAAAGTGAGGTGAAATGTTCTGAACAGGGGCACAGACAGCAAAAAAAATGTGACAGGGGTGATAACCGTTCCCTATGTTTTCCAAAAAGCTAAAAAAAAGGAATTTGGCATGGAGCTACACTTAAACAATGCAGCTGTTCAAAATTACAAACAGATTCTACATAAGAACAAACCTACAGTCCCTGTCTTGTATGCACCGCCTGTATACGGCTGTTCAGAGTATATAGGGGCTTTTTTATTTTGTGTGCGGGGTTCCCCTTAATATCCATACAAGACCCAAAGGGGGGGGGGGGGTTGATGGGGTAGCTATGCCATTTTTCCTAAAGATTTTCATCCATATTACCGGGACCAAACATTGCATTAAAACCGCAAGCAGTTTTAAATGGCTTTTTTTCCTTTAGAAATGTTATTTTGTGCAAGGACAGTTCTAAACACGGGAAACACGTGGCACTTCACAGGCATACTTTAGACACCCCCCAGGTACAATATTTAAAGGAATATTTGACTTTTTTTTTTTCACTTTATGCATCATTAAAATGACTGCTCCCGGAAAACGTCCGTTTTTAAAACTTCTTTTTGCATTGATACATGTCCCCTGGTGCAGAACCCGGGTTCCCAAACTCTGTTTCGGACAATAACATGGATAATAGTTGTTATAATTAGCACTTTAGAATCCGAACGTTCGCATCCATTGTATTTAATAGGGTTCTAATGTTCGCGCAAACTTTCGGTCCGTTCGCGGGTTCTGGTGCGAACCGAACCCGGGGGTGTTCGGCTCATCACTAGTGTATAGTATTGCAATTATTATTTCATTTGGCACCACAGATGGCGTGTGGAATTTATTTCTGCACAGAATTTCACAAACTCTTATGTACCTTTGTCTTGAGTTCCTTTAATCTGATAAGTCCTCAAATACACCCAGAACTGAAAATTGTCTCTAGTGTGGATCCATTTTAGATCCTCAATCTATTTTTAGATCCTCAATGTAAACAAAGCAATCCATTTTGGATCCTTAATCAATTTTTTGGTCCTCTATGTAAACAAAGCAATCCATTTTAGATCCTTAATGTTAACAATGCAATCTATTTTAAGATCCTCAAGCTAATCTATTTTTAGATCCTCACTGTAAACAATGCAATCTATATTAGATCCTTAATGTAAACAATGCAATCTATTTTTAGATCCTCAATGTAAACAATGCAATCTATTTTTAGATCCTGAATGTAAACAATGCAATCAATTTTTAGATCCTCAATGTAAACAATGCAAACTATTTTAGATCACCAATCTATTTTTAGATCCCAATGTAAACAATGCAAACTATTTATTGTTAGATCCTCAATGTAAACAATGCAATCTATTTGTAGATCCCCAATCTATTTTTAGATCCCAATGTAAACAATGCAATCTATTTTTAGATCCTCAATCTATTTTTAGATACTCAATGTAAACAATACAATCTATTTTAGATCCTCAATCTATTTTTAGATCCTCAATGTAACAATGCAATCTATTTTTAGATCCTCAATGTAAACAATGCAATCTATTTTCAGATCCTCAATCTATTTTTAGATCCTCAATGTAAACAATGCAATCTATTTTTAGATCCTCAATGTAAACAATGCAATCTATTGTTAGATTATCAATCTATTTTTAGATCCTCAATGTAAACAATGCAATCTATTTTTAGATCCTCAATGTATACAATGCAATCTATTTTTAGATCCTCAATGCAAACAATGTAATCTATTTTTAGATCCTCAATCTATTTTTAGATCCTCAATCTATTTTTAGATCCTCAATGCAAACAATGCAATCTATTTTTAGTTTCTCAATCTATTTGTAGATCCTCAACCTATTTTTAGATCCTCAATCTATTTTTAGAACCTCAATGTAAACAATGCAATCTATTTTTAGATCCTCAATGTAAACAAAGCAATCTATTTTTAGATCCTCAATCTATTTGTAGATCCTCAATTTATTTTTAGATCCTCAATGTAAACAATACAATCTATTTTTAGATCCTCAATCTATTTTTAGATTCCCAATGTAAACAATGCAATCTATTTTTAGATCCTCAATGTAAACAATGCAATCTATTTTTAGATCCTCAATCTATTTTTAGATCCTCCGTGTTGGAGGGCAACATGGTCTAATGTTATATTTCTGAAGTTTCTACATATCTGTTTTTATTCCCAAGATCAGCCATGCTGACACTTGCTGTCACATAGTTTTAAAAGGTACAGAGGAATTTGGCTCCAGGCAAAATCTGCATAGCAGGGGGGGCTGGCTCACGTGTGTGTAGAACAATACCACTTGTCAAGGTCACCTGTGGCCAGGTGACAGATGCACACCGTAGGGGGACAGGAGTGCACCGCGAGGTAGTGAACCCTATGGCTGACTGCTGCGGATAGGAAACTGGGTGGTTGTGGAAAGCGGGACCAGAGGAGCACAACCGGGATCCTAACGGAAGCTAGAGCCAAGATTCCCCAGGGCGCGGAGTCTAAGACCCAGCAGGTCTTCTCCAGGGCCTCTAGTGGTGAGGATGTTATGCTGCAGGCTGGGACCAGGTCGCGGCCCCTGGAGTTTCCTAGCTCACGCCCCGTAGGATAAGGGGAAAAGAGGGGAAGCAGCAGCACAAGATATGAGAGAACCGAATAACAAGCTGAAGGTCAGGGGCCACAAGCAGACAAGGATAACGAAAGAACGAGCCGAAGGTCAAGGGTCACGAGCAGACAGGGATAGTCGGGGACAAGCCAATAACGTAACAGAGAGACAGACGTAGCACACGGCAGGCAGGAACCCAAACACACAATGCCTAACAAACACGTTGATCAGCAAAGCAGGCTTGCAGTGCACAGGTTAATATAGTGTTCTGTGATAGGGCCTGGGGTGGAGTCTGGCTGGGAGGAGATTATAAAGGAAGCCAGGTGAAAGGGCTCAGGCCTCTAAGATGAACACATGGGAAGGAAGGTAAGCTGACAGACAAACACTACTGCATATCCATGACAGTACCCTCCCTCTTATGGGCCCTCCCCCGCCTGGACCCAGGCTTAAAGGGAAATTTCTGATGAAACCTTCTCAACAGATGAGGTGCAGCGACATCAGATGCAGCGATCCAAGACGCCTCCTCAGGACCAAAACCTCTCCAATGCACAAGGTACTGAAGAATGCCTCTGCAGAGCCGAGAATCCAGAACTTGTCTAACCTCGTACTTAAGATTATCCTCAGAGACCGAAAACGAGGTAGGGAGATGACAAGAAGATCTATTGAGGACCAAAGGCTCTCTAGGAATAAGCAAGGGCATGAAAGGATCAACAGGAATCTGAGGAGGGTCCCCTAGACCCTTAAAGGGGAACTGGTCATCTTGCACAGGACCATCAGACTGGGCAGATGTCAGTGGAACCCTGAAGTCAGGTTGGTTAGAAGGTGACATGTCGCCGGAGTCAAGCTGAATAGCTGAAGGACAAGCAGAATGTCCCGAACAAGAAAAAGTAGGAGGCTCACTGGGCATGGGCTGGACTGGCATAACTAGTACAGAGGCAGAGTGAATAGCTGAGTCAGGTGTAGCGACTACCTGAATCGCATCGCAAGACGTAGCGACTGCAGGACTTGTAGACAAGCTAGCCTGGCTGTGCGTCCAAGGGTGGTTAGGGACAGAGAAATGTAAATGGTTATGCAACCCGGAATGAATGACCGGCTCAGATTCACAGGGGGCAACCTTGGGTAGGCAGGACGAGGAACAGGAGGGACCCCAAGCCAGGATCTGTCCAGTAGTCCAGTCCACATGAGGAGAATGGAGCTGTAACCATGGGAGACCCAAAATTATAGGCGTTGAGGCCTTGGGTAAGATAAGGAAGGATATCCACTCCTGGTGGAGTGTCCCTACCGACATCTTAACAGGGAGGGTCTGGAAGCGGATAGGTCCCCCTGGAAGAACAGTACCATCAATCGCCAAGACCACCAATGGCGTGGTGAGGGGCAAAAGAGTAAGTCTCATGGACGATGCGATTTCCCAGTCCATGAAATTACCAGCGGCTCCGGAATCCAGATATGCTGAGACCGAATGAGAAGAAGCACCAACATGAAGGAACACAGAAAGCAGAAGACGAGAAGGGGAAGGTGATATTTCTGGGTCCAATACTCCACTTTCCAGATGAAGTGGACCCAAACGTTTTTCTGGACAAAGAGAGCAAGTGTCACGAAAATGACCTTTGCCCCCACAGTAAAGACACAGACCAAGAGTTCTGCGCCTAGCACGTTCCTCGGGGGATAGCCTGGTCCGACCCAGCTGCATGGGTTCCTCAGCTGGTAGGAGATGCTCTACGGGTCGAAGAGAGGGGAGCTCAGGCTGACTAAGAACCAAGGAGTGCTGGCGTTGCTTTTCTAAGGTCCTCTCCTGAAAGCGAATATCAATCTGGTTACACAAGGAGATAACGCCGGCCAGATCAGTGGGGATGGTTCTTCCAGCTAATTCATCCTTCACTCTATCAGACAGGCCATGCAAAAAGGTTGCGACTAAGGCCTCATTGTTCCAGCTCAACTCAACCGACAGTATGCGGAAATGAAGGGCATACTGTCCCACAGAAGCAGACCCTTGGCGGAGACGTAAAAGGGCGCTGGCCGCTGAAGAGACACGAGCCGGTTCTTCGAAGATATTCCGAAAAAGTTTCAAGAAGCCAGACAGGCTAGAAACCACTGGATCATTCAGTTCCCACAGAGGGGCTGCCCAGGCTAAAGCTTCACCAGAGAGGAGGGAAATTATATAGGCTACCTTAGCCCGATCAGACAGGAAGTTTTGGGTCTGGAGCTCAAAATGAATCGTGCATTGGCTAAGGAACCCCCTGCAAGCCTTGGAGTCCCCAGAGAAACGGGACGGAGCTGGCAGTTGTAGTGAGTGTGTGGCTGCGACTGGTGCAATAGGTGCAGCCGCTGGTTGTATTTGAGGTTGCGGATTCAGGGTTCCCAAGGAGGCCTGAAGCTGCTCAAAGCGAGAAGCCAGATCCTGGAGGAATCGCATCACCTGAGTCTGATTCGATTCCTGGGTTTCAAGTCTGCAAACTATGCCCTGCAATGGATCATCCGCGGGTAGCGGGATGTCAGCCGGGTTCATGGCTGATCAAACTGTCAAGGTCACCTGTGGCCAGGTGACAGATGCACACCGTAGGGGGACAGGAGTGCACCGCGAGGTAGTGAACCCTATGGCTGACTGCTGCGGATAGGAAACTGGGTGGTTGTGGAAAGCGGGACCAGAGGAGCACAACCGGGATCCTAACGGAAGCTAGAGCCAAGATTCCCCAGGGCGCGGAGTCTAAGACCCAGCAGGTCTTCTCCAGGGCCTCTAGTGGTGAGGATGTTATGCTGCAGGCTGGGACCAGGTCGCAGCCCCTGGAGTTTCCTAGCTCACGCCCCGTAGGATAAGGGGAAAAGAGGGGAAGCAGCAGCACAAGATATGAGAGAACCGAATAACAAGCTGAAGGTCAGGGGCCACAAGCAGACAAGGATAACGAAAGAACGAGCCGAAGGTCAAGGGTCACGAGCAGACAGGGATAGTCTGGGACAAGCCAATAACGTAACAGAGAGACAGACGTAGCACACGGCAGGCAGGAACCCAAACACACAATGCCTAACAAACACGTTGATCAGCAAAGCAGGCTTGCAGTGCACAGGTTAATATAGTGTTCTGTGATAGGGCCTGGGGTGGAGTCTGGCTGGGAGGAGATTATAAAGGAAGCCAGGTGAAAGGGCTCAGGCCTCTAAGATGAACACATGGGAAGGAAGGTAAGCTGACAGACAAACACTACTGCATATCCATGACACCACTCTACAAGCAAGCTTGAGAAAGACTGCCCTGTGAACACTGATTGGTCCAGAAGCAAAGGGGGTTAGCAATGGGGGGAGTTTGAATGAGTCTGATTGAGTTTTGTAAAAAGGACCGTTTAAGAGAGCTCTGTCTCTTTTCACTCCTGGGCTGCTGGTGAGAGCATCATGGAAGCCTGTGCATGAGCCTGATGACTTGGGCCTAAACTCCATGCGGCCCAGTTCTCTCTCAACATCCAAGCTCAGCCATCAAGGACTTTACCTAGAGGACGTGTTAAGTAGATGTTTTTTTTTATTATTGTCATAGGCTCTATAGATTTCAGCTGTTAGTATGTGATATTCCTATTTTCTTGGGACCCGGTCCCGGTCCCTCAAGATCAGTAGAGCACAAGTCGCATGCTAAAGTCGGATCATGCAAGACTGCAGTCCAACTTTGATCCGACTTCAATGATAGTCAATGGGCTGAAGTAGGATCAAAGTTGGACCAAAGTAGTACAGGGAGCATTTTCAAAGTCGGACCGACATGTGTCGGACCAGTTAAGACAGCTCCCATAGGGAAACATTGATTTTCACACGTCATGCGTCATGAGCTCCCAATGTCGGAGCGTTTGTCGGACAAGTGTGAACCCGGCCAAATGTAAACAATGCAATCTATTTTTAGATCCTCAATCTAAACAATGCAATCTATTTTTAGATCCTCAATCTATTTTAGATCCAAATTGTAAACAATGCAATCTATTTTTAGATCCTCAATGTAAACAATGCAAACTATTTTAGATCCTCAATGTAAACTATTTTTAGATCACCAATCTATTTTTAGATCCCAATGGAAACAATGCAAACTATTTATTTTTAGATCCTCAATATAAACAATGCAATCTATTTTTAGATCCCCAATCTATTTTTAAGTCCTCAATGTAAACAATGCAATCTATTTTTAGATCTCCAATCTATTTTTAGATCCTCAATGTAAATAATGTAATCTATTTTTAGATCCCCAATCTATTTTTAGATTCCAATGTAAACAATGCAATCTATTTTTAGATCCCCAATCTATTTTTAGATCCCAATGGAAACAATGCAAACTATTTATTTTTAGATCCTCAATATAAACAATGCAATCTATTTTTAGATCCCCAATCTATTTTTAGATCCCAATGTAAACAATGCAATCTATTTTTAGATCCCCAATCTATTTTTAGATCCTCAATGTAAACAATGCAATCTATTTTTAGATCTCCAATCTATTTTTAGCTCCTCAATGTAAATAATGTAATCAATTTTTAGATCCCCAATCTATTTTTAGATTCCCAATCTATTTTTAGATCCTCAATGTAAACAATGCAATCTATTTTTAGTTCCTCAATGTAAACAGTGCAATCTATTTTTAGATCATCAATGTAAACAATGCAATCTATTTTTAGATCCTCAATCTATTTTTAGATCCTCAGTGTAAACAATGCAATCTATTTTTAGATCCTCAATCTATTTTTAGATCCTCAATGTAAACAATGCAATCTATTTTTAGACATCAATCTATTTTTAGACCCTCAATGTAAAAAATGCAATCTATTTTTATATCCTCAATGTAAACAATGCAATCTATTTTTAGATCCTCAATCTATTTTTAGATCCTCAATGTAAACAATGCAATCTATTTTTAGATCCTCAATGTGAACAATTCAATCTATTTTGGAAAACGTGACATCAATCAGCCCAGGATCCCATCACAGATACTGAACCCTGGGGTGGTTCATATGCGCGTTTTGACCAAGCTTAGCTGCAAGGTCACACACTCAAACGTGAGCGCATACACTGAAGGGGGAGCACCTGAGTGGACACAAGAACACGCTTGCTATCACCATTAATTGGATATGATTATTGTTTTTTGGAATGGACTTTTTATTTTATTATATCAACGCATGTGTTCACATGAATTTTTTGGCATAGAATTTTGCACTTAGCACTGGAACACCTTTTTGTATTGAATTGGAGCACCTTAACCGCTTGCTGGCCGTCAAATGATGGCTTGGCGGTGCGGCTCTCGTTCTGGCTGGGCGTCATATGAGAGAGATCAGAAGGTCTGTTTTTAGCAACAGGGTCTGGAGATGACTGCTGTATGAACACAGGGAGTCCCTGCTATCATTTTGAATTGATAGTAAAAATGGCAGGGGAAGTGGCAGCTATGGTGACACTTCCAGTCACAACTGTCTAGGAGAGTTTTCCTTTTCAGAGAATCTCACTACTATTCTGTATACAGAACAGGAAGTAATGGAAAATAATGAGAATATTAGAAAAAAACAACATTGGTTTTCACTATTCCCTACACCATCCAAAATAAAAAATAAATGTCTTGGTTTTAGTTATACTTTAAAGGATAAGTTCACCTTTTGTAACATGTTACATCCATATTTAGCCCCCCCCCCCCGGCTCCCCATTGTCACAGGCAGCAGGGGATCCTCTCCCCCTGCTCTCTGTCACACTCTGCAAAGAAGGTGGCCGTGTCGGGTTATGCCCACCTGGCTGTGTCATTCATTCACAGAATTGGGTGGATAGAAAACTACAAAGTCCGGTCCGGCAGCCTTTGCAGCTGTTGACTTGTAGTTCTCAAAGAAACTAACACAGCACCGTTGAGCACTGTGGTAGTTCATTGATGCTTCCTGTTAGGCTGCATTCACACTTTTGCGTTTTGAATCGTGGGCAGATTTGCCGTGATTTTGTCCATGATTTGAAAGCGCCGATGTGTGAATGACAAATCGTGGGACTTGCATTTGAGATGCCATTCATTTAAATGACACCTAAAATTGCGGTGCGTGTCTGCCATGATTGTTGCGCTATAGATTGCACTGTAATTGCAGCAACCCGCATCGCGTAAAGTATGTTGCCCAAAAAAAGTTCAGAAGCTACTTTTGGACGACATGCTTCTCGCAATGCGGGTTGCTGCAAAAGCAGCGCGTTTTATCACGCAACAATCGCGGCACACACACACCGCGATTTTAGGTGTCACTCAAATGAATGGCAGCTCAAATGTGAGTCCAGCGATTTATCATTCACGCATCAGCGTTTTCAAATTGCGGGAAGAATCGGGGCAAATCTGCCATTCCCCCCAAAAAATGGAGCACCAGCCACCACTGCACAGCACCCTGCCTCAGTATTCCTCCTGATGCAAGCAGTGGGCTGGCTTTTGGGAGGATTTATGTAAATATTAAAATGCCTTGATGGGTGCATGTCAGTCTGGAGGAGTGAGTGATCCAAGGCAGAGTGTATTAGCCTTGAATTCCAATGAATAAAAGGGGTGGGCCGGGGACTGTCAGGATGGGGAGAGAAGATCTAAATGATGTGTGATGTCCTCAGGCCAGAAAATTAGGTGGGCTCTATCTTACTTGCTGCAGCTTCTAATGCACATTGTGAGAAGCTCACAGTGTGCAGTGAAATCAGAGAAAGACCATTTCAGTACAGGAGAGGAGTCTGTACAACTGTGCAAGACTGAAGGGAAGGCTGGAGTTCAGATTTAAAGGATAAGTTCACCTTTTACATATTCCACCCATATTTAGGGTGGAACATGTAACATGTTCCAGTAGCTGCAACCTCTCCCCTACCCCCCTTCCCAGTGACAGTGAGCGGGCATCTTCTGCCGGTGCCCACTGTCACTTATTGAAAATAGCGTGGCAGTACAGGGCTCCGCTAGGGTTGCCACCTGTACGGGATTAACCCGGATAGTCCGGGTTTTGACACTTATGCCCGGGTTTGCCTCCACCGGAAACCCGGACACACAGCATGCCTTCAGATCTAACTGTCACGTAAATATGTTCTGGGGATGTTAGCCAGTGCCGATCCAGAGACAGCTTCTGTGGCTGCGCAGCGCCTGTCTGTGCTCTCTGTCCTCTCCCCCCCCCCCCCCCAGCCGCCTCAATGATCTCAGTTATGCATGCATAGGGGGAGGAAAACAGCAAACTCCGGCTCCGAGTGCACTTCCTAGTTTGTCGCGGCTGCGGCTTTTCTCCCGGCAGCACCCACAACCCTCCCTGCTCTCCCTGCATCTACAACAGAGGAGGAGGAGAAGCAGGGGGTGGGGTATGCACACTCCAGCCTCGCGCCCGCAGCATCTCCCGAAGCCCGCGCCGGCAGCCTGACATGGGGTAAGGTACAGTACTTCTCTTCTGTGGGGTAGAGGAGTGCTGTGCACTGGACAGGAAGGAGGAGAAAGGTTGGGAAGAGAAAGAGAGGGGCGCTCTGCACTGGGGGGGGGGGCAGAAATGTGGGGACAGAGCTTGGTACAGGGAAGTTATAAACTGGCCTATGAGTTATGCACACCTGCACTCTGTACATAAGCAATCCTGAACCTTTCACTCAGCATGCAAAGCAATCCTGAACCCTGCACTCTGAACGTAACGCACTCCTGAACCCCGCATTCTCTACGTAACACACTCCTGAACCCTGTACACTGTACATAACGCACTCTGGAACCCTGTACTCTGTATATAACACACTCCTGAACCCCGCACTCTTTACATAACGCACTCCTGAACGCCGCACTCTGTACATAATGTACTCCTGAACCTCGTACTCTGTACATAATGCACTCCTGAATCTTGCATCTGAACGTAACGCACTCCTGAACCCTGCACTCTGAACGTAATGCACTCCTGAACCCCAGACTCTGAACATAACACACTCCTGAACCTTGTACTCTGTACATAACGCACTCCTGAACATTGTACTCTGTACATAACGCACTCCTGAACTCAGCACTCTAAAGGGAACGCACTCCTGAACCCCGTACTCTGTACATAACGCACTCCTGAACCCCGTACTCTGTACATAACGCACTCCTGAACCCCGCACTCTGAATGCCGCTAAAATGTTCGGGTTTGGCTTGAAGAAAAGGTGGCAACCCTAGGGTCTGCCCACATGACCGTGTCACTCCTTCACAGTTTCATGTGAATGACTTGAACTACAAGTACCGTCAGTACCTTTGCAGCTGACAGCTTGTAGGTTCGCATGGACTTTGTAGTTCATTCACAAGCCCTGCTGCTTATAAACAGACAGCCCATATGCAGGTACAGGCTGAACGCTGCAGAGCTTGTTTGTAGTAGTCTGCCATTGCACCCTAATCCACTGATCACGGGTGCAATGCTTTCCAGGCTCCTTAGGTAAAAAATAATAAATGCACATTTGTTTTTCTGCAAAAATATGTGCATTTATTCTTTTTTCCCAAAAGCTGAACTCATCCTTTAAATAAGTTTTCATTACTGATCTCACAACACATGCATTGATTTAGCTACACTATATCCATTCTTTGAGCAAAACTGTAATATATTTAGTATTCAAAAGAGCAGCTGAACCTCTCTGTGAAATGTTACCAGCCCCTTAAATAAAAGACTTATGCATTCTTGCAGAGAGGCAGAATCAGCCTGTGATTGTGTTTAAGTGTCATCGTGATTGCATTAAATGTGGTTCTCTCTGCTTCATTATTCACAACAATTATAATATGCAGAGCAACCAGTGTTGTCACGGTCAAGTCTTCACACCCTGAATTTTGATCTGTGTAGCTTCGGGCATTTTTCTTGCTCAGTAGTTTAAAGAGACCCTGTCACCACCAAGGGTTTTGCTAGGATTGAGAAAGACCTGCGGCACCCCTGGATACTTAAAGCAGTAATAAACCCAAAACATTTATTATATTGCAGCTAAACAATTCTTAAGTGATGGCTGTATTTGTTTTCTTTTTTAGGCTTTCTTTATTTCATATTCATCGGGTGATCCAGCCAGCAAATATGTTGTTTTTCACAGGACAAACTCTCTACCAGAATGTACCAGTTTACATGGATGAGACAAACAATTTAACATGGGCAGAGAGGATTAAAATGATCAGCTTTTATTTATTAATGCAAAACCTTTATCTCAAAAGGAAGAAAAACAGTTTGCTATAAAGTGTGAGCTGGAGTTTGGCTACAATTTGTTAGTGTACTCAGTGGCGTAGCGTGGGTTGTCAGCACCCGGGGCAAGGCAAGAAATTTGCGCCCCCCCCCCCCCTAACCTTCGGACTTTTAGCACTCCCTGAGTCCCTTCAAATACAAGAGTACTGACCTACCTGATTCCAACACTGACCTACCCGATTCCTTTACTGACCATTACACTACACTGACCACTATACTATACTGACCACTATACTATACTGACCACTGCACTACACTGAGAACTACACTGACCACTGCACTACACTGAGAACTACACTGACCACTATACTGTCCACTACACTGACCACTATACTACACTGACCACTGCACTACACTGACCACTACACTGACCACTATACTACACTGACCACTACACTGACCACTATACTGTCCACTACACTGACCACTATACTACACTGAGAACTACACTGACCACTATACTACACTGACCACTACACTGACCACTACACTGACCACTATACTACACTGACCACTATACTACACTGAGAATTACACTGACCACTATACTACACTGACCACTACACTGACCACTACACTGACCACTATACTACACTGACCACTATACTACACTGAGAACTACACTGACCACTATACTACACTGAGAACTACACTGACCACTATACTACACTGACCACTACACTGACCACTACACTGACCACTATACTACACTGACCACTATACTACACTGAGAACTACACTGACCACTATACTACACTGAACACTATTCTACACTGACCACGATACTGTATACTACACTGACCCCTATACTGTACACTATACTACACTGACCCCTATACTGTATACTACACTGACCCCTATACTGTGCACTATACTACACTGTACACTATACTACACTGACCCCTATACTGTATACTACACTGACCCCTATACTGTACACTATACTACACTATACTACACTGACCCCTATACTGTACACTATACTACACTGACCCCTATACTGTACACTATACTACACTGACCCCTATACTGTACACTATACTACACTGACCCCTATACCGACTCCTATACTGTACACTATACTACAGTGACCCCTATACTGTACACTATACTAAACTGACCCCTATACTGTACACTCTACTAAACTGACCCCTATACTGTACACTCTACACTGACCCCTATACTGTACACTCTACACTGACCCCTATACTGTACACTCTACACTGACCCCTATACTGTACACTCTACACTGACCCCTATACTGTACACACTACACTGACCCCTATACTGTACACTACACTACACTGAGCCCTATACTGTACACTATACTAAACTGAGCCCTATACTGTACACTCTACACTGACCCCTATACTGTACACTCTACACTGACCCCTATACTGTACACTCTACACTGACCCCTATACTGTACACTCTACACTGACCCCTATACTGTACACACTACACTGACCCCTATACTGTACACTACACTACACTGAGCCCTATACTGTACACTATACTAAACTGACCCCTATACTGTACACACTACACTGACCCCTATACTGTACACTATACTACACTGACCCCTATACTGTACACTCTACACTGACCCCTATACTGTACACTCTACACTGACCCCTATACTGTACACTCTACACTGACCCCTATACTGTACACTCTACACTGACCCCTATACTGTACACTACACTACACTGAGCCCTATACTGTACACTATACTAAACTGAGCCCTATACTGTACACTCTACACTGACCCCTATATTGTACACACTACACTGACCCCTATACTGTACACTATACTACACTGACCCCTATACTGTACACTCTACACTGACCCCTATACTGTACACTGACCCCTATACTGTACACTCTACACTGACCCCTATACTGTACACTCTACACTGACCCCTATACTGTACACTATACTACACTGTGACCACTACACTTCTATGTAACTCAGCATGCATGTCCCTGGGGGGGCTGGCTGGGATTAACATGTGGATGTGGAATGGCAGTGCAGTGGCGTGTGACTCTCCCCAACTGCTCACTGACTGGCGGCTGCTCCCATCTGAGACGGCTCACGCACTCACCTGTTTTTGTTGAATACAGTCTGCTGTCTGCCACATGGTTGATTCCCAGATGAAGTCCAACTTCCAGATCCGGCGCGGTCAGAAGGAAGGGTGGAGGAGAAGATGGTGGCGGCGGCGGCGGCTTACAGAAGAGCGGGCGGGACTCCAGGAGCAGCCTTTGCGCATGCGCCGACCGTGTTCAAGGACTGGCCAGCCCCGCAGCAGCACATGACCACGCCCGCCCAATCACAGGGCGCCAGCTGCCGCAATATGGCGGCGGATCGCAGGGGACACAGTGCAGGGAATTGAGGCAAAGTGACACCAACTGGTGCGGAATTTCGCCCCCCCCAATGTTGCGCCCGGGGCCACGGCCCCCCTGCCCCCCCACGCTACGCCAGTGAGTGTACTTAAATCTGATAATACACTTAAAGGGGTTGTAAAGGTACATGTTTTTTCACCTTACTGCATCCTATGCATTAAGGTGAAAAAACATTCGACAATGCCGCCTCCCCCCCCCCCGTTTTACTTAGCTGGCCCCTCGAAAGTCCCGCGCTCGCTCCCGTCATCCTCCGAGTTCCTGAGCCCGGCCGTTGATTGGCTACACTGGATGGATTGAAAGCAGCGCAGCCATTGGCTGGCACTGCTGTCAATCACATCCAATGACGCGGCACGCAGGGGGGCGGGGCAGAGTGATACAGTCGGCGGCTATGGCCATTGCTTCTCCTCCCGGCCGAACAGGAAGCAGGTCCTGAGACACGCATCCTGATTGGCCGGGAGGAAAAGGAGGAAGGCAATAGCGAATATTAATTTACTATGGTCACATAAGTGGGAGGGCTTGGGGCGCAGTGTTCTGCGCCCTGAGCCCACCATTTTTTTAAGCCAATTAGAGCCTCAGGCTCCAATCACGTGCTTAAAAAAAAAGTGTTGAAAACCAATGTGTCTGGCACGCTCCATTAGATTAAGGGTGGGGCGCATGGATTATGGACAGGCCGCCACTGGTCTGCCCGTACCTCTGATATGGGCAGACAGTTACTGAAGTCCAGGAAGCTCGATGGACTATGAGAGTGCTCACCAGTGCCCTTGCAGTTCATTGAGAACTACAAGCCATCAGCTGCAATGGCTAACGGTACAGTACTTGTAGGCAATCATTCACAGGGGGAGAAGATCCCCCTCTGGCTGTCTCAGGGAGGGGGAGACATTTCAGCTGCTGGAACATGTTACAATGTTCCACACATTACTGTATAAGCCTATTTTATCTACCCGGTAAACAATAAAACCTCTATACTTACCTTATTGTTGTCTGGTCACATGATTGGATCCCAGCTCCAGGTTCAGAGTCGAGTAGCAAGCCTATGGGTGATGTCATTGCTTAGGTTCTGCAGCCATAATCGCTGCCTCTTCTCTACACTGAAGCTGGCATTGGGACTCGATCATGTGATCAAACTGGAGTGACTTCCGAATAGGTAAGTATATACATCTTTTTTTAAAAGGTAGATAAAATAGCCTTATAATGGGGGTGGGAATAAGTTAGGCTTAGTTAGAATTTGACTGGAATTCCACTTAAACACTGACAGGGGTGCTTACAATGGTCAACTTTTATTCAATTAAAGTGGAAATAAATGTTTCAATCCTTTACATGCCATCTTAGCCCCTGTTTGATCTGCAGTTGCCATAGTGCTGCAGATGTGATTGGTTATGACATTAGCCATTTGATGGCTTGACAGTTCAGGTGAGAACACAAGCAACTGTGACAGTTATCATTCATATCATGCCTTCAATATAACTGTTTCGGGAAACTGTTAAATTGGTAGGTTTAGTTCCGCTCTAAATACCACTCCCAATGTTATAGCAGCCCTCAAATTTTCCACTCGCCTACTCGCATTTTGCGAGTGGAAAATGAGGGTTGGCGAGGATCTGGGCTGCCTGGGAGTAGGGGGGCGAGCACCGCCGGCGACCGGGTTTGATCGGGAGCCGTTCTCCCTAGGGAAGAGTGCATGGAGTTAGAGGAGAGCCGCGGGATCACCGAGCGGTAAAACACGCCGTAACAGCATTACATTGAAACTGTCTCCGCTCTGCTCACTGATCTCACACAGCCCCGCCTCCTCCTAACCCCACGCCTGTGATAGACAGAACGAGTGCTGGGATGCGTTCTGTCTATCACAGGCGCGGGGCTAGGAGGAGGCGGGGCTGTGTGAGATCAGTGAGCAGAGCGGAGACAGACTCAATGTAATGCTGTTACGGCGTGTTTTACTGCTCGGTGATCCCGCGACTCTCCTCTAATCCCAGTTATGATCCGGCCACCCTTCTCACTTCCTCCACCCTGGCAAGGCTGCATTGGGGGCACAGTGATGCTGCAATTTGATGCACGGTGATGCTGCAATTTGGGGCATAGTGATGCTGCAATTTGGTGCACGGTGATGCTGCAATTTGGGGCATAGTGATGCTGCAATTTGGTGCACAGTGACGCTGCAATTTAGTGCACAGTGATGCTGCAATTTGGTGCACAGTGATGCTGCAATTTAGTGCACAGTGATGCTGCAATTTAGTGCACAGTGATGCTGCAATTTGGGGCACAGTGATGCTGCAATTTAGTGCACAGTGATGCTGCAATTTGGTGCACAGTGATGCTGCAATTTGGGGCACAGTGATGCTGCAATTTGGGGCACGGTGATGCTGCAATTTGGTGCACGGTGATGCTGCAATTTGGGGCATAGTGATGCTGCAATTTGGTGCACGGTGATGCTGCAATTTGGTGCATAGTGATGCTGCAATTTGGTGCACAGTGATGCTGCAATTTGGTGCACAGTGATGCTGCAATTTGGGGCACGGTGATGCTGCAATTTGGGGCACAGTGATGCTGCAATTTGGTGCATGGTGAAGCTGCAATTTGGTGCACGGTGATGCTGCAATTTGGTGCACGGTGATGCTGCAATTTGGTGTACAGTGATGCTGCAATTTGTTGCACGGTGATGCTGCAATTTGGGATACGGTGAGGCTGCAATGGTGGGCACAGGTCATGCTGCAATGATGGGCACAGGTCACGCTGCATTGATGGGCACAGGTCACGCTGCATTGATGGGCACAGGTGAGTCTACATTGATGGGCACTGGTGAGGCTGTGCTGAGGGGAACTGATAAAGTTGTTGTTAATATTTATTTTTGTAACTTAATTCTGCATAAAACATTTAAGTGTCATTTCATGAAATAATTTATGATGGCATGATTAGGGGCGGGGCAGGGTAAGGGTTGGGTGGGGCAACTGGTGGTGAGTGGTTCTTGAGACCTGGCTAGTAGCTCAGGACTTGAAATTTTGAGCCCTGGTTATAGCATGTCTGATGCATGTTGGAAAAACCAAGACTGAACTGTAAGAAGAGTAACAAGGAAATTATTGGCTGTAGCAGGACAGAGAGAGCTGGAATACATCTGGGAGCAAACAATGCCTTAATAGAGCTGGACAGAACTGTAACAGCTAGTCACCAGTGTCACCTATGGTACGCTTTCTCATATCAGAACTGCCCCCCCAATGATCTGATGACTGGTGGGGGAATAATCAAGAAGCAGCAGGGGAGATGGTGGATGCATACAGTAGAGCCACAGAATGAATGAAAAATAAGCAGGGAGATCCTTGCACTGCCGGTCTTCAGGTACAGCTTTCTCTCCAGCAAAGAGAACAGTGAGCAGCATGACACTAAATCTCACTCCATATCCCACTAGCCTAGCCATAGAGACCGCAGTGTCTTAGAGCAGCAGTCCCCAACCTTTTTTGGCCCCAGGGACCAGTTTTGTGGAAGATTTTTTTTTCATGGACTTGGGGGAGGGGGGGGGTTTGATTATAGCCTGCCCCCAGACACAGTCACTCACACTGCATTGTAAGACTGTACAAAGCAAAAAAAAAATGCACACCACACTGCCCCTTACTGCAGCTGGGAAAGGACAGCTACCGATGCAGTAAAACACTCTGGCAGCTCTCTATTTTCCATTCCCATGTGAATGTGTGCAGCCCAGTTCCTAACTGGCCACTGACCAGTACTGGTCCATGGCCTGGGGGTTGGGAACCTCTGCCTTAGAGGATCTCACACTGCAGATATACAGCTACAAGGCTGAAGGGACAGAAGATTTTATTTAGAGGAAATGCACTGCTACTTTTTAGAAGAATTTCAAGACAAAAGTAAAATTCTTTACGTTACTTCTTAGATAAAAATTACATTTTCTAGATGTTCCTTATAACATAACAAATACTCACTTTTTGAGTATAGGTCCATTTTAAATGAAAGCTTTGATTTTTTTTTGTGATGAGAAACATGATTAAGAAAGTTAATTTTATAATGAGATACGCTCGAGAATAATTCATGTAGTACAAAATGATGATGAATGCACGGGTTTATTATTGTGTGGGGAGACAATCTACAATGAATTCAGTAATCGGATAATAATGCTTAATGCTTGGTTGCTCTTTCAATAAGTCATTAGTCCCAAAAGACAGTTTGGGGTCAATTTATCAAAGCTGAAGTTACTTTATGAATGAGAGCTTTGCCTTTTGACTTTTACTAAAACAGATACAAATCTGGGAATATTCAGTATGTCAATAGTGGTGTCAGCTTCAAAAGTGCAAAAACCCAATTAGCCAATCAGAAATAGACTCTTTGCTGATCTGCCAATAGCCAGCTGTATTTTTATATAATACATCTTTATTGCTACATTAAGTGATGTAGCTAAAGAAAAAACACACCAGTAAAGCCTCGTACACACGGCCGGTTTTCTCGGCAAGAACTGGGAAGAAAACTGCTTGCAGAGCTTTCTTGCCGAGAAAACCGGCCGTGTGTACGAGGCTTTCAGGTTTCTCGTCAAGACAACTGCCCAGAATCTCAACGAGAAAAAAAGAAGACCTTCTTTCTTTTTTCTCGTCGGGATTCCCGACGAGAAACCCGTGTGTGTGTGTACACTTACCTGGTGCCGTGGAAACCCGCGCATGCTCGAAATGACTTTGACGCATGTGCCGTAGCTTCCTAGGCATAGGTAGGGTGTAGCAAGATGGCGGCGACGGCATTGAATGTGACGAGCGCACGCTCGTCGTAGTCGATGACGTCACCGCATTCGTGCCATTCAAAAGGACGGCGGTTCTTTTGAAAGGTACGTGTGTACACTCGGCCGGGACAAGATTCTTGTCCAAGAATGTCGTCAGGAAAAACAACAAGTTTTTTCCTGACGAGATTCTCGGTCGTGTGTACAAGGCTTAAGTATCACAGCTAGTTGTCTGATTGTTATGTAGATCTAATGACTTTAAAGCACCTCTACAACTCAACCCCTTCATGCCTAAGCCTTTTTCTGACACTTGTTGCCTACAAGTTAAAATTCATATTTTTGCTAGAAAATTACTTAGAACCCCCAAACATTATATAGACCCCAGAGAATAAAATGGCAATCGTTGCAATATTTTATGTCACTATGTATTTGCGCAGTGGTCTTTTAAATGCAATTTTTTTGGAAGAAATACACTTTCATGAATAAAATTTTTTTTAAAAAAATAAAAAGTTAGCCCAATTTTTTTGTATAATGTAAAAGATGATGTTACGCTGAATAAATAGAAACCTAACATGTCATGCTTTAAAATTGCACATGCTTGTAGAATGACAACAAACTATGGTACTTAAAAATCTCCATAGGCCACGCTTTAAAAGTTTTGAACGGTTATCAGTTTAGATTTACAGAGGAGGTCTTGTGCTAGAATTATTGCTTTTGCTCTAACGATACCTCACATGTGTGGTTTGTACACTATTTACATTTGCGGGCGAGACTTAGGCATGTGTTTGCTTCTGCACACAAGCACGGGGGGATGGGGGGCGCTTTTATTTATTTTTTTCCTTTTTCTGTCTTTTTACACTGTCCCTTTAAAAAAAATGTTTTATCACTTTTATTGCTGTCACAAAGAATGTAAACATCCCTTGTGACAGTAATAGGCAGTGACAGGTACTCTTTATGGAGGGATCTGGGGTCTATAAGACCCAAAATCTCTCCTATGCTATGCAAGTTTTGCTGTTTTGAATACTGTCATTTTTATAAATCTGGCGCCTTTAAGGCTTCAGTAAACCGGAAGTGATGTCATGACATTGCTTCTGAGTTACTAGATCCGAGACCCGATCAAAGCCGATTCCTGCTTTGTTCGGGTCTCTGGCCAGCCGGCAGATGTGCTGACTGGTCGCTCGGGGCCTCCCGGTGGGACAGGAGAGCTCCGAAAGGTGGCAGGAGGGGGAGGGGGAATGTCCCCTCCCGCTGCTTGTGATAACGATCAACAATCGTTGGAAAACGGTACAGGAGTGATGCCTGCAGCTGCAAGGATCACCCTAGTACAATCCCTTCAAGCTAAAGGCCGCATATTACATTGGCGTGAAGGGGTTAAATTCAGGCAGAGCTGGACAGTCAGTGGTCCCTTGTATCAGTAGAGAATATGTGACCAACAGGAAGGTGTGCTGTCATGTCACTGGCTACAAATCCCAGCAACTTTGCAAGGTGTTATGTCACCTCTGGATCGGCGCTGCTGCTTAGTTGCACTACAGCAGCTGACGGTCAGAGAGAGAGAGGATGGGTCTGTTAAATGTTACTGACTGTAACTCTTTGAACAGCCTAGTGATGGAGCTCTATGAATCATGAGTCACATCCCATGTACTTGTGCTGCTAAGACAGTAATTACTGACCTCTGCTTGATTGCACTAATCTGGCTGAGTGTCAGAGAGTGGGGAAGGTTTTGTTACTATGCTGCACTGCAATGATTATTATATCACGGTTAGGGATGAGCCGAACACCCCCCAGTTCGGTTCGCACTAGAACTTGCGAACAGACAATAAATTTGTTTGAACATCAGAACACCGTTAAAGTCTATGGGACTCGAACATAAAAAATCGAAAGTGCTAATTTTAAAGGCTTTTATGCAAGTTATTGTCATAAAAAGTGTTTGGGGACCCGGGTCCTGCCCCAGGGGACATGTATCAATGCAAAAAAAAGTTTTAAAAACAGCCTTTTTTTCGGGAGCAGTGATTTTAATAATGCTTAAAGTGAAACAATAAAAGTGAAATATTCCTTTTGTACCTAGGGAGTGTGTATAGTATGCCTGTAAAGTAGCGCTTGTTTCCCGTGCTTAGAACTGTCTCTGCACAAAGTGTCATTTCTGAAGGAAAAAAAGTAATTTAAAAGCACTCGCAGCTATAATGAATTGTCGGCTCCCGGCAATACACAGAAAAGTCATTGATAAAAAAAAGAAAAAAAGAAATGCGTGGGGGTCCCCCCAAATTCAATTACCAGGCCCTTCAGGTCTGGTATGGATTTTAAGGGGAACTCCACGCCAAATTAAAAAAAAATGGCGTGGAGTTCCCCCCAAAAATCCATACCAGACCCTTTATCCGAGCACGCAACCTGGCAGGCCGCAGGAAAAGAGGGGGGACGAGAGAGCGCCCCCCCTCCTGAACCGTACCAGGCCACATGCCCTCAACATGGGGAGGATGCTTTGGGGTCTGTGACCCCTCAAAGCACCATGTCCCCATGTTGATGGGGACAAGGGCCTCATCCCCTTGCCTGATGGTTGTGGGGGTCTGCGAGCGGGGGGCTTATCGGAATCTGGAAGACCTCTTTAACAAAGGGGACCCCCAGATCCTGCCCCCCCTATGTGAATTGGTAAGGGGTACCCCTACCATTTCACAAAGAAAGTGTAAAAAATTTTAAAAAATCACACCGTTGGGAAAAGTCCTTTATTAAAAATAAAAAAAATAAAAAAAAGATTCCAGCGGTGGTAATCCACTCTCGGTATCCTGCGATGAGTGATCTCCTCTCTGGGGTCCAGCAATGGATGATCTCTCCTCTCCGGGGTCCAGCGATGGATGATCTCTCCTCTCCAGGTCCAGGCTCCAACGATGATGTCCAGCGCAGCGAGGAACAGCAAGCATCCTGTCTCCACCGGAGACACCCCGGGAATCCCGGCAGCCTGACAGGTTTCTTATGTAGCTGAGGACGGGGCCACCCGTCACATGACCCCGTCCCCCTCTGACGCAAGGGGAAACCCGGGCTTCCCCAGTGACGTGCGGGTGACCCGCCCCCTCTGATGTAACGCAGGTTTCCGTTGCAGGGTCTGGTATGGATATTTGGGGGGAACCCGTCATTTTTTTTAAAAAATGTATGCAGGGTTCCCCTTAATATCCATACCAGACCTGAAGGGCCTGGTAATTGAATTTGGGGGGACCCCCACGCATTTTTTTTATCAATGACTTTTCTCTGTATTGCCGAGAGCCGACAATTCATTATAGCCACGAGTGCTTTTAAATTACTTTTTTTCCTTCAGAAATGACACTTTGTGCAGGGACAGTTCTAAGCATGGGAAACAAGCGCTACTTTACAGGCATACTATACACACTCCCTAGGTATGAAATTTAAAGGAATATTTCACTTTTATTGTTTCACTTTAAGCATTATTAAAATCAAATTGTTCGCTGTTCGGCGAACGGGCGAACAGGCAATGTTCGAGTCAAACATGAGTTTGACTCGAACTCGAAGCTCATCCCTAATCACAGTTACGTGATAGTTTGTTTTTGAGGTTGTATTCGAAATGTGTAAAGAGAGATCACACAAACACTTGTAATTATAACATTTAATTAAGTAATAACGGATAACAAATGTAATAATAATAGAAAATATAACAAGAATACTTAACTAAAGATGCTGTCTCACCACGGAGTCCCGCCCGCTGTCGTGGCATCGCACAGATAACCAGACCAGCCACATGCATGATGCAGCTCTGGAGACGACACTGAATATTCCAATTTTTAGCTGTAGTATTTATAGGACTTGAATGTAAGGAAATGGTCAACTCCCAGCCACCTCCCCTTGCAAGCAACAATATGACCTTTTAAGGACTTGATCAGTTTGCAATGACATTCCTTTGGTATGAAGTCATCTAAGGTAACTAGACTTTGGAGGCTTGCTTTTTTAGATATTGTGAGACAACTTTAATAAGGAAATATGAAATATGCTTTTTCCCCATCAATGATAAAGCAGCAGGGACCACAAGTGACATCCTATGTCCCTGTGCTGCCAAGAGAGCTATAACCAGTTGCTGCTTGAGTGTACAAATCCAGCAGAGTGTTAGAGAGTGAGAAGGACTCTGCTATGACCTCAACACACCATCTGAACACTGCAGTAATGGAGCAACATTGATCACAAAGGCAATGTTACTAGGATAACCAGCTGCTACATGAGTGTTAACCTAGTTGAGTGTCAAAGAGTAAAGCCCTGTACACACGATCGGATATCCTATGGATTATAATCCGATGGTTTTTTCCATCGGAAATCCGATGAAACTGTCTTCCATCAGTCTTACCCACACACCATCAGTCAAAAAAACTACAGTTTCAAACGCGGTGACGTAAAACACTCCGACGAGCCGAGAAAAATTAAGTTCAATGCTTCTGAGCATGCGTCGACTTGATTCTGAGCATGCGTGGGTTTTTTATCCAATGGAGTTCCCCACAGACGATATTAATTTGCTATCTGTTTTTTATCCATCGGAAAAATTTAAAACATGTTCTATTATTTGACACCGATGGAAAAAATACCGATGGGGCCCATACACGATCGATTTGTCCGATGAAAAAAATCCATCGGACTGTTTTCATCGGTAAAACCGATCGTGTGTACGCAACTTTAGGAAGGCTCTTTTACGTTGCAATAACCCTAAAACACCCTGTGGTGAACACTTCAATGATGGAGCAGCAGCGATTGCAAATGACATGCCCCTGTGATGGTAAGATAGTGATAACTAGTTGCTGCTTGATTTCACTAATCTGGCTAGGTGTCAGAGAGTGAGGAAGGCTCTGTTACTCTGCAGTGACCCTAAAACACCCTGTAAACACTGCAGTGATAGAGCAGCTGGGATCACAAATGATATACCATGCCCCTGCATTGCTAAGGTAGTAATAATCAGCTTCTGCTTGATTGTACTAATCTGGCCAAGTGTCAGAGAGTGAGGAAGGCTCTGCTATGACCTTAATTCACCCTCTGAACACTGCAGTGATGGAGCAGTATGGACCACAAAAGGAATCCCATGTTGCTAAGGTAACCAGCTAATACATGAATGTGTTTACCTGACTGAGCTTCAAAGAGTGAGGAAGGCTCTGTTACTTTGTAATGATCCTAAAACGCCCTGAAAATACTGCAAAATGGCTTGCAAATGACATCCAATGCCCCTGTGATGGTAAGATAGTGATAACCAGTTGCTATTTGATTGCACTAATCTGGCTAAGTGTCGAGAGTGAGGAATGTTCTGTTACTTTGTAATGACCCTAAAACACCCTGTAAATACTGCAATGATGGAGCAGCAGGGATCACAAATGATATACCATGCCCCTGTGACAGTAAGATGACGATAGCCAGTTGCTGCTTGATTGCACTAATCTGGCCAAGTGTCAGAGCGTAAAGAAGGCTCTGTTACTCTGCTATGGGTCTAATACACCCTCCAAACACTGCAGTGATGGAGTAGCATGGACCACACATGACATCCCATGCCTCTGTGATGGCAAGATAGTGATAGCCAGTTGCTATTTGATTGCACTAATCTGGCTAAGTGTCGAGAGTGAGGAAGGCTCTGTTACTTTGTAATGACCCTAAAACACCCTGTAAACACTGCAATGATGGAGCAGCATGGACTGCAAATGATATACCATGCCCCTGTGAAGGTAAGATAGTGATAACCAGTTGCTGCTTGATTGCACTAATCTGGCCAAGTGTCAGAGAGTGAGGAAGGCTCTGTTACTCTGCTATGAGTCTAACACACCCTCTGAACACTGCAGTGATGGAGCAGCATGGACCACAAATGACATCCCATGCTCCTGTGATGCTAAGATAGTGATAACCAGTTTCTGTTTAATTGCACTAATCTGGCCAAGTGTCAGAGAGTGAAGAAGGCTCTGTTATTCTGCTGTGACCATAAACTGACCTCTGAACACTGCAGTGAAGGAGCAGCATGGACCACAAGTGGCATCTCGTACCCCTGTGCTGCAGAGATAGCAAGAAATTACTGCAGTACAGAATTCTATTGGTGATTTGACACCTAAGAACATGCAACTGTACTGAAATATTAGTGTTTTGGGATCTGACTCTTGTAGCTTTTATAGTTAAATAAAAGGTGGTATTTGACTGGTTCAGGCAACAAAAGCTTGGCTTATTTTATTTAAAACTCCATATAAGGCTCTAGAAAAAGCATATTGTTAGACTGGGCCCCCTGGCGTTTATTTTTTATTTTTTTTGTCTAGCAAGGATTTCTTTTTCTTTTATTAAAAGATGTTAATTCCACTGTCATGATTCAAGACTGTGCATTAACATAACAAAAGACGTACAAAACAAGAGATTTCAATTAACTTAGATTCCATTTTATTTATTTTTTTAAAGAAAGAAAATGTTCTTATTTACGTAGATACCAATATAAATTAGGATCAAAGCTGTTCAATTAACGGGAATAAAAGGAATTCCTGCCACAGGGGTTGATAACTGACACTCTGGTCTTTCACATAAAGACATGAAAAGGTTTGAAGAACAAGCGCGCTTTTGAAGGAGCCTTTGAATGGAACTTGTCAGAGCAGAAATATGGAGCAGTTGGTGGAGCATGTTCTAGGTTTGTCACCCTTTTCCAGTCTTTTTAACCATCACTGCCCTGGGCCAGACAGGTATGCTCAGTGCCAGGACAAGGACTCCTGGCACCTACGGCAAAGATGCCCCCATCAAGCTGAGAGCTTACACATCTGCACATACAGTGGCCCGGTCTGTTGCAGGGTACAGAAATGATAACTGTCCACCAGCCCAATGATTACCACCTTTTGGTTCAAGGACAACTGAACATGATAGGAGGAGGTATTGCAGAGGGTTAAACAAATGAGATTTAATCATCATGCTAAAGCTGAAGTTTAATCTGCTTATATTTTTCCTTACCGGATTGCTCCCCCCCCCCCCCCTCGCTTCACCAACATGCGAATGGCATTTTTAACTACTTCAATACAAGGCATTTTCACCCCCTTCCTTCCCAGGCCAATTTTGAGTTTTCAGAGCTGTCGCACTTTGAATGACAATTGCGCGGTCATGCAACACTGTACCCAAATGAATTTTTTATGATTTTTTTCCCCACAAATAGAGCTTTCTTTTGGCGGTATTTCATCACCTCTGTGGTTCTTATTTTTTGCACTATAAAAAAAAGAAAAGTGATAGGTTTGAAAAAAAAGAATATTTTTTACTTTTTTGCTATAATAAATATCCCAATTTAAAAAAAAAGTTTAGACCAATATGTATTTTTCTACATATTTTTCGCAATAAGTGTATATTGATTGGTTTGTGCAAAAGTTATAGCGTCTACAACATAGGGGATAGTTTTATGGCATTTTATTTTTTATTTACTAGTAATGGCGGCGATCTGCGATTTTTATCGTGACTGTGACATTGCGGCGGACATATCGGACACTTTTGACACTATTTTGGGACCATTCACATTTATACAGCTATCAGGGATATAAAAATAGGATTTTTTTGTACTCACTGTAAAATCCTTTTCTCTGTCGTCCATGGACGGACACAGCTCCTTAAATCTTGACAAAGTGGGTTATGTTCCTGTTCATAGGAGAGGACTAGGCAGAACATGTTAGTTATCTTAAAACATGTAACTTTAACAGAGTTGAACAGCCCCGCCCAGGGGGCGGTCCCTCCGTACATAACCCTCCTACCTGCAGTCAGCAGCCTCAGTTCGTAGAAAAGCAGTACAAACTAAAAAAGGAGGGGTGGGTGCTGTGTCCGTCCATGGACGACAGAGAAAAGGATTTTACGGTGAGTACAAAAAAAATCCTATTTTCTCTTTTCGTCCATAGACGGACACAGCTCCTTAAATCTTGACAAAGTGGGACGTCCCCAAGCAGTTTCAGAAAAAACGAGGGGTGGGAACAGCAATCAAAAAAAGACTTAACTTCACCCCAAATAGACAGAGCTCCTCAACGGAGGAGTTGCAACCTTAAACAGCCTCCTGCAAAACCTTGCGGCCAAAGGAAGCATCCGAAGATGCACTCACATCAACCTTGTAAAAACATTGAGAAAGTGTGAACAGACGACCAGGTCACTGTCTTACACACCTTGAAGACAGATGCTAGATGTCGGAAAGCCCAGGAAGCACCAATTGCCCTGGTCGAATGCGCCGTGACAGGAAAAGGAGGCGCCCGCCCCATAAGGGCATAGGCCTGGATGACGATCTGCCTGATCCACCTAGAAAGGTGGCCGATGAGACTGCCAGGCCCTTCTGTGGACCAGATACCATCACGAACAGTGAGTCATAACTCCGGAACGGAGCAGTAGCAGACAGGTACACCTGTAGGGCACGTACCACGTCCAAGGTATGTAGCGCAGCCTCCTGGGATGCGACGGCCGAGGACACAAGGATGGAGCACAATGTCCTTGTTTAGGTGAAAAGTCGAAACTACCTTAGGAAGGAATGAAGGTTGCGGGTGTAGCACTGCTTTATCCTTATGGAGGACCAAGTAGGGTGCCTTGCAAGACAAGGCCACCAATTCAGAAAACCCTTCTGACCAATATAATGGTAACTAGAAAGGCAACTTTCTGAGAAAGAGTGGAATCTCCCTGATGTTCTCAAAGGGAGGTTGCTGAAGGACCGAGAGCACTAGAGTCAAGTCCACGGAGGAAGCGGTGGTCCAATTGGGGGAACCACGTGTCGGACCCCCTGCAGAAACGTACTTACCAGTGTGTGAGCCACCAGGGGCCGTTGGAAGAAAAAAGCCAAGGCAGAATCTGCCCCTTAACAGTGCTTAAGGCAAGTTTCAGATCCACTCCGAACTGTAAGAACCGCAGGATCCGAGAAACCGACTATGTCCGTGGGCGCCAGGCCATCTCTTCACACATAGAGATGTAGGCCTTCCAAGTGCAATGGTAGATCGCCCAGGAAGAAGATTTCCGGGCCCTCAACATGAAGGAGATTACCGAATCTGACAGGCCACAGTCCCTTATGACCTGGCTTTCAATAGTCATGCCGTTAAAGCCAGCGACTATAAAACAGGATGAAGTAAGGGACCTTGAGACAGAAGGTCCTCCTGCATTAGCAGCCGCCAGGGAGCGTCAGCTACCAGGCTCACGAGGTCGGTGTACCAGGCACACCGAGACCAATCTGGTGTGATTAGAATCACCAGAATCCCCTCGGCCTTCACTCTGCGGAGCAGACGAGGAAACAATTTCATTAGGGGAAATGCATAAATTCCCCATGGAGCCACCAACGCGCCTGACGCGTCTGCCCAGGGATCCCTGGACCTGGCCACAAACCTCGACACCTGCGATTGAGTCGAGAGGCCAGGAGATCCACAACTGGTGTGCCCAAATTCTGACAAGGTAATTGAAACACCTCCGGGTGTAATGACCATTCCCCTTGGTCTAGCATCTGGCGATTCAGATAGTCCGCCTGCCAGTTTTCTACGCCCGAATGTAAACAGCCGATAGAGCCGGCACGCTCCTTTCAGCCCAACTTAGGATGTGAGCGACTTCCAACGCTGCGGCCAAGCTCCTTGTTCCTCCCTGATGGTTGACAGAAGCCACCGCCGTGGCGTTATCCACTGGAACCTGATCAGACGCCCCTGAAGTCTCTGGGACCACTTGGAGAGGCACAGTCTGATCGCTCGAAGTTCGAGGACATTGATCGGCAGGCGAGATTCTTCCGGAGTCCAGCAACCCTGGGCCAACTGGACCCCCCAGACTCCCCTCCAAACCGTGAGGCTGGCATCCGTCGTGATCACCGTCCCATGGAAAGGAAGGAACGACCTCCCGGACTAAAGAGCTGGGAATCTAAGCCGCCCTCTCAGGGAAGCCTTGACCAGGTGACTTACCTGAATCTAGAGACAATGGAGATCTGTTCCAAGTGGACAGGATCTCTTCTTGCAATACTCAAGTGTGGAATAGGGCTGACGGAACTGCCTCGAAGGAGGCCACCATGAGGCCCAGAACTCGTGCAAAAAAGGGGAGAGACGACCATTTGCGGGATGCCAACAATAACACCGCCGACTGGAGCATCTGCAACTGCTCCAAAGAAAGGAAGGCCTTCGCCTCCAAAGAATTCAGGATCAAGCCTAGGGACTTCAGACACTGAGTCGGTACCAACACCGTCTTCAGTATGTTCAGTACCCAACCAAAGTCCCGGAGGGTCTGACTGGCTATAGACATGTCCTCCTCTAATTTCTCAGCAAAGCCCAGATCGGGGCGAGCACCTTGTGAACAACTCTTGGTGCCGACGCTAAGTCAAATCGCAAAGCGCAGAAACCTCAGATGGCTGTTGCAAGTATGCGACCCTGGTGTCCAGAGACGCCAGAATTCCCCAAAAACAATACATACACACACTGTGTATGCATTAATGCGTATGTTCTTACTGTGGCGCCGAAGACGTGCATGTCTTTGGAGTGTGGGAGGAAACCGGATCACCCAGAGGAAACCCACGCAGACACAGGGGAAACATGCAAACCCCAAGCAAAGCTGCGACGGGGCCAACCATTCATGGAATGTCGCAGCTATATATATATATCGCAACACTGACCCCAGCATCACCGCCTTGGACCTCCTATCAGAAGGGTCCTGTAGGAAAACGGACCGATCATGCGCTGGGGGACCACAAGGACCGCTGCGGCCGTTTACATTGCTTATTTACGAACTTATCAAAGAAAGTAACATATGGAAAAAACATCACAAAGCGGGCAGATTTGTGTGACCTAAGGGAGACAGACTCCTCTGCGGAAGTCCCAGCTGCATTCCCAGCTGGAGAGTGTCCCTCACAGCATCAGAAGTGCACTCAGAAGTGCCCTGACAAACATATCCCAGGAGATGGCGGAGGGAGGGGGCGCTTCCTTACCCCCCTACGCCCGCAATACGTTTCTACCTTGGCAACAAAAGGTTCCAGGACTATCTATAACGTATCCATGGAAACCGCAGGTGCAGGGGCACCATTTGCTGCCTCTGGCAATGTATGGGGTAGAAAGGTCACATACTGACTCCATAAACACCCACTGACAGCCCTCAGGGACCAAGTGAAAAATACATAAGAGTCCACCCTCCATGCTGCACTGACTGGGGGGGTAACCCAGGGGACTCACCACCCAGAAGGAGACCGCTCAGCACCGCTGTCCGCCTTGTATACACAGCACGTGTGTGATGAAAAAGCTGTGAGGAGAAAGAACTGCGCTGTTCAGAAAGCCAGTGCTAGAGGTCAAACCCACTCCAAAATGGCCGCCAGACGCCTCAGATAAAAAGGGCGCGGACCACAAGAAAATGGCCGCCCGAATACCGACCTGCGCCACAGCACGGCTACAACAAAATGGCCGCCAATGGAAGTTGTAACACAGAAAAAAACACACTAAAAATGTCATCAGCGCCGCAAAAAATGGCACCCGAGGCCAGGGATGGGGACGAGAAGGCCTGCAGAGACTTCCCAGGAGACAGACCCCCCTCACAGAAAGCGGACCCCGGCGCCCCACAGTCCCCCACAGGGACTCGGAGCCCCCCCACAGGTACACCCCGGTTGCAGCGGGCCCTAGGGCAGGAGGGGAAAGGGCGACAGAGAGCAGGGAAAGAGAGGACAGGAGAACCCCTAAATCCCTGGAATGCCCAGCTGTTCCATCCTGCCGAGACAGGAGGAACCGTACTTACCCGTCCTGGCGCGTCCCTGACAGACCCACAATAGATGGTACGAAGTAGCTGTCGGCCCGGTCCACTGTGAGTGAGACAACAAGCAGCCCAGTCATATGTGGACCCTGGAGCATGTGCTCACCGGCCACCCCTGGAGCCATGGGGTATGTCGTGGTCAGAACCAAGCACGAAGCAAGGGACTGGCATGCTCGATGGCCAGAACTGGGAAGACTACAAGGATCTATATATCCAGCCTGTCACCCAGCCGGCAGTTGATAGAAGATATCACAAAAGAAAAAAGAAAAATCCTTCAGGACTCTGGGCCCAAGGGGAGCCACGTCCTTCTCCTCTGCTAGGCAGAAAAAAACTGAGGCTGCTGACTGCAGGTAGGAGGGTTATGTACGGAGGGACCGCCCCCTGGACAGGGCTGTTCAACTCTGTTTAAGTTACATGTTTTAAGATAACTAACATGTTCTGCCTAGTCCTCTCATATAAACAGGAACATAACCCACTTTGTCAAGATTTAAGGAGCTGTGTCCTTCCATGGACGAAAAGAGAAAATGCACTGATTACTGTATAAATGTCACTGGCAGGGAAGGGGATAAAGCGGAGGTTAACCGTAAAAAAAAAAAATTAACAGCCAGCAGCTCAGGACTGAGTGTGTGAATTTATTCCAGACACTGGGGACAGTGTCTCATCTAGAGGGGGGTGTATGTAGCGGGGTCCCCAAATTTAACCCCGCTATACCTAAATTTAGGAGTGACCAGAGCAATAGTTTGGCTCGGGTCTTTTGATTATTTTGAACTCTGCCTTACTGCTGTGTCACCTGGCGTGCAGTTCCCCTTTGGGAGTATAGGTGGTGTTGTCACCTATACCCGGGGTTGAACCACAGGTTATGGAGTAGGTATTGGATGTCCTTCCTCGGCTGCCGTTGGTGGGCGGTTCTGGCCTGCTGTGCATGCCGGTAGGGGATATATAAGGGGCAGACGCCATTACACAGAGAGCTAATTCCTGGGGCCCATGCCCGGAGAGCCAATTCCGGGGCCCACTGCCTGGAGGGAGCTACCCCTCAAAGGGGGGTGCGCCCTATCTGATCGAGGAGTCTCGGGCACCTTTAGCCCGAGGCTACGGAGTTCCAGGTAGGCCCAGTACCTTTGACTGGGTCTACAACCGAAGAGGAGTCCCAGGGAACTCGCATGAGGGTAACCGCTCTGACACAGAGGAAACCAGGGGAGGATCGATCCCATAACAAGAGGGCGAGTAATAGAGTATTACTGACTCGGGAAAAGGCCTGGTGACCTGTCGGAGGGAAGGATTCCTCGCTTCGCAGACTGCCTCTGTGGAGTGTTGAAAGTTCAGGAGGGATCTCCTTGACTTGGTCCTTGGAAGTTGGAGGGGACTGAGCCATTGTTCCAGCATCACGCCGGCTGCTAGTGCTATTGAGTGACTATCCGGGTGAGCTGTACCCACTCGGGATCGAGTGGCGACGAAGCCAAGAGTGTGCCTGTATCCACTTCTATCTGCTAACCTCTTTTTCTCACTTCAACTCTCTGGTTCTTGGAAGCAAGATAAAATAAACTCACGTTGGAGTTGATATGTTGTGTGGATATTGATCTCATTTGGGAAAGATAAAGACTCGCCTCTATAGCCATAGAGGGGAGAACCAGAAGAAGGGAATTACTAACTGCAGGACCCAAGTATGTAACCCCGCCTGACCTTTATAATCTAGAGGACACGGGCATGTGGCATGGTGTGTCTTATCCCCCTGCTTGAGAAGGTAAGAGGGGGAAAAAGATCCGTGTGCTACAATTGTATACTTGATGTAAGTGTTATTTTAATTTAATAAATTGTTGCCATTTTAGTACTACACTATGGCAGGCAATTGTGCTTTATCCTGACATGCTGATCAGCGCATTTATCTGCGCCTTAAAGGGACCAGCACCTCAGATTTAAACAAGCCTATGTGGGAGAATTAGGGAAATGCTGTGACTTGAGGATCGACACACCACCTATCGAGTTTTGATTATAAGGCTTGCTTGAATATTTATCAAGGTGAGAGTTCTGTGAGCATGGAGGTGTTCAATGGAGGTAGAAGCACACCATATGGTTTTACATCATCACACATGGATTCATTCATATTAAGGAAGTGGACTATTTCTATCACGATTGAAGATTGGTTTATCACCTAATTATATATATATATATATATATATATATATATATATATGTATGTGTATATATATATTTATATTATTTGGCTGTGAACTATATCGTTTTATATTCACTTTATATATTTCTGATTACTTTTAATTATTATAATTGTAAAAGAATTGACATATTATAGGTTGTGCAACTCCATTTACAATACCTGGTCACTTCACTCTGGGAACACACTAGGCGTTGCAACAACCACTCTATTTATTTATTTTTACATTGTGTAAACAATTTTATATACAGGTATTTTTCTGTTTATTTACACCATATAGAAGGATGTGTTTTGCTCATATTTCATATCTGGGGTTTACAACCACTTTAAAGTTTAATGTAGAACTAAAGGCAAACCTTTTTTCATTTTGGATAGAGTATAGGAGGCAGTGGCGGCTGGTGCTCAAAATTTTTGGGGGGGAGCAAACAAACTGAAAAAAAACAAACATCAATTGCTGCCACTGTGCCCATTAAACGCAGTCACTGTGCCCAAACGCCACCAGTTTGCCCCCTCAAATGCAGCCAGTTTGCCCCCTCAAATGCAGCCAGTTTCCCCCCAAATACAGCCAGTTTGTCCCCAAATACAGCCAGTTTCCCCCAAAAATACAGCCAGTTTCCCCCCAAATGCAGCCAGTTTCCCCCCAAAGGCAGCCAGTTTGTCCCCAAACGCAGCCAGTTTCCCCCCAAACGCAGCCAGTTTGTCCCCAAATGCAGCCAGTTTCTCCCAAATATAGCCAGTTTGTCCCCAAATACAGCCAGTTTGTCCCCAAATACAGCCAGTTTGTCCCCATATACAGCCAGTTTGTCCCCATATACAGCCAGTTTCCCCCAAATGCAGCCAGTTTGTCCCCAAATGCAGCCAGTTTGTCCCCAAATGCAGTCAGTTTGTCCTCATATACAGCCAGTTTGTCCCCAAATGCAGCCAGTTTGTCCCCATATACAGCCAGTTTGTCCCCAAATGCAGCCAGTTTCCCCCAAATACAGCCAGTTTGTCCCCAAATACAGCCAGTTTGTCCCCAAATACAGCCAGTTTGTCCCAAAAATACAGCCAGTTTCCCCTCAAAAGCAGCCAGTTTCCCCCCAAATGCAGCCAGTTTGTCCCCAAACGCAGCCAGTTTCCCCCCAAACGCAGCCAGTTTCCCCCCAAATGTAGCCAGTTTGTCCCCAAATGCAGCCAGTTTCCCCCAAACACAGTCAGTTTGTCCCCAAACACAGTCAGTTTGTCCCCAAATGCAGCCAGTTTGTCCCCAAATGCAGCCAGTTTGTCCCCATATACAGCCAGTTTGTCCCCATATACAGCCAGTTTCCCCCAAATGCAGCCAGTTTGTCCCCAAATGCAGCCAGTTTGTCCCCATATACAGCCAGTTTGTCCCCAAATGCAGCCAGTTTGTCCCCAAATGCAGCCAGTTTGTCCCCAGCCCTGCACTTACCTTTCTCGGGTCAGCGCCGTCCTTCTTCCGTCCTCGATGTCTTCTCCCGCTCTCGATGTTGCTTCAGCCAATCAGGTTACCGGTAACCAGATCGGTGAACCTGATTGGCTGAGACGCCTGTCAGTGTTAACCAAGGAACGCACCCCCCCCCCCCCCCGGTTAACTATTTGGAAGCCGATTACAGCCCTCAGGCTGTAATCGGGAAGCCTATCAGAGCCGCTGGCTCTGATAGGCACTTCCAAAAACCAACCAGCCGCTGTTATTCAGATGGCCGGCGCTCACCAGGGGGCCGGCCATCTAAATAGTGGGCGGCAGCGGCAATACATAGGTTCATGCAATGCATGAACCTATGTATTGTTGTGAGTGACAGCGCAGGAGAGAGAGGGGGCGGCGCTCCTGCGCCCACTATGGATGCACCGCCACTGATAGGAGGGTTCTAACCCCTGTAAGTTTTTTTTTTTGTAACCTTGATCCTTTGATCACGGGTGCAATGCTTTCCAGGCTCCTGCAGAAACAAATAATAAATGCACCTTTTTTTCTGCAGAAATATGTACATTCATAATTTTTTTTGAAAAACCTATCCTTTAACATTTGCAGTGAGGGGGGAACTCCACTGCATAGGTAGTTTTGACAATTCACTGGAGTTCAGCATTAACGCACAAATCCAGGCAAAATGTACAATGCCTTGAAAAAGTATTCTTATCCCTTGGAATTTTCCACATTTTGTCATGTTACAACCAAAAAGGTAGTTGTATTTTATTGGGATTTTATGTGATAGACCAACACAAAGTGGCACAAAATTGTGAAGTGGAAGGAAAATTATAAATGGTTTTCAATTTTTTTTTTTACAAATAAATATGTGAAAAGTGTGGCGTGCATTTGTATTCAGCCCCCTTTATTCTGATACTCCCAGCTAAAATCTAGTGGAACTAATTGCCTTTAGAAGTCCCATAATTAATAAATAGAGCCCACCTGTGTGTAATTTAATCTCAGTATAAATAAAGCTGCTCTGTGAAGCCCTCAGAGGTTGGTTAGAGAACCTTAGTGAACAAACAGCATAATGAAGGCCAAGGAACACACCAGACAGGTCAGGGATAAAGTTGAGGAGATGTTTGAAGCAGGATTAGCTTATGAAAAAATATCCCAAGCTTTGAAGATCTCACAGAGCACTGTTCAATCCATCATCCGAAAATGGAAAGAGTATGGCACAACTGCAAACCTATTAAGACATGGCTGTTTACCTAAACTGACAGGCCGAGCAAGGAGAGCAATAATCAGAGAAGCAGCCAAGAGGCCCATGGTAACTCTGGAGAAGCTGCAGAAATCCACAGCTCAGGTGGGAGAATCTGTCCACAGGACAACTATTAGTCGTGCACTCCACAAATCTGGCCTTTAAGGAAGAGTGGCAAGAAGAAAGCCATTGTTGAAAGAAAGTCATAAAAACTCCCATTTTCAGTTTGCAAGAAGCCATGTGGGGGACACAGCAAACATGTGGAAGAAGGTGCTCGTCAGATGAGACAAAAATTTTACTTTTTGTCCTAAGAGCAAAACGCTATGTGTGGCAGAAAACACTGCACATCACCCTGAACACACCATCCACACCGTGAAACATGGTGGTGACAGCATCATGTTGTGGAGATGCTTTTCTTCAGAAGGGACAGGGAAGCTGATCAGAGTTGATGGCAAGATTGACCAAATACAGAACAATGTTAGAAGAAAACCTGTTAAGCCTCGTACACACGACCGAGTTTCTCGTCCAAAACCGGCAAGAAAAGTGCCGCGTGAGCTTTTTTGTCGAGAAAACCGTTCGTGTGTATGGTTTTACGACGAGAAAATTGCCGTGCATCTCGACGAGAAAATAGAGAACCTGCTCTCTATTTTCTCGTCAGGATTCCAGATTTCCTCGTCGTGGTTCTCGTCGGCCTGTTTTGTGACGAGAAAATGGTTCGTGTGTATGCTTTTACGACTCTTCCAAAAGCGTGCATGCTCACAAGCAACTATGAGACGGGAGCGCATCTTCTGGTAAAACAAGCCTTCGTAATGGAGATAGCACATTCGTCACGCTCCAAATTTTTGCATCGTTTAAATGTTGTGCATTGAAATCTTCGTTAGAATGTTACATTAATCCAAACGAATGAACTTCTTTTGCTGCTGATATTCACACAGAGTTATGACTATCTTTTTTTAACCTTTTTCATGCTGCTCTTAAGAAGATTTAGGTGTATTATATCGTGCAAGTTTTTAGGAATATTTAAAAATTTGATATTTTTCTAATTGATGTTAATTGTAATTTCGCAATGTTTTGATAGTGATCTCCCATTGAATCTTTTAATATATATTATTGAAATTTTACACACTTTTTTGGGAAATACGATTGAGTTATTTTTTGGGGGGTTGTTATCTGTCCCTTTTTTTGTCAGTCAAATGTATCTGCTTACTCCAAAGATAGATTTTACATTTTTACAAGTACACATAGTCAAGTATGAACTTAAAGAAAAATAACATTTATTCATGTTTGAACTAAAATAAAGAGAAGGCAGCGCTGGAGAAGCTGCTGCCATTTGTGCATCCCAGGGACCCCAGACCACACATCAACCCTGTGTGGACACTAAAATTTGGAGCTTGAGAAGGCCAACATTTCTGAACACAATCTGATGCTGGCCTCCCAGAGGTCAGGAACAGCAGCAGGTGATATATATGTCCCAAGTGTGTGGTACTACAACAGGCTGCCTTCTGTCCGACCACAATGAAGCAAGGCCATCACTTCCTCATCTTCCTGGCAACCTTCCCTGCAACCTTTCCTGAAGCCTTCCCTGCAGCCTTCCTTCTTCGTTTGGCTGGAGGCTGGGCCACTGGAGGGGTACTCCTGTCAGGAGGAGGAGGAGGTGGAGGAGAAGGGGGTGGAGCAGAAGAACAAGGTGGAAGTGGAGGAGAAGGGGGTGGGGCGGAAGAACAAGGTGGAGGTGGAAGAGAAGGGGGTGGGGCAGAAGAAGAATGTGGAGGTGGAGGAGGAGGTTGAGGTTGGGACAGTTGTGCCACCTCACAAATAGCTGTATTGGGGGTAATTTTTTCCATCACCACCTTGTTGAGCAAGGTGATGAGCAGGGGCTAGCATAGGAGGCATTGCTACATGCTCATCACCTTGAACTTTGCCTCCACTAGGCCGGCAATGGCCTCTTCAGGGGATGTGGGCTCTTTGAGGGTGGCATGGGCCTCTTTAATAAGGGCCATTGCTGCCTCACTGGTGGTCCTGTCCCTCCTGCCTCTTTTGGGAAGCCGGATGGGAGGCACCTGGGATCTCTGCTGACAGTGCCCTCCGCCTCATCCAGCAAGTGATGGAATGTAGCACGGAACTGGACAAAATTAAAGAAAGAATTCATGTGATGGATCAAACATTTAAAGACATTCTCGATGTTTTGGGGAGAATTCAATAAGGCATCCCAACCCCCTTTTTTTTCATGTTTGTTCTTCCACTTTTTAAAAACTTTTTGACAATCAAACCAGCCAAAAATTGAATCTGCACACAGTGTGTCAACATGTGCTATCTGCCATCAGGGGATATCCATGTACGTCTTTTGGGGGTGCAACCCCTTCCTCGTATCTAAAGTAGGTGAACTGAGGAAGGGGTTGCACCCCCAAAACACATCCATTGATCACCCCTGATGGCAGATAGCACATGTTGACAATAGGGATCAGGAGTCTAAAATCCCTATAGGAAAATAATCCCAATTGTGTGCATATTCAATTTTTGGCAGGGCAAGGGGTGGCAGGACCCCATATTAGGACGGGCATATAGAGACATATAGTTTGTGTAAGTGAATGTCTCAGATAGCTCCGAGGTATCCAATTTTGTAATTTTTGGAATGCAACTGTTGTTTTTGTATTTTCCTAAGAAAACAATTGCCGGTTTGTGGCCAGGCAAACAAAAAATGTAAAAAAAAAGAAAAAAAAGTGTGTGAATTTGCACATAGTAAAATATTTGAACACAAACAACGTGTAGCTTCTTTTTCTAATACGCTCTAACCTTATTTGGTTATTTTTTAAAGGTTACATAGTGAAATGGTTGGTATTTACTAAAGGAAAATACACTTGGCACTACAAATGCACTAAGACAAACTAGGAGACAGGAAACCAACAAAAGTTAGAAGTTTAAACCAGATTTTTATTTTGATCGTTAGACAGGAATCTTTAGCCATAGCCTGGCATAGGAATTGCCCCCCTACCCGTGAAATAGTCCATGTATTTGTCCCGAACCTCACGGGCATTTTGGGGGGCAAGCCAGCACGGGCAGATTCCAGGCCCGGCAGGGGATTATCAGGGGAAAGTCCAGCCTCAGGCAAAACTGAGGCCATATAGGAATTAGATTTGCGGCAAAGAAAATTGTGTAGCACACAGCAGCATAATACTACATAGTTTATTTTGTAGTCCGCCAAGTGTATTGAAGTCATAAAAAGGCGGAACCGGCTGGCCATTATGCCAAAGGCATTTTCAACGACTCTTCGGCCCCTGGCCAGCCGGTAATTGAACACCCTCTTCTCTGGGGTCAGGGTCCTCTGAGGAAATGGCCTCATAAGATGTGGTCCGAGCCCGAAGGCTTCATCAGCCAAAAAAACAAAGGGGAGTCCTTCAACATTCCCTGCATCCGGTGGCAATGCAAGGTCGTCACTCTGGAGACGGAGGGCAAACTCCGTCTGGATGAAGGATCCCCCATCGGACATCCGGCCATTCTTCCCTACATCAACATAGAGGAATTCATACCGTGCTGACACCACCGCCATCAGCACAATGCTATGAAACCCCTTGTAATTGAAGTAGTAGGACCCAGAACGGGGTGGCGGCACGATGCGGACGTGCTTCCCGTCTATAGCACCACCGCAGTTGGGGAAGTCCCACCGCGTGGCAAACTCCAAAGCCATAGTCTGCCATTCCTGTAGCGTGGAAGGAAGCTGTGGAGTCAAACAAGATGAAAAAATATTAGAATACACAAATCAAACATTACAAGGAGATTCTAAGAAAATACATTAGAGGCCAACATCAAGTAAAGTCTACATTTATTAAGGTGTTTTAAATAAGTATAATGGAAGGCTCATGTATCATATTCATCACCCCCTATGATGGTCCATTAATAAATTATAATGGGGAGGGGGGGTAGATGTGTTTGGTCACAGGATAGCATTGCAGTGACGGTGCGTCCAGAGTGGGCGCTGAAGCACTGCCCCCTCTCTCCTGTGCCCGTCACTCAGAACAATACATAGTTTCATGCCTTGCATTAACCTATGTATTGTCTATGCCACCCACTATTCAGGTGGATGGCCCCCTGTTAAGCGACCGACATATGAAGAACTGCGGCATTTATGGGCTTAAAATTGCATATCAGAAACAGTAAGGAAAATTGTCTTGCACATTACAGCCTGAGGGATGTAATTGGCTTCAGAAAAGTTAAATAGGGGACGCAGGGGGGGACATTCCTTGGGTAAACACTGACAGGCTGCTCTGCCAATCATGTTCAACAAGTCTGTTTAATGGTAACATGATTGGCTGATGCAACATCAAGGGAAGGAGAAGACATCAAGGACAGAAGAAGGATGGCGCTGACCACAAGAAGGTAAGTGCAGGGCTGGGGGGGAACTGGCTGCATTGGAGGGGACAAAATGGCTGCATTGGAGGGAACAAAATGGATGCATTAGAGGGAACAAAATGGCTGCATTGGAGGGAACAAATGGGGGCGTTTAATAGGCACCAGAGCAAAAAAGGAGGACGTTTATTTCCTAAATTGGGGTTTGAACCCCCAAACATTTGGAGCAACAGGCGCCCCTGCTGGAAAGGTTAGTGAAGGGAAATATGCATGGAGGAGAAAAAGGGGCAATCTAAAGCTTCCAGCATGCATGAGGACAAAGGGGACATTCTCAGCATATTACAATCATGGTAATTAGGGAAGGATGAAAGAAATACAATACATTAGCATACATGTAATACATAAAATGTGATGTTAATGGAGAAAACTTACCCTAATATAGTCCTCCTGCAGGACTTGTATAATGGCAGAACAGGTGTCTGGGATTATGAGGCCCAGAGCCTGAGGGGAGATGCCTGTCGTGAACTTCAAGTCCTGAAGACTTCTCCCTGTCGCCAGATAACGTAAGGTGGCGATGAGCCTCTGCTCAGCACTGATGGCTTCCCGCATAACGGTGTCCTTCCTGGTAATATAGGGGGACACCAAAGCCAACAGTTCCTGAAAAACGGGGTCAGACATCCGCAGAAAATTCCTGTAGTCCTCAGGATTATTCTCGACGATCTCACGCAGCAGAGGCATATGGCAGAATTGGTCCCGCTGGAGCAACCAATTCTTGGTCCATGAACTCCTCCTCACACCATTCATGGACTGGTCTTGGTCCAAAACAAGCAGACCAACACCAAGTGCACGCACAGCACGAACTCGACGACGAGAACGTCCAGGCGACATGGCTAGGAAACGGTCTTCTTATCAGAACGTACAGAACAGAACAAACTTTAGAACAGCAAGGCCTATGAATAACGAACTGAAAAACAGAAACGAACAGGCAAGAACGCACTGTAAAACAGATACGACCTGCCTAGATGCCCTGAAAGTCAAGATACGAACCCACAAGCACAAACTGAACCGCAGAAAACGAACTGAAAAGTACGAAGACTGAAAAGCGCGAATCGTCTCTTCCCAAACTTTTACTTCACACGCGGTAACACGAGATCAGCAAAAGCAGCCCAAGGGGTGGCGCCAAGAAAAAAGATCTTCCCCTTTATAGTGCCGTCGTACGTGCTGGACGTGACCGCGGAGAACAACGAGGAAATTGGGAAATGTCAGTGTGTACGCATGGAAAGCTTGACGAGAAAATCGACAAGGTTAACAAGAATCTCGTCGAAAAAAACGACGTGTTTTTTACGACGAGAAACTCGGTCGTGTGTACGAGGCTTTAGAGTCTGCAAAAGACTTGAGACTGGGGTGGAGGTTCACCTTCCAGCAGGACAACAACCCTAAACATACAGCCAGAGCTACAATGGAATGGTTTAGAATCAAAGCATATTCATGTGTTAGAATGGCCCAGTCAAAGTCCAGACTTAAATCAAAATTGAGAATCTGTGGCAAGACTTGAAAATTGCTGTTCACAGACATTCTCCATCCAATGAGACAGAGCTTGAGTTATTTTGCAAAGAAGAATGGGCGAAAATGTTACTCTGTAGATGTGCAAAGCTGGTAGAGACATCCCCAAAAAGACTTGCAGCTGTAATTGCAGTGAAAGGTGGTTCTACAAAGTATTGACTTAGAGGGGCTGAATACAAATGCACGCCACACTTTTCACATATTTATTTGTAAAACATTTTGAAAACCATTTATCATTTTTCTTCCACTTCACAATTATGTGCCACTTTGTGTTGGTCTATCATATAAAATCCCAATAAAATACATTTACGTTTTTGGTTGTAACATGACAAAATGTAGAAAATTGCAAGGGCAATGAATACTTTTTCAAGGCACTGTGCTTTATTTTGAGTCAAACAAGTGTAGTGCTTTTGCGCCCACAACTCTTCTAACAGTTCTGTATGCTCTGACACACCTGGCTGGGCTGAGGATATAGATGCAGACACCTGAGCGTAAAAATACCCCCAACACAGCAATACATAAACACCAGAGAATGACACAGTTCTGTTTAAGTAGCATTACAATTGGTATAAACAAGAAAATGGGTATACAGGGTTATATCAGCAAGGAAAGGGCATTCTGAGTTGGTTCACCATCAAAGATTATAACTCTGGAGTTAACAATCAAAAATCAGCAAACTGTGGTATTATAGTAAATAAGTGATATAATTAACAGGCTGCAAATAATAAATACTTAATATTCCACCTCTCTCTTACACAGCAGGGGTGTATCTTCTGTGAGGCAAACAAAGCATTTGCCTTGAGCGGCATTTTTCAGGGGGGCGGTTGTCAGGGCGTTGACAGCAGGAGAAGGTCTTTAGGACCCAGCATCTGTCAGGGCACCAACAACAGGAGAAGGGCTCTAGGACCCAGCGTCTCCAGCAGGACATCACAAGGGCCTTTATAAGGAAACGTATCAGTGGTTGAAGTTGCTGATTGATTGTAGCTTGTTACCTGTAATTCCTTCCTTGCTTCTGTGATCATAGTTTCTGACCCGGCTTGTTCCTGACCTGTCTGCCTATCTCCAGTCCCTGACCCCGGCTCGTCTCATGGATACAATCTGCCTGCTTCTCGTGTTTGACCCGGCTTCTACCTGACTTTGTCTGCTCTGCTTTAATCCTGGTTCTGATCTCGGCTTGTGTTGACTACTCTATTATCTCAGTGACTTTACAGACCTGTCTCACCTCACAGGTGCCATCTGGCTGCAGACTCTGTTCATCACAACAACAGTATTCCTGAGTAGAGTTGAGCGGACACCTGGATGTTCGGGTTCGGCCGAACTTCGGAAAAAAGTTCGGGTTCGGGACCGAACTTTACCCCGAACCCGAACCCCATTGAAGTCAATGGGGACCAGAACTTCTGAGGACTATTAGCGCTGTTTCCCGTGCTTAGAACTGTCCCTGCACAATGTGTCATTTCTGAAGGAAAAAAAGTCATTTAAAACTCACTCACGGCTATAATGAATTGTCGGCTCCAGGCAATACATAGAAAAGTAATTGATAAAAAAAAAAAAGCGTGGGGGTTCCCCCAAATTCAATTACCAGGCCCTTCAGGTCTGGATTGGATATTAAGGGGAACCCTGCCGCAAATGAAAAAAAAAATGCGTGCGGTTCCCCCAAATATCCATACCAGGCCCTTCAGATCTGGTATGGATTTTAAGGGGAACTCCACCCCAAATTTTTTTTAAAAATGGTGTGGAGTACCCCCAAAAATCCAGACCAGACCCTTTATCCGAGCACGCAACCTGGCAGGCCGCAGGAAAAGAGTTATGGATTTTAAGGGGAACTCCACACCAAATAAAAAAAAAATGGCGTGGAGTACCCCCAAAAATCCAGACCAGACCCTTTATCCGAGCACGCAACCTGGCAGGCCGCAGGAAAAGAGGGGGGACGAGAGAGCGCCCCCCCCTGAACCGTACCAGGCCACATGCCCTCAACATGGGGAAGATGTCCCCATGTTGATGGGGACAAGGGCCTCATCCCCACAACCCTTGCCCGGTGGTTGTGGGGGTCTGCGGGCGGGCGGCTTATCGGAATCTGGAAGACCCCTTTAACAAAGGGGACCCCTAGATCCCGCCCCCCTATGTGAATTGGTAAGGGGTACATTGTACCCTTACCATTTCACAAAGAAAGTGTCAAAAATTTTAAAAATGACAATAGCCGGTTTTTGGAAATTCCTTTATTAATGTCTTCTCCTTTCTTTCATCTTCTTCTTTTCTCCATTCGGGTTTCTTCCTCCATCTTCCTCTTCATCTTCATCTTCCTTCTTCCTTCAGTGTTCTCGTCCGCATCTTGCTCCGGCTTCTTGTTCCCCTTCTTCTTTCTTCGGCCGCTCCGTTCGAATTGGAGGTTCCCGCCGGGCAAGGGTTGTGGGGATGAGGCCCTTGTCTCCATCAACATGGGGACATCCTCCCCATGTTGAGGGCATGTGGCCTGGTACGGTTCAGAAGGGGGGGGCCGCTCTCTCGTCCCCCCTCTTTTCCTGCGGCCTGCCAGGTTGCGTGCTCGGATAAAGGGTCTGGTCCACGCCATTTTTTTTTTATTTGGGGTGGAGTTCCCCTTAAAATCCATACCAGATCTGAAGGGCCTGGTATGGATATTTGGGGGAACCGCACGCATTTTTTTTTTAAATTTGCGGCAGGGTTCCCCTTAATATCCATTCCAGACCTGAAGGGCCTGGTAATTGAATTCGGGGGAACCCCCACGCTTTTTTTTTTTTTTTTTTTTTTTTTATCAATGACTTTTCTATGTATTGCCGGGAGCCGACAATTCATTAATAGCCGCGAGTGAGTTTTAAATTCCTTTTTTTCCTTCAGAAATGACACTTTGTGCAGGGACAGTTCTAAGCATGGGAAACAAGCGTGACTTTACATGCATATTGCCGAACACCGGACCTGAACCCGGCCATACAGTGAATTGTTCGGGTTCGGGTCCGGGACCCCAAAAGTTTGGTACGGACCCGAACTTTACAGTTCGGGTCCGCTCAACTCTATTCCTGAGCTTTCTTCAAGCAACTCCACAGGCGACCTGTGCTACTTTGTGCCCGACTCCTCCTGTCTCACCTTCAGGGGAGTCTGGAACTTAGCTGCAAAGGAAGCCCTCTCTCCATTGGCCTCCAGCACCTGGTACGATGGGGCACTATTCCTTCCACTGACACCAACAATGGGGCACTATTCCACCCAATGACACAATAGATGGGGCGCTATTCCTCCCACTGACACCATAGATGGGGCACTAAAGTCTGAAGTACAGTAAACTGTCCTTTAGCTTAGAAGGTTTGGAGACCCCCGGTCTAATTGATCTCCTGTAGATCTACCATTAGCTTGTGTTTCCCCGAAAATAAGACCAGGTCTTATATTAATTTTGGCTACAAAAAACACACTAGGGCTTATTTTCAGGGAATGTCTTATTTATTTACGGAGTCAGCATTGTGAAATTCTGTAATCCCAAAAATAAACCTTAGTTAAAGAACTTGTAAAATCATGTAATCCATTCTGTAAAAAGATTATATAATGTGCAGTGTGTCTCCTTGTGTAATTTTATTTTGCAAAATACCTTTTTTACAGTGGCGCTGGGTAGTACTGCAACGGATCGTCATTGATCCGTGATCCGTACGAATCAACGTCTTCGGTTCGGCACACACGTGATCCGCGGATTGCAATGGAGTACGACGCAGGTAGTGTGAGCTCCGCTGCTGTTACTCCTTTTCCTACCATCCTGGTAAATTCTTGTCATCCACTTCATCCGGGGTCCCGTCCGGTCTCCTCCGCTGCCTTTGGAGCCTGTCAGCCTGCTAGAACGCCACCCGTGCCTGCGGACGTGCGGCCTCCCGGTCCTGCATCGGCCATAGGAAAGGCCGTGGCTTCGGCCTAGCTCCTGGGGTGGCGGCCATCTTGGATCACCCGGCTGCGGCCACAACAAGCTTTCCTGACCTTCCTGATTGCCTGGATTTCGCTCCCCTCCTGGATCAGCCTCCGGAGTGCCTGAGAGCGCTCCCACAGCACATCCGCAGCCTACACCTGCCTTGGGACAGGCCGCGGCGTTGGCCTACCTCCTGGAGCGGGAGCCATCTTGCTCCACCCGGCGGCGGCCTAGGTGAGCTCCCATGCCTTCCCTGACTGCCCAGTGTTTCGTACTCCCCTGGAATGGCCTCCAGGCTGCCTGTTGTGGCTACCGAAGCGCCTCCACATCCTGCCTCTACTTTGGGGAAGGAATAAGTCCACACACAGTGTGGTCATGGCGAGCGAGCATGTCTTGCTGATCCAAAAAATGATCCGATCCATGACTCTGATCCGAGAAACGATCCGAACCGCAAGTTTTTTGATCCATTGACCCGCCGGAGCTCTTCTTCCCCGCTCTGAATGCTGCAGAGGGAGGGGCCGAGAACCCCCCTGGCGTCAGCCCGCTCCGAGCACTGCAAAGGGAGGGGCTGCTGACGTCAGTGGGGAGGAGGAGAGAAGAGCTCCAGAGGGTGATGTGAGCGCCCAGCGACGCTGTAAATAAGGTATTTTCCACAATAAAGTTACACAAGGAGACACAGTGCACATTATATAATCTTTTTACAGAACGGATTACATGCTTTTACAAGGACTTGAATTTGGGATTATTTTCGGGGTAGAGCTTATATTGCAGCCATTCCAGAAAATCACGCTAGGCCTTATTTTCGAGGTAGGGCTTATTTTCGGGGAAACACGGTATGTAATACTGGGGTCGGCCTGCCTTGATATGGATTGTTTAGGCTTGTCCTCATAGAACATAGTCTATGTAGGAGACTGTACACAGAACGTACAATTAGATTGTATGGTGTATAGACAACTTGTCAGAGATCTTATTATTTCTTATTAGAAATCAGAGTCATTTATCAAACGTGTATCTAAAACAGAAAACATTTTCTTACATTGCTACATAAAGATAGTTTTAGCAAAGAATAAGCAATGTATTCCACATCGCTCTATCATACAGAACTCCAGGTTCTCCCTCTCCCCATTATACCCAATGTCACAGCACAGCCTTCCAGCTCCTCCGGCTTTTTTCGCACCCTGACGTCACAAAACGCAGTGTGGGCGGGAACTCCATCGCCTGGCAACCTCCGCCGCTCTGCAGGCACGCTTTGCAGTGGGCGGGCCGCTAATTGACGGCCGGAGCTCACTGCGCATGCGCCACATGCACTGCCATGATCCCGGAGATCCAGCGATTGCTTCCGGGTCGGACAGGCTGCATGGAGCTGTAGAGAGGTCACCGGGTAAGAAAGTGTCTCTTTCCTGATCTGTAGCTCCTCTTGTGCCCCCTGAGGGTGTATTCATCTTTTTAGCGACAGGCGTGACACCTACTTTGTTTTTGGGTTGGTTCAATATAACATTGAATTACCCATAGTTATAAGTCTTTAGCTGCTGTGGAAGGGGAAGTCTTACAAGAAGAGATAAAAGTTCCTTTCATACCAGCACAGCTGTGGTGTGTTCAGTAAAGGCTGTTGCCTTACCCAATGTACCACCACAGACTGAAGTGTGAGGGCGGCAATTTTGTACTACAAAACAAGTGCACTAGGAAGGTGTGTTGGAATGACATTGAGAATGATTGGCACCCGATTGCACCACGCTGCAGTGCTGAACAGATCCCTTCTGCTGTGCTGCACCCTAACGTCCAGCCAGGGAGCGTGCACACCTGTGCGTTTAGATGCGTTGTGTTCTAAGAAAGTAGCACACCTTAGACACATGTAAAATGCAACGCATCAAAATGCACCATATAGATGTGAACCACGTTTTCAGCCCAATTCACACCTGCGTGTTCTGAAAACGCGCTACAAATGTGTGTCGTGCTTTCAGTACCATTATTTCTTAATGGCACCCTAAATGCAGATAGCAGATGTACTTTTGCTGGGCGAAGCTCATTGCCTGGAAGGTTTTTTGTCACGCGTACGGCGGTACATTCAAGTGAATGGACTGCCATATGTGCGTTGCATGAAAAACATACACACAAAAAAAGGCATGCAGGATTGTGCGTTCTTGCTACGCCTAGTGGGAATGAGACGGCCTAGCCCTGTTCACACCTGCATGTTCCAGAAATGCGCAAAAACATGTATTGTGCTTGGGGTGCCATTATTTCTTAAAGCAGGGTTAGGCAACCTCTGCCCTCCAGTTGTGGTGAAACTACAAATCCCATCATGCCTCTGCCTCTAGGAGGCATGCCTGTGATTGACAAGGTCTTGCAATGTCTCATGGGACTTGTAGTTTCACCACAGCTGGAGGGCCGAGGTTGCCTACCCCTGTCTTAAAGGATATGTAAAGTCTCAGGGTTTTTCACCTTAATGCATCAAGGTGAAAAACCTGTGCTGCAGCTGCCCCCCTTTTTCTTACCTAAGCCCGATCGTTCCTGCGACGAGCATGAGTCCATCCGCTGTCTCTGTCCTCATTGGATAGATTGATAGCAGTGGGAGCCATTGGCCGAGTCCAGCAGTGGGAGCCATTGGCCAAGTCCTGCCGTCTGTGTCAATGGACGCAGCAGCGGGACTCGGGAGCGCCCGCACGGGCACCCCCATAAATTGCATCTCTCCATGGGGGCACTCACAGAAGAGCAGGAGCGCCGCCAGGGACACCAGAAAAGGAGGACCGGGGCCGCTCTGTCCAAAACCCTTGCACAGAGCAGGTACGTATAACATGTTTGTTATTTAAAAAAAAAAAAAACTTTACAATCACTTTAAAGGATAAGTTCACCTTTAGGCACATGTTGCATGTTTCACCTGCTTTTAGGGTGGAACATGTAACATGTTCCCACTGCTGCAGCCACTCGCTGTTCTTTCCTCTCCATGTGACAGAAATACGGGCAGAAGTTCCTCATGCTAGCTGTCTCTTTTTGAAATCAGCATGGCCAGCTCTGTGTGTGAATGAACTACAATCCCCAACATCCTTTGCAGCTGTCGGCTTGTAGTTCTCATTGAGCTACCAAGGAGCCATTGAGCACCATGGTAGTTTGATTGTTCTGTCATTGTATCTGTTTGCCCATATGGGGTGTACGGGCACACAGATACACTGGCAGGTCTGCAGGTGACCTGCATGGCACCAGCGATCTGCTGATCGCTGGAGCAGTGCTTTCCAGGCTCAAAAAAATGCATATTTGTTTTATCTGCAAAAAAATTGCATTTATTCTCTTTTTTTTAAAAGTGAACTTGTCCTTTAATGACACCCCAAATACGGTTAGTGGACATGTGACAAAACGTGCAAGGCCCACTGCCAAAAGAAAAAAATTGTTAAGCTACTTTTGTAGGCTCGTTTGTCATGCTATACTGTTGTGCAGTAAACGCGCAAAAAAAAGAAGCACATAACTGCTTAATGCAGGTGTGAATGGGGACGTAGTGCTGATGTGTTGCATGGCACCTAAGTAAACAGAGCGGCGTATGATAGTAATAGGACCCTGACCGGTATCCCACACATGTGAGGGTGGCTAAGATCAGCCTCCTGGAAGACACTGCAGGGCAATGTAGTCACCTGGTTCACACCTATGCATTTTTCAGTGCGTTTTCAGTTATGCAGCTGCACACTACAGTCCATTTACCATGTTTTCCTATGGGTCACGTTCACATCTGTGTGTTTTCCACTTAGGCATTTTTTGGAAAGGGTCAGGAACTTTTCCTGCAGCAGGTTGCAGTCTTGGTTCCATAGACTTCAATGGAAACGCTTTAAAAAAGCATAACAAAATGTTTTTGCTGGTTTCTCCCGCAAGACAACAGACATTTCCCAAAAATGCAAAGCACGCCAAAAGTGTGTGAAGAAAAACACACCTGGAAAATGCATCAACCTCAACCTGCATAGATGTGAACCAGGACTATGACTTGAGATGAACCTGTAAACGCTTATTATGCTGTGCAGAAAAGAGGACTGAAAACAAGTTTCAATACAAGATGTGATACTACATTTTTTTTTTCCTCCATGGAAGGTTTAAAGTGTTTGTAAACCATCACATGTACCCAGTGAAGTGACTACCATCAGGTAATACACATATGAAACAAATCCTCCTATATAAGCTGTATCTGCAGCTATTTCTCCTGTAGATCGTTCTGAATACAGAAAGAGAGAAGGATTTTTTCTTGGCTCTAGCAACAGGAGGTGGGGATCTGAAGTCTTCAGAGAGCCGACAGCTTTGAGCCCTGATTGGAGGGAGGGGACACGCCTTCCTTTACGCAGGAAGGAGGACAAGCACAGCTGTGGATACGAGTCACAGGCTGAGTGCTGCAGCTCCCTTCCCGTTACCTTTTTATCTATTTATGTCGGAAAACAGAGGAAGCAGGCAGCAGAGAGAAATGACGCACTGTGTTTTGGAGAGAGGCAAGTACACAATATAGAAGGATATGCTTTTTCCATATTTAATGTCTGAGGTTCCCAGCCACATTAAAGTGGTTGTAAATCCTTTACAACCACTTTAACCTATAGGAAAGCCTAGGTAAGGCTTACCTGTAGGTGCTTGAAATATCTCCCAGACCTGCACGGTCTAGGAGATATTTGCAAATCACTGTACGATTAGAAACGGCACGCTGTGCCGTTTCCATCTCGGGTCTTGCCGTTAAAGGCGGCTCCCACGCGCATGCGCGGTAGTGACGTCACGCGACTCCGGCCAGTCACAGAGCCAGACTTCGCGTCCCTGGAAGGAAGAGGGGTGAAGAATGGACGCTCGCTACTAGCGAGGAAGACGGGGACATTGCAGGCTTCTCCTGCAGGTAAGTGTCACATAATGGGCTACTATACGATGCATAGTAGCCCATTATGCTTTACCTTTGCAGGGAAATAAAGAGGAAGTAACACCCTTCAAGGTTTACTTTCTCTTTAATAACACTTTAGTATAATATAGTGATTTATTGTTGGCACAGGATGCAATGTTTTCTGGAGATGATTACAAGCAATTTTAATGCACCATTTTTATTAGATTAAGGGGATTTAAAATTCTTTAGCATCTGTTCTCCGCAGCCAGTCAGTTTCTAGCTTTCATTTCTAAAGCTTAAAGTGGAGCTCCACCCAAAAGGGGATGTTCCACTTGTCCCCTCCACTGCCACATTTGGCACTTTTTGGTGGGGACCAGGTACCTGATTTTGACAGGTACAGCTCCCACTTCTGGATCAGATCGCAGCGGTAAACTGAGCCGAAAGTTCGGCCCCTGTTATTCCCCCCGTAGTCTTTTGGGACACATCACAGGTCCCAGAAGACTATGGGACGATTCACTATGCCCAGCAGAAAACGGGCTGTGAAGTTTTAAGGCTTCACTTCCTGTTTCCCTTTAGATGCCAGTGCCTGCACCCGAAGCCGAAGACAATGCCTATAAGTGTCCTTATACTAAAAGTCAGCAGCTACAGTATTTGTAGCTGCTGAATTCTAATTTTTTGGGGGGAGCCTGGAGCTCCTCTTTAACTCCAGATTCTGTCTTCAGTTTTAGTTAAGAATCCAGGCTGCCCTGAACCTTTATATAATTAAATGTTTCAATCTGAATACCAGGCAAGCGACTAAATACTCAGATGAAATCATATATATGGGTGCTGTTTTACCTGTCAAAGAATTTATATTCCTGTCCATCCAGTCCTGAGATTTCTACAGCTCTGTCACACAGCATAGTGTCTGCTCATTCAGTAAGGTCACACTCTCTATTTTAAAGTTAAAATACAAATCCAACCCCCCCTGCCCCCCCACCCATAGATACTGTGCCCAAACCCCAATCCTCCCCTACCCCCTTGGACCAATGTAATTATGTATATAAATATATCCTATCTATCTATCCCAGACTTGACTGATGCACATGGAAGCTGGAAAACGCCTAATGCCTCATATACACGGCCGGGATTTCCGACGGGAAAAAGTCAGTCAGGAATCCCGAAGGGGAAAAAGAGAGCCAGTTCTCTTCTTTTTTTTTTTTTTTTTTTCGGCAGTTTTCCCGTCGTAAAAACTCAGATGGAGCATACACACGGTCGGGATTCCCGGCCAAAAGCGCTCATCTGAGTTTTTCCGACGGGAAAACCGGCCATGTGTACGCGAGGTCATTAGTTCATGCTGCTACTGCAGTGATCTCTACTTTCTTCCAGGTCCTGTGCTGAGTGGCCTGATGCATTCTGATGCCACTGCCCCACCTCTCCACCTTTTCCGATCAGAAAATGCTTTTCGTTATTCAGAAAATGCCGAGTGGCCGACCCCCTGTGTTCACAATGCATTAGGTCATCTGCTCAGCATGGAATTCGGAAGCAAGAATAGCAGTTTACACTTCTGTGATTTCCAGCTTCCAGGGACATCGGCCCGGTATGGTATATAGATAGTTACATTGGTCCATAGCTGGGAATTATTCTTTAGAAGTGGAATTCTGGTATTGTATTTTAAATGCTGTTTTGGGTTAGTAGAAATAAAAAAAAAAAATACAATATTCGTTCCTTTTATCTGGAGTTGCCCCCGGCAGTGACACTACCACTCGAGTGACAGACGGTATTATCCAGCCCACTTCCTATGGGCCCCTCCCCCCATGATCAAGTTGCCTGGGCTCACCGTACTCCTGGACTGAGCAGATCTCACACATTATCAGTACAGCAGTCCACGCTTCCACATAGTGAGTCACATGCTTCTCTGTTCTCAGAAGTAGTGGGTATTTTCAGTGCCAGGTAGGTAAAGGCAGCAGATGGGAGGGGTAAAGAGAGGTGAATGTGTTTTTAGCTTTACATTTGATGTTCCATTACTAGATAAAATATTGGGGAATTGCCTTGATCTTGTATGTGCAAGCTCAAGGGCTCCTTGGGACACAGCTGATCACAGATCAGGGTAAAGAGCCCATCACAGCAGCTCTTTACAATGTGACCAGCTGTATCCAATCTCAGTGTAAACAGTATGTGCCAGTTATCAGCATTCATCTCCTCATGCTGACAGCGCATGAGGAGAGCCGGTAACCAGAAAATCAACACAGGACATCTACACTGATAATCAGGGCACTGATCATTGGTGCTGCCAATCTGTTCCCATCAGTGCAGCCTCATTGGTGCACATCGGTGATGGGAAAAATTTACTTATTTAGAAAATTGTACAACAGAAACTAAGAATTTTTTTCGTTTGTTTAGCAAAAAATAAAAAACCCAGTGGTGAATAAATACCACCAAAAGAAAGCTCTATCTGTATTAAAAAAATTATAAACATTTTGTTTGGGTACAGTGTTGCATGCAATTGTCATTCAAAGTGCCCAGTAGGCAAATGGTAACATAGAAACGAGGCTGCAGAAAAAGACTAAGTGGTCCATTGAGTCTGCGCTTTGTTTTTGTTTCTCTCTATACACGACTTTTATTTTTTTCATTCACTTTTTTTGTATGAGTATAGATCCGTGTTTGTCTTTTTTATTATCACTTTAAGCAGAACACATATCAGGTGTAGACTGCTGCATGCTAGATTTTTGGAGAACGTGTATAGGAAAGTTCAGTAACTGAACTGGACGCAAACTGAACCATTCAATGAAATGGCCCTAACCAGGCGCTAAGATCCTATATATTTCTGCAGGTTATGGTGAAGTTGATGGACACCCGACCATTGGACTTGTATGAGATTGTTGGAAATCCGATTTTCAAAACTATAGACATTAATAAGAAGTTGGCCCTCCCCTTCCCTCCTTCGCGACTATAACAGCATCCAGTCTTCTGAGAAAGCTTTCAATGAGATTTTGGAGTGCGTCTGTGGGAATTTGTGCCCATTCAGTCAAAAGACAATATGGAAGTCGGTTACTGATGTTTGTTGAGAAGATCTGTTTGTATTCCAGTTATTGCCAAAGGCGTTCCATAGGGCGGAGGTCATGCCACTTGAAAGGAGGGCTAGCCAAATACTTTTGGCCCTATGTGTGTGTGTACTTGCCTTTCAGGACGTTTGCTAAATGATCTCCACTCTCAGGCCGATGGTGGGAGCTAGGTGCAGGCAGAAGTTCTGATTTGATATTTAGATTCTGTCTGCAGCTCAGACTTGGAGGTACTGATTTCCCAGTACATAAAAAAGGAAGACTCCTAGAAAGCATCCCAGCTGCTTTCAGCACAAAGCTGTGTCTTGCTGTTCCTTTTTTCTTACATCAAGTTCACCAGGATTTGGTCTCTCTGATCATAAACAATAACTGCTCTTCAGCCTCTAATGATGTGAAAACCCTACTATGATATTCAAAGACCATGAGACACGAGGAAGCAAGGATATGCGGTTCTTTTCCAAAGTAAACGACAAGAAGGTTACTTTTGTACTCAAAATAATGATTGGGGTAATGCAGACACATTTCTTGCTGATTCACATGAAGTGCGACTTTTTAAGTTCACTTTCAAGCTCACAGATTTTCTCAAGGCCTTTGGAGAAGTGGAGATAGTTGGCAGCAGGCTTGATTCCGGCTTCCTGAAGGTCTTTGTATGACCTTATTCATTACAACATTTTTTTGGTTATCTGAATTTTTACTCAAGACACTCTATAACGTCTACCCACCGCAATGGGGAAGAGAGATATCCACTTCAAAGGGAAGCTGTGAGCAACTTCTAGTCTAAATACACAGGGCTGCCTGTTAGGGTGTGTGATCTGTAGTCCAAACACACTGCCCGTCCTAGGGTGACAACACTGCTCCTCTATATTTACAGTAAGTGAGGGTTGTCGCCCTAAGACTGGAATTGTAGAATCACAAGGTAAAAAGGGAAAAAAAAGCAGAATAAAATAAAAACAAATTTAGCCAACACATCTATTGGCCGGTAAACTGCAATCTGTTCGTTATTTTTTTTAATATCTAATACATTTTTAAATATGTAAAATAAAGTACTTTTTAGGGATTATAAATAATTAGATAAACTAATTTTAAATATTTTCAAAATGAATACATTTTTTTTTTTTTTTTTTTTCTTGGATTTAGATTTTTTTTTTTAGTAAAATCATGACTGATAGCAAATGGCAAATTGTTAATTGCATCTTGTTATGCTACAATAATCTTTTGCACAGCTTTACTGAGAGAGAAAATCTCACCATTGTGAACCAGCCAGGCAGGGTTGCATTGCACAGTGCCGTTTATGTAATGCACCTTCAGACCTCATCATAATGCTCTTGCGCTGTCAAAAATGAGTCGGCAAGCTGAGGGAGGATCAGTGGCCATGCCGTATTGCTTACCTGTAAGGCCCCTTTCACATAGGGTGGACTGCCGCTGCGATCCGCTTGCTTAGCAGGGGATCTCTCCACTGAGCAGGCCGATGAGAGGTCTGTGTCCGGTCCACTCATGCAGAACGGACATGGGCCGCCAGATGTAAATGGACTGCCTGTCCGTATAAACCCAACTGCCTTCTGATCCACTGGAGGGATGGGGAACGTATACTCATCCCTCTGTTTTTGGCGGATCGGATGTAGGTGGATGTAAACGGACACATGTCCATTTACGCCCGCTGCTCCATAGAGAAGGATGTTTAATTCCAATCGTCTGCCTGAAAAAGTGACAGGCGGACCCATTCGGATCGTCTTGTGTGAAAGGAGCCTAACAGAAAAAGTAAGGCCCCTTTCACACGGGCGCCTCCGCCTGATGGACTCTGCTTGCTCAGCAGGGGATCACTCCGCTGAGCAGGCAGATGACAGGTCTGTGCAGAGCAGAGATGGACCCAGTTCCGCTCTACTCTATGGGGAAATCAGGTAAAAAACGGACCGCCTGTCCATTTTCATCCATCTGGCGGATCAGATTGGATAGAAAATAAGACCACCATCTATTTGGATTTTCCGGACAGGATCGTATAGTGGCAGATGTCAGCGGACATGTCACCTCTGACATCCACTGCTCCAGAGGGGAGACTGGAGGGTCCAATCAGGTCCGCCTGAAAAACTGACAGGCGGACCTGATTGGACAGCCTGTGTGAAAGGGGCCTATGGTCACCTACATTGCTTCGCAGTGTGGCATGGGTTTGACGATCACAAGATGGCTTGATTAAACATTTTGGTTAGTAAATCTGTCTACTTTTTTTATTTTTTTAATGTAATTTTATTTGTGACTAAGGCCCCCTTCACACATGCGGACAGTATGCATCCCTATGGGATGAACATCCGATGACACCCGATATCATCCGTGTCCGCAATGCTCCGATTCTGCAGACGGAGGAAAATCCTATTTTTCTATCCGTCTGCAGAGCGGATCGGATGAACACGGACAAACGGTCCGTGTTCATCCGTTCCCCCCCCCCCCCCCCCATAGGGGAGAGCGGAGATCTGACAGGGCGGTCCCTGCACAGTGTGCAGGGACCGCCCTGTCATCCGCCGGCTCAGCGGGGATCAACGGAGCGATCCCCGCTGAGCAAGCGGATGTTCACGAGGCGGATCATCACTGATCCGTCCCGTGTGAAAGGACCCTAACTGTCCAGCTGCATCAATCACTGCTGCAAAGTGCCAAGTCCAGCAATTAACAGCAGTTTGGTAAATCTAGGGATTTAATCGCTATTGTCGTTGGCAATTTGTCGCTAAGAGCCCATTCACGCAGGGGCGTCTTTGGATCCGACTCCAAATCGCCCCAGGTCGCCCCTAGTTGCCTCAGGTCGCGCTGGCTGAAGAAATCAATGTAAGTTAATGGAGCCGTCCTTATGCACACTACTGCAGTCGCTCCGACTTCAAAAAAGGTCCCTGTACTACTTCAATCCGACTCCTAGGCGACCTGTACCCATTCATTTCAATGGGAGTCGCCTCTCACTGTCTGTCTTAATAGGAGCAACTCTCCAGGAAGAAAACATACATTTATCAGGCAAAATGCTCTCTCCCCCCTCCCTCCCACAGAGCTGATTCTTGTTTGATTGGCCACTGGAATGTCTCCTGTCCTGCAGGCAACTTGGAGTTGCCTTGTAAGTAGCTCCAGATCGTGCTGTGATTCATACTCAGGTCGTGTCTGAGTTGCCTCATAAAATCGCGCTGGAAGTCGTGTTGCCCCTGTGTGAATGGGCTCTTGGAAGCGATTTGTTGTTGCTACAAGCCGAACTAATAATAAAATCTGTTCACCTTCAGCGATTTGTAGCTAAGCCCATAGAGGTGAGTGAAGAGTGATTGTTTCAAACATAAAACGTTGCTGAAACTCAATCGCTGAGTAAGAGCCCATTCACACAGGGGCAACACGACTTCCAGCGCGATTTTATGAGTCAACTCAGACACGACCTGAGTATGAATCACAGCGCGACCTGGAGCTATTTACAAGGCAACTCCAAGTTGCCTGCAGGACAGGAGACATTCCAGTGGCCAATCAAACAAGAATCAGCTCTGTGGGAGGGAGGGGGGAGAGAGCATTTTGCCTGATAAATGTATGTTATCTTCCTGGAGAGTTGCTCCTATTAAGACAGACAGTGAGAGGCGACTCCCATTGAGGGTACAGGTCGCCTAGGAGTCGGATTGAAGTAGTACAGGGACCTTTTTTGAAGTCGGAGCGACTGCAGTAGTGTGCATAAGGAGGGCTCCATTAACTTACATTGATTTCTTCAGCCAGCGCGACCTGAGGCGACTAGGGGCAACCTGGGGCGATTTGGAGTCGGATCCAAAGACGCCCCTGTGTGAATGGGCTCTAACTGAACCACGAATTGCTGAGAACTTAGCCAGTTAGCGATTCCATAGTAAACAACTATTAATGTCTTATTGGGGAAAAAAAAGGATAAATCGCCCATCTGAAATCAGCCTTAATCTACTAAAGGCATATAGACTGTGCACTTTGCAAGTGCAGTTTCACTCATTCTCACCAAAGCTTAGGGAATGTGGCTTCCATCATCCAATCATGTAAAAGAACAAATGCTGTTTTTTTTCCCTTGCACCTGATTGGGTATTCTTTATATAGTGAAGCTTCACAAAATTCACTAAGCTCTGGGGAAAATTAGTGCAACTGCACTTGCAAAGTGCAGCACAGTCTGTTTGCCTTCAGTAAATCAACCCCAATGCCTCATTTAATAGAGCTGCGTTCCCATGCACTCTTTTTTTTTTTTTTCCTGGTGAAGGTTCCTTTTAATTTTGGTGCAGTATGATGCAAGAAAGGTGTGTAATTTAGTTTCTGATTTGCGCTATTTTAGGATAATCCTTCAGTTTTACATGGATTGTTTATTTAGCTCATTATGCCGCCCTGCCTGTCTGACGCATGGAATGAAAATACGCCGTGAGTGCATACTGAAAGAGAATTTAGCTTAATGCTTGTCAGTTTTCTGAATTTTATTGACGTGACAGGAATCTCCCTAAACGCCTTTTAGAGGCCCCACCTGCGTTTTCTCATCATTTTTCAGTCTGGGCCGCCGCTCTGCTCGAAAGTTGACAGATTAGTGACAAACTGATGAAGAAAACACCAGTCAGCATTATTTGGAAGTGACTCGATTAATAGTCTGCAAGCTTGATGGCAGGTCCTGGAACTTAAGTACTCATGCATTAAATTAAAGGCAGTTTGTACAGGACTTCATGTGAGAGGTGACTGCATTTAATTAGGATTTATGTTGCACTTTTTTTTTTTATGAGATATCAGGAGGATTCTGGAGAAACTGTCATTGGAGGTTTAAAATAACTTAACACAAAGCTGAATAAATGGAGGAATACATGTGTATTCTTACTTGAATCTTGGTGTGCTTTGGATTTTCCTTTCAGATCTGTGCAGTAATCCAGTGTGAAACTTTACCTCTGCGCAGGAACTTCCTGTAATAGAGACCATTCACTTCTACTCTTTCTCATTGTGCAGAATGACTGGTCTTGTCTCCGCCCCCTCCTGTAGTTTTCTGCAGGCAGCTTGTAGTAGGTAAGACCTGATGGGCCCCTCCCACAAATCCATTCTCTCATACACAGCCTAGTGGTGATGTTACTGCTATGTTTACAAGATATCTGAGTTTGCAAAGGCTTTTAGTGCACATTTCTATCCTTTATGACTATTTAGGAATATATTCAAATTAAAGATTTTATGCCCGGAGTTCAGCTTTATATCTTCCCATTTTCTAATTCAGGGTGGTTTAGAATATAAGGTTACTGGCAACCAGAGGAATTGCATTAGCTGACAGCCTGCTGCATGGGATAAATCCTGGAATTAAAATTATAAAATGTACATATGGCAGTTTGTGTCCCTTCAGTCGATTTCAAGCTGTCTGGATTGTAACTTTAAAGTGATTGTAAAGCTTTGTGTTTTTTTTGTTTTTTTTAATAACAAACATGCCTATACTTGCCTCCTCTGTGCAAGGGTTTTGCACAGAGTGGCCCTGATCCACCTTTTCTGGGGTCCCGCTGCGGCGCTCCTGGCGGCTCCTCCTCCTCTTCTCGAGTGCCCCCACGGAGTGCCGATTTCCATGGGGGCACTCGTGTGGGCGTCCTGCTGCGTCCATTGACAGAGACAGCAGGACTCGGGCCCGCCCCCCGTGTCACTGGATTTGGTTGACAGCAGGGGGTGCAAATGGCCCCTGCTGCTATCAATCTATCTAATGAGGACCCGAGACAGCGGCTGGTGCTGCTGTGCTCGTTGCCATTGCTGGAACAATCGGGCTCAGGTAAGAAAAAGGCGGGGGGGGCGGAGCTGCAGCACAAAAGGTCTTTCACCTTTAACGAATGGTTCTGGAGAGAGCTATGGGACTTCGCTCTTTGAAGAGAGATAACAAAATACTGCAGATATATGTGCCCAGCTCAAATATCATGAATTTGGGTTTACATCCACTTTAAGGTGAAAAACCATGAGGGTTTACAACCCGTTTAAATGTATAGTCATACAGTATCTATTATTTATGTTTCCCATAGGGAGAAATCGCAGCAATCCAACCATGTCCAACTTGTCGAACTATGCTTTTCGCATGACCTGTCTGAGCGCCAGGATATTCGGAGAGGTTGTACGTCCAACAGATAGCAAGTCTATGAAAGTAGTGAAGCTCTTTAGCGAGCAGCCAATGGCCAAAAGGAAAGAGGTCTACGACTGGTACCCACCACACCATATCTATAACCCGCTGATGCGCAATTTGAGATTTCTGGGTCTCTTTAGGTAATTTACAATACATTTCATGTCTGTTTTTTTTTCTTTTTTTTTTTTTTCCAAAAGTTATTGTTTGTAGGTATAGATTAATAATTTTTGTTAACCTTTAAAATCTTGCCTTTTTTCAGACTTCTGTGTTAAAGCAGAGTTCCACCCAAAAATGGAACTTCCGCTTATCCGGTGTCACATTTGGCCTCTTTCAGGGAGAGGGAGGAGCAGATACCTGTCTAATCCAGGTATTTTCTCCCACTTCCGGCGAAAGATCGCTGCAGAATCCCGTGGCGATTTACGCCATGTCTGGCCCCTCCTTCGTCATGTCCCCCCCTGTCTTCTGGGAGACACACAGGACTCAGAAGGCAGCAGGGACCAGTCAGGACGCGCAGCGCGACTCACGCATGCGCAATAGGGAACCAGGCTGTGAAGCTGAAGAGGCCGTCGCCTGCACCCGGATCCGATGGACGGGGTAGGCTTCGGGTGAGGAAATTGCGGGCATTTTTTTAAGTCGGCAACTGCAGTATTTGTAGCTGCTGATTTTTTTTTATTTTTTTTTGGCAGAACTCTGCTTTTAAAAGTAGGTCTCTGTGCATTCTTATAAAAAGAAAAAAACTGTGCCAACCCAATTATTCCCAAAGAACCTCTATACATCAAATAATGGTAAGACCAATAGATAAGTCCAAACACTATTTTAGGACAAAGGTAAGTCCAACAAGCAGTTCCCAGTAAGTGATCCAGGGCAACCAGAAAAGATGCACTTCCTCCTTAAATAGCAAAGGCACAACACCACTGTGACTTGTTCAGGACTCTGTGTGAGGTAACCACCACCAAAGACAAGGGGAGCAGCTTACCAGAAGGCAAGCGGTGTGGGACATTCGACTGTTACCCAGCCGCGGCCTTTACGATGCAGCAGTAATCCTCCCTCAGTCAGCAGGGGTGTTCATTCAAAAAACTGCAGTCCCCGTCTATTAGTCTTGTCTTTTCTGAAATGATACCTCAGCTGGGTACGGGTATCCAAGCCTTCTTAGTTTCTCTGGAATATGTAGGACTGGTCATTTTAGGTTGGATGAGCAATCTTTTCTATTATTTATTTGGTTTCCATTTTAAAATCACCCCAGTATAACTTCTAAACACAAGGCAACTTGTAAAAGAAGAGGCAACATACTTACCTTGGATGCTAATGAAAGTGTTGCGCTGCAAGTGAACTACTCCAGGCAAAGATATACATCCAAGTGAAAGATAGAACACCAACATGTCAAATTTTTTTTTTCAAAAACAAAATCACTGAGTTGGAAAAAGGATCACCCCTTCTTATGTCATTATTTTGTTGAACCACCTTTTGCTGTATTTACATCCTTTAGGCCCTTTTCACACTGGGGCGGTGGGTGCGTCGGCGGTAAAGCCCCGCTATTTTTAGCGGCGCTTTACCGTCAATTTCGCTGCGCTATTCGGCCACTTTTAACCCCCACTAGCAGCCGAAAAAGGGTTAAAATCACCCGCAAAGCACTGCTGCAGCAGTGCTTTGCCGGCGGTATAGCCGCGGTGCCCATTCATTTCAATGGGCAGGAGCGATGGAGGAGCCGTATACACACTGCTCCTTCACCGCTCCAAAGATGCTGCCTTCAGGACTTTTTTTACCGTCCTGCTAGAGCACCGCTCCAGTGTGAAAGCCCTCGGGGCTTTCACATTGGAGAGACAGCAGCGGCTCTTTCAGGGCGCTTTGCAGGCGCTATTTTTAGCGTTGTAGCGCCTGCAAAGCGCCCCAGTGTGAAAGGGGTCTTAGTCTTTTGGGATATGTCTCAACTAAGTTTTCACATCTAGACTTTGCAATATTTGCCCACTCTTCTTTGTAGAACTGCTCAAGTTCAGTTAAATTTGATGGTGATTGTTTGTGGACTGCAGTCTTCAAGTCATTCCACAGATTTTCAGTGGGGTTTAAAGGGGTTGTAAAGCTTCGTGTTTTTTCACCTTAATGCATCCTATGCATTAAGGTGAAAAAACTTCTAAAACTACCGGCCCACCCAGCCTCCCCCGTTTTACTCACCTGAGCCCGTTTGTTCCCCCACCGGAGACGCGCTCTGCCTCTCTGGCTGGAGTTCTCGGCTCTTGATTAGATAGATTGATAGCAGCGAAGCCATTGGCTCTTGCTGCTGTCAATCAAATCCAGTGATGTGGGGGGCGGGGCCGAGTCCGGCATTCTGTGTTTATGGATGCAAATTTACCCTTTCTCCTTCAGCAACTGTGTGGTCTTTTTTGCTGTGTGCCTTGAGTCACTATCATGTTGGAAGGTAAACCTTCTTCCCATTAACAACTTTCTAGCAGAGGGCAGCAGATTTTCCTCAAGAATATGACGGTATTATCCCTATCCATTTTTCCGTCTATCTTGACAAGTGCTCCAGTCCCTACTGCAGAGAAATACTCCCATAACCGGTTATTACCACCTCCATGCTGTACTGTAGAAATAGTGTTATTTGGATGGTGAGCTGTATTGTTTGAGGCCAAATAATTCATTTTTGGTCTCATCCGACCACCTTAAACACACCATAAAGATTCTGAGGCCACATGGAAAAAGGTGTTATTGTCAGATGAGACTAATGTAGAATGCACTCACATTTATATAAACATAATGCACTTTGTAATCATGCATGGAACCAACTACCGGATTTCCTATTGTGTCACTTCCGGTCTGCCTCTGCTTATACCCTACGTTTTATGTCACGTGCATCCTGGTGTCATCTCTTCCCCAGGTAAGCGATGCTCAAGCACCATCCACACGATGTAAAAGAAAACATCATTCATCAAACCAGGCCGCCTTTTTCCATTGCTTTATGGTCCAATTCTGATGCTCATGTGCCCATTGTAGGCGCTTTTGGCTGTGGAACCGAGTCAGCATGGGCACCTTGACTGGTCTGTTGCTGGGCACCCCCATACACTAAACACTGTGATGCACTGTGTGTTCTGACACCCTTCAATCAGAACCAGAATTAACTTTTGCAACAATTTGAGCTACAGTAGCTCTATTGGATCGGACTACACAGGCTACCCTTGGCTTCTCGCGTGTATCAGTGAGCCTTGGGTGCCCATGATCCTGTCACTGGTTCACCATATTTCCTTGGACCACTTTTGGTAGGTCCTGAACACTGCAGACCAGTTACATCCCACAAGAGCTGCAGTTTTGGAGTTGCTCAGACCCAGTTGTCTAGCCCTTACGATTTGGCCCCTGTCAAAGTTTCTCAAATCCATATGCTTGCCCTTCTTCTTCTCTTTTTTTTTCTCTGATTTCAAAAAATCAACTTCAGGGACAAAATTTTTACTTGCTGCCTAATATATCCCACCCACATTCAGATACCATTGTAATGACCTAATGTTATTCACGTTACTGGTCAGTGGTCATAATGTTATGGCTGATTGGTTTATGCCTTGGTATACACGTGCATAGCTTCCAATTGACCCTCTTTTGGATTCAGTGAGCTTTGTCTCACAGGCTATAGTTACTGTATACAGTTCTATATGTTCATATAAATTCCTAATTTTCAGTGCGGAGGCCTTAGAAGATTAAGCAGCTTCAGTAATTCACTTTTTCAAAATCACAAATGTAATATTGCCTTGTACATCAAATGTACCAGAGACTTGGATCTCACACAAAAAAATCCACGGCTGTTTTGTCAGAAGCCAAAGCGGCAAATCAAATGTTTGTCTCTTTAAAACATGCCTCTGAGTGTAAAACTACTAAAATGTTCCTCCTTCAGATCCAGATTTAAAAGTCTGGTGTATGAATAAATAAAACATTTGGCTACCTCGAGTGTTTATATTGTGCATAACTTGATGTCAGATCACACTCCTGTAAGTCGTGTGTCTTGCTTTGGAACGTTGGCAAAGAGAAAAAATATTTTTATTTGTGTTCTATCTACTGGTGATAAAAACAAGGAAAAAGGGGCGCCTCTGAGAATATATCATAAAACATTTATTTAAACAGCAAATATCCACTCACATGAGGGAATGCAGAGTAGTGTTTGGATCCATAGCTGGGTTGAAGCGATGGGATGGAACCGCAAGTTGCAGTAGATCTGTTTTGCTGGCACCACGTCTAGTGGCTCCAAACACTATACTCTGCATTCCCCCCATGTGAGTGGATATTTGCTGTTTAAATAAATGTTTTACGATATATTCTCAGAGGCCCCCCTTTATCCTTGTTTTTACTCTAGCATCACTGTAACCTGCTTCTGGTCTTTTTTGGAGGCTGCCCTGACTAACCCATGACACATGTATCTGTGAGTGTATATCTTTATACATATACATCTCTTTATTCCTGCCCCTGGACCATTAGGTACTAAATTGAGCTAACATATTGAGGTACCTGTGCACTGCGCCTTTTTTACTTGTTTAACCACTTCAATACAGGGCTTTTTGTACCTATTCAATACCGGGCCTATTTTGGCACTTCTCTCCTACATGTACAAATCATCATTCTTTTGCTAGAAAATTACTCAGAACCCCCAAACATTATACATGTTTTTTTAGCAGACACCCTAGGGAATAAAATGACGGTCATTGCAACATTTTTTCTTGCACAATATTTGCGCAATAAGTTTTCAAACGCCTTTTTAAAAAAAAAAAAAATGGTTTCATGAATTAAAAAATAACAAAACAGTAAAGTTAGCCCAATTTTTTGGGAAAATATGAAAGATAATGTTATGCCGAGTAAATAGATACCTAACATGTCACGCTTTAAAATTGCGCACACTCATGGAATGGCGCCAAACTTCAGTACTTAAAAATCTCCATAGGCGACGATTTAATTTTTTTTACAGGTTACCAGGTTAGAATTACAGAGGAGGTCTAGTTCTAGAATTGTTGCACGCACTCTAACGCACGCGGCGATACCTCACATGCGTGGTTTGAACGGCGTTTACATATGTCGGCGACTTGCGTGTGCATTCGCTTCTGATCGCGAGCTACCGGGGACAGGGGCGTTTTAATTTTTTTTTTTTTTTTATTATTTTTTTTTTTTTTTTTTTTTTTTTACTTATTTATTTTTTTACAATGATTTTACTTTTTTTTTTTTTTGATCACTTTTATTCCTATTACAAGGAATGTAAACATCCCTTGTAATAGGAATGTGTGTGACAGATTCTCTTTATTGAGAGATGCGGGGTCAATAAGACCCCACATCTCTCCTCCAGGCTGGAAAGCATGAGATCAGTGAATTTTTTTTCACTGATTTCATACTTACAGCCGCAATGGCGGCTTTGTTTACATTTGAGACCCGGGCGTGACGTCATCACATCGCGCCCGGGCCTCCGACGATCATAGAGATGACTGGTGACCATCTGGTCACCAGTCATCTCTATGCTCATCACGTGACTCCACCAACGATGCCGGAAGATTCGCTCCGGGTCCCCGATCGCACGGGGGAGCCCGGAGAAGCACCGGATGGCGGCGGGAGGGGGGGTGTCCCCTCCCGCCGCCTAGAAGAACGATCAAGCGACGGAACTGCCGCTATGATCGTTCTTATGGTGCACAGAATCGCCGGCACTTCAAAAGGATATCTGAATGATGCCTCTAGCTGCAGGCATCATTCAGATATCCCCCTACAAAGCCGAGGACGTCATATGACGTCCACCCAGGATGGGAGATCCCATCTGTGGACGTCATTTGTCTATGGCTGGGTAGGGAAGTGGTTAATATCGACTGGTGATGGTTTTTTTTTTTTTTTCCAACTTGCACCATAAACATGATAAATTTTGGTTGCCAGAGCTTTTTTTGTCGTAGTATTGTTACATCTGAAGAATCTAAAGGGTTTGTGTATCACTCTTTTGTGTGCATTTGGCTTGGCTTTGTGATCAGTTTGAGTTGCTTCTGGCTTCCTCCTGAGCTACTTCAAACTGCATTTGACATTACTTCTATAGTGGAAAAACTGTTTTGAGATAAACATATGCTCATGTACACTATGTGGCCAAAATCACGGCTTTATGAACTTGTTGACATCCCACTTCAAAACCATAGGTATCCATGTTGATTTGCCCTCCCATTTGTGTGGCAATTACAGCCTCCACTTTTCTGGGAAGGCTTTCTGTAAGATTTTGGTGAGACATTGGGGGTTATTTATGAAAGGCAAAGTGCACATGGAAGTGCAGTCACTGTAAATCTGAGGGGTAGATCTGCAATGAAGGGAAGCTCTGCTGATTTTATTATCCAATCATGTGCAAGCTAAAATGCTGTTGATTTCCCTTGCATGTCCCCCTCAGATCTACAGCGACTGCACTTCCAAGTGCAATTTGCACTTGTAGTGCAAAGTGGATTTGCCTTTAGTAAATAACCCCCATTGTGCCTGTTTAGCCCAATAGCGTGTGAGGTCCGATACTGATGTTTAATAAGGAGACCTGGCTCACAATCAATTTTATTTCCACTGAATCAGAAGGGTTGAGGTCAGGTCTCTGTACATGTCACTCAAATTTGTTCACACCAAAGGGGTTAGACTACAGTATGTCTTTATGGAGCTGGCTGTGTGCACATGGGCATGACTCTCTCTTTCAATTACATACACTGAGCAAAATTATAAACGCAACACTTTTGTGTTTGCCCCTATTTATCATGAGGTGAACTTAATGATCTACGACTTTTTCTATGTACAAAAAGGCCTATTTCTCTCAAATATTGTTCACAAATCTGTCTAAATCTGTGTTCGGCCCCTTTCACACTGAGGCGTTTTTCAGGCGTTTTAGCGCTAAAAATAGCGATGTAAAAACGCCTGAAATAATCCTGCCCCAGCATTCTCAGCCTGAGGGCTTTCACACTGAGGCGTTGTGCTGGCTGTGCTTTGGAAAAATCCTGCAAACAGCTTTTTTGGGGCGCATAAAATAGCGCTGTAAAAACGCCTATCCCCGTTGAAATGAATGAGTATCGCAGTAAAAACGCATAGGCGTTAGCGCTATTTTTAACGCTGTCGCAGTAAAAACCCAGTAAAATCGCAGTGTGTGAAAGGGGCCTTAGTGAGCACATCTTTTTTGCCGAGACAATCCATTTACCTCACAGGAGTGGCATTTCAAGATGCTGATTAGACAGCATGATTATTGCACAGGTGTGCCTTAGGCCTCGTACACACGAATGAGTTTCTCGGTAAAAACCAGCAAGAAACTTGCTGGCAGAGATTTTTTGCCGAGAAACTCGTTCGTGTGTATGGTTTCTCGTCAAGAAAAGCGACAAGTATCTCGACGAGAAAATAGAGAACCTGCTCTCTATTTTCTCGTCGAGATTCTCGTCGGCATGTTTCTCGACGAGAAAAGTGAGTGTGTGTACACTTACCTGTCCTCCCGGAAGCCCGCGCATGTTCGAAATGAATTTGACGCATGCGCGGTAGCTTCCTAGGCATACGTAGGGTATACCAAGATGGCGGCGATGGCATCGAATGTGACGAGCGCATGCTCGTAGTAGTCGATGACGTCACCGCATACGCTCCATTCAAAGAACCGCGGGTTCTTTGAATCGAGCGTGTGTACACTCGGCCGGGACAATTTTCTTCTCCAAGAAACGACATGTTTTTTTCGACGAGAATCTCGGCCGTGTGTACGAGGCCTTAGGCTGGCCAAAATAAAAGGCCACTCTAAAATGTGCAGTTTTAAGCCTCGTACACACGGTACGATTGTTGGATGAAAGAGCTTTGGAGTTTTGTCTAAAGGGCGTGTGCCAGGATCTTGTCTTGCATACTAACGGTACGCAAATTGTCGTTTGACAAACACAAACGTAGTGATGTACTATGAGTGTATAAATAGGAAGTTCATTTCTCAAGCACCACCCTTTGGTGTTAGTAGAAGTTTGGTGAGCGTTGATTCGCAATTTTCAGATCGTACAAACGAAATTAAAATATGTTTGACATAACTACATGCAAAGCCGCTTCATTAATATTCCATTAAAGAAGATGAGAATTTGTACATTTCATCAACTGCCACATCACGAATGTTAATTCTAGATTACGAACGGTAGTTTACAAGACCGAATTCTTCCCAGTCTTTCCTTGATTCCGCGCAGGCATGCTTGTACTTTCGACTTTTGTGTGACGGATTTGTGTACTGACCATCTGAAAATCGTAAATGGAGCCGTCGGTCGCCAAAAATGTACTAGCCTGTCGTCCAACATTTGTTGGTCAAAAATTGGAAAACAGTTGACTAAAGGAGCGTACTAACGGTAAGAATTTCGAACAACAGCCTGTCAAACGACAATCCCCTTCTGATTTTCGTACCGTGTGTACGAGGCTTTACTGTATTGGGGAGGTCGAGGGGGTCCAAAAACCAGTCAGTATCTGGTGTTGTGACCACCATTTGCCTCACACAGTGCAGCACATCTCCTTTGCATAGAGTTAATCAGGTTGTTTGTGGCTTGTGGAATGTTGGTCAATTCCTCTACAATGGCTGTGCGAAGCTGCTGGATATTGGCAGGAACACAAACACACTGTCGTCTACGCCGATCCAGAGCATCCCAAACATGCTCAATGGGTGACATGTCCGGTGAGTATGCTGGCCATGCAAGAACTGGGATGTTTTCAGCTTCCAGGAATTGTGTACAGATCCTTGCAACATGGGGCTGTGCATTATCATGCTGCAACATGAGGTGATGGTCCTGGATGAATGGCACAACAATGGGCCTCAGGATCTCATCACGGTATCTCTGTGCATTCAAAATGCCATCAATAAAATGCACCTGTGTTCGTTGTCCATGGCATACGCCTGCCCATACCATAACCCCACCGACACCATGGGCCACTCGATCCACAATGTTGACATCAGCAAACCGCTCACCTACATGACGCCATACACGCTGTCTGCCATCTGCCCTGAACAGTGAACACCGGGATTCATCCGTGAAGAGCACACCTCTCCAAGTGCCAGACGCCATTGAATGTGAGCATTTGCCCACTCAAGTTGGTTACGACGATGAACTGCAGTCAGGTCGAGACACCGATGAGGACAACGAGCATGCAGTTGAGCTTCCCTGACACAGTTTGTGCAGAAATTCTTTGGTTATGCAAACCGATTGTTGCAGCGGCTGTCTGGGTGGCTGGTCTCAGACGATCTTGGAGGTAAAGATGCTGGATGTGGAGGTCCTGGGCTGGTGTGGTTACACGTGATCTGCGGTTGTGAGGCCGATTGGATGTACTGCCAAATTCTCTGAAACTCCTTTTGGAGATGGCTTATGGTAGAGAAATGAACATTCAATGGCAACAGCTCTGGTGGACATTCAGCCTATAATCATGCTGTCTAATCAGCATCTTGATATGCCACGCCTGTGAGGTGAATAGATTATCTAGGTAAAGGAGAAGTGCTCACTAACACAGATTTGTGAACAATATTTGAGAGAAATAGGCCTTTTGTGTCGTAGATCTTTAAGTTGAGCTCATGATAAATGGGGGCAAACACAAAAGTGTTGCGTTTTTTATCATTTTATCATTGTGTATGTATGTGTGTGTGTGTGTGTGTGTATATATACATACGCACACACTATAAAAAAATACATACATACACACAATATAAATATATATTTTTGTGTATATGAGCTGCAACCATTTTTTATACACAGTCCCCCCATTTTCAGGCACTCAAATTTAATTGGACATATGAATATAATTTAAATAAAATATTCATTTTTAATATTTTGTTGAGAATCCTTTACTGGCAATGACTGCCTGAAGTCTGGAACCCATAGACATTACCAAAGACTGGGTTTCCTCTTTTCTGATGCTTTGCCAGGCTCTAACTGCAGCTGTCTTCAGTTATTCTTTGTGGGTCTTTCTGCCTTTAGTTTTGCCTTCAGCATGTGAAATGCATGCTCAATTGGGTTTTTTTTTTTGAGATCGGGTGATTGACTAGGCCATTGCAGAATATTCCTTTTTCTTTTCCTTCAAAAGCTCCTGTGTTGCTATTGCAGTGTGTTTTGGATCATTGTCCATCTCTACTGTCAAGCGCCGTCCAATCAACTTTGCTGCATTTGGCTGAATCTAGGCTGACAGTATATCTCTAAACACTGCAGAATTTATCGGGCTGCTTCTGTCTTCTATCACATCATCAATAAACACCAATGACCACTGGAACCTATGCATGTCATCACACTGCCTCCACCATGTTTTACAGATGACGTGTGCTTTGGATCATGAGCTGTTCCAAGCCTTCTCCACACTTTTTTTTTCTTCCCGTCATTGTAGTACAGATTAATCTTAGTTTCATCCATCCAAAGAATGCTTTTCCAAAACTGGTCTAGGTTTTTTAGATTTTTTTTTTTTTTGGCAAAGTCTAATCTGCCTTTTCTATTCGTCAGGCTTATGAATGGTTTGCACCTTGTGGTGAACCCTCTGTATTTGCTCTTGTGAAGACTTCTCTTGATTTTAGACTTTGACAATGATATGCCCACCTCCTGGAGAATGTCCTTCACTTGTCTGGGTGTTGTGAATGGGTCTTTCTTTTACCATGGAGAGGATCCTGCGATCATCCACCACTGGTGTCTTCCGTAGACTTCCAGGCCTTTTCATGTTCCTGAGCTCACCAGTGCATTCTTCTTTCCTCCCAGAATGTACCAAACTGTTGATTTGCCCACTCCTAATGTTGCTGCTATCTTTCTGATGGATTTGTTTTTGAAGCCTTACAATGGCCTGTTTCACTTGCGTGGGACAGCTCCTTTTGAACGCATGATGTAGGTTCACAGCAATAAATTCCAAATACCACACTTTGAATCAATTCCAGACCCTTTAGCCTGCATAATTGATGAAGAAATAACGAAGGAGTAGCCCACACCTTTTCATGAAAAGGCTTTTGATTCAATTGCCAATTACTTTTGGTCCCTTGGAAAAAAGGGGGGGGGGAGTGGCTATTCTTAAGAGCTTTAATTCCTAAACACTTCCTCCGATTTGGATGTACATAATCTCAAATTAAACCTGAGTGTGCACTTTCAGAACATATCTATTTTATAACTATAGTTTGGTTAATACCTGAAAAAACTAAAATTTGTGCCTGTGTCAAAATATGTATGGACCTAACTGTATATGCAGCACACGGACCTTTTTCTCGCCAGGCTCACTTACAAGTCAAGGCACACTGTTCTATATGCCCGTACCCTCCTGTTTGAAGAGGTTAAGCAGTGTTCACAAATTTTGGGTCCTGCAGCGATTTACCTTGTTCCACTGGTACTCTTCCCCAGATAATGGGGTCAAGTCTCTATTTCTTCCCCCAAAGAAGCCAATGTCCAGAATCACTTTAACTCCAACAGAGAGTTTATTTTCTATTTGCTGTGTAGTAGACTGGGACAGATGGATGAAGGAAAGAATAAGTGTAAGGGATTAGATCCAGGCACAACCAGTAACTTCGTCGCCACTCGATCCCGAGTGGGTTTAGCTCACCCGGATAGTCCTCTCTCACAGTCCTAGCAGCCGGTGTGGAGCTCGAACAGTTCTGTCACCCTATCCCCTCCAGGGATGGGTGCAGGAGATCCTCTAACCTCTGTAGACTTTAAGAACAGGATAATGCCAGTGGGCACTCTACAGGTTAGCTTTCCTGAATAAAGAATCCTTCCCACTGACAGGTCACCAGGCCTCTCCCGAGACAGCAATCTTCCATTACTCATCTCCTCAGTTGGGTCCGATCCTCCCCTGGTTTCCTCTTGGTCAGAGCGGGTACCCTCACCTGGGCACCCTGGGACTCCAATGGGCGAATTGTAGACCCAGTTAAAGAAACTGGGCCTACCTGGAACGTTGCAGCCTCGGGCCAAAGGTGCCCGAGACTTCTCGGCCAGTCCTCACTCCCCCCGAGGGGCAGACCCCTCGGGCTCCTCCGCTCTCGACTCCGACTCCTCAACCCCCACTCCGACTCCTCCCAAAAATATGGCGTCTGCCCCTTATGTACCCTCTCCTGGCATGCACAGCAGGCTGACCACGCCCGCTGTACCGCTGCCGGGAGAGTACACCCTAAGGCGCAGCAATGCCACCCCTGGCTCAACCCTGACCTGATATGGCAGCGCCGCCTACAGGCCACAGGGAATCATACACCAGGCAGCATCACATAGGCAGAAGCAAATACCTAGCAATCAGTGATCCGAGCCCGGCTATTGGCTCAGACCAACCCCTAAATTTAGGCACATAACACCCCTAAAAAGTAAAGGGCCGCTACATATAGAAATATCTTCATGATTTTTCTACTGCTCATAGGCAGACCTCTTGATCACAAGATTCACCCATATGAGAAGTTATCTACAGTAGATCCATGTGGGAAGCTATTTGGGTATTCTGAGCTTGGGAACAGTATTAAGGCTGCAGCTACAAAAGGATCCTAATGCTTCCTTATACCAAGTGATAAGTACACATTCATGTGGTCAAGAATTCAGACCACTCAGTGAGTGTTCCTACATGGAATTATGATGTGGGGATTGTTGTGGGTTCTATGAATCTATATACATCATAGAGACCCCTTGCTAAAAATTAGTGACGGGCTTATCTAACTTTTTATCTTCTTGTAGGGATGAACATGAGGATTTCAAGGAAGAAATGAAACGACTCCGCCATCTCCGTGGCAAAGGACCACCCAAAAAGGGTGAAGGCAAGAGAGCAATGAAGAAGAAATAGTTCCTTTTTAAGAATTATCCATCCAAAAATGATTGATCAGTATTGGTTTAGATACCCATGGGTTAAATCACCTTCTTCTAGCTCTTGGGATATTGTGGGGTGGGATGAAACCATGGAAATCTCAATAGTGGATTCTGAGAGACACAGGAAGTACGTAGTTTGGCTCAGCTCTGTTGACCTGTATTATCCAGTTTGGGGGTCTAGCCGCTACATCTAAAGCTTGATGGATATCTCCAACCAGGAAAGAATGGCACTGCAAGCCTCCTGCAGACCTCTCACCCCACCGATACCTGGGTAGTTACACAGAGGACTCAAACTGGGACTTGTCTTTTTTTTTTTTTCCCCTCCAAAGACTGCTAAATCATTGCTGTATATAAATTAACAAGGCTATTCATTGAGGCAGTGCAAAGACCAATGATGATGGGTAGAGTGCATTAAACATGGCAGCCAATCCTTTTTTCCAGTTTACTCAAGTTGGATTGATGAGGAATGGATGCTGATTGGTTGCCACCCTTTGCACATCCTCATTATTTTTTGCACTGCTCTACTGGGTATGGAAAGAATGGTTTAAATAAAACTTGTGCTACATTCTGAAATGTAAGTCTTTTGTGTGTGTGTGTGTGTGTGTGTGTGTGTGTGTGTGTGTGTGTGTGTATATGTATATGTGTATATAGATATAGATAGGGATGAGCTTCGTGTTCGAGTCGAACATACGTTCGACTCGAACATCGGCTGTTCGATCGTTCGACGAAGATCGAACGATTTGGGCCGTTCGCGCCAAATTCGAGTGACGCGAACGGCCACAATGCACTACGCCATCGCAGTGTCATCCAGGCGCTGTGATTGGCCAAGCATGCACTGTGACCCCGCATGCTTGGCCAATCACAGCGCCGGCAGCGAGGAGAGCAATGATTGGCCACAGGCAGGATGCCTGTGGCCAATTATTGCTGAGGGTGTTTAGTACACGCCCCACACTATAAAAGGCCGCCAGCACGGCGGCCTAGTGTAGTGTGTTCCGGAGCAGGGAAAGACAAGCATAGGCAGGGACAGTGACATTTATTTCTTTCTTGCTTAACCTGGATTCCTTTAGTTTAGGGAAAGAGAAGGATAGGTAGGGAGAGTGTCAGTGTGTTTTACTGTGCCAGTCCTTGTTTCTAGGGACAAAGAAGGAAAGTGAGGGGATTTCTCCTTGTGCTATAGTGTGCTTTAAAAAAACATTTTTTCTAGGGACAGAAAACTGTAGGTAGGGAGAGTGTCAGTTTCTTTCACTGTGCCAGTCCTTGTTTCTAGGGACAAAGAAGGAAAGTGAGGGGATTTCTCCTTGTGCTATAGTGTGCTTTAAAAAAAAAAATTTCTAGGGACAGAAAACTGTAGGTAGGGAGAGTGTCAGTTTCTTTCACTGTGCCAGTCCTTGTTTCTAGGGACAAAGAAGGAAAGTGAGGGGATTTCTCCTTGTGCTATAGTGTGCTTTAAAAAAAAAAAAATTCTAGGGACAGAAAACTGTAGGTAGGGAGAGTGTCAGTTTCTTTCACTGTGCCAGTCCTTGTTTCTAGGGACAAAGAAGGAAAGTGAGGGGAATTCTCCTTGTGCTATAGTGTGCCAAAGCATTCCTCATCAACCATCTTTGAAATCCTTGTTTTTTGGACAGTCAGGGAAATTATCGTTGTGCTATTCTGTGCAAAAGCAATAATCCTCAACCATATTTAGAAATCCTTAAGTAAAGGGACAGAGAAGGACACCTGAAGGTAGCCCTTATTGCTTTTTTCCCATCTCCCTGCAGGCCATCTATTAGAATGTCTGGAAGGCAAACAAGGAGAGGCAGACAGTCAGGAGGCAATAAAAGAGGGCAAGCAGGCTCTGTGTCTGGGGGCAACAGTGCTGGTCGTGGACGCGGTGCATTGTCATCAGCACATGGCCATGGGACACGCTTGTCCTTCTTTTCGGCAGCTGGACATGTTGAGCCACATCATGCCGAAGACTTGGTAGAGTGGATGACCAAGCCCTCCTCCTCCTCCTCATCCTCTCTCACCCAGGCTCAGGGTACTGGCAAAGCAGCTGCCAAAGCGTCCTCTTCCCTGGTATCAATGTCAGACTCATCATCAGTCACTCCTTCCCTAGACCCACCATGTCCTCCTCCTGAGGAGTCCCCCGAACTGTTTGAGCACAGTGTTGGGTACATGCTCCAGGAGGATGCCCAGCGTTTCGAAGGGTCTGATGATGAAACCCAGCTACAGGAAGGCAGTAGCGTGAGAGCAGACAGAGGGGATGCTCAAGAAGGACACCAATCTGGCAGTCATGTTCCAGCAGCTGCAGCATACTGCCAGATTGGCTCCAGTGATGAGGAGGGAGGGGATGATGAGGTCACTGACTCCACGTGGGTGCCTAATAGGAGAGGGGAGGAGGAGGAGGCACATCTCCAACGAGGCAGGATGCCCTTTGGTGGCCAGCGTAAGGGCAGTACACCGACGGAATCACACCGCAGAGCTCCGCCTGTGCAGGGCGCTGCCTCTGCCCGTCATTCAAAAAGTTCCTTGGTGTGGGCCTTTTTTGAGGCTAGTGCATCAGATCGCACAGCTGCTGTTTGCAACATATGTCTCAAGCGTATATCGCGTGGCCAAAACATCAGCCGCTTGGGTACCACATGCCTGACCAGACATATGTTGACCTGCCATGCAGCTCGTTGGCAAGCCTACCTCAAAGACCCACACCAAAGAACAAAGCGGACCTCTCCTTGCACCGCATCAGCTGGGATCTCCAACCCCACTATAACTTCAGTCCTCTCTGAAACATGCACTGAGAGGAATGAAGGTGTAGAATTAGGTGTGTCACAGCCAAGTACTTGCGGCCACTCTGCTAGCAGTACACCGACGTCCGATTCTAGCAGGCAAATTTCCCTGCCCCAGCTGCTGGACCGTCGAAAGAAGTTCACTCCCAGCCATCCACATGCCCAGCGGTTGAATGCTAGCTTGGCTAAATTGCTAGCGCTTCAACTGCTGCCTTTTCAGTTGGTAGACTCGGCCCCCTTCCGTGAGTTTGTGCAATGTGCGGTTCCTCAGTGGCAGGTTCCCAAACGCCACTTTTTCTCACGGAAGGCTATTCCGGCTCTCTACCGGCATGTGGAAGGCAATGTCTTGGCCTCGCTGAGTGCCTGTGCTGTTATGTTGACTGGCTATCCTCCTCCTCCGAGTCCTCAATGATACGATTGATGATGATAGCTTGGAAGATCATTTTTGTTTATGGGTGCCGCCACCAGTGGCTAAGGCCCAATTTTTCAGCCCCTGTTTAACAGGGGCGTGTCATTACAATTTTTGAAGCAATACTTTGCAACAGGGCTCATTGCTGTGCTCCAAGTAACGTATCTGTGAGGGGTTGTAGTGTTGTGCCACCAGTGCCTAAGGCCCAATTTTTCAGCCCCTGTTCAACAGGGGCATGCAATTACAATTCTTGATCTAATAATTCACAGCAGGGCCCATTGCTGCACCCACCAAGAGTAACTCTGAGGGCTTACAGTGTTGTGGCAACGCCACCACCACCACGAAAGGCCCAATTTTTCAGCCCCTGTTCAAAAGGGGCATGCAATTACAATTCTTGATCTAATAATTCACAGCAGGGCCCATTGCTGCACCCACCAAGAGTAACTGTCAGGGCTTACAGTGTTGTGGCACCAGCACCACCATCAAAGGCCCAATTTTTACTACCACTGTTCAACAATTATATGTAATTAAAATTCCTGATATAATAGTTGACAGCAGGGCGTTCCAGCACCAACCAAGAGTAACTGTGAGTGCTTACAGTGTTGTGCCAACACCAACAACTAAGGGGCCTATTTCTGCAGAGTATATACGGCAGGTCCCTACTTTCAAACATCCAACTTACAAACGACTCCTACTTGCAAACGCAAGAAGACAACAGGAAGTGAGAGGAAATCTACCCCTAGGAAGGAAAATTCTCTCCTGTAAGAATAAATATGGGAGAAAGGTGTCTCCTCTGTACTGATGCTTTATCAGCAATCCTTGTTTCAAGAAAAACACCACATTTCAAAAACAGTTGTCATTGGGACGGAAAGTGAGGTGAAATGTTCTGAACAGGGGCACAGACAGCAAAACAAATGTTACAGGGGTGATAACCCTTACCTATGTTTTCCAAAAAGTTTAAAAATAGATTTTTGGGCTGGAGCTACACTTCAACAATGTACCTGTTCAAAATTACAAACAGATTCTACATAAGAACAAACCTACAGTCCCTGTCTTGTATGCACCGCCTGTATACGGCTGTTCAGAGTATATAGGGCCTTTTTTATTTTATGTGTGGGGTTCCCCTTAATATCCATACAAGACCCAAATGGGCTGGGGTAGGGGGGGGGGGGGGTCATGGGGTAGCTATGCCATTTTTCTTAAAGATTTTCATCCATATTACCGGGACCAGACATTACATTAAAGCCGCAAGCAGTTTTAAATGGCTTTTTTTTCCTTTAGAAGTGTCATTTTGTGCAGGGACAGTTCTAAACACGGGAAACACGTGGCACTTCACAGGCATACTTTAGACACCCCCCAGGTACGATATTTAAAGGAATATTTGACTTTTTTTTTTTTCACTTTATGCATCATTAAAATGACTGCTCCCGAAAAACGACCGTTTTTAAAACTTCTTTTTGCATTGATACATGTCCCCTGGTGCAGAACCCGGGTTCCCAAACCCTTTTTAGGACAATAACATGCATAATAGTTGTTATAATTAGCACTTTAGAATTCGAACGTTCGCATCCATTGTATTTAATAGGGTTCTAATGTTCGTACGAACTTTCGGTCCGTTCGCGGGTTCTGGTGCGAACCGAACCCGGGGGTGTTCGGCTCATCACTAGATATAGATAGATAGAAAATATTAATGTGTACATAATAGAAAACCTCTTACCTCTACATTATTATCTATGGAGTGTTTTTACAGTCTATGGTCACAGGGAGTTCTTCACTTGAAAGCCTCCTTGAGGTCCTGGGATCCTTAAGCCAGCAACTACAGATTCATAAATTAAAGAAGAGGAAAAGATCCTGCACTTTATGGCTGCAACTAACGATTATTTTCATAATCGAATAGTTGGCCAATTATTCGATTAATCGGATAATAACCTTTAAAAGTGTGGTGTATAATTTAGTTAAAAAAGACAATTTATTCCTAAATATCTATATGCAGTGGCAAATATAAATACCCAACTAAATGGTTAGGGAGCAAAATCTCTAATCGACTATGAGAAGAGCAGACAGAAAAGATATACTGTATATCCTATTAGAGGTTGAATCTGGTAAATATCATCAGCTTTAGATTAAAAAAAATAAAATAAAGAAATTAAAGACTGTTTTGCTGATTTTTCAGACAGAACTGTAATGCTGTATATTATATGCTGGCCATACAAAAACAATGTCTTCCTTCAGAAAAAAAAATAATTTTAAGAAAGTTTTTATAATCATAAGTGGGTTCAAATCAATGTTTGTTTTCGACCACAATGATGGGAAAATTCGAAGGAGTGGAATAGAAAACTTCTTGGTCAAAAGAATTTCCAGACAGTGTACAGTATGTGGTTTTTGTACATTCTAAAACTGAATGTTAAAAGTAAGTGAAATTCTCAAGCGACATTCTTTCATTCAACAAATGTACAAAGATTTTTCGTATTAACATTCTTAGCCAATTTGTTGGGCAGATTAAAAAATGCACTACATGCTTTTCTGCACCTTATCCATTGAAGTCTATTGAACCAAACAAAGCACAGTTCTGCTTTCTAAAAAGTCCCTGACCCTTTCCAAATACACTGTGGCTGAAAAAAGCATAGGTGTGAACATAAGAACCATGTTAACAGAAATGTAGTGCGGTTCTGCAAAAAGCATCAAAAACGCATAGTTTTGGACCAGGCCTAAGACGTTTAGTAGAAGCAGCATGGGTTTTTTTTTTTTTTTGTATCTCCTGTCATAATGACATACCTCCCAACTTTTTGAGATGGGAACGAGGGACACCTATTAGCGAAAGTATGTAGGCATAGGACACGCACCCTGCCACGTCCCCTTAACGGAGAATTATATTAAAAAATTTGTTAAACCCACCAGTACTTTATTTTAACACTACGATTCCTTTTATTCTGGCTTTTGAAATTTACAAATACAGCAGTTTAGAAATTGGATGAAAGGTTTAGCACTGGGAAACACTATATGAAAGATAAAAAGTGCATTTCATATACAACTCTATAGATCAGACCAAAATGAGAGATAAATGAGGAGGAAAGAGGGACAGAGGGACTTTATTTCAGGGACAGTCCCTTGAAATCGGGGACAGTTGGGAGCTATGTAATGGGGTTAAAAAAAATTCATTGGCCTTTTTATAGTACGAAAAGAGCAGATAATTGCTACTATAAGGGGTTCATTTATACTGTGAAACGGTGAGCGTAATTATATTAGTCATGGCCGAAATTTTTCCAGAAAATCAAGTATTTCTCACAGAAAAGTATTGCAGTAACACATGTTTTGCTATACACATGTTTATTCCCTTTGTGTGTATTGGAACAAAACAAAAAAGGGGAGGGAAAAAAAGCAAATTGGACATAATGTCACACAAAACTCCAAAAATGGTCTGGTCAAAATTTTTGGCACCCTTTCAAAATTGTGGATAAATAAGATTGTTTCAAGCATGTGATGCTCCTTGAGGCCTGGTTCACACTGGGGCGACAAACGCTCCGACATTGGGAGCTCATGTCGCATGACGTGTGAAAATCAATGTTTCCCTATGGGAGCCGTCTTAACTGGTCCGACACATGTCGGTCCGACTTTGAGAATGCTCCCTGTACTACTTTGGTCCGACTTTGATCCGACTTCAGCCCATTGACTATCATTGAAGTCGGATCAAAGTCGGACCGCAGTCTTGCATGGTCCGACTTTGGCATGCGACTTGTGCTGTACTGCTCTTGAGGGGGAACTCCAGGCCAAATTTTAAATAAAAAACCGGCGTGGGTTCCCCCTCCAGGAGCATACCAGGCCCTTGGGTCTGGTCTGGATTTGAACGGGCACCCCTACACCGAAAAAACGGCGTGGGGGTCCCCCCAAAATCCAAACCAGACCCTTATCCGAGCACACAACCTGGCCGGCCGCAGGGGAAGAGGGGGGGGGGACAAGAGCGGCCCCCCCTCCCTCCTGAACCGTACCAGGCCGCATGCCCTCAACATGGGGGGTTTGGTGCTCTGGGGCAGGGGGGCGACCTGCGGCCCCCCCACCCCAGAGCACCCTGCCCCCATATTGATGAGGACAGGGCCTCTTCCCGACAACCCTGGCCGTTGGTTGTCGGGGTCTGCGGGCGGGGGGCTTATCGGAATCCGGGAGCCCCCTTCAATAAGGGGGCCCCTGGATCCCGGCCCCCCCACCCTATGTGAATGAGTATGGGGTACATCGTACCCCTACCCATTCACCTGGTGGAAAAAAATTGCAATAAAAAAACACTACACAGGTTTTTAAAGTATTTTATTACACAGCTCCGGGGGTCTTCTTCCGACTACGGCGCTCTTCTTCCGACTTCCGGGGGTCTTTTCCGACTTCGGGGGTCTCCGGTGTCGTCTCCGCGCTCTCCGGTTCTTTCTTCCGCCGGGCCTCCGCTAACTTCTTTTTAGCTCTCTTGCTAACGGAGGCCCGGTCTTCCCGTCGTCTCGTCCGGCTCTCCGTTGTCCTTCTGCCAGCCCCTCCACTAACTTCTTAGTAGCTCTTTCGCTAGTGGAGGGGTCGGTCTTCCCGTCGTCGCCGTCGGCTTCTTCCCTCTTCTCCTCCTCGATGTTGACGCGTCGCTTCCTCCCGCTGTAATACTGCCTCTCCGCTCCGCATTAATATAGGCTTCTCATGACGTCACAGTCACATGCTCCGGGGCCATGTGCCCCGGAACATGTGACTGTGACGTTATGAGAAGCCTATATTAATGCGGAGCGGAGCGGAGAGCCAGTATTACAGCGGGAGGAAGCGACGCGTCAACATCGAGAAGGAGAAGAGGGAAGAAGAAGCCGACGGCGACGACGGGAAGACCGACCCCTCCACTAGCGAAAGAGCTACCAAGAAGTTAGTGGAGGGGCCGGCAGAAGGACAACGGAGAGCCGGACGAGACAACGGGAAGACCGGGCCTCCGTTAGCAAGAGAGCTAAAAAGAAGTTAGCGGAGGCCCGGCGGAAGAAAACCGGAGAGCGCGGAGACGACACCGGAGACCCCCGAAGTCGGAAGAAGACCCCCGGAGCTGTGTAATAAATTACTTTAAAAACCTGTGTAGTGTTTTTTTATTGCAATTTTTTTCCACCAGGTGAATGGGTAGGGGTACGATGTATGATGTACACCATACTCATTCACATAGGGTGGGGGGGCCGGGATCCGGGGGCTCCCTTTATTGAAGGGGGCTCCCGGATTCCGATAAGCCCCCCGCCCGCAGACCCCGACAACCAGCGGCCAGGGTTGTCGGGAAGAGGCCCTGTCCTCATCAACATGGGGGCAGGGTGCTCTGGGGTGGGGGGGCCGCAGGTCGCCCCCCTGCCCCAGAGCACCAAACCCCCCATGTTGAGGGCATGCGGCCTGGTACGGTTCAGGAGGGAGGGGGGGCCGCTCTCGTCCCCCCCTCTTCCCCTGCGGCCGGCCAGGTTGTGTGCTCGGATAAGGGTCTGGTTTGGATTTTGGGGGGACCCCCACGCCGTTTTTTCGGCGTAGGGGCGCCCGTTCAAATCCAGACCAGACCCAAGGGCCTGGTATGCCTCTGGAGGGGAACCTACGCCGGTTTTTTTTTATTGAAGATTTGGCGTGGAGTTCCCCCTCAAGATTCATACCAAACACAGTGCCTGATATTGGCGGGGATCCAGGTCGGATCCACGTTCATTGAAAGTCGGACATATGTCGGCTTCATGTCGCAGGGCAAAGTCGGATCCAAAGTAGGACGGATGTCGTGTCGCACTAGTGTGAACCCAGCCTTAAACTCACCTGGGGCAAGTAACAGGTGTGGGCAATATAAAAATCACACCTGAAAGCAGATAAAAAGGAGAAAAGTTCACTCAAATTTTCTTTTCAAAAGCAGAAAGTTTTGTTTTTGTTTTTTTGTGATCCGATGATGCCACCATTGATTTTCGAAATTCAGCCGACCAAACCTTCATGTTGCCGGGAATATTCTTTTCTCTCCGGGAATATTCTTTTCTTGCACATGCGCATTTTTTTTCTATTACATTTCTTGCACGATTCTCCCATCATTGATCAGAAAATCGTTTGTTTTTCCAAAAAATTCCAACATGTCGGATTCCTCAAATTTGATTGCCGCACGAAAATCGGCTGTTGCTGCAGCCCACTAACGGTGTCTGTGTGTGCCACACTAAGCATGGATAACAGAAAGAAGAGAACTGTCTGAGGACTTGAGAACCAAAATTGTGGAAAAATATCAACAATCTCAAGGTTACAAGTCCATCTCCAGAGATCTAGATTTGCCTTTTTCCACAGTGTGCAACATTATTAAGAAGTTTGCAACCCATGGCACTGTAGCTAATCTCTCTGGGCGTGGACTAAAGAGAAAAATTGATGAAAGGTTGCAACGCAGGATAGTCCGGATGGTGGATAAGCAGCCCCAAACAAGTTCCAAAGAAATTCAAGCTGTCCTGCATGCTCAGGGAGCATCAGTGTCAGCGCAAACTAACATTTAAATTAAATGAAACGCTATGGCAGGAGACCCCGGAGGACCCCACTGCTGACACAGAGACATAAAAAAAAGCAAGACTACAGTTTGCCAAAATGTACTTGAGTAAGCCAAAATCCTTCTGGGGAAACGTCTTGTGGACCGATGAGACCAAGATGGAGCTTTTTGGTAAAGCACATCATTCTACTGTTTACCGAAAACGGAATGAGGCCGACAAAGAAAAGAACACAGTATCTACAGTGAAATATGGTGGAGGTTCAATGATGTTTTGGGGTTGTTTTGCTGCCTCTGGCACTGGGTGCCTTGAATGTGTGCAAGGCATCATGAAATCTGAGGATTACTAAAGGATTTTGGGTCGCACTGTAGAGCCCAGTGTCAGAAAGCTGAGTTTGCGTTCGAGATCTTGGGTCTTCCAGCAGGACAATGACCCCAAACATACGTCAAAAAGCACCTAGAAATGGATGCAACAAAGCGCTGGAGAGTTCTAAAGTGGCCAGCAATGAGTCCAGATCTAAATCCCATTGAACACCTGTGGAGAGATCTTAAAATTGCTGTTGGGAAAAGGCGCCCTTCCAATAAGAGAGACCTGGAGCACTTTGCAAAGGAAGAGTGGTCCAAAATTCCGGGTGAGAGGTATAGGAAGCGACTGATTTCAGTTGTTTTTTTCCAAAGGGTGTGCAAGCAAATATTAAGTTATGGGTGCCAAGAATTTTGACCAGCCCATTTTTGGAGTTTTGTGTGACATTATGTCCAATTTGCTTTCTTCCCCTCCCTTTTTTTGTTTTGTTCCAATACACACAAAGGGGATAAACATGTGTATAGCAAAACATGTGTTACTGTGTCAAGGAGGCAGACGTGAAACTATTATGAAGGGTGGAAAGGAGATAGAAATCTTTATACTAAAGTACTAAAAGCTGAGACTTTTTTTTTTTTTCTCATTGATATGATAATTTTAAATATATTGCACAATACTGGTTAAAGTTTACTTTAAATTGTAATGCCTTCTATTACCTCCAGTCTATCAGCCTCCAGCTTCTCTGGGTTCAGATGCTGATCTTCCCTGCACAGTCTTTTTAAAGTATTTTTTTTTTTAAACAACAAACATGCTATACTTACCTGCTCAGTGTAATGGTTTTGCACAGAGCAGCCCTGATTCTCCTCTTCTGGGGTCCCCCACTGACGCTTCTGGCTCCTTCTGCCTTCAGCGTGCCCCAATAGCAAGCTGCAAAGTATAGTAAAGAGCGCCCCTATAGCAAGGTAAAATAAACTTCTGACTACATGTCCCATGAGGCATTGCTCCTCACACATTCACATTCATAAGTTCTCAGGCACTTACTGACATGTATGGACAGTGTACTGAGCTGTATATGTGCTGCATTGTGTATACTGACATGTATGGACGGTGTCTGAGCTGTATATGTGCTGCACACTCTTTCCTGATATGTAAACAAATAATGCATTCTGTATGCAGCCCAACTAATCGGCTGGCCGATTAATCGATTTATGAAAATAGTTGACAACTATTTTCATATTCGATTAGTTGTCGATTAATTGATTTACTTGTTTCGGCTCTACTGCACTTTACTCGATCCACCTTGGTTTTATTTTTTAAATATACGTACAGACACAGGTGAAAACAGTTCAAGACAGACAAACTCGTATAGCTTATAGCCATTATAATAAACAGTATGTAGCCTAATCATTTGATGCCACATCCTAGATATTAAATATATTAAAAAAAAAAAAAAACTGCGCTAAGTGCTACATATTTCATGAAAACTGCACAGATATTCTAATACAAAAAAAAATCTAAAAAAGCAAACTGGTTACACTAGCAGCACTCACAAATATCCCCAATACCTCGTTATACATAAAAAGATTAAATAAAAAGTGTTGCAATTGATAGTATCATATACAAAAAGTGTCAATGCCCAAGACTTGGACGTCCTAGATATTGCTTCATTCTGTAACAGTTGTTGAAGAGGTTGTAAAGACAATACATTTTTTCAACTTATACCCAGTAAAGTGACTGGCCACGGGTGATACACAGGAAAAAAAATCCTCCTACATAAGATGTACCTGTTTATATGCAGCCACCTCTCCTTTACATTATTCAAAGCACAGAATTTATACAGCTTGTCTGGACTTTCAGAAAGCAAGGGTTGAGGATATGAAATTAGACTATACAGAGCTCAGTGAGGAGAGCTGATTGGAAGGAAGGGACACGCTTTCCTTTACACAACACACTGGAACAGAGCTAGGGCTGTCGATCACAAGCTGTGTGCTGAATCTCACTCCTCATCACCTTCTTTACCTCTAAAGCCCTGTACACACGATCGGATTTCAAATCCGATGGATTTTTCCATCGGAATTCCGATGAAGCTGACTTCCATCAGTCTTGGCTACACACTATCAGTCAAAAATCCGTCCGTCCCAAACGCTGTGACGTAAAACACTCAGACGAGCCGAGAAAAATTAAGTTCAATGCTTCTGAGCATGTCGACTTGATTCTGAGCATGCGTGGGTTTTTTCTCCGATGTAGTTCCACACAGATGATCGGAATTTGCTATTGTTTTTTTTTTCCATCCGATAAATTTAAAACATGGTCTATTTTTTCTCACCGATGGAAAAAAGACCGATGGGGCCCATACACGATCGGTTTGTCCGATCGTGTGTAAAGGGCATTAGTGTCAGGAAAACTTGGCAGAATTGACTTGTACAGATAGCAGAGGAAATGAGGCATCAGACAGAAATTACACTTAAGCCACGCCGTACACACGGTCGGACTTCCATCTGACTTTTCCGTGGTTTTTTGTCCGAACGGAGTTGGTCGGGAACACCCATAACATACACACGCTCTGACTTTTCTGCAAACTTTCCCAAAACTTTTCCAACGTCACATGGTTTTTCTGCTCTTTACCGCCACCCTTTGGTCAACTTCTGCTATCCGATGGTTTTCTGTACACACGGTCGGACTTTGCTCCATCGGACTTTTGTTGGCCAAAAGTTTGTCCGTTTGCAGACCCAACATTTGTCCGATGAAAACAAAAAAAAAAAAAAAAAAGTTTGTCCGATGGAGCATACACACAGTCGGATTGTTGGTCCAACTTGCTCAAAATGAAGTTTGTTGGCCAAAAGTCAGACGGTGTGTACAGGGCTTTAGTGCTCTGGATTGAGACAAGTACACACTATAGGCAGGGGTAGGCAACTTTTGAGAGGTGGAAATCTACCTGAACAACATGAAAGATTTTGGCTTCTTTTTTTTTTTTTTTTACTTTTAACCACTTCAGCCCCAGACCATTTGGCTGGCCAAAGACTTTTTGCGATTCGGCACTGCGTCGGTTTAACTGACAATTGCGCGGTCATGCGACGTGGCTCCCAAATAAACCTGACGTCCTTTTTTTTTCCACAAATAGAGCTTTCTTTTGGTGGTATTTGATCACCTCTGCGGTTTTAGTTTTTTGCGCTATAAAGAAAAATTGAGCGACAGTTTTGAAAAAAAAACAATATTTTTTACTTTTTGCTATAATAAATATCCCCAAAAAATAAATAAAAAAACTCATTTTTTCCTCAGTTTAGGCTGATACGTATTCTTCTACATATTTTTGGTAAAAAAAATCGGAATAAGCGTTTATTCGGTTTGCGCAAAAGTTATAGCGTCTACAAAATAGGGGATAGTTTTATGGCATTTTTATTAATATTTTTTTTTTTTCCTAGTAATGGCGGCGATCAGCGATTTTTTTATCATGACTGCGATATTACGGCGGACTCATCGGACACTTTTGACACCATTTTAGGACCATTGTAATTTTTACAGCGATCAGTGCTATTAAATAGCACTGATTACGGTAAAAATTACACTGGCAGTGAAGGGGTTAACCTGTATGGGACGCTTAAGGGGTTAAGTGTGACCTAGGGAGTGATTCTAACTGTTAGGGGGCGTGGCTTGCCGTGACACGTCACTGATCGCTGTTCCCAATGACAGGGAACAGACGATCAGTGACATGTTACTAGGAAGAACGGGGAGATGTTGTGTTTACACTAACCTCTCCCCGTTCTTCAGCTCCGTGACCCGATCGCGGGACACCGGTGGACATCGAGTCCCGCGGGCACGGTCACGGAGCTTGCGGCAGGGCCGGCAGCAAATTATGTAACTAGCAAGGCCTAACTAAATAATAAGTAATACTTTTATATTACAAATGTCACCTTAAAAATGGATGGTGTCAGTCAGTAGAGCAGTGGATACTGTCCGTAGGTTTTTATTTTTTACAATATTTTATTATTATTTTTTACAATTACTAGGAGCCTCGTTGGGGCACTTTGGTGAAATATCAGGGGTCTAAACAGACCCGTGATGCTGCACATTTAGGACAGAGAAAGAGACGGAGGACAGAGATTCCTGAGTCCCTTTCTCTGCAGCCTCAGCTGCACTGGACAATGAATGAATGGGAAGTGCTCTGTGCTGAGTGGCCTCCAGTTCATTCACAACCTGGAGCATAGTAAGCAGTTTACTATACTTCTGTTATGAATTACCACCACTGATCACTGACTGTGTTCATTCAGAAAAGGAAGGGGTCAGGAAATGACATGCCTACTGGCCCCTTCCCCTGCTCCCAATTCTGAGAAGATCCCCCACAGAAGCATAGGGATGAGGAGGGAAGCCGCAGTGCTGCTTACTGGGAGGGAGCACACAGGGGGGCTGGACAACCGAAGAAAGAGGAACCTGCAGAGGACGGACAACAGGGATGCCATTTAGTGGAACTGATCGTCTGTATTTTCCTCCCTGCAGCAGCTGGATGCTGGCAGGAAGGAGAGGAGGAGAAGCAGGAATTCAGCGGCTGCACGGAGATGAATACAAAAAATTGGTTCCACTAAATGCCTCCTCCCCCGCCCTCCCTCTCCAGGTTCTGGGGATAGAAATCAAGGGACATGAGCTACCGGTTCACAATTGACGGGTTGCTGAACCCCGCTATAGAGGGATATGCTTTGTTCATATTTCATGTCTGATGTTTACAACCACAAAAATATCCCAGTATTTGTGTGCCCCACCCCTCCAAAATACTTTCCAGAGTCCTTGCTTCATCTAGCGCTGCTGCTGTCGTTCAAAATCTGTGAACAGAGAGCAAGGCCAGGCCGCACTGTGTCCTTGGTTGCACACAGCCCAAGGCGTGATATTTTCCCCTCACTATGCTGTATCAGGACAACAACACCGAATCGGACTACAGAACACCTCTCCTTCTCTTCTTAATAACAATAATAACTGATAACAGTCAGTGCAGGAAGATAACTGGTAGTTTTTTTACTGTTATCCAACAGGTATAACAAAATGCTATTACGGTACTTGTATATTTTACAGAGCGAAAGGGTGTGACTGAATAAGGTAAAAAAAAAATTGCAAACTGGGATTACATTGTATGAAATGATGCAGATTGTATGCTATTTATACCCTTCTAACCTGTCAAGGGTTTCATAAGGCTCAACTACTTATTTAGAAAAAATTGGAAAAATAAAGAAAATTTTATGTTTTCTAAAACATTTCCAAATATTTTTTGCACATGAGAAAAACAAGTTGTGTAAAGAATTTCTTTCCTTTCACCACCTTTTAAACCAGTGGTTCTCAACCTTTCTAGTGCCGTGACCCCTTGATAAAATTTCCCAAGTTGTGGGGACCCCTAACAGTAAAGTTATTTTTGTTGGTCCCTCGCCACCCGAAGATGGCGGTGGCAGCACCCGAGAGCTGAGGGACAGATCGGCTTCGGGTGCCGACATCGCGGGCGCCCTGGACAGGTAAGTGCCCTTATTTTAAAAGTCAGCAGCTGTAGTATTTGTAGCTGCTGACTTTAAAAAAAAAAATAATTTGGCGGAACTCCGCTTTACGTCCAACATGATGTGACTATGCAAGAAAAAAATTATTTATTATGGAACAAGACATATCATTTATATATAAACGTCCCAGTTAGTTCCTCAAAAGTGGTTATTCCGTGCCAGTGCTAGATATACAAAGTGTATAGCAATCAAAAAAAGGAATCTAGCACTGGCACCGCTTTTGAGGAACCAACTGGGACGTTTATATATAAATGATATGTATTGTTCCATCATTTTTTTTTTTTTTTGCACAGTCATGTCATATTTATTTATTAACGATTGATGTATTGATTGCCACAGTACAAAAATGTGTCTGACTTACCAAAGACACTCTTTCGTCAGGTGTTCCGTCAGAATCAGCAACCCGTCTAATGTGTTAACAGGAAGTGACGTTTAGGGAGAGGAGAGACCGCGCGGAAGTGACGTTTCGTCGCCGCCATCTTGGTACTCTCGTCCGCAGTAAGGCTACAGTTAGAAGTCGGCAAGCGGACATCTTTTTACACCCACCAAAGTCTGGCATTTTACAAGTATTTTTATTAGTAAACTGAGCTGATATACTATATAAGCCGTATGTAGTATAACAGCTCAGTTTACTGGTAAAAATACTTGTAAAATGCCAGACTTTGGTGGGTGTAAAAAGATGTCCGCTTGCCGACTTTTAACTGTAGCCTTACTGCGGACGAGAGTACCAAGATGGCGGCGACGGAGCGTCGCTTCCGCGCTATCTCTCCTCTCCCAGAAGTGACGTTTTGCTGGCTGAGACGGACAGACTCGGCGTCCACACACAAAAACTTCGGGTCTGTCTCGGCCAGCCTTGCAGATTGGACTAGCGTTCGTGACCCCCTGGCAAATCGGCAATCGACCCCCGGGTTGAGAACCGCTGTTTTAAACCCTTCCCACCTTCCCCTGTGTCCCTTTTATACGCCTTGGGTTGGGAAGGATCATGTGACCACTGTGATTTGCCATCAAGATAGTCAAGCGATTCGGAGTTGGTCCCACCGGCTACTGATCCTTAGTGGGGACCTATGCTGGGAGTGTGCAGTGAGCGTGCTCTCAGCACAGAATCATTGGCCATCCAGTGACATATAAGTATGCTATGTGGGCATTAAAGCCCACCCTTCTGGCACCACACATACAGTGCCTTGAAAAAGTATACACACCCCTTGAAATTTTCCATATTTTGTCATGTTACAACCAAAAACGTAAATGTATTTTATTTATTGGGATTTTATGTGATAGACCAACACAAAGTGGCACATAATTGTGAAGTGGATGGAAAATTATAAATGTTTTTTAACATTTTTTACAAATATGTGAAAAGTGTGGTGTGCATTTGTATTCTGCCCCCCTGAGTCAATACTTTGTAGAACCACCTTTCTGTGTAATTACAGCTGCAAGTCTTTTTGGGGATGTCTCTACCAGCTTTGCACATCTAGAAAGTGACATTTTTGCCCATTCTTCATTGCAAAATAGCTCAAAATCTGTCAGATTGGATGGAGAGCGTCTGTAAACAGCAATTTTCAAGTTTTGCCACAGATTCTCAATTGGATTTAGGTCTGGACTTTGACTGGGCCATTCTAACACATGAATATGCTTTGATCTAAACCATTGCATTGTAGCTCTGGCTGTATGTTTGGGGTCGTTGTCCTGCTGGAAGGTGAACCTCCGCCCCAGTCTCAAGTCTTTTGCAGACTCTAATGCTGCGTACACACGACCGTTTTTCATGACGAAAAAAATGCAATTTTTTAATTTGGTCATTAAAAACATTCGTATGTGGGCTCCAGAGCATTTTTCACGACGTGAAAAATGGGCATTAAAAATTTGGAACATGCTCTAATTTTTCTCGTTGTTTTTCACGTCGTCGTTTTTCTAGTCATGAAAAGCGGCCGTGTGTAGGCTTTAACGACGTGAAAAAAACGCGCATGCTCAGAAGCAAGTGATGAGACGGGAGCGCTCGTTCTGGTAAAACTAGCGTTCGTAATGGAGATATCACATTTGTCACGCTGTAACGGACTGAAGAGCACGAGGCTGAAAAGCGCGAATCCGTCTCTCACCAAACTTTACTAACACAAGGATCAGCAAAAGCAGCCCAAAGGGTGGCGCCTTCCGAATGGAACTTCCCCTTTATAGTGTCGTCGTACATTTCGTACGTCACCGCGCTTTGCTCTAGCATTTTTTTTCATGATCGTGTGTAGGCAAGGCAGGCTTGAGAAGAATCACGTCGAGAAAAACTTTGTTTTTTTTCAATGACATTAAAAACGGTCGTGTGTACGCGGCATAACAGGTTTTCTTAAAGTGGTTGTAAAGCCTTTACAACCACTTTATGCTACAGGTAAGCCTATTTATAAGGCTTACCTGTAGCTACCCAGTATATCTCCTAAACCTGCATGGTTTAGGAGATATCCCCTGTGCCCTGCATGTGCCGAAGTGATTGGCACATGCGCACTGAAGCAATGGCATGTCATGCTGCTGCTTCAGTTAGATGTGCCGTTACTGGCGGCTCCCGCGCGCATGCATGGGAGTGACGTCATCGGGGCTCCGGCCAATCACAGCGCCGGAGCCGCGATACCTGAAAGTAACCTCTGGGAGAGATGTCGCCGGCCGGAGGGGGGTACGAGGACCGCTGCGGGGGTTTCAATGTAAGATAATTCATAATGAGCTAGTATGCTATGCATACTAGCTCATTATGCCTTTTTCTTGCAGGGTTTTTTTTTTTTTTTTCCTAGGGTAAGTAAGTGTCCTTATATTAAAGTGGTTGTAAACACTTACATATACCCAGTGAAGTGACTAGCCTCAGATGAAACAAATAGGTTGTACCTGTCTATCTGCAGTCTTCTCTTTTCTACAGCCTACAAAAAGGGGCAGACAGCTGGTTACACTTTGCATAGCTCAGTGAGGAGACCTCTGAGAGCTGATTGGAGAGAAGGCAAACAGGAACAGAGCAGAGGCACTCAATCAGCTGGAGCAACCTCCCCTCTCACCTTTGTTTCTCTTGGTGTCAGGAAAACTTGTCAAAGTTGACTCATGCTGATAGCAGAGGAAGGAAGCATCAGACAAGAATGACACTGAGGCCTCGTACACACGACCGAGTTTCTCGTCGTAAAAAACACGTCGTTTTTTTCGTCGAGATTCTTGTTAAGCTTGTCGATTTTCTCGTCAAGCTTTCTATGCGTACACACTGTCATTTCCCAATTTCCTCGTTGTTCTCCGCGGTCACGTCCAGCACGTACGACGGCACTATAAAGGGGAAGATCTTTTTTCTTGGCGCCACCCCTTGGGCTGCTTTTGCTGATCTCGTGTTACCGCGTGTGAAGTAAAAGTTTGAGAAGAGACGATTCGCGCTTTTCAGTCTTCGTACTTTTCAGATCGTTTTCTGCGGTTCAGTTTGTGCTTGTGGGTTCGTATCTTGACTTTCAGGGCGTCTAGGCAGGTCGTATCTGTTTTACAGTGCCTGTTCGTTTCTGATTTTCAGTTCGTTATTCATAGGCCTTGCTGTTCTAAAGTGCGTTCTGTTCTGTACGTTCTGATTAGACGACCGTTTCCTAGCCATGTCGCCTGGACGTTCTCGTCGTCGAGTTCGTGCTGTGCGTGCGCTTGGTGTTGGTCTGCTTGTTTTGGACCAAGACCAGTCCATGAATGGTGTGAGGAGGAGTTCATGGACCAAGAATTGGTTGCTCCAGCGGGACCAATTCTGCCACATGCCTCTGCTGCGGGAGATCGTCGAGAATAATCCTGAGGACTACAGGAATTTTCTGCAGATGTCTGACCCCGTTTTTCAGGAACTGTTGGCTTTGGTGTCCCCCTATATTACCAGGAAGGACACCGTTATGCGGGAAGCCATCAGTGCTGAGCAGAGGCTCATCGCCACGTTGCGTTACCTGGCGACAGGGAGAAGTCTTCAGGACTTGAAGTTCACCACAGGCATCTCCCCCCAGGCTCTGGGCCTCATAATCCCAGACACCTGTTCTGCCATCATCCAAGTCCTGCAGGAGGACTATATTAGGGTAAGTTTTCTCCCTTAACATCACATTTTATGTATTACATGTATGCTAATGTATTGTATTTCTTTCATCCTTCCCTAATTACCATGATTGTAATATGCTGAGAATGTCCCCTTTGTCCCCATGCATGTTGGAAGCTTTAGATTGCCCCTTTTTTCTCCTCCATAAATATTTCCCTTCACTAACTTTTCCAGCAGGGGCGCCTGTTGCTCCAAATGTTTGGGGGTTCAAACCCCAATTTAGGAAATAAACTTCCTCCTTTTTTGCTCTGGTGCCTATTAAACGCCCCCAGTTGTCCCCTCCAATGCAGCCATTTTGTTCCCTCAAATGCAGCCATTTAGTCCCCTCTAATGCAGCCAGTTTCCCCCCAGCCCTGCACTTACCTTCTTGTGGTCAGCGCCATCCTTCTTCTGTCCTTGATGTCTTCTCCTTCCCTTCATGTTGCATCAGCCAATCATGTTACCATTAAACAGACTTGGTGAACATGATTGGCAGAGCAGCCTGTCAGTGTTTACCCAAGGAATGCCCCCCCCCCCCCCCCTGCGTCCCCGATTTTTCTTTTAGGAAGCCAATTACATCCCTCAGGTTGTAATGTGCAAGACTATTTTACTACCTGTTTCTGCTATGCAATTTTAACCCCCTAAATGCCGCAATGATTCATATGTCGGTCGCTTTACAAGAGGCCATCCACCTGAATAGTGTGCGGCATAGACAATACATAGGTTCATGCAACGCATGAACCTATGTATTGTTCTGAGTGATGGGCACAGGAGAGAGGGGGCAGTGCTCCAGCGCCCACTCTGGACGCACCGCCACTGCAATGCTATCCTGTGGCCAAACACATCTCCCCCCCCCCCAAAATAATTTAGTAATGGCCCATCAGAGGGGGTGATGAATATGATAAATGAGCCTTCCATTATACTTTTTTTAAACACCTTAATAAACGTATAATTTGATTGATGTTGGCCTCTAATTTTTTGGGATAGAATTTCCTTGTAATGTATGACTTTGTTTTTCTAATATTATTTCATCTTGTTTCACTCCACAGCTTCCTTCCACGCCACAGGAATGGCAGACTGTGGCATCGGAGTTTGCCACGTGGTGGGACTTCCCCAACTGCGGTGGTGCCATAGACGGGAAGCACGTCCGCATCGTGCCGCCACCCCGTTCTGGGTCCTACTACTACAACTACAAGGGGTTTCATAGCATTGTGCTGATGGCGGTGGTGTCAGCACGGTATGAATTCCTCTATGTTGATGTAGGGAAGAATGGCCGGATGTCCGATGGGGGATCCTTCATCCAGACGGAGTTTGCCCTCCGTCTCCAGAGTGACGACCTTGCATTGCCACCAGATGCAGGGAATATTGAAGGACTCCCCTTTGTTTTTTTGGCTGATGAAGCCTTCGGACTCGGACGGCATCTTATGAGGCCATTTCCACAGAGGACCCTGACCCCAGAGAAGAGGGTGTTCAATTACCGGCTGGCCAGGGGCCAAAGAGTCGTTGAAAATGCCTTCGGCATAGAGGCCAGCCGGTTCCGCCTTTTTATGACTTCCATCCACTTGGCGGACTACAAAATAAACTATGTAGTGTTATGCTGCTGTGTGCTACACAATTTTCTTTGCCGCAAATCTAATTCATATATGGCCTCAGTTTTGCCAGAGGCTGGACTTCCCCCTGCAAATCCCCTGCCGGGCCTGGAATCTGCCCGTCTTGGCTTGCCCCCCCAAAATGCCCGTGAGGTTCGGGACAAATACATGGAGTATTTCACGGGTAGGGGGGCAATTCCTATGCCAGCCTATGTCTAAGTATCCCAATAAAAAGCTTGTTTAAACCTTTAATTATTTGTTCTTTCCTGTCTCCTAGTTTGTCTTTGTGCATTTGTAGTGGCAAGTGTATTTTACTTTAGTAAATAACAACCATTTCACTATGTAACCTTACAAAAGAACCAAATAAGCTTAGAGGGTATTATAAAAAGAAGCTACACGTTGTTTGTGGTCAAATATTTTACTCTGTGCACATTCTCTTCATTTTTTTTTTTTTTTTTTAAGTCTGGGTTGGCCTGGCCCCAACCCGGCAATTTTTTTGCTTATGAAAATACAAAAATAACAGTTGCATTTCAAAAATTACAACATTGGATACCTCTGAGCAATCGGAGACATTCACTTACACAAACTATGTCTCTATGTGCCCGTCCTAATATGGGGTCCTGCCACCCCTTGGCCTGCCAAAAATTGAATATGCACACATTTGGGATTTTTTTCATCTAGGAAGTTTACAATCCTGATCCCTATTGTCAACATGTGCTATCTGCCATCAGGGGTGATCAATGGACGTGTTTTGGGGGTGCATCCCCTTCCTCAGTTCACCGACTTTAGATACGAGGAAGGGGTTGCACCCACAAAAGACGTACATGGATATCCCCTGATGGCAGATAGCACATGTTGACACACTGTGTGCATATTCAATTTTTGGCTGGTTTGATAGTCCAAAAAATTAAAAAAATTACAAAAACAAACATGTAAAAACAAATGTGTTTGGATGGCTTATTGAATTCTCCCCAAAACATCGAGAATGTCTTTAAATGTTTGTTCCATCACATGGATTCTTTGTTTAATTAGGTCCAGTTCCGTGCTACATTCCATCACTTGCTGGATGAGGCGGAGGGCACTGTCAGCAGAGAACCGTGTACTATCCTTCACAACATTTACATCCCCTAAAAACCAAAAAAAAAATGTATTATAACTCTGCAGGCCTACCTCTCTTACCTGAAGCTGTGGTGACAGATACTGACCTGTTGTGGTGACCAGATCCACAACGTCATCCACCTCTCCTTCCTGCACTTCTCCTTCCTCCACCTCAACTTCCTCTACATCCTTCGGTTGTGGGTCTTTGGGAGTTTGGGGTTGCTTGGAAGTTGTGGGGTGCATGTGCTCCCTGGAGTGTCCTCCTCACAGTCTTCTCTCCCCTATGAGAATAAAACAAAAGGTCTATTTATCACACTGTAAATCTCATTGTTAAAATAAAAACAGGCTAAATTGCTTGGAAGTGGGGTACAAGTGTGTGTTTGTGCGGAATTTAAAGAAGAATGCATTATTTATGACCCAAAATATGTTTAGTATTCACATTTGGATGTAATTTATTTGACATGGAGGCACCACAAAAATTCTCTGATGCACCTGTGTGGGACACCCAAAAAAGGCGGGTCTGGTGGCCCACACTATAGTGCTCCAAAGTACAGATGTGGAAGCAGCTGCTGAGTGTCCTCTCCTTTACACTGATAAAAGTTTGCATTTCATTCTCTTTACAAACACATCATCTAGACTAAAAAATTATCAACAATATTTGATCAAAAATGGCAGATGTCTAATTACTTTTGTGGCTCTAAAATAAGCCAAAACCGCGGATAGTGGCCGAACGAAGTGTCGGTAACGTAACGAACGATTACTGTGCCCAACCAAGTTCAAAATATTACATTTTGGAAGGGAGTCCAATATGAGAAAAATAAAAAAACATGTCAGTTTATAAAAAGATTAATAGCAGAAAAGTCTACATTTTACTTACTTTTAGCGAGCATTCTCTTTATGCTCCTCAACTGGTCTGGCTCCCTCAGTTTGAGGTCTGACCACCTCTTTCTGAGCTGCTCATTTGAGCGTTTCACCCCGAACTTCGCCTTCAGACTCTTCACAACTTTAGTGAGGATTTTGGCCTTCCTTCTATTTGGTTTGCTATACGGCCCATGCTTGGCATCATAATCAGCCTTGAGCAAGATGTCCACCATCTCCGCCAAAGACATATTCGATGCCTTGAATCTCCTCCTTGATCGTGACGTGTCCTCGGTCTCCGGGCTTGTCTCCTCGTTAGTTGCGGAATTATCAGACACCTGCTGTAACTCCGCCATATCTGTCTGCGCGCCGAAAGAGAAGGGGCGGTGAAAAGATGTTAGTTAGAACGTCATGGGCGGGCGACGTGTGCGGAGCGACGTGTTCGAATTTTGACGCATGCGTGGTGTGTATATAGCAAACACACATGTGACTATAGTACGTTCGGTGTGCGGAGAGAGGAGTTCAAGTGACGGACGTGCGAACGAAGGTATGTGATTTTGTGACTTGTAAAAATTGTTGGCCTATACTGTCTTGAGATTGTTGGAGGATATATATGGTGACTAGGATGTTAAGGAGGTTAGACTGTTTGCCTCACATTAGTTAAATATAATTTATTTAACTTGCAGATACAATATGAATGTCTTTATTAGCGACAAAGAGTTCCTGGCGGAATTTATTGACCGGGTAAGGGAGCTGCCGGCTCTGTGGGAGACGAAAAACCCCATCCATAAAAAAAAAAGGGGTGAGAAAAGCAGCGCTGGAGAAGCTGCTCCCATTTGTGCATACCAAGGTGCCCACAGCCACAGCAAAACAAGTGGACACTAAAATTGGGAGCTTGAGAGGTACCTACAGGACTGAACGCTCTAAGGTGCTGGCTTCTCAGAGGTCAGGAGCAGCAGCAGATGATGTTTATGTCCCGATTTTGTGGTACTACAACAGGATGTCCTTCCTGGATGACCACATTGACACAAGGCCATCACTCTCCACTCTTCCCCCCAGACTTCCCTGCAGCCAACCTGAGCCTTCTCTGGAGCAAGAGGAGGCAGCCATCCTGGATGATCCAGATTTGGCCATCTGGAGCCAGGTATAGTATTAACTGAAAATGTATTGGGATAAAATTAATGTTTGACAAATATGTCAAGATGAGAAACATACATTATTTTGGATTCCACAAGTGAAATCAAGATCTGTAGACATTATTCTGCACTTAATTGGGTGCTAAATAGTCAATCTGATGTAGTGGTAAATTTAAAGCAAGGATTTATGCATTTACATTCTAATTGCTTCAATCAGGATTACAAAGTTTGATGCAAAGATTAAACCAACATATTAAACTATGTTCCTTTTTCATACACAGGATGAAATCAGCCAGGAGGAGGGTCTGGAAACTGTCAGGCAGGAGGAGGAAGGGCCCAGTGGCAGCCAGGAGGTGGCAGGGCCCAGTGCCAGGCAGGAGGTGGCAGGGCCCAGTGCCAGGCAGGAGGTGGCAGGGCCCAGTGGCAGACAGGAGGTGGCAGGGCAAAGGAGAAGCACCAGATCCCAGGTGCCTCCCATCCGGCTTCACAAAAGAGGCAGGAGGGACAGGACCACCAGTGAGGCAGCAATGGCCCTTATTAAAGAGGCCCATGCCACCCTCAAGGAGCCCACATCCCCTGAAGAGGCCATTGCCGGCCTAGTGGAGGCTAAGTTCAAGGTGATGAGCATGGAGCAACGCCTCCTATGCGAGCCCCTGCTCATCACCTTGCTCAACAAGGGGGTGATGGAGAAAATTACACCCAATACCGCCATATGTGAGGTGGCCCAACTGACCCAACCTCAACCTCCACCTCCACCTTCTTCTTCTGCCCCACCCCATTCTGCTACACCTCCACCTTCTGCCCCACCCCCTTCTGCTACACCTCCACCTTCTTCTTCTGCCCCACCCCCTTCTGCTACACCTCCACCTTCTTCTTCTGCCCACCCCCTTCTGCTACACCTCCACCTTCTGCCCCACCCCCTTCTGCTACACCTCCACCTTCTTCTTCTGCCCCACCCCCTTCTGCTACACCTCCACCTTCTGCCCCACCCCCTTCTGCTACACCTCCACCTTCTGCCCCACCCCCTTCTGCTACACCTCCACCTTCTTCTTCTGCCCCACCCCCTTCTGCTACACCTCCACCTTCTTCTTCTGCCCCACCCCCTTCTGCTACACCTCCACCTCCTCCTCCTGACAGGAGTACCCCTCCAGTGGGCCAGCCTCCAGCCAAACGAAGAAGGAAGGCTGCAGGAAAGGCTGCAGGGAAGGCTTCAGGAAAGGCTGCAGGGAAGGTTGCCAGGAAGAAGAGGAAGTGATGGCCTTGCTTCATTGTGGTCGGACAGAAGGCAGCCTGTTGTAGTACCACACACTTGGGACATATATATCACCTGCTGCTGTTCCTGACCTCTGGGAGGCCAGCATCAGATTGTGTTCAGAAATGTTGGCCTTCTCAAGCTCCCAATTTTAGTGTCCACACAGGGTTGCTGTGTGCTCTGGGGTCTCTGGGATGCACAAATGGCAGCAGCTTCTCCAGCGCTGCCTTCTCTTTATTTAATTTATAAACATGAATAAATGTGATTTTTGTTTAAGTTCATACTTGACTATGTGTATTTTTAAATAAACAAAATCAATCTTTGGAGTAAGCAGATACATTTGACTGACAATAAAAGGGACAGATATCACCCCCCCAAAAGAATAACTAAATCTGATTAGCACAAAAACATGGTGGGAAATTTAAATAATATAGATTCCAAAATTAAATGGGAGATCACTATCAAAACATTGTGAAATTATAATTAACATCATTTTGAAAAATCTAACCATTTAAATTATTCCTAAAAACTTGCACGATATAATACACATAAATCTTATAAAGAGCAGCATGAAAAAGGTTAAAAATAAGGCATAACTCTGTGTGAATATCAGCAGTAAAAGAAGGTCACTCGTTTTGATTAATATAACATTCTAACGAAGATTTCAATGCAGAACATTTAAACGATGAAATATTTTTGAGCGTGACGAATATGCTCTCTCCATTACGAAGGCTTGTTTTACCTGAAGATGCGCTCCCGTCTCATAGTTGCTTGTGAGCATGCGCGCTTTTGGAAGAGTCGTAAAAGCATACACACGAACCATTTTCTCGTCACAAAACAGGCCGACGAGAAACACGACGAGGAAATCTGGAATCCTGACGAGAAAATAGAGAGCAGGTTCTCTATTTTCTCGTCGAGATTCTCTGCAATTTTCTCGTCGTAAAACCATACACACGAACGTTTTTCTAGACAAAAAAACTCTCGCGGCACTTTTCTTGACTGTTTTGGACGAGAAACTCGGTCGTGTGTACGAGGCTTTAGTGCTCTTAATTGAGACACGTACACACTATAGAGGGATATGCTTTTTTCATTATTCATGTCTGAGGTTTACAACCACTTCCCATCCGTGCCATAGCCGAATGATGGCTACAGCACAGGCTTCCTTTGCCAGGAAGGTCTATTGAGGTCCTCCCGTGATTGCGCTTCCTACGGAGCATGGGGGCGCGCTCTGTGATCGTCAAGTCTTTCGGATTCACAGACCGGGGTAAAGGACCAATCACAGCCACGTGATCAGTTGTGTCCAATGACGGCTGATCACGGATGTCAACACAAGGTTATCAGCTTTTCTTTCTTCACGCTGAGAGCGTGAGGAGAAAAGGAGAGAGCTGATAACCGGCTTGTGTTGAAGGGACATCTACACTGAAAATCAGGGCATTGATTATCAGTGTCCTGATTATCAGTGCAGTCTCAACAGTGCCCACCAGTGCTGCCAATCAGTGCCACCTATCAGAACCCATCAGTGAAGGAGAAAAGTTACCTGTTTGCAAAATGTTATAACAAACTATGAAAAATTGTTTTTTGTTTTTTTTTTGGTCTTTTTTTAGTTGTGTAGCAAAAAATAAAAAAAACTGTGGTGATGAAATACCACCAAAAGAAAGCTCTATTTGTGTGTGGGGGGGGGGGGGGGGAAAGATAAAAATTTTGTTTGGGTACAATGTTGCATGAACTTGCAATTGTAATTCAAAGTGTGACAGCGCTGAAAATTGGCCTGGGCAGGAAGGGGGTAAAAGTGCCCAGCAGGCAAGTAGTTAAGCTTTGAAAAAAAAAATGGAAATTGATTGGTTTCTATGCAGAGTTGCACCAGATTATGCACACTCCAGTTTTAGTAAATCAACCCCATATTGTTGGTGTGTATTGGAGCTGTTGGGAAGAGCTGACAGTTCTGTGTAGAAAGAGGTTTTTTTGGTACATTTGGGGTGATTTACTAAAGCTAGAGCATTCAAAATCTGGTTTAGCTGTGCATAGAAACCAATGAGCTTCCAGGTTTTATAATGTAGCGGCGTGCTAAATTTAGGGGAAGTGTTTGGGTGGTAATTGTGCCCAAACACCCTAATTGTTAGAGTTCTTGAAACCATTTTTGTCCACAGGTAGAGTATTGGTGTACAGTTCCCTGTGGCCTGCAGGTGGCGCTGCCATGGTAGGCCAGGGTTGAACCGCTGATACAGTGCTGTGCCTTGTGTGTTCCCTCTCGGCAGCCATACAGTGGGTGTGATCTACCTGCTGTGCATGCTAGGAGAGGATATAAAAGGGGCAGACGCTGCCTGTTCGGGGTTCTCGTTCCTGTCCGCCTTGGGCACATTTAGCCCAGGGGCGGGTCTGCGGTTCATTGTCAAGGGTCCTACCCCAGGGGAGTGTGTGGTTCCTGTCAGTCCTAGGCACCTTTAGTCCTGGGGCTGCAACAAAGGTCTGGGCCCAGCACCTTCGGCTGGAGCCCACTGGGGATCGAGGAATCTCAGGGTGCCGCCTTGCGAGGGGACACATATCCTAGATGAGGAGGCCGGGGGAGGAACCGTTCCGAAGGACTAGTGCGGAAGTCACAGTGAAGGAAGGGTCCCGGCAACTCTCTGGAGGGATGTCATCTCCTTGAACAGAGACCAAGTTCACCAGGTCTGTGGCAGAGACTGAGTTCACCAGGTCTGTGGCAGAGACCAAGTGTAAAGTTCGAGCATCATTTCGGCTGCTAGTCCTAAGCTAGGGAGACTATCCAAAAGGGCTGAGTCTGCTTGAGAATCGGAACAGTGAATTGTGTAACGTTTGTGCCTGGACCTCCTCCACATCTTAAGCTGTCCTGTTCTCCCTCCAACCTTTCCTGTCAGAGACTGTGTTTTACAAGAAAATAAATCTCTATGTTGGAGTGCAGCTGGTGTGGACATTTTAGTTACTGTGGGGATACAAGGACTTGTCTTTATTTAACATAGAGGTGAGAAAACATTCTCTGGCTGTCTGACTGTGGAAGACCCATCATCAACACCGCTCAACCTCTTCACACAGGAGGGTACAGGCTTGTGGTGCGGTGTGCCTCTCTCTTCCTGCGAGGAGCCAAAGTTAATGCAGGTAAAGAGAGGGGTCTGTGCACTACAATAATCTAAGCTTAATTGAAGAAGCTAAAGTTAGAAGCTGATTGGCTACCATGCACAGATACACCAGATTTTGTACCCACTGGTTTTAGTAAATCAACCCCCTGGTGACATGTCCCCCTGGCAAATGCTGGCATTTATGGCTTTTATCTGACAACAGTTTGCTTATTCCTACAAAGGTAAGGTGACCAGATTTTTAAAATGAAATCCGGGGACCTATATTTTTATTAATTTTTTACTAGTAATGGCGGCAATCAGCGAATCTCTGCCCGTCGCTGCCGCCTCACAGCCTGTAAAATCGTACTCTCCGGGCCCCCGGGTACTACTAAGTAGGGAGCAGAGGAAGATCACTTCACCAGGGAAGGCAAGAAGATAAACAGGCAGGCGGCTGGCCGGGACTTGAGCCAAGGCAGAAGAACATGGGAGTGGAGCTGCATGGTCATGCGCCCGAAACTGAAGAAATATTCCCTCCACTCCGACCAGCACATGATCATCAGAAAGGGGCACAGATAATGGAAAAAAATACACCCCCCCCCCCCCTAAGCTAGTAGGAGCGGCGGAGCGGGGGAGGTGTAATTCAGAATCTTTTTTTTTTTTTAATTCTGCACTGTCTTTGAAATTGCCCCAGCCCCTGTTCAAATCCAAACCGGGGACAGACTTGGTCTGGGGACAGTGTCCTCAATCCAGGGACTGTCCCCTGAAAACAGGGATGTCTGGTCACCCTATACAAAGGGCCAGATTTGAATAAGAAAATTCACCCCTCCAGATAGACTTTAATGGGATTTGCAAAGTTTGAGCAAACCTTCACCCATCCCTAGCTGCAAATAAGCAATCAGGGGACCCCTCTTCCCCAGACGATGACCGGTTTTGAAAACACGTGATTTTGTGCGCATTTATGAAACATGTAAAGTGTGAGTCCTTCCTGCAATGCCATTCATTGCTGATGCACCCCAAACACAGCACAACAGATGCACAAAATGGTACATGAGCTCCATTCCTGCGTTTGTTACTCATAGAGAACCCCATTGAAATGATTGGCTGTTCTATGCTTGTGGCACAACAACGCACTTTAGGTAGCTGGAATCACTTGGCTTGCTTTCTGTATCTGATGAAAGGGATCTGCTCTCCTGCAGGCCCCTGTGAAGGATTTTCTCTATAATAAATGGGCCTTCTAGGGCCGAGAAGCCAATGCACACGTGTGGTGCAACATATGGAGGGAGGCAGGGCAGTGTGGCCCCTATATGTCCCCATCGGGGGCCCTAATAGATGGAAAATGTCAGCCTGTGCTCCTCATCGCTCACCCACAGCTGAATGATCAGGCTTGGGATGACTTTGCTTTCACTAAATGATCGTCAGTGCAAATATCTGTCGCTCTTCCCACAAGTTCATTATTTTTTTTGCTAAGTGGCAGTTCACTTTAAATCATGTGACCACTTCATAATGGCTCCTGATGACAGATCACGTGATCCATTCTGATTGGCAGTCACATGACCAGTTCCATGGCTTGCTGAAGACCAGCAGTTGACAGTGCATGGGTAAGCAAGGACTGTAAAGGTGTAAAGTAGTTCCCAATATTGTACAAAAGGAGGGACTTTGTTTAGCCACCTGGGGCTTCCCCAAGGACAATCCTACAGAAGGCTCATGATTCCTACAGCATGGCCACCTGCACCCTGACTATCTCAGGAGTGTGAAAGGGAGAAAAAAAATGTGACGTCACGGCCGCAGACTCCAATGACGTCAGGGGCCGCGGCGGGCACGCGCCCACTGCACCTGAGCAAAGACGGGGCGGGCTTGGCGAGCGAGGGTTCCCCTCTCTGACGTCAACGGCCGCGAGGCGGGTCAGCCCCGCCTCCCCTCGTTTCGCGCTCCGATTGGCCTAACTGCGTCTCCCGGAGCGCGCACGCACCTCTCCTCTCTATTTTCCCCCTCCTCGGCTCCGCCCATCGTCACGTGACCCTCCGGACAAGCCGCTGGGCCGGCTGCACAGGGGCGAGCGCGCCTGTCTCTCGTGCTCGCTCCCGCGCCTCCGGATCACTTCAAGATGGCGGCGCTAAGCGGTGGATCGGCCGAGGGGCCCTCACTGCTCAACGGGGACCTGGAGTCCGAGGCCGGGGGCCTGAGCGGAGCCGGGGAGATGTCAGCTGCTGGGGGCTACCAGGAGGAGGTGAGAGGAGCCCACATACACTGGGCTGAGGACTGCAGACTGCCAGCTGCCATTGTCACCCTGCCTGGCCTGACATCTCTGGGGCTGCTCTGTGTGTGACATGACAGGTCCTCATAGGGACAAGACACATCCCTGGGGCTGCTCTGTGTGTGACATGACAGGTCCTCATAGGGACAAGACACATCCCTGGGGCTGCTCTGTGTGTGACATGACACTGTGTGGGTGATGGCAGTCTTTGTGTTCTACAACGATGGGCTGTCACTGTGTGCTATGACTGGTCCTCTTTTTGTTATACCATCACCTGACCTGGTCTTGTTATGGCTCTTCGGATGACAGGTTGTCATCTTTGTAATACAATGGGGATCTGTAACTATGTGACATGTTGTGTCCCCCTTTTGTGTCATGTCCCCCTTGAGCCGTGTTGTGTCCCCCTTGAGCCGTGTTGTGTCCCCCTTTGTGTCAGGCCCCCCTTGCGATGTGTTGGGTCCCCTTGTGACAGGTCATGTCCCCCTTGCGCCATGTTGGGTCCCCCTTTGTGTCAGGTCAGGTCATGTCCCCCTTGCACCTTGTTGGGTCCCCCTTGCGCCACGTTGGGTCCCCTTCGTGACAGGTCATGTCCCCCTTGCGCCACGTTGGGTCCCCTTCATGACAGGTCAGGTCCCCTTTGCAGCACATTGGGTCTCCTTTTAGCTCCCACTCTACTGACATTCCATGTTTCTGAGTCTTCTGATGACAGTCTGTTGTTTTGTTTAATACAATTATGTGTCATCATTAATCTTCATGACAGATGTGCTTTGGAACCTTCTATGACATATCTGTCATCTGGTTCAAGTATAGTGTACTTATCTTATTGTTGTGTGCACTGCTGTGGTACCCTTGTGACATGACAGGTCCCCTTTATATTCTCATATTTTGTGTCCTGTTCTTATTTTGCGGTGGAGGTGTCGTTGTTTATCATGACAGGTACACTTTGTATCATTGCCCAATAAGACCCAAAATATGACAACACAAAGTCTACCTGTTTTTGCCTAATAAAAGCACAAATCATTATATTTTGGACCTTGGGCCCCTCTCACTATGCCACGACTTTAAAGTCACGTGATTTTGTTGCAATTTGGACCTCAACTCGCATCAAAGTTCGGCCAAAGTAGTACAGGGACCACTTTGACACCACACAGATATACTCATTGGATATCATGGGGTACGACTTGTCATGTGACTTTGCAGTGTCAAGTCGCACAAGTGTGAAAGGTGCCTTATTGTTCGTTAAAACAAAGTGCACCTGTGTGACATCCAGTGACCCCCTTCACCGCATTACCCAAAGTAAAAACGCATCACAGTGAGACCCAGAATATGAGGATATAAAGGGGAACCTAACATGTCACATGGTCATCCCAGCAGTGTACAGAACAACAAGACAAGTATGCATGTCCCAAATCACTGATCTAGGTCTTATGTCATGTCAGCATTGTGTCCTATCCTGGGTGGTAATGTGTTGTGCTATGACAGGTCCACTATATATCTATTTTGGCTCTTATTGCAGTGTGTTTTTATTCTGGGATATCCAGTTAAGATATGTCCTTGTGTGCAATGACAGGTGCACTTTGTATTGTCATATTTTGGGTTTTAATCTAAAATAGAATAGGACCTAAAATATGATCTAAAGTGGGCCTGTCATGTCACGACAGCAGCAGCACTAAGGATATAACACAAGACTGGTATGCCGTGTCCAGACCCTTCTCAGTAATGGACGCTTTGTCTAATGCTCTGTGCACTGCTGTATCCTCATTGCTCTATGACAGGTCCACTTTATATCATTGTATTCTGGGTCTTAAGCCTCGTACACATGATCAGATTTTTGGACGACCGTTCATCCGTTTTATGTTGCATGCTAGTCTCATGTCAAAAGTGAAGAGGTTACTCGCCATACGAAAATTCTCGTACGACAGAATTCAACTTTACAAGTGATGTAATGCGTTGAATCGTTTTTGTATGTATTTTTTCGTTTCTGAGCATGCGTAGTCTTGCTCTTACAAATTTTTTCGGACACAAACTGTAGTAATTTATACGAAAATCGAATGTTGTGTTCACGTCCGTGAATTTTATTGCCTGCACATCCGTAATTGGCTTTTCGAAAGCGCCGTACTAATGATCCGAAAATCGGCAGATTGTTCGTCGGACAAAATTTTTATTTTCGTTTCGTGTGTACGGGGCTTTATTGTGATGTGTACTATGACAGGTGCACTTTATATCAATATATACTGGATCTTCTTATGGGATGTGCTATGACAGGTCCACTTTATAATATTCTATTCTTGGTTTTATCATGTGTACTATGATAGGTCTATATTTTTATCTTTTGAATTTATTGTTTTTATGTGCTATGACAGGTCCACTTTATATCATTCTATTTTGGGTCTTATTGTGATGTATTCAATGATAGGTCCTCCTTTTATATCTTCCTCTGGGTCGTCTTTTTGAGTCTGACAGGTCCACTTTATAGCATTATATTCTGGATCTTAGAGCCCTTTCAAACTGACAGCGCGGCCGCATTAGCGGTAAAGCGCTGATAGTTTTAGAGGTGCTTTTTGGCCGCTAGCGGGGCGCTTTTAACCCCCACCAGCAGCCGAATAAAGGTTTAAAAGTGCCCGCAAAGCGCTGCTGGCCATTGATATCAATGGGCAGGGTAGCTTTGGGAGCGTGTGTACTATCACAGGGCCACATTATTTTCTATTCTGAGTCTTATTGTGGTGTGTGCTATGATGGGTCATCTTTATATTATTCTATTCTTGGTGTTGTCATGTGTACTATGATTGTTGTGTGTGTGTGTGTGTGTGTGTGTGTGTGTTTTTTTTTCTCTTGGTCGTCTTGTTTTATGTGGAAAAGATAACTTAGCGCAAACACAAGGTGCATATATAAATTGGGATATGACAATGAGTCCATTAAAAATGATAGCAGGCAGTTCAAGGGTTAAAAGGCAGATAATATGGCTGGTGAATGGCGGCGTCTGTTGTTAGAGAGCTGACTCTTTAGTAAACAAGAAAGTGTAGAAGAAAGGAAGCGCCACCTAAGTGCAGTATTAGAGAGTTATTTTAATGACACATTATATCAATCACACTTACACGAAGGAAGCAAAGAAAGGCTCATCTGTAAAAAGTCCTGTAGTCCTTGTCCCGGGTCTGTGGGCTGTGCGGTGGTGGAAGATGTTTTCCTCAGGCTTGTCCTGTGGCCATCAGGATGAGGCCTGGTCCAGGGTGGAACGCATGTGACGTCACAGGTCAGGTGATTACTTCCGGGGAACACTTCTGGGAGGAGGGTCACACAGGAAAGGCAAGGGGCTGATTGGGCTATGCGCTCGGACCTGGGACAAGGACTACAGGATTTTTACAGATGAGCCTTTCTTTGCTTCTTTCTTGTAAGTGTGATTGATATAATTTGTCATTAAAAGAACTCTGTAATACTGCACTTAGGTGGCGCTTCCTTTCTTCTACCCGGTCTTGTTTTATGTACTCTGACAGGTTAACTTTATATCGTTCTATTCTGGGTGTTATTGTGATGTGTTTTTTGTTAGGTCCTCCTTGTATCTTACTCCTGGGTCTTCTTTTTATGAGCCTGATGACAGGTCCACTTTTATAGCATCTTATTTTGATGTGTACTATTACAAGGCCACATTATAATATTCTTATTGTGATGTGTACTATGACGGTTCCACTCTCTAGTACACATAAGACCCAGAATATGATGCTATCACAGGGCCACGTTATATTTTATTCTATTCTGGGTCTTATTGTGATGTATTTTTTCACAGGTCTTCTTTATATCTTATTCTGGGTCGTCTTGTTAGGAGTACGATAACTGGTCCACTTTCTATCCTCCTATTCTGGGTCTTATTGCAATGTGTTCTTATGTTGGGTAATTGGTGAGGTGGTGTCACGACAAGTACAATTTTTATAGAGGTGCACCTGCCATCACATCTCGTGATCCTGGTTTTGGTATGGCACGCTGTCATTGTTGTGGGCGGTCCATGTGACATTACAAGGAAAATGTCTGTCTGTAGCTGCCACAATCCTTTGTTATGAATTGGTCATGTTGGGGTCAAGGTCCTGCATTGGGGGGGAACGGTGAGAAATGTCCACCCAGTTTGTTGACCAGCAGTTCCACATTCAGCCTATCCAGACAACGTCCTGGCAGTTACATCCCAAATCTGTCTGACCACACTTGCGTGATGTTGATGTATCCTCACTACTTATTGTGCTGTCATTTTGTGTCATGACAGGTCCTGTTAGTATCCTATCTTTGTGTCTGAATGTAACTAGTCAGTGTTATTATAACTTTATAATACTAAGTCATCTGTGTGTCATATGTGCTGTCATAACCGATCCCTATGTTTACATGGCAAGACTTTTTTTTTTGTGTTATGACCGGTCCTCTTTGTATAATCCTATTTGACACATTAAATCAAAACAATTTCAGAGGCTGATGGTAAGCCTTCCATTGTTTGTTGCTTCGTCTGATCTTTTATTTTCCTCCCTTTCCCCCTCCTTTAAATCTGCTCACCTTCTTCCCACCCTCCATATGATCTCCGTAGTGAAAAGAAACCTGTGTGAATGCCCCCCTTTTTTTTTTTAACTTTTTTTTATTTATTTCTTTTTTATTTTTTTTAACCTGTGGGGTGTCTAAGTGTCTGATTGCATGACGTGGGTATTTCCTATTGGCTGCCCAGCGGCTTAGTACTCTCTGGACCCAGAAGAGGAGTAATGTCGGCACAAAGGGGGCAGTAGGTGACCAGCTGGAGAGGGACTGTCTGCTTCCCTGGGTTAGCGGTCCCCCTGCACCAAGAAACAGCAGTGATGAAAGACCTGGACCAGGGATTAGGTGACCATATCTTCACATGGCCGCTGATTGCTTAGTTCTTGGTCTGCTGCAAGCAGAGAGGAGTGACTGTCATTCGTCACTCTCCATCCTCCTCCAGCACTCACTGGAGATTCAGGCTGGGGAGGGGGTGGCAGCGGATGCCTGGGTGGGGTGCATCTTGGCAATATTGTGGGATCTTTTTTGAACCAGGTGCGGCTCTGCTCTTACAGCTGATATCAGGAAATAGCCCTCTACCAGCTGGCTGGGTCACAGGAGAGCAAAAGTCATTCTACTTCTGTGGCTCATGTACAGTCAAATCTTTGGCCATACTTCTTTTAGGGGTGGCTCATTGACTTGCAGGGTGCTATGAAACCACTCTTTCTTGAGAATACATAAAACAGCCCAGAGGAATACAAACAATGAAGTCATGAAGGGACGTGAATGTGCCCCTAGAGTGCACAGGATGGTGGAGAGCACTGAATTTCTGGCAGGATCAGTAGATCTGTTTTGCACCTAATGCACAGATGCAACAAAACTTTCAAGGAGATATTTAAACCGGAGTTCCAGCCTGGGGGGAAAAAAAATAAAAAGTCAGCAGCTACAAATACTGTAGTTGCCGACTTTTAATATAAGGACACTTGCCTGCCCAGGGAGCCCGCAATGTCGACACCCAAAGCCCATCCGTCCATCGGCTTCGGGTGTAGGCGCCAGATTGCAAGTAAGGGAAACCAGCTAATTCCTACTGCACATGTGCGGAGCTTTCTGATTTGTCCGGATGTCTTCCCTGGACACACACGGGTCCCAGAAGGCAATGGAGGGGGGCTGGATAAAACCGCATAAGTGATATAGGATAAGGATAAAATACATTGTGCTATCAATTGTGCATGTGGCCCTGAGGTGCCAACATTCTTAGTTACCCTGATGGACCTCTTTGAGTTAGGTGACCAATGAGTGAAAAGGTGAACTCTGGTTGCTATAGGTTACTGTCCTTGCTCTTCCTTCTTGAATAAGTCTGCGTGTTGTCAGATATTGTGTAGCAGGGATATGCAATTAGCGGACCTCCAGCTGTTGCCAAACTCCAAGTCCCATGAGGCATAGCGAGACTCTGACAGCAGCAAGCATGACACCCAGAGGCAGAGGCATGATGGGACTTGTAGTTTTGCAACAGCTGGAGGTCCGCTAATTGCATATCCCTGTTGTATATCATGGAACCTTTTTATGTAACCAAGCATTTGTTCCTCCACCATTTGTGCTTTGCAGAAATGCACTACAGTCCATTTAACATGGGTTCCTATAGATCTAGTTCACATTGGTGTGTTTTGGAAGGGGTCAGGGATTTTTTTTTTTTCCTGCAGCAGATTTTGTTTAGTGTGTAATACAGTTCAATGGACATGCACTGTTTCTGACCCACTTCTTTTCATTGGGTTTCCATCTTTTTAATCGTAGAGATTTAACATCACATGTAGGCTTTACCCAGGGTTGTCTGCATGCAAATATAGCCTGCCTAAGAACTCCCACTTGTCCAGACTGACATCCACCTGGTATTTTGATATTTGCATAACTCCACCCAAGTGCCAGACCTTGTCTTGCATCAGGGCTGAGGGCTCTTGAGAATTGTACTGTGTGTGTGTGTGTGTGTGTCTCTACAGCATCCCATCAGCCCCTCCCACTAGTCATGATCTGTGTGCATTGCATGGAGAAGAACTCAGACACTTATGACCTCTCTAGATCTAAAATAAGGTATGCAATGAAACTAGAGAAATTTTAATTTCCATTAGTTTGTTGATGAGGGAAAGGGTCAGGAGGTAGCAGGAAAGCAGAATAACATTCAACTAGACCAGTGGTTCTCAGAGGAAGTAAACCCTGATGGGTTTTACTTCCTCTTTTGCTCCCTGCAAATGAAAAGCATAATGGGCTAGTATGCGTCACATACTAGCCCATTATGTGACACTTACCTGTAAGAATCCAGCGATGTCCCCTGTGTAGGCAGCGTCCATCTTCTGGCCCCTCTTCCTTTCCGGGCGGCGGACTCCAGCTCTGTTATTCGCCGGAGCCGGGTGACGTCACTCCCGCGCATGCGCACGGGAGCCGCACTTAGCTTCGTTTCTTCCCCGTGCATGTGCAGTTAACATTTTCAGCGGACTACAAGTGAAATATCTCCTAAACGGCGCACGTTTAGGAGATATTTCCACTACCTGTAGGTAAGCTAGGCTTACTTATAGGTAGAAGTCCAAAAAAAGTGTTTACAGCCACTTTAACTCCCGTGCTCAGAACCCATTAACAGGCCAGGTTTGCAAGATAACTGATATACATCACAGGTGATATTTATTGCTGCTCAGTAATTGCTGTATTCTAGTCTGCATCTCTCTAAGGCAGGGCTCGACAATCCCCGGGCGCCAGGTCGCAAATGTGACTAGAATTAGCGACCTGGCACCTGGGGCAGCACAGCTGAGGTTACCTGTATCTCCGTGCGCCCCCCCTCCGCGATCGCGTGATCTCGTCGGGCCACGGCTTTGCGGCCTTCTGCAGGCCTAGGCTTCATTCTGTGATCTGGCGCCATCTTGTGGTGGCCGTTGGTATGACAAGTCAACCAGCAATGCTTTCCTGTTTCACTGCCCGCCCATCTCCTTCCCTTTTACTTAGAAGTTAACCCCCAAACATTTTTTATATATATATATATATATATATATATATATATATATATTTATATTTATATTTATATTACATTACACCCTAGAGAATAAAATGGCGGTCGTTGCAATACTTTCTGTCACACCGTATTTGCGCAGCGGTCTTACAAGCGCACTTTTTTGAGGGAAAAAAATACACTTTTTTTAAAAAAAAAATTATATTGTAAAAGATAATGTTACGCTGAGTAAATTTGATACCCAACATGTTACGCTTCAAAATTGCGTCCGCTCGTGGAATGGCGACAAACTTTTACTCTTTAAAATCTCCATAGGCGACATTTAAAAAATTCTACAGGTTGCATGTTTTGAGTTACAGAGGATGTCTAGGGCTAGAATTATTGCTCTCGCTCTACCAATCGCGGCGATACCTCATGTGTGGTTTAAACACTGCTTTCGTATGCGTTCGCTTCTGCACGCATTGGTCGTTAAAAAAAAAAAAAACCTGGCTCCTAACTTTTTTAGCTGTCTCCTAGATTCCAAGCAAATTTGTCAAGCCTTGCTCTAAGGTAATACTTAACATCTGGCCTGTTAGTGGGTCCCAAGGACAGGAGTTTAGAACCACTAAACTAGACTGTCCAGTGGATGAAATCCGTTGGGAGGAGTCCATGCGCGAGTCCGAACAGAAGTTCATTTACATCAGCCTGACTATAGAGCTGCATGGATTTTCAGATCCAGTTCCCCTGAAAAGCTGACTGTTGGAGCTGATCAGAAAGCCCATGTAAAAGGGCACTTAAAGCGGAGTTCCACCAAAAAATGGAACTTCTGCTTTAACCGCTCCTCGCCCCCTTACATGCCACATTTGGCATGTAACTTTTTTGGGGGGCTTCTGTAGGAGTGGTGCTTCCTGTCCCACTTCTTCCGCCCTGGGGCCGCTTAGGCGACTCGTCATATCGCCTAAGGCGGTCCCTCCCTGTAGGCAATCACCTGGGACACATGACAGGTCCCAGGCGATCGCCCGTCCACTCCTATTGCGCAACTCGCGCATGCGCAGTGAGTGCCTGGCCGTGAAACCGAAAGCTGTCACGGCCGGGTGCCCACAGTTTGAATGGAGGCGCCGGCGGAGAGAGGGGCAACGCTTCGGGCGGCCGCGTCACTGGACAGTGGAGCAGGTAAGTGTCTGTTTATTAAAAGCCAGAAGCTACGCTTTTTGTAGCTGCTGACTTTTAATAAACATAAAGTCTGGAACTCCCCTTGAAGAAAAGTTGCAACTATGTGGTGTGTGAGCCAAGGAACACCGCCGATGGTTCTGTTCTCACTCCTGCTCTGATCCTCCACGTTTATTGGGGCGGGGAGTGGCCTTCTCAGCGGATCGCTGAGACTGCCATTGGTCAAGGCAGCTGGCGGATCCAGACTTGAAGTCGGGGATGATGCGCTGCCTCGACAGATCCTGCTGACGTTAGCAGAGAGCGGACTTCAGACCACTCTCCGCTGAAAGCGGGTCACAGGAGTGCAAAACTAATTGCACTCCTGTGACCCAGAGGAGAAGCCCAGCCTAAAGAGCTTAGGCTGGACTTCTCCTTTTTAAGATAAAAAGCCTTCTGTGTGCACCAGCCCCCCTAATTCTTATCTGAGCCCCATCTCAATCAAGCGATGCCCATGAGTGCCTAGGCCATCCGAACTCTTCTTCCTGATTGGCTAACTGAATCTGATTAATGGCAGCGGGAGCAAATGGCACCGCTGCTGTGTCTCAGTCAATCAGGCGAGAGAGTGGGGCCGAACCGCAGCTCAGTGTCTTATGGATACACGGAACTGCAGCTCGGGTGCCCCTATAGCAGGCTGTTTGCTGTGGGGGCAAGCAACAGGAGGTGTGGGCCAGGAGCTCCGGCCGGGGACCCGAGAAGAGGAGGATTTGGGCCACCCTGTGCAAAACCAATGCACAGAGCAGGTAAGTAGGACATGTTTGTAAAGTCTTGTTTGCTTGAGATAGATAGATCTATCTATCATCTTCTAAAAACGCAAGAGGTCTCCTTTTTATAAGTTGGCAACATTATACAAAAGCCACACAACAACATATGCAAGACCCAACAAAAACATTGACTAACTTTACCAGGAGGTACCCCAACCCTTCAAATGGGTGCAGAAGTCTTCAGGAGGACCATATTAATCATGTATACGGTCTTATGCAGAGTTGATAATATCGCTGTTCTGTCTGACAGTTTTTAGAAAGATACTTGGCACTGTTACATGGCCCAGAAATGAGTATGAAGGACATACTCTTATTGTCTGGGGGAAGTAACTTTCTAAATATAGGTGTAATCTTGTGCTGTACTGCAGATTGCGTGTGTATGTATATGTGTTTGTGTGGGGATTTTTATTTTTATTTTTTTTGACTCTGCACTGCGTTGCTTTAACGGACAATTCGTGCGATGTGGCTCCTAAACAAAATTGAAATTTTTAGTTTTTTTTTCCCACAAATGGAGCTTTCTGTTGGTGGTATTTGATCACCTCTGTGGTTTTTATTTTTTGCACTATAAACAAAAATAGAGCGACAATTTTGAAAAAAATGCAATATTTTAAAAATGTTTTACTTTTTGCAATAATAATATTTATTATTATTATTATTATTATTATTATTATTATTATTAATTATCCCCAAAAATATATAAAAAAAACAACTTTTTTTTTTTCCCTCCAGTTTAGGCCAATACGTATTCTTCTAGATCTTTTTGGTAAAAAAAATTGCAATAAGCGTTTATTGATCGGTTTGCGCAAAAGTTATAGCGCCTACAAAATAGGGGATAGTTTTATGGCATTTTTATTATTTATTTTCGTGACTGCGACATTATGGTGGACACATCAGACATTTTTGACACATTTTTGGGACCATTGCATTTTTATAGCACTGATCGCTGTAAAAATGACACTTTTTACTGTAAAAATGACACTGGCAGTGAAGGGGTTAACCACTAGGTGGCGCTGTAGGGGTTAAGTGTAACCTAGAGTGGTTCTTGCTGTGGGGGGGGGGTGGCTGTGTGTGACAAGACAGTGATCACCACTTCCGATTACACGATTCTTCACCGTGAGACGATCGCGGGTATCCCCGCGGCGATCGAGTTCACGGGACACGCAGTCGGGCTCATGGAGCTTGCGGCGTGCGCGTCCACAATGCCGCTTCCTTAAAGGGGACGTATATTACGCCATTCTGTCGACCTATAAGTGCGTGCGGCGGTTGGCAAGTGGTTTAAACACAGTATCTCTCGGGAAGAGTCTGACTAGATAATCCTAAATTGTAGCACAAGAAGAAGAAATGTTATTTACAAGTGTATATCTGGGCAAATATGTGTCCACAGTCCAAACTGTGGTTTTAGGGCTTGCCAGCCCACTTTTATCTAAAAGGAAAGCAAAGTTCCACACAGGCTAGTTGCCCGGGCAGGGAATTGTCACCAGCAAAAAAGATAATGAAAATACCAAGCCACCTGTCTCTCTTCAGCAGCTCTTTTCACTGGTCCCGACTGTCTCCCACAGCTCTCCTGGCTCGCTCTGAACATACAGCTCCCCTGTTGCTGCAGAACAGGCCCAATCCCTGACCTCTCAGTAGGGGGAGCTTTTGGCAACTCAGACTCCTCTGTGACTTCGATTCCCTCAGTCCCCTGGACTTGCCTAGTTGCCTCAGCTCGCCCTGTTCTGACTCTTGGCTGTCCCGAATATCGATCATGTGAGTAGGGAATCTCTTTTCCAACATAGAGTGCTGTCTCTTGAGTAGAGCACCTCCTCTTAATGGGAGTTCACCTGTCTTCTAGATGGGCCCCACATCTGTCTCCTGACGAGAGCCCTAAATTCAGATCCTTATAACACACACCTACGTATTCGCACAGCCTACATGTTTTCAGTAAGACCTGGGCACGGGATAGAAAGCTTTGTCCGACCCAAGACTCTTTAAAGCAGGGGTAGGCAACCTTGGCCCTGCAGCTATGGTGAAACTACAAGTCCCATGAGACATTGCAAGACACTGACAATCACAGGCATGACTCCTAGAGGCAGAGGCATGATGGGATTTGTAGTTTCACCACAGGGACTGTCGACGACTCGACAGCGGGTCAGAGGAAGAGCCGCTGCGGGACAGATGACAGTTGCTCTTTAAAAATTATGATTTAAATTGAGTTGATTTAAATCAAGCCTTTTTACTAGTGATTTAAATCGACTTGATTTTAAATCAAATCCACCCTGTCAGTTGTCCGTTTTTCTTTAGGAATGGTCCCTTTGTGTGAAAGGGCCTTGGTGGAGAGCGGTACAATGATGAGTGTCTGCAGGCAACAGGGAAGCATAGTGGAAGTTCCTTGCAGGTTTAAGACTGCATTTCTGCAAATAGAGTTGAAGATTTGGTCAGAATCAATGGTGTCCTCAATGCTGAAAAATACAGGCACATACTTATCCATATCATGAGGGGCGTGTGATTGGCCCCAAATTCTGCAGCAGGACAATGTCCCCAAACACACAGCCAATGTCTTTTAAGAACTGTTCTCAATGTAAAGAAGAACAAGAAGTCCTGGAAGTGATGGTTTGGCCCCCACAAAGCCCTGATCTTCACATCAAGTCTGACTGGGATTACATGAGAAGAGACAGAAGAATTTGAGGCAGCCTACATCCACAGAAGATCTGTTGTCTGTTCTCCAAGATGTTTCGAACAACCTACTGTGTCCAAGTGTTCCTAAAAGAATTGTTACTGTTTTGATTTATTTTCTGAAAACATTCTTTATACTGCATTATTTATTTATTTTTTTCACACCTGCCTAAAAGGTTTGCACAGTACTGATTGATACCCATTGATCCTCATGGAAATCCAGTAAACTTTTTTTCTTCATGTAGTGAGCTGACAACCCTGCCTTTTGCGGCACTGAAATCCCAAGCATGTTATCGGCTTTGCCTTAATCCATCCCCCAACCCTCCCCAATTACAGAACATCATAGCATGAGGGGAGAGGTGTTCTGTAGTTGCAGCTTTTTAAAAAATGCAATACACAGGGAAATATGCATATATTGTAGAGATGTACTGAACTCTTTTTCCCAGATATACCTTCCTGCCCAGACCAATTTTGAATAATTGCGCGGTCGTGCAACACTATAAACAAGCAATTTTTATTTTTCCCTTCACAAATATAGCTTTCTTTTGGTGGTATTTGATCAGCACTGGGGTTTTTATTTTTTGCCCTACAAATAAAAAAAGACATTTTGAAGAAATGTTTTATTTTCTTAATTTCTATTACAAAACTTTGTAAATTAGTGTTTTTATTTTTATCCTTTACTGTTGGACACTGATAAATCTGCACTGGAGGGCACTTATAGGCGGCACTGATCAGGAGGCACTGGCAGACATCACTGAATGGCACTGATTGGTATCCCTGGTGGGCATCCTGGGGGGGCCTGCACTGATTATCACCGCAGACCCCCCCCCCCCCCCCGTCAGGAGAGCAGCCGACCGGCTCTCCTCCGCCTGTCAGTGTGAGTAGAGGAAAAACCGATGCACGGCTATTCCTGTATACACTGTGATCAGACACAGCTGATCACGTGGTAAAGAGCCTGAAACGCGTCGAGCACGCTGTGCTGCAACCTTACTGTTTTTCAACATGTACCTTTTTATTATCATCATTATTTTTGTTCTACTGTTTTATGCTCAATTGCTGTAATTTTGCTGAAACAAATGTAACGCTTTTGATCATTTCACAACATGGTTACAACTGCTGATAGATGTTTTTATTAAAATGTATCTTGAAATGTGCATTTACCTTTGGTTTATGGATCAATGTATTCATACATAGGTTACATTCACTGCATCAACCTTGGGACACACACCTCATATAAAGTCCCAACCTTTTTCCTAGTTTTTCGGCTACGCCACAGGGATGGAGACGCGTGTCTATGCGCGCCTCATTTAAAGTCCCAACTCTTTTCCATACCATGTCAAAGGCTCTTTACCACCGATCGCTGCGCACCCCCACATCTTATCCTGCTAGACGTCCTACGACGCCCAGTCAGCATAACGGAACCACTTTCTGGTCGTCATTCTGCTATAAGGCTGGCGGGAAGTGGTTAAAATGGATTGTAAATTGACCGTAAATTTTAGGTGTGCCATTTTGTTTGTGGAGCATTGACAACAATAGAAGAAATAGAGAATGCAGTAAAACTGAGTAGGGTAGGCTGTGTCTAGAAAAATGCAGCATGGCACAACATTAAAAGGGTTGTAAACCCTCAGTTTTTCACCCTAATACATTCTATGCATTAGGGTAAAAAACTTTACCCGAACCTGTTTGTTCCAGGGATGAGCACAGCAGCTCCAGCCACTGGCTTGGGTCCTCGTTGGCAGGGTGGATATAAATCAGATTTTTTTATTTTAATAAAATGCTTTTGGAGTAAAAATCTATCTAAAGATGTTGTTTTTTTATTTAAGATACATTAATAATTTTGTTTATTCAGCATGAAATGGAGCTTAGTTATGTAGCATGAGGCTGTATATTTTGCAATATCTCAATTTTTGGTAAACTCATTTAATGAATCCAAGCTCTGCAAGCTGAGAACATGCACTACACTGATGCATTCACACAATTTCACAGTAACCATGAGATAACAAAGTTCAGGAATATTCCTTTATCCCTATGTTTTGCAAATCTATGTAAACTACAAACTGTATGATTGAATCAGTTCTGATATCGCTGTTTTACCAACCTGACCGCTTATTATTCTAAATAGGAAACCTTAATTTTTTTTAAATTTTTTTTTTTTTTTTTTTTTTTTTTTTTTTAAAATATTAACCACTTGCCGACCGCCCGCCGTCGTTATACGTCAGTTGTTTGAAGAGGAATATCGTTGTTATGGCAGCAGTGAGCTGGCATAAGCCCGGTATCCTCTTCAGCGAGCGGTCGCCTTTCAGATAAAGGTGGTCTCTGCGGCGGATTCGCCACAAGATCACTTTCATCAGTGGTAGGAGAGGCGCTTACTAGAGCCGTCGGTAGCGGCTGGAGGAGCCGATTGGGTCCTGTCCCCTCTGGTATGAAGCTGAATGAGGGAAAGTGGCCCCTGCTCGGCTCCATACCATTGCAGGAAGGAAGCAACATCAAAACATCACTTCCGCCCATAGCTCTTAAAGGGATATGGATGGATGGATAGATAGATAGATATTTCTCTAATCGGTGTGTATATATAAATGTAATACCAAATGCTTTTTTTTTTTTTTTTTTTTTTCTAAGAACCGTGTAAAATTAAATACATTTTTAACATGTATGTAAAAATATCAGAATGGTCACCGTAGTGTATCTGATCCTAGCGCTCAAGGATAATTAAATGTTAATCTGCTTAGTTAGCTGCCGTTATAAAAAAGGGGTAGTAAATCAAATAAAATTGTTTCAACAAGTGTAACATTAACAGCGCTGGTGTAAATTATATGAGAACATTACACCTTGATTATAAATTATATATCCTACAGAATATAAGCAACAAAAGGGTTACATCAAGATCATACAAAGAGATGACAGCCTGACCCGAAAGGGTTAAGTTTCCTCACAAACTCCAAGGTCCACCAGCTGTTATATAACACCAGGGTAAAAGTCACAAAACTTCCCAAGTGAATAAGTTCAAAAACAGCTACAGCAAACTAAGCAAAGCAGTAATGTTGATCCAGAACCAGTACGTTTTTCATACGAGTACTCTCTGATGATTCAATCACTGTAGTTCTCCAGTAGATCAGATGTAGTTGCAATTTATACTCCCATCATTGTCTTAGCAGTGACACTCCCCTAAGGTTATGTACTCACCAGACTCTAGATGGTTAAACGCCTGTCAGCTCCTCTCCGAATCTCCAGTCAGCTCCCTTCAGGAAATCCTAAGGCTCTCAGACAGTGAGCGTGTGTGCGTGCAGCAGTGCGGGCATGCAAAACAAAGTAAGCTTCACATAGCATAAAAACCTTTATTAAAATTAAATATGCCCCTACATATAAAACATGCTTACAAGGAAAAAAATAAAGTATAGCATATCACCCGGGGATGATCCGTCAGCTCAGTCAGGCTAATGAACGCTCACACCATTCAAAGCTCTCATGAGTCCCGGGAAGACGATCATTCCCCTGGCGTGATTGGTCACGCCCTGACGCGTTTCGTGATTGGTTCACGTCTTCAGAGGGCGTGGCCACACATCGCGACTGCTCTTATTTATGTTACAGCGGGCCCTGATGTATCTACATACGTCAGACGGCACAGCGCTGTCTGAAGGAGATCCGACGCGGCTCTGAGTGTTCCCACCCTGGCCGCATATATGTTTATGTCTCCATTCAGAAAAGATCCACCTAACGCATTCGGTCCTCCCACCAGGGGAGACCGAGTATACAGCAGCATTAGAGATGAATGTACAATATGCGTAACGGCCAGTATAACTCTGCATAAGGATCTGTTATCAAGGCACCTTGACCCTTATTAATCAGAGTACGCCGTGACTGTTACGATATAATCTTCACTGTTAAATGTTAGTGAAGATTCTCATTAAGGCCTGTGTAACATGCATACTGTCCCTGTCATTTTCATTCGCAGTGATCACCAAACATGATTGCACCAAATCTAATATCACATTGGCAGTAAGGAGATTCACTATGAACCCACTGACCGCCAAGGAATGCATATACATGTAAAATGGGTTACAACAACCATGTCATTGCATATAATTTCATGTGAATGTCAGGCAACAAAACATGACAAATTAAAAAATAAAATAAAAAGGTGAAAGTCTGAAATCCAAGACTAATCACCTATAAGGGCATGTATCAGAGTATATTTTCCTCAAAATCATACCTACCATATTTTAAAACATATTTTTCAAAAAAATGCATTTCTTAAAAGGCTTCATCCTAAACATAAAACATGTTCTCTCACTAAAATGAAACCATTCATCTACCCTGGTTGATCATATGATAAAAAACCTTGAGCTAATAATTACTAATAAAACAATTTAGGTCTAGATCTATATTTAAACCGTTAGGACTAAGTGTATTAGTGAGAAATAACCATTGAGTTTCTAATTTGGAAATTTCTCGCACCATATTGGCCCCTCTCCATCTATGGTGAATCTTGTCAATACCCCAGAATTTGAGTCCGATTGGGTCCCTATGATGCTTCTCTCTAAAATGTAGGGACACGCTATGTTCTTTATACCCTATGGAAATGTTATAGATATGTTCCGCCACCCTTTTAGAAAGTGTTCTTTTAGTGCGGCCTATATACATTAGACCGCACGGACATTCTAGGGCGTATACTACGTGTGTGGATGCACACGTTATACATTCCTTAATTTGGAATTCCTTTCCATTAGCCGTGGATACAAAGCTTGTGAGTCCTCGTAAGTGTGTCGATACCTGTTGGCACGCCTTACACCTTCTGCAAGCATAGAAACCTGTCCTATCCCAGAACATTTTTATCTGCTTGGGAGGATCAAGGACTTTTTTGACTAGTTGGTCTCCAAAAGATGACGTTTTTCTATAAATGAAAGGTGGTACAGATGGTAGAACCGTTCTCAAAACTTTATCCATTGCTAGGATGTTCCAATGTTTTTTAAAAATGCTTTCTATCTCGCGATATTGTTCATGGAAGCCGGATATGAACCCCCATTCATGTTTACTATCCGTTGATCTAATTTTGGGGAGTAACATTAGTTCTTGCGATTGGGCACCCACTTGTTCCATCAAGTTGGACAGATGTCGTTCATTATACCCTTTTTCCATAAAACGTAGCTTAATGAGTGATGCTTGATAGGTAATCCGTATCTTGAGTACAGTTGCGCCGTATACGCGTGAATTGGCCCTTAGGGATGTTTCGGAGCCATTGTGGGTGGTGTCCACTCTGTACTGGGATATAGCTATTACGATCAGTTTCCTTTAAAATATGCTTTAGTGTGAAACTGTTTATCCCCTTTCATGACCATGACATCTAGAAAGTGTATTTGATGTCTATCCCAATTAAAGTCAAGCTTGATATTATTGTTGTTACTATTAAGGTAATGCGCAAACTCCTGGAGTGACTTTTCACTGCCCTGCCAGATAATGAACAAATCATCTATATACCTCCTGATAAAATAATAATTCTTGCTTCCTGTTATTAAAGACCCACTTGTCCTCCCACTCGCTCATAAACGGGTTAGCAAGGCTGGGTGCAAACTTTGCACCCATCGCTACACCTGTCTTTTGGCTATAAAACTCTCCTGCATACCAAAAGTAATTATGCGTTAGACAATACTCCAACGCCATTCTGATGAACTTTTTTTGAATATATGGGAGGTCATCCCTCTTGCTGAATGCCCAATTTAGGGCCAGAAGGGCATCATCATGCTGTATGTTGGTATACAGCGATGCCACATCTGCTGTCACCAAGAATATTTCAGTGCCTTCAGGGATTATTAAACTCCTGAATTTCTGCAGGAAGCTAGTTGTGTCTTTTAGATAAGCTTTGGTATTAAGGACACTACTTTGCATGAAGTGGTCCAGATATTGTCCAATTCTAGAGGTAACCGAATCTATGCCATTTACTATTGGCTTTCCAGGTGGTTTGACAGGATCCTTGTGAATTTTAGGAACTGTATAGATGGTCGGAATTCTACTATAACTTGGGCATAAATACAATTGTTCTTTCTTAGTGATAGCTCGCATATAGAATCCGAAATCCACTAAATTAAATAAATCTTCCCTGTATTTTTTGGTGGGATCACCTTTGAGATGTTGGTATGTGGCCTCATCTTCAAGCATATTATGTAGCTGTGCATGGTAATAGGTTTTATCCATAACCACCACTCCCCCTCCTTTATCCGCTGGGCGGACGATGATATCCTTCCTATTTTCCAGGGCCTTGATCCCCTCCTTAATGTGTGTTGGATTTAGACTTTTCTTTTGTGTGACTGTCTCTAGATCTTTCAATACCAATTGCTTAAAAACCTCAACTTGATGGTTAGCTGGTTGAGGTGGGTTGAAAAGTGATCTATTTTTGAGTCCACTGTCTATCCCTATCACATCATTAGTTCTCTTATTCCTCAAATTAAAATTGTTTGACAGGAAATATTTTTTAATATTGACTTTCCTAATATACTTAAATAAATTCAATGTGTATATTGATATACATAACGGTTTGGTGGATGTGCATTTCAGGCCCGCATTAAGTATATTATTTTCCTTCTGTGTGAGAGTCACAGATGAAAGATTATATATACCACTTAATCTGCCTGCCTTGGTCTTTTTTTGCTGGACCCGTTGCCCTGCTCGGCATCCTCTACGCGTGGTAGCCTGGCATTCCTGATTGGGCTGTATGGTCCTTCCCACTGTGGTGGGTTCCACCATTCCTGTGACCTGCTCTGATTGTAATTTTTGTTGCGGTCGTCCTCTCCAAGGACGATTCCCTCGTCCGCGTCCTCGTGGGTTCCCCCTCATACCTCTCCCTAAAAAAGGGGCCGGCCGGGGGTAGGGAGCATAATACGAATCCCCCCGTAACATCCTGCGTGGATAAGGGATCATATCTATTTTGAGTATTCACCATATAGGGCTCATTATGTCCCATGCCTTGTTGTGTATATCCTTGCATATGGTGTCCACTATTTTTACCCCTCATTGGTTGTTTTATTACCCTTTCCTCGTTGGTTCTTAGGAGTTGGGGCTGGTCTTAGGGACCTCCGCAGTTCCAAGTCCTGGGAAGGTGTTTGTGGTATTTGTTGGCTACCGTACCCAATGTCTTGTGTGGCTGGTGGGGGGAAAAGATGGCTGCTGTGATATAGGGACCGTATTTTCCACATTTTGCCACAAATACACAGCGCCTTTCTTAATCATTGATATCCCTTCTATATTTTTAATTTTTTTTTCTTTTGAGTTTCTTTATCAATTTTTTCCAACTTTTTTTTGATATCAAAATTGGTTAATAATTGTGTGCCTTTTATGGGGTCTAATTTAATCTGTAGCTCAGCTATCTTTTTCTCAAGAAGTGCCATTTTTTTCTTTTTTCTCTTGAGAACCAATTGCTGTAACTTAAAACCAACCCCATTAAAGAAGTCCAACCACTCAGTTACAGACTCTCTACGTCATCAAGTCCAATACATTTTTAACATGCCCCATCCCGCCGAGCATGCGTGCAGAAGTGAATGCATACACGAGTAGCGCCCGCATATGAAAACTGTGCTCAAACCACACGTGAGGTATTGCTGCGATCGGAAAGAGCGAGAGCAATAATTCTAGCACTAGACCGCCTCTAACTCAAAACATGTAACCTGTATAATTTTTCTTTAACATCACCTATTGCGATTTCTAAGGGTAAAAGTTTGTCACCATTCCACGAGCGGGCGCAATTTTGAAGCGTGACATGTTGGGTATCAATGTACTTGGCGTAACAATATCTTTCACAATATGAAAAAAAAAAAATTGGGCTAACTTTACTGTTTTTTAATTCTAAAGTGTATTTCACAAAAAAAGTGCACTTGTAAGAACTCTGCGCAAATACGGTGTGACAGTTTTGCATCGACCACCATTTTTATTCTCTAGGATGTTAGGAAAAAAATATATATGTTTGTGGGAACCAGCGCAATTCCTATGCGGGTTCCCACATCGCACCTGAATCGCCGGCGGTTCACATTGCCCTCTGCAAACTGCTGCGGTGTCATTACAAAGTTAATGACAACCCCCACAGTGCGAACTGTGAAAGGGTGCTGGAATGGGATCGCATATGTGTGAACACCCATGCAATCCGATTTCAGTGCGGACCAAAAAAGGGTCCTGCACCCCTTTTTGGTGCGAATGCAATACAAATTCAGCCATACAAACTGTATGGTTGACTTTGCATCTCACAGACATCGCATGTGATCTGCACAGCAATGTGCTGCGAATCACATGTGATGTCTGGCATCGCACAAGTATGAACCCAGCCTAAGTCTAGGATAAACAAATTTTCGTATAAATTTTGGTATTTGGATAAACATAATTTTAGTCTAAGATAAACCTCATTAGCGGTAACTTCCTTGTGTACAACAGGGGTTAAATAAAAAAAATAAAAAAAATCCTGTTCCACTTTAATCATTGCTGACTTGTATGTCCATCAGCTAATAAAAGGCGCCAAAATTGTTATTAGTTTCAGCTATGGTCGTGATAGGTGACTCAGAGCTGTCACACATAAATGGGTGGGAGTGTTTAGTCTTAAAGGGGTTGTAAAGGTAAAAAAAGTTTTTTTCACCTTTAATGCATTAAGGTGAAAAAACATCCGACAATAACCGCTCCCCCTTGCCCCCCGTTTAGCTTACCTGACCCCTCAAAAGTCCCGCGCTCGCCCCCGACCTCTTCGCCACTCAGCCTGGCCGTTGATTGGTTATAGTGGATGGATTAAAAGCAGCACAGCCATTGGCTGGCACTGCTGTCAATCACATCCAATAATGCGGGGGGCTGGGCCGAGTGATACAGTGAGCAGCAATAGCCGCTGGCTGTATCACTGGAGCGCGCCCGCAAGAACTCGCCACCATGCGAGCTCGCTCGCATATAGGTGGTGAGTGGTTGCGGGGAGGAGCCGAGACAGCCGCCGAGGGACCCCAGAAGACGTGGATCGGGGCCACTCTGTGCAAAACGAGCTGCACAGCGGAGGTAAGTATAACATGATTTTTTTTTTTTTCTTTAGTGATCCTTTAATGTCGAGTAATCTAGGGTCACATCTATACTGCACACCAGTATGCTTCAGCTGTAGGCGCTGTATTCTTCATCCTATTGCTTGGGCAGGGTTTTGGCATTTGCTGGGTAATCCAGAATCCGCAGTAAGTGGTAGCGGAACTGAAGAGTCCAGTGACTTCTAGCAGCCAATCAGATGTGTTTTTTTTAGAGCAGTCTGATAAAGGAAAGCATTTTGATTGGTTAATTTTAGGTTTCTGCTCATTTGCTTCCAAGTCTGTATTTATCGGTTGTTTAGTTATACTGTCGAATCAGGATTGTGGTGACTTACAGTATGTTTGTAACTTTTATTTTTATTTTTTATCAATGATATCCTTTGTTTTCGTGGTGAAGTGTTGTAACTCTTAAGCCCCGCACACACGGTCGGACTTTTGCCCAACAAACTTCGTTTTAAGCAAGTTGGACCAACAATCCGACCGCGTATACGCTCCATCGGACAAACTTTTCATTTTTTTGGATTTCATCGGACAAAAGTTGGGTCTGCAAACGGACAAACTTTTGCCCAACAAAAGTCCGATGGAACAAAGTCCGACCGTGTGTACAGATAACCATCGGACTTTGGTCCGATGGACAAAACAACTAATGTTAAAATCAACCAACAATAGCAGAAGTTGACCAAAGGGTGGCAGTAAAGATCAGAAAAAACACATGATGTTGTAAGAAGTTTTAAGAAAGTGTGTGTGTGTGTGTGTGTGTGTGTGTGTGTCCAACCAACTCCGTTCGGACAAAAATCCACGGAAATGTCCGATGGAAGTCCGACCGTGTGTACGGGGCTTTCGACTGCATTCACACCTGAGCGTTTTGAAGCCTGAAACTACAAAACGCTAGAGGGGGAAAAAATCCATTATTCTCGATGGAGATGGTTCACATCTCCACTCCAAAACGCCTGAAGCTCAAACAAGTCCCGGACCCTTTTTTGTTGCGCGAATCGGGCAGATTTGGGCGTTTTAGGAGTCCTAGAATCTAATGGAAACGCTCGCTTCAAGCGCGACAACGAGCATTTCTACGGGCGCAAATTTGCGCGACAAAACGCCAGTAGAAACGTCCGTAAAAACGCTCGAAACGCTACGCTCAGGTGTGAATGCAGTCTTAGTGACCAGCTAGAGTCAGCTTTTTATTGAAAGGGAGCATTTTATTATATTCGGTTCTAAAGAAATCTAAGAGCCATATGTAGATCGTCGTTTCTGATCACTTATTTGGAAAATGCTGGTTTCCTGGTTGTTGCACTAACTTTAGCCACTGACCCGATTATGAAAAATGCTCATCAGGCAACTAGATCAGGGGTGTCAAACTCAATTTCATCGTGGGTCGCATCAGCATTATGATCTCAAATAGGCCGGTTGTATCTGTAAGATTAGATGTCAAGAGCATCCCCTCCCCTTTACATTTTAGATGTCAAGAGCCAACCCACCATCAGAAGTTGAGTCCCCCACTCCTCCTTGCATCACAGTGCACCCCCCTTTCCTTATGCTGCTGCTGGGAAGAAGCTGAATGTATTGCTTGAAAGTAGGGGTCTGGAGGAGAACCGGAGCTCTCCTGCAGCTGTAGGAGAGGTGCGAGGGCCACATGAAATTGCCTGCAGGGCCAGATTCGGCCCGCAGGCCTTGTGTTTGACACCTGTGAACTTGACAACTAGTTTGTTCAGAAATGGATAAATACAACCTCTGTACTCCTAATCCTCCCTCACAAATGTACAGTATCTGTTTAACAGCTGTTAAATCTATTACTCAAGTACAACTTGATATACCGTAAATACAAATGTTATCTACTATATAGCACTCAAACAGTTGTCCCAAATGTACAAAGTAGTAAAGTGTGTGTGTGTGTTCTTATAAGTTTTCATACCCTGGCAGAATTGATGATTTCTTGGCCATTTTTCAGAGAATATGAATAGCACAAAAACTTTTCTTTCACTCATGGTTAGTGTTTGGCTAAAACCATTTATTATCAATCAACTGTGTGTTTACTCTTTTTAATAATAACAGAAACTAGCCAAATGACCCTGATCCAAAGTTTACATACCCCTGTTCTTAGTACCGTTTATTGCCCCTTTTAACATCAATGACAGCTTGAAGCCTTTTGTGGATGAGGCTCTTTATCTTCTCAGATGGTAAAGCTGTCTATTCCTGTTGGCAAAAATCCTCCAGTTCCTGTAAATTCTTGGGCTGTCTTGCATGAACTGCACATTTCAGATCTCCCCAGAGTGGCTCAATGATATTGAGGTCAGGAGACTGAGAGGGCCACTCCAGAACCTTCACTTTATTCTGCTGTAGCCAATGACAGGTCGACTTGGCCTTGTGTTTTGGATCATTGTCATGTTGGAATGTCCAAGTACGTCCCGTGCGCAGCTTCCTGGCTGATGAATGCAAATGGTCCTCCAGTATTTTTTTGATAACATACTGCATTCATCTTGCCATCAATTTTGACCAAATTTCCTGTGCCTTTTTGTAGCTCACTCATCCCCAAAACATCAGCTGTCCACCGCCATGTTTCACAGTAGGAATGGTGTACCTTTCATCATAGGCCTTGTTGACTCCTCTCCAAATGTAGTGTTTATGGTTGTGGAGTAAAAGCTAAAAATGTTTGGTCTCATCACTCCAAATGACTTTGTGTCAGAAGGTTTGAAGATTGTCTGTGCTGTTTGGCGTATTGTAAGCGGGATACTTTGTGGCATTTGTATAGTAATGGCTTCTGGTGACTTGACCATACAGCCCATCTTTCTTCAAGTGCCTCCTTATTGTGCATCTTGAAACAGCCACACCACATGTTTTCAGAGAGTCCTGTATTTCACCTGAACTTATTTGTGGGTTTTTCTTTGCATCCCAAACAATTTTCCTGCCAGTTGTGGCTGAAATCTTAGTTGGTCTACCTGACTGTGGTTTGGTTTCAACAGAACCCCCTTATTTTCCACTTCTTGATTGGAGTTTGAACACTGCTGATTGGCATTCTCAATTCCTTGGATATCTTTTTATATCCCTTTCCTGTTTTTATACAGTTCAACTACATTTTCCCGGGATCCTTTGACAATTCTTTTGCTTTCCCCATGACTCAGAATCCAGAAACGTCAGTGCAGCACTGGATGAAAGCTGCAAGAGTCTGTCAGGAGTCCAGGCACTCATTGATCTTTTACACATACTTGTGTGCATGTTATCAGGCCAAAATCACCAGGGTATGTAAACTTTTTTGATCAGGGTCATTTTGGTTGTTTCTGTTATTGCGATTTAAAAAAGAGTAAACACGCTTGATTGATGATAAATAGCTTCAGCCACACACTAACACTGAGTGAAAAATGTTTGTGGCATCATTCATAGTCTCTGAAAAATGGCCAAGAAATCATAAATATGAAATGTGTGTGTCAGGTCCATAAATATTGGGACAGCGACACAATTCTAATCTTCCATAGGATGTTGTTCCAGAACTGTGAAGGCTTTTTTTAGATGTTTGGCAAACTCTAATCTGGCCTTCCTGTTTTTGAGGCTCACCAATGGTTTACATATTGTGGTGAACCCTCTGTATTCACTCTGGTGAAGTCTTCTCTTGATTGTTGACTTTGACACACATACACCTACCTCCTGGAGAGTGTTCTTCATCTGGCCAACTGTTGTTGTGCAGGGTGTTTTCTTCACCAGGGAAAGAATTCTTTGGTCATCCACCAGTTGTTTTCCGTGGTCTTCTGGTGTTGCTGAGCTCACCGGTGCGTTCTTTCTTTTTAAGGATGTTCCAAACAGTTGATTTGGCCACACCTAATGTTTTTGCTATCTCTCTGATGGGTTTGTTTTAGTTTTTTCAGCCTAATGATGGCTTGCTTCACTGATGGTGACAGCTCTTTGGATCTCATATTGAGAGTTGACAGCAACAGATTCCAAATGCAAATAGCACACTTGAAATTAACTCTGGACCTTTTTATCTGCTCCTTGTAAATGGGATACTGAGGGAATAACACACACCTGGCCATGGAACAGCTGAGCAGCCAATTGTCCCATTACGTTTGATCCCTTAAAAAGTGGGAGGCACATATACAAACTGTTGTAATTCCTACACCGTTCACCTGATTTGGATGTAAATCGGGGCTTGACAAATTTGCTTGGAATCTAGGAGCCAGCTAAAAAAGTTAGAAGCCAGGAACGCGCCCTGTCCCGCCGAGCTCGCGCGCAGAAGCGAACGCATACGTGAGTAGCGCCCGCCTATGAAAGCGGTGTTCAAACCACACATGTGAAGTATTGCCGTGATCGGTAGATCGAGAGCAATAATTCTAGCCCTAGACCTCTGTAACTCAAAACATGCAACCTGTAGAATTTTTTAAACGTCGCCTATGGAGATTTTAAAGGGTAAAAGTTAGTCGCCATTCCACGAGCGAACGCAATTTTGAAGCGTGACATGTTGGGTATCAATTTACTCAGCGTAACATTTATCTTTCACATTATAAAAAAAAAATTGGGCTAACTTTACTGTATTATTTTTTTATTAAAAAAAATGTATTTTTTCCCAAAAAAGTGCGCTTGTAAGACCGCTGCGCAAATACGGTGTGACAAAGTATTGCAACGACCGCCATTTTATTCTCTAGGGTGTTAGAATAAAAAAATATATATAATGTTTGGGGGTTATAATTAGAGGGAAGGAGATGGCAGTGAAAACAGGCAGGGAAACTCCATTAGCATTGCTGCTTGTCCTGTCATACCAACGGCCACCACAAGATGGCGCTAGATCACAGAAGGCCGCAAAGCCGCGGCCTCAATTACCGGCCGGCGCGGCCCGACGCGATCCCGCGGCGCGGAGGGGCATGGAGACACAGGATACTCCAGCTGTGCTGCCCCAGGCGCCAGGTCGCTAATTCTAGTCGCAATGGCGACCTGGCGCCTGGGGTTTGTCGAGCCCTGATGTAAATACCCTCAAATTAAAGCTGAAAGTCTGCAGTTAAAGCACATCTTGTTTGTTTCATTTGGATTTCCACGTGGTGCTGTTATTTGTAGTTGGCCACCAGGTTTGCACACATCTCAGGAGGGATTTTGTCCCACTCCTCTTTGCAGATCCTCTCCAAGTCAATTAAGGTTTTGAGGTTGATGTTTGGTAACTCAAAACTTCAGCTCCCCTTTTCTATAGGATTAGGGTCTGGAGACTGGCTAGGCCACTCCAGGACCTTAATGTGCTTCTTCTCGAGCCACCCCTTTGCCTTGGCCATGTGTTTTTTGAGTCATTGTCATGCTAGAATACTCATCCACGACCCATTATCAATGCCCTGGCTGAGGAAAGGAGGTTCCCACCCAAGATTTGATGGTACATGGCCCTGTCCATCGTCCCTTTCATGCAGTGAAATTGTCCTGTCCCCTTAGCAGAAATACACCTCCATGTTTGGTGGAGATGGTGTTCTTGGTCATAGGCAGCATTCCTTCTTCCCTCGATTTTGGTCTCATCTGACCACAACACTTTCACCCAGTTCTCCTTTCAATCATTCAGATGTTCATTACCAAACTTCAGACGGGCCTGTACATGTGCTTTCTTGAGCAGGTGGTCCTTGCGGGCACTGCAGGATTTCAGGCTTTCACATCGTAGTGTGTTACCAATTGTTTTCTTGGTGACTATGGTCCCAGCTGCCTTGAGATCATTGACAAGATTCTCCTGTGTAGTTCTGGGCTGATTCCCCACCGTGCTCATGATCATTGAAACTCCACAAGGTGAGATCTTACGTGGAGCCCCAGACTGAGGGTGATTGACAGTTATTTTGTGCTTCTTCCATTTGTGAAAAATCGCACCAACTGTTGTCGCCCTCTCACCAAGCTGCTTGGCGATGGTCTTGTAGCCAATTCCAGCCTTGTGTAGGTCTACAATCTTGTCCCTGACATCCTTGGACAACTTTTTGATCTTGGCCATGGTGGAGAGATTGGAATCTGATTGCTTCTGTGGACAGGTGTCTTTTATACAGGTAAAAAGCAGAGATTAGGAGCACTCTCTTTTTTAAGAGTGCTCCTAATCTCAGCTCATTACCTGTATAGAAGACACCTGGGAGCCTGATATCTTGATGATTGATAGGGGATCAAATACTTATTTCACTCGTTAAAATGCAAATAAATGTATAACTTTTTTTAAATGCGTTTTTCTGGAAATGTTTGTTCCGTCTCTCACTGTTGAAATTAACCTACCATTTAAAATTTATAGACTGATCATTTCTTTGTCAGTGGGCAAATGTACAAAATTGGCAGGGGATCAAATACTTTTTTGCCTCAGTGTACATCCTAGGAGGTATAAAAAAAAAAAAAAAAACTTTCCTGCCGTAGACGAGACCTGTCATGAGAATAAACTATTCATAAAAAATTTGACAAACTAGCTGGACCAATGGGGTCAGGCCTATCGGCAGCATTTATATTTCCATATGCATTTACAGAAGCCGCAATCGTTTTTGCCAGCTCTGCTAGGCAGCCTATTTAAGTAAAGCAATGTTACACTGTGGTTTACCGTACTTTAGTTGTCATTATAGCTGCTTGATTGCGATGGCCAGAGCAGTGATGTTTTGCAGGTACAGTGGAACCTCGGATTACGAGCATAATCCGCTCCAGGCGAATGCTCGTAATCCAAAGTACTTGCATATCAAAGCGAGTTTCCCCATTGAAGTCAATGGAAACGAAAATAATTTGTTCCGGATTGACTTCAATGGCATGCGGCCAGAGGCAGGGGGTGCCAGAGAGCCCCTGAAACAGCCGGAGAGGCCCGAGGACAGTTCGGCTGACCTTGGCAAACCTCGGAAAGGCACGGGAACGTAGTATTTCCGATCTGCGCCGTTCGGCTCCGGTGCCCCCCCCACCTCAGGCCAAACGTGGTACTGCACTCTGCTTTGGCCTGAATCCTGCTCGTTTTGTGAGACCACACTCGCAAACCAAGTTAGGATTTTTCAAAATACAGTGCTAAACATTCGTTAACCGCGTTACTCGCAATCCGAGGTTTCACTGTAGTTTGTGCTGTACTTTGAGTCTATACTCATTTTTGTATCCATGTAGCTTCCACGGATACATCCACTGGGGAATTGGCCATAGCACCTATCTGCACACTGCTGGAGCATTCTTTTTTTCCCAATTAAGACTATATAGCAGCATTGGGTTAATAAGGTTGTACTGGATTTTTTTTCTTTATGCTAAGAAATATAATTTATTGCTTTTACATTGAGTAAGTGCACATCAAAGTAACAAAGTGGTGGAAAAAATGCAACATGCACATAACTATTTTCTGTATCATGGAGGTAATTTGGCTGTAGTTTTAGAGTGCTTCTAATCCACATTTTAAAGCATATCTAAACCAAAATGTTTTATATATTTTGAGTTTACCAGTCCTTAGATTTGGTGTCTACATTCGTGATTTTTTTTTTTTTTTCACCTGCCAATTTTACCGGGAACACACTCCCTGCCCTATGGTGACAGTGCTCACCATTTTTGTATTGAGACAAGTAAAATAGGATGGGACTACAGGACTCTCCCCGTCTCATCTTCTCTATAGCATAGGTAACATAGTTCTGATGTTCCCAGATAATTCGGAGCAATGAAACTGATAACAGTCAGCACAGGAAACTACCAACCCACAAGATTTCTGTCAGGATCAACAAGTATTTTTTTTTTTTTTTTGCATTTATTAAACCAATAAAATCCTTTTTAATTTGTATTTTCATCAGACCTAAAGAGGAAAGGGAACAACTAAAATAAATTAATTGTTAGTATTTATGTAGCCTTCAACAAAAATGACAGGGCTATACAGCTGCCTACCTTTCCTTCTAACTTGGGGGGGGGTGGTATTTTTAAACTTCATGACCATCATTCAACCTTCAGGCCTGTATCTTAAAGTGTTACTAAACGACACCAGTAATATCCGTCTGTATAAGGAGTAAAGCATAGTTGTTACTGTGGAACGTAAGGGGTTAATCTGCTGCATTGTGTAAAAAGGCTGTTTTTAGCCTGTCTTCTCTGATTCTCCCCTTCGCCCCAATTCCCACTGTCCCCAATCCATCTCCTAATAGTACAGAGCCTTGGGGGCACTCTGCGTGCGTGCGTGTGTGTGTGTGTGTGTTTTATTTTTTATTTTTTGTGGGTGTATTTGATCAGCACAGTGCCAATCGGCACTGTCTAGACAGAGGGTCAGGGGTCGAATTTTATATAACTTTTTTTCAGGGCCTATACCGCTTTTTCGACTGCCTTTCAGGCCAATAACCGATATCAGGTGCCAATATTCTGTACATCACTGTCACCTGCCACCCAGCTGCAGCACGTCACTTGCCACTGTCACCTGCCTCCCAGATGCAGCTTGTCTCTACTTGCACTACTTCTTGCAGCGTCCAAGTGGGTGAACTTCCACATGTGGGCGGTAAAAGATTTTGGTAACTACCTCTGCTCGGCTGCAGCTCTATCAAGAGCAGCCTTCGTCGCCCTGCTGTAGGGGTGGAACAGCTGTGATGCGAGGCAGCAGTGAGAGATCACATCTCTATGCTGCCTTCCATACTGCTGACAGCGATTGGCAGAGACTGCTGTGAGCGCCGTGGGGTTAGGGGGAGGGGGTCCAATAACGGTACATTTATGGCCGATAATTAGAAAAAAATTGAATATCGCGATTTTCCCCCCATAATCAGTCGACACCTAGTCAGGGGTCCTGCAGGCTCATAGGAAAGGGTAGAAAACTCTCTCTCCTACAAGCTTTAACCAGACTCTAATAGAAGTCACAAGACTGCTATATACTGCTAATGAGAAAAGGTATTTAGCAGTTTATATTTACTGAAATAATTTTGCATTTACATGTTCTGGTCTACCACAGTACACGGATATAGTGAATGCAGGGTCCTGGGTTTAGTACCCTTTAAGCATGCTTATTAGGTGCTGGTTCTGGTTGTGTCTCATCCCAGCCTCATATGTAAAGCCAGCCATAGACCATTCAAATGTTTGTCGGTTCAGCAGGGACCGGCCAAGATTCAAATCATGTATGAGCAGGCTGATCGATCAACTTGGATACAACCAGTATGTGGGATTTTTGTACACACGGTTACTACCAGCAGATACAGCCACTAGCAGTAACCATTGTATTCTGCCGGCCAGACGAGCTCCCTGCACCTCCCGCTGGTATTATACAATATCGCAGCGGGAGGCATTTTCGGAAATCGAGCGACTCTTCCCTTTCACCCGTGGTAGTAGGAAAGAGAAAACCGTATCATCTATGGCCTGCTTAAAATGGATGTAAATGTGATTTTATGAAATTTAAGCTGGGCCTATATATCTGTAGTGTTTTCTTATCTCTCTCCAAAGCACTGAGTCTTGTAGCTCTGTTATCAGCTTGATAACTTCTGACAAGTTCTCACACAGGAGATTAAAAGCAGCCTGAAATTTTGTGTTTTGGGAGGTTGCTATAAATTAGCAGGGAGCTTGACTTGTCAGAGCACAGCTCTGCACATTCATTTCGTTGCCTATGCGGAGTAGGGAGGGGTGCCTTTTTTCTAATCCGCTGTCTTGACTGAATGCCAATAATCCACTCCCAGTGCTAACCGGGAAGAGAAAAATCTGTAACCCGATGTGCACTTTCTAAAGGATATATACAGCTGATATACATGTAAAACTTATGTAGGGAGATTTTGTTTCAGCCCTGTGTATCATCTGAGGCTGTTCACTTCACTGGGCATAGAGGGTTTACATCCACTTTAAGGAAAAACACAAGTTTTTAAATGCTTTATGAGTTTAAAGCAGCAGAAAGAGGAGTTTGGATGGATTGTCCACTGTTCAATAGCTAATAGTTAGTTTCCTGTGGTAAGACGTTCAGAGTGTGGCTTCGGTTTTTCCTATCGGGTCAATGGTAATATTATTATTAATAATAATAATAATAATAATAATATTATATTATTCTTCAGGATTTATATAGAGCCAACAGTTTGCGCAGTGCTTTACAACATGAGGGCAGACAGTACAGTTACAATTCAATACTGGAGGATGGTGGTAAATATAACCCTATCATAAACTAAATAATTTACATTTTTATAACCCCTTTGAGTGGTAGCAAGGAGAACATCCCACCTTTCACCTCGCCATTAAAAATTCACAGCACTTCACAGTACTTGGTAGACTGAAAATTGAGTACCAAGCCTAGGTTCACACTTCTGTGCGCACTGGACTGCATGTATATTTCACCCTTTACCGCACCCACAGCAAAAACGCACTGCTGTTGGCAAATGGGTGGGGATCCTCCCCACATACTGGAAACTACAGCTCATTTTTTTCCTGCTGGGAAACGCATAACACCAGGATGAATAAAAATCAATGATTAAAAAAAAAATTAAAAAAAAAATCTAAACCATCAGATTTTTTTGATTTTATGTATAGTGTTTTTTTTTTTTCTTTTCTATTTAACCATTTTGCGCCCGGGCCATTGGCAAAAGACGTCCGCATTGCGGCACTCAATTGCCGAGAGGACGTCCATGGACGTCGTCCTGTTTATTTCAGCGCGGGCACGCATCGGGGAAAAGCTGTGCCCGCCGCGTCAGGCGGGTGCCGATGCGCGTGCCTGGTGGCCGCGATGTCCGCCGCGATCGGCTGTCACAGAGCCAGGGATGTGGATCTCTGTGTGTAAACACAGAGATCCACGTTCTGTCAGGGAGAGGAGACTGATGCTGTGTCCCTTGTACATAGGGACAACCATCGGGCACCTCCCCAAGTCAGTCCCCTTCCCCCCCACAGTAAGAATCACCTAGCAGGGAATACATTTAACCCCTTGATAGCCCCCTAGTGTTAACCCCTTCCCTGCCAGTCACATTTATACAGTAATCAGTGCATATTTATAGCACTGTTCGCTGTATAAATGTGAATGGTCCCAAAAATGTGTCTAAAGTGTCCGATGTGTCCGCCATAATGTCGCAGTCACAATAAAAATCGCAGATCGCCGCCATTACTAGTAAAAAAAATAAAAAAAAAAATCATTCTTTCTCTTACCATCCATGGACTGACACGGTGTCTCTTTACACGTGGGTTATGTCCCTGCCTGCAGGAGAAAACCTAGGCAGAATGTGAAATGTTATACATACATTCTAAAAGCCAGAGCTGAACAGCCCCACCCAGGGGGCGGTCCCTCCGGACATAACCCTCCCACTACAGTCAGCAGACTTCAGTTTTTTTTCTGCCTAGCAGAAGGAGAAGACGTGGCTCTCTCAGGAGCCAGTCTCCTGACCTATTTTTATTCCTTTTCTGGAATTCTTTTTTATTTTATTTTTGAGAATTTTCTGTCAACTGTCGGCTGGGCAACAGGTTGGGTACAAGATATCCTCGTAGTCTTCCCTGTCCGACCATCGAGCGTGCTGATCCTCGCCTTGGGTGCGTGAGACTCAGTTCACGACAGGCCCCATGACTCCAGGGGTGGCCGGGTTTGCTTTCATGCTCCCACGGTCCTCTCAAGACTGAACAGTTCCTGACTGACTGTATCTTTCACGGTGGACCGGGCCGACAGCTACTCAGTACTGCACTGTGATAGTCCTGTCAGAAACACACCAGTGGGTCCCTCAGGGGACGGGTAAGTAGTCTCTCCTGCCTGCAGGTGAGTACAAAAGGCTGTGTTTCTCTGTGGGGGATTTTCCCTGTCTCCCCCTGTATTTCATTGTCACTCTCTGTCACCATTGCTGGCGCTGTGTTGTGTGGGGTGCCTGGGGGTCACACTGTTATTGGAGGGGCTAATGCTGGTCTGCAGATATGCTTGGGGCCTTTTTTGTGTATTTTGGGGCCTGAGCACCGAGTGGCGCTGTGTGTGTGCTGTTTTTTTCACTTTTGCTGAGTCATGGCGGCCATCTTGCTGCGGATCGCCTCAGTGAAGTGTGGCGGCCATTTTCTTGTAGCCCGCGCGCTCTTCAGCACTAGTTTTGGCCTCTAGCGCTGCTGTAACAGCGCGAATCTCCTCACAGCTCACCAGCGCTGACACAGTGCGGTACAGACAGTGGAACTGAGCGGTCCCTGGTCCGGTTTGGTGAGTCCCCTGGGCGCCCCCTCCTCAGTCAGCACAGCCTGTGGGTGGACTTTTTATCTGAGGAGTCTGAGGGGGGCAATATGGAGTCTCTGTCACCAGCTTCCCCTAAATGTCAGTGGACAACAGGCAGTGCTTCAGCACCTGCGGTCCCTAGGGACCAGTTGTGGGCAGTCCTGGAATCATTTCTGACCAGGATGGGAGCTGTGTGCAAGCGCAAGGGAGCAAAAAAGCGCCCTCTCCCCACTTTAATTCATGAGGGCAGTGCGCTGATTCAGATATGGGCCTAGCCACTACCGCTCAGGACCCTAGTTCTGAATGTATTGGATGGTTTTGAACAGGACATTCCTTATGAGGAAAACTCCAGTTCTGAGTCAGTAAACGACAGGGCGCTTGTTAGTGTACTCATGACTGCGGCGAGGGACACTCTCAAGCTAAAATGCTGCGGATGCAGAACCTCAGGCGGATACAGTCTCCTTTGGTTCTTTTAAGGCCAGGCCTTCTAAAGAGGTTTTTCCATATGTACTTTCTTTGACCAGCTCATTGATAAGGTCTGGGAAAAGCCGCAGAAGAATTTTTTTTATGGTCCCGCGGCGTTTGTTTATCAGATACCCCTTGAAGATGCCCTACTTAAAAAGTGGGCTTCTCCCCCAGGGTCGACCCTCCAGTCGCCCGGTTGAACAAGGCCATCACTCTCCCGATGGAGGGGACTCTTGCATTTGAAGACCCCACTGACAGGAGGTCAGAAGTGGTGAGCAGAGCCATGTTTGCCTTGTTGGGATCCGCCCTATGGCCTGTGGTAGCGGCGACCCTTGTGTCTTAAACACTTACAGGTTGGGCAAAAATGTTGCACCTAGCTGTACAGGAGCATAATCCTCCTCCAGACACAGTTGCTTTGGCCCACCAACTGGTTCAGGGCCTGGTTTATGTGTGCGACGCCACGTTGGACGCGGCCCCTTTAATATCCAGGGCCTCTGTCTCGGCGGTGGTATTGCGTCGTCTTATCTGGTTGAAGTGCTGGTCTGCTGACCTAGCCTTAGGAAGCTCCTGACGGATCTACCATTTAAAGGTGGTAGACCTTTCGGTGCTGCTCTGGATGACATCGTCATGGGAGGTAAAAGCACTCTTTTTCCTTAGACTGGCAAGGGTGAGGAGGCCCGCCGCAAACAGGGGCCTTCCTTTCCAGCAAAACGGGGTTTTTTCGTCAGTCAGTCCACGGGTAGGCCCTCTCAGACTGACGGCAGTGCGGCTGGTGGGCACAAGTGCCCCTGGGCGCGTAAGCCGAACAAGCAGCTCCCAAGCCCGCCTCCGCGTGAAGTCTTGCCTCCGCCCAACTCTGGGGTGGGGGGACGACTTCGCAGGTCACGAATCGGTGGTCCTCCCGAATCTCCGACTGGTGGGTGTGCGAGGTGGTCACCTCAGGATACAGGATAGTATTCCGATCCTGGCCCCCAGACAGATTCTTTCCCTCAAATCTTCCTCTCCTTCCTACCTGTCGGGCAGCCCTCTTGGGGGCTGTACAGGATTTGATCAGGTCCGGAGTGATTGTGCCGGTTCCGTCACAGGAGAGTTTTCAGGGATTCTACTTGAATTTGTTTGTCGTCCCAAAAATAGGACGTGGTTCGACCTATCCTGGACCTCAAGGCCCTGAATGCCTTCGAGAAGGTGCAGAAATTCCGCATGGAATCTATTCGCACGGTGATCGCTACACTCCACCAAAGGGATTTTCTTCTGGCGTCCTTGGACTTCAAGGACGCCTACTTGCATGTTCCGATCTGCGCAAGTCACCAGAAGTTTCTGCGCTTTGCGATCAGCGAAGTCCACTATCGATTGTGGCTCTTCCTTTCGGCCTAGCCTCGGCACCAAGGGTGTTCACCAAGGTGCTTGCTCCGGTTCTAGCCTTCTGTTACAGCGAGGTATTGCTGTCATGGGCTATCTGGACGATCTTCTGCTAAGAGCAGAAAGTGGATCAGACTTAGAGGAAAGGTGACTATCGTCAATTAGACCCTCAGAGACTCGGGTGGTTCCTGAACATTCAGGAGTCAGTCCTGGTCCTGACTCAGTGTCTGGAGTATCTAGTTCTGATTCTGGACTCCTTGGAGGCAAAGGTATCCTACCTCTGGAGAAGTTGCTGACACTTCAGTCTGCGGTGCGGGTGCTGACATCCCAAAAATGGTTGTCAATCCGTTTTTTGCATGAGAGTCCCGAGACTCGTGGTGGCCTCCTTCGCGGCCGTTCCGTATGCCCAATCACACACCAGGGCATTGCAGAAGGAGATCTTGTCCACCTGGGACAAATCCCCGTTGTCCTTGGATCTTCAGATCCAGGTGATTCACCTGGTCAGGGTGCCCCTGACATGGTGATTGAGATCCTCGTCTCTTCGGTCCGGAAAGTCGTTCCCCTCCCATCCAATGGACAGTACTCACGACGGACACCAGCCTGACGGGCTGGGGTGGAGTCTGGGGAGTCCTGTCGGCTCAGGCCTTGGACTCCGGACGAGCCTGTTTACCAATCACTGTTCTGGAAATACGGGCCATCGGACTGTGTCTCTCCTCAGGTCGGAGAGAGTACGGGGTCGCTCCATCAGGAGCCAGTCAGACACCGCCACGGCGGTGGCGTATGTAAACCATCTAGGGGGAACTCGGAGCTCAGCTGCAGCTTCCGAGGTAGTCCGTATCCTGAAGTGGGCCGGAAGAAACGTGCCGGCTCTGTAGGCCATTTTACATTCTGGGCATAGACAATGGGCAGGCGGACTATCTGAGTCCCCAATCGCCAGACACCGGACCAAGAAGAGTGGTCCTTGCATATTTCAACTCCTTTACCGACGGTGGGGCACGCCGGATGTGGACCTGATGGCCTCTCGACTCAATCGCAAGGGTCGAGGTTGTGGCCAGATCCAGGGATCCTTGGGCGATGCCTCGGATGCGTTGGTGGCCCCATAGGGTCCTTATCGCCTGATATAAACTCCGGCGATCCTAATTGTTCCGGATTGGCCTCAGCATCACTGGTACGCTGATCTGGCACGTCTCGTCGCGGACGTTCCCTGGCGGTTTCCGATGCGGGAGGACCTTCAGTCTCAAGGTCCTATGTTTCATCCGGCTTACAGTCTCTGGCTTTTACGGCAGGGCTGTTAAAAGCCAGGTGTTGAGGGACTGAGGTCTCTCGGACTCGGTCATTTTGACCATGTTAAGGACACGGAAGTCTTCCTCCAGGCAGATCTATCACCGTGCCTGAAAAGCTTATATCGCCATGTGCGAAGCGCTGAACTGGCGTCCTCGGACGTATTCCGTCCCCAGAATCCTGCATCCTCTGCAGTGTGGAGTGACCCAAAAGCTTGCTTTGAGTACCATAAAGGATCAGATTTCGGCCTTGGCCGTCTTCTTTCAGCGACCTCTAGCGGGTCATTTTTCTTGGTTAGCACCTTGTGTTGGGGGTTCGCCATGTGCTCCCTCCTGTCAAGCCTCCTCTCCCACCGTGGGATCTGAATTTGGTGCTCTCGGTCCTCCAGGAACCTCCTTTTGGGAATATCGGGGATATTCCCCTCTTGTCTTGTCTCAGAAGGTGGCCTTTTTAGTGGCAATCACTTCTGTTTGACGGGTGTCTGAGTTGGCGGCTTTGTCCTGCAAGTCGCCATATTTGGTCATCCATAAGGATAAGGCGGTGTTACATCTGCGACCTTCCTTTTTTGCCAAAGGTGGTGTCGACCTTTCACCTACATGAGGACATTGCCCTCCCGTCCTTGTGTCCTCACCCATCGCATCCCAGAGAGTTTGCGCTGCACATATTGGAGGTGGTACGAGCCTTACGGGTGCACCTGTCTGCTACTGCTTCTATTCGGAAGTCCGACACACTGTTTGTGACTGTCTCTGGTCCATAACAGGGCCAAGGGTTTCATCTGCCATCATTTTAGGGGAATCAGACAAACCGTCATTCAAGCCTATGCTCTCAAAGGGCGGGCGCCTCCCTTTCCGGTTACGGCGCATTTCACCAGGGCAATTGGTGCTTCCTGGGTTTCCCGACATCAAGCGTCGGTTGCACAAGTGTGCAAGGCGGCGACCTGGTCGTCTGTTCATGCCTTTTTAAGATTTTTATAAGGTTAATGTGGCTGCATCTTCGGATGCTTCCTTCGGCCGCAGGGTGCTGCAGGCCGCTGTTTAAAGTTGCGACTCCTCCGTTGAGGAGCTCTGCCTTATTGGAGTGAAGTTTTGGTTTTTCCATTTATACTACTCCCATCCCTCTTGACACTGCTTTGGGACATCCCACGTGTAAAGTGTAAAGAGACACCGTGTCAGTCCATGGATGGTAAGAGAAAATAGGATTTTTTGTACTCACCGTAAAATCCTTTTCTCTGACATCCATGGACTGACACGGCACCCACCCTTCCTTTTTAAGTTTGTACTGCTTTGTTACGAACTGAAGTCTGCTGACTGTAGTGGGAGGGTTATGTCGGAGGGACCGCCCCCTGGGTGGGGCTGTTCAGCTCTGGCTTTTAGAATGTATGTATAACATTTCATTCTGCCTAGGTTTTCTCCTGCAGGCAGGGACATAACCCACGTGTAAAGTGTAAAGAGACACCGTGTCAGTCCATGGATGTCAGAGAAAAGGATTTTACGGTGAGTACAAAAAATCCTATTCCCTATTTTGTAGGCGCTATAACTTTTGCGCAAACCAATCACTATACGCTTATTGCGATATTTTAGGGAAAAAAAATGTAGAAGAATACGTATCGGCCTAAACTGAGAGAAAAAAATTGTTTTTCCCTTATCGTCTTTCAGGACAGCACATGAGAGAGTGGCTCCACCCACTAGGAAACGGGAAACACAATCTCCACCATTTTAAAAGGAGGCGACTCCCCACATCTCGTCAGTTTTTGTGTTTCCTCCGGCAAGGGAACACCTAGTAGGAGTCAGGTCTCTTAAGGTGCTGTCCTGAGAGGCCAGGCTGCCTACCCCACCATACCTTATTTTTCCAGAGAGTCCGATCCTCTCACACCGCGCCACAGGGTAGTAGGTAAGTGGGCTCCTTCTCCCTCTTCAGCTCAGAGGAGCAGGGACTGTTCCTGGAGCCGCTCCTTAGGTTGTTTTTTTTTTTTAACCGCATGTCGGCGTTACAGGCCGCCGCCATCTTTTTGGTGTCTGAGTAGAGACTCAGCTAGCAGGAAGTGAGGTATCCTGCAAGGGGTGGCACTGAGATCAGGCGCAGAGTCATTTCCGGCGGAACTCGCGCAGGGGGAGAGGGGAGGAGAGGTCCTGGTGCCTATAATTGCATTTCCGGTCCGGCGCAGCGGTGTCTCTGGACTCCGGAACCGTCGTTCGGAAGCCACAGAACGAGCGCTGCTCCACGATGGAGACTGTGACAGCAGCGAGTGGCACAGGCACCAGCAAGGCCCAGGTAAGGGGGTATGTGGTATCTACCCTGTATACTGTAGGTGCCTCTCTGGTTTTTTTTTTTTTTTTTCCCCCTGGTGGCTGGGGCCTGTCTGGGCACAGGATGTTGGCTGTTAAACTAACTGTGCACCTGGGAGAGCTCGTTAGGAGGCAAGTTTGACTTACTAAAAAGGGATGCTGGTGTTTTTTTCTCTTTTTGTCTTTTTTGTGTGGCAGGCTAAGAGCTCTGACCCTCCTATCAAAAAGAGATGTCCCTCATGTAAAGCAAAGTTACCAGAGGGCTGGAAGAAAGCTTTATGATAAATTTGTGTCGATTCCTTAGTGAAGGAAGAAGCTTCTTCTGCATGCAGCGATTTAATCGCATCGGTCAAGAAAGAGCTAGATGCTACCATACAATCTTTTCGCTCTTCTCTTGCAACACCATCCCTGAGTCAGCCAACTACCTCAGGATCCTCTCAGGGCTCACAATTAATCCCAGGGGTAGAGGCTGAAGCTGGCCCTCCTACCCAAGGGGAGCATTCCCCCTCTCACTCCAGGGAAGATGAGGAGGAGGAAGAGGAAGAGGCTGGAGATGCACCTTCAAGATACAAACTGTCCTTAGAGCAAGTAGACAGTTTGTTGAAAGCAATATATGCAACATTGGGAATAGATGAAGAAAAGAGAATTATCGCTGCATGACCGAATGTATGCGCAGGGCTTAGTGAAACAAAAAGTCGCACTTTCCCTGTGCATTCAGTAATCTCGGAAGCCATTAAAGAATGGGCTGATCCAGAGAAAAAATCATTTTTCCCAAGAGCGCATAGAAGACTCTTTCCGTTCAGTGAAGATCCAGATGCACTTTGGAATAAAATTCCAAAATTAGACGCAGCGTTTCCAGGTCAACCGACCTTGGCATTTGAAGACATGGGTATACTCAAAGATCCCATGGACAAAAGGATCGATGAGCAGCTTAAAAAAGCTTGGCAATCCATCATGGGTAACCTTAAACCAGCTATGGCTACTACCTGTGTCTCCAGGAACATGGCGTTCTGGCTGAATCCGCTCAAAGCCCATATTATAGCAGACTCACCTAAGCAGGAGATCCTTGATTTTTTTTCTACTGTAGCAGGAGCGGTAGCTTATATTTCTGACGCTTCTGCAGAATCAATAAGGATGTCAGCCAGATCTGGGGCCTTAATCAACTCAGCCAGGAGAGCTCTATGGCTTAAGACATGGCCAGGGGACGCTGCTTCCAAAAATAAGTTATGTGGAATTCCTTTTTTTGGAGATCTTTTGTTCGGTCCTGATCTAGATTCTGTTTTAGATAGGACAGCGGACAAGAAGTCCTTTCCTGTTAAAAAGAAAAAACAACCAGTTAAGCGTTTTTTTCGACCTCAAAAAAATCAGGATCAGGGAAGCAGGCCCCAAGAAAAAAGGAATTGGTCGGCGCAAAAAGGTAAAGGCAGAAGGAATGTCCTCTTCAATCCTCCTGCGCCAACCGATAAAACGCAATGACTTGTCATTGCCTGTGGGGGGAAGGCTTCAAAAATTCCTTCCTCTTTGGGCAAGCGTGACGGAAAACACATTTATTTTGGACACGCTAGCCCAGGGATACAAAATAGAACTTTCGGATCTTCCTCCAGAAAGATACTGTGTAACAGACCTGCCAAGGGACACAACAAAGGCCCTAGCCATGAAGAACCTGTTGGGGAAATCTGATGAGACAGGGTGTTGTGGTTCAGGTATTTCCAGAGGAACGTTACCAGGGTTTCTATTCCCAGATCTTCCTGATAAGGAAACCATCAGGAAGCTTCCGTCTCATTCTCAATTTGAAACCGTTAAACAGGTCAGTCCAATACAGGCGGTTCCGCATGGACTCCATTTTTTTCGGTGAAAAATCTTAGTCAAGGGATGCTTCATGGCGTCAATCGACTTAAGAGACGCATACCTGCATGTGCCCATAGCCCCTCAGTCTCAAAAATACCTAAGGTTGGCAATAAATATGGGGAAGGAGGTGCTTCATTTACAATTCAAGGCCCTCCCGTTTGGTCTATCATCCGCTCCGCGGATATTCACCAAGATAATGGCGGAAGCTCTAGCTCCTCTCCGTCTACAGGGAATCTCGGTCATCCCTTATCTGGACGACCTCCTAATTTTTGCCCCTTGCAGAGAGAGGTTGCAGGTAGATCTAACCAAGGCCCGCAGTCATCTGGAAGCCTTGGGCTGGATTGTAAATACTCAAAAATCAAGTTTCAATCCTGCTCAAAGAGTTCAGTTTCTAGGTTATCTGATAGATTCTGTAGAGCAAAGGATTCTTCTCCCAGAAGAAAAAGACAAGGTCTTGAGTGTAGTAGCCAGTCTTCAGACAAACCAGGAGGTGTCAGTCAGGAGGATTATGTCAGTCCTGGGTACCTTTTTAACCTCAACAATGCCGGCCATTCAATGGGCGAGACTCCATTTCAGGCGCCTCCAGCGTTTTCTTCTACAGGTATGGGATCACAGCCCAGAAACCTTGGACACAAAAGTAAAACTCCCCACCAGGGTCAAGAGGACACTTTGGTGGTGGAGGAATCGGGCAGTTCTGTCAAGGGGCCTGCTTTGGTCCTTTCCGACAGAAGTAAGGGTCACGACAGACGCCAGCAGTTGGGGGATGGGGAGCCCACTGGGATCAAAACATAGCACAGGGAGTTTGGTCCCAATCCGAAACAGGAAAGTCCTCAAACTGGAGGGAGTTAAAGGCAGTTGCTCTAGCCTTAGCTGCCTTCTCTCCAAACCTCCAAGGGTCCCATGTGCAGATTCTTTCAGACAATGTCACCACAGTGGCATACCTGAACAAACAAGGGGGCACAAGGAGCAAAGCTCTACTGTTGCTGTCATCAGAAATCTTAGAGTGGGCAGAGAAGCATTTACTCTCCCTATCAGCAGTGCATCTCAAAGGCACGCTAAACGAAGTAGCAGACTTCTTGAGCAGACAGAGTTCTAGAGGCAGAGTGGAGCCTGAATCCGGAGATATTCTCACTGATCACCAAGATGTGGGGATGTCCTCAGGTGGATCTGTTTGCATCAAAAGAAAACGCCCAGCTCCCTCAATTCTTCCGCTGTCTCGGTGCAGAGAGATCAATAGGGATAGATGCCTTGGCACATCCCTGGAACTTCCTTCTAGGTTATGCCTTCCCTCCTTTTCAGCTAATCCCTCTTGTATTGAGAAAGATACAGAAGGAAAAGGGATCAGTAATCCTGATCACTCTGTTTTGGCCGAAAAGAGCCTGGTTTTCCTCCATCCTACAAATGATGATCAAACCTTTCTGGCAGCTTCCTCTCAGACAGGACTTGCTACTTCAGGGCCCAGTATACCACCCAGATGTAGCCAGACTAAGCCTCACCGCTTGGTATCTGAGGAGCAGTTATTAACCACTTAAGCCCCGGACCATTTGGTAGCTAAAGGACCAGAGGTGATTTCAGAATTTTGCACTGCGCTGCTTTAACTGTAAATTGTGCGGACATGCAATGTTGTACCCAAACGAAATTTGCGTCCTTTTCTTCCCACAAATAGAGCTTTCTTTTAATGGTATTTGATTGCCTCTGCGATTTTTATTTTTTGCGATATAAACGGAAAAAGACCGAAAATTTTGAAAAAAAATGATATTTTCTACTTTTTGTTATAAGAAAAATCGAATAAACTCAATTGTAGTCATACATTTAGGCCAAAATGTATTCAGCCACATGTTTTTAGTAAACAAAATGTCAATAAGCGTATATTTATTGGTTTGCGCAAAAGTTATAGAGTTTACAAACTAGGGTACATTTTCTGAAATTTACACAGCTTTAAATTTATGACTGCCTATCTCATTTCTTGAGGTGCTAAAATGACAGGGCAGTACAAAACCCCCCCAAATGACCCCATTTTGGAAAGTAGACACCCCAAGGAAATTGCTGAGAGGCATGTTAAGCCCATTTTGAATTTTTTATTTTTTTGTCCCAAGTGATTGAATAATGACTAAAAAAAAAAAAAAAAAAATTACAAAAAGTTGTCACTAAATGATATATTGCTCACACATGCCATGGTTATATGTGGAATTGCACCCCAAAATAAATTTTTCTGCTTCTCCTGAGTACGGGGATACCACATGTGTGGGACTTTTTGGGAGCCTAGCCGCGTACGGGACCCCGAAAACCAAGCACCGCCTTCAGGATTTCTAGGCACAAATTTTTGATTTCACTCCTCACTACCTATCACAGTTTCGAAGGCCATAAAATGCCAAAATAGCACAAAACCCCCCCAAATGACCCCATTTTGCAATATAGACACCCCAAGCTATTTGCTGAGAGGAATGGCGAGTATTTTACAGCTCTCATTTGTTTTTGAAAATGAAGATATATATATATATATATATATATATATATATATATATATATATATATATATATATATATATAAAAATTTTTTTAATTTTTATTTTTTTTCAATTTTCAAAACTTCGTGACAAAAAGCGAGATCTGCAAAATACTCACAATACCTCTCAGCAAATAGCTTGGGGTGTCTACTTTCCAAAATGGGGTCATTTCGGGGGGTTTTGTGCTATCTGGGCATTCCATGGCCTCCGAAACTGTGATAGGCAGTGAGAAGTGAAATCAAAAATTTACACCCTTAGAAAGCCTGAAGGCGGTGCTTGGTTTTTGGGGTCCCGTACGTGGCTAGGCTCCCAAAAAGTCTCACACATGTGGTATCCCCGTACTCAGGAGAAGCAACAGAATGTATTTTGGGGTGTAATTCCACATATGCCCATGGCATGTTTGAGCAATATATCATTTAGTGACAACTTTGTGCAAAAAAAAAAAATTTTTTCGTTTTTCCGCAACTTGTGTCAACATATAAAATATTCCATGGACTCGACATGCCTCTCAGTATATAGCTTGGGGTGTCTACTTTCCAAAATGGGGTCATTTGGGGGGGTTTTGAACTGTTCTGGCATTTTATACACAACATTAGGAAGCTTACATCCACTCTTCTAACCACTTGAAGACAAAGCCCTTTTTGACACTTTTTGTTTACATGAAAACATTTTTTTTTTGCAAGAAAATTATGTTGAACCCCCAAACATTATATATATTTTTAAAGCAAAGGCCCTACAGATTAAAATGGTGGGTGTTGCATTTTTTTTTTCTACACAGTATTTGCGCAGCGATTTTTCAAACGCATTTTTTGCGTTCGCCATTGGGCAAGAGCAGGGCAGGACAGGGGTGCTTTTTTTTTTTTTTTTTTTTTTTTTTTTTTCTTATTAATTTTGCTTTTTTATTTTATTTTTAAATTGTTCCAAGTATTTTTTTTTTTTTATCATTTTTATTGTTATCTCAGGGAATGTAAATATCCCCTATGATAGCAATAGGTAGTGACAGGTACTCTTTTCAAAAAAAAAAAAAAAAAAAAAACTGGGGTCTTCTAGACCCTAGATTTTTCCTCTGCCCTCAAAGCATCTGACCACACCAAGATCGGTGTGATAAAATGCTTTCCCAATGGCGCTTTTTATATCCGGGGGGGGGCATTCCCTCCCACTGCTTGTAAAAGCAGTCCAGAGGCTAATTAGCCGCTAGGATTGCTTTTACATGAAAGCCGGCCGCAGGCTGAAAAGAGTGATACCAAGATGATACCTAAACCCGCAGGCATCATTCTGGTATAAACATTCAAAGTCCAGCAACATACCAGTACGTTGCTGGTCCTTGTTGGACATGTATTGTAATCTTTTTATTTCATGCAGCCAGTTGGCTGAACGAAAAAAGAGATTGATCGGTGGGTATGTCCACCATTAGAATACCGCCCTTCATCCACCCACTTCCAATGATGGGCATACACGCACCATTTATATATGCCGAAGCATGGGGGCATCCTCCCGCAAAAAAGTTATGCCGCACACACATGGTCGGACTTTTCCACGGGCAAGCCTCCGTCGGAATTTCGACCGTATGTACGCGGCATTAGGAGCAAAATCGCTCCTCTGCCCCAATGCTTCGGCATATTTGCTTTTTTTTTTTTTAACTGTGGTGGTGAAATCACCTCCTACAGCACTGGAGTCGCAGGGATCAGGCCTGTCTCTGCGAACGCTGCAGTTATGTGTGTTTTTGTTTTGTAAGTGACAGTGATCGATCGATACTGCACTTGGGTGGCCTGGGCTGGACGGAGGGGCAAAACGCAGGTGCCAGCAGGTATCTGGGCTGATCCCGCTAACACTGCGTTTTTGGGAACCCTAAACTGCTGGGGACGCTAGTATAGATCTGATCAGATATTGATCTGTTCAGATACTATACCACTAAGGGGGGTGTATGCTTCACGCGTGGGTGTTAGCGTTACTGGCACTAACCTGACGCTGCCTGGGGTGTGACGCAGACCCTCTCTGACGCTAAAACCTAATTGATATCACCCGCCGGGCGATCAGGGGGTTAAACCTTTATTGGGTTATATACACGGCGGGTGCCCTGACACTATAAAAAGCAAACTAACTAACCAGCGTCACCCAGGACACTTATATGGTGATCACTGGTGAAAGGGTTAACTAGGGGCAATCAGGGGGTTAAACGTTTATTAGATAATATATTGGGGTACCTGACGCTATAAAAACATGCGGCGAACCTAAAAAAAATTACTGGCTACGATCTGCATCACAGACACTAAGACAGCGTTTAGAAAAACGATCGCTTAGTGACAGTGGTGATAGGGGGTGAAAGGGTTACCTGGGGGGCGATCAAGGGGGTTAAACCTTTATTAGATAATATATTGGGGTACCTGACGCTATAAAAACCTGCGGCGAACCTAAAAAAAATTACTGGCTGCCGATCGGCATCACTGACGATGAGACAGCGATCAGAAAAATGATCGCTAAGCGACAGTGGTGATAGGCGGTGAAAGGGTTATCTGGGGGGTGATCAGGGGGTTAAACCTTTATTAGGGGGGGTTAGGGGGCTACACTGGACCTAAGACTAAACTTTGGTGACACTTTTACAGTCACAAATGTCACTGATTGCAGTGATCACTAAATAAATGGTCACTGCAATCAGTGACACTGTGACTGGGGGGTGATCTGGGGTGTCTGGGGGGGCCTGGGGGGGGGGGGGCTATTTATGTCCCTATGTGTCCTGGTGTCAGTGTAGTGTTGTGTGCACTGACCTGATGTCTTCTCTTGTACGGCGCTCGGTATATGTGAGCGCCGCACCAGAGATGACATCACTTCCTCCTGCTCCCTCTGTCTGACACAGACAGAGGGGGCATTTCCATTCGCCGGGAGCGATCGCGAGGGGGTGGCCAGAAACGAATGGCTGCCCCCTCATCCCGGAACGCTCCCGGACACTTAGCCACCGCTCACTGTATAGGAGGGGGGTCCGATTGGACCCCCCAACTATACAAAGACAATCACGTATGCTCTACGTGATTGTGCCTGTCGGTGCCATTCTGCCGACGTGTATATATACAGTGAGCGGTCGTTAAGTGGTTAAGGAACAAAGGACTGTCAGAGCCTCTAGTATCCACTTTACTCGCCAGTAGAAAGAGAGTAACTAGAGATATCTACGCAAAGGTTTGGAAAGTCTACAACTGTTGGTGTCATTCATCAAACCGAACCCTAGAGGACATTGTGTCGATGCTGGAGTTTCTACAAAATGGTGTGGACAAAGGTCTTGCAATTAGCACTCTCAAAGTGCAAGTGGCTGCCCTGGGAGTATACCTGGAAAAAACTATTTCCTCAGTTCCTTTGATCACAAGTTTCTTTAGGTCACTTACTAGAGCCAGACCAGTGCCTACTAAACATTTTTCCTAAATGGGACCTGTCGGTAGTTTTGCAAGCCTTCACAAAAGAACCTTTCGAATCCGTTACAGACAATCTCGTTGAAAGATTTGACTCTTAAAACGGTATTCTTAGTTGCAGTTACGACTGCGAGAAGAATCAGTGAACTACACGCTCTTTCAATAAAAGAACCTTTTATGTTGATTTACCCAGACAGGATTGTGCTTAAAACAGATCCGGGGTTTTTGCCAAAGGTGGCGTCGGTTCATAACAGATCACAGGAAATTATCCTGCCAACTTTTTGTTCAAATCCTTCAGGAAGAAGGGAGACTTCATTCCATAACTTGGATGTAAGAAGAATTTTATTACACTACTTGGAAATAACAAAGGACTTTAGGTCTTCGGACTCTTTATTTGTTGTTTTTTCTGGTAACAGAAAGGGACGCCAAGCATCGAAGGGGTCAATTGCTATATTGCTAAGACTGGCTATTTCTGAGGCTTATTCCCAGACAGGTTTGTCTCCTCCACAGGGAATACGAGCACCTTCTACTAGAGCTCTAGCCACTACATGGGCAGAAAAAGCTGGTGCCACCCCACATCAGATCTGTAAGGCGGCTACGTTGTCAAGCTATTTGACATTTGTCCATCATTACAGACTGCACATGCTGTCAGCCGATGATCAGGCATTTGGCAGAAAGGTCCTGCAGGCTGTTGTCCCTCCCTAGTTGGTAAGTCTCGATTATCCTCTCATGTGCTGTCCTGAAAGACGAGAAGGGAAAATGCAAGTTAGACTTACCGGTAACTTGTTTTCCAAGAGTCTTTCAGGACAGCAAACTACCCGCCCTTCTTGGTTTGTATATATTGATATGTACATACATGCTGTGATTAACCATATTCTGATTATGTGTTCCAGCTTGGGCCGGAGGTACTCTACTACAACTGACGAGATGTGGGGAGTTGCCTCCTTTTAAAATGGTGGAGATTGTTTCCTAGTGGGTGGAGCCACTCTCTCATGTGCTGTCCTGAAAGACTCTTTTTTTTTTTTTTTTTTTTTTTTTTTTAAATTGGGATATTATAGCAAAAAGTAAAAAATATTGTGTTTTTTTGTTTTTTTTTTTAAAAATTGTCGCTCTATTTTTGTTAGCGCAAAAAATAAAAACCGCAGAAATGATCAAATACCACCAAAAGAAAGCTCCTATTTGTGGGAAAAAAAGGACGTCAAAGAGCACCTGTCATTTCAGATCCATCATGGCAGCGCCTGTTAGCGGGCATCCACTCACCTGCTGCCGCCACGTCCCTCACCTTGTTGTGTCACTGCCGCATCACCAACCATCCCAATAAAGTGAATGGGACTGAGTCAACAGTGGGTCAGAGGAGCCGCTGGGCGACAGAATTTACAGTTGCTCTTCAAAAATTATAATTTTAAATCTAGCCTTTTTACTAGTGATTTAAATAAAACTTTATTAAAATCCAATCCACCCTGCATAACGCTATGCGATTTCCCTGAGCCGGGTAAAGCAGTCAATTGAGGATGCCGGGTAGTACCTATAATTCAAAGTGCCATCACAGGAAAAAATATAAAGTTCAGAATAAAAAAAGAAAACAAAGCCTTTGCTCTGGCCCTCGCATATAGACATATGCAGATAAACACGTGTACATAAACAATCATTGCCCTATACGTGTTTGGTATTGGCTTGGATGCCAAAAAGAGCAATAAATCCTAGGTCCATCACGGCTGTGATAAAAAGTATCAGAAATATTGCATGACATTAAGGCCTCATGCACACTGGACGTTAAAATAACATTATAAAAACGCCAATAGCTTTGCAGTGAGTTTTGCAATGGCGTTTTTCCGCATTTAGCGTTTTTCAATGGATCAAAAACATCCAAAAAACGCAGATGAGCCGTGTCTTTAAGCATTTATCTGCGTTTTTGTCGCGTATTTTTACAGCTGAAAAACTCCTTTTTTAGAACCCACTAGTTTTTTGTCAAAAAAACCCCCCAAAAAAACGCCACAGCCAAAATCTGCTAACATCCTGTGTTGTGTGCATGGACACATACAATAACATGATTGAGTTTATTGACTGTAGAAAAAAAAACGGCTGCTGTAAAAATTTCCACTGCCAGTATTTTATTCTACAGGGCCTCTGCTTTCAGATAAGCAATTCTTATGCCTAAAATCTGCATTATAGCGTGTACACAAGAAGGATGGGGCAGCGAAAGGGTTAAAGTGGTGAATCTATGCTGCTTGCTCCCCCAAACTTTGTCCCCCTCAATATGTAAGCTGGCTAAAAGAGGACCTGTCATGTTGCCTTGAATAAACAAAAGCGAACCATGTGCCTTCTAGGACAACAAATACAGTATCTGATCCCTGGATTGATGGTGGGGTATTACAGTGATCTGTGGTGTTCGAGCCATGGTGGCGTGTGGTTCTTTTTGGTGTCTCCCCTCTCCCCTCTCCCTCCCCTGGAAAGCAGTCTAGTCACTGCCAAGATTCTGTGTTTTTAAATGGCTGCTTGATCACATGGCTTCAACAATGATTTCTATATATTCTAGCCCATGAGTAAGTCCAACCATTAGTTTAGATACTCTTTGACGAGCAACCAGAAAGTCGGGGTGAGATATAGTCAGCAGTTCTTGCTATCTTTAGGTTATTGGCCCAGTTAAGCAACATTGTGGTGATTGTTGCTTAACTGGTCCTTTTCGTCTGCTTGAATAAACTTCTTTATCATTGCCCTTAGGAAGGGGAAAGCAAAAGGTTATTTTTAAACCTTTTGCTGTGTCTTATTGTGTCGCTAAATTTAGGTTATATATGCATGGTAGCAATAGCTAATGTGGACTTGTTCACACATGGGGAAATATTTGAAGAGGGTGCAGGTCATTGAGAAGATTCTGCTAGGATTTAAAGCGGAGTTCCACCCAAAAAAAAAATATTAAAAGCCAGCAGCTACAAATACTGCAGCTGCTGACTTTTAATAAATGGACACTTACCTGTCCATGGTGCCCGCGATGTCGGCAGCCGACGCCGAGCAATCGCTCGTCTCTCGGCTGCCCCCGCCGCCATCCTTGGTGAAGCGTTGCGGCTTCACTGCCCTGTTCCCTACAGCGCATTCTCCTGGGACCAGTGTGTTTTCCCAGAAGACAGCCGGGGGGGGGGGGAGAGAAAGTAGAGTGACTCCTGTGGGAGTCTTTTTCCTGGTAGTGGGTGCAAATGCCTGTATTATACAGGTATCTGCACCCTCTCCCCCCCTGAAAGGTGCCAAATGTGACACCGGAGGGCGGGAGGGTTCCGAAAAAGCAGAGGTTCACTTTTTGTGTGGACCTCCTCTTTAACTTTTTTGTTCTTCTTCTTTTTTATTTACTGAGGTGGATTTTCATCTTTTGTTGTCTGAAGAACCATAAAGAGAATTTTATGTCCACAATCATGTGCAGAAAGAAATGTTCTAGTTATCTAGTATCATGTGAAGGGAGAGTAATCTCCAGCATTTCTTTTAGATGTGCATGATCCTTGATGCGCATCCCTTCCTGGTCATAAACCAGCCTAGAGGATATAACCATCTAAAGTGTCAGTTTATTTCATTAGGACAGAGTCTCATGCAGATGAGTTTGATCAAAGTACATCTATCAATGCTGGAACTTGTCTGTACGTTTTTAAGCCGACCATGCATGGATTGAAATTCACCTGGTTCAGCTGAATTTGGATCCATGTATGGGCAGGGAGTTTGTACACTAGTTTAGATCCATGCGGTAGCTCTGTAGATCAACTTGACGTTTTTTGGGCCTTAGGCCCCTTTCACATAAGCGATCTGATTGGGTTCGGCTGTCCTCTTCTCTTTTTTTTTATTTTTTTTTTTTTTTTTTTTTTTTAGGTGGACCCAATTGGACCATCCATTCTCCTCTGTGGAGCACCAAATGTAAAACTTGTCTGTTTACACCCGGCTACCGTTTTACAGCCAGCCCATAGAGCAGCATGGACTTTGTCCGTGTCAACTCTGCATGAGCGGACACAGACCTGCCATCCACCTGTTCCACTCAGCAGTGGATCAGCTGATTTGATCCCCTAGTGAGCAAAAACAGATCAGGCCTTAACCACTTCAGATCCGCGCTATAGCCGAAAGACGGCCGCAGCGCGGGCCTGCATTGCCGGGAGGGCGTTCCTGGACGTTTTACTTCCTGCTTGCGCGGCGCCGCGGGCGCGCATCCATGAAAAGCTGTGCCCGCCATGTCATGCGGGTGCCGATGCGCGTGCCTGGTGGCCACAATGTCCGCCAGGTACCCGTGATCGGCAGTTACACAGCCAGGGACGTGGATCTCTGTGTGTGTAAACAGAGATCCACGTCCTGTCAGGGAGAAGAGCCCGATGGTGTGTCCCTTGTACATAGGGACACAGATCGGTCACCTCCCCCAGTCAGTCCCCTTCCCCCACAGTAAGAATCACTCCCTGGGAACACATTAACCCCTTGATCGCCCCCTAGTGTTAACCCCTTCCCTGCCAGTCACACTTATACAGTAATCAGTGCATGTTTATAGCACTGTTCACTGTATAAATGTGGTCCCAAAATAGTGTCAAAAGTGTCCGATCTGTCTGCCGTAATATCGCAGTCCTGACAAAAATCACCATTACTAGTAAAAAAAAAAAGTGTCATAAATCTATCTCCTATTTTTGTAGACGCTATAACTTGCGCAAACCAATCACTATACGCTTATTGCGTTGTTGTTGTTGTGTTTTTTTTTTTTTTTTCTACCAAAAATATGTAGAAGAATACGTATTGGCCTAAACTGAGAAAAATATTTAAAAATAAAAAATTGGGATATTTATTATAGCAAAAAGTAAAAAATATTTTTTTTTTTTGTTTTTATTATTTATTTTCAAAAATTGTCAGTCCTTTTTTTGTTTAGCGCAAAAAATAACCGCAGAGATGATCAAATACCGCCAAAAGAAAGCTCTATTTGTGGGAAAAAAGGATGTCAATTTTGTTTGGGAGCCACGTCGCATGACCGCGCAATTGTCATTCAAAGCGTGACAGTGCTGAAAATTGGCCTGGGCAGGAAGGGGGTGAAATGCCCGGTATTAAAGTGGTTTAAGTGTTTGTTACCCCAACACTTCGTATTCCTGCTATGTACCTGCTGTACAGTATGATAGTCTCCTGTTCTGTGTATTGCTTTCTTTTTGTGAAATTCCTGATGTTCCTGTCAGTCCCTCTGCTTTCCTATTACAAACTGACCACACGAAGCAGGAGAGCACACCATGGTCAGTTCTCTAGCTATGCTGAGAACTCGGTCTGCTCTCCTCCAATGACAAGATTTGTCCCAACATACCCCCCACCCCTCACAGCCTGTCACTGGGAAGCTCTGTGTACTGCTGCTTCTCTCTTCATAGGTGAATTTCACTCACCTATGATGACTAGAGATTTACTACCAGTTTGTTTGGGAATCTGAGAGAACGTGACGTTAAATGGGTCGGGGCCTTCATTTTGCCTGGCTACAGATTCAGGTTTATTCAAAAAATATGCATACTGGTAACTAAAAAACAAACCAGGGGCAGAAGATGAATGCAGGAATTGCACGTATATAATTGTCCTCGGTATGTAAACGGTGTCCCCTAAATCTGTCTGCATTTTTATTTCTTTCTTCTATTTGACTGGTATATCTTCAGAGACTAAAATGGGTTTTACATTTAAAAAAGTAGCGTTGGAGTGATATTGCTAATAAAGTGGTTATGTTCTGCACTAGTCCCGTGAGTATTACCGTACTACTCAATACTGCTGAGTGAAGACTCAGTGGGGAAACGGCTGACACTTGGGTTGGCAGGTGTAATGAGGCAGCGAATACACAGCATAAGCGTTTTTTTTTTTTTTTTTTCTTTGGTGTGCTGCAAACAGTACAACCAGCATATGACTCTATTAATTCATCATCGACTGATGTCAGCTGCTGTACGCTGGTGTCTACTTATTAAAGGATAAGATAAATCTTTAAGGATGAACTACAGAAAGATATTGAGTATTCTGTTATTAAACGTAATTTATTTTTTAATTCAAGCAGTCTAGGTTCTTGAATTTACTTAATATCTGCCTCCTACTGTCCCTGTACTGCAGAGCTTAGAGAGGAAGAAGTAGCACAAGGAGGCAATCAGGTGTGCTGCAGTGCAAGGAGCAAGCTTTATAGGAGGAGAGAGCAGAGAGATGAGCTCAGCAGTCTGCTACTTCTCTTTTCACTGTCCATTTCACAGAGATGGGGAGTGGAGGAGACCTGAAATTTGAATGTGAAACTGCAACAGAGAAAGATCAGGTTCCCTCTATTACTGGATAGGGCTGTGCTGTGGGGCAGAGCTTATGTAAATCTCAGTACTGGATGGACAGCAATGCCAATCCTGCAGCAGGAGGAAGCATTTCTTGCCCCCTGGGAGTCATCGGAATGAATAATTTAATCTTTGTAGCAAGTCACAAGGTGGGAGGCTGCAGCTGATCTGTGTCAGACATTTGTGAATACAGCCAAGAACTGCACATGTAACAGGAATTACTTGGGTGTGTCGTCACTGAGCCGACATCTCAGTCCAGAAAGTAAATGGTGACTTTGGATGATCATTCCTGGGCAAAAATGTCTCCATCCATATGAAATTGCGGAGATCATCACTTCTAGCCCACTAAGTCTATTACTAATACTAAAAAAAATGAATAAATACCCATTCAGCTGCCAACAGGTCCTCCTTGAAGCTGACGGCAGCTCAGTGATATAAGATTAATTTGTTTAGCATTACATGTTGTGACGTGAAGATTGAAAACAAACACTAAACGGGCCACGAGACGCGGCACATCTGCCACCGATCGTGTGAGAGCATGGATGGATGCAAACGAGAAGATGCTTAATGCAGCATCGTCTGCCATCAGACTCTTCCCACCTCAGGGGAGCAACCAGATCGAGATAATTTATGCTAAATTACATCCCAGAATTTATTCACAGGTAGAATTTGGAAGAGTAAATATTTATCGTGCAGGCTCTCACAGATTGTATATTTTTAGTAAGCGTCTTAAAGGACCACTTCAGATGGGACATAAAATCAATCTGGGAGCTGCAGAGTGTGTCCAGGAAAATTACAGCTGTGCTAAAGTAATACACTGATGCAAAGATCGAAGCATAAAACAAACCTAAACTCAAGCTCCTTTTGAAAAATAAAATAAAAATTTAATGCATATGGGAATGGTTATTTGAATATCTTTTGTGATCTGGGCACCCTGGCCAGATAGTACAGTCAGATCCTTGACTTCAGTAAAAAAAAAAGGGGGGGGGGGGGGTAGTTATGGTGCAAACTGTAATCAAGGATGCCAGAAACCATAAGTCTTGGATGGGATAGTATGGCATATAGGGCAAGGGAAGGGGTAAAGTCATACACTGGGTAGAGTCCAACAGAAAAAGTAGACAGTCCACAGCTCAGGGCAGGCCTCTTGAGAGAAGAAGAAAGAACACTCCAAAAAAGCGGAAGAAGAGGCGCCTTCTAAGTTCAGACAGTGTTGTATTTAATGCAACAAAGATTAAAAACTCTCACATTGAGGCAAGTATGTGTTGGCATTTTGGAGTAGTCCTGCAGTGGTGTGTCTCTGTGCATGCTGGTTCGGTTGGCTGTGCCGCTCGTTTCCCTGTAGGACCCGCCATCCAGCTCTGTGTGTGGTGGTGAGAGAGGCTAGAACACGCGTGGACCATAGCTGCGTGTGACATCACCGAAAGTGGTGCAACATGTTTCCGAGCGTGTGCTTTGTCAGTGGAGAGGATAGGTGCACTTCTGCTTTCCTATTTCAAACTGACCATGCCAAGGCATGGAAGCACATCCCACCTAGTGTGGTCAAATTGCTTCTTTGCATTCTATCTAGCACAGCCTGCCAGAAATCTAGTGGTCTAGTTGCTCACTGGGAAGATCAGTGTAATGCTGTTTCTCTAACTTTTTTCTCTAACAGTCTCCACCTCCAGCTCTCGAAGCCTCTTATGCAGCTGAGAACAGAGGTCACGTGATCAAGTGTAAAAAAAAAGACACAATATCTAGCGTGTAATATGCATGCGTGTATATACAGTGTCTCACAAAAGTGAGTACACCCCTCCACATTTTTGAAAATATTTTATTATAATTTTTTTTATGTGTAGCAAAGTGTAATTTCTTCAGCGTTGTCAATGTAAAGTAGTGAGTGTACAGCTTGTATAACAGTGTAAATTTGCTGTCCCCTCAAAATAACTCAACACACAGCCATTAATGTCTAAACCGCTGGCAACAAAAATGAGTATAACCCTAAGTGAAAATTAGGGTTGTCCCGATACCGAGCATTTGCGCGAGTACTTGTACTCGCGCAAATGCTCCCGATGCCTTTGCCGATACCTGGGATGGGAGAAGTCAGCGGGCGGAGTCGGCAAGCAGAGGGCGGAGAAGTCAGCGGGCGGGAGGGGCGGAGAGCAGAGCAGAGAGCTTGCAGCCGCATCATAATCAATCGGCGACCAGAGCCGTCACATTCGGTAAAGGAAGTGACGCTCCGTGTTACACTGTCAGTGCTTGAAAAAATGTGATGCCCATCTTGGTACACCCTGCACTCGGCCTCAAAGCAGCAGCGGACATCTTGTTACACCCAGCCCATGTAGTTCGGGCTGGGTGTAACAAGATGTCTGCTGCTGCTTTATTGAGGCCGAATGCAGGGTGTACTAAGATGGGCATCGCAGAGGCAGCATAGAAAAATAAATCCTCTCATGCCTATAAGTGCCCACTATCTGTCAGTGCTCATTAGTGCTACTTACTCAGTGTCACCTATTAGTGCCAGCCACCTGTCAGTACCATCTATCAGTGCCAGCCCCCTGTTGGTGCCAGCCATCACCTTGCTGTGAATGGACGCCATGCTGTCCCTTCAGATTTCTGTGCCGCGTCCGTGACGCTCATGCACGAGGGTGATGTCATTGCAGCGCAGCCATTCAAGTGGCCAAAGCCTGTGAACCCAGAAGACTGGTAACAGTGCACCACTGTAGGGCTTTGTTTTTAAGAAAAGCATTTCATGATGTGCAAACATACAATGCATACTAGCACATTATGACATTAACTTACTGTGTGTGTGTGTGTGTGTGTGTGTGTGTGTGTGTGTTGTTCTGAGTTTACTACCACTTTAAGGGGAAATCCGAAAGGTTTACTTTAATGTTCAGCTTCTTTTGGGAGAGAAGAGAAATAGCTGGTGCTTTCAAGTTTGACTCACTACCATTCTTCCCATGTGACAGTTTTGTGCTTGGCAATTTGCCATTTGGGCACCCTGCAATGTTATAGAGAAACTGTTCTCAGCCCTGTGTAAGCTCTGACTAGTATTGACTTTTTTTTTTTTTTTTCCTAAATTTCAGCTCTCCTATATACCAATAAAGCATTAATGCACTTTGCAAAAAATCCGCTTCCTATTAATTCTACACAGGCTTACCTTACTCTACATAGCTGTTAAAAAAAAACACTTATTCATTACTTCTGCATTACTTCCTGGACAGACTTTAGGTCATCACACAGGAAGGAATTGATAAGCTGATCTCGTTGGCACACACCCTGCATCATCTACCCTCAGCTGGTCAACTCCTTCCTGTGTCATTACCTAAAGTCTGTCCAGGAAGTAAGGCAGAAGTAATGGAGCAGTGTTTTTAAATTTCTTTGAAGAGTGAGGCGTGTGTAGAATAAATGGAAACCCGTTTTGATTTTTGCAAAATAAGTACAATAATGCTATATTGATACATTGGGGTGCTGTCATTTAGGGAAAAAAAGTAAACGTAGCATTTAAAGCGCAGTACCACCCAAAAAGGTAAGTTAAGCTTATTTGCAACCCCCCGAAAGGAGCCAAATGTGTTTTTGAAAGGTACCCGTCCCCACTTCAGGGAGACCTGGCTGCGGTGAAGTCCCCCGGATTAAAAGATCGCAATCTGAGTGGAAGTTCTCTCCCCTCCAGTCATCTAGGACACGTCACAGGTCCCAGATGGACTGCCAGGCCAGTCAGGACACACAGCATGACTTGCGCAGTGGCCATCCGGCATGCGCAGCCAGGCACCCACATTTGAAATGCCGGGGAGAGAAGTGATGGCGCAGGTGAGCACATCGCCGGATTTCCTACTGCGCATGTGCCACTCGCACGGCGCTTTTGTGAATGGGCGGCCTGCCTCCTGGGATACACACAGTTCCCAGAAGGCAGCGCGCCCCATTCACAAGAAGAGGAAATAGAAGTTCTCAATCCGAGGACAAGGAAGAGGCACAGCAGAAGGCAGATTAGGGGACTTCTGCATAGCAACAGGCATTTCGGGTGAGTATAATTTTTTTTTTTTTAATTATTATTTAGGATTTTTAATGTATTTTTTTTCTGGGTGGACCTCCGCTTTAAGTTGGCAGCTACACGTTTTGAAGCTGCTGACTTTTAGCATGGGGACGACTGAAGCTCCTCTTTAAACTTGCACACAGGTTTTTTTGCTCACACTAACCAGAGCAAAGTGTGTGTGTGTGTGTGTGTGTGTGTGTGTGTGTGTGTGTGTGTTTTATTATATATATATATATATATATATATATATATATATATATCTGCCAGCTTTAGTGTGGACCTGTTGTTATATTGCCCTGTCTAGGAGAAGCACATGTTCAGTTTTCAGTGCCCACAGGGTCACGTTAACTGTGCAGCATCTGCCAAAAACATAAATGTAATTTTTGGATGGACACTTTTTTTTTTTTTTTTAAAGGTTGCTGAGTTGTGGGTTCACGAGTTCATAAAACATACCAAAATTGTTATTTATCTTGGTTCTGGTTATGAGTTGTAATGATTGTGACTCACAGCTGTTATGCACAAACAGGTTTTCAGAATTTTATGTGGGGTCTCCATTTTTATGCCCGTAGAAATCCCTAGATCTCATCTCTCTAGGTGGGGAAGGACTGGAGATTACGGAGGGGTGAAGTGGGTATCATCTCCCCTCCCTCCCCACTTCCCCCCTCTTCTTCTTTTTTTTTTTTTTTTCTTTTTTCTTCCCCATCGACACATTATTCGGCTTGGGACTACAAGCCCACTTGATTATTAACACAAAACAGTATCACTTTTCAGATCAGTTTATATTAAGTATGCACTTTTTAAAATTTTTATCACGTGGAATAAGCTTATAATTGGAGCACTATTAATCACCAATATGTAGAGCAGGGGTCCTCAAACTTTTTAAACAGGGGGCCAGTTCACGGTCCCTCAGACAAAAATATACACGAATCCCCTAATCACAGGCTCCTCTTCCCCTATCGCAGGCTCCTCTTCCCCTATTACAGGCTCTCCTCCCCAGCAATATTACAGTGTCCCTTCCATTAAATCACAGCACTTCCCCTCCCCTTTTTTTTATATACACTTTTTTTTTTTTTTTTTTTTTTTTTTTATAGGCTTGGGAGTGCAGGCCTGCGTGACTTATAAACACAAAATAATATCCCTTGGAGATTAGTCTGGTGGGGTTTGTTTTTTTTTTGGGTTCCCCCTCTTCCTCCTCTCCTTCCCCTCCTCTATATATGTCTGTCCATATATCCCTCTGGCCAGTGTATTGTATCCAGGAGATTTTATAAACTAGTAAATAGAGAGTAAAGGGGACATAGGAGTGGACATATTCCATATAGAAAGGTAGACTACACAGGATATTAGCTTACAAGGGGATCTATGGGCAGAGGCTAAAACTGAGACCATATAAATGTTTTATTGATGTATGCATTGTTTTAATGTTTTGGATTGATAAAGATGTACGGTAAATGTAATGTTGAAAATATTAATAAAAAAAATAAAACAATCTCAGATTCAGTACCCTGCTCTGAGCAGAGGCGAGCAGTGTGTGCCTTTTTTGTAGCTGGTGGTCTGTGCGCTGCTGCCCATGCAACTGTATTGGCCATAGAGAATGATTAACTTCTGAAAATACAATTTCCTTGACTTATTCATCCTCTGGGCTTTGATTCACTCCAGTATGCAGATAAGTTCTGGCTCTACTTCCTGCTTAATGTTTTCTGGTCAGTGACTCAAAAGTATTCAAACAAATGCCTCTGCTTGATGACCAGGAGACTAGCATATTTAGAAGGCCGTTGGGATTGGTTATATCTATCAGAGGTGGGGGACTTGAGTCACTTGACTTAAGTCACCTGTTTGAGGACTTGCGACTTGCTTGACAGAATTCAATAAATGACTCGACTTGACTTTGACTTGTCACTAATGACTTGCGACTTGACTTTGACTTGGGCTATATGACTTGGCACCACTAACACTAACCGCAAGCCGCCGTCTGCCTACCTGATCAGCGTGTCATGCAGACAGATGGCGGCCATTGCAGTGTTCAAAAGCCGCGCCTCCTCGTCTGTGATAGGCGGAACACTCAATTTCACAGCAGGCAGTGTTCAGCCTATCACGGACATCCTCTTATCCTCTTCTGTGTTATGAGGATGAGCGGATGTCTGTGATAGGCGGAACACTGAATGCTGGGAAATGTAGTGTTCCGCCTATCAGACGATTAGGAGGCGCGGCTTTTGAATACTGGATTAGCCGCCGGGATGCCGCCGATCAGGTACACGGCTGACGGGCACAGTGAGGCATTGGGCACAGTGGGACACAGTGGGACACGGGCACAGTGGGACACGGGCACAGTGATAGTGCTGAGCTGATGGGAATGATATGTGATGTTCTGTGTCAGTAATGCTGGTTCTCAAATATCCAATATAAAATTACTAAAACTGGCATCCATAAATACTTGTTGAGATAGCATAAAATAATAAAACATAAATATTGTGCGTTTATATACTCCTGTATTAGTAAGGTGCTTAGAGCAATGATAAAGTGCAAATGATTTGTGACGCAGGAAAAATTTAATAACTGAGACAGTAGTAAAAGGTGCATGTATCCGTGGAGAGAAAAAATGGTACTAAGCAGTACCTGTACCACCAGTAAGGTAAGGTGCATGAATCCGTGACACAAATTTGTACTAAGCAGTAACAAATACTTGTGTAAAAAATTGCTGTGTTCATACAATAAAATGACTGTCCTTTTTAAAATCTGTGAGAGAAAAAGCTTTAAAATAAACGTGCAACAGAGCAACTATGTTTGCGAGTACAAAAAAGGATTCCTTATGGACTGAAAGCGGTGCTGTGATAAGGTGCTAGGTGATGAGTGGTTTAAACTTCTTGCCTTCCACACTGTGACTCCTGTGGTATTCGGATGGCCCCTTACCTCACTGCTGTGAGGTTACAGCATATAAGAGAAACCCCCTGTTTGTCCGACCTCCTCCTGCCTGGAAGGTCCCTTGGAACCTGGGGTAGTTGTGCTGCCTGGTATGGGGGGGGGGGGGGGCGCAAATCCTCTTGCCGTGGATACTCCAAAGTAATGTACATAAATGGGGGGAAGAGTGAAGGAATCCCAAGATAGTGTAGTATTGTTATGCAAAAGGTTTATTTAACCACTTAACGACCGCTCACTGTATATATACGTCGGCAGAATGGCACCGACAGGCACAATCACGTAGAGTGTACGTGATCGCCTTTGTACAGTTGGGGGGTCCGATCGGACCCCCCTTCTATACAGTGAGCGGCCGTTTATCGTTGGGGAGCGTTCAGGGATGAGGGTGTGACCATTCGATTTCGGCCACCCCCTCGCGATCGCTCCCGGCCAATGAAAATGCTTCCTCCGCCATGTGATGTAAACACAGGCAGGAGGAAGTGATGTCATCTCCCTCGCGGCGGTCTTTTCGATTCCGGCGCCGAGGAGAGATGAAGCAGGTTAGTGCACCAACAGTCCACTGACACGTAGGTACACTTAGGCACACATTTCACCCCCCAGTCACCCCCAGATCACCCCCCAGGTCACCCCCCAGCCCCCAATCACAGTGTCACTGATTGCAGTGATCATTTATTTTACTGATCACTGCTTTTAGTGTCATCTGTGATAGTAAAAAGTTGCAGGGCAGTTAGGATTAGACCCCTTTAGGTCCAGGGTAGCCCCCTAACCCCCCCTAATAAAGGTTTAACCCCTTGATCGCCCCCCAGGTAACCCTTTCACCCCCTAACGCCAGCGTCACTAAGCGATCGTATTTTCGATCGCTGTATTTAGTGCCGGTGGTGCCCTAGATAGCCAGTTATTTATTTTTAGTTTCACCGCAGGTTTTTAGAGCGTTAGGTACCCCCATATATTATTTTAACCCCCTGATTGCCCCTAGAGTTAACCCTTTCACCAGTGATCACCGTATAAGTGTCACTGGTGACACTGGTTACCCAGTTAATTATTTAGTTATTTAGGTAACCCGTCAGGTTTTTATATAGCGTCGGGTACCCCCATATTTAACCTAATAAAGGTTTTAACCCCCTGATTGCCCCTAGTTAACCCTTTCACCAGTGATCACCATATAAAGGTTACGGGTGACACTGGTTGGTTAGTTTGCTTTTTATAGCATCAGGGCACCCGCCATATATCACCCAATAAAGGTTTAACCCCCTGATCGCCCGGCGGGTGAGATCAATTAGGCTTTAGCGCCAGAGAGGGTCTGCGTCGCCCCAGGCAGCGTTAGGTTAGTGCCAGTAACGCTAACACCCACGCGCAAAGCATACACCTCCCTTAGTGGTATAGTATCTGATCAGATCTATACTAGCGTCCCCAGCGGTTTAGGGTTCCCAAAAACGCAGTGTTAGCGGGATCAGCCCAGATACCTGCTAGTACCTGCGTTTAGCCCCTCCGCCCTGCCCACCCAAGTGCAGTATCGATCGATCACTGTCACTTACCAAACACAACACACAACTGCAGCGTTCGCAGAGACAGTCCTGATCCCTGCGACCGCTAACAGTTTTTTTTGTAGCGTTTGATATATTTGCTGACGACAGTCGGGTGCTTTTTTTCCTGTGAATCTTACTAGTGTACCCCTAAATTTAGAGCCCAAAATGGCAAGTCGAAGGTACACTAGTAAAGAGGCCTACGAGATTCTGAGCATGACAGATAGTGAAGAGGAGGTCACGTATCTGTCAGATTCAGGCTCAGAATATCTTCCCGTAGAAGACAGTGACGTCAGCGGCCCCACGTCAGATAGCTCTGACGACGAAGTTGAGATCCCTGCTAAGGTCAGGCGTACCCGATCCCGATCTTCTGAGGTTGTTGAGGAGCAAGAACCGCAGGGCTCTCGTATCATGGAGCAGAGGAGTACTAGCGCCGCTATTCCTTCTGGTGAATTGGCAAGCACCAGCGGCCTAGTACAGCCTGGGCGTACATCCAGCACTGCAGTATCACGTGGTGACGTGGCGAGTCCCATAAGTGCAGTTCAAGCTGGCGAGGTGGCAAGCACAAGTAGTGTTCCGCTGCCACCGAGAAGACAAATGCAGGCCCGTCGTACCCATAGTGCTCTTCCTGCAGAATTCGCCTATCCTGATTGGGTCCCCACCACTTCTGCAGAACCCGTACTTCCCCCATTCACTGCCCAACCCGGTATTCAGGTGGAAACAGCTGATTTTATGCCAATCGATTATTATTCGCTGTTTTTCACGGAAGATCTCTATAGATCTATTGTGGACCAGAGTAATTTATATGCTGGTCAATTCATCGCCGCTAATCCCCAGTTGCCTTCCATTGCCAAAGATTGGAAACCAATTACGGTTTCCGAATTTAAGACCTTTCTGGGCCTTTCCCTCAACATGGGCACACATAAATTCCCGTCATTGCGTGCTTATTGGTCCACACACCCAATTGACCACATGCCCGTGTTCTCTGCCTCCATGCCCAGGAAACGATACAAGCAGATTTTGCGGTTCATGCACTTCAACGACAATGAACTTTGTCGTCCACGTGGGGACCCTGAATACGACCGGCTCTATAAAATTCGGCCCCTCATAAACCACTTCAACGAACGTTTTGCAGCCTTGTTTATTCCCGATCAAGCTGTCTGCGTTGATGAGTCCCCAATTAAATTTTCTGGCCGCTTGGCTTTCAAGCAGTACCTTCCCAGCAAGCGTGCCAGATACGGGGTCAAGCTCTATAAGTGCTGTGACAGGGCAACAGGCTATGTATGGAGCTTTATGGTTTATGAGGGTAAAGATAGTCAGGTTGAGCCGGTCAACTGCCCGGATTACATAGGGAGCGCTGGCAAGATAGTGTGGAACTTGGTGTCACCCTTATTCGGAAAGGGGTACCACTTGTATGTGGACAATTATTACACGAGCGTGCCACTGTTTAGTCACTTGTTTGATCATCAGATTGGAGCATGTGGCACCGTGCGACCTAATCGCCGGGGCTTTCCCCAGCGGCTTGTAGATGCCCGTCTTAGGCTGGGGGAGAGAGCCTGCGTAAAGTGTAATAACTTGCTCGCTATGAAGTGGAGGGACAATAAGAATGTTTTCCTTCTTACCTCCCTTCATGCAGACACGACAGTCCAAATTCCTACGGCGACTGGTGTTGTGGAGAAACCCCTCTGTGTCCACGAATATAACAAAAATATGGGAGGGGTGGACCTCAACGACCAGTTGATGGCGCCCTATCTAATTGACCGTAAGGCGAGACGCTGGTACAAAAAAGTGTCTCTATCCTTATTCCAATTGGCTTTGCTGAACGCTCATGTGCTATACAGAGCTTCAGGCGGGACGTTATCTCTTCTAAAATTCCAGAATGAGATTGTCACAGAACTCCTGTATCCAGGCGGTTCTGCACCTCACCATCCCCTACCAAATGCAGTAAGCCGGCTGCATGAGAGGCATTATACGCATCTCCTCCCGAGTACCCCTACCCAACGAGCCCCCCAAAAAAAGATGTCGTGTCTGTAGCAAGCGCGGATTTAGGCGTGACACCCGTTATTATTGTCCACTCTGTCCTGACAAACCTGGTCTTTGCCTTGGTGAATGTTTTGAACGCTTCCACTCAAAAGTGAAGTTTTAGCGTAGGGTACAGCATTTCACAGACTAGGACACACTTACACAGGGTCTCCCAAGATGCCATTACATTTTGAGAGACCCGAACCATTACAGTTGTTAAAGTTTAAAAAAAAAAGTGTAAAAAATAAAAAAAAAACTTAAACAAAACACAAAAAAAATATAAAATAAAAAAAACAAAAAGTTGTTGTTTTATTGCTCTCGCTCTCGCTCTCGCTCTCGCTCTCGCTCTCGCTCTCGCTCTCGCTCTCGCTCTCGCTCTCGCTCTCGCTCTCGCTCTCTCTCTCTCTCTCTCTCTCTCTCTCTCTCTCTCTCTCTCTCTCTCGCTCTATTTTCTCTCTATTGTTCTGCTCTTTTTTACTGTATTTCATTCTGCAATGTTTTATCATGCTTGCTTTTCAGGTATGTAATTTTTTGTTTTCAGGTGCGCCATTCAACTGCAGCGCGGAATTATTTATCTTGACAGCAACAGCGTTTGCTCCCACGATACATAAAGCCGTGACTCCAGTGCTGTAGGAGGTGATTTCACCACCACAGTTAAAAAAAGAGCATATATGCCGAAGCATGAGGGCAGCAGGGGCGGAGGAGCGATTTTGCTCCTAATGCCGCGTACATGCGGTCGAAATTCCGACGAAGGCTTGCCCGTGGAAAAGTCCGACCGTGTGTATGCGGCATAACTTTTTTGCGGGAGGATGCCCCCATGCTTCGGCATATATGCCCATCATTAGAAGTGGGTGGATGAAGGGAGGTATTCTAATGGTGGGCATACCCACCGATCAATCTCTTTTTTCCGTTCCGCCAACAGGCTGCATGAAAAAAAAGATTACAATACATGTCCAACAAGGACCAGCAACGTACTGGTATGTTGCTGGACTTTGAATGTTTATACCAGAATGATGCCTCCAGGTTTAGGTATCATCTTGGTATCATTCTTTTCAGCCAGTGGCCGGCTTTCATGTAAAAGCAATTCTAGCAGATAATTAGCCTCTAGACTGCTTTTACAAGCAGTGGGAGGGAATGCCCCCCCCCCCCCCCGGATATAAACAGCGCCATTGGGAAAGCATTTTATCACACCGATCTTGGTGTGGTCAGATGCTTTGAGGGCAGAGGAAAGATCTAGGGTCTAACCCCCATTTTTTTTTCAAAAAAAGAGTACCTGTCACTACTTATTGCTATCATAGGGGATATTTACATTCCCTGAGATAACAATAAAAATGATAAAAAAAAAAAAATGGAAGGAACAGTTTAAAAATACAATAAAAAAGCAAAATAAATAATAATAAAAAAAAAAAAAAGCACCGGTCTAGCGTCATATGTAAACAGCAATTGCATCATGCATGTGAGGTATCACCGCGAAGGTCAGATCGAGGGCAGTAATTTTAGCAGTAGACCTCCTCTGTAAATCTAACATGGTAACCTGTAAAGGCTTTTAAATGCTTTTAAAAATGAATGTAGTTTCTCGCCGCTGCGCGTTTGTGCGCAATTTTAAAGCATGTCGTGTTTGGTATTTATGTACTCGGCCTAAGATCATCTTTTTTATTTCATCAAACATTTGGGCAATATAGTGTTTTTTAGTGCATTAAAAATAAAAAAAGTGTGTTTTTCCCCCAAAAAATGCGTTTGAAAAATCGCTGCGCAAATACTGTGTGGGGAAAAAAAAATGCAACACCCACTATTTTAATCTGTAGGGCCTTTGCTTTAAAAAATATATAATGTTTGGGGGTTCAACATAATTTTCTTGCAAAAAAAAAAATGTTTTCATGTAAACAAGTGTCAGAAAGGGCTTTGTCTTCAAGTGGTTAGAAGAGTGGATGATGTGTGACATAAGCTTCCTAATGTTGTGCATAAAATGCCAGGACAGTTCAAAACCCCCCCCCAAATGACCCCATTTTGGAAAGTAGACACTTCAAGCTATTTGCTGAGAGGCATGTTGAGCCCATTGAATATTTTTTTTTTTTTTTTTTGTCCCAAGTGATTGAATAATGACAAAAAGAAAAAAAAAAAATGTACAAAAAGTTGTCACTAAATTATATATTGCTCAAACATGACATGGTTATATGTGGAATTGCACCCCAAAATACATTCTGTTGCTTCTCCTGAGTACGGGGATACCACATGTGTGAGACATTTTGGGAGCCTAGCCGCGTACAGGACCCCGAAAACCAAGCACCGCCTTCAGGATTTCTATGGGTGTAAATTTTTGATTTCACTCCTCACTGCCTATCACAGTTTCGGAGGCCATGGAATGCCCAGATGGCACAAAACCCCCCCACATGACCCCATTTTGGAAAGTAGACACCCCAAGCTATTTGCTGAGAGGTATGTTGAGTATTTTGCAGATCTCGCTTTTTGTCACAATGTTTTAAAAATTGAAAAAAGAAAAAAAAAAATGTCTTTCTTCATTTTCAAAAACAAATGAGAGCTGTAAAGTACTCACCATGCCTACTCACCATGGGGTCATTTGTGGGGGTTTTGGGCTATCTTGGCATTTTATGGCCTTCAAAACTGTGATAGGTAGTGAGGAGTGAAATCAAAAATTTGTGCCCTTAGAAATCCCGAAGGCGGTGCTTTGTTTTCGGGGGCCCGTACGCGGCTAGGCTCTCAAAGTCCCACACATGTGGTATCCCCGTACTCAGGAGAAGCAGCCAAATGTATTTTGGGGTGCAACTCCGCATATAACCATGGCATTTTTGAGCAGTATATCATTTAGTGACAACTTTTTGTACTTTTTTTTTTTTTTTTTTTTTTCTTGTCATTATTCAATCACTTGGGACAAAAAAAAAAATATTCAATGGGCTCAACATGCCATGTTTTGTGCTATCTTGGCATTTTATGGCCTTCAAAACTGTGATAGGTAGTGAGGAGTGAAATCAAAAATTTATGCCCTTAGAAACCTTGAAGGCGGTGCTTGAGTTTTGGGGTCCCGTACGCGGCTAGGCTCCCAAAAAGTCCCACACATGTGGTATCCCCGTACTCAGGAGAAGCAGCAGAATGTATTTTGGGGTGTAATTTCACATATGCCCATGGCATGTGTGAGCAATATATCATTTAGTGACATCTTTGTGCAAAAAAAACAAAGTTTGTCATATTCCGGCAACTTGTGGCAAAATATAAAGTATTCCATGGACTGAACATGCCTCTCAGTAAATAGCTTTGGGTGTCTACTTTCCAAAATGGGGTCATTTGGGGGGGTTTTGTGCTATTTTGGCATTTTATGGCCTTCGAAACTGTGATAGGTAGTGAGGAGTGAAATCAAAAATTTGCGCCCTTAGAAATCCTGAAGGCGGTGCTTGGTTTCCGGGGTCCCGTGCGTGGCTAGGCTCCTAAAAAGTCCCACACATGTGGTATCCCCGTACTCAGGAGAAGCAGCAGAATGTATTTTGGGGTGCAATTCCACATATAACCATGGCATGTGTGAGCAATATATCATTTAGTGACAACTTTTTGTAATTTTTTTTTTGTCATTATTCAATCACTTGGGACAAAAAAAAAAATATTCAATGGGCTCAACATGCCTCTCAGCAATTTCCTTGGGGTGTCTACTTTCCAAAATGGGGTCATTTTGGGGGGTTTTGTACTGCCCTGCCATTTTAGCACCTCAAGAAATGAGATAGGCAGTCATAAATTAAAAGCTGTGTAAATTCCAGAAAATGTACCCTAGTTTGTAGACGCTATAACTTTTGTGCAAACCAATAAATATACGCTTATTGACATTTTTTTTTACTAAAGACATGTGGCTGAATACATTTTGGCCTAAATGTATGACTACAATTGAGTTTATTCGATTTTTCTTATAACAAAAAGTAGAAAATATTTTTTTTTCAAAATTTTCGGTCTTTTTCCGTTTATATCGCAAAAAATAAAAATCGCAGAGGCAATCAAATACCATTAAAAGAAAGCTCTATTTGTGGGAAGAAAAGGATGCAAATTTCGTTTGGGTACAACATTGCATGTCCGCACAATTTACAGTTAAAGCAGCGCAGTGCAAAATTCTGAATTCACCTCTGGTCCTCTAGCTACCAAATGGTCCGGGGCTTAAGTGGTTAAACAGTAAAGTTTGCAAGTACTCACATTTTAAATGTATAAACAGGTATATCAAATACGAGCGCCGAGCTCGTCTGCGCCACATCCGGTGCTTGTGTTGTCCCTACGCGTATCGTCAATGACGATACGTGTAGGGAGCAGTGAGGTAAGGGGCCATCCATATACCACAGGAGTTACAGTGTGGAAGGCACAAAGTTTAAACCACTCATCACCTAGCACCTTATCACAGCACCGCTTTCAGTCCATAAGGAATCCTTTTTTGGACTTTCTCGCAGCAACATAGTTGCTCTGTTGCACGTTTATTTTAAAGCTTTTTCTCTCACAGATTTTTAAAAAGGACAGTCATTTTATTGTATGAACACAGCAATTGTTTCCAGAAGTATTTGTTACTGCTATGTACAAATTTTTGTGTCACGGATTCATGCACCTTTGCACTTTACCTTACTGGTTGTACAGGTACTGCTTAGTACCATTTTTTTTTTTTCTCTCCACGGATACATGCACCTTTTACTACTGTCTCAATTATTTTATTTTTCATGTGTCACGGATCATTTGCACGTTTGCACTTTATCATTGCTCCAGCACTTGCTGGTAATATAAGCACCTTACTAATACAGGAGTATATTAAGGCACAATATTTATGTTTTATTATTTTATGCTATCTCTAAGTATTTATGGATGCCAGTTTTAGTAATTTTATATTGGATATTTGAGAACCAGCATTACTGACACAGAACATCACATATCATTCCCATCAGCTCAGCACTATTTCTTTATATCTATTCACACTCAGGGTCACGGATTATATCTTTCAGTGCTTTGCAGCAGATTTATCTTTTTTATTATAGTAGCGCGGAATTACTTTCTATACACATTGGGCACAGTGAGGCATTGGGCACAGTGAGGCACGGGCACATAACCAATATTTATTGTCATCCCTCCTATTCTTTTTATACAGTATGGGGTAGATCAGTATTTTGACTTGATTTGTGACTTGACCAAAATAAATGACTTGACTTGCTTGACTTCTAGCAGGGACTCGACTTGACTGGCTTGCTTTTCGTCACATTAACTTGGGACTTGCTTGAGACTTGAAGGTTAAGACTTGAGACTTGCTTGTGACTTGCACATGTGTGACTTACTCCCATGTCTGATTATATATATATATATATATATATATATATATATATATATATATATATATATATATATATATATAAAAAAATCTCAAATCAATCTATATCTTTTTTTTTTTTTTTTTTTCTTTTTTCATTACGCTTTTAAACAAACCTGCTAGTCAAAAAGCATGCTAAGCACAAGGCAGTTTTTTTTTTTGTATAGATCGGTTTGTGTGTTACGCCCATAGTGTTGCTGGGCCCAAGGCATAGTGCTACTCCTAACAGTTCACAACTAGTTTAGCTGGATAGTGTCATCACCCTTGCATACGCTCAATGCTATCCCAGCAGTGCAAGACCTGACCGGTTTGGTGTGTGCGTAGCATCCCTTGAATTTAAAGATTGATATTGCCCTTGTAATGAAGGAGTAACTTAAGGTTCACCTATAACTTGGCAGTACATTTGGTAAAAGAAGGGAGGTAGGCTTTGTATTTTGGATCTGCCTGTGATGAAGACTTTGCAATTTTGTGCCAGTATCATGTGTTTTGTTTTTTTTTGTTTTTTTTTGTTCAAAGATTTTTATTAAAACAGAATACATCTACAAATAATCTCAATAGGTAATGGAGAACATATCTCACGGTGCATCTTGTGAAGTTTTGTACAATAATAACGGAATCTTCTAAACCAAGATATCGCTCATTATAATGAAACAGGGCTTGGTGGAAGTAAAAACTTTAAACACACTATAAAGAATCCGAGGGTGTTTACAATAGGAAGGGAAATAAATCCAGTCCAGTAACGGTACAAATCAAAAACTTTCCTCTGCAGGTCAAGGAAATAAAGACCGTAAAAATAGGTCTAGTCAATAAGCCTTATCTTTGCGGTAGAGATTATGGATAAAACATTTTGGTCAAGGTAAGAAGGAAAGAATTAAGAAGAGGGGGGAAAAAAGACAGAGGAAGAGAGAGTGTGAGGAAAAAAAATAGGATTTTTATAACAGCTTACCTGTAAAATCCTTTTCTTAGGAGTACATCACGGGACACAGAGCGACATAGTCATTACTAATGGGTTATATAGATACCGTCAGGTGCTGGCACTGGCAACTTCCAAAACCGGAAGTACCCTCCCCTATATAAGCCCCTCCCATCCGGGAGCACCTCAGTTTTGTAGCAAAGCAATAAGTGTCCCCAAAGAGGGGCGGGAGCTCTGTGTGCCGTGATGTACTCCTAAGAAAAGGATTTTACAGGTAAGCTGTTATAAAAATCCTATTTTCTTTCTCGTACATCACGGGACACAGAGCGACATAGTCATTACTAATGGGATGTCCTAAAGCAATGCCCAATGAGGGGGGGGGATACACCATATATAAGCTGAGCGCTATCAGACATGAGGATCTTTTGCGGCCTGCAACACTGCGCCCAAAGGCGACATCCTCCTGACTTCTAACGTCCACCTGGTAGAACCTAGTAAACGTGTGAACTGAAGACCATGTTGCGGCCTTACAGATTTGAGCCAGGGAGGCCTGGTGATGCACTGCCCATGAAGTTCCAACTGCTCTCGTGGAGTGCGCTCTAACTTTGAACGGAGGCGGTCTCCTTCTCAAGCCATAGGCTTGTATTATGACCTGTCGAATCCACTTGGCTAAAGTAGATTTTGACGCTGCCTGACCCTTTCTGGGGCCTTCCGGCAGAATAAACAAAGTATCCGTTCTGCGAATCTGAGCAGTGGCTTTTAGATAAGCTTTAACTGCTCTTACTACATCCAAAGAATGCAATAACTTTTCCTCTACCGAAGTAGGTTTGGGGAAAAAAGAAGGAAGAACCACATCTTGGTTCAAATGAAACCTCGGTACCACCCTAGGAAGAAAGGCTGGATGAGGACGTAATACTACTCTATCCTTATGGATAACCAGATATGGCTCCTTACAGGACATAGCTGCTAATTCCGACACTCTTTTAGCCGAACAAATGGCTACTAGAAAAATCTATTTCCTGGTGAGAAGCACTAAAGAAATATGCTGTAATGGTTCAAATGGTTGTTTCTGTAGAACCGACAGAACCAAGTTTAGATCCCATGGACATATGGGAATATTAACCGGAGGACTAATACGCATCACTCCTTGTATAAAGGCTTTGACTAGTGAATGCGAAGCCAAGGGCCTTTGAAAAAATATTGACAAGGCCGAAATCTGACCCTTGATAGTACTCAAGGCAAACTTCCTATCTACAGCCCATTGTAGGAAGTCCAGAATCCTACCTATTACGTACTTATGTGGATGCCATTTCTTGGCCTCACACCACGCGATGTACGCCTTCCAGATTCTATATTAGATCTGCCTGGATACCGGCTTCCTGGCATTGATCATGGTAGATACCACAGGATTAGAGAGCCCTCTCGTTTTTAGAATGTGGGCTTCCATAGCCAGGTCGTCAAACCTAGGGCTGGTAAGGAAGGGTGGTATATCGGTCCTTGCGAAAGCAGGTCCGGACGACGTGGGAGAGTCCAAGGACTCCCCACTGAAATTTTACAATCTCCGCGTACCACGCTCTTCGGGGCCATGCTGGAGCCACCGGAATCACTGGTTTCTTTTCTACCCTGATTCTGCGGAGTAATCGAGGTAACCATTGTGGCGGTGTGAATGCATATATCAGCTTGAACTGATCCCAAGGGAACACTAGGGCATCCGAGCCGCAAGCTAGGGGATCCCTTGTCCGAGAGACAAACCTGTCCCCCTTTGCGTTGAATCTGGATGCTAGAAGATCTACATCCGATGTTCCCCACCGCTGACATATTGTCCAGAAAACCTTGGGGTGAAGGGACCCTTCCTCTGGGCCTAATTGCTGGCGACTTAGAAAGTCCGCCTTCCAATTCTCCACTCCTGGAATGAATACCGCAGATATGGCTGGGACATATTTTTCTGCCCATTTCAGGATGTAATTTACTTCCCTCTGGGCTGCACGACTCCTGGTGCCCCCCTGATGATTGAATTCTGACAGGGGACCCTTGGAGTTTGGATGTCCATGCTACTAGGGCATACCGGGCTGCTCGTATCTCTAAGAGATTGATGGGCAGGGCCTTTTCTGCATCCGACCATCTGCCCTGGAGAGACTATTGCTCCAGTACTGCTCCCCAGCCTATAAGGCTGGCATCTGTAGTGACCACCTTCCAAGAAATCAGACTGAAGGATTTCCCTTTTTCCAGATTCTGGGGAACCAACCACTAACGGAGGCTCTTGCGAACGGAAGGGGACAAGGACATTGTAAGTCTAGGGCCTGAACTTTTTTGTTCCAGGCTGACAGTATGGCCCCCTGCAAATTCCTTGAATGGAATTGAAGGTACTGCTTCGAATGATGCCACCATTTTTCCCAGCAGCCTTATGCACAGGCGTATGGACGGCTGTCTTTTTTGTACCCACTAAGTGGATCAAATCTTTCAGACAACACCTTTCCTCGAGGCAAGAATATTTTTCTCTGGCCTGAATCCAACCTTAGCCCCAAGTATTCCAGACTTTTGACTGGTTTTTAGGGCTAACTTGTCTCGGTTGATAATCCAACCGTGAGATTCCAGATACTTGATTGTCTTGTGAACGACCACGTCTAGTTTTTTCACTGAGTGGTCTATCAGCAACAAGTTATCTAGATATGCCATTATCATTACACCTTGTGTTCTTAGATTGGCCAATAAAGGGCCAGAATTTTTGTAAACACTCGTGGTGCTGTGGCCAAACCGAAGGGTAAGGCTCTGAACTGAAAATGGCGCCCTTCTACTGCAAAGCGTAGAAATTTTTGGTGGACTGGAAAGATGGGAATGTGCAAATAAGCATCTTTGATGTCGATCGCGGCTAACCAATCCTCCCCTTGTAGGGCAGTGGCCACCGATCGGATCGACTCCATCGGAAAGTCCTGATATACAGGAATTTGTATAGCCCTTTTTAGAATTAATATGGGCCTCCCGTCCGCGTTTGCTTCGGGACTGTAAAGAGGTTTGAGTAAAACCCAAACCCTCATTCTTACAGGGGAACCTCCATAATTACTCCTTGGAGCAATAGTTGTTCTAGTGCCAACAAGAGGGACTCTATCTTCCGGGGATCCCTTGGCACGTTTGACCTCAAAAATGGGAAGGAGGAGAGTCTTTTAACTCCAAACTGTATCCCAAACATACTGCGGAGAGCACCTATCTGTCTTGATCGTGTCCCGCCAGGTCTCTTGCGAACAACTGGAGTCCTCCCCCCACCCGACTGAGTGGGGGCAACCCTTCAATGAATTTAACTTTGGGGGAGGTTTTGTACCTCCCCTGACCCAGGGTTTCTCATTACCCTGCTATTGTCCCTGTTTTTTACCCCCGGGAATTGACCGAGGAGGCCGTCGGAACTGTTACACAGCCGATGCCCCAGGGACTGGAGAAGCAGGCCTCTTAAAGAGGGACCTCTAACTCTGTTTTTAACCGGCAAGAGCGTATTTTTACCGCTGGAAATTTTCTGGATATATTTGTCCAGGTTTTCCCTGAATAAGCGTTCACCATGAAATGGGACGCTGACCAGCCATTCTTTACAGGGAGCTTCAGCAGACCAGTTTTTGAGCCATAGAAGCCTACGCATATGTACTATAGACAGCGTAAGGCGGGAGGCCTGATGGACTGAATCCTTATGGCGTCAACCGCAAAGCCTAAGGCTCTAGGTAGATCAGCTAGGGCAAAGCCTGCTGATCTGTCAAGTCCCTCAAGACCTGTTTCAACTGATCCTTCACTGCTTAGCAGACCCCAATAGCTGCTACTGCTGGTTGTGTCACCAAGCTTGCTGTAGAAAGAAGCAGACTTTCATAAGGACTCCAATCTTTTATCTATTGGGTTCTTGAACATTTGGACATTATCCACTGGACATGTCAGTGATTTATACATACAAGAGATGGCTGCGTCCACTGTAGGGACCTTCCTTTTTTTTTTTTTTTGATGAACTTATCCTCCATGGGATAGACCACCGGAAATCTCTTGGGGGAATAAATATTTTCTCAGGACGTTCCCAATCCTGGTAAATAAGCCCTTTCAGTAAAGGGTGAAGTGGAAAAGAACAGACAGTCTGGGGGCTTCTAGCGACCCCAACGAGGATACAGTAGTGGTTGATGGTTCCGCAAGGTGCATTTTTAAATGCTGATCGGACCATGTTAGTCAGAGACTGAACCCATAATCTTTCAGCTTGAGATGCTGAGAAAAGGTTCCCCCACTGTTGACTCCTCTATAACAGAATCAACCTTATCCCCTTCAGGCAGGTCGATCCCTGTATGGGACTGTTGCTCTGCTAACAGGCACTTTGAAGGAGGAGATGGAGATCGGCGTGCTTTCCCTGACAGGGAGGCAGCGATCAATGTTGACAATCTCTCTCTAATCCTCCCAGAGCTGAGGAAAAAACCTCCTCTGTTACATACACAGGAGCAGGTGAACTGAGGACAGCCACAGTACCAAGTACCCCTGCGGGGTCTCTACGGTCACTTACCTCTGAACTTCAGGGGAGACTGGTGCAGCAGAAGTATGCCCAAGATCCTCAGAGCCCGATGAGACCCCCTTCGCTTCCTGGAAGATTCAGTTCCGGAGCTTCTGGACGGCATATTCCTAAGCCTAAAGCTGAGGTATTCCAGCCGTAATACACCACTTTTACTGAGAATAGTCTAGCACAATTGCTGCTATATCACAGTTGGTGTCTACTAAAGTGCCTTTCTAGGGGATGCCTGCATCAACCGCCTCTATGTGCCTTTATATTGTTGCTAGCTCTGTCTGTGCACTTCAACAGCCAGCTATAATGTGCTTCAAAACACGCTGGACGCCCGCACATGCGCAGTAGCGCCGCGGCGCACACCTGAGCGCCATCCACCCGCTCCGCCCCTTTTTCCAGATCGCCTCTATGAATAGAGGCGCGTGCGCGGGCACGTGCGCCTTCGGCGCCTTTTTTGAAAACAACAAGGAGCTAGATGGGAGCCAGGGTCCCTTTGCCGCAGGGCCCGGGGATGGATGAGCGCAGCAACAGGGCAGAGGAGACAGCTTCCCAGCAGAGAACATACCAACTGCCTGGATTTGATTCTGGAAGAAAAAAATCCACATTACAAGAAAAAGAACCATAGCGGCCTCTAGTGTCTAACACAGGTACCGCGGTCTTACATTTTTTTTTTTTTTTCTTGCCTACTATTAAAATTTTTACATTTTCTCAGTAGTAACAGGCATACACAGAATATTAGCGGGAATACCGTTAGGTAACAGACAGAAAGACAAATTAGGCTTGGGGGTCCCCCAATAGAACCAAGTTCCTGGGGGCCCCCACTTACCTGTTCCCCGCCGCAGGACTTTGTTTGGTCCACAAAAGCCCAAACTTCACCTATCACGGCAGGCATTGTAATCAAACCTTCAGGGACCGGGTTCCCAAGGATTCCACTCCCCTGGACCTGTATAGCACCCTGCACAGAAAACATCTTGGTCGTGGGTATGACCAGAGCTCTGGATCCCAGGGTCCAGCTCTCCTAAGAGAAGCATTACAGGCAAAACCTTGCTCTTCTCTGCAAGGCCCGGGTACCGACCGTTTAGCTATGAAGCTTTTTTGGTCGGATCCGGAATAGCTTACTGAGGCCCAAAAGAACCTGTACGCAAGCTCAGTGAAAAACACATGTTTCTTCTTGGCCAACACCTTAGACACTGGCAAAAAACTGAGGTGCTCCCGGATGGGAGGGGCTTATATAGGGGAGGGTACTTCCGGTTTTGGAAGTTGCCAGTGCCAGCACCTGACGGTATCTATATAACCCATTAGTAATGACTATGTCGCTCTGTGTCCCGTGATGTACGAGAAAGAAAGAGGTGGTGTCGGCAGGATCACACGGATTCCCAGAGGGTTGTGGTGTCAAACAAAGGTGTCCTTTTGGAGTTTTACGGTTTGAGCAGATTAGTGTCAAAATCTGAGGGGAGAAAATTCTCCACCCAGGGTGTCCAGGTTTTGCAATGTTAGGGGGAATTCGGTCCAAGATGGTAGCTTCAATCTTGCTATGGATCATAGCTTGGGTTACTCTATTTTTCACTTCCGCTATATGTAGTTTCGGGATCTTCCAGGCTCTGACTATTGTCTGTTTAGCTGTTCTGGTTAATTGAAGGAGGAGGTGACGTTGGGCCCTAGTGTAGTCTCCCTGCACATGATTTAACAGAGCCAGGGAAGGGTCAGGAACTAAGGTATCATGGAGTAAGGTGGGAGCTATTTGAAATATTGTCGTCCAGAATTGTACAACAGGGCAGGACCACCAGATATGAACATGAGTACCCCTCTCCCCACAGCCTCGGAAACATGCAGGTGGGTAGGATGGCAGAAATTTTGAGATTCTTGCGGGGACAAGATACCACCGCATGAGAACCTTGTAATTTGCCTCCAGTGCCACTACATTTTGTGTAGAAGATTTTGTTTGCCCATATGCTTGTCCAGTCGTCTATATCCAGTGCTATTTGTAGGTCTTTGGACCACTGTGCAGCATAAAGGGTAAGGTCAGCTGGTGGGGAAGTGAGGTGATTGTAGATACGTGATATGATACCTGGGGCATGTGGGGTCCGAGTTGCAGATACCTTCATAAAAAGATAAACTGTCCAGGGAGGAACAAGTGCCTATCACTGTTGGGACAAAATGGGCTATTTGGAGGTAGCGGAAACATTTATTAGGAGGTAATTCAGCTTGGGATTGGAGAACTGGGAATGTTTTAAGAGCGGTATCCGTAACGAGGTCACAGATTCGGTTCAACCCTGCTTGGGACCAGAGCCGAAAGGAACCAGGTTCAGTGAAGGCAGGATAGAAAAGTGGGTGGCCTATAAAAGGAAGTAAAGGGGTATGGGGAGAAACCAAATTGTGTGCGCGTGTTTTTTTTATTTTTTATGTTATTTATTTTTTACACTATCCTGGAACTTGGGCTAGTATACAGGTGGTTAGAGCCAATTTACAAATGGCAGGTGGTAGCAAAGGCTTTTAAGCACTTTATAGCATCCGTCACCGTGTTTCTTCCTCCTCCCCCGCGCCCCCCCCCCTCCACAACCTTCTGGAACAGTCACCGGTCCCAGAAGGCTTTGTGACAATTTGAGAAGCACAGTGGCCAGCCTGCTGTGAAGCCACAAGGCGTTATGGCCGGCTGTACAGCATTATGTCGAAGACTGGTGAGGAAACTGGGGCCTGGGTAAGGTTGGTGCTGGATACTTGTCCAGGAGAGTGTCTGTTTTATTAAGTCAGCAGCTAAAGGTGTTTTTTTTTTTTTTTTTTTTTTTTATAGCTGCTGACTCCTAAAGTGGAACTATGCTGCATCTGAGCACCACAAACACTATTTAATTCATAGTAATCTCACCCATCCATCCAGGTCTCCATGCTTTGTTTTGCTGAGAAATCACTTTGAAAAACAATCTTGAGTAAGAGCAGATAATTTATGTAGCGTTTCCTGGAATCCATCTACCCTTAGCTCAGGCAAGAGGCGTGTGCTTAGCTGAGATCCCCCCCCCCCCACCTGAAGACTCCTGGGATGTATGACCTAATGTGCCTAGGCCTGGAAACCAGAAAGTAACTGAAGAAATATAGGGAAAAAAATGTAAATCAATCAATATGATCTCCTCCTTTCCCATAGAGCTGCACGATTAATCGTTAAAGTGGTTGTATACCCTCTCTGACATGTTTTACCTACAGGTAAGCCTAGATTAAGGCTTACCTGTAGGTGTTTGCAATATCTCCTAAACCTACATATTTGCCACAAAGCATGCACCGATGTCTACGGAGCATGCGCGCCATAGACAATGGTGCAGGCGCACTGAGAATAGCCATTCATAAAACCGGCAATGCCGGCTTTGACAGCTCCCACGTGCATGTGCGAGTGACGTCTTTGCCGCTCCGGCCAATCACATCGCTGGAGTGGCGATACCCGGAATAACCTTCCGGAGAGAGGTCTGCGGCCGGAGGGGGAGAAAAGGACGGCTTCGGGGGCTTCGATCGAATGTAAGTAATTCATAATGAGCTAGAATGCTAGTCATACTAGCTCAGGGTTTTCCAAACTTGCTTGGAATCTAGGAGCCAGCAAAAAAAGTTAAGAGCCAGAAACCCACCCCGTCCCGCCGAGCTCGCGCGCAGAAGCGAATGCATACGCGAGTAGCCCCCGCATATGAAAGCGGTGTTCAAACCACACATGTGAGGTATCGCCGCGATTGGTAGAGCGAGAGAAATAAGTCTAGCCCTGGACCTCCTCTAACTCAAAACATGCAACCTGTAGAATTTTTTTAAACGTCGCCTATGGACATTTTAAAGGGTAAAAGTTTGAAGCCATTCCACAAGCGGACACAATTTTGAAGCGTGAAATGTTGGGTATCAATTTACTCAGCGTAACATTATCTTTCACAATCTAAAAAAAAAATTGGGCTAACTTTACTGTTGTCTTATTTTTTTAATTGACAGACAATTTTTTTCCCCAAAAAGTGCGCTTTTGGGCATAGGGCCGCAGTTTAGAGACCGCTGTTTTAGATCAAAGGGATGAACTTGGGTCTGTAAATGAGGTCAGTTTAACCAACTGAAGACTAAGCTGTCTGTTGCTTACAAGTTAAAATCAGTATTTTCTGCTAGAAAGTAACTTGGGACCTATATATATATATATATATATATATATATATATATATATATATATATATATATATATATAATATATATTAAAATGGCAGTCATTGCGATATTTTATGTAACGCTGTAATTGTGCAGCGGTCTTTCAAACCCATTTTTGGGGGGGGGTGGGGGGAAAATACTTTAACCACTTCAGCCCCGGAAGAATTAGCTGCTGAATGACACTGCGTTGCTTTAACTGACAATTGCGCCGCCATGCGACGCTGTACCCAAACAAAAATTGACTTTTTTTTTTTTTTTTAAATCTTCCTACAAATAGAGCTTTCTTTTGGTGGTATTTCAGCATCTCTGCGTGTTTTGTTTAAAGAGCCCAAAAAAAAGGTGTCCTAGGGAGCGATACCAACTGGGGGGGGGGGGGGGGCTACAAGTGACACGACAGTGATCACTGCTCCCGATGACAGGGAGCAGTAGATCTCTGTCCTGTCACAAGGCAGAACAAGGAAATGCCTTGTTTAAATGGGCATCTCACCATTCTGCCTCTCCGTGACAAGATGGCGGGCCGCCAGCGAACATTGAGTTTGCCGGGCCTGCAGTCCCGGAGAGCGCGGCAGTGCTGCTTCTTAAAGGGGATGTACAGGTACGTCCATTTGCCCACCGCTGCTATTGTGTCGACATATCGGCGTGCAGCGGTCGGCAAGTGGTTAATGAACTTTTAAAAAAAAAAAAAAAAAATACTTAAGTTAGCCCAATTTTTTTTTTTTTTTTTTTTTTTGTTTTGTATAATGTGAAAGATGTTGTGCTGAGAATCGTGATATTTATTCTAGGCAAAACAAATCGTTATTCTCTTTTTTTTTTTTTTTTTTCCCAGAAATGTGCCGCTCTACTTTCCTATCTATTAAAGTGGTTGTAAACCCCTATAAAACATTTTTTCTTAAACCACCTGGAAGAGAAAGGCATAATGGGCTAATATGACTAGCATAATGGGTCATTATGCATCACTTACCTTAGATCGGGGCCCCCAAAGCCGTCCTCGTCTCCCTCTTCAGCCGCAGCCATCGCTGCGGCAAAAGCCGGAATGTACTTCCGGGTATCGCCGCTCCGGCGCTGTGATTGGCCGGAGCGGCGAAGACGTCACTCCGCGCATGCGTGCGGGAGCCGTCAAATTCGGCTAAGCCCAAGCATTGCTGGGACTTAGCCGAATTTGTGAATGGGATTAACCCCATGAATGCGCCGTTGTCTACGGCGCGCATGCGCCGTAGACACGGAGCAATGTCCTTTTTAGCAAATATCTCCTAAACCATGTAGGTTTAGGAGATATTTCTTGCACCTACAGGTAAGCCTTAATCTAGGCTTACCTGTAGGTGCAAGTTGCAAAAGTGGGTTTACAACCACTTTAATGCTGGCAACATAAGGATCATGGGGGTACCCGATGAAGAGGAGGGGCCTGGAGCAACGGTGGGCGGCTCCGCTTTCAGATAAAAGTTGTCTCAGCGGCGAATTCACCGCAAGATCACTTCTATTGGGGGCGGGAGAGGCCCCCCCCCGCTGCACTTCGGTGGTCTCTGCCGCTTACTGGAGCCGCCGTTAGCGGCAGAGACGATCGGGTCCTCCCTAAATGATTTTTTTTTTGTGTGTAAATCTGAGGTCTTTTTGACCCCAGATCTCATATTTAAGAGGTCCTGTCATGCTTTTTTTTTTTTCCTATTACAAGGGATGCAAAGGGCGGCAGAGGAACGTGTTTTTTTTTTTTTTTTTTTTTCTCCATTTTGCGTTCCCCCTTGCTTTGTAGATCTAAACATGACAAAGCTGTTCTTTTGGCTCCGGTTTTATCCATACCGACCTTTTAAACGTTAAGTGATTCCTGTCATGCAAAACAAAGATCAAGGGTATTTCTGTGTGCGTCCACCAACATCTGTACAAATTATAATCTACGGACACCGCTTCATTGCCTCTGTTTTTTTCTTAATAATTTGAACATCCAAAGCTTTGAATATTTTGAAAGGACAACTTTATCATCAAGGCCACAAAAGTGTGCTGTGCCTTGGCGCCAGTAAATACATTTCTTCTGACAGTGTCTGGGTAAAACATTCATTAAATGCCTCTCTGTGTCACTCAGAAGAAAAAATGCAGTTTGTTTTCTTGTTTGTAGGCCTTTTAAATAAAAAATGCAGTTTGGTTGTAGGTGCTCCTTGGTTGCTTTTTAAAGTGGATATAAACCCACTCTCATCCTTTTCTAAACTACTGCCATAGTGCTGATCTATAAGGATATAGATGCCTCCTGCATGTATCCTTATCTGACAAATGTCTCCCCTCTGTCTGTTATAAGAACTGAAAAACTGAAGATTCTGTGGGTGGATCTGTTGTCTGGAGTTCGGTGGGTGGAGTCGTGATGTCAGTAGATTCCCCGCCCACCTCTACACTCCCCTTGTCAACATGCATTTTCTCCTGTGTATTCCTTCTGCTATGATCACTAATGGGGATGAGCTTCGAGTTTGAGTCGAACTCATGTTCGACTCGAACTTTGCCTGTTCGCCCATACGCCGAACAACGAACAATTTGGGGTGTTCGCGGCAAATTCAAACAGTCTATGGGAGAAATCTAAAGTGCTAATTATAAAGGCTTATATGCAAGTTTAATGTCCTAAAAAGTGTTTGGGGACCTGGTCCTGCGCCAGGGGACATGTGTCAATGCAAAAAAAAGTTTTAAAAACGGCCGTTTTTTTAGGAGCAGTGATTTTAATAATGCTTAAAGTGAAACAATAAAAGTGAAATATTCCTTTAAATTTCGTACCTGGGGGGTGTGTGATATGGATGTAAAGTCGCGCTTGTTTCCCGTGCTTAGAACTGTCCCTGCACAAAGTGTCATTTTTGAAGGAAAAAAAGTCATTTAAAACTCACTCGCGGCTATTAATGAATTGTCGGCTTTTATCAATACATAGAAAAGTCATTGATAAAAAAAAAAAAAAAAAGCGTGGGGGTTCCCCCAAATTCAATTACCAGGCCCTTCAGGTCTGGAATGGATATTAAGGTGAACCCCGCCGCAAATGAAAAAAAAATGGCGTGGAGTCCCCCCAAAAATCCATACCAGACCCTTATCTGAGCACGCAAGCTGGCCGGCCGCAGGGGAAGAGTGGGGACGAGAGAGCGGCCCCCCCTCCCTCCTGAACCGTACCAAGCCACATGCCCTCAACATGGGGAGGATGTCCCCATGTTGATGGGGACAAGGGCCTCATCCCCACAACCCTTGCCCGGTGGTTGTGGGGGTCTGCGGGCGGGGGGCTTATCGGAATCTGAAAGACCCCTTTAACAAAGGGGACCCCCAGATCCCGCCCCCCCCCTTATGCGAATTGGTAAGGGGTACATTGTACCCCTACCATTTCACGAAGAAAGTGTAAAAAAAATGTAAATAAAAACACACAAACACCTTGGAAAAGTCCTTTATTAAAAAAATAAAAATAAAAAAAATAATAAAAAAAGAAAAACATTCCAGCGATGAAATCCAGTGTCCAGCGGCGATCCCGATGTCCAGCGCTGTCCGTCATTGGTTGTGCCTGAGCGGACCTGATGGGGAACTTCCTCCACTGTGATTTAAATGTATAGACCCGCCCCTTCTAAAGTTCCCCATCAGGTCCGCTCAGCGGACCAGATGCGGAACGCGAGAAGGGGCGGGTCTATTCATGTATTAGACAGCGAACGAAGTTCCCCATCAGGTCCGCCCCCTCGGTATGTCCGACCCCGCCTACGTCATTGGCCTGAGCGGGGAACTTCCTTCACTGTGTAATTTAAATTTACACAGTGAAGGAAGTTTCCCGCTCAGGCCAATGATGTAGGCGGGATCTGACATACCGAGGGGGCGGACCTGATGGGCAACTTTGTTCGCTGTGTAATACATGTATAGACCCGCCCCTTCTCAAGTTCCACATCAGGTCCTCAGCCTTACACCTAGTCATTGGCTGAGCGCACCTGATGGGGAACTTGAGAAGGGGCGGGTCTATACATGTATTACAAAGTGCGAGAAGTTCCCCATCAGGTCCGCCCCCTCGGTATGTCAGACCCCGCCTACGTCATTGGCCTGAGTGGGAAACTTCCTTCACTGTGTAAATTTAAATTACACAGTGAAGGAAGTTCCCCGCTCAGGCCAATGACGTAGGCGGGGTCGGACATACCAAGGGGGCGGACCTGATGGGGAACTTTGTTCGCCCTGTAATACATGAATAGACCCGCCCCTTCTCGTGTTCCGCATCTGGTCCGCTGAGCGGACCTGATGGGGAATTTCCTCTGCAGTGTTTTAAATGTATAGACCCGCCCCTTCTAAAGTTCCCCATCAGGTCTGCTCAGGCACAACCAATGACGGACAGCGCTGGACATCGGGATCGCCGCGGGACACTGGATTTCATCGCTGGAATCATTATTTTTTAATTTTTTTTTTTTTTTAATAAAGGACTTTTTCAAGGTGTTTGTGTTTTTTTTTTTTTATTTTACATTTTTTTTTTTTTTACACTTTCTTCGTGAAATTGTAGGGGTACAATGTACTTCTTACCAATTCACATAGGGGGGGGCTGGGATCTGGGGGTCCCCTTTGTTAAATGGGTCTTCCAGATTCCGATAAGCCCCCTGCCCGCAGACCCCCACAACCACCGGGCAAGGGTTGTGGGGATGAGCCCCTTGTCCCCATCAACATGGGGACATCCTCCCCATGTTGAGGGCATGTGGCCTGGTACGGTTCAGGAGGGAGGGGGGGGGGCCGCTCTCTCGTTCCCCCCCCCCCCCTCTTCCCCTGCGGCCGGCCAGGTTGCGTGCTCGGATAAGGGTCTGGTATGGATTTTTGGGGGGACTCCACGCCATTTTTGTAAAAAAAAATTGGGGTGGAGTTCCCCTTAAAATCTATGCCAGATCTGAAGGGCCTGGTATGGATATTTAGGGGGAACCGCACGCCTTTTTTTTTTTTTTTTTTTTTTCAATTTGCGGCGGGGTTCCTCTTAACCACTTAAGCCCCGGACCATTTCGGGCCATTAGGACCAAGCCTGTTTTTGGGATTCGGCACTGCGCTGCTTTAACTGTAAATTGTGCAGACATGCAATGTTGTACCCAAATGAAATTTGCGTCCTTTTCTTCCCACAAATAGAGCTTTCTTTTAATGGTATTTGATTGCCTCTGCGATTTTTATTTTTTGCGATATAAACGGAAAAAGACCGAAAATTTTGAAAAAAAATGATATTTTCTACTTTTTGTTATAAGAAAAATCGAATAAACTCAATTTTAGTCATACATTTAGGCCAAAATGTATTCAGCCACATGTATTTAGTAAAAAAAATGTCAATAAGCGTATATTTATTGGTTTGCGCAAAAGTTATAGAGTTTACAAACTAGGGTACATTTTCTGACATTTACACAGCTTTAAATTTATGACTGCCTATCTCATTTCTTGAGGTGCTAAAATGTCAGGGCAGTACAAAACCCCCCCCAAATGACCCCATTTTGGAAAGTAGACACCCCAAGGAAATTGCTGAGAGGCATGTTGAGCCCATTGAATATTTTTTTTTTTTGTCCCAAGTGATTGAATAATGACAAAAAAAAAAAAAAATTACAAAAAGTTGTCACTAAATGATATATTGCTCACACATGCCATGGTTATATGTGGAATTGCACCCCAAAATACATTCTGCTGCTTCTCCTGAGTACGGGGATACCACATGTGTGGGACTTTTTGGGAGCCTAGCCGCGTACAGGGCCCCAAAAACCAAGCACCGCCTTCAGGATTTCTAAGGGCGTAAATTTTTGATTTCACTCCTCACTACCTATCACAGTTTCGAAGGCCATAAAATGCCAAAATAGCACAAAACCCCCCCAAATGACCCCATTTTGGAAAGTAGACACCCCAAGCTATTTGCTGAGAGGCATGTTGAGCCCATTGAATATTTTTTTTTTTTGTCCCAAATGATTGAATAATGACAAAAAGAAAAAAAAAAAATGTACAAAAAGTTGTCACTAAATGATATATTGCTCACACATGCCATGGTTATATGTGAAATTACACCCCAAAATACATTCTGCTGCTTCTCCTGAGTACGGGGATACCGCCTTCAAGGTTTCTAAGGGCATACATTTTTGATTTCACTCCTCACTACCTATCACAGTTTTTTTTCATAAAATGTCAAAATAGCCCAAAACCCCCACAAATGACCCCATTTTGGAAAGTAGACACCCCAAGCTATTTGCTGAGAGGCATGGTGAGTATTTTACAGCTCTCATTTGTTTTTGAAAATTAAGAGACATTTTTTTTTCTTTTTTTTTTTTTTTCTTTTTTTACATTTTCAAAACTTTGTGACAAAAAGCGAGATCTGCAAAATACTCAACATACCTCTCAGCAAATAGCTTGGGGTGTCTACTTTCCAAAATGGGGTCATTTGGGGGGGTTTTGTGCCATCTGGGCATTCCATGGCCTCCGAAACTGTGATAGGCAGTGAGGAGTGAAATCAAAAATTTACACCCATAGAAATCCTGAAGGCGGTGCTTGGTTTTTGGGGTCCCGTACGCGACTAGGCTCCCAAAAAGTCCCACACATGTGGTATCCCCGTACTCAGGAGAAGCAACAGAATGTATTTTGGGGTGTAATTCCACATATGCCCATGGCATGTTTGAGCAATATATAATTTAGTGACAACTTTTTGTACATTTTTTTTTTTTTTTTTTTTTTGGTCATTATTCAATCACTTGGGACAAAAAAAAAAAATATTCAATGGGCTCAACATGCCTCTCAGCAAATAGCTTGAGGTGTCTACTTTACAAAATGGGGTCATTTGGGGGGGTTTTGAACTGTCCTGGCATTTTATGCACAACATTAGGAAGCTTATGTCACACATCATCCACTCTTCTAACCACTTGAAGACAAAGCCCTTTCTGACACTTTTTGTTTACATGAAAGAAAATTTTTTTTTGCAAGAAAATTATGTTGAACCCCCAAACATATATTTTTTTAAAGCAAAGGCCCTACAGATTAAAATAGTGGGTGTTGCATTTTTTTTTTCCACACAGTATTTGCGCAGCGATTTTTCAAACGCATTTTTTGGGGGAAAAACACACTTTTTTTATTTTTAATGCACTAAAAAACACTATATTGCCCAAATGTTTGATGAAATAAAAAAGATGATCATAGGCCGAGTACATGGATACCAAACACGACATGCTTTAAAATTGCGCACAAACGCGCAGCGGCGACAAAACTACATTCATTTTTAAAAGCCTTTACAGGTTACCACGTTAGATTTACAGAGGAGGTCTACTGCTAAAATGACTGCCCTCGATCTGACCTTCGCGGTGATACCTCACATGCATGATGCAATTGCTGTTTACATATGACGCTAGACCGACGCTTGCGTTCGCCTTTGCGCAATAGCAGGGGGGGACAGCGGTGCTTTTTTTTTTTTTTATTATTTATTTGGCTTTTTTATTTTATTTTTAAACTGTGCCTTCCATATTATATTTTTTTATCGTTATCTCAGGGAGTGTAAATATCCCCTATGATAGCAATAGGTAGTGACAGGTACTCTTTTTTTGAAAAAAATTGGGGGGTTAGACCCTAGATCTTTCCTCTGCCCTCAAAGCATCTGACCACACCAAGATCGGTGTGATAAAATGCTTTCCCAATTTCCCAATGGCGCTTTTTATATCCAGGGGGGGGGGGACATTCCCTCCCACTGCTTGTAAAAGCAGTCTAGAGGCTAATTATCTGCTAGAATTGCTTTTACATGAAAGCCGGCTGAAAAGAATGATACCAAGATGATACCTAAACCCGCAGGCATCATTCTGGTATAAACATTCAAAGTCCAGCAACATACCAGTACGTTGCTGGTCCTTGTTGGACATGTATTGTTATCTTTTTTTTCATACAGCCTATTGGCTGAACGAAAAAAAGAGATTGATTGGTGGGTATGCCCACCATTAGAATACCTCCCTTCATCCACCCACTTCTAATGATGGGCATATATGCCGAAGCATGGGGGCATCCTCCCGCAAAAAAGTTATGCCGCGTACACAGGGTCAAGCCTTCGTCGGAATTTCGACCGTATGTACGCGGCATAAAAGGTTATGCCGCGTACACACGGTCGGACTTTTCCACGGATAAGCCTCCGTTGGAATTTCGACCGTATATACGCGGCATTAGGAGCAAAATCGCTCCTCCGCCCCTGCTGCCCCCATGCTTCGGCATATATGCTCTTTTTTTTAACTGTGGTGGTGAAATCACCTCCTACAGCGTTGGAGTCACGGCTTTATGTATCGTGGGAGCAAACGCTGTTGCTGTCAAGATAAATAGATCCGCGCTGCAACTGAATGGCGTACCTGCTAAGCAAATGGTGGTTAACATTAAAACAAAGTAACATTACAGTACAACAGTAAGACCTTACCATGCCATACCTGCAAAGCAAATACCAAAACAAAACCTAGTAAAAAATAAAAAAATGTTTTAACGCAACCTGTGCCTAAAATATATATATGCCGAAGCATGGGGGCATCCTCCCGCAAAAAAGTTATGCCGCGTACACACGGTCGGAATTTCGACCGTATGTACGCGGCATTAGGAGCAAAATCGCTCCTCCGCCCCTGCTGCCCCCATGCTTCGGCATATATGCTCTTTTTTTTAACTGTGGTGGTGAAATCACCTCCTACAGCACTGGAGTCACGGCTTTATGTATCGTGGGAGCAAACGCTGTTGCTGTCAAGATAAATAATTCCGCGCTGCAGTTGAATGGCGCACCTGAAAACAAAAAATTACATACCTGAAAAGCAAGCATGATAAAACATTGCAGAATAGAATACAGTAAAAAAGAGCAGAACAATAGAGAGAAAATAGAGAGAGAGAGAGAACAATAAAACGACAACTATTTTTGGTTTTTTTATTTTATATTTTTTTGTGTTTTTGTTTTTTACGTTTTTTTTTTTTCTTTTTTACACTTTTTTTTGTAACTTTACAACTGTAATGGTTCGGGTCTCTCAAAATGTAATGGCATCTTGGGAGACCCTGTGTAAGTGTGTCCTAGTCTGTGAAATGCTGTACCCTACGCTAAAACTTCACTTTTGAGTGGTAGCGTTCAAAACATTCACCTTGGCAAAGACCAGGCTTGTCAGGACAGAGTGGACAAAAACTACGGGTGTCACGCCTAAATCCGCGCTTGCTACAGACACGACATCTTTTTTGGGGGTGGCTTTGGGTAGGGGTACTCGGGAGGACATATGAATAATGCCTCTCATGCAGCCGGCTTACTGCATTTGGTTGGGGATGGTGAGGTGCAGAACCGCCTGGATACAGGAGTTCTGTGACTATCTCATTCTGGAATTTTAGAAGAGATAACGTCCCGCCTGAAGCTCTGTATAGCACATGAGCGTTCAGCAAAGCCAATTGGAATAATGATAGAGACACTTCTTTTTTGTACCAGCGTCTCGCCTTACGGTCAATTAGATACGGCGCCATCAACTGGTCGTTTAGGTCCACCCCTCCCATATTTTGGTTATATTCGTGGACACAGAGGGGTTTCTCCACAACACCAGTCGCCGTACGAATTTGGACTGTCGTGTCTGCATGAAGGGAGGTAAGAAGGAAAACATTCTTATTGTCCCTCCACTTCATAGCGAGCAAGTTATTACACTTCAAGCAGGCTCTCTCCCCCAGCCTAAGACGGGCATCTACAAGCCGCTGGGGAAAGCCCCGGCGATTAGGTCGCACGGTGCCACATGCTCCAATCTTATGATCAAACAAGTGACTAAACAGTGGCACGCTCGTGTAATAATTGTCCACATACAAGTGGTACCCCTTTCCGAATAAGGGTGACACCAAGTTCCACACTATCTTGCCAGCGCTCCCTATATAATCCGGGCAGTTGACCGACTCAATCTGACTGTCTTTTCCCTCATAAACCGTAAAGTTCACTACATAGCCTGTTGCCCTGTCACAGAACTTGTAGAGCTTGACCCCGTATCTGGCACGCTTGCTGGGAAGGTACTGCTTGAAAGACAAGCGGCCAGAAAATTTAATCAGGGACTCATCAACGCAGACAACTTGATCGGGAGTAAACAAGGCTGCAAAACATTCGTTGAAGTGGTTTATGAGGGGCCGAATTTTATAGAGCCGGTCGTATTCAGGGTCCCCACGTGGACGACAAAGTTCATTGTCGTTGAAGTGCATGAACCGCAAAATCTGCTCGTATCGTGCCCTGGACATGGAGGCAGAGAACACGGGCATGTGGTCAATTGGGTGCGTGGACCAATAAGCACGCAATGACGGAAATTTATGTGTGCCCATGTTGAGGGAAAGGCCCAGAAAGGTCTTAAATTCGGAAACCGTAATTGGTTTCCAATTTCTGGCAATTTTAGGCAACTGGGGGTTAGCGGCGATAAATTGACCAGCATATAAATTACTCTGGTCCACAATAGATCTATAGAGATCTTCCGTGAAAAACAGCGAATAAAAATCGATTGGCATAAAATCAGCTGTTTCCACCTGAATACCGGGTTGGGCAGTGAATGGGGGAAGTACGGGTTCTGCAGAAGTGGTGGGGACCCAATCAGGATAGGCGAATTCTGCAGGAAGGGCAGTATGGGCACGACGGGCCTGCCTTTGTCTTCTTGGTGGCAGCGGGACACTACTTGTGCTTGCCACCTCGCCAGCTTGAACTGCACTTATGGGACTCGCCACGTCACCAAGTGTTACTGCAGTGCTGGATGTACGTCCAGGCTGTACTAGGCCGCTGGTGCTTGCCAGTTCACCAGAAGGAATAGCGGCGCTAGTACTACTCTGCTCCATGATACGAGAGACCTGCGGTTCTTGCTCCTCAACAACCTCAGAAGATCGGGATCGGGTACGCCTGACCTTAGCAGGGACCTCAACTTCGTCGTCAGAGCTATCTGACGTGGGGCCGCTGACGTCACTGTCTTCTACGGGAAGATATTCTGAGCCTGAATCTGACAGATACGTGACCTCCTCTTCACTATCTGTCATGCTCAGAATCTCGTAGGCCTCTTTACTAGTGTACCTTCGTCTTGCCATTTTGGGCTCTAAATTTAGGGGTACACTAGTAAGATTCACAGGAAAAAAAGCACCTGACTGTCGTCAGCAAATATATCAAACGCTACAAAAAAACTGTTAGCGATCGCAGGGATCAGGCCTGTCTCTGCGAACGCTGCAGTTATGTGTGTTGTGTTTGGTAAGTGACAGTGATCGATCGATACTGCACTTGGGTGGGCTGGGCGGAGGGGCTAAACGCAGGTACTAGCAGGTATCTGGGCTGATCCCGCTAACACTGCGTTTTTGGGAACCCTAAACCGCTGGGGATGCTAGTATAGATCTGATCAGATACTATACCACTAAGGGGGGTGTATGCTTTGCGCGTGGGTGTTAGCGTTACTGGCACTAACCTAACACTGCCTGGGGCGACGCAGACCCTCTCTGGCGCTAAAACCTAATTGATCTCACCCGCCGGGCGATCAGGGGGGTTAAACCTTTATTGGGTTATATACGGCGGGTGCCCTGATGCTATAAAAAGCAAACGAATCAACCAGCGTCACCCGTAACCTTTATATGGTGATCACTGGTGAAAGGGTTAACTAGGGGCAATCAGGGGGTTAAAACCTTTATTAGGTTAAATATGGGGGTACCTGACACCAATAAAAACCTGCGGCGAACCTAAAAAAAAAATAACTGCCTATCTAAAACACCAGCGACACGAATACAGCGATCGGAAAAACAATCGCTTAGTGACGCTGAAGTTAGGGGGTGAAAGGGTTACCTGGGGGGTGATCAAGGGGTTAAACCTTTATTAGGGGGGGTTAGGGGGCTACCCTGGACCTAAAGGGGCCTAATCCTAACTGCCTTGCAACTTTTTACAATCACAGATGACACTAAATGCAGTGATCAGTAAAATAAATGATCACTGCAATCAGTGACACTGTGATTGGGGGCTTTGGGGTGACCTGGGGGGTGATTTGTGTACCTACGTGTCAGTGGACTGTTGGAGCACTAACCTCTGTCTTCACTCCTCGGCGCCGGGAACGAAAAGACCGCGGCGAGGGAGATGACATCACTTCCTCCAGCCTGTGTTTACATCACATGGCGGAGGAAGCAATTTCATTGGCCGGGAGCGATCGCGAGGGGGGGGGGGCGGAATCGAGCGGCCGCCCCCTCATGCCTGATCGCTCCCGAACACTTAACGGCCGCTCACTGCAGTGAAGGGGGGTCCGGATGGACCCCCCAACTGCACAAAGGCGATCACGTAGATCTACGTGATTCTGCCTGTCCGTGCCATTCTGCCGACGTAAATCGGCGGTGGGCGGTCGTTAAGTGGTTAATATCATTCCAGACCTGAAGGGCCTGGTAATTGAATTTGGGGGAACCCCCACGCTTTTTTTATTTTAATCAATGACTTTTCAATGTATTGATAAAAGCCAAAATTCATTAATAGCCGCGAGTGAGTTTTAAATGACTTTTTCCTTCAAAAATGACACTTTGTGCAGGGACAGTTCTAAGCACGGGAAACATGCGCCACTTTACATGCATATCATACACACCCCCCAGGTACGAAATTTAAAGGAAAATGTCACTTTTATTTTTTCATTTTAAGCATTATTAACCACTTCCCTACCCAGCCATAGACAAATGACGTCCACAGATGGGATCTCATATGACGTCCTCGGCTTTGTAGGGGGATATCTGAATGATGCCTGCAGCTAGAGGCATCATTCAGATATCCTTTTGAAGTACCGGCGATTCTGTGCACCATAAGAACGATCATAGCGGCGGTTCCGCCGCTTGATCGTTCTTATAGGCGGTGGGAGGGGACACCCCCCCCTTCCCGCCGCCATCCGGTGCTTCTCCGGGCTCCCCTGTGCGATCGGGGACCCGGAGCGAATCTTCCGGCATCGTTGGTGGAGTCACGTGATGAGCATAGAGATGACTGGTGACCAGATGGTCACCAGTCATCTCTATGATCGTCGGAGGCCCGGGCGCGATGTGATGACGTCACGCCCGGGTCTCAAATGTAAACAAAGCCGCCATTGCGGCTGTAAGTATGAAATCAGTGAAAAATTTTCCTATTGACCCCGCATCTCTCAATAAAGAGAACCTGTCGCACACATTCCTATTACAAGGGATGTTTACATTCCTTGTAATAGGAATAAAAGTGATCAAAAAATAAATAAATAAAATCATTGTAAAAAAATAAATAAATAAGTAAAAAAAAAATAAAAAATTATAAAAAATTTTTTTTAAAACGCCCCTGTCCCCGGTAGCTCGCGATCAGAAGCGAATGCACACGCAAGTCGCCCACATATGTAAACGCCGTTCAAACCACGCATGTGAGGTATCGCCGCGTGCGTTAGAGCGCGTGCAACAATTCTAGAACTAGACCTCCTCTGTAATTCTAACCTGGTAACCTGTAAAAAAAATTAAAGCGTCGCCTATGGAGATTTTTAAGTACCGAAGTTTGGCGCCATTCCATGAGTGTGCGCAATTTTAAAGCGTGACATGTTGGGTATCTATTTACTCGGCATAACATTATCTTTCATTATTTCCCAAAAAATTGGGCTAACTTTACTGTTTTGTTTTTTAATTCATGAAACCATTTTTCTCTTGTCATCCATGGACTGACACAGCATGTCTTTTTTACACCTTTACATGTGGGTTATGTCCCTGCTTGCAGGAGAAGACCTAGGCAGAATGTGAGATGTTATACATACATTCTAAACAGCCAGAGCTGAACAGCCCCGCCCAGGGGGGCGGTCCCTCCGGACATAACCCTCCCACTGCAGTCAGCAGACCTGTTTTTTTCTGCCTAGCAAAAGGAGAAGACGTGGCTCTCTCAGGAGCCAGTCTCCTGACCTATTTTTTATTCCTTTTGGAATTTTTTCCTATTTTTTTTTTTCTTTTGAGATCTTCCATAAACTGTCGGCTGGGCAACAGGTTGGGTACAAGATATCCTCGTAGTCTTCCCTGTCCGACCATCGAGCGTGCTGATCCTCGCCTTGTGTGCGTGAGACTCGGTTCACGACATGCCCCACGACTCCAGGGGTGGCCGGTGGGCTTCCAGCTCCGCGGTCCTCTCAAGATGGAACAGTCCGGCTGTATCTTTCGCGGTGGACCGGGCCGACAGCTACTCAGTACCGCACTGTGATAGTTCTGTCAGAAACACACCAGTGGGTCCCTCAGGGGACGGGTAAGTAGTCTCTCCTGGCTGCAGGTGAGTACATGCTGTGTGTTTCTTGTGTGGGGGATTTCCATGTCTCCCCCTGTGTTTTTTAATGTCACTCTCTGTGCACTTCGCTGGCGCTGTACTGTGTGGGGTGCCTGGGGGCCAGACTGTCCTGGGGGGGGGGGGGCTCATGCTGCTCTGCATTTCGCTGGGGCTGTTTATTTGAGAGTGAGGGGCCTGGGCGCCGTTCGGCGCCATGTTTGGTGACTGCTGTTTTTTACATTGGCGGCCATCTTGCCGTGGTCCGCCAGAGCACATTGCGGCGGCCATTTTCTTGTAGCCGCACCTTCTTCTGGCTCTAGTTTGGCCTCTAGCGCCGCTCAGGAACGGCGCGAATCTCCTCAGTCTCTCTCCTCTCAGCTCACTCACGCTGAGCAGCGCGGCGCGGAGAGACAAGGCAGCGGAACCGAGCGGTCCTGGTCAGGTTGGTGGGTCCCCTGGGCATTCCCCTACTTCAGTCAGCACAGCCTGTGGGTGGTCTTAGAGGGGGACATTATGGAGTCGGAGTCACCTGCTTCCCCTCACATGCCAGGGGCAGCAGCCAGTGCTCCAGCACCTGCGGTCCCTATGGACCAGTTGTCGGCAGTCCTGGAATCATTTCTGACCAGGATGGAAGCTGTGTGTGAGCACAAGGGAGCAAAAAAACGCCCTCTCCCCACTTTATCTCCACAAGGGGAGTGCTCTGATTCAGATATGGGCCTAGCTATTGCTGCTCAGGACCCTAGCTCTGAATATTTGGATGGTTTTGAACAGGACATTCCTTGTGAGGAAGACTCCAGTTCTGAGTCAGTAAATGACAGGGCGCTTGTTAGTGAACTCATTGATGCTGTGAGGGACACTCTCGAGCTAAATGCTGCGACTGCAGAACCTCAGGCGGATACAGTCTCCTTTGGTTCTTTTAAGACCAAGCCTTCTAAAAAGGTTTTTCCATATGTACCTTTCTTTTGTCCAGCTCATTGACCAGGTCTGGGAAAAGCCGCAGAAGACTTTTATGGTCCCGCAGCGTTTGTCTATTACCCCTTTGAAGACGCCCTGCTTAAAAAGTGGGCTTCTCCCCCGGTGGTCGACCCTCCAGTCGCCCGTTTAAACAAGGCCACCACGCTCCCGATGGAGGGGACTCCTGCGTTTAAGGACTCCACTGACAGGTCAGAAGTGGTGAGTAGAGCCATGTTCGCCTTGTTGGGATCCGCCCTACGGCCAGTAGTAGCGGCGACCCTTGTGTCTCAGACACTCACGGAATGGGCAAAAATTTTGCACCAAACTGTGCAGGAGTATAACCTTCCTCCAGACACTATTGCTCTGGCCCACCAGATGGTGCAGGGTCTGATATATGTGTGCGACGCCACGTTGGACGCGGCCCCTTTTAATATCCAGGGCCTCTGTTTCGGCGGTGGTATTGCGTTGTCTCATCTGGTTGAAATGCTGGTCTGCTGACCTAGCCTCTAAGAAGCTCCTGACGGATCTACCTTTTAAGGGTGGTAGACTTTTTGGTGCTGCTCTGGATGACATCATCAAGGATGTCACGGGAGGTAAAAGCACTCTCCTTCCTCAAACTATCAAGGGTAAGGAGGCCCGACGTAAACTGGGTCCTTCCTTTCCAGCAAAAAGTTTTTTTTCGTCCGTCAGAGTCCACGGGTAAGCCATCCCAGACTGACAACAGTGCGGCTGGCGGGCATAAGCGCCCCTGGGTGCGTAAGCCGAACAAGCCGGCTCCCAAGCCCACCTCCGCGTGAAGTCTTGCCCCCGCCCGTCTCTGGGGTGGGGGGACGACTTCGCAGGTTCACGGATCGGTGGACCTCCCGTATCTCCGACCGGTGGGTGTGCGAGGTGGTCACTTCAGGATACAGAATAGAGTTCCGCTCATGGCCCCCAGACAGATTCTTTCCCTCAAATCTCCCTCTCCTTCCTGCCTGTCGGGCAGCCCTCTTGGGGGCTGTACAGGATTTGATCGGGTCCGGAGTAATTGTGCCGGTTCCGTCCCAGGAGAGGTTTCAGGGGTTCTACTCGAATTTGTTTGTTCCAAAAAAGGACGGGGTTCGGCCAATCCTGGACCTCAAGGCCCTGAATGCCTTCGTGAAGGTGCAAAAATTCCGCATGGAATCCATTTGCACAGTGATCGCGACACTCCATCAAGGGGATTTTCTGGCATCCTTGGACATCAAGGACGCCTACTTGCATGTTCCGATCTGCGCAAGCCACCAGAAGTTTCTGCGCTTTGCGGTCGGCGAAGTCCACTATCAATTTGTGGCTCTTCCCTTCGGCCTAGCCTCGGCACCGAGGGTGTTCACCAAGGTGCTTGCTCCGGTCCTAGCTTTGCTGAGACAGCGAGGCATTGCTATCGTGGGCTATCTGGACGATTTTCTTCTAAGAGCAGACAGTGGCTCAGAATTGGAAGAAAGTGTGACTATCGTCAGTCAGACCCTCAGGGAGTTTGGGTGGCTCCTGAACGTTCAGAAGTCGGTTCTAGTCCCAACTCAGCGTCTGGAGTATCTAGGTCTGATTCTGGACTCCTTGGAGGCAAGAGTCTTCCTACCTCCAGACAAACTACTGACACTTCAGTCTGCAGTACAGGTGCTGATGTCCCGAAAATGGTCGTCAATCCGCTTTTGCATGAGGGTCCTGGGACTCATGGTGGCCTCCTTCGAGGCTGTTCCTTATGCCCAAGCGCACACCAGGGCTTTACAGAAAGAGATCTTGTCCACTTGGGACAAATCCCCGTTGTCCTTGGATCTTCAGATCCAGGTGAGTCACCTGGTCAGGGCGTCCCTGACGTGGTGGTTGAGGTCCCCGGCTCTTCGGTCCGGGAAGTCGTTCCTCCCCATCCAATGGACGGTGATCACGACGGACGCCAGCCTGACGGGCTGGGGGGGAGTCTGGGGAGTCCTGTCGGCCCAAGGGCTTTGGACTCCGGACGAAGCCCTCTTACCGATCAATGTGCTGGAGATACGGGCAATCAGACTGTGCCTCTCCTCATGGTCGGAGAAACTACAGGGTCACTCCATCAGGATCCAATCGGACAACGCCACAGCAGTGGCGTATGTCAACCATCAAGGGGGGACTCGGAGCTCAGCTGCGACTTCCGAGGTCGCCCGCATCCTGAGGTGGGCCGAAAGAAGCGTGCCGGCTCTGTCGGCCGTCTACATTCCGGGCATAGACAATTGGCAGGCGGACTATCTAAGTCGCCAGACGCTGGACCAGGGAGAGTGGTCCTTGCACCCGGAGGTCTTTCAACTCCTTTGCAGACGGTGGGGCACGCCGGATGTGGACCTGATGGCCTCTCGACTCAATCGCAAGGTGTCGAGGTTTGTGGCCAGATCCAGGGATCCCTGGGCGGATGCCTCGGATGCGTTGGTGGCCCCATGGGGTCAGTATCACCTGATATACGTTTATCCTCCGCTGCAGTTGCTGCCTCACCTGCTCCGCAGGGTAGCGACCGAGGGAATTCCGGTGATCCTCGTTGCTCCGGATTGGCCTCGGCGTCACTGGTACGCCGATCTGGTACGTCTCGTCGCAGACGTTCCCTGGCGGTTACCAATACGGGGGGACCTTCTGTCTCAAGGTCCTATATTTCATCCTGCTTTACAGTCTCTGGCTTTAACGGCATGGTTATTGAAAGCCAGGTGCTGAGAGACCGAGGTCTCTCGGATTCGGTCATTTCGACCATGTTAAGGGCACGGAAGTCTTCCTCCAGAAAGATCTATCACCGTACTTGGAGAGCTTATATCGCCATGTGCGAAGAGCTGGACTGGCGCCCACGAACGTATTCCGTTCCCAGAATCCTGCATTTTCTGCAGCGTGGCGTGACCCAAAAGCTCGCTTTGAGTACCATTAAGGATCAGATTTCGGCCTTGGCCATCTTCTTTCAGCGACCGCTGGCGGGTCATCCCTTGGTTAGCACCTTTGTGCAGGGGGTTCGCCATGTGCTCCCCCCTGTCAAGCCTCCTCTCCCCCCGTGGGATCTGAATTTGGTGCTCTCGGTTCTCCAGGAACCTCCCTTTGAAAATATTAGAGATATTCCCCTCTTGACTTTGTCTCAGAAGGTGGCCTTCTTGGTGGCCATTACTTCCATTAGACGAGTGTCTGAATTGGCGGCCTTGTCCTGCAAGTCGCCCTTTTTGGTCATCCATAAGGATAAGGCGGTGTTACGTCCGCGACCTTCTTTTCTGCCAAAGGTGGTCTCGGCCTTCCACTTAAATGAGGACATTGTCCTCCCGTCCTTGTGTCCTCACCCATCACATCCCAGAGAGTTTGCGCTTCACACTTTGGATGTGGTACGAGCCTTGAGGGTGTACCTGTCTGCTACTGCCTCTATTCGGAAGTCTGACTCACTATTTGTGGCTGTCTCTGGTCCAAAACAGGGCCAAGCGGTTTCGTCTGCCACCATTTCTAGGTGGATCAGACAAACCGTCATTCAAGCTTATGCTCTCAAGGGGCGGGCGCCTCCCTTTCCGGTTACGGCACATTCCACCAGGGCAATTGGTGCTTCCTGGGCTTTCCGACATCAAGCGTCGGTTGCACAAGTGTGCAAGGCGGCGACCTGGTCGTCTGTTCATACCTTTTCTAAGTTTTATAAGGTTGATGTGGCTGCATCTTCGGATGCTTCCTTCGGCCGCAAGGTGTTGCAGGCCGCTGTTTGATGTTGCAACTCCTCCGTTGAGGAGCTCTGCCTTGTTTGGAGTGAAGTTTTTGGTTTTCCATTTATACTGCTCCCATCCCTCTTGACACTGCTTTGGGACATCCCACGTGTAAAGGTGTAAAAGACACGCTGTGTCAGTCCATGGATGACAAGAGAAAATAGGATTTTTGTACTCGCCGTAAAATCCATTTCTCTGGCATCCATGGACTGACACAGCACCCACCCTTCTTTTTAAGTTTGTACTGCTTTGTTACGAACTGAGGTCTGCTGACTGCAGTGGGAGGGTTATGTCCGGAGGGACCGCCCCCCTGGGCGGGGCTGTTCAGCTCTGGCTGTTTAGAATGTATGTATAACTTCTCACATTCTGCCTAGGTCTTCTCCTGCAAGCAGGGACATAACCCACGTGTAAAGGTGTAAAAGACACGCTGTGTCAGTCCATGGATGCCAGAGAAACGGATTTTACGGTGAGTACAAAAATCCTATTTTTTAAAAAAAAAAAGGCATTTGAAAAATTATTGCGCAAGAAAAAATGTTGCAATGACCGTCATTTTATTCCCTAGGGTGTCTGCTAAAAAAACATATATAATGTTTGGGGGTTCTGAGTAATTTTCTAGCAAAAAAATGATGATTTCTACATGTAGGAGAGAAGTGCCAAAATAGGCCCGGTATTGAATAGGTACAAAAAGCCCTGTATTGAAGTGGTTAAAATCACCGCTTCCGTAAAAACGTCTATTTTTTTTAAACCTTTTTTTGCATTGATACATGTCCCCTGGGGCAGGACCCGGGTCCCCAATCCCTTTTTAGGACAATAACTTGCATATAAGCCTTTATAATTAGCACTTTAGATTTCGAACGTTCAAGTCCATTGTATTTAATAGGGTTCTAAAGTTCACACGAACATTCTGTCTGTTCGCAGGTTGTGGTGCGAACCGAACAGGGGGGTGTTCGGCTCATCCCTGATCACTAACATCCAGTCAAAAGCTAGTGCACAAGATATGTAAATCTGTCACTCAAAGCAAGGGGGCGGAACAGACAAAGGTTTTTCTCTTTGTCCGTTTTTTTATTTTATTTCACTGAACAATAAAAGAGGATTGCTCAGAACTGGATTAACTTTGTGGCAAGACTTGACACAAATGATAAGAAATCTTATACGCTACATTGTGACATCAAAAAATAAAATTTCGGGTTTACATCCACTTTAACTTCTTTTTCATTTGCTTTAACAACTTGCCTATGGGGCACTTTCAACCCCTTCGTGCCCAGGCCAATTTTCAGCTTTCAGTGATGTTGCACTTAGAATGACAATTGTGCGGTCAGGCAACACTGTACCCATATGAAATTGTATCTTTTTTTTTTTTTTTTTGCAGAGCTTTCTTTTGGTGGTATTTAATCGCCACTGTTTGGTTTTTTTTTTTTGCTAAAGAAAATAAACCAAAAATGTTGGGGGGGGGGGGGGGGGGACAAAACAATATTTATTTTGTAAATAAGTAGTTTTTCGCCTTTACTGATGGGGCGGCACTAATAAGAATCAGGACACTCATCAGTTCCCTGATTTGTGAGATGTCCCCTGTGTGGATTTGCCAGTTTTTGGCTCTCCTCGCGTGAGGGGAGGATTGCTGATAACCAGCAAATCCTGTTTACATCCATGATGATCTGTGATTGAACACAGCTGATCACGTGGTAAAGAGCCTCTGTGATTGTCTCTTTTCCCCAGATTTGTGATCAACTGCGTTCGAAGTACAACAGCGATCACAGATCTCTGCCGGTGCACCCTGCAGAGGGGGCACAGGAGGACGTGATACGACGGCCTGCCGGCAAAGTGTGGCCATGCTGTAGCCATCACTTGGCTATAGCGCGCTCGCAAAGGGGTTAATTTTTCCTTTTTTCTTTGTTTAAAGAATAACTCCTTTTGTTGAGGATAAAAAAACTTTCCCCTCTGGGTGATCCTATGTACATTGCAGGGATTTTAACAAACTTTGTTGCAGATTTCTATAGATATAGAAGATATAGCGGTCTGTGTGCAGGTGCAAAGGGAATGGGAAAGGTTTTATAATTGTCAATCAGCTGCTGTACCTGCAGGGTTCTAATGAGGAAATTTACAGGGTTTGCATCCTTTTTAATACCTACTTTCCTTTTGGGATGATCTTGCCAAAAAATGTCTTTATTTTTTGTTGCAGGGGATGCTTAATAACTGACTTGTATCTTAGTGCAGACTTCTGGGAAAATCAGTAAGCCAATCATACGAGCAGGAAAATACATTTTCTGGGGGTGGTCTGTACATCATCTTTGTACAGGACGCCTCCAGGTAGCCATATTGCATTGCATTTTACAGAAATATACAGAGCTGCAGATTGAACAGGAAATTTTTTTAACCACATTCCATTACAATATGACGTCGCAAAAGTGAAGTTACCCTTTTAAGGAGTGGCTTCGAACAGAAGTGCTTACGGCGTGCTTCAAATTAAAGCAGAATTGAACCCTTTTAACACTCACCTCCACTTCTCTTCTATATGGCTTCATCCAGGGTTGGTGTCTTAAGCCTCGTACACATGATCGGATAAATCTGTGGAATCTTGTCCGAGCGTTGGCCGTGAACTTCTTCTGCATACAGACGGCAAAACCTTGTCAGCCAACAAATACGAAACTTACGTGCTTTTTCAGCTCTTTAGCGCCACCCTTTGGGCAACTTCTGCTAATGTTGTGCTATGGTTAGCATTGCTTCTGAGCATGCATGTTTTTACTTTGGACGGACTTGTGTACACACGATCAGATTAACCGACGGCACACATTTGTTGTCGGACAATTTTAAAGCATTTTATAAAACATTTGTCGGAAAATCCGACAATTGTCCGATGGACCATGCAAGCGGTCAGATTTTCCAGCAAAACCCTGCCATCACACATTTGTTGTCGGAAAATCCGATCGTGTGTACGAGGCTTAGGCCTTTGTTGGTTTGGCTGGGCTGAGGCGCCATCACTCCCCCATGCATGCGCTTGAGAGCTCACTCATCCCAGCACCGAGATGTGATGAGTGTACACATAACTGTGCATGCAAGGGTGAAGGTGAGAAGCCTTTATTGCAGTCTATACACTTTAAGAAAAATCTTCCTCCTCTCTAATTTTAAAGTGATATCAAAGGATATTTTTTCTTGGTTAGATTAGGAGATGTTATATTTACCTGCTCTGTGCAACAATATTGCTCAGAGGTGCCTTATTCATTATTTTTTGGATAGTCTCCTGCTGGCGCTGTCTGCTTCTCCCCAGATGAGCTCCCGAGCTAAGCTGTGTGTCCATAGACACTTGCAGCACCGGTAAGCCACGCCCTCGCTCCCTCCTTACAGGAGTTTGACTGGCATCAGCCTATGGTTCTCACTGATCTGTCCTATAAGACCAGTAGAGTTGAGGACCGGTTATGCAGCTGAGAAAACATGGGGTGTGTGTGTGTGTGTGTGTGTGTGTGTGTGTGTGTGTGTGTGTGTGTGTGTCCTCTGGATACTTCCAGTAACGGTTAAATGAATCGGAGGACTATTCATTTTATCTTTCTCTATCTGCTGGCTGAAAGTGGCAAAAAAATTATTTCTTGTTCTGCACCATGTCTTTGTGTACGGGCAGTCCTCTTGGTAGGTAAAGGTTTGATTTCCTCACGTCAGAGCCGATCCACGAATAGGTGGTGGTGTTAAAATGATTGATTGGCGAAATAATCAAGCAGAAGAGATCCAAAATTTGATAAAACAGAAACGGGGGGGGGGTCTTCCACTGCAAGTCCACAAATGCATCTTCCTCCTCATGGAGTGTCACTCCAAATCTGGTGAGACTAGCAGTCAGAGATAGCAGTGCCCTATGGCCCATACACACGATCCGAATATCGTACGAAAAATGTCGTCCGAGGAAGAATCGTACGATAATCAGATCGTTAGTACAGGGCATCCGTGAGCCAATCATGACAGTTCATCCGATATTTTATCGGACGTGCACAAAAATGTTCCTTGTACGATACCTTAATCGTACGATTTTCATTTAGTCAGTACAGTTGTCGTCCGAAAATACAACACAAATACATAGCAACACATACAAGAATTTTCGTGACTTTAGTAACCATCTATGGTCAGCTTGAAATGTTACTACACTACAGATATACACCTATGGAGCTCAAGGCACAGGAGATGCACTGCTATATTGAGACGAAGCTTAATTTTTTTTTACCCAGACATTACGCGCAATTTCTAGATGTCCTCTACAATCGGCAAATCTTGATCAAACCCCTCCCCCTTCTTCTTTTTTTTTTTTTTTTTTTTTTTTCTTTTTTATCATAAATATTTTATTTATTTGATGTAAGGAAATAAAAGGGCGGCAGCACACCAATGACATGACCAATGTTCACTAGTTTATTATACAGACAACTACAACAGTAGTTCCAATGAGAGATCGCTACCCCTAATGCATTTCACCCAACAGGGTTTAGTAGTAGAGTTGCTACAACTAATGCCGCGTACACACAACCGTTTTTAATGTCATTGAAAAAACGTTTTTCTCGAAGGGATTCTTCTCAAGCCTGCCTTGCCTACACACGATCATGAAAAAAAATGGTCAAGCAAAGCGCAGTGACGTACGAAATGTACGATGGCACTATAAAGGGGAAGTTCCATTTGGATGGCGCCACCCTTTGGGCTGAGAGACGATTCACGCTTTTCAGCCTCGTGCTCTTCAGTCCGTTACAGCGTGATGATTGTGCTATCTCCATTACGAATGCTAGTTTTACCAGAACGAGTGCTCCCGTCTCATCACTTGCTTCTGAGCATGCGTGTTTTTTTTTATGTCGTTAAAGCCTACACACGACCGTTTTTCATGACGAGAAAAAAGATGGCGTGAAAAACGACGAGAAAAATTGGAGCATGTTCCAAATTTTTAATGGCCATTTTTTACGTCGTGAAAAATCCTCTGGAGCCCACACACGATCATTTCTAATGACCAAATAAAATAATTGCATTTTATATCCTCATGAAAAACGGTCGTGTGTACGTGGCATAAGCCCTATTAGGTGAAACATGCTAGAGTAAGTGGCCTGTGGAATAAATTTGGTGAAGATTTTGATGTCATTGTGCCACTGTCCTTTGTTTTCTCGGTGTGTTTGGAACATGGAGGGCACCGTTTCAAACCTGGCATTCAGTAGACAACCTGAGAGCAATCTTTGAAAGCAGATTATGGCTTTTATTTCTACAAACCGTTTTGTACATATGCTTTTTTATGTCCTATCTGTGCTTTCATGAAATAAGTTGTACTTTGGGTTTACTGGTCATATTTGTAAATACACTCGTATTTGATCTTGATCTTTACCATTTTTTTTTATAATTTTTTTTTTTTTTTTTTCAGATCTGGAACATCAAGCAGATGATTAAGTTAACGCAAGAGCACATTGAAGCCCTCTTAGATAAATTCGGAGGCGAGCACAATCCCCCTTCAATTTACGTGGAGGTAGGTTTCTGTGAATTCGTTTTTGTAGTCAGTTTTGATTCAGAAAATACATGGAGAGCATTCTCAGCTGTCCGTCCCCTGAGGGAGCTCAGTGGACAAGTAGTGGGGTGTTTTTTACCTAAATGCAGAGAATGCATTAAGTTTAAATAAATAAATCTGACTTTAGCCCAGGTTCAACTCAGTGCCTCTTTGAAATCGCGCTACTTCAGCGTAATTTCAAAACCGCACTTCAGTGCGATTTGCACTACCGATTTTCATTGCGACATGTGACTTCATTTTAACAGAAGTCGCAAGTAGTTCAGGAACCTTTCTTTTTAATAATCGCTGCAATATGAACGGTTCCATTGCCGGCAATGGGGTGCGACGTGTCATGACAAGTTGCCCCAGTGTGAATGGGGGCTTAGAACCACTTTTAAATGACCGTGGGATAGATTTACTAAAACTGGTGCGCTTAGAAGCTGCTTGACTACCATACACAGCTGCACCAAATTCTACCTTCAGCTTGTTCAGTTAAGCTTTGACCATAAGGCTGGGTTCACACTTGTCCGACAAACGCTCCGAACTTGGGAGCTCATGTCACATGGCGTGTGAAAATCAATGTTTCCCCAGGGGAGCTGTCTTAACTGGCCCGACACAAGTCGGTCCGACTTTAAAAATGCTCCCTGCACTACTTTGGTCTGACTTTGATCCTACTTCAGCCCATTGACTATCATTGAAGTCGGATTGCCGTCTTGCCTGATCCAAATTTGGCATGCGACATGTGCTCTGATGATCTTAAGGGGGAACTCCACGCCAAATAAAATAAAAAAAACGGCATGGCTTCCCTCTCTAAGAGCATACCAGGCCCTTCGGTCTAGTATGGATTTTAGGGGTAAACCCTACACTGAAAAAACGGCGCGGGGGTCCCCCGAAAATCCATACCAGACCCTTATCCGAGCACGCAGCCTTGGCCGGTCAGGAAAGGGGGTGGGTATGAGCGAATGCCCCCTCCCCTCTTGAACCGTACCAGGCCGCATGCCTTCAACATGTGGGGGGGTGGGTGCTTTGGGGCAAGGGGGGCCCTGCGCCCCCCACCCCATAGCACCTTGTCCCCATGTTGATGACAAGGGCTCATTCCCAACAACCCTGGCCGTTGGTTGTCGGGGTCTGCGGGCGGGGGGCTTATTGGAATCTGGGAGCCCCCTTTAGTAAGGGGGCCACCAGATCCCGGCCCCCCACCCTATGTGAATCAGTATGGGGGTACATTGTACCCCTACCCATTCCCCTGAGGGGGGAAAAAGTGTCCAAATTAAAACGGACTACACAGCTTTTTAAAGTAATTTTATTAGGCAGCTCCAGGGGTCTCTTGCGACTTCTCCGGCCTCTTTTCCGCGCTCTCCGGTTCTCCTCCCGTTGTCCAGTCGTATTCTGCTTGGTTCTTCTGCTCTTTTGCTAGCTCTTGCCCGGTCTTCTCCGTTGTCTTCTTCCCTCTTCTCTTTTTCAGATGTTCACCCAACGCTCTCTCCCGCTGTAATGCCGTGTGCGCAACGACTTATATTGGCATGGGGCGGGGTCACTGGGTGATGTCATCAGGTGACCCCTCCCCATATGACGTCACCATCCCTTCAAGGGATGTGATGTCATAAGGGGCGGGATCACCGGATTACATAACCCGGTGGCCACGCCTCATGCCAATATAAGTAGTTGCGCACACGGCATTACAGCGGGAGAGAGCGTTGCATCAACATCGGAAGAAGAGCAAATGGAAGAAGAGCAAATGGAAGAAGACGACGGAGAAGAGCGGGCAAAAGAGCAGAAAAACCCGACAGAAGAGGCCGGAGAGAGGATTAGTCGGAAGAGATCCCCAGAGCTGACTAATTAATTACTTAAAAAATCTGTGTAGTGTTTTTTATTTTTGACACTTTATTTTTTATTTTTTACAGGTGTAGGGGTATGATGTACCCCATACTCATTCACATAGGGTGAGGGGCTGGGATCTGGGGGCTCCCTTTATTAAAGGGGGCTCCCAGATTCCGATAAGCCCCCCACCCGCAGACCCCGACAACCAACGGCCAGGGTTGTCGGGAAGAGGCTCTTGTCCTCAACATGGGGACAAGGTGCTTTGGGGTGGGGGGGCACAGGGCCCCCCTTGCCCCAAAGCACCTACCCCCCCATGTTGGGGGCATGCGGCCTGGTACGTTTCAGGAAGGGGGGGCGCGCTCGCTCGTCCCCACCCCCTTTCCTTACCGGCCGGGCTGCGTGCTCGGATAAGGTCTGGTATGGATTTTGGGGGGACCCCCACACCGCTTTTTGGTATGATCTTAGAGGGATAACCCATGCCTTTTTTTTTTTTTTTTGGCGTGGAGTTCCCACACAAGATTCATACCAGGCACTGTGTCTGGTATTGTCGTGGATCGAAGTCTGATCCCTGTTCATTGAAGTCGGACTTCAAGTCGCAGGGCAAAATTGGATACAAAGTAGTACGACTGTCGTATCGTATCAGTGTGAACCCGGCCTAAAACCTGGAGGCTGATTTGGTTTCTATGCAGGGCTGCATCAAATTTTGCACTCTCCAGCTTTAGTAAATCAACCCCGGTGTTCTTTACTAATGCCAGCCTGCTTTGTTAATTGAATTCCCATAATTCTTGTCAGTGCAAGAAGGTCTATCTAAGCATTAGTTGGACTTTCTCCACCACCAGGTGGTGATTAGCACTAAGCGCAGCGTTGTAAGAGTAAGTAAAGAATATTGCATGCTCCTCATACCTGCCAGTACCATATAATATTATTATATATATATTACCAAAATCATTGGGACGCCTGCTTTTACATGAACTTTAATGGCATCCAAGTCTTAGTCCGTAGGGGTCAATATTGAGTTGGCCCACCCTTTGCAGCTATAACGGCTTCAGCTCCTCTGGGAAGGCTGTCCACAAGGTTTAGGAGTGTGTCTATGGGAATGTTTGACCATTCTTCCAGAAGCGCATTTGTGAGGTCAGGCGCTGATGTGAGCGAGAAGGCCTGGCTTGCAGTCTCTGCTCTAATTCATCCCAAAGGTGTTCTATCAGGTTGAGGTCAGGACTCTGTGAGGCTAGTCAAGTTCCTCCACCCCAAACTCGCTCATCCATGTCTTTATGGAATATATATGTTATTTATATGCTGTGAGTGGAACCTGTGTGTTTAAATTTTAAAAATACCTAATAAAACTTGATTTTACAAAAAAAATTTTAAATGCTTGTGCAATATGGACTTTCTGGTGCTCACCAGCGGGCAGGGGAGGGTAGGTCTTTAAACTGGAAGAATTATACGCAAGGAGTTAAAAAAAAATTATAAAATAAAGTCTCTTTTTAAATTAGACTTGCTCATATCTAACCTAATTTTCTACCTGAAAATAAGAGTTCCTTTCTACTAAGACTTAGATTTGTAAACTTGTTTTCCCTCGTCTCCTTGCCTCCAGATGTGTTTACCCATAACCAGTCTTAAAAGTTGTCACCAGTCCAGAATGAATACGTCCTTCGCTAATACCACTCCTGTGTTGTGTAAACTGAATCGGGCACTTTTCATAAACATACTGCGCTTCTGAACTTGCGGCTTGATCTTTTATGTTTTTCTCTCCTCCTGGGCAGCTCACTTATCTACATTGTAAAAAATGGTTAGGTGGGGTGTGGCGCTGCTCACTGGTTCTAACGAAGACCAGTATTAAATATAAAGTGTATGTGTCAAATTGTGACAACTATATGTAATCGTGTTACCCTAAGTGGTATACTGATGTCCCTTCCACGTGAAGACTACTAACTACTAGTACCATATACTGTAGTTGTGTAAAGTGACTGATTGTGGCTCATGTGGTACAAGCCATACAAATATAAACAGAAAACATCCAGTGAAATAATAATAATAATAATGTGAACAAGATAAATCTGTAAGCTGCAGGTAAATGCTAAATCATAGATGTCCAGTAAGGTGTCTCTAATGGAGTCGCAAATATGTGCCCTCAGTCTGGACTGACTGTGCTAATGACTACTATAGACAGTCTATAATCACAGGATTATGGTTGAGCTTGATAGTATGTGGATCAGTTTTCTTCAGACAGATGGCAGAATATAATATCAGATGTTCAGCAAGTGCAGACAATTCGGCCCCAGCATGTGTCCCCACTCACCAGCTATCTTCACCCCTACAGGGGTAGTCAGCATAGAGGGATATCCCAGGTCAGCTTCCAGGAGCTTTCACAGGTGATCGGTGTCAGCGGTGCTTCACTTCTGACACCTGGCATCAATGGGGAAGCAGAAGTGAAGCACCGCTGACACCGATCACCTGTGAAAGCTCCTGGAAGCTGACCTGGGATATCCCTCTATGCTGACTACCCCTGTAGGGGTGAAGATAGCTGGTGAGTGGGGACACATGTGGGGGCCGAATTGTCTGCACTTGCTGAACATCTGATATTATATTCTGCCATCTGTCTGAAGAAAACTGATCCACATACTATCAAGCTCAACTATAATCCTGAGATTATAGACTGTCTATAGGAGTCATTAGCACAGTCAGTCCAGACTGAGGGCACATATTTGTGACTCCATTAGACACCTTACTGGACATCTATGATTTAGCATTGATCTTGTTCACATTATCTATTATTATTTTTTCACTGGATGTTTTCTGTTTATATTTGTATGGCTTGTACCACATGAGCCACAATCAGTCACTTTATACAACTACAGTATATGGTACTAGTAGTTGGTAGTCTTCACGTGGAAGGGACATCAGTATACCACTTAGGGTAACACGATTACATATGATAGTTTTGTCACAATTTGACACATATACACTTTATATTTAATACTGGTCTTAGTTAGAACCAGTGAGCAGCGCCACACCCCACCTAACCATTTTTTACAATATATTTAGGACTCCGTTAGAGGGTCCCATTAGGGGGGCTGCAGCTCCTTTGTTCACACTTTGTATACATTTATCACATTGACGCCTAAGCGCAGGTACACAGATCTATATTCACTTATCTACATGTTTACTGTACCCAATCTCCTCCCTGTTTGAGGTGTAACTTAAATTTAAAGTAGAACTATAGGCAAAAGTTATATTCATTTTTTTTTTTTTTTTTTTTTTTTCATTTTGGAGTAAGGGAGGGTTAGAACTCCTGTCTGTCCTTTCTTCTTTTTTTTGCCAGCTGTGTCCTATTGCAGAGATTTCCCTTCACTTCCTGTTTTGGCTATGAGACAAGAAGTGGAGGAAATCCCTGCAAGTTAAGGGAATTTCTTGGGGACCCCCAGGTTACAAGAACTAGTGTCCCCATTGGAAGATTTCCCCTCTATTACTTTTTCTGTGGACAGCTCAAAATTTGTGGTTTTCTTTTACTTTCAGTGATAATGGTACACAATACAAATAGAGGGTGAAAACGGCAATAAAAAACTGACAGGAGTTGTAATCCCTCTTCACTCACAAAGTTTTGCCTTTAAAAGATGGAGATAGAATATATATACAGTGGGTATGGAAAGTATTCAGACCCCCTTACATTTTTCACTCTTTTTTTGTTATATTGCAGCTATTTGCTAAAATCCATTTAAGTTCATTTTTTTCCTAATTAATGTACACACAGCCCCCCACATTGACAGAAAAACACAGTTGTTGACATTTTTGCAGATTTATTAAAGAAAAACTGAAATATCACATGGTCCTAAGTATTCAGACCCTTTGCTCAGTATTTAGTAGGAGCACCCTTTTGCTCTAATACAGCCATGAGTCTTTTTGGGAAAGATGCAACAAGTTGGATTTAGGGATCCTCTGCCATTCCTCCTTGCAGATCCTCTCCAGTTCTGTCAGGTTGGATGGTAAACGTTGGTGGGACAGCCATTTTTAGGACTCTCCAGAGATGCTCAATTGGGTTTAAGTCAGGGCTCTGGCTGGGCCATTCAAAAACAGTCACGGAGTTGTTTTGAAGCCACTCCTTTTGTTATTTTAGCTGTGTGCTTAGGGTCATTGTCTTGTTGGAAGGTTTCTTTTTTAATCTGCAAAAATTTCAACAATTCTGTGTTTTTCTGTCAATATGAGGTGCTGTGTGTACATTAATGAGGAAAATGAACTTAAATGATTTTAGCAAATGGCTGCAATATAACAGAGTGAAATATTTAAGGGGGTCTGAATACTTTCCGTACCCACTGTTTATATAGATACGCATACTATGGGGTTGATTTTACTGAAACTAGAGGGTGCAATATCTGGTGCAGCGCTACATAGAAACCAATCGGCTTTCAGGTTTTATTGCCAAAGCTTAATTGAACAAGCTGAAGTTAGAAGTTGGCTACCATGTACATGTACCAGATTCTGCACTCCCAAGTTTTAGTAAATTAACCCCTATGTGTGTACACATACTACTACAGCATTTCTTTTCCGTACATCACGGGACACAGAGCGACTTAGTCATTACTAATGGGTTATATAGTTTACCTTCAGGTGCTGGCACTTGCAACTTCCAAACCGGAAGTACCCTCCCCTATATAAGCCCCTCCCATCCGGGAGCGCCTCAGTTTTTTGCCAGTGTCTAAGGTGTTGGCCAAAGAGTAACATGTGTTTTCCTGGGCTTGCGTACAGGTTCTTTTACGGGCCTTAGTAAGCTGTTCCGGATCCCACCAAAAAAGCTTCATAGCTAAACGGTCGGTACCCGGGCCTTGCAACAGAAGAGCAAGGTTTTGCCTGTAATGCCTCTCTTAGGAGGGCTGGACCCTGGGATCCAGAGCTCTGGTCATACCCACGACCAAGATGTTTTCTGTGCAGGGTGCTATACAGGTCCAGGGGAGTGGAATCCTTGGGAACCCGGTCCCTGAAGGTTTAATTACAATGCCTGCCGTGATAGGTGAAGTTTGGGCTTCTGTGGACCAAACAGAGTCCTGCGGCGGGGAACAGGTAAGTGGGGGCCCCCAGGAACTTGGTTCTATTGGGGGACCCCCAAGCCTAATTTGTCTTTCTGTCTGTTACCTAATGGTATTCCCGCTAATATCTGTGTATGCCTGTAACTACTGGAAAATGTAAAATTTTAATAGTAGTCAAGAAAAAAAAAAAAAAAAGGACCGCGGTACCTGTGTTAAACCACTAGAGGCCGCTGTGGTCCATTTTTTCTTGTCATGTGGATCTTTGGTTTTCTCAAGTCAAAAGATCCAGGCAGTTGGTAAGTCCTCTGCCCTGTTGCTGCGCTCATCCACCGCACAGGCCCTCCGGCAAAAAGGGCCCTGGCTCCTAGTCCCTGCTTGGTTTCGAAAAGGGGGCGCGGGCGCGTGCACGTGCCGGCGCGTGCACGCGCCTCCTATGAAAAAAAGGGGCGGGGCGGGTGGATGACGCTCGATGCACGCCGCGGCGCTTCTGCGCATGTGCAGGCGTCCCAGCATGTGTAAAAGACACAGTACAAGTGTCAGCTGGATGCAAGCAGAGCTAGCAACAAAACGGTGGCACACAGAGGCGGTTGATGCAGGCATCCCCATAGAAAGACACTTTAGTGGACACCAGCTGGTATATAGCAGCAACTGTGTTAGACTATTACCAGCAAAATTGGTGTATGACGACGGGAATACCTCAGCTTTGTGCTTATAGGATATGTCGTCCAGACGCTCTGGAAATAAATCTTCCAAGAAGCGAAAGGGGTCTCCGTCGGGCTCTGAGGATTTTGGGCATGCTGTACTGCGCCAATCTCCCCTGAAATATATCCAGAAAACTTCTGCCGGTAAAAGTACATTCTTGCCGGTTAAGAACAAGGGTAGAAGTCCTTCTTTTAAGAGGCCTACTTCTCCAGTCCCTGGCACATCGGCTGTGAAACAGTTCCGACGGCCTCCGCGGTCAAATCCAGGGGGCAGAAATCAGGGACAATCACAGGGTAACAAGAAACCCTGGGTCAAGAGAGGTACAAAACCTCCCCCCAAGTCATGAAGGGTTGCCCCCACTCAATCGGGTGAGGGGAAGACTTCAGTTGTTCACAGAGACCTGGCGGGACACCATCAGAGACAGATGGGTGATCTCCGCAGTAAGTCTGGGATACAGGCTGGAGTTAAAAGACATTCCTCCTGCCCATTTTATAAGGTCAAACGTGCCAAGCGATCCCCAGAAGAGTGGATCCCTCCTTCTGGCACTAGAGCAACTATTGCTCCAAGGGTAATCATGAAGGTTCCCTTGGAAGAAAGCGGGTTCGGGTTTTACTCGAACCTTGTCACAGTCCCCAAACCAAATGGGGACATGAGGCCCACATTAAATATAAAAGGGCTAAACAAGTTCCTACATATCAGGACTTTTTCTGATGGAGTCGATCCGATCGGTGGCCACCGCCCTACAAGGGCAGGAATGGTTAGCCTCGATCGACATAAGGAATGCTTATTTGCATATTCCCATCTGTCCGGCCCACCAGAAATTTCTACGCTTTGCAGTAGAAGGGCGCCATTTTCAGTTCAGAGCCTTACCTTTCGGTCTGGCCACAGCACCACGAGTGTTCACAAAAATTCTGGCCCTACGATTGGCCAGACTAGGAACACAAGGTGTAACAATAATGGCATATCTAGACGACTTGTTGCTGATAGACCACTCAGTGAAAAAAACTAGAAGTGGTCGTTCACAAGATAATCAAGTATCTGGAATCTCACGGTTGCATTATCAACCGAGACAAGTCAGCCCTAAAACCAGTCAAAAGTCTGGAATACTTGGGGGCTAAGACTGGATTCAAATCAGAGAAAGATTTTCTTACCTCCAGAGAAGGTGTCGTCTTTGAAAGATTTGACCCACTTAGTGGGTACAAAAAAGAAAACCATCCATACGCCTGTGTATAAGGCTGCTGGGAAAAATGGTGGCTTCATTCGAAGCAGTACCCTACGGTCAATTCCATTCAAGGAACTTGCAGAGGGCCATACTGTCAGCCTGGAACAAAAAAGTTCAGGCTTTAGACTTACCAATGTCCCTGTCCCCTTCCGTTCGCAAGAGCCTCCATTGGTGGTTGGTGCCCCAGAATCTGGAAAAAGGGAAACCCTTCAGTCCGGTTTCTTGGAAGGTGGTCACTACAGATGCCAGCCTCATAGGCTGGGGGGCAGTACTGGAGCAATGGTCTCTCCAGGGCAAGTGGTCAGAAGCAGAGAAGGCCCTGCCCACCAATCTCTTAGAGATACGAGCAGCCCGGTATGCCCTAGTAGCATGGACATCCAAACTCCAAGGGTCACCTGTCAGAATTCAATCAGACAATGCCACAGCAGTGGCATATATCAATCACCAGGGTGGCACCAGGAGTCGTGCAGCCCAGAGGGAAGCGAATTGCATCCTGGAATGGGCAGAAAGGTATGTCACAGCCATATCCGCGGTTTTCATCCCAGGAGTGGAAAATTGGAGAGCGGACTTTTTAAGTCGCCAGCAATTATGCCCGGGGGAATGGTCTCTTCACCCCAAGGTTTTCCAGGCAATATGCCAGCGGTGGGGAACACCGGATGTAGATCTGCTAGCATCCAGATTCAACGCAAAGGTGGACAGATCTGTGTCTCGCACAAAGGATCCCCTAGCTTGCGGTTCGGATGCCCTACTGTTCCCTTGGGATCAGTTCAAGCTGATATATGCATTCCCACCGCGATTAATCCGCAGAATCAGGGTAGAAAAGAAACCAGTGATTCTGGTGGCTCCAGCGTGGCCCCGAAGGGCATGGTACGCGAAGATTGTAAAAATGTCAGTGGGAAGTCCTTGGACCCTCCCACATCGTCCGGACCTGCTTTCGCAAGGACCAATATACCACCCTTCCTTACCAGCCCTAGGTTTGACGGCCTGGCTATTGAAGCCCACATTCTAAAAAAGAGAGGGCTCTCTAATCCTGTGGTATCTACCATGATCAATGCCAGGAAGCCGGTATCCAGGCAGATCTATTATAGGATCTAGAAGGCGTACATCACGTGGTGTGAGGCCAGGAAATGGCATCCACGTAAGTACGTAATAGATAGGATTCTGGACTTCCTACAGTGGGCTGTACATAGGAAGCTTGCCTTGAGTACTATCAAGGGTCAGACGGCCTTGTCAATATTTTTTCAAAGGCCCTTGGCTTTGCATTCATTAGTCAAAGCTTTCATACAAGGAGTGATGCGTATTAGCCCTCCGGTTAGTATTCCCATATGTCCATGGGACTTAAACCTGGTTCTGTCGGTTCTACAGAAACAACCATTTGAACCATTGCGGCACATTTCCTTGGTTCTTTTCACCAGGAAATTGATTTTCTTGGTAGCCATTTGTTCGGCTAAAAGATTATCGGAATTAGCCGCCTTGTCCTGTAAGGAGCCATATCTGGTTGTCCATAAGGACAGAGTAGTATTGCGTCCTCATCCAGCCTTCTTCCTAAGGTGGTATCGAGGTTCCATTTGAACCAAGATGTGGTTCTTCCTTCCTTTTTCCCCAAACCTAGTTCGGTAGAGGAAAAGTTATTGCATTCTTTGGATGTAGTAAGAGCAGTTAAAGCTTATCCTAAAGCCACTGCTCAGATTCGTAGAACGGATACTTTGTTTGTTCTGCCGGAAGGCCCCAGAAAGGGTCAGGTAGCATCAAAAATCTACTCTAGCCAAGTGGATTCGACAGGTCATAATACAAGCCTATGGCTTGAAAAGGAGACCGCCTCCGTTCAAAGTTAGGGCGCACTCCACAAGAGCAGTTGGAACTTCATGGGCAGTGCATCACCAAGCCTCCCTGGCTCAAGTCTGTAAGGCCACAACATGGTCCTTAGTACACACGTTTACTAGATTCTACCAGGTAGACGTCAGAAGTCAGGAGGATGTCGCCTTTGGGCGCAGTGTGTTGCAGGCCGCAAAAGAGCCTCATGCCTGATGGCGCCCAGCTTATGTATAGTGTATCCCTCCCCTCATTGGGCATTGCTTTGGGACGTCCCATTAGTAATGACTAAGTCGCTCTGTGTCCCGTGATGTACGAAAAAGAAAAAGGGATTTTTATAACAGCTTACCTGTAAAATCCTTTTCTTGGAGTACATCACGGGACACAGAGCTCCCACCCCTCTTTTTGGGACACTTATTGCTTTGCTACAAAACTGAGGTGCTCCTGGATGGGAGGGGCTTATATAGGGGAGGGTACTTCCGGTTTGGAAGTTGCCAGTGCCAGCACCTGAAGGTAAACTATATAACCCATTAGTAATGACTAAGTCGCTCTGTGTCCCGTGATGTACTCCAAGAAAAGGATTTTACAGGTAAGCTGTTATAAAAATCCCTTTTTCTGGACCTACCTTAAAAAATAAATAAATGGATAACTTTTAAAGTAAGAATGCTTTTGAAAATTAAATATTTAATTTTTTTTTTTTTTTTTTTTAACCAATTCACAAAATGCAAAGTAAGCAATTAGAGGAAAAATCTAAATCAATATTTTTAGTGTGACTACCTTTTTGGCTTCAAACCAGCATCAATTCTTCTAGGCACACTTGCACCCAGTTTTTTTAAGGAACTCAGCAGGTAGGTTGTTCCAAATATCTTGGAGAACTAAGTACAGATTTTCTGTGGATGTAGGCTGCCTCAAATCCTTCTGTCTCTTCATAATCCCAGACAGACTTGATGATGAGATCAGGGCTCATGGGGCCAAACTATCATTTTCATGACTTTTTGTTCTCCTTTACACCGAGGATAGTTCTTAATGACATTGGCTGTATGTTTGTGGTCGTTGTCCTGCTGCAGAGTAAATTTAGGGCCAATCGCACGCCTCCCTGATGGTATGACATGATGGATAAGTATATGCTTGTATTTCTTAGCATTGAGGACACCATTGGTCAGGCTACTTTGAGTACCATAGACACAGTAGTCGGCCAAGGAAACATAATGTAGCAGAGGAAAGACCCATCATGCTTGCTTTCAACATCGGAAGATGTCTAGCAGTGCCATCAGTTTAAAACTGGAAATTTAAGTTGGAGATTTGGTCCAGATCAATGATGAGAAATACATAATTATCCATCATGCCATACCATCAGGGAGGCATGTGACTGGCCCCAAATTTAGTCTGCAGCTGGACAATAACCCCAAACTCACAGCAAATGTAATTAAGAACTATCTTCAGTGTTGAGGAGTCCTGGAAGTGATGGTTTGGCCCCCACAGAGTCCTGATCTCAACATTGAGTCTGTCTGGGATTACACAGAGATAGGAGGATTCGAGGCAGCCTACATCCACAGAAGATCTGTGGTTAGTTTGCCAGGATTGTTGGAACATCCTACCTGCTAAGTTCCTTCAAAAACTGTGTCGAGTGTACTTTAGAATTGATGTTTGAAGGCAAAGGGTGGTGACCCCAAATATTGATTTGAGTTTGATTTCTCTTCTATCCATTTACTTTCCATTTTGTGGTTTGATTAAAAATAAACTAACACCCAGCATGAGTCAGATGGCGTGTTCCCGGTTGTGAACTGTGGTTCCTTCTACTGATCCCTACACACCTTGAAGTGTCAGCAGCATCCAGAGCTCTTGAAGGAAAGCGAGGATTTCCCTCGCCACCTGCTGGACAGGGCAGGAAAGTATTAAGCCAATTATTTTACAGGCTACTTCTCGTATAGGTTTTTTAGGATAGTGACAGGGTTGAGTAAGTTTCACAATCATTGTTTCACTTTACCTTGTTCTTGTCAGGTTTATGTATGTTCATGCAGAGGGAAGCAATGCAGTAGTAGGAAGTGAAACAGGGTGGACATGTGTAAATTCCAGGCCAGCTTATTCTGACAGTGCTGTCCTCTGTGCAGTGCCACTGGCAGATGCATGTGCATCCACCATGGCGCTGCATGCAGGCAGCCCATATAAATGGATGCGCATGCAGTGTCGGCACTGACACAATGGCATGGAAAAGTTTGACTTGAGGGTAGACTTGGGTGCTCGGATCTAAATGCAGAGTGAGCATCCACTTCTATGGGCTGCCTGCACACAGCTCCAAGGTGGGTGCATATAAATACCAGGCAGGATCCTGTTTGGGGGAAAAAGCCATTTAATCAAATAGGCAGAGGACAGTTATCAAAAGGATACTTATAGCCATTATTTGGCCTAAGTATGGCCAGGTTGTAGGCAAATATTTCATAATGTTCAAGCAAGAGTCAATATCTTTCCATCATTAAAATGGTCCTCCTAATCACATCATTTTAAGCAATTTGTACAGTTGGGGTGCCCACACATTGTGTGCTTTGGACTTTATCAGTACTTGCCCTCTACTTTAAGGCAGGAAGGGGGGGGGGTGTTGGGCCTCCTGCATAATGACCTCTGCTTGCAGAGAACAAAATACTGTAGAGCATGCTGGCAACTGACAGGCTTTTCTACTAAAGCTGGCCAAAAATGGATCAAAATTCGGCCAATCTCTGCTGAACTGGACAAATTTTAATCCATGTATGGCTACTGTGGTTAAAGAGAAATCGATCTACCAATCGACTTCTGTTCAGCCGCCCTGTTGGAAATGGACTGCAGCTTTTATCTGTGTATTGTGACAGCCGATAAGTCTCCCCGTTGTCAGAATACGACACAGTGGGGAAGATTCCTCCATCCACCTCAAATATGTGTATGGATGAATTGGGTCAGTTTTATTTATTTTTATTTAACCCGCTGGTTAAACAAAAAAGTTGAATGCTCTATGGCCAGCCTTAGGCTATGGCTGTTTTTCTAAAAACAAAACAAGATTTCCATGTCTTTTTGTGTTTGATGCTCTTGGAATGCATGGAAGTGGAAAGTTTTTTATTTAGGCTTTAAATACTATGAACTATCACCCATTTTTAAATGTATGTGAATTACATGCTGTAGTTGCACTGCCTTTGGCTTTCTAAATGTGCGATAGCATTTTATAAAAGTTTGGTAAGCAGTCTCTCTTTGTTACACACCAGGAAATGAGTGATTGCCCCATTTTGACTGTTGGCCTGGAGCCACAAACCACAAAGGCTACTTTGGGCCTTCAGTAATTGCAGAGTGCAGGACAAGACCTTTACTTGTCAGACCAATGGACACGTTGAACAGCAATCTATGAAAGCAAGTGATAAACCTCCTGGAGTGAAATGTGCACTCCCCTGCAGAAAAAAGCATCCATAGCGTAAAAAAGTTTTAGTCTAAAAATATTTAAAATTCGATCATTTGCATCTGAAAACATGCACTGTGCAAACCAATCCAGACAATAAAAAAAGTAGGTCAGGAAAAAACAGTCTCGCGCTAGGGATGGCTGGTGGGCAATATATAGCGTGCGTTCCACCTCCTCTCTCCCCGTGATCTGGAAATGACGTGAGACGTACAGAATGTCCAATAACTAACGCGTTTCGACGTAGGCCGTCTCCTGAGGTGATGTCATTCCGCTATGTCTCTCGTCTAAATAGGTAAACTGCATCTGGGTACCTATGATAGCAAGCTAAGAGCGTATGTCAAAAGGGGAAAAGATATGCGGGTTCCAAGTAAAAAGGAGGCAGAATACCTAGTATCAGAGTCCACCAAAACTCCGGTAATTTATCATGTCCCAAAAATTCACGAGACTAGACAAGCCGCCAGGCAGGCCTATTATCAGTGGGATAAATTCCGTGTTCTCCAGGCTGGGTGAATATCTGGACACATTTCTTAAACCTCTGGTAGTCAAAGGGAAATCGCGTCTGAGGGATAGCACGCAACTATTAGTTGAACTTCAGGAACAGACAGCAAGGGATTGTGGGCTAGTCTTACAAGTTATATGTTGTACTACAGATTTGATGGGTAATTCCTCAGTGCCAGTTTACACAACCGATGGGGTCATCTTGGTGACATTTAGGCTCCGTTCACATCTAGGCGTTTTTCTGATGGTTTTTGTACAGGCGTTTTGAAGTTCAAAAGGTCACCAATGTAAAGTAAATTAAAATGCCTGTAATCTGCCAAAAAAGAAGCTCATGTACTTTTTTGAGTGACTGGCGTTTTTGCTTTAGGCAACAGAACACTCAGATGTTTACAGGGGCCATTGAAATGAATGGGATTTCTCTTGTTGGGCGTTTTTTAGAGCTGAGGCTTGGAGCAGAAAAATGCCTAGGTGTGAACGGAGCCAAAAAGACAGAATCTTCTAATGACAATTAGCACAGTATTGTGTACATTGCAAATATTTGAACAAACTTTGGAGCACATTTCTACCTTTTTTCTGTTTTAAAGAAATGGCTGTTTGTTTCACCATGTCCTTTCCATTCACTTTTATGTAGACGACACCATGTGCACGCACTTGTATGTAAAGGGCAATTACTCCTTTATGTTGGAAATGGATAGATAGTACACCCCCACATTTTTGTAAATATTTATTATATCTTTTCGTGTGACAATACTGAAGAAATTACACTTTTCTACAGTGTAAAGTAGTGAGCGTACAGCTTGTATAACAGTTTATACATTAATGTCTAAACCACTGGCAACAAAAGTGAGTACACCCCTAAGGGAAAATGTCCAAATTGGGCCCAAAGTGTCAATATTTTGTGTGGGCACCATTATTTTCCAGCACTACCTTAACCCTCTTGGGCATGGAGTTCACCAGAGCTTCACAGGTTGCCACTGTAGTCCTCTTCTACTCCTCCATGATGACATCACGGAGCTGGTGGATGTTGGAGACCTTGTGCTCCTCCACCTTCCCTTGGAGGATGCCCCACAGATGCTCAATAGGGTTCAGGTCTGGAGACATGCTTGGCCAGTCATCACCTTTTTACCCTCAGCTTCTTTAGCAAGGCAGTGGTCATCTTGGAGGTGTGTTTGGGGTCATTATGTTGGAATACAGCCCTGCGGCCCAGTTTTCAAAGGAAGCGGATCATGCTCTGCTTCAGTATGTCACAGTACATGTTGGCATTCATGGTTCCCTCAATGAAACTGTAGCTCTCTAGTGCCGGCAGCACTCATGCAGCCCCAGACCATGACACTCCCACCACAATGCTTGACTGTAGGCAAGACACACTTGCCTTTGTACTTCTCACCTGATTGCCTCCACACACGCTTGACACCATCTGAACCAAATAAGTTTATCTTGATCTTATCAGACCACAGGACATGGTTCCAGTAATCCATGTCCTTGGTCTGCTTGTCTTCAGCAAACTGTTGCAGGCTTTCTTGTGCATCACCTTTTTAGAAGAGGCTTCCTTCCAGGACAACAGCCATGCAGACCAATTTGATGCAGTGTGCGGCGTATGGTCTGCACACTGACAGGCTGACCCCCCACCCCTTCAACCTCTGCAGCAATGCTGGCAGCACTCATACGTCCATTTCCCAAAGACAACCTCTGGATATGACGCTGAGCACGTGCACTCAACTTCTTTGGTCGACCATGGTGAGGCCTGTTCTGAGTGGAACCTGTCATGTTAAACCGCTGTATGGTCTTGGCCACCGTGCTGCAGCTCATTTTCAGGGTCTTGGCAATCTTTAGCCCAGGCCCTCATTTTTGTAGAGCAAACCATTCATTTTTTTTCGGATCCTCAGAGTTCTTTGTCATGAGGCAGTGACCAGTATGAGAGAGTGAGAGCGATTTAACACCAAATTTAACACACCTGCTCCCCATTCACACCTGAGACCTTGTAACACTGAGTCACATGACACCGGGGAGGGAAAATGGCTAATTGGACCCATTTTGAACATTTTCACTTAGGGGTGTACTCACATTTGTTTCCAGCGATTTAGACATTAACCACTTAACGACCGCCTCCAGTAGAAATACGTCGGCAGAATGGAACGGACAGGCATATCAACGTACCTGTACGTCCCCTTTTAACTGCCGGACGTGGGGGTCGTGCGCGCGCCGGCGGCGCGCTCGCGACCCCGCTACCTTCCCCGTGAGTTGGACCGCGGACTCGATTGCCGTGGGGATCCCCACGATCGTCTCACGGAGGGGTGGAGCGGGGAGATGTTGGGATCTCCCCGCTCGCCTACTGACACTGTCACCGATCTCCGCTCTGTGTAATCAGAGAGGAGATCGGTGACGTGTCACACGTAGCCACGCCCTCTAACAGTAGTAATCACTCCCTTGGGCACACTTAACCCCTTCAGCGCCCTAGTGGTTAACCCCTTCACTGCCAGTGTCATTTTTACAGTAACCAGTGCATTTTTATAGCACTGATCGCTGAAAAAATTACAATGGTCCCAAAAATGTGTCAAAAGTGTCCGATGTGTCCGCCATAATGTTGCAGTCATGAAAAAAAATTGCTGATCGCCGCCATTACTAGTAAAAGAAAAAAAAATTATAAAATTGCCATAAAACTACCCCCTATTTTGTAAACGCTATAACTTTTGCGCAAACCAATCAAACGCTGATTGCAAATTTTATTATATATATATATATATATATATAAATTATTTTTTATTTTTTTTATTTTTTTCAAAATTGACGCTCTATTTTTGTTTATAGCGCAAAGAGTAAAAAACGCAGAGGTGATCAAATACCACCAAAAGAAAGCTCTATTTGTGGGAAAAAATATGTCAATTTTGTTTGGGAGCCACGTCGCACGACCGCGCAGTTGTCAGTTAAAGCGACGCAGTGCCGAATCGCAAAAAGGGGCCTGGTCTTTATGCTGCATATTGGTCCGGGGGTTAAGTGGTTAATGGCTGTGTTGAGTTATTTTGAGGCGACAGCAAATTTACACTGTTATACAAGCTGTACACTCACTACTTTACATTGTAGCAAAGTGTAATTTCTTCAGTGTCACATGAGATGCTGTATATAATTGCTGTGAATGTGGTGGCAATAATTCAAATTTCCTGATTCACAGTTTACTACTGGTGAGCTGTAAAAGCATTTAAAGCCCTAATGATAATTCTGGGTACTGCAATTTTTTGCCATTTTTGCAGGCACATGCAGTTTTGAGGCGTGATGTATTTGGTGTCTATTAAATTGACCCTACCTAAAGTTTGATTTGGTACAAAATATTTATGAGATTAAGTTTTTGGCACACAATTTAATCCCCAAACAGTTGTGCAAATATTATGCAACTACCATCCTTTTATTATAAAGAGCATCTGCTTTCAGAAAATTGTGATTCTGGGGGTTTAAGTAATTTTATAGGCAAAAATACATTTTTTTTTTTTATTTTTTTTTTGCGTTGTGTGAAAAATTACAGTTAATAACATTGCATTTTTAAAAGTGAATTCTGTAGAAATTTTATGTGCTTAAAGGGGTTGTAAAAGCAGAAGTTTTTTTATGTTAATGCATCATTGCATTAAGATAAAAAAGCCTTCTGTGTGCAACAGCCCCCTCAGCTCGACCTCCCTAACACTTACCCGAGATCCCTCTCTGTCCAACGATGTCCACGAATGTCTCAGCCGTCCGATATTCTCCTTCCTGATTGGCCGAGACACACAGCAGTAGCACCATTGGCTCCCACTGCTATCAATCAAAGTTGGCTAGAGGGGGCTCCATGTCTGAATGGACACAGGGAGCTGTGATTCAGCTTGGGTGCCCCCCTAACGAGCTGCTTGCTGTGGGGGCACTGAACAGGAGGGGGCGGCCAGGAGCGCAGAAGAGGAACCCAAGAGGAGGATCTGGGCTGCTCTGTGCAGACCCACTGTAAGAGAGCAGGTACGTATAACATGTTTGTTTTTTTTATAGGGGAAAAAAGAGCCTTTACAATCACTTTAATTCTTTAGCAAGAGTGGAATGTCCCATTTTTTTTTTAAAGCAAAATTAAAATTTTCTTTTGAATAGCGTTATTTTTTGCTTGTTTTTTCTATATATATTATTTTTTATTTTAATTTTGTTTTATTTATAGTTGCAATAATTGTGTTTTTTCCATTAACTGTTTAATAATAAAAATGAATGCAGGCAGTTTCATTGATGCTCTGTTTATAGATTATGCACTGGTCACCTCCATACTTAAAAAGCCCTCACTGAACCACACCAATCTGAAAAACCTAAGACCCATTTCCTTGCTCCTGTTTTTCCTCCCAGACTTTTAAAATGCACGATCTGCAACCACCTGAACTTCTGCCTTACCCCGAAAAACGACCTTCATGACACCCTTTCAACCTGGCTTTTGCCCACAGCACTCCACAAACTGCCCTCCTAAAATTTACGGATGACTTTAACTGCTAAAACAAATGGCCACTACGCTGTATTAATACTATGACGCTGGGCCTACTCTGATCTAAATTTGGCCGGTTTAGCAGGGACCAGCTGAATTTCGATCACTGTGTGGTCGTTCTGCTCAACAGAGGTTGATCATTTGATTAAGTTCAAGGGGACAATTTTAAATTTGTTAAATTTTATTTGAGCTACTTTGTGTCGCTGTCAGAATACAATGTCCCAGCAGTTGGGGATTTTTTTTTTTTTTGTCTGAATTTCTCACTTCTTGTAAGCTTACCCCCATCATTCGAGCCGTTCTGGCTGGGGGTTAGTCAGCGTGCTCGCCCCCTCCCTTGGGACTACATCCCTGCAAAAAAAGTATTTAGAAGGGAAATCAAAGGATAAGGTAAGTGAACCAACAATGCACTAGCTTAAAGGAACTTATTTAGAAAACAAAAACAAACCTTTACAACCCCTTTAATCTCCCTGGCCCTTTCCTACTTTGTCCACCTTCTAGGCGATACTTGAGAGAGCCTCTTTCTGGAAGTCTTTCCCACCTTTATCTACCAGCTGAAATTTTACTTTCTCCAACTCTTTGCCCCTCCCTTTTTTAGATTGTAAACTCTTACCTTTATTGAATTGTGCTGACTCCCTTTATTTTGTAAAGTGCTGCGCAGACTGTTGCTGTGCCTGGTGATATATATACTGTTAATCCTGTTATGATAATCGAGCACAGCACTTGATCTGCATTAGGTGTCTATTCCAGCAGGTAGAAAATTTAGATGGATGCCATCTTTACCAGCTTGATTGTGACATTAAAGGATTGGGCCCTGTGAGCTTTCTCTTTTGATATCTAAGACCAGTCTGCTGTATTTGGGTCATGTTACTTGTTGTGTGCTCTGTTTTTATGATATGCAAGCCTGCCTGTTAGGTGTGTCTGTCTCTCTATCTCGCTCCTTTTTTAACTTTTTTATTTTTTTTCTTCTGTCTGTCTTCCCTTTATAAATGTACATTGGCATTTATTGATTTGTTTGTGGTATTCTTCCCACAGGCCTATGAGGAATACACAAGTAAACTCGATGCCCTCCAGCAGAGGGAACAGCAGTTACTGGAGTCAATGGGGAATGGAACAGACTCTTCTTCATCCCTGTCCTCAGAAATGACACTATCTTCTGTACCCTCCTCCCTGTCTTTAGTACCCTCGTCCTTGTCCGTCCTGCAGAACCCCTCTGACCTCTCCCGTATTAACCCCAAATCTCCACAGAAACCTATTGTAAGAGTCTTCCTACCTAACAAACAGCGCACTGTGGTAAGTATGTCCAGTTTGCTTGAGGTTGCTAGATGAGAGGGAAAAAACTCAACCCGAAACTGACTGACTTTTTTTTTACTTTTTGGGAAATGCTAAACATTACTGTGGTGTATTGGGTGAATGAGCCCAATTCATAAACCTGATTGTAATTTTCTGACAACATTTCACATCTCTATTAAAGAAGAGAAGTTGGCCTTAAAGTAGAATTCCAGTCAAATATTTTAACTACATTTAAACCTGCTCCCACCACCATTCTAAGCCTATTCTAACTACCCTGTAATGGAAAGATTGCTTTAATAACCTATTCTGAGGGAGCTCCGATACAGTCACATGATTGGCTCCCAGTGGCGGCTTCAATGTAGAGGAAGGGACAGATGATGATGATGAGCTCCTTCAGAATAGGTAAATATAGACATAGTTGGTGAGGTTGAAAAAAGTCCAGTCCATAGAGTCCAACGTGTGTGTGTGTGTGTGTGTGTGTGTGTGTATCAGTAGTACATTGTATATCCCTGAATGTTCTGGTCGCTTGGGTGCCTATCTAATTTATTGTTTTGTTTTATTTTTATTTTTTTAATTGAGGGAATTCCACATCCTTATTACGCTTACCGTAAAGAACCCTCTATGCAGTTTAAGGTTAAACTGCTTCTCTTCTAAAATTAATGAATGCCCGGGTGTCTTTTTTAAATTCCCTTTCGTGGAAGAGTTTTATTAATGTTGCGTGTTTCAAGTCTATTCCTAATTCTATCCTCTGTTAGCCATGAGGGTGCTTCCTGTGACATGTTTTAGTTACCAGGAAAGAAGCATAAGAGTTTTTTGCAATATTCATTGGAGAGAACCAAAGGTGTACTTTAGCACATCTATTGCCATCTCTTCTCATGTATGGTGATTCGTTGTATCTACATATTATGCAAAGCTAAAGTCCTATATTTTCCCAAATATTAAGTCCTTGCATGCAGGACATATGCCCCCCCCTACCTTTTACATATGCTCTTAAAGCGGAGTTCCACCCATTTTTTATACTTCCTTTCTATGGTATCCCTCTTGAGCATGCTTTTCCCAATGGAAGTTCTTCTTCTTTTTTTTTCTTTTTTTTTTTTTTTGTAAATGCTTTTTTTTAGCAGCACTTCCGACAGCCCCTCACCTAGGCGATTACGTCACTAGGCGATTCACAAGGGCTCCTGGAATAGCGGCGTCATGTATCCCAGGAGTCCTTGCGAGTCACCTAGTGACGAAATCTTGTGTTATTTCCTTACTTTATTTTGTGGGTGGGGCTAGGACGGCCTTCAAACCTATACCTGCTTCGTTCGTAGTCGATGGGGCTAATCGGGAGGGGCGTGGCTTGCAAGGCAGTAGATGGGGCTGGGACGGCCTTCGAAACGATACCAGCTTTGTTGGTAAACGGGCGTGCTGATCGGGCGGGGGTGGCTTGCAAGGTGGTGGGTGGGGCTAGGACGGACTTCAGATCTATTCGCTCTGTCTTTAGACAAGAGGAGGAAAATTAGCTAGAGAGGCATGGTATACAGAGTGGTGGGTGGGGCTAAGCTGGCCTTTAAAACGATACTAGCTGTGTTTGTAAACGGGAGGGCTGAGCTGGAGGGGCCCGAGATGTCATGATTGACAGGTTGCTATAGCAACGGGGCAGGGACTTCCCCCGACGCCGCCATCGCTATGGCAACCTGTCGGGAAGAGAGAACTCGGTGGCTTCACCGCGCAGGTGCGAGATTGGAACCTGCCTGTTGGATAGTCAGCTGAACGAAAATCCCGGAAATGAACACAGGAGGATTTCAGATGCCCACAGCTAACATGGAACCTTCCTGCTTCCGAGATCTGGTTAGTAATAAACTTTTTTACAGAAACTAAAACCACAACACATATGACCTGTTCTAAATTGCAATGAATATTTTTAGACAAATACAGAGCAGTCTTTAAAAAAAAAAAAGTGTTTGGGGGACTGGAACTCTGCTTTAAATGGTTACCAGCCATGGCCATATGAACTGCTCAATGAATATTGTGTATGATGGTCCTCTGAAAAACATCAGTTGTATCTTTGTCCCCCCAGGTACCAGCTAGGTGTGGTGTGACAGTGCGGGATAGCTTAAAGAAAGCACTAATGATGCGAGGTCTAATCCCAGAATGCTGTGCAGTCTACAGGGTCCAGGATGGGTAAGAATGTTGTTTGTATTTTTCCAAAGTCTCATCTGTCAAACTAAATGAAAATCCTAAAGGATGGATTCTGCAGTAAAAGAGGTATTGTACACACCTCTCTGGCTAGCCAGTGTCTTCCATCTTCCTCACCTTTTCAGCACTGCAGCTTCATTCAGACTCTTCAGGCTTTAACGCTTCTGGTAGTGTCGGGTACCTGTGTCCACCCACTGCATGTTGTAGTTCCTTCTGCCAACTTCTTGGTCACTGCGGAGTCCTGTAGTGACTTGGTGGGTCAGAGTAAAGAACCACAGAGTGCAGCAGGAGATGCAGGAATCCATCACTCTCAGGGGGAGTATTGAATGCTGAAGAGACTGACTTGGGCTGCGGTGCTGGTAGTAATAAAGGCCACTGGAGAAGATATATTTTATTACAGGGACCTTCCTTTTAGAATTTATTTACCCCAGAGGATCTCCTTGATTTGTAGTGTAATGCAACAAAGATGTCCTTGATACAACTCTATTCCAATAAAAGTCAGGGGGACGATCCAAAGAGTATCCCAATGCGAATAAAGTTGTATCTGGACCACTTAGTGGTGTGGTGCATTTTTATTATTTTGAGGTGAATGGACATTGGCCAAATAAGTCTGGCTTCCCCATTCAGACAAAACCCCCTCCCAGCACTACAAAGCCTTAGTTACTCTTTCGTTCATGGACGGACACAGCTTCAATCTTGACAAGTGGGTATGAGCCTTCATTTAGGAGTGACTAGGCAGAAAAAGTTAACAACTTCAGAGCTTAACAGCCCCACCCATGGGGCGGTCCTACTGGCTATTTCCCCTCAGCCTGCACTAAGCAGATCCAGTATTTTTCTGAGAGTATGCTTGTCTGGTACTGCTCCGTTCCGGAGTCCAGACTCACTGTTTGTTTTGGTGACTGGTCCCAAGTAGGGCCCAGCGGTCTCGTCAGTCACCATCTCTAGGTGGATCGGAGAGATCGTGATCAGGCTTACGCCATGAAGGGTCAGGTGCCTCCTTTTCCCGACGCATTCGACCAGGGCATGAGGTGCCTCTTGGTGTTACGTCAGTTAAGACGGGTTTCTGAGCTGGCAGCCTTGTCAGGCTTCAGGCGGCTTTTTAGAGTTGCAACTCCTCCGTTGAGCTCCGTTTTTTGTTTTGGGGTGAAGTTGTTTGAATGCTGTTCCCACCCCTCGTTTTTGACACTGCTTTGGGACGTCCCACTTGTCAAGATTTGAAGCTGTGTCCGTCCATGAACGAAAGAGTAAATAGGATTTTTGTACTCACCGTAAAATCCTTTTCTCTGAGTTCATGGACAGACACAGCACCCACCCCTCGTTTTTAAGTTTGTACTACTTTTTGACAAACTGATCTGCTTGGTGCAGGCTGAGGGGATATAGCCAGTAGGACCGCCCCCTGGGTGGGGCTGTTCAGCTCTGAAGTTGTTAGCCTTCATTTAGGAGTGGCTTGGCAGAAAAAGTTAATACCCACTGGTCAAGATTGAAGCTGTGTCCGTCCATGAACTCAGAGAAAAGGATTTTACGGTGAGTACAAAAATCCTTTTTTTTGTGCTAGTGTCCTTGGGTGATGGATGTGTCTGTTCAAACACTTTAAAGATTATCTGGATGCCTGTTTTTGTTTTTTTTTCCTGTTCCATACATCCCTGAAGGGGTAGGAAATGGCTTTATCTGGATCAGTCTCTTATGGCCCAGAGGGGATTGTACTTGCCCTTGTCTTGGAGGACTGGGGGCGGGCTTTAATGTTTTTCGGCAGGACTTTTTCCTGCAGGCAGCACTTTTTCCAAGGTACCTGGGAAGCATTTAGTGTGCTGTGGTGCATGTTGCAGCTTTACTGAGCCAGTTTTGGGGTGCTGCAGCACTACACAGCAGTAGGGGCGGGTCTGGCTGCTCCGTGCATGCGCAGCAGTGCCATGTTGCACATATCTGCGTATGTATGGCCACCATTCTTGCACATCTGCGCATGCACGGCCACAAATAAAAAAATAAAATATATATATATATATATATATATATACCGTATTTATCGGCATATAACACGCACAGGCGTATAACACGCACCCTAACTTTAAGAGGGAAGTTTCAGGAAAAAAACATTTCTCAGCCGCCTGCGTATAACACGCAGGCACAGTTTACCCTCTATTTTCAGGGTAAAAAAGTGAGTTATACGCCAATAAATACAGTATATATATATATATAATATTCGCCCAGATTACTTGGCTGAGAGCTCTCTGCTGCTGAATGCAGTTACAGGGCACCTTTTTCTATGCTCTATTTAGTGACACAGGCACAATGTCAGAAGCAGCGAAGGACCACCCTGCAACTTCTTGGGCACAGTAATGTATTGAACATTGTCACCAGCTGTCTGGCACCGGCAGACGCTCCTCCCAGCTGGGTGGCCAATCCCATACTATCCCTCAAGCCATGTTGGAAAAGGGCGAAGGGGTGGTCTTCCAATATTTTTTATAGTTTGATTATTTAAATTAAATTTTTACAGTATGCATTTTATATTTTTACTTTTCTTCTTGTTCAGTGTTTGTAATTCAAGGATTGTTCTTTGACAGGGAGAAGAAGCCAATAGGCTGGGACACAGACATCAGCTGGCTTACGGGGGAAGAGCTACATGTAGAGGTTCTGGAAAACGTGCCCCTCACAACACATAATTTTGTATGTATTACAGTAAACTGCAGAAGTGGAAATTCTACCTTCACTGGTTTTTGTACTGTGCATTTTTTTTATTTTTCTTAGCCAAAAACCTTACTGAACACATTTTAAAATACAGCTGCACATAATTATCAAAAGGTGTATTGGAACATGCTACTATAAAAGCTGACTGTAATGCAGAAAATAGTATTTTAATTTAATCACTTTTTTTTTATATTTTATTTTTGCGGTCACATCGCACAGCCTCCCTTCACATCCTTTATCATAAGAGTGTCTGTATAGTAAGTAGGTGGGTAGTATATCAATGTCGCACACAGTGGCTCCCAGCAGGAGAAACATGCCTGGTCAGGAAGTCCTTGGTGGCTAAACGGACTATGGGGGATACAGACACGCTATACATCTTTTGGCTTGATGCCTGTTCTGTAAAGTGGTCCTATTAACCACTTAACGACCGCTCACTGTATATATACGTCGGCAGAATGGCACCGACAGGCACAATCACGTAGAGCATACGTGATTGCCTTTGTATAGTTGGGGGGTCCAATCGGACCCCCCTCCTATACAGTGAGCGGTGGCTAAGTGTCCGGGAGCGTTCCGGGATGAGGGGGCAGCCATTCGTTTCTGGCCACCCCCTCGCGATCGCTCCCGGCGAATGGAAATGCCCCCTCTGTCTGTGTCAGACAGAGGGAGCAGGAGGAAGTGATGTCATCTCTGGTGCGGCGCTCACATATACCGAGCGCCCTACAAGAGAAGACATCAGGTCAGTGCACACAACACTACACTGACACCAGGACACATAGGGACATAAATCGCCCCCCCAGGACACCCCAGATCACCCCCCAGATCACCCCCCCAGCCCCCAGTCACAGTGTCACTGATTGCAGTGACCATTTATTTAGTGATCACTGCAATCAGTGACATTTGTGACTGTAAAAGTGTCACCAAAGTTTAGTCTTAGGTCCAGTGTAGCCCCCTAACCCCCCCTATAAAGGTTTAACCCCCTGATCACCCCCCAGATAACCCTTTCACCCCCTATCACCACTGTCGCTAAGCGATCATTTTTCTGATCGCTGTCTTAGCGTCAGTGATGCCGATCGGCAGCCAGTAATTTTTTTTAGGTTCGCCGCAGGTTTTTATAGCGTCAGGTACCCCAATATATTATCTAATAAAGGTTTAACCCCCTGATCACCCCCCAGATAACCCTTTCACCCCCTATCACCACTGTCGCTAAGCGATCATTTTTCTGATCGCTGTCTTAGCGTCAGTGATGCCGATCGGCAGCCAGTAATTTTTTTTTAGGTTCGCCGCAGGTTTTTATAGCGTCAGGTACCCCAATATATTATCTAATAAAGGTTTAACCCCCTTGATCGCCCCCCAGGTAACCCTTTCACCCCCTATCACCACTGTCGCTAAGCGATCGTTTTTCTAAACGCTGTCTTAGTGTCGGTGATGCAGATCGGTAGCTGGTAATTTTTTTTAGGTTTGCCGCAGGTTTTTATAGCGTCAGGTACCCCCATATATTATCTAATAAAGGTTTTAACCCCCTGATTGCCCCTAGTTAACGCTTTCACCAGTGATCACCATATAAGTGTTACGGGTGACGCTGGTTAGTTTGCTTTTTATAGTGTCAGGGCACCCACCGTGTATATAACCCAATAAAGGTTTAACCCCCTGATCGCCCAGCGGGTGATATCAATTAGGTTTTAGCGTCAGAGAGGGTCTGAGTCACACCCCAGGCAGCGTCAGGTTAGTGCCAGTAACGCTAACACCCACGCGTGAAGCATACACCCCCCTTAGTGGTATAGTATCTGAACAGATCAATATCTGATCAGATCTATACTAGCGTCCCCAGCAGTTTAGGGTTCCCAAAAACGCAGTGCTAGCGGGATCAGCCCAGATACCTGCTGGCACCTGCGTTTTGCCCCTCCGTCCAGCCCAGGCCACCCAAGTGCAGTATCGATCGATCACTGTCACTTACAAAACAAAAACACACATAACTGCAGCGTTCGCAGAGACAGGCCTGATCCCTGCGACTCCAGTGCTGTAGGAGGTGATTTCACCACCACAGTTAAAAAAAAAAAAGCAAATATGCCGAAGCATTGGGGCAGCAGGGGCGGAGGAGTGATTTTGCTCCTAATGCCGCGTACATACGGTCGAAATTCCGACAGAGGCTTGCCCGTGGAAAAGTCCGACCATGTGTGTGCGGCATAACTTTTTTGCGGGAGGATGCCCCCATGCTTCGGCATATATAAATGGTGCGTGTATGCCCATCATTGGAAGTGGGTGGATGAAGGGCGGTATTCTAATGGTGGGCATACCCACCGATCAATCTCTTCTTTTCGTTCAGCCAACTGGCTGCATGAAAAAAAAAGATTACAATACATGTCCAACAAGGACCAGCAACGTACTGGTATGTTGCTGGACTTTGAATGTTTATACCAGAATGATGCCTGCGGGTTTAGGTATCATCTTGGTATCATTCTTTCTTTATCGTACACCACGGGACACAGAGCTAGTCATTACATAATGGGTTAAGGGTCACCAGCGGTGATTGGACACTGGCACAACCAATGGAAGACAGTTCCCCTCCATATAACCCCTCCCATCAGGGAAGTACCTCAGTTTTTTCGCCAGTGTCGAAAGGTGTTGGACGCGTTAGGAGGTGCTAAAGGAAAGCTCTACCAAAGAGACCCTCTGGGGGTAAAAGAGCTATGCTTTCGGATCCATCCAAGACGCCTACAAATGAGCTGAATCTGGATGGGATCCGGGCCTCATCCATGAGGCGTCGCCTGTAATGTCTCTCTTCGGAGGACTGGGCTCTAAGATCCAGCACTTTCGCTATTTCGCTATAAAGTCCTGGTAAGAGTCTTGTACAAGGCCCAGGGGAGAGGTATCCTTTAAATAGGAACCCATATCCCTGAAGGTTGGCACACATAGCCCACCGTGAAGGGTGAAGTTTGGTATCTGTCTGAAATCTTTCAGCAGAAAAACCTGCGGCGTGGATAAGGTGAGATTAGAAGGTCCATAACTAGGTTGGGACCTTTTTCAAAAAGTGGATGTCTTCTTTTTTCCACCACTGGGGGGAGTAAAGAGCTGAATATACTCACCTCACTCTGTTCAGTGTCGGCTTCGGCGAAGTACACTGCTCGTCACCTCCGCTGCTGAGCTTGCTGGGGCACCCCGATCCTCCTTTCGGTGGCCGACCAGACACCTGCAGATGCAGGTAAGTGGGAACAAGGGCTGATGAGAGTCCTCTCTCACTATGGCCACCGCCATAGCGCTAAGGGCCACGCGCGCGCGCGGGAGCGCGCTTTATCGGAGGGGGGGGGCGAAGGCGTGCGCGGGCACGTGGCGCGCGCAGGCACAGAAACGGCGCCAATTTTAAAAGACTGTCAGTGTGAGAAGCACTGCAGCAGCAAGCAAGCTCGTTAGTTCTCTTATTCCTGGCAGAGAAACACAGCAGCTATACAGGGACGTAAGACTCCATGTGGTTGGATTGGGTACTTCCTAGAAGACATCCATGTTATGCATAGTTATGTGTTAAAAGTTGCATACTTAATGTATTTGCTAAACTGAACACGGTAGTATATGCATTTAGGTACCTTGTATTTTGTCTAAACGGTAAGCCTTCCAGGGGAAGTAATACGGACAAAAAGAGATAAGAAACCACCACCGCCTGAGAGGAGGCTCTAACTGTGCTGACTCGGTACCTTTCTCTCCTGTGTTGCTAAATGCACCTGTTCAGGATGAGCCATTACCTCTGTCAGGTATGGCGGCTTCCCCAGTGGAGCCTGGGCCTGTATATGTCACTGAGGACACTTTATCAGCTGCCCTAAATAATCTGGAGGAAAAAATTGCTACCTTAATCGCTAAGTCCTCTAAAAAGGAACAATAAGCGAAGCAGGTCTCTTCCAGTATTGGACCTCCCTTCAGAAGTACCTGAGGGAGGAGGATGAGGAGGAGGAGGCTACATCAGCAGAGGATGAGGAGCCAGATTTTAAGGTCACAGGTACAATGCTATAGCAGTGCATTTAAGTTAACCTCTGCGGAGGTAACGGAATTACCTGTCTCCTCCCTAGGGTCATTAAGATCCCTGCAAGGTGCATGCTCCTTCCCGGTTCATCCGTTACTAGAGGATCTAATATACGCAAACTGGCAACATCCAGATAAGCGTTTCTCACCTCCAAAAAGGTTTAACATTCTTTATCCTATGGGGGAAATTTTTTTTTTTTTTTTAAGAAATGGAGCCTGCCTGCGGTAGTTGCGGCTATTTCTTGTGTAAATAAAAACCTGACATGTCCGGTGGATAATGTACAAGGGTTTAAAAGATCCTTCTGAGAGGAAGTTGAAATCCTCCTTCCTTTTGGCCGGCTCAATTACCCAACCTGCAGTAGCAGCAGTCGGTATGGGTCAGGTCATCAGCCAACAGGTAAAGCAGGGGCTGAAGGAACTGCCTTCAGAGCAGGCTAGAAATTGGGAAAAATTTGCCTAAAGCCTTATGCTTCACAGTGGATGCCATGAGAGATTCTATCATACAGGCATCACGCCTTACACTCCAGCTGGTACAGATGCGCAGAGCTTTGGCTTAAGCATTGGTCAGCGGAGACCCCATGCAAAAAGCTGTTGGCAAGTTCCCGTTCCATGGCGAACGCCTATTTGGGGAAGATTTAGAAAAATATATACAGAAGATCAAGTGGTAAAATGACTTTTACCTGAGAGAAAGAAAAACAAGAGATCTTGTTTTAAACGCTCTCTCCCCAGCTCCCGGGAAATCTGACTCCAACCAGTGGCGGCGGCCTGTTTTAGCCGCCCACAAAAGCCAAGGGGCAAGCTCAGAAGAACAAGAAGCCGTGGGGTGCAAGAGCTAATAAGCAAGCCCCCAAAGCCTCTCAGTGAAGGGGCGCCCCCGCTCGGCCGAGTGGGAGGAAGGCTTTGTCAGTTCTGAGCGACTTGGTGGTCAGAAATCCAGGACAATTGGGTAGTATCCACAATATCCTCAGGGTACAAACTGGAATTTCGAGAGATCCCATCTTCTCAATTCCGAGGTTCAAGACTCTCCAAGGATCCACAAAAAAGAGAATCCTTCTTCAAAGGTTTGAATCACTTAATGGCTCAAGGGGTAGTTACAGACGTACCCCAAAAAGAGCGAGGTTCAGGTTTTTACTCAAACCTCTTTGTGATTCCAAAGCCAAATGGAGATGTCAGACCCATCCTGGATCTAAAATCCCTAGATCGGTTCCTGAACGATCGCCATTTTCGAATGGAAACGATCCGATCCGTGGCCGCCACTTTAAAGGGCGGAAAATTCATGGCGTCCATAGATATCAAGGACGCACATTTACACATACCCATCCTCCCCGCTCACCAAAGATTCCTAAGGTTTGCGGTAGAAGATCGCCACTTTCAATTTGTGGCTCTGCCGTTTGGTGTAGCCACCGCGCCCATAGTATTCACAAAGGTGCTAGCTCCTCTGTTAGTAACCTAAGAACACGGGGCATTGCGGTAACAGCCTATCTGGACGATCTACTAGTAATAGATCAGTCAAAGGACGGATTGGGTCACGCTGTACACACTACAGTAGGATACCTGGAGCATTTAGGATGGATTATAAATTTACAAAAATCCTCTCTCCAGGCCCAAAGAAGGATAGGGTACCTGGGCATGATCATAGATACAGCCCAAAACGGGGTATACCTGCCAGAACCGAAGATACAGTCTCTGAAAGACCTGATCCACAAGGTCAAAGCAAACAAGAGGCCGTCTATTCGCCTTTGCATGAGACTATTGGGAAAGATGGTAGCCTCCTTCGAGGCGGTCCCTTACGCCCAGTTTCATTCGAGACTACTTCAAGGCAATATTTTAGCTTCCTGGAACAGGAAGAGCCAAGCTCTGGATATACCCATGCGCCTGTCCTCACAAGTACGCCACAACTTCGATTGGTGGCTAGAAGCCAGGAATTTACGGAAGGGAAAGTCCTTCCTCCCAGTGGCCTGGAAGGTGGTATCTAGGGATACCAGCCTATCGGACTGGGGTGCAGTATTCGAGGAGGCTTCTACCCAGGGAACCTGGGCCAAGACTCAGGGGATCCTGCCCATCAATGTGCTAGAGATCCGGGCGGTATATCTAGCCCTCAAAACCTGGACATACAGGTTACAGGGCTACCCAGTTCGGGTTCAATCCGACAATGCTACTGCAGTAGCTTACATCAATCACCAAGGAGGCACCCGCAGTCGGGCAGCCCAAAGAGAGGTGAACCGGATCCTGGCATGGGCAGAAGAGCATGTACCTTGCCTTTCTGCAATCTTCATTCCAGGGATGGAAAATTGGCAAGCAGACTACCTGAGTCGTCAGCAGCTGCTACCAGGGAGTGGTCTCTTCACCCCGAGATCTTTCAGGCCATATGTCTGAGATGGGGAAACCCAGATGTAGACCTGCTAGCTGCCAGGTTCAACAAGAAATTGGACAACTTTGTGTCCAGAACGAGGGATCCTCTAGCCTACGGGACAGACGCTCTAATAATACAGACGCTCTAATAACTCCATGGAATCAGTTCTCACTGATCTAGGCATTCCCTCCGATCCCTCTTCTACAAAGACTGCTTCGCAGGATCAAGGAGGAGGGAATACCAGTAATCCTAGTGGCCCCAAACTGGCCCAGGAGGCCTTGGTACGCCGAGATTGTAAAAACGACGATAGGAAGGCCCTGGAAGTTTCCACTCCGACACGACCTGCTGTCACAGGGTCCAGTATTCCACCCTTCCTTACAAAGGCTAAAGTTGACGGCCTGGCTGCTGAGACCCACATTTTTAAAAAGAGAGGGGTCTCTGGTCCGGCTCTTTCTACGCTCATTAATGCTAGAAAGCCAGCCTCCAGACTCATCTATCAGAGAGTCTGGAGAGCATACGTTTCCTGGTGTGAATCCAGATGTTGGAATCCTCAGAAGTATGAAATAAGTAGGATTCTTGCTTTTTGCCAGTTAGGAGTGGATATGAATTTAGCCCTTAGAGCCGATATTTGCCCTTTGATGGTGCTATCAGTCTTCTTTCAGAGACCATTGGCATCTCACTCCCTAGTTCGGACATTCATTAAGGGGGTACTGAGGATAAATCCTCCAGTTAGGACTCCCTTGTGTCCATGGGATTTGAATTTGGTATTGTCAGTGTTGCAAAAGCAACCTTTTGAACCTATTCGCCATATTCCTTTAATTATATTAAGTAGGAAGTTGGCTTTTCTGATTGCTATAGCTTCTGCTAGGAGAGTATCAGAGCTAGCAGCTCTTTCTTGTAAAGAGCCTTGTCTAATTTGTCACAAGGACAAAATCGTACTACGACCCCATCCGGCTTTTCTACCTAAGGTGGTGTCGGCTTTTCACTTGAATTAAGACATTGTTCTGCCTTCCTTTTTTCCAAACCCGCGGACGGCGGGGGAAAAATTATTACACTCTCTAGATCTAGGGAGAGCGGTAAAGGTGTATCTGCAAGCAACCGCTCAGATACGTAAAACAGATGTTTTGTTTATTTTACCAGATGGGCCCAAGAAGGGCCAAGCGGTATCAAAATCCACCATTTCCAGGTGGATTAGACAAGTAATTATTCAAGCTTATGGTTTAAAGAACAGGACTCCTCCTTTTCCTGTTAAGGCGCACTCTACCAGGGCGATAGGTGCTTCATGGGCAGTGCACCACCAGGCTTCGATGGCTCAGATCTGTAAAGCTGCAACTTGGTCTTCAGTCCATACATTTTCCAAATTCTATCAAATAGATGTGAAAGGACATGAGGATTCCGCCTTTGGGCGAAGTGTGCTGCAGGCAGCAGTATAGGGCTTCTGGTCCGCAAGCGGCCTGTTTTGATCTGTGTCTCCCCCCCTTCATATGAGCATTGCTCTGGGACGTCCCATTATGTAATGACTAGCTCTGTGTCCCGTGGTGTACGATAAAGAAAATAGGATTTTTATAACAGCTTACCTGTAAAATCCTTTTCTTGGAGTACACCACGGGACACAGAGGTCCCCCCCTTCTTATGGGAACCTTACTGCTTTGCTACAAAACTGAGGTACTTCCCTGATGGGAGGGGTTATATGGAGGGGAACTGTCTTCCATTGGTTGTGCCAGTGTCCAATCACCGCTGGTGACCCTTAACCCATTATGTAATGACTAGCTCTGTGTCCCGTGGTGTACTCCAAGAAAAGGATTTTACAGGTAAGCTGTTATAAAAATCCTATTTTTCAGCCTGCGGCCGGCTTACATATAAAAGCAATCCTAGCGGCTAATTAGCCTCTGGACTGCTTTTACAAGCAGTGGGAGGGAATGCCCCCCCCCCCCGATATAAAAAGCGCCATTGGGAAATTGGGAAAGCATTTTATCACACCGATCTTGGTGTGGTCAGATGCTTTGAGGGCAGAGGAAAAATCTAGGGTCCAATAGACCCCAGTTTTTTAAAAAGAGTACCTGTCACTACCTATTGCTATCATAGGGGATATTTACATTCCCTGAGATAACAATAAAAATGATAAAAAAAAAAAATATACTTGGAAGGAACAATTTAAAAATAAAATAAAAAAGAAAAATTAATAAGAAAAAAAAAAGAAAAAAAAAAAAGCACCCCTGTCCTGCCCTGCTCTTGCCCAATGGCGAACGCAAGCGTCGGTCTGGCGTCATATGTAAACAGCAATTGCACCATGCATGTGAGGTATCACCGCGAAGGTCAGATCGAGGGCAATCATTTTAGCAGTAGACCTCCTCTGTAAATCTACTGGGGTAAACTGTAAAGGCTTTTAAAAATGTATGTAGTTTGTCGCCAATGCGCGTTTGTGCGAAATTTTAAAGCATGTCGTGTTTGGTATCTATGTACTCGGCCTAAGATCATTTTTTTTATTTCATCAAACATTTGGGCAATATAGTGTGTTTTAGTGCATTAAAATTAAAAAAAGTGTATTTTTTAACCCAAAAAATGCGTTTGAAAAATCGCTGCGCAAATACTGTGTAGAAAAAAAAATGCAACACCCACCATTTTAATCTGTAGGGCCTTTGCTTTAAAATATATATATAATGTTTGGGGGTTCAACATAATTTTCTTGCAAAAAAAAAGTTTTCATAAACAAAAAGTGTCAAAAAGGGCTTTGTCTTCAAGTGGTTAGAAGAGTGGATGTAAGCTTCCTAATGTTGTGTATAAAATGCCAGAACAGTTCAAAACCCCCCCAAATGACCCCATTTTGGAAAGTAGACACCCCAAGCTATATACTGAGAGGCATGTCGAGTCCATGGAACATTTTATATGTTGACACAAGTTGCGGAAAAACAACAATTTTTTTTTTTTTTTTGCACAAAGTTGTCACTAAATGATATATTGCTCAAACATGCCATGGGCATATGTGGAATTACACCCCAAAATACATTCTGTTGCTTCTCCTGAGTACGGGGATACCACATGTGTGAGACTTTTTGGGAGCCTAGCCACGTACGGGACCCCAAAAACCAAGCACCGCCTTCAGGCTTTCTAAGGGTGTAAATTTTTGATTTCACTTCTCACTGCCTATCACAGTTTCGGAGGCCATGGAATGCCCAGATAGCACAAAACCCCCCCAAATGACCCCATTTTGGAAAGTAGACACCCCAAGCTATTTGCTGAGAGGTATTGAGTATTTTGCAGATCTCGCTTTTTGTCACAAAGTTTTGAAAATTGAAAAAAAAAAAATATATATATATATTTTCTTTCTTCAATTTCAAAAACAAATGAGAGCTGTAAAATACTCGCCATTCCTCTCAGCAAATAGCTTGGGGTGTCTATATTCCAAAATGGGGTCATTTGGGGGGGTTTTGTGCGATTTTGGCATTTTATGGCCTTCGAAACTGTGATAGGTAGTGAGGAGTGAAATCAAAAATTTGCGCCCTTAGAAATCCTGAAGGCGGTGCTTGGTTTCCGGGGTCCCGTATACGGCTAGGCTCCCAAAAAGTCCCACACATGTGGTATCCCCGTACTCAGGAGAAGCAGCAAAATGTATTTTGGGGTGAAATTCCACATATAACCATGGCATGTGTGAGCAATATATCATTTAGTGACAACTTTTTGTAATTTTTTTTTTTTTTTTTTTTTTTTTTAGTCATTATTCAATCACTTGGGACAAAAAAATAAAAATTCAATGGGCTCAACATGCCTCTCAGCAATTTCCTTGGGGTGTCTACTTTCCAAAATGGGGTCATTTGGGGGGGTTTTGTACTGCCCTGTCATTTTAGCACCTCAAGAAATGAGATGGGCAGTCATAAATTTAAAGCTGTGTAAATTTCAGAAAATGTACCCTAGTTTGTAAACTCTATAACTTTTGCGCAAACCAATAAATATACGCTTATTGACATTTTTTTTACTAAAAACATGTGGCTGAATACATTTTGGCCTAAATGTATGACTACAATTGAGTTTATTCGATTTTTCTTATAACAAAAATTAGAAAATATCATTTTTTTTTTCAAAATTTTCGGTCTTTTTCCGTTTATATCGCAAAAAATAAAAATCGCAGAGGCAATCAAATACCATTAAAAGAAAGCTCTATTTGTGGGAAGAAAAGGACGCAAATTTCGTTTGGGTACAACATTGCATGTCCGCACAATTTACAGTTAAAGCAGCGCAGTGCAAAATTCTGAATTCACCTCTGGTCCTTTAGCTACCAAATGGTCCGGGGCTTAAGTGGTTAATGTGAGGGAAATCTGACTTGTGTGCTCCTGATTTTTTTTATTTCCAGGTACGAAAAACGTTCTTTACTTTGGCGTTCTGTGACTTTTGCCGGAAGCTGCTATTCCAGGGTTTTCGCTGCCAAACGTGTGGCTATAAATTTCACCAGCGGTGCAGCACAGAGGTGCCCCTTATGTGCGTCAACTACGACAGACTTGAGTAAGCACCCATTGGAAAATAATTGTGTTCTGTCAGTGTCTCGTTTTTAAAGGTCTTTGCTGTCCAAAAACAACTTTTATGCCTGTTTCATATGGGCCTTGGCTTGCATTAGAGCAGTGTGAGCAGAAGGCTTTTACAAAGCATTTGCAGAGCTTTCAGCAAACCTTGATGAAGCTTTTAAAGTGCTCTTCTGCTCCAGTTTGTAAATATTGAGCACAGATCTCAATGGCAGTGCTGATTGCCACTTTAAACAAGGGGCTAGCAGTCTTCAACACGAATTGAAGCTTGTTGAAAACCTGATAAAGCCTGCAAGAAGCTTTTTTTAAATGGCAATCGGCACTCCCATTGAGATCTGTGTATAACATTTCAAAACGTAAGCTAGCTAAGCTACTTGAATTTACATACAAGCTTGCTGTTCACACCGCTCTTATACAAGTCAAAGTCCATGTGAAGCAGGCCTTACACATCAGTGTGCAGTCAGTTTGGTCTTGTTGGCTCCACCACCAGCAAGAGTAACCATTTTTCTTCTGCAGGAGCAGTGAACATTTGAAGGGGATCACTAAACTGAATGTTCCAAAAATGCTTACCCCGGCAAATCTGTCATGGAATACACCCCTCTCCTGTGCCAATACTGGAAACTACAGCCTAAATGTCTTGTAGAATCCAACACTTGCAGGAGTGTCAGATGCCTGGTCCCCTGCTGTGCATTCAGGTTTCTCTTGCCAGCTCTTGTTACTAAAAAGGGGAAAAGGCCCTAGGGCCAAACGTTGCGCCAAATAAACCGTGCTAAAGTATGTAGTAAAACAATTGAATCAAAAAATGAGTGAAAAGTAAGCTGCTAGCATATATAGCTAAATACAAATAAAACTATAAAAAATCAAATGTGGTCAAAAGTATGCAGCGCTTATCAATAACATTAGCATAGTTAAACAAAATAAGCATATGATGAGAAATGTGCTGAGTGATAAAGCATTGATAAAAATAATAAATAAAGAATATGTGAAGTGAAAGAAAGTCCAAAAACTCAATCCGAGTGGAAATCCTTTAAAAAGAACTGAGTCCAAAGTGAAGAAAATGATGTGCTCCAAAACACCTTGAAAAGGGTAGCTTCAACCAGTGAGTGTAATCCTCTAGATAATGCTGACACCCAAAGTGAAGAGAAAAAGTTTCTGCTTACCAGAAAGCCATGACTGCAAATTGACAGTCTCGCCTAGCATAGGAAATAAGGTATTCCCACAACCATAAAAGCTCCAATACAGCAGGTTTCCACAGTGTACCTTGATCTCAGACATAAAGGGAAAAGCTCATGGTGTAGTATGAAAAACCAGCGGAGTTTATTAAAAGTTAAATTGCACTTACAGAATCCAAAAGCAAGTTCAGCATTGATGCGATGAATCAAATAGTTACGGCATTCGTCCGTGTCTCTCCCTAAGCTCCGTATGTTCCGCAACGCTGCTTCTCATCCGAGGAAAGCGTGATGACGTCACCGGCCCCCTACGCGTTTCGTCACGATGGGACATCAACTGGGGATTGGCCGAAGGCGACCGTCAGCACGCTCTGGATATAAATACACAGCGGGCGCCATTTTGACTACTGGCACCCATAAGGGTGTATTGAGAAAACGAAGGGCAGCTAAATAAAAGCTGAATAATACGGATAGCAGAGAGACAGCTCTTGTTACTACAGGACATAGTAGGGACATAGGGGCTGACAGACTAAACCACCGATTGCAGCGGGAGACCAGTAAGTGGGGGGATTCTGTATAATCCTCAGCTATCAGTTTTCTATTCACTGCAGCTAAGGTTGATGATGTCTGGGTGGCAGGAGAGGTGAGTATTTGATATCTTCTGTATAGGGAACACTGCACGTTAATGTTTTGATATAGTAGGGAAGAGTTAAATCTCCTGCCCTGTTGGGTAGATTTCCTTTCACTTAAATTCTCAGACACAGGAAGAAGCAAGGTAATTTGTATAAAGCAAGGGGAAATCTTGTCTTGGCTGTCATCAGAGCAGGTGCTTCATAGGAAGATTTACCCTCCCTTCCTGTTCCGAGACGGCTTAAACATTTTTGATTTCCCATCACTTTATGTTCCAGTGGTCACCATGACCAATACCGGGGTGAATCTCCCCACTGGTGACTGACGGCATTAAAAACTTGTCAAAAGTCCTTGCCCCTTCTCTTTTCTATCCAAAACAAAAAATAGTTTACTCTTTCGTCCATGGACCGACACAGCTTCTCTATTGACAAAGTGGGTATTATCCGTTAATTAGGAGTGACTAGGCAGAAAAACTTGTAAAAAGTGTTGCATCACACCTTCTACAGTACCGCCCAGGGGGCGGACCCTCTGGGTATACCCTCTCAGTCTGCACATCGCAGATCAGTTTTTTTCTGTCTAGCAAGGAGTAGGACATGGCTCCCTTCGGGCTCATTGGTCCGGGGAAAAAAGATATATATATTTTTATTTTTTTGCTACATTTGTTGTTTCCTGCGATCTTCGATCAACTGCCGACTGGGTGACAGGCTGGATCCTCGATCCTTGTAGTCTCCCCAGTTTCGGCCATCGAGCGTGTGCCGACCCTAGCTACGCGCTGGGTTTTCCACGACATGCCCGTCGCTCCACGGGTGGCCGGTGAGCCTACGCTCCAGGGCCTGCATCGGACCGCTCAGCTTCGGCTGACCTTACGGCCGAGTCGCAGCAGCCTGGCCGGTGAGCTTACGCTCCAAGGCTTGCATCGGACCGCTCAGCTTCGGCTGACCTTACGGCCGAGTCGCAGCAGCCTGTCCGGTGAGCGTCATGCTCCAGGGCATACATATGATCGTCCCTTCTGGGTCCAATCACAGCATGCCTGGCCAACAGTCACCTTCCGTGCGCGGACGATGATCTGTTTGGAATGTCTTCCAGCAGAATACATGCAGGATAGGTAAGTAAAACTCCCCTGCCTCGGCTGGGTGATTTAGCTGGACATTCCTGGAGAGATCAAGTAAGTGGTTGTGGCCCCTTTCTTCCCTCTCTCCCTGCCTTTCCCTCCTCCCTGGGCTTCTAGCTAAAGGTTGCTGGGTGCTGGGGGTCACCTAGGGGGTCCCACTGGAGCGGGGCTGGCTGTAACTAACATTTAAAAGAAATGTCATTTTTGCTTACCTGTGTTTCTGTGTCTCCATGCTGTCGGCGGCCATTTTGAGGTGGTCCATGCCAAGTTTGGCCTCTTGTAACTGCCTGGCGGCCATCTTCCTGTAGTTCGGCCACACCCACTGGCCCCTATCAGGTGATCGGCGGCCATGTTTGTCCACCCTGTATGCAGATATTGCCGTTCGGCGGCCATCTTTTTTGTGGGCTATGGCTGCCTGACCTCTATCTTCTGTCGGCGGCCATTTTCTTAGAGCCCACATTATCTTCCATACAGACGGTTTTGGCAACCATTTTGCGAGAGCCTCCGGCCTCTAGGGTGCATTACACTGGCGCGAAAATTCACACAGGAAGTGCTGATAAAAGAAGCAGACTGACACAGCAGCAAGGGGACAGCATCATAGGCGCAGCATAGCAGTACCTATCCAGGGTGGTGAGTCCTCTGGGTGACCCAGCATCTCTGCAGCGCAGGAGGGTGGCCTATTGATATCTTGCCTGGAGCCCTGTGAGTGTCAGCGTGTGGTCAGCATGGCATCTGAGCCAGATGTCTTCTCCCCTGAAACACCAGATTTAGCAGCTGGTGTCCCTGAGGTGTCTATGGACGCTATGTCGGCAATCCTAGAGGCGTTTGCTGCCAGGGTGGAAGCAGCACACGGGAATACAAGGGGTAGTAAACGCCCCATCCCCTGCAAGCTTCTGGGGATAATTCTGGTGCAGAACCAGGTCCAGCTATGGCTCGGGGCCCAGATTCTGACGCACCAGAGACTACAGACCGTGACCGGACAGTGAGAATGACTCAAAGTCCAGGTCAGTACGCGAGACGGCTTTGGTATCTGACCTTATTACTGCAGTGCGGGATATGCTAAAATTGGAAAATACTGCAGAAGCAGCAGAGACTCCGGTCCACTTGGGTTTCATAGACCTGCCCGCACTGCTAAGGTGTTCCCTTGTGTGTCTTTTGATAAACTCTTATACAAGGAATGGGAGAACCCACTGAGGGTCTTTACAGCCCCAAAGAGGTTTGCGGTACGGTACCCCTTTTGAGGAGAGTTTTCTGAAGAAATGGACCTCTCCCCCCGATAGTGGACCCTCCGGTGTCCAGACTTAATAGAGCCACCACAATTCCTGTAGAAGGGGCTCCTGTTTTCTAGGACCCTGTGGTTAAGAAGGCTGAAGCACTCGCTTGCTACCTATACTCAGTGGTAGGCTCGGCAGTACGCCCGGCATTGGCGGGGGCCCTAGTGTCTCACACACTTACTGAATGGGCAAGATTGCTACTCCAGGGGTTAAGGAGCGAGATGCTCCTCCTGATGAGATAACATTGGCCGACCTGTTGGTCCAGGGCCTTAGGTTTGTCTGCGAGTCAGACATGAATACTATTCCCCTGCTGTCTAAAACTTCGGTTTATGCAGTAGCAATACGCCACCTGATCTGGCTAAAAGGCTGGTCTGCGGACCAGACTTCCAAGAAAGCCCTGTTGGATCTGCCTTTTAAGGGCGACAGACTTTTTGGGGCTTCTCTGGATGACATCATCAAGGATGCCACAGGAAGTAAAAGCACTTTGCTTCCCCAAATTAGCAAGGGTAAGGGGCCACGCCAAGGGCAAGGGCCCTCCTTTACTGCACACAAGTGGTTTTTTCGTCCCCCTAGGGCGACAGGGAAAAGACCCCAGGCCGATAAAGCGCCTGCCCAAGGACAAAAGCGTCCCTGGTCCCGCATACCCAATAAGCCTGCGGACAAATTTGCGTCCGCATGAAGGTCCACCCCCACCCAGCTCTCGGGTGGGGAGACGTCTTCGCAAATTCGCGACTCAGTGGACAGCACTAATCTCCGACAGGTGTGTTTGCGAAGTAATCTCCTCAGGCTACAAGATAGTTTCTCTCTTGTCCACCGGACAGATTCAACACCTCCAATCTCCAGCTACTACCGACCCGTCGGGAGGCCCTGTATGGGGCGGTCCAGGGTCTACTGGAACGCGGGGTAGTTATTCCAGTTCCAGAACTGGAACGGGGTTTTTACTCAAATCTGTTCATTGTGCCGAAGAAGGAGGGGGTTCGTCCAAGCTTGGATCTCAGAGCCCTCAATTGCTTTGTGAAGGTACAAAGTTTTCGGATGGAGTCGGTTCGATCTGTAGTCACGGCTCTCCATCCGGGGGACTTTCTGGCCTCCTTGGACATCAAGGACGCATACCTGCATGTCCCCATATACTCCAGACACCAGAGGTTTCTGCGATTTGCTATCGGGAAGAACCACTACCAGTTTGTGGCCCTCCCGTTTGGCCTTGCCTCAGCACCCAGGACGTTCACCAAGGTGCTCGCTCCGATTCTGGCACTTCTAAGACAGCGGGGTATCGCTATCACAGGTTACTTGGACGACCTTCTGCTGAAGGGCCCTTCAAGCTCAGAATTAGAGGTAAGCGTGTCCATTACCTGTCAGACTCTTCGAGACTGTGGTTGGATACTAAACACGCAAAAGTCAGTATTGGTGCCCACTCAACGCCTAGTGTACCTGGGGTTGATTCTGGATTCCTCAGAGGCAAAGGTATTCCTCCCTGTGGAGAAGTTGCAGACCCTCCGGGCTGCAGTACGGCAGCTGACTTCCAGGAATTGGTCGTCACTCCGTTTTTGCATGCGAGTGTTGGGCCTCATGGTAGCCTCCTTCGAGGCGGTCCCATATGCTCAATACCACACTCGAGTGTTACAGAGGGAAGTTCTGTCCAGATGGAACAGATGCCCTTCATCTCTGGATTATCAAATCCGAGTGAGCCACCTAGTCAGGAGATCCCTGGTATGGTGGCTGACAGCACCGGCTCTAATGGCCGGGAAGTCATTTCTTCCGGTTTACTGGATAGTGATCACGACGGACGCCAGCCTTACAGGTTGGGGGGGAGTCTGGGGTGTCCAGTCGGCGCAAGGTCGCTGGACCCCAGAGGAAGCCCTCCTGCCGATCAATGTCCTGGAGATCCGGGCGATCAAGCTGTGCCTCTTCAAATGGTCTCAGAGACTGCAAGGGCGTCCAGTCAGGATCCAGTCAGACAACGCCACAGCAGTGGCATATGTCAATCATCAAGGAGGAACAAGAAGCTCAGCTGCAGCATCGGAGATCGCTCGCATCCTGAAGTGGGCAGAGAGGAGCGTACCGGCACTGTCGGCCGTGTACATTCCGGGTGTGGAAAACTGGCAGGCGGACTACCTGAGCCGCCAGATGCTGGACCAGGGAGAATGGTCCTTACACCCGGAGGTGTTCCAACTCCTCTGCCAAAGATGGGGCACACCAGACGTAGATCTTCTGGCTTCCCGACTCAATCGGAAGGTATTGAGGTTTGTGGCCCGGTCAAGAGACCCATGGGCAGACGCAACGGACGCGTTGGTAGCATCGTGGGGCCAGTATCGGCTAATCTATGCCTTCCCTCCCTTAAGGCTTCTTCCTCTTCTGCTCCGCAGAGTGGAGGCAGAGGGAATTCCAATGATCCTAATCGCTCCAGATTGGCCTCAGCGTCCTTGGTACGCCGATCTAGTACGTCTGGTAGCAGACGTCCCCTGGCGCCTACCACTACGGAAGGACCTGCTGTCGCAAGGTCCCATATTCCATCCTGCTTTACAGTCATTGGCTTTAACGGCATGGCTGTTGAGAACCAGGTACTGAGAGACCGGGGCCTGTCAGACTCAGTAATTTCTACTATGAGAAGTGCTCGGAAACCGTCCTCTAGGAAGGTCTATCACCGCACTTGGAGGCCCTACATCTCCATGTGTGAGGAAATGAAATGGCATCCGCGTACCTATTTGGTTTCCAGAATCCTGCTGTTTTTACAGCATGGGGTAGACCAAAGGCTTGCCCTAAGTACGATTAAGGGACAGATATCTGCCCTGGCTGTCTTTTTTCAGCGACCCCTGGCGACTCACTCTCTCGTGAGTACATTTGTGCAGGGGGTTCGACATGTGGCCCCTCCGGTCCGCCCCCCGTTACCTCCGTGGGACTTGAACCTGGTCCTCTCGGTGCTTCAGAAGGCACCGTTTGAGAATATTAGAGATATTCCCCTGTTGACACTTTCTCAGAAGGTGGTCTTTTTGGTGGCTGTTACGTCAGTTAGACGAGTCTCTGAGCTGGCAGCCTTGTCCTGCAAGGCTCCCTATTTGATTTTCCACAAGGATAAGGTGGTGCTGCGGCCGCAGCCTTCCTTTCTTCCGAAGGTCGTTTCGGCTTTTCATCTCAACGAAGACATTGTACTTCCATCCTTGTGTCCTCAGCCGTCGAATCCTAAGGAGTCGGCGTTGCATTCCTTGGACGTTGTCCGAGCTTTGAGAGTATACCTATCTGCTACTTCCCTGTTCCGGAAGTCATACTCACTGTTTGTTTCGGTGGCTGGTCCCAAGAAGGGCCAAGCAGTCTCATCGGCCACCATCTCTAGGTGGATCCGACAGATAGTAATCCAGGCTTACGCCTTAAAGGGTCAGGCGCCCCCCTTTCCTGTCACGGCGCATTCGACCAGGGCAATAGGTGCCTCTTGGGCTTTCCGACATCAAGCGTCTGTTTCCCAACTATGTAAAGCGGCGACTTGGTCGTCCGCTCACACTTTCACAAAATTCTACAAAGTTGATGTAGGTGCATCTTCGGATGCCTCTTTCGGCCGCAAGGTTTTGCAGGCGGCTGTTTAGAGTTGCAACTCCTCCGTTGGAGGAGTGCTGTTTTGTGTTTTGGGGTGAAGTTTGTTTTTATGCTGTTACCACCCCTCGTTTTTTTCTCTGACACTGCTTTGGGACGTCCCACTTTGTCAATAGAGAAGCTGTGTCGGTCCATGGACGAAAGAGTAAATAGGATTTTTTACTCACCGTAAAATCCTTTTCTCTGAGTCCATGGACCGACACAGCACCCACCCCTCCTTTTAAGTTTGTACTGCTTTTTGACGAACTGATCTGCGATGTGCAGACTGAGAGGGTATACCCAGAGGGTCCGCCCCCTGGGCGGTACTGTAGAAGGTGTGATGCAACACTTTTTACAAGTTTTTCTGCCTAGTCACTCCTAATTAACGGATAATACCCACTTTGTCAATAGAGAAGCTGTGTCGGTCCATGGACTCAGAGAAAAGGATTTTACGGTGAGTAAAAAATCCTATTTTGACTCCCACATACTTTTTAGGCCTCATGCCCACTGGCGTTTTTTCAGCTGCGTTTTTTGCAGCTTAAAAACGCCTGTCCATGTTATTGTAAATATTATTTTTTTTTGAAAAAAAAAACAAAATAAAAAAAAACGTCGGAGCTAAAAACGCGACCGCGCGTTTTTGCGCGTTTTGTGCGCGTTAGTGCGCGTTTTTTGACGCTCGCGTTTTTTCCTGCCTAATTCTGACGCTGAGGAACGCACTGGCCCTGGGTTTTTTTTACAGCTTACAAATGCCTATGCTCTTTACAGCTCAAAAACGCCTAGGTGGGCATGAAGCTATAGACTAACATGGACAGGCGTTTTTAAGCTGTAAAAAACGCTCAAAAACGCGGCTGAAAAAACGCCCGTGGGCATGAGGCCTTAAAGTGATTTGTAAAGTCTTTGTTTTGTTTTTCTATACAAATAAACATGTTGTACGTACCTGTTCTGTGCAGTGGATTTCCACAGAGCAGCCTGGATCCTCCTCTAATCGGGTGCCTCTTCTGTGCTCCTGGGCCCTCCCTCCTGTTGAAAGCCCCCCACAGCAAGCAGCTTGTGCAATGGGGGCACCCGAGCCAAGTCACAGCTCCCTGTGTCCATTCAGACTAGGAGCCACTGCCGCCCCCCCTCCTGATTGGCTAGATAATTTTAATTGACAGCAGCGTGAGCCAATGGTGCCACTGCTGTGTCTTAGCCAATCAGGAGGGAGAGTCTTGGATGGCCAAGACACTCATGGACAGAGATGGGGCTCAGATAAGTTTTTAAGGGGGCAGAGGGGAGCTGCTGCACACAATGTTTTTTTATCTTAATGCATAGAATTCATTAAGATAAAAAACCTTCTGACTTTGCAACCCCTTTAAATGGGGGTGTAGGGGACTTGTATCTAGGTGCCTAGGCTATTCTTGTGAGAAGTTCAGAAGGTAATTTTTCAAGAAAGGCAGATATGTCGACTGTTCTATTACAACTTATGTAATTGTCCCAGCAAGACAGGTGAAATTTACATAGCGGCGCTCTTTAAATTGTTAAAACCAAAATACTAAATTTTAAGTGACACATTTGAGCAGGGCAGCGATAAGCTTTGTAAACAATCCTAATTTGCTTATTCTGTTTTGCTGGTTGGCTGTTGAAGTGTCCAATGTGACCTGTATATAGTGTTCAGTTTTTAGCTTGAAGCGACATTTGCCTGGGCCCTGGGATATCTGTCTAATATACACTGATCAGCCATAATATTGTAATGACTGACAGGTAAAAAGAATAAATAAATATCTTGTTACAATGGCATCTGAAAGTGGATGGGATATATTGGGCAGTATCTGAACATGAATAAGCTTAAAGGAGTTGTAATGGCAGTTTTTTTTTTTTTTATCTTAATGCATTCAATACATTAAGATAAAAAAAAAACATTTATGTGCAGCAGCCTCCCCAGCACCCCCCCCCCCCCCCCCAATTACTTACCTGAGCTCCATCTCTCTCTCCAGCGATGTCCACGAATGTCTAAGCTGTCCGGGACCCTCCTGATTGGCTCCATGTCTGAATGAACACACGGAGCTGTGACTCGGCTCCAGTGCCCCCATAGGAAGCTGCTGACTATGGGGGCACTTGATAGGAGTGAGGGGCCAGGAGTGGCAAAGAAGGATCCAAGAGGAGGATCTGGGTTGCTCTGTGCAAAACCAACTGCACAGAGGAGGTGCGTATAACATGTTGGTTTGTTTTATTTTTTTTAAAAGAGACTTTACAATCATTTTAGAGCAGTGGTCATCAACCCTGTCCTCAGGGCCCACTAACAGGCCAGGTTTTATGTATTACCTTGGGGAGATGCAGACTAGAATACTGCAATCACTGAGCAGCAAATGATATCACCTGTGATGTATTTCAGTTATCTGGCAAACCTGGCCTGTTAGTGGGCCCTGAGGACGGGATTGATGACCACTGCTTTAGAGGATCACTTTAAGTTCACTTAAAAAAAAAAAATTAGTAAATGCATTTTTTTTTTTATATTTTATTTTTGTAGGAGCCTTAAACGTATTGCACCCACAGGCAGGACTCCTACAGACTGTCGGTGTAAGCCGTCTGCCAGTACCCCATACAGGCAGGCAGTTTCGCAAAGACTTAATTTAACACTAGAGCGTTCAACATCGCCCTGGTAGTTCATTGAGAACTACAAGCTTACAGCTGCAAAGGACTCTGTGAATGAGTGACAAGGCCGTGTGGGCGGAGCACTTTTTTTAATTGGTGACAGCAGGTATGGGGAGAAGATCCCCAGCCTGCTGTCACAGGGAGTGTGGGGATCGGGAACAAGTTGCATGTTCTACCCTAAAAACAGGGGGAACATGCAACAGGTTTCTGCGGGTGAACTTGTCCTTTATTGGATTTGAGCAACTATGACAAGGGCACAATTATAACGGCTAGATGACTGGGTCAGAGCAACTCGGAAACTGCAGCTCTTGTTGGATATTCCCGGTCTGCAGGGTTCCAAGGAATGAAAATTGGCCAACCGGCAGCCAAAGCTTCACTGATGCACATGGGTAGCGAAGATTGGTCCGTGTAGTCCGTTTTAAATATAGCTACTGTAGCCCAAATTGCTGAAAAACTTTATGCTGGTTCTATAGAAAGGTGTCAAAACACAGTGCATTGCAGTTTGTTGCGTATAGGTGTGCGTAGCCGCGGGCTGGTCAGGGTGTCCACAGTCAAAAGTGCTTACAATAAGCAACATGAGCATCAGAATTGGACCTCAGAGCAATGGGAGAAAGTGGCCTGGATGAAACGAATTCAGGAATAGTTTGAGGAACCCAACAATGAGTTTGAGATGTTGACTTGGCCTCCAAATTCTCCAGATCTCAATCCAAACAAGCATCTGTGGGATGTGCTGGAAAACAAGTTGGTTCCATGGAGGACCCACCTTACTATTAACAGAGCTTAAAGGATCTGCTGCTGACAGCTTGGTGCCAGGAACCACTTCATACCTTCAGAGGTTTAGTGGAGTCCACAATGGGTTATGGTGGGTGGGTCATATTGTAATGGCTGATCATGTAGTTGCCTGTGTAATTTTGAGATGGAACCGATGTCTGCTGTTGGTCTTTTTCTTGTACATGTGAGGCTGTGAATTCCTCTGAACACTGCACAAGTTGGGCAAGTCTCATTCGCTCCATTTTTGTCTTACCTTCCAGTTTACTGTTTGTCTCTAAGTTCTTTGAGCACCACCCGATATCTCAGGATGAAGGTCCATTTGAAGAGGTGACTCCACATGCGGACTGCTATTCCCCCTCACCTCCGCCCGATATAAGCGGGTAAGATACTTGCGTTTTTAATATTTCAAGGCTTTCCTTTTTTGTCTGGCTGTTTTTTAAAGAGAATTGATAGTCTAATATGTTAATGTAATTTGAAAATTATTAGTGTATTGTGGTATTTACCTGCACTAGTGCCCATGGCTCTGAACTGGGCTGTGTCGCGGAGCGACGCCAGTCAAAGAATGTTCAGCATTTGACTTTTACAGATATGTCCGGTGCCTCCATCCCCCATGCACGCTGTGATTTCACTCGCTTGGCGCTATATTGCTCACCATCCACTCTACAGCACAGGATACAGTGGTGACATAGCCAGTGGGTGGATGCAGGCATTTGACACCTCCCCTGAAGATTCATTGACCAGTATATCTTTGTAAGACATAAAAGATCAAAGATGGGTAGACTTGGTAAATATTATGAAGGTAGTGTTTTAAAGTGTGTGTGTATACATACATACATGCATGCATGCATGCATACATACACACATACATAAACAAAAGGTTTTTGAACCCCTGTCAGGCATTACTGCTATCATTGGTTTCTGAAGACCCCTTTCACACTTTTTCAGGCATTTTAGCGCTAAAAATATTGCATGTAAAGCGCCTCCCCAGCATCTTTGGGGCGGTGTGGGAGCACTGTATACAGCGCTCCCACACTGCCCCAGCCCATTGAAATGAATAGGCAGAGCTTCCGAAGCGCCTGAAAACTTTTAACCCTTTCTTCAGCCCCTAGTAGGGGTTAAAAGCGTCCCCGCAAGCGTCCGTAAAGCGCCGCTAAAACTAGCAGTGCTTTATTGTTAACAAATCCCTGCTCCAGTGTGGAAGCCACCTAAGAGCCCTATTTCTTGTCCTGGTGACCATGTTTTACCAGACAAAAAGTCAGGGGTATTCTGTTAGATTTTTATTTCTCTCTGTTGCAGATGATCCCTTATTCTTGTCTGGTAAAACCCTTGTCAGTAGGACAGGAAGTGAGGGTAGATCTCTCTAATGGAGCCCCAGACAGCAGTTAAATACCAACAGAGGTTGTTGCCCCTCCCTGCGCTATTCAACTTGGGGAGGGGGGGGACTTTTACTTTGACATACAATTTAAACAAAAGTGTTTTTTGTATAGTTTGTAATTACACACAAGGCAGCAATATTTGCTCATCGCATATTCTTACTCCAGCATGGTAAAATAAACCTCAAAACATGCAAAAACACTGAACATTTTTATCCGCATGCTCTAAATGAGGTTTCCAGCTTTATTTTTCTTGGCCATTAACTGCCATTTTAGCACTGTTATGTTTGAAAACGGCCAAGTTTAGGATGGAATTTCTCCTTTTGGTTTGTCTACCCCTGAGTGGGACCACCATGAATTTCTTGTGCAGTCCTATCTGCAGCTGCAAGTGCTCCTGTGGTTTAAACCTTTCTACAGGCAAGGCTGGAAGAACAGCAAGCTGGAAATATTGTTCTGTTTAATCTGTTGGAGGGGTAGCAGTTGTGTAATTCTGGATTATCCACAGAATTTAGCTGAGTCCTGATCTGTTAATGGAGCTTTTTAAATGTTGAATTTTCTGTAATCCCGGAAGGTAATGAATTGTGATTTTTTTAATTTTTTCTACTTTTAGATCATTGTCCTAATCTAGGCAGAATTCCTCTTCTCTGTATCGTACTTAAGATTTCAAATGTCATTTTTTTTAAAGCTGTTTATTGAAAAAAAGGCTGGTACAAAAGAGTGACATAAAAACATGGCGTCATGTCGGATGACCTACAAAAATTCACTCGGTACAAAAAAGATCAATGTGCGATAAACAGTGTTTTATAACAAACCATTTAACAAATGTTTCCCTAAGTTTTTATTTTAACCGACATATGACTATCTTGCAATCCACATCACGCAAGTGTCAAGGAGTGTGGGTGCAACACAAAGGTACACTTTCTCAAGAGGAAGTTAAGGTTGGGCAAGAAGCACAGCACACGTCCTATATACGAAGACTACCTCTGTTTTCATAAAAAAATATATAACTTTCTCATAGGGCAGTACCTGTGTATTTACACTTGACTGCTGACTGGTTGAGGGAGGGGGAGGGTTGTAACCACTTAAATTGGTTGTAAACCTGAGACATGAAATATGAACAAAGCATACTCTATAGTGTGTACGTGCCTCAATTAAAAGCACTAAGTGTCATTTCTGTCTGCTGCTTCATTCCTCTATCAGCATGAGTCACTTCTGACACCAAGGGAAAAATGGTGACTGGGGAGGAATCTCCAGCAGATTGATGTCCTCAGCTTTGTTGTGTGCTGTGTGAAGGGGTCGTGTCCCTTCCCTCCAATCGACGCTCAGATCTCTCTTCACTGAGCTCTGCAGAGTAACTTCAGCTCTCCGCCCCCTTTTTTCTGAACTTTCCGACAAGCTTATAAATTCAGCACTTGGGATTTAGAGAAGAGGGTTGCAGATAGACAGATACAACTTATGTAGGAGGATTTACTTGATCACCTGAGGATAGTCCCTTCACTAGGTATACAGGTGCATCTGTAAACCTGTGGGCAACCATTTTAAGCACATTAAAGCTTGCGAGATCCCTCAGTAGTGTTCTAGTGTTAACATGGCTATTGCTCTTCATCCAAAAGACCCAATAGGCAAAGCTCAAGGGTAAATAGAAAAGTAGTTAACATCACTGCAGAGAATAGGTCCACAATGTTTGCAACAGCTAACTATTCGTGGACAAAGCCAAATTACTTAGAAAAAGTCAGCCCCTGATTGGGAGCACCTAGTGCAAGTAAAATCAGGCATATGATGCATGGCAAGTAATCTGATGGGTGTGAGGTAGGCTTGGTGGAAAATTATTAAGCTGTGTTAACTGTAGGGAACACTGTTAGATTGCATGACCTAGCCCCCCTCCTAATCCTCATCTGAAAGATTTGGTATTAAAGCTTGCCATTTGGTGTGGACTACCAAAGGCAGCGTATGGAGCTTGGTATATAGTAGGTTGGAGTATAATGCGGAATAAACAGAAGGCCTTTAGAGCCTTGGCACCTCAAAACCCAGATCAGAGCATAGTTCGAGAACCAAAGGTTGTGGGGTCCAAACTGTACCTGAAGAGCATGGCGAAACTGTAAATGTCTATTAAAAAAAAAAAAATATGAGGTAACTGATATATCCTTTTATAAATGCTCATAGGAATGCAAAACATTGTTACTATAAACATTGGCTAAAGTTCCAAAGCTCTGACAATGGGAGTTTTCCAAACTCAACAAATGCGCAAACATAGGATTATTCCATAATGGCAGTTCCAAGGGCACATCGGTGTAGGAGTCCATTTTTTTTTTACTTACCCTTAACGTGCCAGGGTAAGTATGGATAGACTTCTCTTCGTGAGATTGGACATGGGGGGCCTCTAAAGCGATCAGAATTTGAGCAAGTCTGAGAACATAAGCTATATGTGGGTCTCCGCTGTATTGGGGAGCTCAGAACCTAACTAATCTGCTAAATATTTCAATTGCCCTTCCAGGTAAAAAAAATTCTTCTAAACTTGTGTTTTGGTTTTGGTTGATACTGTCCCTCTCGGCCCAGTTCTCCAGCCATTCATTAGTCATCGCAAAAAAAAAAAAAACTGCGGAAACCTTTTCTGTACTCCTTCTTCTAACATCACCATCTGTTGCTGCCAAGCTCTATATTCAGTGCTGTAGTAAGTGCCTATGCTGACTTATCGCTTCTTGATAATGTCCTCCTGCAATTTCCTGCACTCTTAAGTGTTCCCTGCTGCTGGACAGCTATTGGAAAGTGTCACCCAGGCATTGACTTGGACATCCAAAGAAGGATGTCTTTCTCTGCAGTAGAGAAAGTTAGAAGACTCCGGTCCCAATGGGGGAGATTTACTAAAACTGGTGCACACAGAATCTGGTGAAGCTGTGCATGGTAACCAATCGGCTTCTAGCTTCAGCTTGTTCAATTAAGCTTCGACAATAAAGCCTAGAAGCTGATTGGTTACTATTCACAGCTGCACCAGTTTTACTAAATCTCCCCCCCCCCCCAATGGGTCATGTGACAATGGATTTAGGCTGGTGCTTAGCAATCACTTCAGGGATAGGAGCCCATTGGCACCATATATTTTGGACTTGTCAGCATTGCCCAACCTTAAGCCAGTGCATAGGCAAGGTGGAGTTCACGGAAAAAGGTAGGACATGGACTACTATTTTTCTTCAACTCTGGATGCTGTGAAGTAGTACGCCACATCCAAAACCCGTTATGGTGAATAAAGATAATTGAAATGCCACTTTCTGACATTAAAGTGGTGGGGACAAAGTAAACGTGCGATGCGTCATTTGACATAGCAATACTGCATTCTTCACAACACACGCCAGCAGCTACAGTATTACTCAGCCACTGCTGTGAACAAGCCCTTAAAGTAGTTGTACGACACACCTCAGACATGAAGTATGAAGAAAGCATATCCCTTTATACTGAATACTTGTCTCAGTCCAGAGCACTAAGTGTCATTTCTCTCTGCTGCCTTGTTTCTCTGCTATCCGCATGAGTCACTTCTGACAAGTTTTCCTGACGCCAAAAGAAAAAAGTTGGAGAGGGAGCTCCAGCACACACAACCCGTAATGGACAGCCTTATCTCTGTTCCTGTGTGCGGTTTTAAAGGGGCATGTGTCGCTTCCCTCATATCAGCTCTCCGCTCCCCTCCAGTGAGCTCTGCAGAGTGTAACTTCAGCTCCCTGCCCTTTGCCTTTACGGAAGCTCAAACAAGCTGTATACATTTTGAAATGTGAACATATGTAGAGGAGACTGCAGATAACCAGGTACAACTTATGTAGGAGGATTTGTTTCATCTCTGTATTGCATGAGGCCAGTGAAGTAAAGGCTTACATCCACTTTTAACCACTTGCTGACCAGCAATGGAACTGTACGTAGATTGCTTCAAGTGATTTATACCGGGATGATGCCTGCAGCTGTGATGCGATGATGTCACATCACTTCCAGGTTACCCGGATGTAAACTGTGCCATTTTTAAAAATCAAAAGCATTTGATCTCACTAATCTTGGTGTGATCAAATGCTTTTAAATGCAGAGGAGGGATATTGGATCTTGTATACCCTCAGATCTCCCCATAAAGAGTACCTGTCACATGCCTATTGCTGTCAAGGAATGTTTACATTTCTAGTGACCGCAATAAAGGTGATCAAAATGTATTATTTTTTAATTAAAGCGACACGTATAAAATAATTAAAAAAAAAACACTTTTTTAAGTGAATTAAAAGAAGTATGTGTTGTTTTTTTGTTTTTTTTTGCCAGTTTCGTACTTACCTAGGTGGATGCAGCATCAGTCCTCCACCACCTCTGCACTGAGAAATGAGCCATTGAACATCGCCATGACGTCCTCCCAGGAATGCGCTTCACTGCGCAATTTGTTACTGGCTGTACTGGTCAGTGCACCGGCTCGCTGCCGGTACCATGTGATCTCTGTGACCAATCACAGCAGATAACATGACAATTGTAAACAATGAATGGCTTTGATTCATGCCATTCATTGTGTACAATTCTGTTGCTAGCTGTGGAAGTGGTTGCTGGTATAAGCAATCGTAATGGGTAAAAATAAAAATCCTCACAACTTTCCCAGAGTCGTACAATGTTACTGTGGTAACAATGTATTGCTCTGGTCAACGTATGTTAAAAGAAAAAAATTAAAAAAAATTTGAGACAGTTACAACTTAAAAAAAACTCGCCATGCCTCTTACGCAAAACGTTGGACTGTCTACTTTCCTAAAAGAGGTCGTTTGGGGGATATTTGTACTGTCCTCGTGTTTTCGGGCCTCAAACGAGGTCGTCTGTATATCAGGATTGATCAATTTTCAGATATATACCATAGTTTTTGTACTCCAACTTCCCTTCAGGCTTAATAATAAACAGTGATCTGGGTCATTTTCACCAAAGAAACATAGTAGAACACAGTTTGGCCTAAATTAATGAACGATGATTATTTACAAAATTTTAGAACGGGAAGAAAAAAATATATTTTTTTTCCCCCCAAAATGTTTTCGCTCTTCATTTAGCAAAAAATAAACAGTGGTGATTTTAGATACCACCAAACTATCTGTGGGGGGAATTTTTTTTTTTTTCATATTGGTACAGTGCTGCATGACCACAAAATTGTCATTCAAAGTGTGACCGCGCTGAACACTGTAAATTGGTCTGGGCAGGAAGGGGGTGAGAGTGCCCAGTATTGAAGTGGTTAAGCTTGTGTCATACTTGTAGGGTGCCTGCTTTTCCAGCTGGTATTTAAATAGTACAATGCGTTGTCTAAGCCACGTCCTGTTTTGACTAATCATAAGAAGTGTTTGTGTCAATACTGCACTGAGAAGTAAACGGCGACATTGGCAGAAAACGGTGTCTGTCCTTGAAGTTTTTCTTTATCAGCTATTATTCGATATATGTGCTCTGCGCAAAATCAAATGCCAATAGATATTAAAGCTAAAATAACCATAATATCTGCTTTGTTTCCTGGCAATTAAAATGCGATTTTATTTTTTTGGTACTATTTGTATTGTGTATTATCTATGAAAAGCTTTCAATAAAACTTTTGTGGGGGGAAAAAAAATGTGATTTACTTTGTATTTTGGCACGATAAAAAGACTAAAACAGAATGTAGCTAACTTTTTTTTAAATTTGGGATTTTAGTGTAGAATTGTGAACTTATATTCAGGTGCAGACACTTGAAAATGTTAACAATAGCTGTGACTTTTTACAAAACCAATTTAACTGAGTTTTCTTACAGCCATATAGTTTTTAGGGATGTTTTTTTTGTGCAAAAGCCAACCAAAGCTTACAGAAAGTGAAAGCTATAAACCAATTATCCCTGTATCTGTTTTAGTGGTCTATTCTCACTGTGCATGCGGCAATGTCTGGTATTAAAAACAGACACTTTACAATCCTTATTTGTGAGTATGTATGTATGTATGTATGTATGTATGTTGAATAAACAGTAGAGGTGCACCAAATGAAACTTTTGGTACTGAAATGTCAGGATGCCCTTAACCGTAAACGACAGTTTAATATAAATAAATAAATATATATATATATATATATATATATATATATATATATATATATATATTCTTTTTAATTTATAACATGAATTTAAATGAATATGAGTTTGTTGGCCATTATTCGCACCTTTTAGCGCAAAAAAGGCTTAAGAAAAATGCATCCCTTTTTAAATTCTATGTATGATGTCTTCACACGAGTCCGTTGCGCTATCGTTGTGGTGTTAAAAATATTGCTTGCTGCAAGAAAATCATACACACACACAATGCAACTCCCTGTTGAATTGCATTGAAAGTGCAGGAAGAATGCATCAATAAGGCACGTGTTACATTTTTGATGCGTTTTTTTTTTTCCGGTCACATGACCTATTAAAACACGCCATAAGCACAGTAAAATCGCGGCAGGATCGTGTTCTCTTTTTTTTTTCTCTTTGCAAAATGCTAATAACCCCATTTTCGGCCGCCGACATTTTAGTGCATCTCTGAACAGGCTTATACTTGCTCTGTGTAATGGTATTGCACAAAGCCACCCCTTACGTTCTCTTCTGGGGTCCCCCATTGGTGATATTGGCTCTTCCTCTTCTGTGTCTGCCCCCAGACATGCAATGTTACTTCCGAGCTGGGCTCTTTGTGTCCATTGACGTGTGCAGCTCTGTCTCCTGCTCTCTTTTCACTGGATTTTATGGACAATAGCAGAAGCCAATGGCTCCTGCTGTTTTCAGTAAAGCCTGTTAGACCAGGAAGCGAGGGAGAGAGGAATTGCAGCTGGGCACAGCGCTGCATCGATACAGGAGTCAGGTAAGTGTTAGGGAAGCACACAGTGGAAGGTGTGTGTGTGTGTGTGTGTGTGTGTGTGTGTGTGTGTGTGTGTGTTTTTTTTTTATTTTATTTTTTTTTACCTTCATTCATAAAATGCATTAGGGTAAAAAAAGTAGGCTTTAGAACAACTTTAACAAGGTGCTTATTCTGTTGGAGGACGTGCCTGTTTAAGGACCCAAACGATAAGCCTTACTTCATCAAACCGTGTCCGACTGGACAAAATTGCCTAAAAGTAAGGCTAGAACAACTAATCGGCATAATCCAATTATAACCTTTTTATGAATAATTGTTTTCAACCATTTTCATATTCAATTAGTTGGTCAGCTGATTAGTTGGCAAGCATACAGAATGCATTATTTGTTTACATATCATAAAATACAGTACAGCACACATACAGCTCAGTACACCCTCCATATATGTCAGTAAGTGCCTGAGATCTTGTGAATGCGTGAGGAGCAATGCCTCATTGGACATGTAGTCCCAATGATCTTGCACAGAGCGGCCCTGATCCGACTCTCCTGGGGGATCCCTCGCCAGTGCTCCTGGTTACTTTTCGGAGTGTGACTCTGTAGGAAAAGGAAATTTCCCTGCATTGTTGGATGTGGTTCGGGCAGTGAAAGTTCAGGACCTTCCTTCTTGCATAAGGTTGTTTCTGCCTTTCATCTCAGCCAAAACCTTGTTCTTCCTTCCCTCAGTCTCCAGTGTACCAAAAGGAAACTTCCCTTCATTGTCTGGATGGGGTTCGGGCTGTGCTCTTGTCAAGACCTACTTTCTTCAAGACCGATTTTTTTTTTTTTTTCTTTCCTCTTTTTGGAATCCCAGATGGATCCCATAAGGGTGCACTTGCTTCTTGATCCTTCATGTTTATGTGACTCAGGCAAACCCACCATTTAGGCTTATAGTATCGGCAATGGGGTTCAACCTTTTCCTATCAAGATGCACTTTTACTAGATCTGCGATTGCTTTTTGTGCTTTTTGGCATCAAGCAACTGTTTCCCACATTTTTCAAGGCTGCCACCTGGTCATCTTCTGTCCACATACTGTATTCTCTAAATTCTACCAGGTGCACATTGCAACCTGTTCCAATGCCAGCTTTTGATTTAATGTCCTTCAGGTGGTTCTTTGAGCTGCAGGCAGTGCCCACTTGGTTGTTTTCTTGGATCAGTTAAGGTTTGTTTGCTATTCCTCCCACCCCTCAGTTGGTACTACTTTTACTTTTGTCTTTTCTGAAGGTAAGACTCTTGTTTTCCTGAATGGATGGGAGCGGTCATCCTGGCTGGCGTACAGATTTTCTCTTATCGTCCATGGACTGACACAGCTGGATACTGTAAACGTGTGGGGTATATGTCCCTGCTCGCAGGAGAAGATCTAGGCAGAATGTTAGATGTTAGAAACTTACATTCTAGAACAAACCAGAGCTGAACAGCCCCGCCCAGGGGGGCGGTCCCTCCAGACATTACCCTCCCACCTGCAGCTAGCAGCCCCAGTTTTTTTCTGCCTAGCAGAAGGAGAAGACGTGGCTTTCTCAGGAGCCAGTCTCCTGGAAGATTTTACTTTAAAATTTTATTCCTTTGGGAATTTTATTTTTGAGACCTTCAATCAACTGTCGGCTGGGCAACAGGTTGGGTACACTGGTATCCTCGTAGTCTTCCCTGTCTGACCATCGAGCGTGCTGATCCTCGCCTTGTGTGCGTGAGACTCAGTTCACGACATACCCCATGACTCCAGGGGTGGCCGGGTTGCTTTTAGCTCCCGCGGTCCTCTCAAGATTAAACAGTACCTGACTGACTGTATCTCTCGCGGTGGACCGGGCCGACAGCTACGCAGTACTGCTCTGTTATAGGTCTGTCTGAAACAAGCCAGTGGGTCCCTGAAAGGGACGGGTAAGTAGTCTCTCCTACTGCAGGCGAGTACATGCTGGCTGTGTTTCTTTATATGGGGGGTTTCTCCCTGTCTCCCCCCTGTTATGCTGCTCTCTGCACCCTGTACTGGTGCTGTGCTGTGGGGGTGCTTGGGGGTCACTCTAGCCTGGCTGGGCGCTCATGTCTGTAGTGGGCTCTGGGGTGAGGGGCAGTTTTCCTGGTGTGTGAGGTGGTTATTGCGTGTGCCATTAGCGCTGTTTGCCTTTGAATTTCGCGCTCGGCGGCCATCTTGCCGTGGTTCAATGGCGCAGTTATAGCTGCGGCCGGCGGCCATTTTCTTGTAGCCGCCGCGCATTTACTTTCGCGTCGCAGCTAGAGGTCGAAACCGAATTTCCTCACAGATTCTTCACTCTCCTCAGGCTCACAGCGCGGTTTCTTCAGCAGAACTGAGCGGTCCTTAAGGGTTGGTGAGTCCTCCGGGTATCCTCTCCTCAGCCTCGGCGTAAACAGTGGGTGGGACTGTATATTCACTGTAGTAGTGTATAAGGTCTCAGAGGGTGGCGATATGGAGTCTGATACACCTGCTTCTCCACACTTGCCTGAGGCAACTGGCAGTGCGCCTGCACCTGCAGTCCTTATGGACCAGTTGTCGGCAGTCCTGGAATCATTCCTTGTCGGAATGGAAGCAGTGTGCGAGCGAAGGGAGCTATAAGCCCCCTCTCCCCACAAAAATCTTTAGTGAAGGAGTGCTCTGATTCGGATATGGGCCTAGCTACTGTGCTCGGGACCCTAGCTCTGAATATTTTAATGTTTATGAACAGGACATTCCCTTGTGAGGAAGACTCCAGTTCTGTGTCAGTGAATGACAGGGCGCTTGTAAGTGAACTCATTGATGATGTGAGGAACACTCTCAAGCTGGGTGCTGTGGTACCTCAGGCGGACGCGGTTTCCCTTGGTTCCTTCAAGCCTTTCTTTTACACAGCTTCCTCACGGTTTTCCTCACACGCTGCGTCGAGAGCAGCATGGATGATACAGTGGTACACAGTGTTTCCCTCCCCCTGGTCGGTACAACATGGTGGGGGGGGGGGACTTTATTCCTTTTGTCTCTAGTCCCTGTGAGCCTTCTGTGTGATGTCCTGAGGCAACAACAGGGTCTCTGCACCTGTGGTTTCCCGCCATTTCCTGGGGAACGCTCTGAGAGGCACACTGTCTGAGGATCAGAGGTTACCTGTTACCTGCATGCTGCTTCGGCAGCACAGTCAAGCAGGTTGGAATGATACAGAGAAGATTATGCGCCTCTGCGCCATAATTTAAACTCATCCTATACCTCTACACTGCATACATTAAGTGTATGTATGTGTTATTGGTCCCTGTGTCTGCGTGGGTGTCCCCCCCACGTGCCATACATGATATACAGTGTGTGTGTGTGTGTGTGTGTGTGGGTGTGGTGTTTTATGCTCACTGGGTCGGCGCGGGTTTCCGCGGGGGCTCCAGTGTCCTCCCGCCGCTCTCATGGTAGGTGCACTTCGGCTCTCTGCACAGTATAGACATGTTCAATATGTTTATTGCACCTACTATACATGTTTACAGTATATGTATACTGTTTGCGTGGGGTTCCTCTGGGTACTTCCCGTTTCCCCCCACGCTCCAATGGAAATGCACAGCATAAACATGTGCAATATGTTCACATGTTATCATTCCTACACGGTATCTGTGTGCTGTCTGCGTGGGTTTCTTCCGGGTGTTCCGGTTTCCTCCCACACGCTGACGGTATGTGCGCCTTTTGGCCCTCTGCACAGTTAAACATGTTCCATGTTTATCACGCATGCTATAATACTACACGGTATGTGTATGCAGTCTGTGTGGTTTTCCTCCGGGTACTCCGGTTCTCTCCCACACTCCATTGGTAATGGCGCTTCGGCGCTATGCAGCCTAAATTTGTGCGCTTTGATATCCACATACTAACATACCTACCCGGTATGTCTGTGCAGTCTGCGTGGGTTTCCTCCGGGTTCCGCCCACGCTACATGACATGCATGCCTTTGGTGCAATACACGGTGTAAACATACACATTATGTTTTTATACACAACACTAAATACATTCACAGTAGTTGTAGGTATTGCATTCTCTGGGTATGCGTGGGGTACTTCGGTTCCTCCCACGCGCCAACGGTGTGCGCGCCTTCGGTGCTATGCACACATAGGCTTGTGCAAAATGTTTAGCACACATACTAGAATACCTACAACGGTATGCGTATGCAGGCTGGGTGGGTTTCATCCGGGTGCTCCGGTTTCTCCCCCGCGCGCCAATGGTGTGCGCATTTTTAGCGCTATGCACAGTATAAACATGTGCTATTTGTTTATTCGCAGGCTAACATACCTACACGGTTGTGTAGGCAATCTGCGTGGCTGGTTTACGTCCAAGCCCCGATGATGTGCGCGCCTTCGTCGCTGGCACAGTATAAACGTGTTTAATAGGTTTATCCACACATACTAAACTACATATACACCGTATGTGGTTGTATTATGCTCTTTGTGGCTGGGCGGGTTTCCTCCCACACTCTATTTGCGTGTTTGACGCAATACACAGTATAAACTATGTGTTCGTGCAAGCAGCACTTATCCATGGATAGCTGCTGGATGGAGTATTATCATAAGGATCCCTGGTTTCAGGGGTACCACTTTCCACCTGCTTTCAGTGGTGATCAGAAGCGCTGGCTTGGACTGTGTTCGCCAGGCTGAGGTTAGCGTTATGCCCGTTAGTGGCTGCGTCTCTGGCGTTTTCTGTAGCTCAATGACTGGGCAAAAGCCTCTGCTTCATCTCTTAGTCGACTAGCAGGTGCACTGCAACTGCTTTAGCCTTTAGGGTCTCTGTGCCCGGGGTGGGTTTGCGCCACCTGTGGAGGCTGAAGGTACTGGGTCCTCTGACCGAGTTTCTAGGGAAGCGCTGTCAAGTTGCCTTTATTGGCCAACAGTTGAGGCACCCTGTACACCGGGGGCCTCTGCTTCTCCAATGCATTGCGGAGTTTCTTTGGGTTTTTCATACATCTCGCTGCAAGATGGTCCTGTCGGCCGTGTGCATTGCAGGGAAATAGTCCTTGCATCCGGAGGTGTTTCCACCTCCTTTACCGGAGGTGGGGCACCGGATGTGGACCTTATGGCCTCTCGACTCACTCGCAAGGTGTCAAGATCGTGGCCAGGTCCAGGGACCCCTGGGCAGACACGTCAGACACGTTGGTAGCCCGTGGGGGTAGTATCGCCTGATATGTTTACCCTCCGCTACTGTTGTTGCTTCGCAGAGTAGGGGGCTGAGGCCATTCCGGTGATCCTCATTGCCCCGGAACGGCGACATTGGTACGCCGATCTACTTCGGCTAGTCGCAGGCGTTACTTGGCGACTGCCTATTGGGGTGGACCCTTCTGTCTTATGATCCCATACTTCATCCTGCTTTACAGTCCTTGGCTTTAATGGCATGGCTGTTTAAAGCCAGGTGCTGAAGGACCGAGTTCTCTCGTATTCGGTCATCTCTTCTATGTTGTTGGCACGGGAATCTTTCTCTAGAAAGATATATCACCGTACCTGGAAGGCTTACATCGCAATGTGCGAGGAACTTGATTGGCTTCCTCGGACGTATTCCGTTTCCAGGATTTTGCTGTTCTTACAGCGTGGTGACCCAAAAGCTGGCCTTGCATACCATTTGAGGGTCGGATTTCAGCCGGGCTGTCTTTTTCAACGACCACTACCGGGCCATTCCTTGATTAGCACCTTTTTGTGCAGGGGGTTCGCCATGTGATTCCCCCCTGTCAAGCCTCCTCTCCCTACTTGGGATCTGAATTGAGGCATCTTGGTACTCCAAGAACATTCCTTTGAGAATGTCAGTTTCCTCTCTTGACCTTGTCCCAGAAGGTGGCCTTCTTAGTGGCCATTACTTCGGTTAGACGGGTGTCTGAGGTTGGCGGCCTTGTCCTGCAAGTCGCCTTACTTGGATATGGTGGTGTTGCGCCCACGACCGTCCTTCTTTTCAACAGATGGTCTCGGCCTTTCACCTTAAGGAGGACATTGTTCTTCCGTCCTTGTGTTTAGGGCTGGGCGATTTTCCCCCCAAAAAAATCTGCGATTTTCCCCCAAAAAAATCTGCGATTTTTTTTTTTTTTTTTTTTTTTTTTTTTTTTTTTTTTTTTTAATAAAAAAAACTCGATATTCGATTCTATTTTTTTTATTTTATTATATTAATTGAAGTGCATCAACAAACAAAAATGCAAAGGCAAACCCTTTCTCTAACTGCAAAGTCAGTGTGCAACAAAGATTGTTAAACATCCAAATTATTATTACTGTATTTGGATTTAGCTAATAAAACAAAAAATCTTGAGGTTACTCTTAGTTGAATTGAACTGTGCCCGTGCTTCACTGTGCCCGTGCTTCACTGTGCCCGTGCTTCACTGTGCCCGTGCTTCACTGTGCCCGTGCTTCACTGTGCCCGTGCTTCAATCACTGTGCCCGTACCCGATGCAGATTTCATGGGATACGGATTTTACTGCTACACCGGCGGCCATTCCAGTATTCAAAAGCGTGCCTCCTCCTCGTCTGTGATAGGCAGAACACTCAATTTCCCAGCATTCAGTGTTCCGCCTACCATGGACATCCCGCTCATCCTCATAACACAGACGAGGATGAGAGGATGTCCGTGATAGGCTGAACACTGCCTGCTGTGAAATTGAGTGTTCCGCCTATCACAGACGAGGACTCGGAGGCACGGCTTTTTGAACACTGCAATGGCCGCCGTCTGTCTGCATGACACGCTGATCAGATAGGCAGACGGCGGCTTGCGGTTAGTTAGTGTTACATTACATCTACTCGCGGCGGCTGCGGCGAGTAGATGTAATTGGGGTAACGCCGCCCAGTGCCATTCCGGATACGCCCCCTGCAGCCCTGCTACGGAAACTTTGAAGAGAAAAAAATAAAAATAATTTTTTTTTTTTTTTTTATTATTTTTTTTTTTTTTTTTATCCATTTTCTTCAAATCTGAATCGATTTGAGCTCAAAACTCGATTCAAGATTAAAATCGATATTTTTCCCAGCCCTACCTTGTGTCCTTACCCATCGCATCCCTGAGAGTTTGCTCTTCATACATTAAGATGGGTGCAAGCCTTACGGATGTACCTTTCTGCTACTGTTTCCATTCGGAAGTCTGACTCGCTGTTTGTGTCTGTCTCTGGTCCAAAACAGGGCCGAGCGGTGTTGTCTGCCACCGTCTTTAGGTGGATCAGGCAGACCGTCATACAGGCCTATGCCCTTAAGATGCGAGCGCCTCCTTTCCGGTTGCGGCGCATTCCACCAAGGCAATTGGTGCTTCCTGGGCTTTCCGACATCAAGCGTCGGTTGCACAAGTGTGCAAGGTGGCAACCTGGTCGTCCGTTCATACCTTTTCAAAATTTTATAAGGTTGATGTGGCTGCATCTTCGGATGCTTCCTTCGAGCCGCAAAGCATTGCAGGCTGCTGTTTAATGTTGCAACTCCTCCGTTGAGGAGCTCTGCTTGTTTGGAGTGAAGTTTTGGTTGTTCCTTTACTACTGCTCCCACCCTTCTGATCCTGCTTTGGGACGTCCCACACGTTTACAGTATCCAGCTGTGTCAGTCCATGGACGATAAGAGAAAATAGGATTTTTGTACTCACCGTAAAATCCGTTTCTCTGACGTCCATGGACTGACGCAGCACCCACCCTTCCTTTTTAAAGGTTTGTACTGCTTGTTACGAACTGAGGCTGCTAGCTGCAGGTGGTAATGTCCGGAGGGACCGCCCCCTGGGCGGGGCTGTTCAGCTCTGGTTTGTGCTAGAATGTATGTTTCTAACATTCTGCCTAGATCTTCTCCTGCGAGCAGGGACATATACCCCACACATTTACCCCACACATTTACAGTATCCAGCTGTGTCAGTCCATGGACGTCGGAGAAACGGATTTTACGGTGAGTGCAAAAATCCAATTTTTTTGTTTTGTTTTGTTTTGGTTTTGCCAGTGTCCAGTCACCCTGTGTGCAGTATAACCTAAAGGGAAAAGATGTCCTGTGTCCTTTAATGGTATCTCAAGAAAATAATTTTTACCTGAACTCAAGAACTTGGAGAGGTGCCCACATACTTTGTGACCCTATAGTGACCATGTGATGGTCAGGTGTCCTCACTTTTGACCATATAGTAAAATATGTAATTTTGCACTATATTTCATTTTTTAGAATGGACTAGAAACTAGCCAACCTGTTTTGTGTCTATAATTTCACACGATTAGAGTAGGCCGATTTTTTATTTTTATTTTTTTTCCTGTTAAACCTCCATAAAATAGCTGCATAAGTGGGGTGTATGCAGGAAATTGCTGTTCCTCCATAGCACTTGTTGTCCAAAGTCACCATGTAACTGTTGTGTGTTTGCCAACATAAAAAAGCTTGACTCTTCGTTTTTATCCTGCTCCTGTTTTCTTACCCTATTCATTCTCTCCACCTGCAAAGTTTTTTTTTTTTTTTTGCTTCAAAAAATGGCAGCGAAAAGCACTAGTTTCCTAGGGCAGATATAATGAAGTGCTGCGCTCTTGTAGCCGGGTCATATTAACGCTGAATTATTGTGGCAAAGTTCCAATTCATCATCCTGACAGCTTGCAGTTCGCGGACACTTTAGTTTATTACACGGTTCTGCCTGAAATCCGCATCTTATGCTTCATCGCTGACATTGGCTTGTACTTTACAGTTGTCTCGCTACCCCTCCCAGATCTCCCCTGTGAGGACCTCCTCTCCTCAATTTTAAGCCCATGTTCCCGTTTGATTGCGATTTCTTACTCTGACACATTTGCATTAATTTCTTTTATTCAGTTGTGCGAGAGGCTAACATCAAATTTAGTACAATGTAGCGGTCTGTCTGTTATACAGCGAAGTTCCTGTGTGCTAAATGCAAATGAAAGCTGCCATGATCTGATTCCTGAGCTCTATACAAGTGAAGCGATGCTTATTCTGCTTCATGGAGATTTACAGTACTGCCCTTGAATTTGTATGTAGCCTGGGAGAAAAAGTGGCAGATTCTGTCCTGGGCTTTCTAAAGGGGCATCATGTGTGTTTGTTTGTTTTTTGTTGATTGGGCAACATTTTTAAATAAAAATGTGCTATATCTGCAACATTTACAAATTTCCCCAGGTTTTGTTTTTTTATTTTTTATTTTTTTGTTTTATTATTGGTATGATAATGAACGTAGAAAATGAGTTCTGTAGTTCAGCATAGGTGAACTGGGCAGGTTTTTAAGTGCAGCATGTACAGAAATGTAGATGCTTACTGGGTTTCTGGCACATCTATCTTTGTTTTTCTGTACTTTCAGTATTTTTAAGGGGATAAAACTTGTAAGTGTGCATGCACTGCAGAGATTACTGAAAGTGTTTTGTGTTGTGTTTTTTTTTTTTTTTCTTTAACAAGATTTAGACGCGACTACTTTGCGAATGTTAGCCAGTTAGGAGCCGGGTTATTTGAGCTTGCAGCCCCTTCAGTGTGACCAGAACAGCCTGGTCTCGGCAAGCATGCAGTATTCTAAGATCATGTTTCTCCACCTTTTTTCAGTCAATTCACCCTTGATAATTGTGTTCATATCCAGGGCACACTAATCTGAGGGCTTGTTCACAGCAGGAGGTTCATCCGAGCATGCACAATTGAGTATTCCCACAGGTTTCATTTTTTAATGGGCTGCTCTATGCATGTAAAACACTCAAAGGTGCTGGCTTGGTTTTTAAAAATGTGCTGCAGCAAAACGCATGGCGCAAACATATGAGCATTTGCTAGATGCGTGAGGTTTCAGTAAGAATTAATGGCACCTGTGTTCGTCTGCAAAAGGCAGTACATTTTTTATGCAGTGTGGGAAAATGCGCAATATTGCAATACATCTGCATCTGGTGGGAACAAGCTCTAAAAATGTAGTCTGTGAGGCAGAGTTCAGTGGTCTGTCGGTTGCGCATCTTCCTCCAAATCTCCCGACTCACCCCACCCCCAAATACCCCCTCATAGCACATCCTCCACAAATTCTCTTCCTTAATTACTACAGGAGTAATATCAGCAGGTGTAGGCTGTGGTCTCTCCCCCAGCTCCCGTTTGTATACAGGAGATGGCACAGGATTGCTCTTGCTTCCAAATGTACAAGGTTTGATTACCAGACACCCCCCACCCACAATTTCTGCTTCTAGGATAGGAGCAGTGTGGGGAGGAGATGGGGGCAATAATCCACCCCTGTACCTTTTGGATGTGAGTGATTCTGTGTTTATTCCTGTATACAGAGAAGAAGAGAGCGCACAGCACAGCCCACGCCTCCTTCCACCTCGCTCTCTTCCAGCTACTCTCTTTACCCAGGCAGCTGCCCGAAATGTCCTTCACAATCAATGCTGTGATCAGTTGGTAGGACGTGGGTTAGTAGCCTGCACAGCTTTCTCAGTTTCTGACTTTAATACATATAGTAGCAGAGAAAAGTTGAGCCGGGAGGAGGTGCTGGGCTATATGATCTTCCCTTCTCTCTTTATACAGGATTTAATACAGGATCACTCTCAGATCTGAATGTACAGAGTTGGAATAGTTTTTTTGTCCTGTTGTCACAGCACCCCGGTTGAGAAACTTTGTTCTAGCATATTCTCACTTGTGTGCCTGTTCAAAAACCAATGATGCTTGCTTGAATGCAAGGGTGTGTAACTGCCATTGGATGTTTCCCCACCTCCTCAGTTTTACCATTAAGCTGTCAAAAAGACTTTTAATCCCCAGTAAGATCTATAGGAGATCCATTTTACCTCTCCTACTCAGAGCAGCATCCCTCTGTTCTGGAAGCAGCCGCCGACGGTGGCCTTTTGGTTGAAAAGAGTAGCCGAAATCTATGCAATGGAGAACTTGATGGCCATGGAAAGAGGCCCTAGTGAGAAGTTCCTCAAATGGTTTTATTGGCATGAGTTTATTCCAAGGAGAATGTGGAGCTGGTGACTTGACTCCCCTGGGAATAGAGATACCTGGGAAGTCTCCCCGGGTAGAGATGTATGGATTTGCTGGTGGTCCCCCTCCCCATTCTCCTCTCCTCTCCTCATTTATTTTCTTTACTATTTCTTTTACTCTCCTTTTGCTGCTTGGCCCCCTGGGTCGTACTTATTTCTACACTTTGAATTAAACGGTGTATACCATCAAAATACTGTACGGATGCAGAGACTTACTAGACCCTGAGGTCCACTATTTGGACTTCAATAATGTATCATCAATGATATTGTGCTTTTTGTGCATGTTTGTGGATGTGCTCCACTGTATGTATTCCATTGTTGAGGTTTCGGTGTTACCGTATGCCTTATCTAAATAAAGATTTGGGGGCGGGGAGACTTTTAATGTCAAAAATTTAAATAATGCATTCTATTTTCTGTTTCAGGTCTTCAATCCTCCCAAGTAGTTCTCCGTCCAAATCCATCCCTATTCCCCAGCCCTTTCGACCTGCCGATGAAGACCACAGAAACCAGTTTGGCCAGCGAGATCGTTCTTCATCTGCCCCGAATGTCCACATAAATACCATTGAGCCAGTAAACATCGATGTAAGTGAAATAGAGTACTGCATGCTCATAAAACCCACGTAGCCTGTCAACTACCCTTTTTTAAAGATGAGTTTCTGAGGAAATGCAAAATACACTGAAGAGTTGTAAATCTGTTCAGCCAGTCATGTGACTCTACCACCTCGGACAGAAATGACAACCAGGTCAATAGACCTGCATTGCTCTTTAACAGTACAGCTTAGTCAAAGACTTGACAATGTGTTGATATTGGATATAAACGCCCTGAATACCCTCTATCACCACTGCGTCAATGAAAAAAATGTGCAAGTAACTATAGCTGCCACTTGGTGAATAAAAATTTTAAACAGAAAAAACTTTATTTAAAACCATCTGAGTGAGAAAAGCAAATAGTAGCGCTAAAAAAACAAAACTATATAATAGTGTAATAAACTCCATAACACGACGTGACAAGTGATATAAAGTCCATAACATAAATGATTAAATCGGTGAAAAAATTTCTTATTTCTGTAAATCTTCCACCACTCCACCGTGCTGTGCCAACTTCCCCTTTGAAAAACGCACTCACCAAATAAATTTGCCTTCACTCTCATGTCAGGCTAAATTCGCTTGTGTATGATCTGACAAATGGAAAAAGCAATCTCAGCTGAATCACCGTGATAGTCCTCAATATTGCACATATAAGAATAAAGAAAGTGCTCTAATAGTGTAAAATTGTAACTCCAGTTTAATAATAAAATCACAGCAACACTTCAATCATTCAACTCACATGTAAAAAGTGAAAAAAGAGCTTCAAACTAAATTCACAGCAATCAACAGTGTAAGATTGGCTCTACGGTGTTAAGCGGCCACGACGGACCTGAGGTGTGTTTTTATGCTGCTAAATCGCACCACACTCCAGGTTCCCGTCTCGCAATAGCGGTAGATGGTCCAAACAGCAACAGCATCCCTAATAGGTAAAGCTAATAAAGTTGTAGCCAAGTTCCCGACATGTTTCGCAGTATATGCTTAGTCATGGGATTGGCCACTGGGATATCTCTCCCTTCCTATATAGACTCCCCATGCCTGATCACGTGATTGATCATCCCACGCATGCGCGCACGTCATGTCCCCATGACCGCGAAGCACAGCGGTAAGCAGTCAAAGACTTACCCGTATTATAAAATTGCCTAAGATTATTTTTCATGATGTACCGTATTTTTCGCTCTATAAGACGCACCTGACCATAAGACGCACCTAGGTTTTAGAGGAGGAAAACAAGAAAAAAATAAATATTCTGAACCAAATGGTGTACTAAAATATGGACACGGACAGGGGCTGCGGACAGGGGCTGCGGACAGGGGCTGCGGACAGGGGCTGCGGACAGGGGCTGCGGACAGGGGCTGCGGACAGGGGCTGCGGACAGGGGCTGCGGACAGGGGCTGCGGACAGGGGCTGCGGACAGGGGCTGCGGACAGGGGCTGCGGACAGGGGCTGCGGACAGGGGCTGCGGACAGGGGCTGCGGACAGGGGCTGCGGACAGGGGCTGCGGACAGGGGCTGCGGACAGGGGCTGCGGACAGGGGCTGCGGACAGGGGACATGGACTGCGGACAGGGGACATGGACTGCGGACAGGGGACATGGACTGCGGACAGGGGACAGGGGCTGCGGACAGGGGACATGGACAGGGGCTGCGGACAGGGGACATGGACAGGGGCTGCGGACATGGTCAGTATCCTTCTAATACATTTTCCGGTCATTATTGCTTACATGTTACATCACTGCGACCGTCCCTCTGCTGAGCCAAGCCGACGTCAATACCGACCGCCCGAGCATAGCCGAACAGCCGAAGTGAGCTGAGTGGGGGCCGCCCCCTTCCACCCGAGCACAGCCGAAGTGAACTGAGCGGGGACCGCCACTCTTCCCGAGTATAGCCGAGCCCAGCTGAGTGGAGACTGCCCCCTCCCCGCCCGAGTATAGCCGAGCCCAGCTTTGCGAGGACCGCCCCCTCCCCGCCCGAGTATAGCCGAGCCCAGCTGAGCGGGGTCCGTCCCTCTTCTCGAGTATAGCCGAGCCCAGCTGAGCGGGGACCGCCCCCTCCCGCCCGAGTATAGCCGAGCCCAGCAGGAAATTCACATTATGCCGCTTTACGGGAGACTCTATTTGTGCGGCCGTCGGAACTCGTGGGGGCCTTTTTTCGTGTGGCGGGGGAGTTACCAGCGGCGGCGGGGGGCGGTGCCGGCAGTGGCGGGGGGCGTTGCCTGATGTACATTCGGACCATAAGACGCAGAGACATTTTCCCCCATATTTTTGGGGGAAAAAAGTGCGTCTTATGGTCCGAAAAATACGGGTATATCTTGATTAAATTATGTCTATTTTAGAGTTCAGCTTTATGGTACCCGGAAAGGGACACACATTTGAAAAAACTTTTTTCAAAACAGAAGTTTAATCATAGATTTAAAGGGTAATTCCACCTTTTACACTTAAAAATGTAAAGCTGAATTTCCAATACGGTTTCTATTCCTTTGGACCTGCTGCACTTGTCTAATGTGCTAAAAATTATCTGCCACCCATCCAAACACTTTAAAAACTGTACACAGCCCTGGATACTGCTGGCATTGGCCATATAACAGTGCTAAGTCACTTCTTACTTCTAGGACAGAATAAGAAATTATCAATGACTGCTAGACATTGCTGGAATTATGCTGCTACGCAGCCTCAGGAGTTGTGTACAAAGTAAAATTGTATGGATCAGTGCACCCACAGTCATGGTGGGGAATAATTCTTGGCACAGTAGATACATACAGTTGACTGAAGGAGCAGGAAGTGTTGTAAATTCACCTTTACCCTTTAAATGTTTTTCCTGTGGGACCTGTTGTCATATTCAGGAGCTCTCAAAACATTTCTGTTGAAGTAGAAATCGGTGCAAGCCCCTGCCCTTCATTTTTTGGAAAGCCTTGATTAACGCTGTATTTCTGGTCTACAAGGCTACTTGCTTGTCTTGTGACTGGCCCAAAAAAATGCAACAAAGTTTGGGACCTGTGGGTCAGTTCGGGCGCCACAGTTGTTGCCTCCCCTGGCCCGACAGCCCCATCACTAGTTTAATAGTGTTTTAGTGTGAAAGGTGTAACCTACACTTCCTTTTTGGTTTTAACTGTTGGTGTCTTGTGTATAGCTGCCAGAGGGGGATAATTAAGTCAGCAGCTACAAATACTGTAGCTGCTTACTTTTAATATTGGTTTACTTACCTGTCCAGGCATCCAGCGGTGTCCTCATCTGAGCCGATTCTTCAATTGGCTTAACTAAGGGCCAGTTCACACCTCATGCAGTCAAGTGCGTTTTTTGTTCTGCATGGAAAGTAGGATATATGGTTTACAATGGCATAGTTCACACCAGTGCAGTCAGTTCCAGAAAAAAAAAAGTATAACATGCTGCATTTTTACTGTACTGGAATGCAGTAAAACGCTTCACGAACGCATCAAACACACTGAACCCTAGTATAGTGGGGGAAAAAAACAAGAAAAAAAGCACCTGGAATGCATTCGGAGACGCATCAAAAGCGTGTTTAAAAACGTGCATGCAGAAACTTATCCGGAACGGTTTAGGAGTGCGTTTTTGTGGCGTGAACCGACCCTAAGGGAAACCAGCATTAAAGCCTTTTGGCTTCACAGCTGGCTTCTTCCTGCGCATGTGTGGTTTTTTTTTTTGTTTTTTTTTTGACGTGCCACAGTTTTCTGGGACCTGTGAAGTGTTCCAGAAGGCTGCGGGGGAAGAAGGGGGAGTGGGTACCTATCAAAACCAGGTAACCGCATTGCGCTCCCCCCCCAAAAAAATACCAAATGTGGCAGCGGTTGGGGAGAGAGGCAGACAAGTGGAGCTTCCCCTAGTAGTATAACCTGTGTATAGTGCCTATATATATATATCTATATCTATCTATATATATATATATATATATATATATATATATATATATATATAAAATAATTGATGCTTTTTTCCCTTTTTTAAATCTTTATTTTTTAAATTCCGTTTTCAGATAAGCAAGCTTGAAAAAAGTCACTTGACACTATTCAAAGATGATATGGAGTGATAACATTTCTCAGTGGCCATAAGTATGTGAACACTCTTCCAAATTATGGGGTTCATGAGTTTCCAGTGAAGGGGACAGTTAATGCTATAGCACAGGGCTTGACAAATTTGCTTGGAAGTTAGGAGCCAGGAACGCGCCCCGTCCCGCCGAGCTCGCGCGCAGAAGCGAACGCATACGTGAGTAGCGCCCGCATATGAAAGCGGTGTTCAAACCACACGTGAGGTATCGCCGCGATCGGTAGATCGAGAGCAATAATTCTAGCCCAAGACCTCCTCTGTAACTCAAAACATGCAACCTGTAGAATTTTTTAAACTTCGCCTATGGAGATTTTAAAGGGTAAAAGTTAGTCGCCATTCCACGAGCGAACACAATTTTGAAGCGTGACATGTTGGGTATCAATTTACTCAGCGTAACATTATCTTTTACAATATTAAAAAAAATTGGGCTTACTTTACTGTTGTCTTATTTTTTTATTAAAAAAAAGTGTATTTTTTCCCAAAAAAGTGCGCTTGCAAGACCGCTGCGCAAATACAGTGTGACAGAGTATTGCAATGACCGCCATTTTATTCTCTAGGGTGTTAGAATAAAAAATATATATAATGTTTGGGGGTTCTAATTAGAGGAAAGCAGATGGCAGTGAAAACAGACAGGGAAACTCCATTAGCATTGCTGCTTGTCTTGTCATACCAGCGGCCACCACTAGATGGCGCTAGATCGCAGAAGGAAGCATAGGCCTGCAGAAGGCCGCAAAGCCGCAGCCTCAATTGCCGGTCGGCGCGGCCCGACGCGATCCTGCGGCGCAGAGGGGGGGGCACGGAGAGACAGGATTCCCCAGCTGTGCTGCGCCAGGTCGGTAATTCTAGTTGCAATGGCGACCTGGCGCCCAGTGTTTGTCGAGCCCTGCTATAGCATATAAAGACATTTTTAGACAATTGTGCACTTTCAGCCTTGTGGCAACAGTTTGGAGAAGGCCGTTCTGTTTAAACATGACTTGCTCACAAAGCCGGCTCCATAACAACATGGTTTGACCAGTCTTGTGTGGGGAAAACTCGAATGGCTTGCACAAAGAACTTCTCCAACCCTATTGAATACTTTTGGGATGAGTTGGAATGCCAATTGTGAGCCAATATCAGTACCCCTAAATGGTATTTCTCTTTCGTTCATTGACGGACACAGCACTTAGTCTTGACCTTAGGGTTATATCGCCACCTTCAGGAGAGGACTTGGCATGTTTAAAAAAACTGCACAGTACCGCCCAGGGGGGCGGTCCTACTGGCTATAACCCCTCGCACTGCATTCAGCAGCTCAGTTTTTTTTCTGCCTAGCATAGGAGAGGGACCTGGCTCCCGGTGGGGACCATTGGTCCTGGAGATTTTTTGCCTTTTTGATCCTGAGATCTACTATCAACAGCCGGGCTGGGTGACAGGCTGGATAATATAGATCCTGGTAGTCTCCCCAGCCCGGCCATCGAGCGTGAGCAGACCATAGCTACGCGCTGGGTCGGCCACGACATGCCCCGTTTGCTCCAGGGGTGGCTGGTGAGCTATAGGCTCCGGGGTACACATATGACCGGGCTACTGCTGTCCGAGTCAGTGTGCCGTGGCCAACAGCCGCTCCGTACCGCTCGGGTGATGGATCTGTCCATGGAATGCGTCCAGCAGTTCCCACGGGAGGGGTAAGTATGGTTCCACCGGTCTCGGCAGGATGGAGCAGCTGGGCATTTCCTGGGAGGTCGACTAGGGGGTCTCTCACTCGCCCTCTTTTCCCTCCTCCCCATGTTTGGGCCTGCTGTGTACCTGGCCGGGGGGGGGAGGGGGGGTCCGAGTCCAGGCTGGGGCCTGCGCTGGGTGTTGGGGGTCCGCTCTCCATAGTGGGGGGTTCTTAGTTTGTCCATGCGGGTTGCCTCTGCTTGGAGGGTCTGCGAGGTAATTACCTCAGAGAAGGCCGATGGCCATTTTCTTGTAGCCCGCACTCGTTTTTACTGAGGCCGGCGACCATTTTCTTGTAGCCCAGCTTGTTTTTTGGCCTTTAGCGTTGGAAATATCCTTCTGAACGGCGCAAACTGCATAGAACACCTCAGACAAAGGAGAGAGCGGACGGCAGCGCTGCGCAGTGCCTGGGTCAGGGTGGGGAGTCCTCTGGGGGGCAGCTAGGAGGGTGGACTTTTTGTGTACCTTGCCTTTGGTTCCTAACGGGTGTCAAGCAAGTGTGGGTCAGCATGGCGTCAGAAGCTGGCGCTTCTTCCCCAGACATCCCTGTGATAGCAACCGGTTCCCCTGCACCTGCGGTGCCTACGGACGCTTTGTCGGCGGTCCTGGAGTCCTTTGTTGCCAGGGTGGAAGCGGTGTGCGGGTGCAAGGGGGGTAAAAAACGCCCCCCCTTCCCCCAAAAAACATCTTCTGGGGAAAGCTCTGATTCAGACTCGGGCCTTGCTGTGGCAATGACCCCTGTTCTGACGTGTCAGAGGATGCGGACCAGGACCATTCGGACAGTGAGGATGACGCCGTGTCCCGGTCAGCGCAGGAAAGGGCGCTTGTTGGAGCACTTATCACCGCAGTGCGGGATACCCTAAAACTGGAGGATATGGCGGGGCATCTACTGAGGTGTCGGTCCCTTTTGAGTCCCACAGGTCGGCCGGAACTGCTAAGGTGTTTCCCTACCTAACTTATTTTGATAAGTTCATATACAAAGAATGGGAACGGTCATAGCGGGCTTTTTCGGTCCCAAAACGCATGGCGGTCCGTTACCCCTTTGAGGAGAGTTTCCTGAAAAAATGGACATCTCCCCTGATTGTGGACCCCCTGGTATCGAGGTTAAATAAGGTAACCACGATTCCAGTGGAGGGGACCCCTGCTTTTAAGGACCCTGCAGACGGGGGCTTAGGCGGTGGCCTGATCCATGTTCACGGTAGTGGAGTCGGCTTTACGGCCAGTGTTGCCCACGGCCCTGGTGTCAGACACTTACCGAATGGGGAAAAATTGTTGCACCGTGAGTTGGAAAAGCAACAGGCTTCCCCGGTCTGTGTAGAACTAGCGGACCAGTTGGAGCATGGCCTTAAGTATGTCTGCGATGCGGCCTTGGATACAGCTCCCTTGCTTTCTAGAGCCTCAGTATCTGCTGTGGTGCTACGGCGCCTGATTTGGCTGAAATACTGGTCCGTGGACCAGACATACAAGAAGGCTCTGGCGGATTTGCCCTTCCAGGGAGAGAGGCTATTTTGGAGCCTCGTTGGATGACGTTTTTAAGAATGTTACTGGGGGTAAGAGCATGCTGCTCCCACAATCCAGGAAAGGTAAGGAGCCACGCCGTAGGCCAGGGCCCTCCTTTTCCGCTCAGATGCGGGTTTTTTCGTCCGCCCGGGCCCGCAGGTAATCGATCCCAGGGCGACAAGGTGCCCGCTGAGGGACAAAAGCGTCCCTGGTTTCGCAAGCCAAACAAGCCTGCGAACAAATCTGCGACAGCATGAAGGTCTGCCCCCACCCGACTCACAGGTGGGGGGGGTCGACTTTGAGAGTTTGCAGCTCGGTGGGACTCCCATTTCATCGGGGTACAAGAGATTAATTCTTGTCCACCAAACAGATTTTTTTTTCCCCTCAAACCTTCATCTTCTTCCGGCTCGTCGAGGCGCCCTGTTTGAGGCAGTGCAGGACCTGCTGATGCGAGGGGTGATAGTTCCTGTGCCGTCACCGGAAAGGTTTCAGGGATTCTACTCCAATCTGTTTGTAGTCCCAAAGAAGGAATGGGTCTGTCCAATCCTGGATCCTCAAGGCCCTCAACACCTTTGTAAAAGTACAAAGGTTCAGGATGGAATCTGTTCGCTCTGTGGTCGCTGCACTCCATCCAGGAGATTTTCGGGCGTCCTTGGACATCAAGGACGCATACTTGCATGTCCCCATATGCGTCAGGCATCATAGTTTCTGCGGTTTGCGGTCGGGGACGACCACTACTCATTTGTGGCTCTCCCTTTTGGCCTGGCATCGGGACCAAGTGTTTTCATCGAGGTGCTCGCCCCGATCCTGGCTCTGCTGAGGCAGCGAGGGATCGGAATCGCGGGCTATCTGGACGAACTGAGAGCAGCTTCCGCCTCAGAATTAAGGGAGGATGTGGATATCGCCAGTCAGACTCTTCGAGAGTTCTGTTGGGTGCTGAACCTCCAGAAGTCGGTGTTGGTGTCGACTCAACGCCTAGAATACCTAGGCTTGATTTTGGACTCCTCAGAGGCGAGAATTTTTCTCCCTTCGGACAAGCTACAGACTCTTCAGGCTGCGGTGAAGCTGTTGGAGTCCCGCAGGTGGTCATCGCTGCGCTTTTGCATGCCACCTTCGAGGTGGTTCCGTATGCTCAATTCCACACTCGAGTCTTGCAAAAGGAGATCCTGTCCAAATGGGACAAATCTCTGTTGTCTCTGGATTGTCAAATTTGGGTGAGCCGGCTAGTCAGGGATTCCCTGATCTGGTGGCGGGTGGTCTCCGGCCCTGCGATCGGGGAAGTCAATCCTTTCCTTTCAATGGATGGTGATCACGACGGACGCCAGCCTGACCGGTTGGGGGGGGGGGTGTTTGGGGCATACAGTCGACACAGGGCCGCTGGACGCAGGAAGAATCCCGCCTGCCGATCAATGTGCTGGAACTTCGGGCGATCAGGCGATGCCTCTCCACATGGTCGCAAAGGCTGCAGGGACATCCAGTCAGGATCCAGTCAGACAACGCCACAGTGTATGTCAACCATCAAGGAGGAACAAGGAGCTCGGCTGCAGTTTTTACAGCGAGGAGTGGATCAGAAACTTGCCTTAAGCACCATTTAAGGGGCAGATGGCCGTGGCTATTTTTGTTTTTTTTTTGTTTTTTTTCAGCAACCTTTGGCGACTCATTCATTGGTGGGTACATTTGTGCAGGGGGTTCGACGTGTGGCCCCTCCGGTTCGACCACCTCTGCCTCCGTGGGATTTAAACCTGGTGCTCTCTGTACTTCAGAAACCGCTGTTTGAAAACATTAGAGAGATCCCGCTATTGACACTCTCCCAGAAGGTAGCCTTTCTGGTGGCTATTACATCTGCCAGGAGGGTTTCTGAGTTGGCAGCCTTGTCTTGCAAGTCTCCCTACTTGATCCTCCACAAGGATAAGGCGGTGCTACGCCCACAGCCTTCGTTTCTTCCTAAGGTTGTTTCGGCTTTTCATCTAAATGAGGACATTGTGCTTCCATCCTTGTCCTCGGCCGTCGCATCCCAAAGAGGTTGCGTTGCATTCCTTGGACGTGGTCCGGGCTCTGCGGGTGTACCTGTCTGCTACGGCTCAGTTTCGGAAGGTCAGACTCACTGTTTGTGTCGGTTGTTGGTCCAAAGAAGGGCCTTGCGGTCTCGTCGGCCACCATTTCTCCGTGGATCAGACGGATCGTGATTCAGGCTTATGCCCTAAAAGGGCGGGCACCTCCCTTTCCTGTCACGGCGCATTCAACCAGGGCAATTTGTGCCTCCTGGGCTTTCCGACATCAGGCGTCAGTTTCCCAGGTATGTAAGGCGGCGACATGGTCGTCCGTTCACACTTTCATAAAATTTTACAAGGTTGATGTGAGCGCTTCCTTCGGCCGCAAGGTTATGCAGGCGGCTGTTTAAGGTTGCAACTCCTCCGTTGAGGAGCTCTGGTTGTTTTTTGGGTGGAGGTTGTTTGCTTGCGGTTCCCACCCCTCGTTTTTTGACACTGCTTTGGGACGTCCCCAAGGTCTAGACTAAGTGCTGTGTCTGTCAATGTATGAAAGAGAAAATAGGATTTTTGTACTCCACCGTAAAATCCTTTCCTCTGAAGTTCATTGACGGACACACCACCCACGCCTCCTTTTTTGTTTTTACTGCTTTTTGACTAACTGAGCTACTGAATGCAGTGTGAGGGGTTATAGCCAGTAGGACCACCCTCTGGGAGGTACTGTGCAGTTTTGCTGTTTTTTTTTTTTGTTTTTGTTTTTTTACATTTTCTGCCTAGTCCTCTCCTGAAGGTGTCGATATAACCCTAAGGTCAACACTAAGTGCTGTGTCCGTCGAACTTCAGAGAAAACGATTTTACGGTGAGTATAAAAATACAATTTTTCATTGCATAGGCCCAAATTTCTACAGACACTCCAAAATCTTGTTGAAAGCCTTCCCATGAGTTCAGAAGCTGTTTAGCAAAAAGGGGGCCAGCTTTATTAATGGCCATGGTTTTAGAATGAAATGTCCAAAAAAACTCAAGAGTGGTGATGGTTGGATGTCCACAGACTTATGGTCACATAGTGTGTTAACCCTTCCAGCAAATGAATACAACACACAGAAGAAGAGAAATAGTAAAGTGTTCTTTTATATTTTTTTATTTTTTTCATAGGACTTAATTCGGGACCAGGGCCTTCAGCGGAGTGAAGGAGGTAAGTGAGATTTCTTCTCCAAAGTAGATGTATCCTAGACACGACACAAATGACCTCCCTACATACCTTTTTTTCATAAGGCCTTATCAAGTAGAAATTATTTCGAAGGACCTCGTAAGATATGTTTTACTAAAAAAAAAAATAAAAAAAAAAATATATATATATATATATATATATATATATAATATATGTTCACCGTGGCATTTGGCCAATAGAAAACCTTTTTTTTCTAGACTTAACATAAGCCAATGAAATAGAGCTAAAATGGGTTTCCCCACAGTGGGTTGGACTTCTCATATCCCTGTTTCTTTTAACATTAAAAAGGTAATATTTCCCATATGTCTATTTTTTATTTAATTCATTCTAACAAGTTTATCAGTTTTTCTAACCTACATACACACCTTTCTGATTTCATTTTTTGTTCATTGTTGCATCTGTTTAGGCCTTTAAAAGTGTAACACCCACTTCTATGTTCAGTATCCATTTCTTTAAACTCTGCATTTTTCTACATTTTATTCTTAAACTCCCAGTCTATCCCTAATACTTCCTTCTGTACATGATAAAAATAATGTGAATTTAATGTCTGTATACTGGAATCATTTTGCTAATTCTGTCTTAATTCTGCCCTCCTGCTCAAACTTTTTTCCCTCCTCCTCCTTCCTTTTTCTTTTTTTTTTCTCCCCACTGCTACATTTTAACATTTTAATCCCCCTTTTTTTCTACTACTCCTTTTTTTTTTTTTTTTTTTTTTTTTTTTTTTAACCTCCTCCATCCCCATTCCTTTTTTTTTTTTTTTTTTTTTTTTTTTTTTTCCCTCCCCTTTCGCTTTTCTTTACGCCTGTGTTTCTCCCGCAGCCCCTCAGGTCCAGTCGACCCGCTGCCTTCGGAAATACCACAATCGGAACCCCAGCCCACTCCTCCATACACTCCCCAGTGAAATAGTCTTTGATTTTGAGTCTGACCCCGTTTGCAGAGGTAGTTGGGCTGTTTATTTTACCTAACCCCTCACCTTAAAGTGATCCTGTGACCAGGCTTTAGACAATCCAGGTATTTACATATTAGCAGTACATGAGCTTTAAAACAAAGTCCTAGTGACCTCCTGTACCTGTAGTAACGGGAGCAATCAATCCTCCCATATCTTTACAGAAGAATAACTTGGAAGCCATTCTCTCCACAGCCCACCCTGCCCAGAGCAAATGCTCCATTTGTTTACATGTTAGAGATTAGAAGGCGGCTAAGCTGCTGCTCGGATTGCAGAACAGGGGGAACTGAGCTGCTTTGTCACTGCTGGGAAGGATTTGCTGCGCTTTTAAACTATTGTTGGAAGGGAGAACAGGGATAGCTGAGCTGCTAGGAAGGGGGGGGGGGGGGAATATGGTGGGCTGAGCTGCCGAGTCATTGCTGGCAAGAGGGAGCAGGGTGAGCTGAGCTGCTCTGTGTAACTTCTGGCAAGGGGAAGGAGGGTGAGCAGAGCTGTGGAGAGAGCTGACTTAAACACCTTTACTTTATCTGAGGATGAATTTCTCCATAGTGCCTGCAGCTGCAGAGGTAAGTAATTGTTCGAAAGCTCATTTACTGCTTGATGAGACTAAGCAAATACTTCAATGTCAATAGCCTGGCCACAAGATCACTTTAAACTTCTTGAATTCAAAACCTCATTACACTGTCTCTTCCACTGCTTGCACCGCTTGTACAAGTGTGCAACACAGACACTGCTTAGTTTTTTTTTTTATGTAGTTGGTGTATTACCTGTTAACTGATATTATGAATTTTTAGAAGTTTGTGCTGACCATTGAGTTGCCTTCAGTGTATGTGCATGAAAGCTTACACCTACCTGGTCTAACTTTTCTAAAAAAAATTATAGATTTTGTCACCTCTCCTACCACTAAGCTCGTTATAATATCTCCACGTGTGTTTTTTGCTGTGCATGCTAGCAAGGATGTATTTTAGGTGTCAATTAGAAGTAGTTTTTGATTATACATTTGTGGTGTGATATGTGATTTTCATATACTTTTTTTTCTTTATATACTAAAGAAAAAAGGTAAATCCCTTTTAAATCTTCTTTTTTTTTTTTAATGGTTTAGTCCACCCAAAACTGATATTTCAGGTTTTTGGAGATGCTGAAACAACTTTTAACCACCTTTTGACAGTTCCTTCTATCGGCTACCATCACTGCTACTTTTGTTATACAATATTTTAAAATAAAAACCCAAGTGAGAGCAAAAACTAGCTCTTCCTTCCTCAGAGTGGAAGAAACATTGTATGTTAGCAGGTTCACTTTAAACCACCACACACCTTAACAAAATCAAAATATCAATGTTGGATGGACAAATTTATTAAAGTGACTGTCTCCAAACTGAACCTGAAAATAAAAATGTTATCTGAAAAGAAGAATGTATATGCTTGCCTCTCCTGTCACCCACACTGCTACACACCTCCATTTGAAGAGCGCTCTAAATACACTACAACACATAAAATGACACAGGGATCCGTGGGAGAACCAGGAGACTGACACTCCTGAGAACTGTCAGTTTCTGAAGAATATAGCTTCAGTACTGTTCAGCAGCACGGGGAGCAGGAGAGGTATGTGTATGTTTGTTTTTTTTATTTTCTAGGAAACCTTGATTTGCAGGCTTAATTTGCTGAGTTTTTTTTTTTTTTTTTTAGATATATGTTTAAAATTGTATTGTTTAGGGTATTTTTTCACATAGCCTTTTTTTTTTTTTTTTTTTACATTTTCATTCTTGTGCTTCTTCACACTGTTGAACAGTAATGCATTTCAATCAGGACTTATTGCTCCCTGAGCAGTAGTCAGATGTATGCCTTTTTTTTTTCACGTTTCTTCTAAATGAGTCGTAAGGCGCGTACAAGATTGCAATTGAACATCACCCTTGTGAGTCAGCACTGACCTCTTCAAATGTTATTACAAGTTAGTTTAGCTTAGTGTGGCTTTAAAGTAGAAGTATAGGCATTTTCATTTTGGATAGAGCAAGGAAGGGTTATAACCCCTGTTACTTTTTCGAAGATTTCACTTCCTGTCACATAATCAAACGGGAAGTGAGAGGAAATCCCTGAAAATTAAGAGAATTCCTTGGGGACCCCCAAATCACTAGAACTAGTGTCCCCATCGAAAGATTTCCTCTCTATTACTTTTCTGGGGACAACCCAACATTTGGGATTTTCTTTTACTTCCACTTTCAATGATGATGGGACAAATAGAGGAGCACAGACCATAAAAAGAGAGTGGGAATGGTTTAGCCATCCTGTCAATCTAAAACAAAAACAAAAAATTGCCTTAAGTTTTATTCTTTAAGCATTCTTCTTTTTCATCACAAAACTGATACTGGAAAACAACATTCTTGAATTTTCAAATTTCTTTCTCGTACATCACGGGACACAGAGCGACATAGTCATTACTAATGGGTTATATAGATACCGTCAGGTGCTGGCACTGGCAACTTCCAAAACCGGAAGTACCCTCCCCTATATAAGCCCCTCCCATCCGGGAGCACCTCAGTTTTTTGCCAGTGTCTAAGGTGTTGGCCAAGAAGAAACATGTGTTTTTCACTGAGCTTGCGTACAGGTTCTTTTGGGCCTCAGTAAGCTATTCCGGATCCGACCAAAAAAGCTTCATAGCTAAACGGTCGGTACCCGGGCCTTGCAGAGAAGAGCAAGGTTCTGCCTGTAATGCTTCTCTTAGGAGAGCTGGACCCTGGGATCCAGAGCTCTGGTCATACCCACGACCAAGATGTTTTCTGTGCAGGGTGCTATACAGGTCCAGGGGAGTGGAATCCTTGGGAACCCGGTCCCTGAAGGTTTGATTACAATGCCTGCCGTGATAGGTGAAGTTTGGGCTTTTGTGGACCAAACAAAGTCCTGCGGCGGGGAACAGGTAAGTGGGGGCCCCCAGGAACTTGGTTCTATTGGGGGACCCCCAAGCCTAATTTGTCTTTCTGTCTGTTACCTAATGGTATTCCCGCAAAATTCTGTGCATGCCTGTAACTACTAAAAAAATGTAATAATTTTTAATGGTGGTCAAGAAAAAAAAAAAAAAAAATTTTTTTTTTATATATATTTAATATATTAGACTGCGGTACCTGTGTTTGTCCACTAGAGGCCGCTGTGGAATGTTTTCTTGTCATGTGGACTAGCTTCTTCTCAGCAGAGCAAAGTCCAGGCAGATGGTGAGTTCTCTTATAGGAAACTGCTTCCTCTGCCATGTTGCAGTGCTCGTCCATCCCCCGGCCTGCGGCAAAGAGGGGCCCTGGCTCCTGTCCCTTGTTACCATATTTGAAATTAGCGCCGAAGGCGCACGTGCCCGTGCACGCGCCTCTATATATAGAGGTGAGCCGGGAAAGGGGGCGGAGCCTGGGGGATGACGCTCTGTGCGCGCCGCAGCGCTTCTGCGCATGTGCGGGCGTCCCAGCAGTTTAAAAAAAACACAATATTGTAGTGAGCTGGCTATGAAGTACAGAGACAGAGCTGGCAACATTTAAAGGCATACAGCAAGCGGTTGATACAGGCATCCCCTAGAAAGGCACATTAGTAGACACCAACTGTGATATAGCAGCAATTGTGCTAGACTATTCTCAGTAAAAGTGGTGTATTACGGCTGGAATACCTCAGCTTTAGGCTTAGGAATATGCCGTCCAGAAGCTCCGGAACTGAATCTTCCAGGAAGCGAAGGGGGTCTCATCGGGCTCGGAGGATCTTGGGCATACTCCTGCTGCACCAGTCTCCCCTGAAGTTCAGAGGTAAGTGACCGTAGAGACCCCGCAGGGTACTTGGTACTGTGGCTGTCCTCAGTTCACCTGCTCCTGTGTATGTAACAGAGGAGGTTTTTTCCTCAGCTCTGGGAGTATTAGAGAGAGATTGTCAACATTTATCGCTGCCTCCCTGTCAGGGAAAGCACGCCCGATCTCCGTCTCCTCCTTCAGAGTGCCTGTTAGCAGAGCAACAGTCCCATACAGGGATCGACCTGCCTGAAGGGGATCAGGATGAGGTTGATTCTGTTATAGAGGAATCAACAGTGGGGGAACCTTTTCTCAGCATCTTAAGCTGAAAGATTATGGGTTCAGTCTCTGACTAACATGGTCCGATCAGCATTTAAAAATGCACCTTGCGGAACCATCAACCACTACTGTATCCTCGTTGGGGTCGCTAGAAGCCCCCAGACTGTTTGTTCTTTTCCACTTCACCCTTTACTGAAAGGGCTCATTTACCAGGATTGGGAACGTCCTGAGAAAATATTTATTCCCCCAAGAGATTTCCGGTGGTCTATCCCATGGAGGATAAGTTCATCAAAAAAAAAAAAAAAAAAAAGGAAGGTCCCTACAGTGGACGCAGCCATCTCTTGTATGTATAAATCACTGACATGTCCAGTGGATAATATCCAAATGTTCAAGAACCCAATAGATAAAAGATTGGAGTCCTTATGAAAATCTGCTTGGTGATACAACCAGCAGTAGCAGCTATTGGGGTCTGCTAAGCAGTGAAGGATCAGTTGAAACAGGTCTTGAGGGACTTGACAGATCAGCAGGCTTTGCCCTAGCTGATCTACCTAGAGCCTTAGGCTTTGCGGTTGACGCCATAGAGGATTCAGTCCATCAGGCCTCCCGCCTTACGCTGTCTATAGTACATATGCGTAGGCTCCTATGGCTCAAAAACTGGTCTGCTGAAGCTCCCTGTAAAGAATGGCTGGTTAGCGTCCCATTTCATGGTGAACGCTTATTCAGGGAAAACCTGGACAAATATATCCAGAAAATTTCCAGCGGTAAAAATACGCTCTTGCCGGTTAAAAGCAGAGTTAGAGGTCCCTCTTTAAGAGGCCTGCTTCTCCAGTCCCTGGGGCATCGGCTGTGTAACAGTTCCGACGGCCTCCTCGGTCAAATCCCGGGGGTAAAAAACAGGGACAGTAGCAGGGTAATGAGAAACCCTGGGTCAGGGGAGGTACAAAACCTCCCCCAAAGTTAAATTCATTGAAGCCCCCACTCAGTCGGGTGGGGGGAGGACTCCAGTTGTTCGCAAGAGACCTGGCGGGACACGATCAAGACAGATAGGTGCTCTCCGCAGTAGGTTTGGGATACAGTTTGGAGTTAAAAGACTCTCCTCCTTCCCATTTTTGAGGTCAAACGTGCCAAGGGATCCCCGGAAGAGAGAGTCCCTCCTGTTGGCACTAGAACAACTATTGCTCCAAGGAGTAATTATGGAGGTTCCCCTGGAAGAATGAGGGTTCGGGTTTTACTCAAACCTCTTTACAGTCCCGAAGCAAACGCGGACGGGAGGCCCATATTAATTCTAAAAGGGCTATACAAATTCCTGTATATCAGGACTTTCCGATGGAGTCGATCCGATCGGTGGCCACTGCCCTACAAGGGGAGGATTGGTTAGCCACGATCGACATCAAAGATGCTTATTTGCACATTCCCATCTTTCCAGTCCACCAAAAATTTCTACGCTTTGCAGTAGAAGGGCGCCATTTTCAGTTCAGAGCCTTACCCTTCGGTTTGGCCACAGCACCACGAGTGTTTACAAAAATTCTGGCCCTTTATTGGCCAATCTAAGAACACAAGGTGTAATGATAATGGCATATCTGGATGACTTGTTGCTGATAGACCACTCAGTGAAAAAACTAGACGTGGTCGTTCACAAGACGATCAAGTATCTGGAATCTCACGGTTGGATTATCAACCGAGACAAGTCAGCCCTAAAAACCAGTCAAAAGTCTGGAATACTTGGGGCTAAGGTTGGATTCAGGCCAGAGAAAAATATTCTTGCCTCGAGGAAAGGTGTTGTCTTTGAAAGATTTGATCCACTTAGTGGGTACAAAAAAGACAGCCGTCCATACGCCTGTATATGAGGCTGCTGGGAAAAATGGTGGCATCATTCGAAGCAGTACCCTACGGTCAATTCCATTCAAGGAATTTGCAAGGGGCCATACTGTCAGCCTGGAACAAAAAAGTTCAGGCCCTAGACTTACAATGTCCTTGTCCCCTTCCGTTCGCAAGAGCCTCCGTTGGTGGTTGGTTCCCCAGAATCTGGAAAAAAGGAAATCCTTCAGTCCGATTTCTTGGAAGGTGGTCACTACAGATGCCAGCCTTATAGGCTGGGGAGCAGTACTGGAGCAATAGTCTCTCCAGGGCAGATGGTCGGATGCAGAAAAGGCCCTGCCCATCAATCTCTTAGAGATACGAGCAGCCCGGTATGCCCTAGTAGCATGGACATCCAAACTCCAAGGGTCCCCTGTCAGAATTCAATCAGACAATGCCACAGCAGTGGCATATATCAATCATCAGGGGGGCACCAGGAGTCGTGCAGCCCAGAGGGAAGTAAATTACATCCTGAAATGGGCAGAAAAATATGTCCCAGCCATATCTGCGGTATTCATTCCAGGAGTGGAGAATTGGAAGGCGGACTTTCTAAGTCGCCAGCAATTAGGCCCAGAGGAAGGGTCCCTTCACCCCGAGGTTTTCTGGACAATATGTCAGCGGTGGGGAACATCGGATGTAGATCTTCTAGCATCCAGATTCAACGCAAAGGGGGACAGGTTTGTCTCTCGGACAAGGGATCCCCTAGCTTGCGGCTCGGATGCCCTAGTGTTCCCTTGGGATCAGTTCAAGCTGATATATGCATTCACACCGCCAATGGTTACCTCGATTACTCCGCAGAATCAGGGTAGAAAAGAAACCAGTGATTCCGGTGGCTCCAGCGTGGCCCCGAAGAGCGTGGTACGCGGAGATTGTAAAATTTCAGTGGGGAGTCCTTGGACTCTCCCACGTCGTCCGGCTTTCGCAAGGACCGATATACCACCCTTCCTTACCAGCCCTAGGTTTGACGGCCTGGCTATTGAAGCCCACATTCTAAAAAAGAGAGGGCTCTCTAATGCTGTGGTATCTACCATGATCAATGCCAGGAAGCCGGTATCCAGGCAGATCTACTATAGAATCTGGAAGGCGTACATCGCGTGGTGTGAGGCCAAGAAATGGCATCCACATAAGTACGTAATAGGTAGGATTCTGGACTTCCTACAGTGGGCTGTAGATAGGAAGCTTGCCTTGAGTACTATCAAGGGTCAGATTTCGGCCTTGTCAATATTTTTTCAAAGGCCCTTGGCTTCGCATTCACTAGTCAAAGCCTTTATACAAGGAGTGATGCGTATTAGTCCTCCGGTTAATATTCCCATATGTCCATGGGATCTAAACTTGGTTCTGTCGGTTCTACAGAAACAACCATTTGAACCATTACAGCATATTTCCTTGGTGCTTCTCACCAGGAAATTGATTTTTCTAGTAGCCATTTGTTCGGCTAAAAGAGTATCGGAATTAGCAGCTATGTCCTGTAAGGAGCCATATCTGGTTATCCATAAGGACAGAGTAGTGTTACGTCCTCATCCAGCCTTTCTTCCTAAGGTGGTATCGAGGTTTCATTTGAACCAAGATGTGGTTCTTCCTTCTTTTTTCCCCAAACCTACTTCGGTAGAGGAAAAGTTATTGCATTCTTTGGATGTAGTAAGAGCAGTTAAAGCTTATCTAAAAGCCACTGCTCAGATTCGCAGAACGGATACTTTGTTTATTCTGCCGGAAGGCCCCAGAAAGGGTCAGGCAGCGTCAAAGTCTACTTTAGCCAAGTGGATTCGACAGGTCATTATGCAAGCTTATGGCTTGAGAAGGAGACCACCTCCGTTCAAAGTTAGAGCGCACTCCACGAGAGCAGTTGGAACTTCATGGGCAGTGCATCACCAGGCCTCCCTGGCTCAAATCTGTAAGGCCGCAACATGGTCTTCGGTACACACGTTTACTAGGTCCTACCAGGTGGACGTTAGAAGTCAGGAGGATGTCGCCTTTGGGCGCAGTGTGTTGCAGGCCGCAAAAGATCCTCATGTCTGATAGCGCTCAGCTTATATATGGTGTATCCCCCCCCTCATTTGGCATTGCTTTAGGACATCCCATTAGTAATGACTATGTCGCTCTGTGTCCCGTGATGTACGAGAAAGAAAATAGGATTTTTATAACAGCTTACCTGTAAAATCCTTTTCTTGGAGTACATCACGGGACACAGAGCTCCCGCCCCTCTTTAGGGACACTTATTGCTTTGCTACAAAACTGAGGTGCTCCCGGATGGGAGGGGCTTATATAGGGGAGGGTACTTCCGGTTTTGGAAGTTGCCAGTGCCAGCACCTGACGGTATCTATATAACCCATTAGTAATGACTATGTCGCTCTGTGTCCCGTGATGTACTCCAAGAAAAGGATTTTACAGGTAAGCTGTTATAAAAATCCTATTTTTTGTGGTTGTAGAAAAAGAACATACAGAGTAGACAGAACAATGTGACTTTCAGAGACTGAAGGTTTTAAAGTGCAGCCTGCTATCTACTAATTAGAATAGAACTTCAAACAGTCAGAAAGTACGTCATCTCAATTTGAATTGTAGTTGCATGAGCAGAATGTTGCAGTCTGAGAAAAAGTTTCAAGCAATAAAAATTGGTACTAATGTAAACAAACATTCGAATTACAGTTCAGTAATTTACCAAGCATGCATAATAGTATGGCTGTTAAGGGGAACAAATAATTTATCTACCCTGTGGACTGTTTGGTACTAAAGCAGGTGGTGCTAGGTTGGGGTCAATGAGCCATCCGCACCATATCCTTTCAGATTTTTGAGCACTACCCCTGTGGGGGCAGGTTAACGTGTAGAATGGTGATCACTATATCTATCCAAAGGTGTGTTTGGGAATGAGGTTGCAAGTGTTTTCCTGCCTAGGTACAGGGTTTTGGTTGCTGCCTCTTTCAGGTGATCATCACATGGATGCTCCAAAATTCACAGAAGACCAGTCTTTGAAAACTCAGAAGAACATTTGTAGTTGGAATGCCCAATTAATCATATCAGACACCACCTACTAGTATCCGACCAGTCTTTGGTATTTCCAGAACATGTGAATGAGGTTCCCTTTTCCCAAAGTATACCTAAGGCACAATGAGTAATGTTTGTGGAAAGCGGAACATTCTTGAGGGACTCCAATATACTCTATGCAACAAACAACCACCAACCCCCATAACTCCAAAGGGGATCGCACCTCACCCCGCTGTTTGCCGGTCGGTCTGGCACTTGCCCCATCGGTGGGGGCGGGTGGTAGGCAGCGTGTTGCAGCAGCTCTGTGTCCTCTCATCCATGGCAGCTTCCAGCTGCTCCCCTCCTCCTAGGCCTCCAATGGGATCGCTTGTCCTTTCAATCGGGTGATCAGTGTCAAAACCGGCTTCCTGATTGGCCAGGAGGAGTATCGGTGTTACAACAGCAAATATTCATTCGCTGTTGTAACACAACCTGGGTGGGATCAGAGCGCACTCTCTGTGACCCAAGCCCACCCTATATTGAAGCCTATTAGAGCCTCTGGCTCTAATCGATGCTTCAAAAAAACAGCCCCGCATTGGAATCCATGCATCTGTGTCCTGAAAGGGGCCAGGCGTATGAATGGAGGGGTGGCGCCCGTACGCCCTTAACCACTTCCACACCGGGCATTTTACCCCCTTCCTGCCCAGGTAAATTTTCAGCTTTCAGCACTGTCATACTTTGAATGAGAATTGTGCGGTCATGCGACGTTGCACCCAAATTTTGATAATTTTTTCCCCCACAAATAGAGCTTTCTTTTTGTGATATTTGATCACCTCTGCGGTTTTTTATTTTTTGCGCTATAAACAAAAGAGCGACAATTTTGGAAAAAAAAAAAAAACACTTGCTATAATAAATATTCCAATTTTTTTTTTTTTTTAATATTTTTTTCCTCAGTTTGAGTCTATATGTATTCTTCTACATATTTTTGGTAAAAAAAATCGCAATAAGCTTATATTAATTGGATTGCGCGAAAGTTATAGGGTCTACAAAATAGGGGATATAATTATGGCATTTTTATTATTTATTTATATATACATTTTTTTACTGGTAATGGCGACAATCTGCGATTTTGATCTTAAAATTGCGGCGGACATATCGGACACTTTTGACACTATTTTGAGACCATTCACAGAGTTATACAGCGATCCGTGCTATAAAAATGCATTGATTACTGTAAACATGTGACTGGCAGGGAAGGGGTTAACACTATGGGGGTGATCAAGTGGTTAAATATATTACCTAGGGAGTGATTATAACTGTAGGGGAGGAGACCGATCGGTGTTTCTCTGTAATGGGAACACACGGATCGGTCTCCTCTCACCTGACAGGACATGGATCTGTGTGTTTACACACACACAGATCCATGTCCCTACTCTGTGACGAGCAATTGCGGGTGCCCGGCGGACATCGCGGCCGCCGGGCACGCGTATCGGGTCCCCAGTGATGCGGGTTGTGCGCGGGCGCTCTCCACACTGCAGGGAATCCCAGGACGAAGGGTTCCTGCGGATGTTATTTGGCTATACGCCGGGCGGGAAGTGGTTAATGGACAGGCCGCCCCTGTTTGGGAGGTTAAGAGTTGGGGGGCCTCCGTTAACTTGATAAGTGTATGGTCAGAGGTCTCTGTCTTCAGGGGTTAGTTTACGGAACATGAGTGTCTAAGAATAAACACCTTTCCATAATTTTCTGCAAGGATATTTCCTGTAGAGGATACTATAGTGCCATCGACAGTTGATAGATGGCCTACTTAGTTGGAGGTAGTTTGAGAGGCTGAACAACATATAACATGTTCAGTCTCGCTCCTTTTCCACATTTTTTACAGTTGCCCTCGAGTCCAGCCCCCATTGTTGGGATGAGTGTTTGTTTTATTTTAAAGACTCTCTCCTCAAAAGGCTTCTAAGAGGCTTTCAAAGTATTCCATATGTTGTTGGGTTTACTGCATGTTAGTCAGACCAATAGTTGACCAGGGATTTCATTTTCTGGAGTAAACAGTCATAAAGGGCTGGGCATCCATATTTTCCGATCCAGACAGAGCTCTCGGAGATTTTTACTAACAGTGGAGACTGGTCAGACAAGCCCCTAGGTGTATTTGTTAAATGATAAACTGTTGCAAGAAAGACCTCATTACCCAATGCCAAATCTACTCTAGAGAGCATTTAGTGGGAGTGGTAACATCCGGTATACCTAAAGTGGTTGTATCGGTTCGTTGGTTATTTAAAAAAATAAACATCTCATACTTGCCTCCACTGTGCAGTTCGTTTTGCACAGTATGGCCCCAATCCTGCGATCTTGCTGTTCTGGGGTCCCTCTGCGGCTGTCTCGGCTCCTCCCTGCCTCAGATAACCCCCTCTGGGAAAGGCTCTCCCAAGGGGGTTACTTTGCGGGCGTGCTCTCGCGTCCTACGTTCGGCGTCCATATCCGCCAATTGCAGGACTCGGCCCCGGCGTCATTGGATTCGATTGACAGCAGCGCGAGACAATTTTTATTTATTTTTTTAAAAACCCTGCAAAAGAAAGGCATAATGAGCTAGTATGCATAGCATACTAGCTCATTATGAATGACATACCTGAGATCGAAGCCCCCGAACTGCTCCTCATTCCCCGCCGCCATCTTGCCTCGATGTCCCTTCCTGTTATCGCTGCTCCGGTGCTGTGATTGGCTGGAGCGGCGATGACGTCGCACTATGCACGTTTGGGCCGGCAAGATCCTATTAAGAAAACCATCAAGAAGCCGTTCCGCTAGTGCGCCTGTGCCGTTGTTTACGGCGCGCATGCGCCGTAGACATTGGTGCTGTATTTTCAGCAAATATCTCAACCGTGTAGGTTAAGGAGATATTTCTTGCACCTACAGGTAAGCCTTAATCTAGGCTTACCTGTGGGTGCAAGTTGTCAAAGTGGGTTTACAACCACTTTAATGCATAGGATGCATTAAGGCGAAAAAACGTGAACCTTTAACCATTGGGTGACAGAGATAACAAATATCAGTCAGTCTCAGTTCTCTCACCAGTAATGGCAGTAAAGTAGGTGGTCATCCTCAAAGTGGTACCAAATCTGTGTGGATAGGTCCATTAAATTATCAAGGTTTGCAAGGACAGTCCTAGGTGGATCCTGGTAAAATACAGAAATGGTCATGGTGAAGTCCTTGGAGGAGAGAGCTTGACCTGGAAGTTAACAGCAAGCCACAAGAACAGTCTAATAGTGGAGAACAAAAAAATGGCAAATCGGCAGTTAAAAGCCAGCCTGAAAAAACTTTAATTTCGTTTTTTGTTTCGGGTTTTCTTTTCTTCAGTTATTCAGATTTGTTTTCTGGTTTGGCAGGTACCACGCCAGGGCTATCGGCGACCCCTCCAGCCTCTCTTCCTGGATCCCTCACCAATGTGAAGGCTCTCCAGAAATCCCCAGGGCAACAAAGAGAGCGCAAATCTTCCTCGTCCTCCACTGAAGACAGGAGTAGGGTGGTGAGTATCAAGTGCACTTGTCCCCTGCATGTTGTGGTGGAAAACATCTAGTTAGTGTAAGCAATATATGGTCTTAAAGTTAAATCGGAATTGGTGTTATCTCTATACGAGGCAGCACACTGTTGTTGGTTGTCCCTGCCCATAACAAAATGCTTTTGTAAGTCACTCTAACATAATAATTGACTTATTTCTTAGAGGACACTGCTGTTTAACAGAGCTCTGGGGTAGGGTGAAGTGTATAAATACACTATATGGCCAAAAATATATAAGTGGACACTGAGATCAGGTGCACAAAGCCAGCTCTATAAAGATATGGCCTACACAGCCTTGACCTCAAATATCTTATGGAAAGCCTTCCCCCAAAGAGTGGAGACTGATATATCTGCAAAGAGGAGCCAACTCCATATTTATGCCCATGGTTAGGGAATGGGATGTTTAAGACTATTAATACCTAATAATATTCTCCTATCTCAAGGGCATTTCTGGGTAAATGGTATTACTAGTCAGAGTGACTTAAAAACAAAGTGAGTTTGTCTCACAGTTGGCATCATAAATGCAATGTAAAAAGTCTAACCTTTCAGTGTAGGTAAAAATATATAAAATAGAAGCAATACATATGAAAAATGTATTGAGCTTGAAATTATGGCTGTTCTTACCATGTGCTGCTGCCTTCTGTCTTGTGTGTCGGAAGAAACCGGAAATTACATTCTTGGGCTTCTGAGAGAAATCGGCTGTTTCAACTTGTCAGTGGGTCTTCATGTGAATATGTCAATGTCATCTCTCCTAGTGGATGTGTGTGTCTGACCTTCAATATCGAAGCGTTGGCTTTATGTGTTACATGTGAAGATCATAACCTCACAAACTTAGAACCTTGTAAGACACACATTAATTTCTGCTAACTTCTGCAATATGTCTATACAAGAGGTACTAACTCAGTCATATATGGATTTTGATTGACAAGCCCACATGTAACACTCTATACTTGTAGTAATGTGCTGATCATGTAACAGAACTACTAAAATCAACACACATTACCAACTTTAACTACATTAAGTAAATGCATACTAATAATATGACTGAGACTATGCTAGTCCCAACGTAACCGTATTTAAACAAATATGTATTATTCCTCCAACTACATAAATACTAGTCTATTCTGGACCTCCCTTGACATTCTATACCAGATACCTTCTATGTCACAGGTGTCAAACACAAGGCCCGCGGGCCGAATCTGGCCCTCCATGCCATTTCATGTGGCCCTGCAGCTGCAGGAGAGCTCCTGCCCTCCTCTGGTCCTCCTCCAGACCCTTACTTTCTGCTTTCAAGCAATGCATCCAGCTTCTTCCCTGCAGCAGCATAAGGAAAGGGGGGTGCATTGTGATGTAAGGGAGAGTAGGGGACTCAACTTCTGATGGTCGGGTGGCTCTTGACCTCTAATGTAAGGGGAGGGGATGCGCTGGACATCTAATCTTACAGATACAACCGGCCCTTTTGAGGGCAATCATAATGCTGATGCTGTTGACACCCCTGTTCTATGTCATTCTCAAACTAGCTATACCAGAAACTTCTAGCATATTATTGACTCCACTTCAGATATATTTTGCTGAACATTTGATCAAGGTCATTCAGTTACTGTATTTTAGTATGACTAATTATAAAACCAAATATGTTTTGCAAGCTTGCCATGAATATAACACCTATAAGTGCCGAATTATTATGAATTTGGAATAATATTCTAACAGATGTCCAGCAAGCTCATATGGCAAAATCCGTAGTTTACTAGGGAGTGCTGAGTATATTTACAGTTGGCTCAGTCAATTTGCACCCCCCCCCCCCAAAGACCTATTGGCTATCATTAGTCAGATCACACAGGTGCTGATAAGGGGCAAAATTTTGTCAATCGGGTGGCTCTGCCTCAACCCAGATTCCACTTAGCTGCCAATGGCCCCTTTTCTCTTCCCCTCCCCTAACACCCCCACCCACTCTGGCTATGCTCCGATGTTGCTTGCTGTAAAGATCATGTATCATATTGTTTTTGGTAGGTATTTACCTATTCGGTATGCAGAGGAGTATTGCCTTAAAGAAATAGGATTAGGTCCACTTTGAAACTGCCTGTGCATGCTACAGAATTGACCGGTTTTCTATGCTGTCCTCTTTGCAGAAAACACTTGGACGCCGAGATTCCAGTGATGATTGGGAAATTCCAGATGGACAAATCACTGTCGGACAGAGAATAGGATCTGGATCCTTTGGAACAGTGTATAAGGGAAAGTGGCATGGTACGGGCTTGTTTCAATTTCTTCGAAGGTTCTCCTAAAGCCCTTAAAGGAAAACTCTAATAAGGAAAATCCCAAATCAAGAATAGTCCGGTTCATTTTAAGGGTTACAGTAGGCATGTGACTGTCTTCCCACGTGACCTTGTTGGCGCTTGATTATTGGCTGCTAAAAACACGAAGCACTGTCAGATTGGAGAACTTGTTTGAGTTGGCATTAAAATAAATCTCAAATTTTCCTTTGCATAGGCAAATCATAGGTTCCCTCTAAAACCCTGACACATGGCTCACATGAAATCAATTTTTTTTTAGCCATGTGTCAGACTCAACATAATAAATCAAATCAAATTAAATTTACATTTTCTTTTATTAAGTGGTTTTCCTTTTCGGTCCAATTATTTGTACTTGTCACAGAAAATGTTGCTTTGTTGATTCGGCTCTTTTGTCTGCGTTGTTTCAGGAGATGTAGCTGTGAAAATGTTGAATGTAACTGCACCAACTCCTCAGCAACTACAAGCCTTTAAAAATGAAGTAGGCGTGCTCAGGTAAGTCTTAAAGTCTATTCAACCCCCCTTATTTCCTTATTTGTGATGAACGTTTAAGTTTAAATGATGATTTATGTCTTTTTTAATGTGTGCAATCTTTGTTTTCTATATAAACATTTACCACACAATAAAAGATCCCCCAGAGCACTATGTCAGTTTTAAAGTCACATCAGTGGCTGTCTGTCTGAGAGCTTTAATAAGGGGTAATGGGATTTTACCTGAGGCATGTCATTGCCAATAATAACGCATGATATATATAAATGTAAATGTGAGGTTGATATAATTTAATGTCAGTCACATGGGGTATTCTATGATTTTGAAGAACATAATACAGGTGAAACTCAAAAAATTTGAATGTCGTGCAAAAGTTCATTTATTTCACTAATGCAACTTAAAAGGTGAAACTAATACATGAGATAGACTCCTTACATGCAAAGCAAGATAGTTCAAGCCGTGATTTGTCATAATTACGATGATTATGGCTTACAGCTCATGAAAACCCAAAATCCATAATCTCAGAAAATTTGAATATTGTGAAAAGGTGCAATATTCTAGGCTCAAAGTGTCCCACTCCAATCAGCTAATTAAGCCATAACCCCTGCAAAGGGTTCCTGAGCCTTTAATATCACATATCACATATCAAATATAATAATATAGTATTTAATGCATATAACAGAGCTTGATTGGTACAAAGAATACAAAGTTTATATAAATCAGCATATAACGTAAACATGATTGACAAGATAAAGTCATGGCTTTACTCATACATCCAATGTATGGACAAATGCATAATATAATTAAAATAAAAAAATTGAAAATGCATATTTTGGACAGGATTGTCTTGGCACCTTTGATTGAAAACTCTACGCGTTTCATGGCATTACAGCCACTCATCAGGAGTAAGATGCAAGATAATACTAAAATGGTAGATGGGATATATATATATTTATTAGTGTATGCTTCCCTCTAGGGAAGAGAAACTCCATAAACAGACAACGCCTTGATTACTTACAACTCCGCTCATAGGCTGTGCCCAGCCTCTGACCGGGAAAAATAGGTGGCCCTGGATAGGGTGTCTGTTATGCATTTGTCCATATATTGGATGTGTAAGTAAAGCCATGAATTTGATCTTGTCGTCATATGTATTTACTTCATTATTATTTTTAATGTGTCAACTTTGATTATATTACATTATTATCATTATGAGTATTATGATTTATTATGTTCTTTAAAATCATGGAATCCCCCATGTGACTGACTTTTAATTATACCAACCTCATATTTGCATGCATTGAGATAGATAGATATAGATATATATATATATATATATATATATATATACGTGTGTGTGTAATTTTTATATTATGATCAAAAGTTTACATACCCCAATTACTAATACCGTATATTTTCCCCCTTTTAACATCAATGGCAGCTTGAAGTCGTGTGTTTTTTTTTTATTTAGATCAGAAAGGCTGGTCCACATGGACCACAGGTATAGAGAGAACACGTTTGCAAGAAAAAAGACATCCGCTCGTACAGAGTTCCCACATACAAAAATAAACCACAGAGTTCAAAAGTGTAGGTCCGGATGGGTGGCCAAGCAGGTGATTGTCCCGCTGGAGACCCTGACGGGTCCAATCTTGTGGGGTATTGTCAGGAGTGTCTAGCAGACGGAGGCAAGTGCCTTTCCTGTGTCCAGTGGAAACAGCCCCACTTTTCTGTTTTTTCCATATCAAGGAAAAGAAAGATCAGAGATTAGATAAAGACAGAAAATACGAGAAGCCAGGGTAGGGTCCCAGGAGTATGAAAGTGAGAGAGGGTAACAGTAAGGTACGCAGGTTAAGGGGGGGGGGGAGTGGCAGGGATAGGGGTCCTCGAACATGGGTTCCGGGGTGCGGTCTGCACGGGCATCGACACCCCTCTCCAGTAGGCATGCGGTAGGGCGGAAGAGCAAAAAGGGAATGGGGCGAGAGCAGTCACCCTCTGAGGCTCTGTCCCTCATCAGAATATTTCTTGTACAATGTTTTTTATTGAGATATGAAAAAAGGGAAAGCAGACAAATTCCCACGCAGGGGATATGGACATGAAACATAAAGAAGTACAAGTTAAAGAATATTTAAACACATCCCACAACCGCCACATCTTGGAATATGTTTCCTGTTGGTTTTGGTCGGTGAGGATCAAGTCCTCCATCCGGCCAATATCATCCACTTTGTGTAACCATTAAGCAACGGTCGGTGGGTGTGGGGATTTCCAGTTTAGTGGAATGCGCAAGCCTTGGCTGCGTCTAGGAGGTGTCTGACCACCGACTTCTTGTATATTCGCGTCGGGGTGTCCGTCGCGTGGAAGAGAAATTAGACCGGGTCGTCCGGTACCGGTTGATCCGAGAATTTCTGGCTAGCACGACGAACTTCTCCCCAGAAACTCCGTAGCTGGGGGCATGACCAAAATACGTGCAAGAGGGTGCCAACCTCCGACTGGCAGCGCCAACAGAGGTCCGAGGAAGTCGGGAAAAGCTTATGCAGGAGGGCGGGGGTCCTGTGCCAGCGCGTAAGGATCTTGAAGTTAGTTTCCTGTATTCTGGTGCATAATGAGGACTTATGAGTGATTTGGATGATTTGTAGTTTTCTTAGTGTCAGTGAAGTTGCAGTTCAAGTCACTCTCCCATTTGGTTAAGCACGGGGGGTAACAATCTCCCGGTGGTTCAGTCAGTATGGCGTACGTCAGCGATAGCGTGTGAGGAATCACCCCAGTCCCCGTACAGAGTTCCTCCATGGGTCTGAGCTGTTGTCTCGAGCCAGTTGTCGGGGGGAGGGGGGGCGTGAGTCCGCCAAGGAAGTGGCTTAATTGTAAGGGCCAATGGGATCCGACAGCTCCGTGTGCGTTTTCCAACGACCTAAGGCGCTAAAGTGAGATGCCTGATAGAGACCCTCGGTTCGAAGGTCACGGAATTTTTTGTCATGCAATCCAGGTTCAAATTGGGAGTGTCCGATCACGGGCCTCAAGGGGGGGTCGCTGGATGAGAGACAACATTTTGACAGCAGAAGCGAGCAAACCGCGGCCGTATTGCCTATCAGAGGGTGGTGTTTACGTTTTAGGCGATAAAGCCGCATGGCACCAAGGTATCCTGCAGAGGGGCACCTCGCATTGTTTCTGCTCCAGCCGCGTCCACAGCTTGGAGTCTGAATGCCGACACCAATCCAGCAGTCTACTGAGGTGTGCTGCATGATAGTACGTGCGCACGTCTGGCAATGCCAGGCCTCCGTGCAATTTGGGGAGAGAGAGCAGTTTCCTGCTGAGGCGGGGATGCTTCCCCGCCCAGAGAAAACGGGAAAAGGTGGCGTTCACACGTTTTAAGAAGTCTCCAGGAATGTGGATTGGGAGGGCTTGGAGGAGATAGAGGAACTTAGTCAGTATCTACATTTTGAGTATGTTTCAACGCCCCAGCCAGGAGTGGAGACCGCCACTCCAGCCGTCTAGTAGTTTTTGGACTGCTTTCAATAGGGGAGAAAAGTTGAGCTTAAACAGTTGGGGCATTGAGGTGTGTGTGTGTATACACAGTGGGGCAAAAAAGTATTTAGTCAGCCACCAATTGTGCAAGTTCTCCCACTTAAAAAGATGTAATTGTCATCATAGGTATACCTCAACTATGAGAGACAAAATGTGGACACAAATCCAGACAATCACATTGTCTGATTTGGAAAGAATTTTTTTTGCAAATTATGGTGGAAAATAGGTATTTGGTCACCTACAAACAAGCAAGATTTCTGGCTCTCACAGACCTGTATCTTCTTCTTTAAGAGGCTCCTCTGTCCTCCACTCATTACCTGTATTAATGGTACCTGTTTGAACTTATCAGTATAAAAGACACCTGTCCACAACCTCAGTCACACTCCAAACTCCCCTATGGTGAAGACCAAAGAGCTGTTGAAGGACACAAGAGAAAAAAAATTGTAGACCTGCACCAGGCTGGGAAGACTGAATCTGCAATAGGCAAGCAGCTTGGTGTGAAGAAATCAACTGTGGGAGCAATAATTAGAAAATGGAAGACATACAAGATCAAGACCACTGATAATCTCCCTTGATCTGGGGCTCCACGCAAGATCTCAACTTGTGGGGTCAAAATGATCACAAGAACAGTGAGCAAAAATCCCAGAACCATACGGGGGGACCTAGTGAATGAACCGCAGAGAGCTGGGGCCAACGTAGCAAAGGCTACCATCAGTAACACACTACGCCGCCAGGGACTCAGATCCTGCAGTGCCAGACGTGTCCCCCTGCTTAAGGCAGTACATGTCCGGGCCCATCTGAGGTTTTCTAGAGAGCATTTGGATTTCCAGAAGAGGATTGGGAGAATTGCATATGGTCAGATGAAACCAAAGTAGAACTGTTTGGTAGAACAACTCGTCGTGTTTGGAGGAGAGAGAATGCTGAGTTTCAACCAAAGAACACCATACCTACTGTGAAGCATGGGGGTGGCAACATCATGCTTTGGGGCTGTTTCTCTGCAAAGGGAACAGGTCGTCTGATCCGTTTACATGTAAGAATAAATGGGGCCATGTATCATGATATTTTGAGTGGAAACCTCCCATCAGCAAGGGCATTGAAGATGAAACGTGGCTGGGTCTTTCAGCATGACAATGATCCCAAACACACTGCCCGGGCAACGAAGGAGTGGCTTCGTAAGAAACATTTCTCCAGATCTCAACCCCATAGAAAACCTTTGGAGGGAGTTTGAAAGTCCGTGTTGCCCAGCGACAGCCACAAAACATCACTGGTCTAGAGGAGATCTGCATGGAGGAATGGGCCAACATACCAGCAACAGTGTGTGACAACCCTGCGAAGACTTACAGAAAACGTTTGACCTCTGTCATTGCCAACAAAGGATATATAACAAAGTTTTGAGATGAACTTTTGATATTGACCAAATACTTATTTTCCAACATAATTTGCTAAAAAAAATATTTCCAAATCAGACAATGTGATTGACTGGATTTGTTTCCACATTTTGTCTCTCATAGTTGAGGTATACCTATGATGACAATTGGAGGCCTCTCATCTTTTTAAGTGGGAGAACTTGCACAATTGGTGGCTGACTAAATACTTTTTTGCCCCACTGTGTGTGTGTATATATATATATATATATATATATATATATATATATATATATATATATATATATATATATATATATATATATATATATATACCTAAATACTTTAGGGCCGACTCCGTCCATTTTAAATTAAAGCTGTTTTTTAAGTCTCACGAGCTGTTGCTGTGGGATCCCTATACCCATGGCCTCCGACTTAGCCAGATTGATCTTCAAATTGGAGAGTCGGCCATAGATGTCGAACTCTCGTAAGAGGGTCGGCAGGGAGGTTGAGGGGTTCGCCAGGGGAAAACATGAGGTCGTCCGCGTATGCAGAAACTTTATGCCGCGCTTCATGGGGTTCTATACCTGTGATGTCCGGGTTCAGTCGGATGTGGCACAAGAAGGGCTCCAGGGTCAGAGCGAAGAGGAAGGGCGAGAGGGGGCAGCCTTGCCTGGTCCCGTTTGTGATCGGGAAGTCCTCCGAGAGAACTCCGTTCGCTCTCACCCTGGCAGTGGGTGCTGCGTAAGCTGCAGACACCCAGTTCAGCATCCTGTTCTCCAGGCCAACGTGTCAAACGTGAAGCTCCAACTGACCCGGTCAGACGCCTTTTCGGCGTCTGTGCCCAGGAACAGGCTTGGCGTTTTAGTACTGACTGCTATATTGAGTGGGTTGAGCACCTTGGTGGTGTTGTCTCTCGCCTCCCTGGTTGGGACAAAACCCACTTGGTCCAGGTGTGGTAGGTGTTGTTGCAATCTGGACGCTAAAATTTTGGTGAAAATCGTAAGGTCAGTGTTTAGAAGGGAGATTGGACGGTAGCTCCCACATTGGGCTGGGTCCTTGCCCTCCTTAGGGATGACCGAGATGTGGGCCTGCAATGTGGTATTATGGAAAGATTGCCCAGTCCCAAGATCGTTGTATAAAGTCACCAGGCGTTGGCCTAGGGAAGGGAGTACGGTTTTGTAGTAGACATTGGTGAGTCCTTCTGGGCCAGGGGCTCTGCCCGGTTTAGCGCTTTTCAGGGCCGATTGTATTTCGGACAGCGTAATGGGTTCCTCTAGGAGGCTCTGAGTCTTTTCCAAAAGGGAGGGCATCAGGGATTCGTTCAGGTACGTTGTCGTGGTATTGAGGGGGAGTTGTGTCGGGGTCAGGTTATATAGGGAGCTATAATAGGACCTCAACTCCTGCGAGATCTCTAGTGGTAGTGCCCGTTTCCGTCCAGTATTGCTCATGATGTGTGGGATGTAGGTTGCCAGTTGTTGCGTTTGCAAAGTTTGAGCTAGGAGCCTCCCACATTTGTCACCTGACTCATAAGTTTTCCTACGGCACACACGTAGTGCCGCCTTGGCTTTGAACAGTAGGAGATTAGTTATTTGGGAACGAACGACGTCGAGATCTGTGCCAATCTGGCTGGTCGGGGACATCTTATGAGCCGATTCTAAGGCGCGTAGTTTGGCGAGGAGCAGGTCTAATTGGGCGGTACATGTTCGTTTCAGTCTAGCCCCGTGCTTGATGAGGAGCCCCCTGATTATGGCCTTGTGGGCCTCCCATACCACCCCGGTATTGCTATCAGGGGTAGTGTTGGTGTCAAAGTAATGTTTAAGTTCCCTGACAACCTCCACCAGAACGTCAGGATTTTGTAGTAGGCCTTCATTGAGTCGCCACTGTGGGTTCTGTCTCAGTGGATTGTTAGATATAGCGTATCGCAAACCGATCGGTGCGTGGTCTGACCACGTGATCGAGTCAATGTAGGTGTCTGTGATCGCATGAAGCTGCCTGTGAGGAACTAGGAAATAGTCTATGTGCGTATAAACCTGGTGCGGCTTGGAGTAGAAAGCGTCGCGTTCTCCCGGATGGAAGAGGCGCCAAGCGTCTACCAGTGTCGCGGAGTGGAGAGCTAGTCCTATACGCTTACGCACGTCCTGTGTCGTAGAGGAAGTACCAGAGGAGGTGTCCTCCCAGCTTGAAATCTTTTGTTGATAAGGCTCTTTATCTTCTCAGATGGTAAAGCTGCTTGGTCCTTTTGGGGAAAAAAGCCTCCAGTTCCTGTAAATTCTTGGGCTGTCATGCATGAACTGCACTTTTGAGATCCCCCCCCCCCAGGGTGTCTCAATGATATTGAGGTCAGGAAACTGAGATGGCCACTCCAGAACCTTCACTTTATTCTGCTGTAGCCAATGACAGGTTGACTTGGCTTTGTGTTTTGGATCATTGTCATGTTGGAATGTCCAAGTACGAATGCAAATTTTCCTCCAGTATATTTTGATAACATACTGTATTCATCTTGCTAACAATTTTGATCAAATTTCCTGTGCCTTTGTTGCTCAAACATCCCCAAAACATCAGCGATCCACCTCCATGTTTCACGGTAGGAATGGTGTACCTTTCATCATAGGCCTTGTTGATTCTTCTCCAAATGTAGCGTTTATGGTTGTGGCCAAAAAGCTCAATTTTGGTTTTATCACTCCAAATGACTTTGTGCCAGAAGGTTTGAGTCTTCTTGTCTCTGTGCTGTTTGACGTATTGTAAGCGGGATACTTTGTGGCATTTGCGTAGTAATGGCTTTCTTCTGGCGACTCGACCATGCAGCCCATCTTTCTTCAAGCGCCTCCTTATTGTGAATCTTGAAACGGCCACACCACATATTTTCAGAGAATCCTGTATTTCACCTAAAGTTATTTGTGGGTTTTTCTTTGCATCCCGAACAATTTTCCTGGCAGTTGTGGCTGAAATCTTAGTTGGTCTACCTGACCGTGGTTTGGTTTCAACAGAACCCCTAATTTTCTACTTCTTGATTAGAGTTTGCACACTGCTGATTGGTATTCTCAATTCCTTGGGTATCTTTTTTTTTTTTTTTTATATCCCTTTCTTGTTCTATACAGTTTAACTACCTTTTCCCATAGATCCTTTGACAATTCTTTTGCTTTCCCCATGACTCAGAATCCAGAAATATCAGTGCAGCACTGGATGAAAGATGCAAGGGTCTGTCAGGAGTCCCGAAACTCATTGACCTTTTACACACACACACACACACACACACACACACACACACACACACACACACACACACACACACACACACACACACACACACACACACACACACACACACACACACACACTACAAGCAACAGATCACAGGTGAGGATGGTTACCTTTTTAATAGCCATTCAAACCCCTTTGCGTCATCTTGTGTGCATGTTATCGGGCCAAAATCGTCAGGGTATGTAAACTTTGGATTAGGGTCATTTGGGTAATTTCCGTTGCCGTTATGATTTAAAAAAAAGTAAACGGTTGATTGATAATGGCTTCAGCCAAACACTAACCATAAGTGAAAAGTTTTGGTGTTATCATTCATATTCTCTGAAAAATGGCCAAGAAATCATAAATTCTGCCAGGTATGTAAACTTATGAGCACAACTGTATATATAATTTTTCATTATTATTTGCAATGACATGCCTTAGGTAAAGTCCCATCACCTTTCGCTTTTTCTATATATAAACTCAATTGGGATGGAGGCATGCCTTTTGCGGGTTGTGTTGGGTCACATTTTTAGTTTTTAATAAGGCATAAGTCACCCTAATGCCGCGTGCACACGATCGTTTTTAATAACGAGAAAAATTATTTTTTTCAAAATGGTCATTAAAAATGATCGTCTGTGGGCTTTCCAGCATTTTTCCAGACGAGAAAAATGCTGAGAATCACGACGAGAAAAATTGGAACATGCTCTAATTTTTCACGTCGTTTTTTTCATCGTCGTTTTTCTCGTCATGAAAAACGGCCGTGTGGGATTTAACGGCGTGAAAAAAAAATGCGCATGCTCAGAATCAAGTATGAGACGGGAGTGCTCGTTCTGGTAAAACTAGCGTTCATAATGGAGATAGCACATTCGTCACGCTGTAACGGACTGAAGAGCACAAGGCTGAAAAGCGCGAATCGTCTCTCAACAAACTTTACTAACATGAAGGGTGGCGCCATCCAAATGGAACTTCCCCTTTTATAGTGCCGTCGTACGTCACCGCGCTTTACTCGATCATTTTTTTCCACGATAGTGTGTGGGCAAGGGCAGTCTTGAGAGGAAACATGAAAAATCACGTCGAGAAAAATGCAGGTTTTTTCAATGACCTTAAAAACGATTGTGTGTACGCGGCATAAGAACCTTAGAGCCCTGTAAACAGAGACTGCAAAAAACATATATGTAACGGAGCTCTTTTATAGATTCCATCTAAGAAAAACTGTCTTTTGAAAAAAAAAAAATCCTTCTGTTAACAACAAATCTCTGGTCACTCTGCTATGCCTGGGTGGCCATCATGCAAGCAGCTTCACTGGCCGGTAAGAATGTTCAGGAGACTTGAAGAGGCAGGCATGCTTTTGTGCACTGATTCGAACTCCCTTGCTTCACATACTAGCCAGGTCTTTGACCTTTTTTTCTACACTGCACTTATGCAATACAACTTTAAGATACATTTACTACTTTCTGTATCAGGTGAGTTAACAAATAGTATCTTTATCGCACAGTACAGGACTTGACCATTGATTATACGCTGCTACTTTCAGGTAATCAGGCACTGGCAAAAGCTCTGCTGGGTCCACCCCCTTGTGTGACCATATTATGGTGGTGGCGGGTCAGGCAGCGGGTGACGGCGGCGAGCGCGGGTCAGGCGATGACCGCCTCTGCCAACCAGGTGACCAGTATTGGATCCGCGCCTCCTGATTGGCGGAGAGGCGGTTCAGTGTTAGCAAAGCAAATTAAGATTTGCTTTTCTAACACACCTGGGTGGACTGCGAGCGCAATGCTCTGCGCTCGCAGTTCACCTCTTTTGAAGCCTATTGGAGCATATGGCTCTAATCGGGTGCTTCAAAAAAAACACCCCCCGCCGCTATAATTTAGGCGCCGAGCGTCTGAAAAAGGGGTCGGACACCTGAATAGGAGGTGGTAACAGGGGCCACGGAAAGATTCATGCAATGCATGAATCTATCCATTTTACATAGGGGGGGGTGGCTGGAGAGAGAGTTTGCGGTGCCCGTGCGCCCTTAATGGACGCACCGCCACTGCTGCCCACTCCACAAGGCTCCAGTTTTTTGCTGGTGTCCTTAAGTGATGGAGAACAATTTCCGACTATTTTTCACCAGGTTTAGTTTACTTCATTTGACTGACACTTCTGTCAAGATCTGACTGCCAGTGAGCCATGAAGGCATTAAGCATTTTCCAGATCAGTTGCCCTCGAGTACAACTTGGGAACCATACCCAGACGCTGTGGCAGTGGGGCCAACCTGTAATGTTTTCTTTTGGGCACTGGATCATGCGATTGGTGCTCGCTTTGGCACATGGTTCAACAAGTGCAGTTGGCCACAGTGCGCTATTTGGGTTCAGGGCCTTCATTCATTCCTATGGCACCCAGACCTTGAAGACTCATTTGAGGGTATGCCTACCTTGGGAGGTGAAGCCTTGTCCCTGAATGGGACCATGACATGAACAAGGTAAGAGGTTTTCCCAAGTCGAAGGGAAGAAAGCCAAAGCAAAACTATCACTATGCAAGTTGTAATAGAGAATCCATTTTCATAAGGAATCCATGAAAGCCTTAACCCCGTAGAACAGAAAGAGAGGACTGTGATTGGAGGAGTCCTGCAGGTGACAATGAAGAGCCATTTTGAGCAGGAAGTGCAAGGGCTGAGGAGATGGGGAGAGGATATACAAGGTATATCCAAAACCTATATGGTACAAAATGCAATGCTGTTAACCATACCAGACAGAAGTACAGGGTGAGTAACAAGAACAAAGAGTAAGATTCCCTATCAGCCCACTAGCTGAAGCTTTCTTATCTGAAGATGGTGACTTTTTTCCCAGTACGAAGTTGCCAAATAAAGACAACCGATACTGTCATTGGGCCCATAGGAAGGTGAGGGCAAAATGGCCACTTAGGTCCATAAAGGGGCGATTTTGCAAGCCACAGCCATGGAAAAGGCATGGAAGAGTGATTCAGGGCTCAGGACAGAGTCTAAGGGCTGAAAGCCAGGGAGGAATGCACTATAGTAGTGAGTAGCAGCTGTGGGGGTATAGGTTGTGGAACTACCCTTCAGCAGAGGGGAAGAAGGATCAAGGTACCTGAGTGTAATAAACATCGGGGCCATCTCAAGGGGCAACCAGCATCCATGAGAAGTAGCTTTTACAAGGGTCTACTGAAAGTGCCAAGTAGAAAAAATGTATTTTATTTTTGAGCATGGAACAGGTGTAGCGAGAGACGAGACTGTTGTGCAGATGTCTGGCGCATGGACCTGGGCACCCATATAATAAAAGGTTGGGGAAAAAACCCCAGAAGGATGCCTGCTCAGCTTCAAGGGAGTGTTGTGAGCAGCAGCCAGGCATCAGCTGCAAGACTTGAGGTTCAGGAGTCATGTGGTATCAAGTTTTCAAAGTACCCTGGGGTTGTTCAGGGAGCAAGAAAAGTTCAGTAGTTTAGCACCACAAAACATGGTCAAAATGGAAAATATAATTCGGTTTTTAATGTAATGCTTATATGCATATGTGAACAGGACGAGAGTTTAACCTGTTACACTGTGTACGCCAGAAAGTGAGATAATCTATTGCAAGAGAGAGCTATTGGGTCTAAAGGATACCAAGTATAGCCTAAATTTGTGGATCTTGCTTCCCTGGTGCTCTTCTTATTGCCTTTACAGAAACTTTAAATTTTTCCCCCAAAAACCTCCCGGACAGCAAGACAACTAGTTTTCATTCCTCTTGAGGTATGAGGTCCAGGCATGCATATCTGCGGCTTTGGACATGACTCCTCTTCTCCTTACTGCCTTGCAGGAAGGTTCACCCTGGAAATTCCTTCTCCCTATTCCATTTGGCTTTGTGGTCATTTGTTAATAAAAAAACACAAAGGGCTTCTGCCCACAGGGAATGATTTCTTCCTCTTTTACCCATTCCCACATTGAGGTCTGATCTTTGAGTCTGTGCAGCATCTAGAATGGGAACATCCCATGGTCTATGAAAGGTCCTATACTGTACAATTACTACCTGTAAATTCCATATTTTGGAGTAGAGAACACTGGTCCCTCCCCTTTTTTCCCTATCTTTGCTGAAAAAACTAGAGCCTCACAAGGTGGAGGGAGTTATTTTGGGTACACTAGGGTGCAGACCATGTAACCCCTTTTCCAGTCTCTTATCTGAAAGTAGCAGCATACAATCTATGGCCTATGAATCGCTTCCTGTGTATGTACTGTATGCAATTCACAGGTACATTAAAATTCTATTTTATTTATTTTTCTCTTATTGGAATGCATGGGTGAATGTTATGTGTTAAACTGATCTCTCTGTTTCAGGAAAACTCGGCATGTGAATATCCTGCTTTTCATGGGCTATTCTACCAAACCCCAGCTGGCAATAGTAACCCAATGGTGTGAGGGTTCCAGCCTCTACCACCATCTACACATCATAGAGACCAAATTTGAAATGATCAAGCTTATTGACATTGCACGGCAGACAGCACAAGGCATGGAGTAAGTTGCCCATTTTGTATATGGAACGTTATAACGGGTCTGGCTAATCTGTGGCCTGCTGCTTGTTGATGGCCTTTTAAAAAAGTGTGGTTTGGCATTAGGAATATATACCCCTTGACCTCAGATGCCAGCATGGTTCGTCACTATCAATAAACCAGAGATGACTGCTCACTGTATCGCTGCTAAAAACATTTATAATAAACATTTGAGCAACACAAAGATGTTTTCCTACTGCACTCGTTGTGTTCTATGTAAAACCTCTGAGTGCATTGTAAAATTAGTTGCATCCTTTGTCCTGTGCTAATTATTTTATTTAAAAAAAGTTATATTAGCAGTGATACATTGGTCTTTTTGATTTATAGACATTTGCAGTTAGTGAGCCTAAACTGCATCCTGCCAAGTTGGAGAGTGCGGACCAAGCTGAAACGCCATTTATTTTTTGATACTTTACTATCCTGATTGGGCGGCATACTGGTAACCATGGTAGTCAGCATCTTATTCACTACCATACTTGTACCTGTGGCTTCCATAGATTATAATGGCTTGCTTGTGACCATCTGTATGGGCTACCTGATGGCAGGGTAAGGGACTAGTACCACCATGCACCCAATAGCCTTGACACATAATTGGGTGTATATGCTTCTGTTCCTAAGCCCCATAACATTGCTGGCTATTTTTATGCCCCTGATTAAGGTATATCTAGCCTTTTTTTTTTTCAGTTCATGTTTTAATTGAATCTGTTCTTATGTCTCAGCTATTTGCACGCCAAGTCAATCATCCACAGAGATCTGAAAAGCAATAGTATCCTTTTCTAACATGGCAGCTTCAAGATTGTCTGTTACCATTTTGGAGCATATATACCAACAGGTTTTTCTACTCGCTGTTAGAATTGCTAGTTACCGAACCCTATTTGTGTTTTTAAGTGTTGATAGTCTAATAAGAGTGCCAGAATTTTCTATTTTTTTTAGTGGTAAAATCCATTCACAACAGACAGCACTCTGTAAAATCTGCCTAAGCTAGGTACAAGTATGTAACTTAACAAGTGCTTACCAAAGTCCTTCAACTTTTTATTTATTGGTGCCATTTTTCGCTCTGCCCCTTTTCCTGCTTTTTCCCTCCTCCAATGGCCAGCGTCTTTTTTTTTTTTTTTCTTGCATCTGTGTTCTGGCTCAATGATGATTGCACCTCAGCTGTATTGTCATACTGCACTTACATAAGATACATGATATCATGCGCCTCATCCTGCACATGCCCTGTACAACATTAAGACCGCAAAGTCGCATGACAAGTCGTACCCCATGATTTTCAATGAGTACCATTCATATCTGTGCCACTTCAAAGTAGTCCCTGCACTACTTTGGTCTGACTTTGATGCAACTTGATGTCCATAGACCTCAACATTACATGGGCATTGCTTCAAGTCGCATCAAAATCGCTTGACTTTCAGGTTGCACAAGTGTGAAAGGGGCATTACACAAAGTCAAGTGTATGATGAACCAGTTGTACCAAGCAGGTGCCAATAATCGTCAATATCATATGTCGGTTGAAACACAGTCATTAACTGAAACGGAAGCAGCTGTGTAGGAGGTATAAAACTTGGTGAAGAACAGTCAAACTCTTCTACTAAGGTGAGGGTGTGGAAGACAGTTTCATGTCACAGGTCATACACCATGGCAAGACTGCGCACAGCAACAGGACACAAGGTAGTTGTACTGCATCAGCAAGGTCTCTCCCAGGCAAAGATTTCAAAGCAGACTTGGGGTTTCAAGATGTGCTGTTCAAGCTCTTTTGAAAAAGCACAAAGAAATGAACAATGTGGCCAGAAGTGGACTTCATTGAAGAATTGTGGCCAAAAAAACATACTTCTGATGTAGAAACAAGGCTAAACAACTCAACTTTGCACAAAGACACAGGCACTGGGGTGCAGAAAAATGGCAGCAGGTGCTCTGGGCTGAGTCAGAATTTGAAATATTTGTAGCAGGAGGCAGTCATTTCACTGATGGACTGGAGAGCCATACAATAACGAGTGTCTGCAGGCAGCAGTGAAGCATGGTGGAGGTTCCTTGCAAGTTTGGGGCAGCATTTCTGCAAACGTATCCATGAATATACTGTATATGCGTACATTTAACCATAGAAGATGATCTGTGATTGGGTCTCCAAGATGTTTGGAGCAACCTACCTGCCCAGTTCTTTCAAAAACTGCGAGTGTACTTGGAGCAATTTTTATGCTGCTTTAAAACAAATGGCTAGTCACACCATCTGATTTTGTTTTAGATTTTTCTTCTGTTCACTGAGTTTTCATTTTGTAAATTGATAAAAATAAACAAATCTAATCACGCTTCACAATTTTGAATCGCGGGCAGAATCGCCACAATTCTGCCCATGATTATGATTCCAAATTGTACTGCAATCGAGGCAAAACGCACCATGAGAAGAAACAAAAGCAACAAGTTGCAACAAAATGGGACTTTATATGAGGTCATGACCATGGGAATATGTACCTCCCATCCCTAGCTAGTGTGAAAAGGAAAAACCATATAAAAGGGGGGGGGGGGAGAAATGGTAGGAATTGGGACTTTGTATGGAGCACGCAGTTTGGGGAGAAGCAACCATCAATATAGTTGTTAAAGTAAAAAAGTATTTTAATGGATACAAGTAAATAATTCAACAATGACTACATGATGCAATAATTGATGATAATAATACAGACTATAGATACATGATAAAACAATGGTTGATGCTGCTGTAATAATTCCCATATAATTGATATATTTACACATGCATACATATCATGGACAAGACATAGAACCGACTACAGAGTGGTCGCACCATGTGTTTGAGTGCCATTCATTCCTAAAAACATGATGCTAGTTGGTGCACGAAAATTGTGGCAAAACTCCTTGCCCAAAAGACGCTCCTCCTTTTTAGATGACAAGGTTTGCACAATGTGTTTTTTGCCTCGCAACTGAAATCTGGAAGGGTGCAGCCCATCCGACCACTCCCCTAGATCCAGGCCATGTGGCACTTATTTGGCTGGTGCAGAAAAAGAGTGCGCTCCGAAGAGGGCGGTTCCTCGGTGGGACTTTTTAGGGTGACTGTTGAAAACCTCTATACAAAGTAATGAAGTACAATAGTATTTGTCATGAAGACTTGTTTATTTGAAAAAGTTTTATACAAAAATATATAATATGAAGGGCTGCTACTCTATACGCACAACACTTATCCAAATGACCAGTGTATACATGATGAAAAAGGAACAATCACAACGCATAGAAACGGATATCATTGATTGCACAAAAAAAGGAAGAAAGAATGTAGTACAGGACCCGACTCTGTCTCAAGGGTGGGACAGGTACCCAACGTTTCAAGGCCTTTTGGTTGTACAGCCTCTTCTTTAGGGGTGGGGTGCTGCACCTTTTTTTTAGTGATGAATAATATCTGTATTCAAGAAAAGGTACAAAATCAAGATATGGAACAAAAAGATATAATAAATAAGCAAATAACATTGATGGGGGGGGAGAGAGAGGGGCGAGAGAAAGATATTCTATAGGCTGTTGGTTATGGGGACACATACTGAACTCCAAATTGTACACAATACATTCTCAAGAGCTTTTTGGATACTAACCCTATGTGTTGGGTGCATACGTGTTACTTGGTAGTAGCAATAAAAAAATAATAAAGCACTGTAGTTCTGATTTGATGATGCTGTTATTCCCTGGAAGGTCGGACCGGCGGGTGACAACGGTGGACCCTGAGTCCAGATGGTCTGGTCCCGATGGACGGTTTGGCCCACAGAGGGCGTAGAAAATGTCCAGCACTAACCCCACGTCACAGGCGCAGTAAAACTGTTATCTATTTGGTGGGGGTAACTTGCCAAGGTTCAAAACGTGCCTAAATATAAATGTATAGTACGTATTAGAGTATTTCCAAGAGTATGTATAAACAAAGGGAAATGCAAATAAATACAAGGCTCTCTAGAGACATATGCCCTCGGGGCAACCTACCTGAATTGGTAGTGTTGCCTCGCAAAAGCCGCACCAGAGGGCTGAAACTAGAGCCTAGACACTAATACTGACCTAAAAGTAAATAGAAATGAAGATAGAAAATAGGGCTCATTAGACACCGAAGGGAGACAGGGAAGCTCTCACAGCATTCATGAACTAAAAATCAACCTACCCAAAATGGTAGTGTTGCCTGGCATAAGCCGCACCAGGAGAAGCGAAGAGGACCCAGAAGGCGTAGTGCCCATACAATAATATAGCAGGTTCCTGGGGAAGAGAGTTATTAAGTGAAAGTCTGCATATCTGGTATTATTCCGAAGGGAGGGCAGGTTTGGATATATTAAATATTTACCTGGTCCAAGAGCTCTGGCGGATACAGAGATATGTCCACCAAAAGCTGGTTCCTGCTAACCAAGTGTCAGCAATAAAGAGTAGTACCTGACAGTCTATAGGAAGGAGAAAACAGACAGGACCCAGATCTAAATCATGTTGTATAAGCTCTAAAAAATAGCCTGTATGAATGGAGGATTTTTACCTTGTTCAGGTCCTGGTGGTTTGTCCTGGTGCGGCTTCACTGTGAGCAGACTGAGCCCATGTGGGCGTCGGCTTTTATTTGCTCTGCAGATGATAGATAGATTTCAGCTGTTTGAGAGGAGAGAGAAGGGGAAGCCAGGCAGTGAGCTGGGGGTTACGCCCCCCGAGCTCGATGCCGCGCCACCTCCCCGAGGGCGGGAGGTTGTTATGCCAACCGGGACTCTCACTAGTGAGAGCGTCCCGTCGCACAAGCGCCGCTGGCTGCGGCGTTGCCTCGGAGAGATGACGCCATGCGTCAGAGGCTCGCGACGCAGGAGTGGCGATGGAGGGCAGTCATGTGACCATTTCTGCACCTCCAAGCCAGGAGAAAAGGACCGGAAATGTGCGCCGCACATATCGGTCCTACCTGCGCCGAGTGGACTCAAAACAACCAGCGGGAGGGGGGGCTAATAAGAGGGAGGACCGCTGTCGATGTGGTGCCATAATCCGACCCATGGGAAACCGCAATCAGAAACTGATCTGGGCATCAATATTGTTGTTGAGCCACAGTGTCTCCTCAGCAGGATTGCATGTGTAGGAAGCACTGTGCACTCACTAGATCAGAGGCATAGGTTTAGAATGTATAGTGTAAGCACAATAGTTGTGCGCGTGGAGGTACCTGGAGTGATATATACCCCATAAGTGCAGGATCTGTGTGCATATATACAGCCAATGAATACCTGACCCCTCTCACCATCAGGCATCTGCTCAATAAAATATGAAGGAAAAAAAAAGGAAACGGAAGCAAATACATATAGAGAAAACTGTAAACTATTGGTAAGCATGAAATGGGGAGAGGAGATCATTCCCCATATATACATACATGCAGTCACTGATTGAATAAATAGAACTAAAAACTAATTTATAAGTCAAGGCAGAGCAAATTTGTCATGATAGCTATAAGTCCTTAATATAAGAATTATAGGAATGCATAGGACGCCATCCAGTCATAGACACCTATTGTAGGCATTCATGAGATGCTTCAACACTGATGCTGAATAGACATTCCCGTTCATGGTTATATTGAGGCGGTCTCTAATCTGGAGGTTCCCATTCAGAGCCTCCAGATGAGAAGCCCTCCAAGAATGGTCTATATGAAATTGACCCATTCAGGTCTGGTGGGTTTGGTGGCATTTTGGTGAAATATCCACCGCTGTTCGGACTGCAGTAACATTTGGCTGGTGCTGACTAACAGGAGTAATTTTTCATATGCTGTTGGTTCTTCCGGAAAAACGTCATCACCGGCATCCCTTCAGACATTTCTGGGCCCTGCTTGTTTTCCGGCCACCGCAGCGGGTTTGCACAGTGTGTGTGTGTGTGTGTGTGTGTGTGTGTGTGTGTGTGTGTGTGTGTGTGTATATATATATATATATATGTATATTCCCAACAGATTATTGTAATGTATGGTGCTTCAAGAGAAAAGGTGCATGTCATGCTCATCTTGCGAATGCACAGTATGACAATAGTGCAAGATCTCGTAGTTTAGGAGAGGGCTGATAATTTGACCCATTAAATATCTGTAGCCAGTGCCTTGTTTGCATACATGTTTGAGGTGGCAGGAAGACCCCATACATCCACAATTGGTGTAGGACAAGAGATGAGACCTTTTGAAGCCACCCTGATTGGTCAGGGAGGATGCATGGGATCTCCTCTTAAGTCTTGCATTCAGCCAACTGTTAGGAACATGGCTTGTCCCTCCTTAACCTTCCCTAGATATTTTTCTTCATGAAGACCTCACGGTAAAGATTGGTGACTTTGGTCTTGCCACAGTGAAATCGCGGTGGAGTGGCTCACACCAGTTTGAGCAATTATCGGGTTCCATTCTATGGATGGTAAGATTGTCCATTTCTGTTTTTGCTAAATATATTTTGTAATCTGTACATAAACTTAGGAGTTCTGAACTTTGTTTTTTAATTTTTTTTTTTTTTTAAAGATTATTTTTGTGCTACCATTTAACACAGAATTGTCTATTTTTATCATTACGTCAGGTGCATACTGTCAAGTGCTATTATGAGTGTTTTTCTATTGTATGTCTTCTAGCAAGTTCTGTTTTTTATTAAAATGGTAACTTTAGTTTCATGATATGCCTTTTTAGGCTCCAGAAGTCATTAGAATGCAGGACAAAAATCCTTACAGCTTTCAGTCCGATGTCTACGCATTCGGCATTGTACTATATGAATTAATGACTGGGCAACTACCATATCAGAATATTAACAACCGAGATCAGGTAAGTTGTCCTTTCCAAAAATGCAAACCTGTATTATGTGGGCAAAAGCAGCAGTAAATGCTGACCTCCACAGCTGCTGCTCTTCTTTTTATTCAATTTTTTTCTTAATTCGGAGCCCTATCTCTCTGCCAACAAATTGACATGACCAGTGCTTTCATGTAATATCTGTGCTGTCCATTCCTTAAAACCTTTTTTCCGCTTGACCTGAGCTTTCACAGGGAAGGCAAGTTTATTGTGAACATTCAAATTCTTTCTACTTTTTAATTACAAACATTTTATACTTGCCCATTCTGTGCAATGGTTTTTCACAGAGCAGCCCTGATTCTTCTCTTCTTGGGTCCCCCACCAGCACTCCTGAGTCATCCTGCATTCCTATTTGTCCCCAGAGCAAGCTGCTTGCTATGGGGGCACTCCAATACCGAGTCTGACTGTGTGCATCTATTGACACACACAGTGTGGCTTAGCCCAACCCAGCTCCCTCTTCACAGTTTTTGATTGTTAGCAGCAGAAGTAAATGGCTCCCGCTGCTGCATCTGAGTCCTGTGAGGAGGGAATGCATGAAGGTGTAAAAAAACCTTCAGCCTATAAAACCACAAAGTCCAAATGCAGCTTTTACATACCCTTGTTTTCTTGTGTCTGGCGACATAACAGATCCTCCTCTTCCTCCTGGAGTGGACAAATACTAAATGCTGTAGAAAGCAACACCATGTAATGATCTGGCACTACCCACTGCAGCATTCTCCTAGGAGGCCAGGTTAGGGGGAAGAGCCCTGGGCTCACAGGAAGTGGGTTGAGCGATGCAAAACCTTCAACACGGAAGACGAGCATAGCTGGATCTTGGTAAAGATCAGACTTTGAGGACAGTTCCGTAGGGGAGGCAAGTAAAGAAAATCAAATGGCTTATTTTTACAGGCTGCCCGAGTTCGATTTTTATCTTTGTATGACAATGCTAGGGTAGGGCTATAAGCCGCTGCAGGGACAGCCATAAATTGTACCTGTTGATTTGCCCCACATGGTCACATTATCTGTAGTTTAGTAGATATAGGCAGCTGTTATGTGCAAGTCTTGAAAATTCCCAGTAAAAGGTCAGCTTGATCCTACTCCTATGCCTGTTATTGTGATGGCTTCACTGACCAATAGAAAGGCTGAGGAGGTGAGGTGGGGTCATGCTCAACCTCTACAGTTAAGATCTTGTCCTTGCCCTTGGATCTACTGAGTTTTTTGACATGTGGTATTAACTGAAGCTGCTCCCTGCTAATCTTTTTGTTTTCAGCATGTCCTGGCTTTAAAGTTCTAGGTCTGAATTGATTGAAAGTTTATTGTGACATTGCATGCTTATAACATTTTACTATTCTGTTCTTGCCAGATCATATTTATGGTCGGCCGAGGTTATCTGTCTCCGGACCTCAGCAAAGTTCGGAGTAACTGTCCCAAAGCGATGAAGAGGTTAATGGCGGACTGTCTGAAGAAAAAGAGGGATGAGCGGCCCCTGTTTCCACAGGTAAAGCAACTTCAGCTGGAACTGAAATTAACTGGAAAGCTTTCAGACAGTGGAGGTGTCCAGAGTCTTGAGTGGAAGCAAATTTATTTTATCTTTTTCTCTAGTCTACAGAAAACTTTTAAGCAACCCATTGAACTGCAGATCCCGTAAGGCCCTGCTCAATGCTTGCAGAAAAGGATTTCTTAAGTTGGCTAGAGGTTTTTTTTTCTCATTTGTTTCAGGGAACAGGTGCAAAGCTACCTCTTCAAAAACATACTATAAAAGCATGATTTGGAGAGGGAGGGTCAATTGATGTGGGGGACTGAGTGTAATGTTTAGCTCAACTTTAATTGCGTTATTTTGCTCAGTTGTTCAATATGTGGTTAATTTAACTGGACACTTTTTTACCCCCTTCCTTCCCAGGCCAATTTTCAGATTTCAGCGTTGTCACACTTTGGAAATGACCATTACCCAGGCAAAACTATACCCAAATTTAATTTATCAATTTTTGAGTTAGAGGGAGCTTTCTTTTGGTGGAATTACACCACCATTGGGTTTTTTTATTTTTTGATATATAAATGAGTAAAATACCAAAAATTTGCTGTAACCAATCAGAGATCACACAGTACTAAGCAAAGCATTTGTGAATGACAGCCTTGCTTACCACTGTAACTGTGATCTCTTTGATTGGTCGCAGTGTTCACATGGTACCAGGGACATGATCAGTAATCCGCTGTGTCCGGAGAAAACATAGCAGATGTTTAAATTTGAGAAAATGTATAATTTTAACAAAGAAATAGGGCAATTTTGAAATTAATTGCAGCAACACATCTCAAAAAAGTTGGTACAGGTCAACAAAATTGCGGCAAAGTGGTACGAACAAAGAAGAGCTTAAAGAACATTTTGCAACTAATTGGGTTAATTGCCAATAGGTTGGTAACATGTTTGGTGAACCTCTACCTATCTTAATAAGATTTTTATACCCAATCTGTGAAAAGCTGCGTCTAGAAATTGTCGAACAGTTTTGGAATAATGTTTCTCAATGTAAAGTTGCAAAGACTTTTTTTAAATGTCATCATCTACAGTACATAAAATCATCAAAAGATTAGGAGAATCTGGAGAAATCCCTGTACACAAGGAACAAGGCTGAAAGGCAATATTGGATGCCTTTGATCTGGTCCTCGGGTGGCACTGCATTAAAAACAGGCATGAGTCTGTGATGGACATCACTGCATGGGCTCAGGAATAACTTCCAAAAATCATTGTCTGTGAACACAGTTGGCAGTGCCCATAAAGCTCTTATGCATATAAGCCATATCTGAACTAGATCCAGAAATGCTGCCATCTTTTCTGGGCCAAAGCTCATTTAAAACAGTCTGTTGCAAAGTGGAAAACTGTTCTTTTGGTCAGACAAATCAAAGTTTTACATTCTTTTTGGCAACCATAGACACTGTTTTCCGGACTAAAGAGGAGATGGACCTTCTGGCTTGTTAGCAGAGCTCAGTTTGAAAGCCTGCATCTCTGATGGTATGGGGGTACATTAGTGTGTATATAATTGGGCAGCTTGCACATCTGAAAAGGTACCATCAATGCTGAAAGATGTATCCGAGTTTTAGAGCAGGATATGCTCCCAACTAGACAACATATTTGTCATGGAAGGCCTTGCATATTTCAGCAGGACAAAGCTAAACCACATCTTTAACAACATGGCTCTGTAGTAGAAGAGTCTGGCCGCTTAACTGGCCTGCCTGCAGTCCATACCTTTCACCAGCTGAAAATATTTGGCGCATCTTGAAATTAAAAAAACGACACAGAAGCCCCTGGACAGGTGAGCAGTTTGTATCTTTTATCAGGCAAGAATGGGACAACATTCCTCTCCCAGAACTCCAGCAACTGGTCTCCCAGACATTTACAGAGTGTTAAAAGAAGGGATGCTATAATGTGGTGACCCTGTCCCAACTTTTTTTTAGGATGTGTTGCTGCCATCGATTTTAAAAACAACCTTATGGAAAATGGTATATTTGATATGTTTTCTTTTTTCTATTGTGAAAAAAAGGTATGGGGTTTGAGATTTGCAAATCATTGCATTCTAGATTGATGATTTCAATTTTACACAGCATTCTAATTTTTTATTTTTTGTAATTTTTTGTACAACCCAATCGATACAATCTCAAATTTTACAATATTCGTGTTATTTCAAAAGCCGCAATCCAAGATTTTTAAAACTGCAGTTTTCATTAAAATAACACCTGGTAATCCTGCCACTAAAGTATAACTAAAGGCAATTTTTTTTTATTTATTTTTTTACATTAAGGATAGAGCCGAGATGGATTTAAACAGCTGTCAGTTTTTATTTCGGTCTGTGCCCCCGTTCAGGAGATTCTTCCTCCCTATTTATCCTGTTTACCATTATCAGTAAAAGAAAATCCCAAATTTTACACAGGAAAGTAAGAGAGGGAAAATCTTCCAATGGGGACACTAGTTCTGGTGACCTGGGGGTCCCCAAGGAATTCCCCTAATTTGCAGAGATTTCCTCTCACTTCCTATTTGGCTATGGGACAGGAAGTGAAGGTAAATCTGCCCAATGGGGCACAGACAGCGAAAAAGAAACCTGACAAGTTATAACCCTCCCTTACTCAAAAATGAACAAAAACATTTTTGCCTATAGTTCTACTTTGAGATTGTTGTGCGGGCATTTCCTGTTCTAGGGTGACAACATCACATGGAGACTAGAAGTGGCCATTTCAACACAAATTTGCAGGCATGGTGCACTATTGTCCTTATCAGAAAATCTGCCACACCGCTATCACTGCAGTGCACGTAGACAAAAAATGGCTTCAAATAGGCTGCTGGAGATCAGCAGCACTGAGTTGTAACAAAGGTTAAAAAAAAGTATCTTGCTAAAATAAAATGGCAATTTGTTTGATACACAATGCTTTAGCAAAGTGTTGCTCTGTTATGTGTTGGTTTTTTGGTTTTGTTTTGTTTTTTCCTTTAAAGAAGAAGAAACCTGATCAGCCTCATTGATAGTTTCCTTTTAGCTGTCTTGCACAAATCGACAATCTTTGTCTTTCTTCAATAGATTCTTGCCTCCATTGAACTCCTGGCCCGGTCATTGCCAAAAATTCACCGCAGTGCATCTGAGCCATCGTTAAATCGAGCCGGCTTCCAGACAGAAGACTTCAGTCTGTACGCTTGTGCTTCTCCGAAAACGCCCATCCAGGGTGGCGGTTATGGTGGGTTCGAGATTCACGGATTGCTCAGCTGAGCTCCCCCATCCTAGATACTAGTGCCCCTGCTGGCAGGAGTCTAAATGTCTGCGTGACGCTTCATTGTACACACCACGCACCCATAGCTGTATAGTCTGTCTTTGTAAATATTCCATTAATTATTTGTATATACACTTCTGAAGTGCTGGCTGCCTTCAGTTTTATTGTATTTAGATTATTCAGGTGTCTAATGGTAATGAATAAAAGAAATAAAAATAAAAACGACTTGTCCCTTCAGTAGGTTTAGTTGACTGCAAAGTCGTACCTCGTCGCATCATGTCCATGACGTTTTTATTCCAAATGAAAATTTGCAAGGGAACCTGTCTAGGGTAGATATACTGGAGGAGGTGCATTTGCGAACTTGTTTTCCTAGTTGTACAGGAGAGGACACAGGCTTGTGAACCACTTGCTTACTGGGCACTTAAACTCCCTTCCTGCCCAGACCAATTTTTAGCTTTCAGCGCTCTCACACTTTGAATGACAGTTGCAGGGTCATGCAACGCTGTACACACTGTTGGGTTTTAAAAATTTTTGCTAAAATGAAAAGACCAAAAATTTTCATAGTTTGTTATAAAATTTTGAAAACCTGTCACTTTTCTCCTTCATTGATGTGCACTGATGAGGCACGACTGGTGGGCGACACTGATAGGCAGCACTGATGGGCATTGACTGACGGCACTGGTGGGCAGAGATGAGGCTGCTGTGGCTCTGTGTGGGGGTCGATGTCCCTCTGACCGAAGCCGGTGATCGGCTTATTTGTTCCCTCACGCTGACAGTGCGAGGGGGAAAAAAAAAATTTCCGATCTTTTGTTTACGTGATTGACAGCTGATCACATGGTAAGGGGCCGATCACACTTGGTGATCACAGGGCATGCAGAAAGCTCATGCAATTAAGGCCCGTGCTGTAGCTGTCATATCTGGATTTCATCCAGAGGTTAATGATTCTGACTGAGTTTTTTATATGCAGCTACCTTCATGTAATTGGACACTGAAGACCCTGTGGGGTGGAGCCCATCCTGGAGGGTGAAACACGAATGCATTAGCATATACACTTCGCCAAATCTCCAGGGTGAGTCTTCTCTCAATCCAAATGTGCAGGATTCGTGGGGCTTAAAGTATAAAAAGCTAATTTTTCTTTAGTTTTGGATAGAGTGGAGATGGATTAGAATCCCTGTCAGTTTTATTGATGTCTGTACCCCCATTAGGGAGATTCACTCAATTCCTGTTTTGGTTATTGGACAGGAAGTGAAGGTAAATCTCCCCATTGGGACAAAGAGGGAAAAAATAAACATTACAAGGGTTATAACTAGAGGTTGACCGATATGGGTTTTTCTCTGGCCGATGCCTATATTTAGAAATTGCTGCGGCCAATGGCCGATTATATGATGCCGATTTTCTTTTGGGCCGATTTGTTAGGCCGATTTTTTTAGATTTTATGAGATGAAGGGGGAAAAAAAAACTAACAGTTGGACCCCTTTCACACTGGGGCGTTTTTCAGGCACTTTTGGGCTAAAAATAACACCTGTAAAAATGGCTGCAAAACAGCTCCCCTGCAGTCTGTGTGAAAGCCTGAGTGCTTTCACACTGAGGCGGTGCGCTGGCAGGACGTTAAAAAAAAGTCCTGCAAGCAGCATCTTTGGAGCGGTGTATACCGCTCCTCCACCACTACTGCCCATTGAAATGAATGGGCACTGCTGCCGAAGCGCCTGCAAAGCGTTTGAAAGACCGCTGCGCAAATACCGTGTGACAAAATATTGCAACAACCGCCATTTTATTCCCTAGGGTCTCTAAGGAAAAATATATAATGTTTGGTGGTTCTAAGTGATTTTCTAGCAGAAAATACGGGGTTTTTACTTGTAAGCTACAAGTTTCAGAAAAGAATTTCTTTAAATGGTTAAACTGAGAACTTCTACTCATGGAGTTCAGTTCATTGATAAGAAACATTGTTTCTATTTTCTCTCACTTGGCAGGCTGCCCAGAGTCACTCCACGTGAAACTTCAGGCAACTTGTATTGACTTCTATGAAAGACGTTATTTGCAAGCCGCGCTGAAGTTTTTTTTTTTTTTTTTAAATCGGCTTTTGTTTTCAGAATAATCGGCCGATGCCGATTAATTAAAAAGTGCCAAAAATCGGCCGGCCGATATATCGGTCGACCTCTAGTTATAACCCTCCCTTACGCTATCCAAAATGTGGTAAAAAAATGTTCTATAGTTCTACTATATACTATATTCTTCCCTGATCTAAAGCGCTGCGCAAACTGTTGGCGGTATATAAATCCTGTATAATAATAATACTAGAAATGCTGGTCAGCTGAGCTCCCATGTAAGAAATAGCTTGAGCAGAATCCTTTAAAGTGGAACTCCAATCGTTTCCTAAATATCCTTTAAATTTGTTTCCACCCCCATTTGTATCGCCATTTCTTGCTACCCTGTGAAAAGAAGATGCGAATACTTGCCTGATCTGAGGGTGCTCTGGTCCAATCACTTACTGCAGCATCTGGGGAGAGGAGGGACAGCTGACAATGTTGGCAAACAATGAAAATTGAGGTTAGCTGCAATTAGGAGGAGTTATATAGGGGGGGGGGATATCGCTGCAAACTTGCCTGAAGGTAGTTGCACATAACCCAGTAGTAATGATTAAAGAGCCTGTGTCCTGTACTGTACTCTACAAAATTGATTTCATCCAGAGGCATCTCCCACATCCTTGCTTCTAAAGGTGCAAATAGGGATTTCCAGCTTCACTGGCTGTGTGAAAGTAGCCTTAGTGAGTCACTGACCTAGAACAAATCTGCAGACGGTTTTTAGGTGCTTTAACACTAGAAATAGCCTCTGAAAAGCACCTCTCATTTCAGTGTGTCTGTTCACACTGGGGAAGTGAGCTTGTGGGACATTGCGAAAATTCCTGTAAGCAGCATCTTTGGGGCGGTTTGGGAACGCTGTAAATGGCGCTCCCTAAACGCCTTGCCCAGAATGGGCAGCGCTTCCAAAGCACCTGAAAAACTGGACTTTTTAAAAATAAAATATTTGGGTGAAAAGCGCTGCAAAAATGAGCAGCGCTAAGGCTGGGCGCTGTTGGTGTGAAAGGGGGTCTAAGCAGTTAGGTGATATCTAAACCTAAGCACACAAATGTAATAGAATGCAGCTGATCAGTCCTTCCATGTGGTGGCTTCATTTGTTTCTTTTTCTTTTTCAAGCCAAGTACATTTTTCTACAAATACAGAAAAATACCTGTTGATCCTACCAGAAATAGTGTCCGTTATTAATTTTCAAGCTATCTTCTGTAAACTACAAAACCCTACCTCCCTATACCCTATGAAAGCAGCCCAAGGTGATAATTCTGCATGTTGTTAACCTGGGCAGAAGCTGTGCTACTGGCAAGATCACCATGTGGGGAAAAAAAGGGTAAAATAGGCAAAAAATGCATCCACCACAAATAAGGACTGGTAAGCTGCAAATATATATTGTATGTTTTTGGGTTTATATACTCTTCAAAGTAACTTTTATATAGAGAAAGAATAATCAAGGTGTTTATTGTGTCTGGGTCTCCACTGTCAAATGAGTGAGAAATTGAGAGGAATTGCATAGTGTTACATTTGTCACAAGAAGAGGAAGTGTGGTCATGCCTTCCAGTAGGGATATATTTGTTTCTGTGACAATGAAGAAGGGATTTCCTCTCACTTCCTGTTGAGTTTCATGGACAAGAAGTGCAGAGAAAACTGATAGGGTCACAGCCAGCAATAGACATCTAAACCACAGTGTACTATTTGATCATTGACATGCTGTAATCGACTGTTTCCGTTGCTCCCTTGACTCATTATTGCACACTTGCTCCTTTTAAAGTCTTTTACAAAATATTTATTGATGTAATAATGATCAAGCTGCAATATGGTGCTGTTTTTCTATGCCTAGAGCTCACCTTTTAAACACTGGCTGTTTTATAGGGTACAGACCTAAAACGTTTAAAGTAGAGAGAGACTGTTTAAAAACTGCTCTGCCATTGCAAGGGTAGACTATAACTACTTTTATGTTTGTGTTCATTTTAAATTTTTCAAATTCATTCACAATCCTAATCGCCCGTCTTTTGGAGATCTTTAAAGTTTTTGTACATGTTTGTGTGTTCATCTCTGTTATACATCCTTCCATCACTAACCTGTCTAACTTTTCTCTTTAACACTTTTCAGACTTGCTTCTTCTTTTTATAAACTTGTGATTCTTTTGTACTCCCTCTGCAGGAGAATTTACAGCCTTCAAGTAACTGCACAGTCGCGACAAGCACCTCTGTTACTACTTTTAAGTCTCGTGTTCCTCTAGTTTCTTAGCACTGGGACTACATACAAAAAAAAAAAGCAGATAAAACACCCATATTAAAAGGGAGCAGCATGAACCATCAATGAAACAAAAGGGGTAGAGGGTTGGAGAGGGACCAGCAGAAACTTCTTCTGTACACCCCTACCAGTGTACACACAGCTGAGGAGAGGTGTGGCCTTGGGAACGAGAAGGTGGATCTTAACTGCAGAGACTGTGTTTTCCCAACTCTTAAGATACTAACTCTGGGGCCTTCGCAATCTCTCTGGATTCTGCCCCAAACATAACAGGACTGTCTGCTAAAATTATTTTGCCACCCCCCCTCCTTCAGAACTTCGGAAAATAAAATGCTGGATCTCCTTCGCCCCCACCTTTACATCTTACTATGTCCATTTCCTCCTATTTTAAGGAGTAAAGCAGCGCAAGGAGCAAACCTGTGAATTGTAGTGTAGTAACCCATAGTAACTGTATCTGTTTTCCATTGGACAGATCTCTAAAAGACTAACTCTGATTGGTTTGAGCGCTTTGCTTTTTATCTTATTGGACAGCAGTGCTGCCCATTCAGGAATGACTGTCTATTGTCAGACAGTGTGCATCTGAAAATGTAATGGGGTAATTGGGTACATTATAAAGGGTAAGTCCATCTAAAATCATTGACTTTAGTCCAATGTATGGAGAGTTTTATGTCCTCCAGGTTCCCTCTCCCTCCTCAACCAGAGCCCACCCCAATAGTTATGGTTTTATACCAACCCTGCTGGATTCTTCACAGCAATAGACAGTAAACTGGTTAATTCTAACTGTTGCAAAGCATGACCATAAAATAAATAAGGTGCGGCAGACCATTTGAGTGCAGTCCAGATCTCTTGGGGAGAGGATATTCTATTTCACCACAGTCACTAGTTACTGTAAGATGGTGGTGGATTCACAGCCCAGATTCCTCTGAGCATACCCTTTAACAATTAACATTTAATTTATTAATATTAGTAACTATACAAGTAGAATAATGGCATTTATAGAGACAAGATTAACTTTGCCAGAGTTGGTTACGATTGCTCTGCTCAAAGATCACTGTGGATGCGCCAACCTCGCTCAACCCATCCTAGAAAAGCACTGACTTTTGTCTGTGGCTAGTCTTAAGCTGGATACACACTATTTAAATTTCATGTGGCTCTTGAGGTACCCAAATTCTCTACATGTATGGTGCTTTTTACCACCTCCAATGAGATGTGGCTGTGTCAGATTGCAATAGTCACAGTGGGAAATTCTTCCATCAGTGCTGTATAGTGTGGATGGGGGAAATTTTTTAGATTATTTTTATTCAGCCTGCAGGTTGTGTACCCATCTTAAAGTTTTGTTTAATAATGCATCCTCTATAAATGAAAGGTAATGTATGAAAAGCAGAGTTAGGTGAATTGTTTCATTTTACCAATGCAAAGAATGAGAGATTAATTTGTGTTTTCAATCTTTTTATTCAAGTTTTGTCATACAAAATGTATAAAAGTCGCCACATAACATTGTACAGTCACAATCAACATTTGGGGTAACACAATGAAGATCACCAAGTGTAGGGGTCCTTGGAGTAGTCCGAAGCTCCGTAGAGCCGTTAACCCCTATTAGCATCGCAGATCATATCTGAACCGTCCACCCAGATGAGCCGCCCCCCCATCCATCTATCGGGGGGGGCGCAACTCAGCCGGCCGTGTGGGCAGCCCAGAGGTCTGATCAGACTGACAATGGTCCCGTAGGAGCTGAGAAAACAGGGAGCAGCACAAACCTCTAAGGTCTGGATCTGACTCCAAAAATAAACAATAAACAAATTTCAAAAGAGAGGAAAGAGGACAGTGACAAAGAATAGAAGGAAGGAGACAGAGTAAGGAAAGGACAGTTGAGGAGGGGGGAATGGGGGGAGGGAGGGGGGGGAGGAGCCCCGATTCAGCATCCAGACATCTCAACCTAATCCCCTAGGCTATGCTGTAAACATCCCCGGGTCATTAGTTAGGTAACGAAGCCATGGGTCCCAAACTCCATGAAACAGTTTCATTTTATCTTGGGCCAGAGCGGTCAAGCGTTCGTTTAGCATCAACCAAGTCAATTTGCCTTTAAGCTGATCGAATGGTAGAGCTGCCGATTTCCAGTTCCTAGCAATAGTGATTTTGGCTGAAATAAAAATAAATGTCAAGAGCCTCTTGCAGGACTTGGAGGCTTCCACATCTCCTCCCCCCAGTAGTGCTTGCTTAGCTGATTTAGTTAGGTTTAGTTGGGTAAGGGAGTAAACTAAATTATACACCCTGATCCAAAACCTCCGGACCTTTGGGCATGTCCACCAAATATGATAGGTGGTGCCCATCTGGCCACATCCTCTAAAGCACAACGGGGTGGCTCCTGAGACAAAAGTTGCCAGTCTGACCGGCACCATATACCACCTCAGTAGAACCTTATAATTGGCCTCAATTATTGAAGTATTGACGAGCGAACGAGATGCTGTCTCGGCTATCCTATGCCATTCGTCCAGATCCAGGGTTTCCTGCAAGTCGGTCTCCCATTGGACCATATAAGTCAGCTTTGTCGATACACTCAGCAATATCGAATATATAGCAGATAAATGTCCTTTAATTTTATCATAATTTTTGCATAGATGTTCCATGGGAGTTTGGGTTGCTAGGTTGCTCTTGCGAGCCAGGGTTTGTACATAATGTGAGATTTGGGCGAACCTATAACCCTCCGCTGGAGGCATTTGATGCCTGTCAGCCATAGTCCGTTCGGTCAGCATACCTCTATGATCGCACAAGTCAGCAATACACTTAAAACCCTTATTAGTCCACCATTCGAACGCTAGTGGAGTGAGACCCGGGGTGAATGCTTTATTTTGAAGCAGAGGTGTCAGTGGAGAATGAGGAGATTTGAATTTGTGAGATCTGGAGAGTCTGTCCCATAGTTCCAGTGACATGGATAAAGTAGGGCAAAGTATAGGAGGTCGCTCCTTGATAGGGAGCCATAAAATATGAGAGATTAATTTGATTAGTTTCTGTGAGCAGGGATCATTTCTCAATTTCCTTGAGAAAATCTTTGAAATAGAGCGGCATGATCTTTCACTTGGGACGTGGGTGACTTTTCTGTCGACCTTGCACAGAATTCCTCTGTATGCAGGCAGACGCTGGAAGTGTATTTCAGAGCAACCAAAAATTAAACCCATCAATTGAATTATATAAATGCATAATAAAGGCAAAGGGAGAAATCGTTAGAGAAAAAAAAAAAGCAGCAGATTTTTGGTTATGCTGGTCATGGAATCGTATTTGTGAATTGGAAGCAATTCAGCTTGCTTATTCCAGTAGTAAATTTGAAAGTCTTACCCATAGCCAACTGATTTTGTGTTTTTTGTATTTTTATTTTTTAAAATAAAAATACAAGACTGTGAAAATTGGAGAGGATAAAAAAAGAGGGGTTCTATCACAAACAAGCCCAACCCATCTTTAAGGGCCTTCTCCAAATTGTAATATTGAAAACCAGATGTGAAGCGGCACACAAAACTTGAAGGCACCCAAAAATGTCTTAGTGAGTTGGTAAACTCCCCCTGATGGCAATGTAGCTTATCGGCTGTTTCCTGACTTTATTGGCCATTCCAGAGCAATGTTTTTGCTCCCAATGGTGGATTATCTGTAGTAAAAAATGATTTGATATAAAAAATTCAACATGGAATAGGTGACACTCTTGTGATGGGCTCAGTGGAGGGGGTAGAGTTGTGAATCATGAAGGGAAGGTTATGGTCTGAGGGGTTCCAAGAATTTAGACATTTTAGAGAGTTGTATAACTTGTCCGTGTAAATCCAGCACTGGAATTTTGAGTTTTGGGTAGATCTACGCTTAAATTGGTTATTTAACCACTTAAGGACCGCCGCAAGACTACATACGTCCTCTTTTTAAAGAGGGATATCTCGGTAACGGCAGCAGCTGCTGCCACAACCAAGGTATCCATCTCTTCAGGCGCGGTCCTGTAAATGATAATGGTGGTCTCTGCGGCGGATTCGCCGCAAGATCACCGTTATCGGCGGCTGGAGAGGGCTCTCCCGCGCCCTCCGCCGCTTACCGGAGCCATCGGCGGAGGCGATCTGGTTCTTTCTCATGCTGGGCATGGATACGAGTGAGGGCAAGATGGCCCCCACCCATCTCCATACCATAGCGGAAGCAACGTCAAAACGTCACTTCCGCCCATGTGTCGTAAAAGGCCAATTTATTTTTGTCATTTTTTTTCAAATGGCAATTTTGTTTTTATTGCGTTTTAGTCTAAATATGAGATCTGAGGTCTTTTTAACCCCAGATCTCATATTTAAGAGGACCTGTCATTCTTTTTTCTATTACAAGGGATGTTTACATTCCTTGTAATAGGAATAAGTGACCCAATTTTTATTTATTTTTTAAACGGTGTAAAAATAAATAAAATCCTAGTAAAATAAATAATTTTTTATTTACTTTTTACATTTTTAATGCGCCCCGTCCCGACGAGCTCGCGCGCAGAAGCAAACGCATACGTGAGTAGCGCCCGCATATGAAAACGGTGTTCAAACCACACATGTGGGGTATCGCCGGGATCGTTGGAGCGAGTGCAATAATTCTAGCCCTATACCTCCTCTGTAACTCAAGACATGCAACCTGTAGACATTTTTAAATGTCGCCTATGGAGATTTATAAGGGTAAAAGTTTGACGCCATTCCACGAGCGGGTGCAATTTTAAAGCGTGACATGTTGGGTATCAATTTACTCGGCGTAACATTATCTTTCACAATATAAAAAAAAATTGGGCTAACGTTACTGTTGTCTTATTTTTAATTCAAAAATAATTTTTTCTAAAAAAAAAAGTGCGCTTGTAAGACCACTGCGCAAATACGGTGTGACAAAAAAGTATTGCAATGACTGCCATTTTATTCTCTAGGGTGTTAGAATTTTTTTTTTATAATGTTTGGGGGTTCTAAGTAATTTTCTAGCAAAAAAATTGTTTTTAACGTGTAAACACCGAGTCTGAAAAACAGGCTGGGGGCTTAAGTGGTTAAGAAGACAAAATCTGAGCAAAGATATTTAAGAATATACCTTCCAACTTTTACTGTTAAATGGAAGGTATATTCTTTTTTTTTTTTTTTAAGTGAATTGCGTGAAAAATAGTTGGAATGTGCCATGGAAGTCGAGGTATAATCAAGTCGAGAGCAAAGATACTTTAATATAAAAAAAAATCACGTATGTGTATACATGCTTATAAATTTTAATAGATATTAAAGCGGAGTTTCCCCTGAAAAAAAATTATTAAAAGCCAGCAGCTACAAATACTGCTGCTGCTGACTTTTAATATTTAGGACACTTAGCTGTCCTGGAGTCCAGCGACGTCGGCAGCAGAAGACGAGCAATCGCTCGTCTCTCGGCTGCCCTCATCGATGAGGAAATCAGGAAGTGAGGCCTTGCGTCTTCACTGCCCGGTTCCCTACGGCGCATGCGCGAGTCGCGCTGTGCAGTTCTCACTGGTCACTGTTGTGTTCTGGGAGCCGAGTGTCTCCCAGAACACAACAGGTATTCTGCGGGAAGTGACGTACTACCCGCAGAGAGAACTCCCGGAAGTGGGTGCAAATACCTGTCTTAGACAGGTATCTGCACCCCCCTCCCCCCTGAAAGGTGCCAAATGTGACACCGGAGGGCGGGAGGGTTCCAATGAGCAGGAGTTAGGGTGGAGCTCCGCTTTAAGTTGCACAAAATCCTCTTTTTTTTTTTTTATTTTGGTTTCATGATCCCTCTGTGTCTGCTCCCTGTTTTAAGATGCAGCCTTGGAGGAGGTCATTCTGCCGAGGCTCAAGTTGGTATCATGTGACAATTACATTAGTGACAATTACATTTGTTACATTACACTGGATGGAGATTTGTCCTGCAAAGTAGGCATAACAGAAGGAGGTTCTGTGCTGTCATTCGGCCTCTGGGCAGGGAGAAAGCAGGGGATGATGCTTGAGGGTTCCATCCAACCGCGGTGACACCAAAAGTGTCAGAATTTTTTATAGCGGTACCACCAGTACATCCTGTATAAATTGTTTCCCTGATCACCAAATCTTAGTTCTGATCTGGCCATCAAGAATGCTGATTGTAAAGCAATAATATAAAACGTAAGGCACACTGATTAGTAATGGGGATTTCAAAAAATGCCCTGGCTTCCAATTAAATTTCTGCTAAGTTTTTCATAATTTTTCCCTTTGCCATTTGTTCCCTCTCCTCCTTTTTGCTCGGTCGCGCTTAATATTGAAATGCTTCCACAGGACTCTTGAATTTAAAAATAAATCAATTTTCTTCATCCAGCCATTTAACAAGAATTTAATTTTTTAAGGGAGATTCTGCATTTTATTTATCTTTCCAGCTCTGTTTTGCTAATTTGGACTGTCCACTTCTACCCTACATCTTGTCCCTTTTCTGTTAGCTCTGTTTTGGGTTTTTTCTCCTGAAGGATACAGTTGTGGACTTTCTATCCCACAAATCTGCTCTAGCATTTATTTCCTTTTGGTGAGGCCTTGCATGGACTAAATTGGACTTGTTGTGTTTTCAGAATCAGCTCTTTAAAAAAAACTCTTTACAGTGCATTTCCATATCATACAGAACGAATGGCTGGCTGCCGGAAAGAAAAAAAAATGGTTTACATTCCATGCTAGTCACATTCATTGCATTATTTTTGATTTGACTCCAAGACTTCTGCTCTGCGCCTACAGACTGATGGAAAGAATGGCGTTTTTGTTGAATGCTCACAGCACTCGATGTGCAGGTACTACATTCGAGTTAAATGATGAGGGCCCTGATAATGTAGAACTTTTTGTGGGTCTTTTGCATGAAAGTGTCTGAAGGATCAGAAGGTTCTTGTGGGATTGTGTTAACAGGACAAATGTGTGATCTGCCCTCGCAACAGACAGTTCCTATATCTGCCCTGTATATATACTTATATATCCCTTTTCAGTTTCTTTGTTATTCAGTCCCATACCCCTGATTTAAGAATCCTATGATAAAAGATATAGATTATTTCCATCAGTCTCCATCTCAGAGTGGATAATAATTTTCCCTACCATGGCTGTTTGACTTGTAAGGCCAACCCCGATAGACATTCAAGTTTGCCCATCGAAGAGACCCACAAACACAACGAGAACGTACAGCATCTCTAGTTGAAATTAAGTCCAAGACTCTAGCTTTTCAGGGTTAGGTACAAACCACCAAGGAGCCTCCCTTTTATGTTTCAAGCACAGTATTAGGCAATGCAAAGGAGCTTCTGAGTGGTTACTATAGCAATAATAGATGGATGCCGTTTTTTATTCCCAAATGTATGTGTTGCATATAGCAACCATAAGCTCCCAATCATGTTCTTGAACTGTGGCAAGGCAGTGGAGACCGAGGCCCACACAGCTCACATCAGTCTACTTGTGATTTATTTTATGTTTTTAAGTGTTTCTTATAAAATATTATTTCACATTCAGGGCAAAGTGACCCTCTTTCTAGTAACTATAACCTTTCCCCTCCTGATAGTTTTATTATTTTCCCCCCGTGCTGCCCTGTTGCTCCATTGGAGTGGGGAATCTAAAACTTGTGTAAGCTCCATGTCGGATGATGTCAGAGCTCTCACAAGGCTAACTTCTTTCTCCTCCTGGGTTGGTGACGGTTTTCAGTTTTCAGGTCTGGTGATTGTCTATTCAGGCCTGGATACTGCATCCTGTGAGGAGGTCTCATGCTTCCTCCACACCATAAATCACTGGGTTTTTAATGAGGGATCTGTATGGAACTAAACTTCCATGTGTGGTCTGAGCGTTATTAAACGTTCAATCTCTGGTAAGCTTTGGAGGATGAAAGCAAGAAGGTTTTTATGTGCAATAAGAGACTAGTTATAAGGCCCTGCTTATGTTGCCCCTATTAATAGACTCACCATGCATCCACCAGTGCTGGACATCCTGCCTCACCTGGCTTTTACTTCAGACACTTTTACAAAAGGCCCAATATTCTTCAGTGTTTTTTTTTTTCTTCACTTTTTACAGGAAAAAAGTTCCCACGCTGTAACAATGTGCAAATGCTGTCTGGACCAACAAAATGATCACTGTCACCTCCCAGATTCTTTAAATATATATATGTGTGTGGTTATATGTTTAGCTGCTGGTTCCACCAATAAGACTAAATATTAATGACTCCAAAGCCAGACCAGTAGCGCACAATGAGGTCATTTCTTTTTTTTTTTTTTTTTTTTTTCTTTTTTTTTTTGTACATTCAAAACTATTTCATGCTATTTATTTTATTTATTTTGCTGGAGAGCAAGCTTGGATGTGGAAAGCCGGAAGATACATTAAATGATTCTTCTCTTGTTTTTCACCTTTTTTTTGTATATTTTATCGTGTGCCATCTAATAGAACCTATTTTTAGCAATTGTACATATCATTAGGTGTGTATATGTAGGATGGTCAGATATGGCTTGTTGTTTTGAAATCTTATTTAAAGATCACCTGTCATACGTGCACACTGAGGCGGAAGCCATTTTGTCCCAGAGAAGGCAGCCTAGCAGTTTGTGTAAGTAGTTTCAAGTAAATGGAAAAGGATTGTTGCATGGACAAGATGGCTGCCAACCCTGAGCATGTGTTACATGTACTCCTTTAAAGGGTCTGTCCACCTGTAATGGTGGGTACCAGTAGGCTGGGTCACCCTCTGTGTTTTTCTTTTTATACCTTACAGTGATGCCAGTTCATGATCTGCCTGCCAGGCTTTACAGCTCTACCCACCGCATTGTGGAGTCTCAGCAGACAAGCTCCCTTAATATATCCACAGCTTGTAGGTGGAGCTGAGAACCTGCAGAGATCGCACCATCAGAATACCTGACAGATACAGAAAGTCAGATGATTCAGCACACTGGACCCCAAGTGGACTGACCCTTAAAAATCCTAAAAGCTATGTATTTGTTTTCTGGTTATTGGGTAATTCTAAGGAGCCCTGATTTCTATTTCGATTGGTGTATTAATTGGTTTTAACTGTAAAATTTATCATTTGTATTTTCTTACTTTAGTTTAGACTTCTACGTATTCCTAAAAGTAACAAATGCATTTAGCAATGTAACATACAATGTAATTTTGTTTAATGCATTTCATTGCCCCATTTTGTCACAACTCATAATACACTAGTGCGAAGACTCTGGAAGATGGCATTCCCTGACTTTCTGGGCTGATTAGTTCCAGGGCATCGTTCACAGATGACCAATGAAGTTGTTCAACCTAACTAATATGTAGCCAAGGAGTCAGAGTGGTAGCTTTTATGCTTATCACTAATCTGTCAAAACACATTAGTGATAAGCATAAAAGCTGCCACTCTGACTCCTTGGCTACATATTAGTTAGGTTGAACAACTTCATTGGTCATCTGTGAACGATGCCATGGAACTAATCAGCCCAGAAAGTCAGGGAATGCCATCTTCCAGAGTCTTCACACTAGTATATTATGAGTAAATGTACATAAGTCCCATAGAGCAGTAGAGGATGCACAGTATTGGATATCAGTGTAGCTGTAGTGTGGACTACCTGTCGTAGGTCTTTTTTTATTTATTTTTTACTTCATAAAACTCTCTGTTCCCTTTTAAGCCCAACTGACCTAAATCCAGGTCTTCTCTACACTACAGAGAATTTAGGGCCTGTTCCCATCAGCGAGTCAAATGGGCCCTTATAGGTGGTAGTATATAATTGGCTGTCCTGTTTATTTTGGACCTGTAAGAAGGGACCCATGTTTTAAAAACTGGTAGGATTGTTTGGAGAGAATTCAGCAAAAGATGCATTGAAAATATAATTTGTCATCCACACAACCTCCCTTTTTAAGTGATTTGACAATTGTAATCTGTGGATAAACATTCTCAGGTCCAGTTCGCTGTGCTTAGAGATTATTAATGTACACCCTACCTGTGAACACGCCTGCCTTTGACAGCTGCAAGTCCAACAGTTGATAACCAGTCAGCTTGGTTTCTGATCAGCGTGCCAGCCAATCATGGTGACCACATGCAAGGATGTTTGTTTTTCAGACAAGCTTCTCCAGCATGCATCTGGCACTGTGCCTCTCTCCCTGTGCATTTGCTAGGCACAGAGAAAGTATATAAGAAATAATGATTTTTAGTAAAAAAAAATTGCCTCAGCGGCTCCCTAGAATTACCATAACCTTTGTTTCAGGTTGTTGTTTCTGCCTGTGTTCGACAAGTCTCCGGCACCGAGTCTTTTATCCGAAGGTACATCCACACTTTTAGTAATGCTCACAGATTGCCCCATGATATGTTGCTGTACATACTTTCAAGTCACTGACTTACCAGTGATCATTCAGGTTGGAAATGTTTGGGGGTAATGTATAAAAGTGGTGTATAAATTATAATAAAGACCATATTTATAAATGTTTACATTGTGTCCATTAAACCACTTTTTAAAATGCAACTGTCAATTTTAAAATCTTTCTTAATATGTTGGTTCTAGAAATGTTTTCTTCCCATTAGCAATTTTTTTTCTCCTTTTAAGTAACTTAAAATGAAAGTGTTTCTTACTCTACATACTGTTGCATGCCTTTAAAGTGGTTGTAAACCCTTACAGACCACTTTAACCTACAGGTAAGCCTAGATTAAGGCTTACCTGTAGGTGCAAGAAATATCACCTTAACCTACACGGAGTCAATGGCTTGGTATTTTGAACAGCTATTTTTTTTTTTTTTTTTTTTTATAAGAGAAATTCCCAAAACATGGCCTGTTGGGGGTACTTGAAGACAGGGTTGAGAACTACTGCTGTAAACCAACAGTGTACAGAACATCTCCAAAATGCCATATTACTTAGCATTTTGCCAAAAATTACAGAACATGTAGATCAAAAATATAAGGTAAAATTCAATAACATTAAATTACAATATGGCTTGCGTAGCAATTGCAATTTAATTTTTTTATTTGCTAGATTTTTTGCAAAAGTGGAGTTATCCTTTTAAGGTGGTTATAAACCTCAAACATGAAATATGAACCCATATCCCTCTATAGCAGCCCTCAATAAATGGCGGAACGTGGTCTGCACATGGCGCAAGTGCTGCGACTGTCAGCCCAACAGACTAAAGTGCCAGATCGCTGCTGCTCAGTCATTGGTTGTTGGGACCATGGGCATCCCATTAACCATTGATTTAGCGTTTGTGCCCCTACCCCCCTGCTATCGCTCCTGGTTCTCACTCCCTGCCCACTTGTAATGTCAGGTGTGCACCCCATCCCTTCAGCTAGGTTCTCCGCGTAGCTCGCTGCCTCTGCCTGCTCCTGCTTCCTGGCTGTCCTCAAAGTATGGTGTGTGGGTATGTCAGATTTGCAGGGGATCTCTGACCATACAATTAATTTCTTATAAACAAAATGAGCTTAACCATTTGTGTGATTACACCCACCAAACTGTCTAATATCAATAAACAGATCCGTTCAACATGCTGGAAAGTATGCAAATCTTTCAGCCTTCTGTGTGATATCCACTCTGTGATACACTTCGCTCCTCCTCCGGTGCTCCACTCCAGTTGTACTTTTAACTTAAAATGGTTGTAAACCCTCACATATACCCAGTTAAGTGACTGGCCTCAGGTGATACACAGAGATGAAATAAAACCACCTAGTTGTACCTGTTTATCTGCAGTCTTATCTTTACATGCGTTTAAAGTCCAGACTTGCTAAAGCTTGTCTGAGCATTCAACAAATTGGGGCTCTGCAGAGCTCAGTGAGGAGAGGTCTGAGAGCTGATTGGTAGAAAGGGACACACCTCTTCACACAGGAACAGAGCTGAGGCTGTCAATCTGCTGGAGAACCCTCCCCTGTCACCTTTTTTTCCTCTGTGTCAGGAAAACTTGTGAGAAGTGATTCATGCTGATAGTGGAGGAACAAAGCATCAGACAGAAATTGCACTTAGTGCTCCTAATTGAGACCATTACTCACTATAGAAGTATATGTTTTATTCATATTTTATGTCTGAAGTTTACAACCACTTTAAATGTATAACCTGTACATTATAGAGGTCATATACAACCTTCTTCCGTGGTCTAGGGATCTCAACCAAAGTCCACTTCCTCTTAGTCACTAAAGGCAAGCAAAAATAAACTACATAGAAAAATTACTTTTATTAAAACCTTAAAATGACACTCGCATTCATCAGTGCATCATTCCTCAGTGCACATAGGTAAAGCACATCAATAAAAGCACTTCTGCGCAATGTGCAGCATGTAGTGGTACATAAACTTGCACTTCCAATTACTTCTACATTTAAGATGACTTCATCCACTTCCGCTCAATGCATTGGGTCACGTGACTTCTTCAGGAAATCCGGATTGGGTAACAGCATCTATCTTTCAGAACCCTTGGGTTACTAGAGTTACTCTGATGCCATTTTATTGATTTCACCAATTTCCTGCACAATTAATATGTATGCTAATTAGACCATTTAATAATTGGCATCCTTTTTTTTTTTTTTTTTTATAACTCTTGGGTAATTAAATGAAAAATTGTGAACCTCCTAATTTGGGATTTTTAAGGCAATAAAGATTTTTTAGAACAAAATTCTGTATAGGAAAAATGTATTGGGTATATAAAGAATAGATAGAAATATTCAACATGTTGCTATATGATGCAAAAATTAAAAACAATGCATGATGTATTGGAGAAAACTTTGAAGTGGTATTTCCCAACTACTTGCTATGTAGCCATCAGTACAACATAAAATGGTCACAAGTAGAGGGATATCAACGCGTTTCGAATAATTGCATAAGCAGAATCTTCCTCAGGGATTAATACCACTTCTGAAAATACAAATTATAACATTTTAGAATTCATATTAATATCATACGGAATGCACATCCACAGTGGCTGCAAACCTATAACCTGAACACTTACATTCCAAATACATATTTGAAAAAACATAACCGAAGCATTCCCCATATCTTGGTGGAGAAAACGCCAAAATCTGCATAAAATGCCCTTCACCCTGGAAAGATATATTAAGGAAAACATCAATCCGATTCGATTGAGGGTTCAAATATTCCCTATTTTAGAACAGATTACTAAAAAAAATTGGGAAAGTAAACTTCATTAAATTTCTTGATCAATCATTATGTTGTTGCAGAATGAATATCAGCAACAACTGGTTATTATGGACAAGGAAAAGGTATTCTCTGTATACTAGACTTTCTTCACTGAAGGGGCATGAGAAATATGCCAATTCGGAGAAAAAACTTAAAGAGCATTTGGAGGCCTTTGGCAAATCCATACTCCTAAAAAAAAAAAAAAAAGAAAAAATATACTGGAGAGACAAAAATGCATTCAGTAAAGGCCGAGCATACAGATGGAACCAAGATAAAAAAAAAATCACAAAAGAGCCGAAAAAATATGGGTCAAGCGAGCGCTACTAAAAATGATTATTCATCAGATACGCCCTCTAATTCTTCCTCTTAAGTCTCCTCCCACACAGGCCGTCTCTTTGGGAAGAGAAAGGGCCCTTTTTCCTAAACTGCACAAAATGGAAGAAATCCAACAGTCTAATAAGTGCACCACGGAAATTCAACATATGGAAACATCACGTGGTGGTAAAGGTGGTGGGTACAATACTATGAGAAATGGTGCACCTGACGGAAATATATAAAATTCTATTTCAACACGAGGTAAAACCAAGAGGAGAGACCTTGGAGCTATTCCAAGGACACAGTAAACTCAACTAGATGTTTTTGTTTTTTTTAGACAAAATGAATGGACCCCAATCACCCTTGACACAAACCGGAATAGAGCCCTTGGCAATCAAAACTACATATGTGGATTGAATGTCATTAATCTGTCCTCTCATATATTGAAACAGGCAGAGCAGGATGTACTTTTATTGGGTCTATCCTTCTGTCCAAACAGCAGCATAGACCATTTTGAAACCATTAAAGACATGGTTACATAGTCAGGTTGAAAAAAGACAAAGTCCATCCAGTTCAACCATAAATAAATAAATATCGTACAATCCCATATACCCAATTCTATACCCACAGTTGATCCAGAGGAAGGCAAAAAACCCCAGCAGAGCATGATCCAATTTGCTACAGCAGGGGAAAAAATTCCTCCCTGATTCCCCGAGAGGCAATCGGATTTACCCTGGATCAACTTTACCTATAAATGTTAGTACTCAGTTATATTATGTGCATTTAGGAAAGTATCCAGGCCTTTCTTAAAGCAATCTACTGAGCTGGCCAGAACCACCTCTGGAGGGAGTCTGTTCCACATTTTCACAGCTTTTACTGTGAAGAAACCTTTCCGTATTTGGAGATGAAATATTTTTTCCTCTAAACGTAAAGAGTGCCCCCTTGTCTTTTGTGTTGACCGTAAAGTGAATAACTCAACACCAAGTTCACTATATGGACCCCTTATATATTTGTACATGTTAATCATATCCCCCCCCCCTTATTCTCCTCTTCTCAAGAGTGAATAAAATTCAGTTCCTCTAATCTTTCCTCATAGCTGAGCTCTTCCATGCCTCTTATCAGTTTGGTTGCCCTTCTCTGCACTTTCTCCAATATCCTTTTTGAGAACTGGTGCCCAAAATTGAACTGCATATTCCAGATGTGGTCTTACTAATGATTTGAACAGGGGCAAAATTCTCTCTCTCTCTCTCTCAAGGACTTTGCTCGCTTTGGAAACCACAGCTTGGCATTGCATGGCATTATTGAGCTTATGATCTACCAAAACCCCCAGATCCTTCTCCACTATGGATCCCCCCAGTTGTACTCCCCCTAGTATGTATGATGCATTCATATTCTTAGCCCCCAAGTGCATAACTTTACATTTATCAACATTAACCCTCACCTGCCACATAGTCGCCCAATTAGACAGAGCATTGAGGTCGGTTTGTAAATTGGCGACATCCTGTGTTATTGAACTGCATAGCTTGGTGTCCTCTGCAAAGACAGAAGTGTTACTTTTGATCCCAGACCCAATATCATTTATAAAGATATTAAAAAGTAAAGGTCCCAGCACTGAACCTTTGGGTACACCACTGAGAACCTTAGACCATTCAGAGTAAGAATCATTAACCACTGCTCTGAATTCTGTCTTTTAGCCAGTTTTTTATCCATTTACAAACTGATATTTCCAATCCTGTAGAATTTACCACATGAGCCGTGTGTGCGGAACTGTATCGAACGCTTTTGCAAAATCCAAGTATACCATGTCCACCGCCACCCTTCTGTCCAAGGTTTTACTTACCTCTTCATAAAAAATCAGGTTTGTCTGACAACTTCTGTCTTTCATGAATCCATGCTGTCTGTTGCTTAAATTTGTTTTTTTCCAGCAAGAACTCATCTATGTGGTCTTTTATTAATCTCAGGTGCATCAACTTATTTGCTAGAAAACTATTATTTAAAAGTATGTATGCCAAACTACCAAGGCGGTAGAGGTGACTCCTAACCTTAGAGCAGCGAACTTTAGGGCTCTTCGAGACCTTAATCTGTTGCTACAGGAAAATGAGTTCCTAGATATGTGGGAGGATGATCTGGACAGTGAGGAAAGTAAAGAGACGAGGGATAACCCATTTAAAAAATTTAAGAGGAAGTCACTCAGATTTCCTCCTTTTAAATCCGAATCCAGCAATAGCGCTCTTTTTAAGACAAACCACCAAGGAGCTAGAAGTATTGAAAAACGGAGGGGCGCATGCGCGAAGCCGCCTGAGGTAGTCATGTCTGCCTGAGCGCTCCGCACCGACCGGGACACAAACGGCCAATAATCTGGGTCTAAGCTGGTAATATACATAACTTGGTATATAAAGAAAGAAAATACTGCGCTAATCTAAAATAGTGAATAAAAATAAATATAAAGCTGCTACATAAAATGTGACTAAAATTAATAAACATGGAATGAAGATGTAGCGCTAAGTGAAAAAATGAAGCCCAATAATTTGGGCCTCCAATCAAACCAAAGTGATAAATAATATCAATATAATGAGTCCATACAGTGTCCATAGAAAATTTTCATGTAGTGAAGAAAGAACATGTAGCACTGAAGGGTCATCACATAACTCTTGTAGAAAAAGAGAGGTAGAATACTCTTACCGGAACATTAGACCTGTGGTTTAGGCAGGTCAAATAGGCATACGAAATCCCAGTGGCACTCCTCATCAGTTAGTCTGGAAACTGGATCAGATGGGTCCCCAATGTAGACTGTCCGGTAGGCTCCCCGATTTGACAGCAGACTCTGGGTTTCACACCGATCCAGGTGGTCCTCCGATGGAACTGGAACCGCCACTTTAGCAAGAAGACTCTTTACCACGGTGAATATTAGTAACCAGTGGCCAAAGGAAGCTATTACTTGACCAACCACCCATGTGAGGAGAAAAGAAGGGAAGGAATGCTCCAATGATGCAGGTCAATGAGGGTTTATTCAACCAACATAAAAGTGATCACAAACAATAAAAACGTTTAAAAAGGGGCAGTGAATGAGGTAGTGTACCAAGCCATACGCGTTTCAAACAAATGTTCTTCAACAGGGGCATCAACCAACCTCTTCCACTGCAGAAATATATATAGTGAACAAATACAATCTAACAAGGTTCTCAACCAATCAGACAGATAATTGATTACAACATATGATTGGGTAAACAGCTCACCAGATCCAAGGTGGGTAGTCTCCACCTCCAGGTCAACCTACCACGTTCGCTATACGGTTCGCACCTCCCAGGAAGCAAACCATGATAGGCCGAGCTGGAGATGGACCCAAGCGACTGCCAATAACCTTTGTTCAAAAAGCCCGCCATGAGAAAGTCGGTTGGAGACGACGTGCGGTGTTCAACGCCCACACCATCTCAACGCCCACCCAAACATGCCATGCAGCAGTATACATAATAAATAATATGCAGTATATAAAAACAAATATGTGTGGCTAAAACGCCACTTACATACACGGTACAACTCGCACTGTATCCAATCCGGGACAAATAGTATCATGCAAACGATGAGTAGAAACAGGAAGTGTCATGTAACCAAAGCGAGGCTTGGAAAGCCTCGCTTCCTGTATGTAAAACACACTCATCTGTCACTAAAAAGTCTACCAAGCCTCTCTCTCACAAAGAGGCCTGGAGCGCATGGGCACTCTACGATGAGTAGAAACAGGAAGTGTCATGTAACCAAAGTGAGGCTTGGAAAGCCTTGCTTCCTGTATATAAACACTCATCTGTGAGAGAGAGGCTTGGCAGACGTTTTAGTGACAAAGAGGCCTGGAGCGCATAGACACCACCAAATAATATCAAACAGGCTAAAAAGACCTTAAAGTAACAGCACCATCTTGTGGTAAATAAAGAAAAGTGCTGGAATAAAATTATCTAAAAGTCTACCAGGTCAATGGATCAGTAGACAGTACATAAAATAACCTAAACACCAAAATAAACTACAAATATGGGGAGCACTTAAGACACCCTAGAGAAAATAAATAAAAAATGGACCAGAACCTAAAAGAGGGCGCACACAAAGCCAAATACAAGGAGATTCGCATACGCACACATAGCGAAAAATCTTATTAATCCACGGAAAGAAGGGAAGGGCACTCAAGCCTTATTGATGAATGAATTGATATCCCATTCAACATTCATTCCGTGGGGGGCATAGGTGCGAAGCTCATAGATCCAGTACGTTTCAAGTCGGGATACTCCCCGAATCCTAGATTCTCCTCTCCAATGTGAAACGTACTGATCTATGGCTAAAAACTGAGTGCCTGTGTGGTCTCGATCATGGTGTTCAAGATAGTGTCGCGGGACACTATGATTGGTTTTCCCATTTTTTATGTTGGCAATATGCTCATTCACCCTTATAGTGAAGTTTCGGATCGTACGTCCCACATATTGTTTTTTGCACGGGCATGTCAGCAAGTAAACAATGTATTGCGTGGCGCAAGTAGTGAAACACTTCATATGGTAAGTCTTAAGTGTAGCCGTAGACTGGAAGGTCTCACTCTTGCGTCTCCCACTAATGTTATGTGCGCAAACATTGCACTTGCGACACGGAAAATAGCCCTTGCAATTTTGAAAAAAAGAGATACGTTTAGGAGGGTCTATAACATTTGGTGCGATGTCACCCTGGACAGACCGGGCACCTCTAAAGATCACCCCTGCCCGTTCAGGTAGCACCGCACCTAAAAGTGCATCGCTTCTAAGGACATTCCAGTGTTTCCTCAGTATTTCTTTTACCTGGCGAGACTGCACAGAGTAAGTAGTGAAGAAAGACCACTTAAACTTCTCATTGGTAGCTTTGGGGGGACCAACCACAAGTAGGGAGTCCCGATCGATCCGCTGGATCCGATCGATCTCCTCATCGAGATCTCCGGGTGAATAGCCTTTATCGATAAAACGGCCCCTCAGGACAGCTGCTTGTAAAACAAAATCACTGACTTTAGAGCAGTTCTTCCGCAACCGGAGGAACTGGCTCTTTGGCACTGACTTAAGCCATTGTGAATGATGGCAGCTGTCTCGAGGGATGTAACCGTTACGATCGGTAGGCTTGAAAAACGTAGAGAATTCCAACCGGTTGTCAACCACTTTGATTTCCAAATCCAAAAAATGGACTGATGTAGAACTAGCTTCATGGCTCAGCCTAATACCACATTCGTTGGCGTTAAGCGAAACCATAAAATCATCTAGAGATGCTTGGCTGCCATTCCATACGAGGAGGATGTCATCTATATAACGAACCCAGAGAACCAATTCTGGTCTCCTATGGGCATAGATGACATCCTCCTCCCACTTGGCCATGAATAAATTGGCCAGGCTGGGGGCAAATTTTGCCCCCATCGCAACACCCTTGGTTTGTAGATAGAAACTGTTCTGAAACCAAAAGTAATTGTGGGTAGTAGCGAATCTCAGAAGTTGCATGATGAAATTACGCTGCACATTGGGTATGCTAACACTCTGAGACAGGTAATATTCAACAGCCTCGAATCCCAAATCATGGGGTATACATGTGTAGAGGGCAGCCACATCCGCAGTGGCCAGAATCATGCCATTCCGGAAGTCCACTGTTTGTAGCAACCTGATGGTATCACCTGTGTCCTTCAAAGAGGAAGGCATGACCCTGACCAAAGGCTGAAGATGAAAGTCAATATATTTTCCTATTCTAGCAGTAATCGAGTCTATCCCACTAACTATAGGACGACCAGGGGGATTCACTGGGTCCTTATGAACCTTAGGCAGGTAATAGATAGCGGGAATCCTCGGTGCTACCGGAATCGGAAAACCTTTTTCCTTCTTGTCCAAAATGGACAACGCAAAACCCTCATCCACTAGTTCCACAAGAGCTTTCTTATATTTCAAGGTTGGGTCTGATGGAATGACCTTATAGGTATCTGTATCACCAAGAATCTTTTTTTAATTTCCCTGATATACATACTCTTATCAAGCACGACAATGGCACCCCCTTTGTCTGCTGGACGGATGATTAAATCCTTTTGTTCACATAATTGTTTCAAACCTAATTTAATCTTAGGATTTGTGTGCGTCCTCTTAGGTGGTAACTTCTCCAAGTCCTGGAGCACCAGGTTGCGAAAAACGTTAATCGCAGGTGCTACAAAACCAGGAGGATTGAATAGGGAAGGATTCGACAACCCAGTGTGTACATTTGTGTCCATGGGGGTGGGAACAGCAATGGAGGCTTTGGATGGGTTCAAGAAGTGTCTCTGTATATTGAGCTTACGAACAAACTTATGGACATCAATAAAGGTAGAGAACCTATTCATGTTCTGTGGAGGAACATATTTAAGTTCCTTGTCTAAGACCAGGTTCTCTTCGCCCGTTAGGTTTGTTGAGCTCAAATTAAAGACACCCGAGCCTATCTTGTTCTGGGCCTTTTTGCTCTGGACCCTCCAACCTCCTCTGACACCTCTTTTCCTTCTGGGCTTCCAAGGTAGTCTGGAACCGCCCTGTGAAAACCCGAAGGATGGGATGGGCCGGAGGGGTATTGGTTATAGTTGTATGGGGACCTGGACAACAGATCAATGTCTCGGTCATTATAGGAATCATAGTACTCCTCCCTCGTATAATCATCATAGAAGATTCGCCTTAGGGGCGAATTGGCATGATTACCACGAAGCCCCAAGGCGTGGTGGACATGATGGTCAATTCCGGACCCCTTCTCGCCCCTACAATAGGCCTCTTCCCTTCTATGATGATTATACGAGGGAGGAGTACTATGATTCCTATAATGACCGAGACAGAGACATTGATCTGTTTTCCAGGTCCCCATACAACTATAACCAATACCCCTCCGGCCCATCCCATCCTTCGGGGACGTACGATCCGAACCTTCACTATAAGGGTGAATGAGCATATTGCCAACATAAAAAATGGGAAAACCAATCATAGTGTCCCGCGACACTATCTTGAACACCATGATCGAGACCCCACAGGCACTCAGTTTTTAGCCATAGATCAGTACGTTTCACATTGGAGGGGAGAATCTAGGATTCGGGGAGTATCCCGACTTGAAACGTACTGGATCTATGAGCTTCGCACCTATGCCCCCCACGGAATGAATGTTGAATGGGATATCAATTCATTCATCAATAAGGCTTGAGTGCCCTTCCCTTCTTTCCGTGGATTAATAAGATTTTTCGCTATGTGTGCGTATGCGAATCTCCTTGTATTTGGCTTTGTGTGCGCCCTCTTTTAGGTTCTGGTCCTTTTTTTTTTTTTTTCTCTAGGGTGTCTTAAGTGCTCCCCATATTTGTAGTTTATTTTGGTGTTTAGGTTATTTTATGTACTGTCTACTGATCCATTGACCTGGTAGACTTTTAGATAATTTTATTCCAGCACTTTTCTTTATTTACCACAAGATGGTGCTGTTACTTTAAGGTCTTTTTAGCCTGTTTGATATTACTTGGTGGTGTCTATGCGCTCCAGGCCTCTTTGTGAGAGAGAGGCTTGGCAGACTTTTTAGTGACAGATGAGTGTTTTACATACAGGAAGCGACGCTTTCCAAGCCTCGCTTTGGTTACATGACACTTCCTGTTTCTACTCATCGTAGAGTGCCCATGCGCTCCAGGCCTCTTTGGGAGAGAGAGGCTTGGTAGACTTTTTAGTGACAGGTGAGTGTTTTACATACAGGAAGCGAGGCTTTCCAAGCCTCGCTTTGGTTACATGACACTTCCTGTTTCTACTCATTGTTTGCATGATACTATTTGTCCCGGATTGGATACAGTGCGAGTTGTACCGTGTATGTAAGTGGCGTTTTAGCCACACATATTTGTTTTTATATATTGCATATTATTTATTATGTATATTGCTGCATGGCATGTTTGGGTGGGCGTTGAGATGTGGTGTGGGCGTTGAACACCGCACGTTGTCTCCAACCGACTTTCTCATGGCGGGCTTTTTGAACAAAGGTTATTGGCAGTCGCTTGGGTCCATCTCCAGCTCGGCCTATCATGGTTTGCTTCCTGGGAGGTGCGAACCGTATAGCGAACGTGGTAGGTTGACCTGGAGGTGGAGACTACCCACCTTGGATCTGGTGAGCTGTTTACCCAATCATATGTTGTAATCAATTATCTGTCTGATTGGTTGAGAACCTTGTTAGATTGTATTTGTTCACTATATATATTTCTGCAGTGGAAGAGGTTGGTTGATGCCCCTGTTGAAGAACATTTGTTCGAAACGCGTAGGGCTTGGTACACTACCTCATTCACTGCCCCTTTTTAAACGTTTTTATTGTTTGTGATCACTTTTATGTTGGTTGAATAAACCCTCATTGACCTGCATCATTGGAGCATTCCTTCCCTTCTTTTCACCTCACATGGGTGGTTGGTCAAGTAATAGCTTCCTTTGGCCACTGGTTACTAATATTCACCGTGGTAAAAAGTCTCCTTGCTAAAGTGGCGGTTCCAGTTCCATCGGAGGACCACCTGGATCGGTGTGAAACCCAGAGTCTGCTGTCAAGTCGGGGAGCCTACCGGACAGTCTACATTGGGGACCCATCTGATCCAGTTTCCAGACTAACTGATGAGGAGTGCCACTGGGATTTCGTATGCCTATTTGACCTGCCTAAACCACAGGTCTAATGTTCCGGTAAGAGTATTCTACCTCTCTTTTTCTACAAGAGTTATGTGATGACCCTTCAGTGCTACATGTTCTTTCTTCACTACATGAACATTTTCTATGGACACTGTATGGACTCATTATATTGATATTATTTTTTTTACAAGAAGAAACATTTTTTTTATTTAGATCTTTACAGTACAAGCGATGCAAACACACATTCCTTTACATGAAGGACAACAGTCAGTAACTTAGAAAACAACAACAGTATTGACCACAGGATGGATGAGAATAAGGTCCAAGGAGCTTCCAATGTTAGGTCAGGAGGTATACATTACAACATATTAAGTCAGAATGGTCGATTTAGGGGGAGAGGGAGAGGGGGGGAAGGGGGGAGGGAGGGAAGAGAAGGAACTTCAAGTAACTGGATGTATAACATAACAGAACTGGTCATCAACTCACAGGAAAACCAATCTATGGATTCAGGGCTGTGGTGCATCCCCAGCCACCCCATCCCGTGCGTCCCCCAGGGGTCCTTCACCCCAGGCATCTATCCATCCCGACCATATTTTATCAAATTTGTTGGGGCAATTCCGATTAAGGTTGGTAAGTTTGTATAGTGGTAGCGCGGAGTTCACAACCGTACGCCACATAGAAACTGTAGGAGGCGCAGCATCTTTCCAGTGAAGGAATATCACCTTTCGTGCATAGAAGGTGGCATAGCCCAGAAACAGCCTGGTATACTTGCCCCGGACCGCTGCCCCGAAGACGTTAAGCAGTAATGCCCGAGAATCAGGTCCCATGTCTAGGGACGTGACTCCATTGAGGCTGTCCACAACCCCCGTCCAGTAATCCACCAGACGTGGGCAAGACCAAATCATATGTAGGAAGGAGGCAGCCCGCAGGTCACACCGAGGACAACTCACCGGAGTCTCCGGGTTCATAAGAGTCAGTAGTTTTGGAGTGAAGTAGGCCCTGTGGAGGAACTTAACCTGCAAAAATCTGTCTTTGGCCGAGATCATGTTCGTCACAAATGAGGATAGGGTGGCCTCCCATTCCTCCTCCGTCAGGTCAGGGATGTCCCCCCTCCATTTACTCATGGCCTTTTCAAGCTTTCCAGTGGGGCTTACGGACAAGCAGAAGTATAGGGAGGATAGGGGTTTATCTATGACCTTGGCAGTAAGGAGTCTCTCCACAGAGTCCGACCCGAGGGCAATGAAAGGTGGGAATTGCTTATTGTATGCATGGCGCAGTTGGTAATATCGAAACAACATCCAGCCTGGCAACTTATAGGCCTCTCTAAGGTCGTGGAACGCGCGTAATTTACCTCCGGCGACTATGTGTTTAAGGTTCACTATGCCCTTCTTTGCCCAAACCTGGGGGTCCGGGACCGTGTTCAAGTGTGGAAGGGTGGGATTACCCCATAGGGGGAGGTGGGGGGAGTATGTGTCAGGGGAGCTATTACGTGCGCTAGCCCTGCGCCACACCAATATCGTCGTTCGCATTAGTTCAGTAAGGCCTGGGTGAGATTTCGGACCCCTGAATACCAAGTTGCTGAGGGAGGAGTACGAACCCATAATCGCTGCTTCAAGGGTCACCGCGGGGTTGTCCTTAGCCTGAGAGAACCACCACCTGACTGTCACCAAGACCGCCGCCCAAAAATACACCTGGAAGTCCGGTAGGGACAAGCCACCTCGCGCAATGGGGAGCTGTAAGGTGGAGATGGCCAACCGTGGAGGTCTACCATTCAATGTGGCGAAAAATGAGGCCGGGGGGGATCAATGGGGAATTACGAAAAAAGTATAGGAATTTAGGAAGGTATACCATTTTTACCAGGTTGACCCTACCCACCCGTGAAAGAGGGAGTGATCTCCAGGCTGCGCATCTCCGCGAGAAGGTCTTCAGCAGTGGCATGAGGTTCAAGTCTATGTATGAGGACAGGGGCGCCTTAATCAGTATCCCGAGATATTTGAATTCCAACGTCCAGTTTAAGAGGATACCCGTGGGGGGGCGAGGTCCCGACAGATGGAGTGAAAAGAGGAGTGATTTTCCCCAGTTTACCCTAATGCCAGAGAACGAGCCAAACACATCCACAATGTGCAGGGCCGGTGGGAGGGAAGAGACGTCCTTAAGGAACAGGAGGGTATTGTCGGCATATAGGGATATTTTGTCCGTGACCACCCCCACCGGGATGCCCTCAACCTGGGGAGCCGCCCTAATACGTGCCGCCATGGGTTCCATGGCCAGCGCAAACAAGCCAGGGGAGAGTGGGCAGCCCTGCCTAGTGCCCCGGGACAGGGGGAACGGAGACGACAGCGAGTTGTTTGTGCGAATACGGGCCACGGGATCGCGGTAAAGTAGTTGGACCCATTTAATAAGTCGGGGGCCAAACCCGAATTTACGCAGGACGGCCCAGAGGTAGCGCCACTCCACCGAGTCAAACGCTTTTTCAGCATCTAGAGAGGCCACCACCCCCGGGCCTCCCCAGTCCGCTCTGGCAAGATGTGTGAGGAGCCGTCGTATATTGATATCAGTCCCCCGCCCTGGCATAAACCCAGATTGATCAGCGTGCACCAATGCCGTGATTACAACATTCAAGCGTGTGGCTAATACCTTGGCCAGTATCTTGGCATCGACATTTAGGAGAGATATCGGGCAATACGAGGAGCACTGGTCAGGGGCCTTGCCTGGTTTGAGAATGATTACTATAACTGCCTCAGCCATGGTCTGGGGGAGACATTCCCCCTCCTCAGCCTTTTGTAGCATAAGTTTAAATGCGGGAAGCAGCTCCTCCACATACGTCTTAAAGAGCTCGGCAGGGATGCCATCCGGGCCCGGCGTCTTGCCTCCCTGTAGGGAGGACACCGCCCGCCGAATCTCATCCAGCGTGATAGGGGCATCTAATGCATCTCTGTAGGCGGACGTCAAGCAAGGCAGCTCCGTCTCCTCCAGATATGACGTGAGCTCCTCATCCGTGCATGTCAGCCGGGAGCTGTACAGCTCCTGGTAGAAGGATGCAAAGCGGCCATTGATGGCGGCGGGATCGGTCAACAGTGACCCATCCGAGTCAGCTATTGCCGATAGCCACGCCAGCATACTACCCGTTTTCTCCCCATGTTCGAATATGCGCTGGGATTGGTGTAGTAGTTTAGTTTTGGTAGCGGATGTGCGGAGAAGAAGTACAGCTCTCAATGCGGTCTGAAAGTCAGAGTATACCCCGGGGTCTCCGGTGGCAGCGTATTCTGTCTCAAGTGTAGTCACCCTTGCCTCAGCCCTCTTTATATCCTCCCTCATGTCCCTGCGAGTCCTCCGGATATGCGTCTGCAGGCTGCCCCTAGAGAAGGCCTTGAATGCATCCCAAGACACGGTCAGGGGCACAGTAGGGTCCAGGTCTCGCCAGTATTGTACCACCTCAGAACGGTATGGCTCAGAGATCCTGGAGTCGGACAGCCAAAATCTGGACAACCTCCACAATCCCTCCCCCCGGAGCCGCGGACACGCTCAGCCTCAACTGCAGAGGAGCATGATCCGAGACACCCCGAGGAAGGATGGAGACGCCCCTGACCCTAGGGAGGACAGACCCCCCCACATAGGCCAGATCTATACGCGAAAATGTTTTATGGGAGGCCGAGTGACATGTGTAGGCCCGCTGATCAGGGTAGCGCCACCGCCACACATAATTCAAATTGAAGGCCTCTGCCCAGGAAGACAGGTCCGGAACCGGGCCAGCCACACCGGACAGCCTGTCCAGCCCAGGGTCCGGGACCAGGTTAAAATCACCCATGATCACCACATTATCCGTACCAAATACAACAATCTTAGAAACCAGCTGGTTGAGTAATCTTATGGAGGCCGGGGGGGCAGGTATAGACCCACCACCACCAGCTCCAACCTATCTATTACCGCATGCATTATGACATATCTCCCATCCGGGTCCAGCTCCAGCGCCAACAACCTAAAAGGCAGGGATTTGTGAACTAAAATGCTAACTCCCCGGGAGTAGTTGGTATGAGTGGAGTGATAGAGGTGTCCTACCCAGGAACGCTTCAGGCTTAAAAGTTTGCTGCCAGTTAAATGTGTCTCTTGAAGAATACATATCTGGGGGCGGTGAGCATTAAGGAACTGAAACACCAGTGACCTCTTTACAGAAGAATTGAGACCCCTAGTGTTCCACGAAATTATGGTGCACTCAGCCATATTCTCCCTGTGGCACTGATTTGAGCTGGAACAAGACCACCAGACCCTGGAGCCGGACCCGGACCATTACATAAATCAAAACACACCGACCCACACATCCCAAGTCACACTGTAAGCCATCGCTCGTAAAAATATAAGAAAATAGCAAAACATAACAGAACATTCCCAACCATACCCCCCACCCCGCCAGCCCCAGCCCCAGCCCCAACTTTGGGGAGGCTTAGGATCCCAACTCAGAACCCAGGCAAACACGCCTGCAATGGGGAAATGTGTGCGGAACGGCATCCACAGTCCAGCAATCAGATGATGTACAGTTAGTCTCTTGCCGGAGACCGGATCATATATATGGGTGCAGTCTCCCGGCAGCCGCCGTGGGCAGAAAAACTTAAACATTAACGTTGCATGAGCTGCCGAAGTTAGTGGCCCTGGCCGAAGCACGGGACGGGGGATATAAGAGAGGATCAGCAGTCACCCGGCCCTCTAATCAGAGCGCCCTCACCCATCCACGGGAGAAACCCTGGAGTAATGATCCCCAGCCCCTACAGTCTCCAAAGTAAAATGTTAGGGAACACACAGGATCTACCTTGGGGGGGGGGGGGGCACCGGCCAATATAGAAAGGAGGCACGTCCATAGGGCAGCAATTGGCATGGCTCATATAAAAAGGCACTTACAGAAAAAACAATTTGACCCCTCAGTAATAATAGTACTTATCCGCGGGGTAACGTGTCGATCCACCTGGAGGCCTCCTCGGGGGATGCAAAGAATCTCACCGATTCGCCGTCCTCTACTCGCAGCCTGGCCGGGAACAGCATGCTGTATTTAATGTGTTCGGCTCGAAGTTTGGCTCTCACTGCGTCATAGGATTTCCGTTGCTTCTGAGTTTCCAGCGAGTAGTCTGGGAAGATCAGGAGTTTGGCGTTCTCAAATCGCAGTTCCCCTTGGGCTCTCGCTTCCTTCATTACTGTATCACGATCACGGAAGTGAAGCAGCTTAAAGATGAAAGTACGGGGCGGTGTTCCCTGCGGTCCCCTTGTGGAGGGTATGCGGTGGGCTCTTTCCACCGTAAAGAATGGGGAAAAGCGAGCCGAGGGGAGGATAAGTTGTAGCAAGCGTTCAGCAAATGCCGTGGGGTCCACACCCTCAGGCCCTTCTGGAAGGCCCAGCACCCGCAAGTTGTTTCTCCTATTGCGATTCTCAGCATCTTCAGCTCGGGCCTCCAAGGCTCTAACTTTAGTTTTCAGGACATGCAGATCAGTCCCCTGGTCACGTACTGTGTCTTCTGTTTGGGAGACCCTCTGCTCCACTTCAGTCATGCGGCCACGGAGGGTATCAAAGTCTTTCCGGATGAACTCCACATGGGTCTGGATGTGATCCACTTTGTCCGTCAGAGCCGTGATGGCCTGCATCACGGCCTTAAAATCAGCTGCCGTGGCCGGCAGCCGGTCAGGAGCTTCAACCTGATTCTCCATCTGGGCAGGATAGGTAAGCAAGGCCGCGGCTGCGGCCCTGCCAGCGGCGTCCAATTTTGCTGCCTTTTTGCCTGTTTACCGCTGGGAGCTGCCTCTTCTCATACCCCAGGGATACTGTTGAGGTTGGGGGTACACAGGGGGGGTCTCTAGGAGTGGGTCTGCCCCTCGTACCTGCAGCGTTCAGCTCCTACTCCTGAGATAGGTCGGGTGTACCAAGATGGCCGCCGACCTCCACGACTAGGCCCAAGCCGCGGCCTTTCCTAGTCCGCCGAGCCGCGTATAGGATCGCGGGCCCGCGGAGATCGCCGTGCAGCCGGAGGACGGCGGTTTTACCGGTTCAGGTGCGCAGGGTTCCCGGGGGGGTCCGATGGTCAGGTTTGTCAGGCAAATCCGCGGTTGCGGCCTTGTCCGCGCTGTCCGGTTCCGCGGCTCATCCCCGTGATTCCAGCCACTCTTTCTCCCCCCAAAGCACTCCGGACAGGCTTCCGAATCTGGGGGGTCACAGGAGAGTGTTTTTCTGTGTGGTCTGCACCCGATGTTGGCTGATTCTTGCACCGGTCCTGGGGAGCTCAGACAAACACGTCTGCTCCCAGCACCATTCCGGACACGCCCCCCATATTGATATTATTTATCACTTTGGTTTGATTGGAGGCCCAAATTATTGGGCTTCATTTTTTCACTTAGCGCTACATCTTCATTCCATACATAAATTGGTGACAGGTATACTACTCATACTCTTGGGCACCTTTTGAAATGATGCATAGCGGGAGGAAACCTAAACCTAAGGCAGGGAAAGCACAAGAAGCGCTGACTAAATCTACATCTAAAATGGCTGCGCCGCTTCCCTCACAAATCCTCTCACAGAAGCAGCTGCGGTCTCTAGCCTCCTCACAGCACTCAGAGACAGAATATGACATGGGGATATTCACAAACCCCCTACAACAAACGTCGCCTAATACTGACTTAATTAATCAATTTGAAAAGGTCCTACATAAAGCTCTTCAGAATACATCTGATAGCATTACAGAAAAGCTGACTAGAGAAATTCGTGAGGTGGGTAGATGCACCTCAGTTCTAGAACAGAGAACTGATGAACTTGATGCTACAATCTCTATCCATGCTGATGAGTTAGACTGCCTTAAAGAAGATTATTATTCCCTCCAAAATAGACTTTAAGATTTTGAGAACAGGAATAGGAGATCTAATCTCCGCATCAGAGGACTCCCTGAGAGTATAGAGGATCTCCATTCTACAGCCACAGCATTATTTCAAGAACTGGCACCCCTCTATTCCACTGGAAAGACTTGAAATGGACAGAATACACAGATCATTAACACCAAAAAAGGACAAGGGTCCTCCCAGGGATATAATAATCAAATTTCATTATTTCCGCACAAAGGAACAACTATTAGAAGCAGCTCGCAACAAAGGCTCATTATCATTCCAAGGTCATCAATACCAAATATACCAAGACCTCTCTCTCAACAGACACTGATGAAAAGGAAGGAAATAAAACCCCATCTGCAGGTCCTCCAATATAATCACATCACATACCGCTGGACTTTCCCCTTTGCAATCCGCTTTACTTACAAAGGAACTACCTATATCTGTAAATCTGCAGATGATTTGCTTTCTACAATTCTAGATCTTCGCCTGTCAACTCCAGAAACCACAACAGAAGGAACCAAAAGGCGGACACACTCTGGTTCCCCCTCACAACACGAACAAGACATCTCAGATCAACCTGCCTCTTCTAGTACCCGTAAGGCTACTTTCACACTGAGGCGCTGGATGCGCTGGCGGTATAGCGGCGCTATTTTTAGCGCCGCTATACCGTTTTTTTTTTTGCCGCGATTTGCGGGTGCTAGCGGGGGTATTTTAACCCCCGCTAGCGGCCGAAAAAGGGTTAAAAACGCCCGCAATAACGCCTCTTTGAGGCGTTTTGTGGGCGTATTAGAGGCGCTACCCCATTGATTTCAATGGGCAGGGGCGCTATAGGAACGCTATTTTTAGCGCTCCTATTGCGCCTCAAAGATGCGGCTTGCTGGAGTTTTTTGAGCCTCCTGCAAGCGCAACGCTCCAGTGTGAAAGCCCTCGGGCTTTCACATTGGATAGTATTGAGAGGCTTTTTTGGGGCGCATTGCAGGAGCTATTTAGAGCGCAATAGCGCCTGCAAAGCGCCTCAGTGTGAAAGGGGCCTAAGAGAAGTCGTTTTGCTTCACCTACTCCAGACACTGCACCAATGACATGAAGTGATTTGATTTAATATATAGGCTAATACTTATTAACACATTATACTGATCCTAGAAAACACACCCCTTAGATGAGACAGACAGTATATATAGAATATGTAGATTAATGTCAAAACTGACATTGTTGCTTTACTCTGTTTTTTTTATTTCATCTATTCACCATATTATTAAGATCCCAATCTTGCTTAGATGAAATATGACTATTGCAGAAATTTTGTTAATATTATACTTTTATTTATAAAGAATAACATGCTATTTTCCCCCTTCTTTTCTTTTTTTTTCCCCCTTCATGAGGAAAATAATGGTTTATTCCCATCTCTTCTACTGTGTTATGAATTAATACCTAATTATTTATTTTTAATTAATGATTCTGATCCAAATTTAATAAGTTTAACATAAGTAACACTATATATACTAAACAAAAGAAATTGTTTTTAGCATAATGTTGAATCAAAATATGTATTTATATTTACATATATGCTATAGTAGGTGGCATGCTCACAAGGCGGTATGAATACAAATATAACTGTCTTGAAATGTACACCCCATAGTATAGTAGACCTTACTGGTCTATATTATCTTTTTTAGTTTTATTTTTTAAGCTTAGATTTATCCTTTCATACATATTACTATTCATTTTGTTTATATTTCTATGAAACGATATATCTTAGCTTATTTCTTCATTTAGGCACTAGAAGATCTAGATGGCTTAGACATAGTATTGAGTTAATGTAGTTTATTCGCCTTTTATTTGTATTTCTTCTATTTAATTTTCTATTTTTATTCGTACTCTAGCCTTTATAATGCAATACATTTCCTGATAGAAAGTAGAGTGGTTTATCCCGCTCTATTTCCTATGATATAAACTTATTTTCAGCACCTTTACCATATCTAGAATGTTGATTTTGTCTCAATTCTGGCATGACTGTAACTCTGTTGAATTTTGATAAACATAGTTACCGATTTAAAATACACTATCCGTCGGCTTAGACTTGGAGTTTTATATTCTTATTGCATTTTTTCTTGATGGTCTTTGTAGTCCCGGAGATGGCCACTGCGTCTCCAATATATCCTCGAGTGCCCGCCAATTAGTTTGGACACTCTTTGGATACAGAGTACCCACAGATTGGTATTTTATACCAATTTTTGGATACTTGCTCCTTTTGGGAGCTATTTGCTCTTTTTACTTATATATATTTTATTTTTTTATTTTTTTTTTAGAACAAAAAAAGAAAGCTTCTTAATTTATTGTTTATATACTATTTACAGAGTAATAACTAACCCATTAACTGATCTTATTTTTTCGGGCCCTTTTTTCTCCCTTTTTTTCCCTTTTTTCTTTCCCCCATACCTCCAAACATAATCCCTATTACAATATCCTCCAGGGAAATATTGCTATAGTTAATTCTTAACGCTCCTCCCCTTTCCTATTCCATACAATGGCACCTCTAAATATAATAACACTGAATGTACAGGGTCTAAATCAGGGATATGCAATTAGCGGACCTCCAGCTGTTGCCAAACTACAAGTCCCATGAGGCATAGCGAGACTCTGACAGCATCAAGCATGACACCCAGATGCAGAGGCATGATGGGACTTGTAGTTTGGCAACAGCTGGAGGTCCGCTAATTGCATATCCCTGGTCTAAATTCACCACCTAAAAGAACAAAAGCATTTCGATCCTTTTCAAAGCTAAAGGCACATGTGGTCTGCCTTCAAGAGACGCACTTTGCCTCCCATTCTTGTCCTAAATTTTTTAGCCGTAAACTCCCTCAAGTTTATACCGCATCGGCAGCTACCAAACAAAGAGGTGTCCTAGTCGCGTTTCACCATACAGCATCATTTACACTACAAACTGAACTTAAAGACCCTGAAGGTCGCTACATAATATTGACTGGCCTTTTAAAAGACACCGAAGTCACCATAGTTTCATACTATGCCCCAAATAAAAACCCATTGTCCTTCCTATCTCACTTATTCTCTGTTATAGAAAATCATAAACGAGGTACACTTATACTTGGTGGAGATTCTAACAATGTAATATATCAATTTTTAGAAAAATCTCCGACCCCGATACAAACTCAACGCTGCTCATACTAACAACTTCTTAATCCATATTCTTTAATAGACACATGGAGAGAGCAACATCCAGCTAGACGACAATATACCCATTATTCCCATCCCCATAAACAATTTTCCCACATTGACCATCTTCTCGTTAATATCAACATCTCAGCTTATATCTTAGACTCAAACATTATACCGTGTACATGGTCTGACCATAACATGGTTCTGACATCACTTTCCTCACTTATACCATGACCGAATCATAAAACTTGGTATATAAATGATGGTTTATTAGCACAGCCTTCACATGGAAAGGTCATCGAGAAAGCTATCACAGATTATATTGCAAATAATAAAATTACTGATACAAGGTTTAAGGGCTTCCCAGTAAGTTAGAGGATTTGTATCAGAGGTGTCTGTATAAGCCTGGCGTCTCACTATCATAAGCAAAAACGGCAACTTCACAATGAATTAGAAAAAGCTTTCTATGATGCTTCGGAGAAATTCCAAACTAATCCAAACCCATCTACAAAACTACAATATGATAAAGCACGTTTGGAACTAGATTTACTTTTGACGGAATCATCGGAAAAAATTCTCCGAAAATCCAAGCATACCTTTTATATGAAGGCTAATAAACCTGACACTTTCTTAGCACTTGCTCTACGAAAGAAAGTTTATACCCTGAAACCAATAAGACTAAAATTAACCAAAGATAACTTCACTAGTAACCCGCTTAAAATACTACAAGAATTTCAAAAAAGATTGTCAGAACTATATAAAGATCCTCATAATTTCGACCAAAATAGACTAAATCTCCTATCTACAATCTCTTTACCATCACTCTCTATCTCACAACAAGAAAACCTAGACAAACCGATCACAGTTTTAGAAATACAAAATGCGATCAAGTCCCTAAAACCACGTAAATGCCCTGGTATTGATGGTTTTTCAGCCACATATTATAAAAAATTGGCTAACCTACTATTAGAGGTCGACCGATGTGGGTTTTTCTCTGGCCGATGCCGATATTTAGAAATTGGGGCGGCCGATGGCCGATTTTTTTGTGGCCGATATTTTAGGCCGATTTAAAAAAAAAAAAACTCACCCACCCCACTCCTTGCTTACTCCTGTCACTCTAGCACACACTTGATGTCCTCAGTACAGATGGCACTAGTTGGACCTGGCAGGTGGCACTGGTTTGGAACTGACAGATGGCAGTGCTGGGACAAGGTCATCCAGCGCCCAGGGCAAAGTGCGCCCCCTCGGGTTCGGACTTGGGCCCCTTTCACACAGGCTTTCCGATCAGGTCTGTCTGTCAGTTTTTCAGGCGGACCTGATCGGAACCTCCATTCACTCCTATGGAGCGGCGGATGTCAGCGGTGACATGTCCGCTGACACCCAATCCTGTCGGTGAAATCCAGACAGATGGAAAGCCTATCGATCCATTTTCATCCGATCTCCCCATAGAGGAGAGCGGGTCTCTGACAGGTCCATCTCAGCACAGTGAGCGGAGACGGACCTGTCATTCGCCTGCTCAGCGGGGATCAGAGGAACGATCCCCCACTGAGTAATGTTTGTGACATGCACTATAATAGTACTTAAAGTGTTGCGCTGCAGCAACCTGAGAGTAATGGGTGCACACATATGGGGTAGTGGTCAGTGGTGCCAATTTGGAAATGTGGAAAGGAAGTCCAAGACCCTTTTCTAAAAATGTCCTGTACCAAACCACATGTGTGATGAGTGGGGGTGCCTTTTAACTATCAATGGCACTGCTGTGTATCTACTAAAGGACAGTGCGCTTCTGTGTTTGTCAAGAAAACCACAATTTTGTGCATGATCCTGACTGCGAGTGAACCTAGCCGTAAAGCGGTTTCACACTGGTGCGCTTTGGTTTGACCACAGTGCGATTGTATGTGTGATTTACTTGCAGTTTTAGGTGTGCTCCTGATGAATTCTAGTGGACTGTGTGTTTTCTGATTGCGCATCAAAGATGCAGCATGCAAGACTGTAATTTGCTTTGGTGAAAACAGGCAGTCTAATAGAATTGAATGGGAGCGCACCTAAAACTCTGGGTAAACTGTATATACAAATCGCACTGTGGCCAGACCACAGCACACCAGTGTGAACCTACTATTAGCCCCCGTTCACATTGACTGTGGCTTTGAAATTGTGCGACTTAACCTGAAATCGCACAATTTCAGAGCTGCATCTCAGTGCGACTTTGGGTTGCGACTTTGAAGACATCTGTGTGGCTATTGAAGTCACACCCTAAATCGCAAAAGTAGTGCATGTACTACTTTTTCAAATTTATGCGGCAACTCAAAGTCAGTGTCGCATTGATTTGAACAGTGCCTTGCCGGCAATAGGATGTGACTTGTCAAATTGCATGACAAATTGCTACAATGTGAAGGGGGGGGGGTTAAGATATTATAAAAGAGAGGATCGGTGAGGAGGTTGGGGTGGTAAATGTATGTGCTAATGTCTTCATCAGTGACAAAATGCAGGGAATGTGCTAGGCTGCATGGTGGGGACAGGACAATTATGAGAGCTAAAAGCAAACTGGGATGGAAAGGGTGTAAGATCTGTGTGTGGAATGCTGAGCTGGGACAGGACAGGAGGCAGCATGATACGTGCAGTGAAGATTTATGGAGAGGACAGCAGATAAGATACAGAAAAATTAACTAGGCAGGGGAGCAAGGATCGGTGCTGACTTACTGTGTGATCATGCAGCAAGGCAGAGAGAGAAGTGTAGACGGGGAGGAGCTGCCTGGACTGACTATAGTAAAAGTAACAAGGAAGTGAAGTGATCTGCTACACCGCCCCCCCTCCCCCCGACATCAAACTGACAGCTCCTCTCTCTCTCTCTCTCCTCTCTGTTCACACACTCAGCGCGGCACTTGATGCTGCCAGAGCTGCTGAGTGTGGAGAAGGAAGGACAGGAGGGACGGCCAGTGTAAAATATCGGCCTAATTTTGATAATAATCGGCCGATGCCGATTTATCAAAAATGGCCAAATATCGGCCGATATATCGGCCAGCCGATATATCGGTTGACCTCTACCTACTATCACCCCTCATGGTTGATGCCTTTAATTCCCTTCTCACTGACCACTCATTCCGTCCAGAATCCCTCCTGGCTTCCATTTTTATGATACCAAAACCAAATACGGATGATACATCTTGGTCTAACTACAGACCTATATCAATACTTAACATTGATATAAAATTATTAGCTAAACTTCTCTCAAATAGACTCAACCCTATTAAAGGTACTCTAATACACAGAGACCAAACAGGATTTATTCCTTATAGACAAGTGGGAGATAACATACGTTGGGCGGCGATTTTGGCCCACACAGCTTGTACCAGGAACATCCCTACCTGTTTCCTCTCGCTGGCATTTGACTCCTTATCTTGGCCCTATCTAAACTCAATTCTACATAAATGGGGATTCGGTACCCACTTCATGAGATGGATATCCGCTCTATATCAAGATCCTAAGGCCTTTATATCCTATTCTGGATTCCGCTCAAATTCCTTTGATATTGAGAGAGGAACTCGTCAGGGATGTCCCCTATCCCCACTTCTCTTCGCTTTAGCGATAGAACCCCTGGCCCAACTCATCCGATCCAACACTTATATCAAGGGACTAGAACTAGGTGGCTATCATCACAAAATCTGTTTATTTGCAGATGATGTCCTTATTTTTCTCACTAATCCCTTACTATCAGCACCAATTCTCCTTAAAATCCTCAACAAATTCGGACATATTTCTGGTCTAGCTGTTAATATACAAAAATCTAAAGCATTGAATATATCATCTCCTGAACTTCAATCACAATTACAATGTTCGCTTCCTTTCACTTGGTCAATGTCTCACATTACCTACCTAGGTATTAATTTCACAGCTAACCCAAGTGATCTTTATAAGTCTAATTATCCACCCATGTTAACACAATTATCCAAATTACTTTCCACATGGTCATCCATACCTCTAGCTTGGTTAGGTCGTATCACTGTCATAAAAATGTCTATTCTCCCTAAAATCCTATACCTATTTAGAGTACTCCCCATTTCAGTCCCTTCACACTTCCTACGTATCCTCCAACGCAAGACCAACCAATACATCTGGAATAAATTCAGACCTCGCCTTCCTAAACATACACTATATACCCCTAAAATTAAAGGTGGCCTTGGAGTGCCTGACTTTACAAAATATTTTTATGCAGCACAATTAGCTCAATTAACAAAATATCATGCCACTAAAGAAATACCATTATGGGTTGTATTAGAATCGGTAGACTGTGATCCCCTCTCCACCGCCAATCTCTTCTGGCTCTCCCCAGCTCAACGGAAATCAATCACAAATCCTTATACTAAACATGGCCTCTGGGGGGCGTGGCCTGACGAGGCATGTGAGCAGAAGTGTTCCACGGAGCTCCCGCTGATCATCCTGTACCGATCCTTCCCTCGCCGCTATTAACGCCCATTTGTGCCTCAATCTGGTGCCCGCTGATACCAGGACACTCCCGGATTAATAACCGACCGAAAACCGGGTATGATGACCCGCGGAAATCGCGGAGATGCCGAGGCTGCGGCCTGCCAGGATTCGCAAGATGCGCCTGGTCATCTCAGCCACAGAGGACACCACGAGGCCAGGACAAGAAGGCAGAGCTGGGGGGTAAGTCTGCAAAACCCCCTAAGCCTAAAGACCAGGCCAGGGACATGCTCTACTATGCACAGAAGCTGGCAGGCCCCACAGACTCCTTGCAGGTCAGGGTACAGCAACATGCAGAGCCCATGGAGCAGACAGACAGGGACAGCCCAGATAGGATGGATGACCCTGACATTATGGAGTCAGTCCCTGATCCCATGCCAGCATTAGTTGATGCACAATCAGAGGACAGCCCACAGCCCACACTCAGTGAAATACTGCATGCTGTCCATGGATGCACTGCCTCTATAAACGCATTGAAGGAGCGATTCGGGTGGCTGGAAGAGAAGGTGTCACTCCTCCGCCATGATATCCATAAAATTAGGGAGAGAACTACCGCTGTGGAGGGCAGAGTGAGTGACATTGAAGATCAGATGCCACATGTGACTAGAGAGGTGCGAGTAGCAGCTCAGCATGCCCGCCAGGCATATGATAAGACAGACGACATCGAAAATCGCATCAGACGCAATAACATCCGCATAGTGGGGCTTCCTGAGAAAGTGGAGGGCAGGGACCCCACGGCATATATTGAAGGATGGCTGCAAGAAGTGTTCGGCAAGGAAGCATTCTCCACCCTATACGCGATTGAGCGGGCACACAGGGTGCCGCCACGTCCCCTCCCGCCAGGCAACCCCCCGAGAGCGATGCTAGCAAGGCTCCTGAACTATAGAGACCGTGAGGTGGTGCTGCGACTTGCAAGGGAGAGGGGAGCAGTGCATCACAACGGTGCCAAAGTATCCTTTTATCCAGACTTCTCGGCAGAAGTACAGCGCAAACGTTCTAAGTTTGCTGAGGTCAAAAAACGTCTACAAAAGCTGCAGCTTCCCTATGCTATGCTATTCCCTGCAAAGCTCCGCATAACAGCTAGAGATCAGACCCACTTTTTTTTGAGTCCGCACAGGACGCAGCAGGGTGGCTAGACCATAATGAACAGGCCCTACGCCGCCGGGGTCGTGAAGAGGGAGAAGGTTGATGTCGCAGGATGGGCACACGCATCGGGCATGAAGGGCGCCCATTCTCCCTTCTGCAGCTTTCATTTGGCTAAATGAGGGCCTATACCTGATTCCATAGCTCAGCGAGTGGATTTCCACCACGTAAGAAAATCATTTTTCTTTTGTTCCCTGTTGGGACTCTGTTCCAGTCCTTTTCGGGTGCCCTATCAGTTTAAGTCCCGGAATACGGGAGATATGAGACTATTTACATCTTTTCTATGGGGCCTTCTGTTTTGGATGACTTGGTTCCGGCCTCGGTGCCCGGTTGGCACAGGCTGGACGCATACTTCCCATGCCTCACAGAATATGAAAGGTATCTGTTCTGTCCCCGTGCGGGGATGCGGGCCATGGGTGGCGTGCTGCCAAAGTATCTGTTTCCCTGTACTCCTTGGTGCGCAGTTGCGCAAGATGCTACACTTCATTTTTTCAAAGTTTTTCCAATGTGCGGATTCCTTTAAGACTGCTGTTCATGTATTGAAATCCTTCATGGCTGCTCCAGACTGCCCACCGACCAGATGCTGGTGGTACATGAAACTACCTTCTTGGCCTGAGAGGCCCCCTTGTACACGCAAATGGCTAACTGTATACATAACATGTCTGCTACACCTATAGTGTCGTGGAATATCCGAGGGGTGAATGATCCCCTGAAAAGAACTATGATCTCTGCGGGTTTGAGAAAGTTCCATCCGGCTATAATTGGCCTACAAGAGACTCACCTGCAGAGGGATACAACTGGGTTTTTACAATATGCATGGGTGGGAAAGGCCTATCATTCCACCTACTCTGCTTTTTCACGCGGAGTGAGTGTACTGATACACAAGGCATTGGCCTACCAGGAGCTGGACTCCCTAATTGATATATCTGGTAGATTTGTGTTCCTGTACTGTAAGTTATACATGGTAACAATGATTTTGGCTTTTGTGTATATACCCCCCCCCCATTCTCGCGGGAGGTGTTGCAGTTGCTGCTGTCTTACCTGGCTACTAAACCTGACACTCCGGTCCTGATTATGGGTGATTTTAACTGTTATTTAGATCCCAGATTGGATAGACACCCGCCGATAGCACCCCCTGGGGGAGGCCGGGGTACTGCCCTCAGCCGGCTGCTGGCGGAGGTGGGGTGGACAGACATATGGCGTATAGGTAACCCTGATAGTAAACAATTCTCATGCTTTTCCAAAACTCATGGGTCGCTCTCCCGGATTGACCTCTGTGTGGGTACCCCGAACCTGGTGAGCAGCACCTCTAAAGTGGAATATTTCCCACAGGGAGTGTCAGATCACTCCCCATTGGCTCTATGGTTAATTACCCAGCCGCCCAGCTCGATGCCTAGGGCACCGTGGAAGCTTAATGCTTTTTGGCTTAAACTGTTCACCTCGCAAGAAAGAATAGTCTCTCAGATACAGGACTTTTTTTGGACGCACCAAAGACACACTAGTAGCTTGCAGAAGTGGGAAACCTTTAAAGCCTACATTAGGGGGGTGTTCATTCATGAAATTCAAATTGTTAAACATAATTCTTCGGCATTGTTGGAGCGGGTGGGAGACCAGGTGAGACAGATGGAACTGGCATATGTGACTAGCCCTACTGACTCTGCAAGGGAGGCATGGATGTCGGCCCAGGATTCTCTGGACCGGCTGAGATCCTCCACCGCAGAGCGCAAGCGGTTCTTTACGAAATTGGCATTCTACGAGGAGGGGGAGAAGACAGGTCGCCTTCTGGCCAAAATTGCACGATCCCAACAACAGTCCCCGGTTATAGGTGCCATTCGCGCTTCTAGTGGAAAACTGGTTAGTTCCCCCGATGCCATTATATCCGAGCTGGCTTCCTTCTATATGGACCTCTATGGGGCGAGGGAGACCTACTCGGATGACGAATTGGCTACCTACATGTCCCACATTGATCTGCCCTCGCTGTCTGTTGAGGCTAGGAAACAACTAGATGCCCCGATTACTATAGAGGTACTGCAGGCGGCGGCCTGCTCTTTCCCCACATGCAAGGCGCCTGGTGAGGATGGCTTACCAATGGAAGTGTTCACTCAATACGGTGAGCAGTTACTGCCAGAATTATTGAAAGTCTTTAACCACTTAACGACCGCCCACTGTAAATATACGTCAGCAGAATGGCACCGACAGGCAGAATCACGTACATATACGTGATTGCCTTTGTATAGTTGGGGGGTCCGATCGGACCCCCCTTCTTTACAGTGGGTGGTCGTTTTACCTTCGGGAGCGATCCGGCATGAGGGGACGGCCGTTCGATTCCGGCCACCCCCTCTCGATCGCTCCCGGCGAATGAGAGAGCTTCCCCTGCCTGCCAGGAAGGAGGAAGTGATGTCATCTCTCCTGGGGCGCTCACATATACCGAGCGCCGTACAGGAGAAGATGCAGGTTAGTACACAAAACAGCACACTGACACCAGGACACATAGGCACATAAATCGCCCCCCCAGACAACCCCAGATCACCCCCCAGCCCCCCCCCCAGCCCCCAGTCACAGTGTCACTGATTGCAGTGACCATTTATTTAGTGATCACTGCAATCAGTGACATTTGTGACTGTAAAAGTGTCACTACATTTAGTTTTAGGTCCAGTGTAGCCCCCTAACCCCCCCTAATAAAGGTTTAACCCCCTGATCACCCCCCAGATAACCCTTTCACCCCCTAGCACCGCCGTCACTAAGCAATCATTTTTCTGATCGATGTCTTAGCGTCGGTGATGCTGATCGGTAGCCAGTAATTTTTTTTAGGTTCGCCGCAGGTTTTTATAGCGTCGGGTACCCCCATATATTACCTAATAAAGGTTTAACCCCCTTGATCACCCCCCAGGTAACCCTTTCACCCCCTAGCACCGCCGTCGCTATGCGATCATTTTTCTGATCGATGTCTTAGCGTCGGCGATGCTGATCGGTAGCCAGTAATTTTTTTTAGGTTCGCCGCAGGTTTTTATAGCGTCGGGTACCCCCATATATTACCTAATAAAGGTTTAACCCCCTTGATCACCCCCCAGGTAACCCTTTCACCCCCTAGCACCGCCGTCGCTATGCGATCATTTTTCTGATCGATGTCTTAGCGTCGGTGATGCTGATCGGTAGCCAGTAATTTTTTTTAGGTTCGCCGCAGGTTTTTATAGCGTCGGGTACCCCCATATATTACCTAATAAAGGTTTAACCCCCTTGATCACCCCCCAGGTAACCCTTTCACCCCCTATCACCACTGTCACTAAGTTATAATTTTTCTGATCGATGTCTTAGCGTCGGCGATGCTGATCGGTAGCCAGTAATTTTTTTTAGGTTCGCCGCAGGTTTTTATAGCGTCGGGTACCCCCATATATTACCTAATAAAGGTTTAACCCCCTTGATCACCCCCCAGGTAACCCTTTCACCCCCTAGCACCGCCGTCGCTATGCGATCATTTTTCTGATCGATGTCTTAGCGTCGGTGATGCTGATCGGTAGCCAGTAATTTTTTTTAGGTTCGCCGCAGGTTTTTATAGCGTCGGGTACCCCCATATATTACCTAATAAAGGTTTAACCCCCTTGATCGCCCCCCCAGGTAACCCTTTCACCCCCTATCACCACTGTCACTAAGCGATAATTTTTCTGATCGATGTCTTAGCGTCGGCGATGCTGATCGGTAGCCAGTAATTTTTTTTAGGTTCGCCGCAGGTTTTTATAGCGTCGGGTACCCCCATATATTACCTAATAAAGGTGTAACCCCCTTGATCACCCCCCAGGTAACCCTTTCACCCCCTAGCACCGCCGTCACTATGCGATCATTTTTCTGATCGATGTCTTAGCGTCGGTGATGCTGATCGGTAGCCAGTAATTTTTTTTAGGTTCGCCGCAGGTTTTTATAGTGTCAGGTACCCCCATATATTATCTAATAAAGGTTTAACCCCCTGATCGCCCCCCAGGTAACCCTTTCACCCCCTATCACCACTGTCGCTAAGCAATCGTTTTTATGATCGTTGTCTTAGTGTCGGTGATGCCGATAGGTAGCCAGTAATTTTTTTTTAGGTTCGCCGTCAGGTTTTTATATAGCGTCAGGTACCCCCATATATTACCTAATAAAGGTTTTAACCCCCTAATTGCCCCTAGTTAACCCTTTCACCAGTGATCATCATATAAGTGTTACGGGTGACGCTGGTTAGTTAGTTTGCTTTTTATAGTGTCAGGGCACCCGCCGTATATAACCCAATAAAGGTTTAACCCCCTGATCGCCCGGCGGGTGATATCAGTTAGGTTTTAGCGTCGGAGAGGGTCTGCGTCACACCCCAGGCAGCGTCAGGTTAGTGCCAGTAGCGCTAACACCCACACGTGAAGCATACACCCCCCTTAGTGGTATAGTATCTGATCAGCTCAATATCTGATCTGATCAGATCTATACTAGCGTCCCCAGCAGTTTAGGGTTCCCAAAAACGCACTGTTAGTGGGATCAGCCCAGATACCTGCTAGCACCTGCGTTTTGCCCCTCCGTCCAGCCCAGGCCACCGAAGTGCAGTATCGATCGATCACTGTCACTTGCAAAACACAACACACATAACTGCAGCGTTCGCAGAGACAGGCCTGATCCCTGCGACTCCAGTGCTGTAGGAGGTGATTTCACCACCACAGTTAAAAAAAAAAAAGCATATATGCCGAAGCATTGGGGCAGCAGGAGCGGAGGAGCGATTTTGCTCCTAATGCCGCGTATATACGGTCGAAATTCCGACGGAGGCTTGCCCGTGGAAAAGTCTGACCATGTGTACGCGGCATAACTTTTGCGAGAAGATGCCCCCATGCTTCGGCATATATAAATGGTGCATGTATGCCCATCATTAGAAGTGGGTGGATGAAGGGCGGTATTCTAATGGTGGGCATACCCACCGATCAATCTTTTTTTTTCGTTCAGCCTACAGGCTGCATGAAAAAAAAGATTACAATACATGTCCAACAAGAACCAGCAACGTACTGGTATGTTGCTGGACTTTGAATGTTTATACCAGAATGATGCCTGCGGGTTTAGGTATCATCTTGGTATCATTCTTTTCAGCCAGCGGCCGGCTTTCATGTAAAAGCAATCCTAGTGGCTAATTAGCCTCTGGACTGCTTTTACAAGCAGTGGGAGGGAATGTCCCCCCCGGATATAAAAAGCGCCATTGGGAAATTGGGAAAGCATTTTATCACACCGATCTTGGTGTGGTCAGATGCTTTGAGGGCAGAGGAAAGATCTAGGGTCCAATAGACCCCAGTTTTTTCAAAAGAGAGTACCTGTCATTACCTATTGCTATCATAGGGGATATTTACATTCCCTGAGATTACAATAAAAGTGATAAAAATAAATAAATATGGAAGCAACAGTTTAAAAATAAAATAAAAAAGCAAAATTAATAATAAAAAAAAAAAAAAAAAAAAAAGCACCCCTGTCCTGCCCTGCTCTTGCCCAATGGCGAACGCAAGCGTCGGTCTGGCATCATATGTAAACAGCAATTGCACCATGCATGTGAGGTATCACCGCGAAGGTCAGATCGAGGGCAGTAATTTTAGCAGTAGACCTCCTCTGTAAATCTAACGGGGTAACCTGTAAATGCTTTTAAAGGCTTTTAAAAATGTATGTAGTTTGTCGCCAATGCGCGTTTGTGCGAAATTTTAAAGCATGTCGTGTTTGGTATCTATGTACTCAGCCTAAGATCATCTTTTTTATTTCATCAAACATTTGGGCAATATAGTGTGTTTTAGTGCATTAAAATTTAAAAAAGTGTATTTTTTCCCAAAAAAATGCGTTTGAAAAATCGCTGCGCAAATACTGTGTAGAAAAAAAAATGCAACACCCACCATTTTTTTCTGTAGGGCCTTTGCTTTAAAAATATATATAATGTTTGGGGGTTCAACATAATTTTCTTGCAAAAAAAAATATGTTTTCATGTAAACAAAAAGTGTCAAAAAGGGCTTTGTCTTCAAGTGGTTAGAAGAGTGGATGTAAGCTTCCTAATGTTGTGTATAAAATGCCAGAACAGTTCAAAACCCCCCCAAATGACCCCATTTTGGAAAGTAGACACCCCAAGCTATATACTGAGAGGCATGTCGAGTCCATGGAATATTTTATATGTTGACACAAGTTGCGGAAAAAATACAATTTTTTTTTTTTTTTTTTGCACAAAGTTGTCACTAAATGATATATTGCTCAAACATGCCATGGGCATATGTGGAATTACACCCCAAAATACATTCTGTTGCTTCTCCTGAGTACGGGGATACCACATGTGTGAGACTTTTTGGGAGCCTAGCCGCGTACGGGACCCCAAAAACCAAGCACCGCCTTCAGGCTTTCTAAGGGTGTCAATTTTTGATTTCACTTCTCACTGCCTATCACAGTTTCGGAGGCCATGGAATGCCCAGATGGCACAAAACCCCCCCAAATGACCCCATTTTGGAAAGTAGACACCCCAAGCTATTTGCTGAGAGGTATTGTGAGTATTTTGCAGATCTCGCTTTTTGTCACAAAGTTTTGAAAATTGAAAAAAAAAAGAAAAAAAAAAATGTTCTTTCTTCATTTTCAAAAACAAATGAGAGCTGTAAAATACTCACCATGCCTCTCAGCAAACAGCTTGGGGTGTCTACTTTCCAAAATGGGGTCATTTGGGGGGGTTTTGTGCTATTTTGGCATTTTATGGCCTTCAAAACTGTGATAGGTAGTGAGGAGTGAAATCAAAAATTTGCGCCCTTAGAAATCCTGGAGGAGGTGCTTGGTTTCCGGGGTCCCGTACGTGGCTAGGCTCCTAAAAAGTCCCACACATGTGGTATCCCCGTACTCAGGAGAAGCAGCAGAATGTATTTTGGGGTGCAATTCCACATATAACCATGGCATGTGTGAGCAATATATCATTTAGTGACAACTTTTTGTAATTTTTTTTTTTTTTTTGTCATTATTCAATCACTTGGGACAAAAAAAAAAAATATTCAATGGGCTCAACATGCCTCTCAGCAATTTCCTTGGTGTGTCTACTTTCTAAAATGGGGTCATTTGGGGGGGTTTTGTACTGCCCTGTCATTTTAGCACCTCAAGAAATGAGATAGGCAGTCATAAATTAAAAGCTGTGTAAATTCCAGAAAATGTACCCTAGTTTGTAAACGCTATAACTTTTGCGCAAACCGATAAATATACGCTTATTGACATTTTTTTTACTAAAGACATGTGGCTGAATACATTTTGGCCTAAATGTATGACTAAAATTGAGTTTATTCGATTTTTCTTATAACAAAAAGTAGAAAATATCATTTTTTTTCAAAATTTTTGGTCTTTTTCCGTTTATATCGCAAAAAATAAAAATCGCAGAGGCAATCAAATACCATTAAAAGAAATCTCTATTTGTGGGAAGAAAAGGACGCAAATTTCGTTTGGGTACAACATTGCATGTCCGCACAATTTACAGTTAAAGCAGCGCAGTGCAAAATTCTGAATTCACCTCTGGTCCTTTAGCTACCAAATGGTCCGGGGCTTAAGTGGTTAATGCCTCGTTGGGGGTAGGTAGTCTCCCTGATTCTATGACTAGAGCAAATGTGATACTCTTACTGAAGCCGGGGAAGGACCCGGTGGACCCGGGATCCTATAGACCTATCTCATTGCTCCAGAGCGACGTGAAGATACTCGCTAAGGTCCTGGCGCTTCGGGTCAATGGGATAGTTTCCTCCATTATTCACCAAGATCAGGCAGGCTTTATGCCTCAAAAATCCACTGCTACTAACCTTAGGAGACTGTACCTGAATATGCAAATTCAAGCAGAGAATGGGGGTCGTAGGGCACTTTTGTCCCTTGATGCCAATAAAGCATTTGATAGTGTAAGCTGGAGGTACCTGTGGGCAGTGCTAGACAAGTTTGGCTTTGGGACTCAGTTTGTGGCGTGGGTTAGGTTACTTTATGCGGCCCCGCAGGCGACTATTAAGATGGCGGACAAAATGTCTCCGGCTTTTGCTCTGGGCAGGGGAACGCGACAGGGTTGCCCACTGTCCCCCCTGCTCTTTGCGATCGCTATAGAACCACTGGCAGCCCTTGTGAGGTCAAGTGAACAGATATGTGGATTTAGGTACGGCACTATACATGAAAAAATTATGTTATATGCGGATGACATGTTACTCTTTTTGGAAGATCCCAGTCTATCAGTGCCAGGGGTTATGTCCATAATAACGCAGTTTGGTCACTTTTCAGGTCTGACCATAAATTGGTCTAAGTCTGCCCTGATGATGCTGGATGAAGACCGGGAGGTGGACCTCCCGACCTCTTGTCCCATTCCGGTGGTTACTGGCTTCAAGTACTTGGGTGTGCAGATTTCACCCAAGATATCGGAATACTGCTCTCTGAATGTGTACCCCTTGCTGTCCCATTTTCGAGATAAGATCAACACCTGGAATAACCTTAAAATGTCCCTGGCAGGTAGGGCCAATCTAATCAAAATGATTCTGATGCCCCAATTACTATACTTCCTACACAACTCACCGGTGGTCATACACCTGAAAGTTTTCAGAGTCGTGAACACTCTCTTCCGGAGGTTGTTGTGGAATGTTAGGACCCCCAGAATTAGGCTGGAGCAGTTACAGCGCTCTAAGGATAGCGGAGGGTTGGCGGTCCTTAACCCTTGGCTGTATTATGTGGCTGCCCAGCTGCAGCATTTGGTGGGCTCTATGGCTCGGGATCTGGCGGGCTCGGCGGCACAGCTGATGCTGTTTGCTTCAGGAGCTGAGACCATTCCCCTGGGCCTGGAGGCACAAATGTTTCTGAGGTCCAATAAGCAGACCCCAACTCTGGCTTTAACACAAAAGATATGGAACAAGGGTAGGCAACTCCAGGGGGTGCGGGGGTTCACAGACTTTAGCCCAATTTGGGGCAACCGCTCCTATGTTGAGCTGGCTAAGTTACATCACGGGCCCCAATGGGGTGCCCGTGGTGTGACCATGCTATCACACATATTTGAAAATGGTAGGCTGCTTTCCTTCTCTGAACTACAAACCAACTTTCAATTGCCAGCCAGTATGTGGTTCTTATACCTCCAGCTCCGGCACGCAGTAGCGGCGCAGGGAGATGCGGGGGAGTGGACTTTGACGCCCACTCCAGTATTCCATGTACTGTACTCTGCCACTGAGACCAAGGGGATTATATCCCAATGTTATCAGATGTTACTATCTGGACACTTGAGGGCGTATCCTTGTAGGGCAAGGTCTCTGTGGGAACAGGACCTTGGACAGATTACGGGTGACCAGTGGGAAGAAGCTCTACTATCCATAACCACTTGCTCCCTGAACGTGGCACAAAAAGTTTCCCAACTGTACCTGATGCTAAGAGTACACTATACTCCGGTGAAACTCCATAGAATGGGTAGACTTCCAGACCCGCTGTGCTGCCGTTGCCAGCAACAAGACGGGGACCTTATACACCTTCTGTGGCGGTGTCCAAAGTTGCATAGATACTGGAGAGAGGTGGTGAGGACACTGAACTCTGTGTTCCAAATTGAGGTCCCTCTTGATCCCATGTGCTGTATATTGGGGGTGCTGGGTGTGGTGATCCCTGAGGAACTGATTAGGGTGGCAGCCTCTAGAGCGCTGTTCCAAGCTAGGAAGCTAATTTTAATGGGATGGAAATCAGCGGCACCTCCCGCCCACTCTTTGTGGATTACCCATATGGGGAATACACTCATTATGGAGAAATATATTTACCAACATAGGGGGTGCCAAGGCAGGTTTGAGCGGATATGGTCACGATGGCTGGACACACCGGGTCTAAGCCCAAAAGAGCTGGTGATGACCAGACTTTTGCAATGTTTGTAAGGGATATTGAAATATGTACTGTATGTATGCCTGGTATGACATGTTAAGGGTCGGGGGGGGGGGGATGGAGTAGTTTATGGAAGACCATGCTTAATCGATACATGAAAGGCAAATGTGTATATTTGTATGATGAGCAGTTGACGGAGTCGATTATATGCTTGTACATTAGAAATTGTTGTTGTTTATCTATTTGTTCAATAAACACCCTTTTGATTTAAAAAAAAACATGGCCTCTGCTTATGGGATAGATTAAAAACTTGTTTTGCTCTGCAATCTAAACTAAACCCTCTTCTCTCCTTCCTTCATAACCCTTCCTTCTATCTGGCCTGGTCATTCCCTAAATCGTTTTCGTCATGGACCACTGCAGGTCTCCTGATGAACCACCAATTTTTCCAAGCTTCAAAAATATTACCTTTTTTGACTTTTTGCGAACAATACAATTTACCACAAACAGAATCCTTCAGGTACCTACAAATAAAAAAAATTCTGTCGTCCTACGAACCTACAGACACTACACCCCATAGATTCTCAATTTTTGAACAAAGTTGTAAGTCAAATCCACACAGGAAGGGTTTAATCTCAGATCTTTATGCCCAATTGACTTCTCATACAACTTCCTCTCTTCCGTCATACATAGAGAAATGGGAAAATGACCTTCACCTCCAACTAGATGAACACAACTGGGCCCAAATATGGCAAGCAACTAAATCAGCCACTCCCAACATTGTAGCTCTTGAGACTAATTACAAAGTCCTTACTAGATGGTACTTAGTACCTTCCCGTCTATCTAAATTTAACCATCAATACCCTGCCAATTGCTTTAGAGGCTGTACAGACCCAGGCACATACATACACACATGGTGGGAGTGTCCTATAGCTAAGTCATTCTGGAAGAAATTTTTTAATATTCTCTCAACAATTTTTAAAACAACCTTACTGCCAGACCCAAAGATAGCTCTATTAAATTACAAACCCCAATGCTTGACCCTTCGCCAATTCAAACTATCTTTATTTGTTACAACAGCGGCTAAACAATCCATAAGCATGGAAAACCAATTCCCTCTGCATACGAACTGTTAAACAGAGAGTGACGCAAGCCATGGTACATGCAAAAACTGAAGCAATTTACTTGGACAGAATCCATAAATTCGAATCTGTATGGCAACCATGGATTGACCACTATCTTCCACCAGATACAAATATATCATTAATATAGACTTAAAATATATAATATAATTCTCTGAATGCTGCTTCCTTTTTCCCCTCTCCTTACAACTCTCCCCTTCCCCCCCCCACAAAATTTAGAATACAAGATAGGGGTAGGAAAATAATTAATTTACTCTTTCAGGATACGCCAGGCCACATAGCCGGACCCTGGCCCTGATTAAGGACTGATATACCCCTTAACTCCATCAAATTCTAAAATACTATTCTATCTCAACCCCCTATCTTTTCTCGTTTTATATATGGTTCATAACTTTCATATTCTATTTTGGCTTATTTACTCAATGTTTATTATTCACTTCATTAATTACTCTGTATGTCTTATTTTACTTTACGCTATTTAGAAATACTCTAATATGTAAAATTTCTGACATTTTTGTTTTATGTAGTAGAATGTTTAAAAAACTCAATACTATAATCGATTAACTTAAATTTTCATGAGAAGCTCTCCTGTTTATGTTTAATTTTATGCTTGAAACGTGTTTATTACGATGAAGATTATGGTAATTTATTGTATCTTACAAAATATAATATAATAAAATATTTAAAGAGAAGTATTGAAAAACGATACCACCAATCAAAGTCTGAGTCCTGAATATCAACAGGCACTCAGATCCTTAAAAGATAACACAAGGATAACTATCAAGGCATCTGACAAGGGGGGTAACATTGTCCTAATGGACAATGAGAACTATGAAAATTGTGTTTTAAAATCCTAAACAGTAAATGTTACCGTACAATTTCCCCATCCATGGTTGATAGATTCAACCAGGAGTTTTATTCTTTTGTGGATGAGTCCCTCAATGAGGGTTTCATTACGAGAGATATGTGAGAGTTTATCCAAACTGGACATCCCCGATTGCCCACACTGTATGCACTACCTAAAGTGCACAAAAACATGCATAATCCACCCGGAAGAATGATCATTTCGGGTAATTGATGCTTTTCTGAGGGAATCAGCCAGGCCATAGACCAGGGATATGCAATTAGCGGACCTCCAGCTGTTGCCAAATTACAAGTCCCATGAGGCATAGCGAGACTCTGACAGCATCCAGCATGACACCCAGAGGCAGAGGCATGATGGGACTTGTACTTTGGCAACAGCTGGAGGTCCGCTAATTGCATATGCCTGCCATAGACCAACACCTCAGGCCACATGCAATGGAACTGCCATCCTATACAAAAGACACTATTCACTTATTGCAGATCCTGGTAATACCGAATTCAGCCATATTAGTCACGATCGATGTAGAATCGCTATATAAAAAGCATTCCACATGATCTAGGGGTTGCAGCTGTTAGACAGATACTCCGATAGAGGGCAACACAAGAATGGAAGTTTAACGAATTTGTCCTACTGATGTTGGATTTCATTTTGAGACACAATGTCTTCCTTTTAAAGGGCTCCCACTACCTCCAGGTTCAGAGTGTGGCAATGGGGACCTGTTGTGCCCCCTCCTACGCTAACCTGTACCTGGAGGAGTGGGGGAAGGATTTCCTGTCAGGAGCACAATCATCTATGTATACTCGCCACATTTTAATGTGGCAGAGGCACATAGATGATATACTGATTATTTGGGATGGCCCGGTGAGTGGACTTAGAGACTGTCTCAATTTGATGAATCATAATAGTTTTAATTTATTTTTTACAATGAATTATGATTCATGTAAAATAGATTTTTGGGATATCAGTATCCTCGAGGACGAAAGTGGTGGGCTCACCAGTAGACTTTTTAGAAAGAAGACTGCCGGCAACACATTATTGCATGCGGATAGTTTCCATCCTGAACCTTCTGAATAAGTCTGTACCCTTTAGTCCATTTCTACGTATTAAGCAAAATTGTACTACAGTTGAGGATTTTCAGATGGAATCTGATGAGCTCACCACTAGACTACTGGCCAGAGGGTATGCTAGGTCCGCTCTAAGAGACTTTTAACCGAGTTATTAACGCCAAAAGACAGGACCTTATTTTCAAACACAAAGGCAAAAAGAGGGAGGACGACGTTACTAGGATTATTATGAAATACTCCAATGAACACAATCAAGTGAGGAAAATCCTCACAAAACTTTGTTACATTCTTACTGAGGATCCCGTTTTGGGAAATCAAGTGACAAAAAGTCCACAAATTACATATAGGAAGGCAGGATCCATTTGTGGGATGCTGACAGAAGGTTAATACAAAGGCATTTCCAGAAAGGACCCCTGTAAGAGCTGGGGTACATATCCCTGTGGATCCTATTAACAATGTGCAGTTATTGGCAAGAGGACCTCACTGACACTGCCTAATGGGGAATGGTTTTGCCTTCGACATTTTTCTAATTGCAGAACACAGGGCGTGATCTACCTCATGCAGTGTCAGTGTGGTGCCTTTTATATTGGCAAGACATGGCAGGAATTGGGTAATTGCATTGAGAAATATATGCACAGTATGAGAATTGGTAATCTGTACTTGCCAATGGACAAGACATATTGCCAGGAGACAACTACAGATTGCCTAATATTAATTTTACAGTGTTGGCTAGGGTGCATGTTCCCATTAGAGGAGGTGACTGGAACAAGACTGTTACAGCGAGAAATGCAGTGGATTAGGTATCTTAAGGCTACAACCCCTCCAGGCCTAAATGAGGTGGAAAGCTTTAGGCCTTTTTTGATGGGCTTTAGCTCAGGAAAAACTGACTAACCCCTGGGAACTTGATGGGAGTCCATATATGGATATATAAGGACTATATTATTGTCCTAGACAAATTTATTCCACCACTCCTAATGGTGGGATATTTTTCATAAATAGGTGTATTTCTTTCTTCTATTATTCCTTCCATTTTTTTGTACTTCTCCATAGATGGGGTTTTTGTGAATATAACTGGGGATGGTTTCTCTCTTTTCTAGTCCCCCCTGTGAGTCTTATTATATTTATACTTTGGCGGCTCAATCATTGATGGCACACCCTTTGGTTTTTTCTTTTTTTCCCCTTTTTCTAATATGGCTGTTGTTTCCCCCTCTGCAGTCGTCTGTGTCTTTTCTTCATGTTATGTGGGATCGGGACACGTGAGGGTTAGCAAAGAAAGAAGGGGTTTGGAACTTTAAATGAGGCAAGGACCGTAAGGTCTCAAGCCTCCATCCCGGTTGCATGAGAAAAATAGAGAACAGGACGGGACTTTGAATGAGACACACAGTCAGCAGTAGAGAGACAGAAAATGGTGTATTAATATGTAAATCAAATAAAAATCCATAAGTTAAATGCATAACATCACAGTAAAATTCATCTATGTACATAAGGAACATGAGACATGACAGTGGGTACACCATCTGAGAAACTTCCTGTAGCATAAAAATCTCAATGACCATGATGATGTGCAAAAGTCCATATGAGTATAAAGAAATACATAGTTGGCTGGAACATTGCATGTATGGGGGCTCGACGCGTTTCGTGGAGTATTTATATCCACACTTCAGGAGCAGAAAAGTCTTGTCTGAAATGAGACATAAAGTGTCTGTCACTATCCTGGGGGAACAAAGGGTAACCACTATAAAGAAAGATGGTATATGTTAACTGTGTGGCCAGAAGTTACTCACGAAAACTATGTAGATGGGTGACTTGAGAGCTGGGGACTCCCCTGAAGGGGCATCTTGTCTGGTAGCTGTGGCAGCGTGAGGCGCAGCAGGACCCAAATGACGGCACGCCTCAGGGGAGTCCTCGCATCTCAATGCACCTATCTACATAGTTTTCGTGAGTACCTTCAGATAGGCCACACAGTTATTAACATATACCATCTTCCTTTATAGTGGTTACCCTTTGTTCCCCCAGGATAGTGACCTAGACACTTTGTCTCATTCCAGACAAGACATTGCTGCTCCTGAAGAGTGAATATAAATACTCCACGAAACGCGTCGAGCCCCCGTACATGCAATGTTCCAGCCGACTATGTATTTCTTTATACTCATATGGACTTTTGCACATTATCATGGTCATTAAGATTTTTATGCTACAGGAAGTTTCTCAGATGGTGTAGCACATACCCCTACCCACTGTCATGTCTTATCATGTTCCTTATGTACATAGATGAATTTTACTGTGATGTTTAACCTATGGATTTTTATTTGATTTACATATTAATACACCATTTTCTGGCTCTCTACTGCTGACTGCGTGTCTCATTCAAAGTCCCGTCCTGTTCTCTCTTTTTCTCATGTGAGGGTTAGGGAAGGAGGCGACATATACAGTAATTATGTTATTTTGTTGTGTAATGGCAGAGGCATTTTTCCAATAGGTGCAGATTATGCCGTTTGTTTGCGAGCTCTCATATCTGTACCCGGCACACAAAGGCCCCTATGTTTCTACTTGGGGGCCTCCTGGATTCCGAATACATCCAGAGGAAAAAACAATCACTAGAGGTCTATGTGTCGGCGGCTTTTGTCTCCAATATGTCTGCCAAACTAGGTCTCTGGATGTTGTCATCTGACAGACCGGAAGTGACGCGGCAACGCAGATCATGCCAGCGGTACGTCTGACGTCATCGTGACACGCTTTATATGGAGACACCGGGAACTGCAGATGGCGCCATTCCTCTTCTCCACATGGCAGTTGGAGGAGCCAAAATTCAGTGGAGCTGTGCTAATATTGATGGCGCAACTTTTGCTCTGGAACCCCTTTAAGCGTACAGGAAATGGCCTCCAATAGTAAGTATAAACCCTCTTTTTGAGAGATCTTCACACTCTGATAGATTGATTCGGAATGTGAGGAATATAGGTCCTAATATATATCCCTTTGTTTGGGACTATTTCCCTTTTATTTTCGTAGTCCGGGGTCTCCCTGCGGTTTTGAGTGCCATATATTTGGATCATATCCTGCAGTTATGTACAGGGTGAAAGGCATTTTATGCGGATTTTGGCGTTTTCTCCACCAAGATATAGGGAATGCTTCTGTCAAGTTTTTTCAAATATGTACTTGGAATGTAAGTGTTCATGTTATAGGTTTGCAGCCACTGTGGGTGTGCAATTCCGTATGATATTGATATAAATTCTAAAATTTTATAATTTGTATTTTTAGAAGTGGTATTAATCCCTGAGGAAGATTCTGCTTATGCAATTATTATTCGAAACGCGATGGATATCTACTCGCGACCATTTTGTGTTCTACTGATGGCTACATAGCAAGTAGTTGGGAAATACCACTTCAAAGTTTTCTCCAATACATCATGCATTGTTTTAAATTTTTGTATCTTATTGCAACATGTTGAATATTTCTATCTTTTTTTTTTTTATATACCGTATGTAATAAATTTTTCATATACAGAATTTTGTTCTAAAAAATATTTTTTGCCTTTAAAAATCCCAAATTGGAGGTTTTCACAATTGTTCATTATTACAGGGATGATGGCATATACATACCTAGCCCCATGAGTCAGTATATTTTACATGGGTAATTAAAGTTACCCTGATGCCATTTTTCTGAAGGTTGCACTGATTTCGTAAACACTAATCCGAATATTTAAGAAAGATGAAAATGCTGCATGCTCGATTTGAAGTGCATCAGGCTGCCCTTTCAATTTAAAGAGTTTCCCTACACCTGGAATTTACCGGTTGAGGAATGTCAGAGTGAAGGAGTTGTGGATTTGTAACATGTTAAAGACTGGGAATGCTTATCTCTGACTGACATTTTCTATGCAAACTTGATTGTCGACTGCTGCATATCTTGTAATGCTGAATTGTTAATAAAAACACCTTTCTGTTAAAAAAAAAAAAAGTTTCCCTAATGCAATGGGCGTTGGCGTGCAACACTGCATTAGCGCACCACAGCAGACCAAGCTGGTACAAATGGGCCTTCAAAGTTTATGGCCGGAAATCCGATTCGGCAACCTTCACTGCGGCTCAATTAAGTCATTTTTTAGCCCTGGTTCACATTGATGCAATTTGAGATGTCAAATCGCATGCCAAATCAGCGGCAATGGCAGCGTCCGAATTGGTGTGACGCCGCACTGATTCCCAAAAGTAGTTACTGTACTACTTTTGGCGATTTCGGGGTGCGATTACCATTGACATCTGTGCAGAAACCCGCACAGATGTCTCTGAAATTGCCCCCGAAGTCGGGACTGACAAGTGGGAATGAAATTGTGCGAGTTCAGCTGAACTCACACAATTTCGTTCCCGCAGTCAGTGTGAACCAAGGCTTAACGTGTAAACAGAGGGCTGTATTATTAATCATGTAATTTGTGACCTATACCCCTGGCACAATCCTGTCATTGGCAGCAATGTCTGAAGAACAGGTGGTTAATGTGTAAGAAAATTCTCAGCAATGCTTATAAACAAGCCAAACCTGAAAATATCCAGTACTCCAAATTCCAGCAACTCTCTATCAAGACATCTCCAAAAGTAAAGTCATGATGGTGGTCTTGGCCCTGCTGCTGACTGTCACTGTGGCAATGGCTGCACCTCAAGGTAACTTTAAAGGGACATTATCATTTTTTTCAGCCAGTTCGTATTTGTTATTATTGCAGTATTTTCCTTTTCCTTTTTCCTTATAGCGTCTCTAAACCCAAAAACAGAAATGTAATATAATGCAACTTGCTGGTCTTTAAATGTGGTGGCTGCATTCGTTTTTTTTGTTGGTATTGTTCCTTTTATTTTCACCAGTTAATCCAGCAAATAACACATTTCCTGTACTTGCTGAGAACATTCTTAGTTTGAAAAAAAAGAAAACAAATTCAGCCACCACATCTAATGCCACGTACACACGACTGTTTTTAATGTCATTGAAAAAAACGACATTGGCGCATGCGCGGATGCCTGAGGGAGAAGTCGCATCCCCTTAGAGCTCCGCTCCCGGGTTAAACAAACCGGAGAACCGACCGCTGTTTTTCACCGCAAACGGCACCAGCTCCCGCAAATCCATACCAGGTACACTTTGGCGTATTGAGGATGGTCACGAGGGGGCCAAAAACGAAGTATAAGATTGGTATCTCTAAAGATACACCGGCCCGGCAGACATCCAAGATGGCGGCGCCTGGTACCTCACAGACTCGCACACAGCGGGTTCCTAAATCCCTGTCACACAATGTCAAAACTCTGGACACAGCTGGTGAGATTGATTCTGACTATGAAACACCTGAAAATGTTATTCAGTCTAACATGTTTAGACAATTTGAGAAAATGCTTCAGAAAGCTTTGAAACAAACTTCTGACCAGATAACAGAGAAGCTGACAAGGGAGATTAGGGAGCTGGGGCATAGAACAGCTGAATTGGAAATGCGGGTAGATGATATAGAAACTACCACACAGCATTATGATGCTACTATTGAACAGCTTAAGGATGAGAACTCTTTATTACAAAACCGTTTGGAAGACCAGGAGAATAGGGACCGTCGCTCCAACCTAAGAATCAGAGGTCTCCCTGAATCAATCATAGACTTACAGGGAACTATATGTGCACTGTTTCAGGAACTGTTACCAGGTATTTCACCTGAGAGATTGGAAATGGACAGAGTCCACAGGGCCCTAACTCAACGCAAACCCAATGGACCCCCTAGAGATATTATAGTTAAATTTCATTACTATAAAACAAATGAGCAAATACTTGCTGCTGCTAGAGGTAAAAACACTCTTGAGTTCCAGGGCAATATCTATCAGCTCTTTACAGACCTCTCCCCTCTAACTGTTACTAAGAGGCGTTCTATGAAACCACTGCTGCAAGTACTTCAAAAGCACCAAATCATATACCACTGGGGGTTTCCATTCTCTCTCCGCTTTACATACTTGGAAACTAGATATACCTGTCGCACGTCCGATGAACTACGGTCAGCCTTAATTGATCTAGGCCTGATGGATCACACCAATTCTAAGGAGCAACCTCGTAGACGTGCGGCTTCTAGATCACCTCCAAATGAAACCGACTTGGACCCAAACCCCTCTGGTTATACCAGACAGAATCTTCATAAAAGAGGACGTTTTGATAGTCAGGCACCGATAAATGTCGACTCAATGGACTGATTGTTCAACTTTCATTAATCTTATCCATGTTTCTCCCCTTTTGTAGGGTACTAGCCCCATTGCTTTATTCTGAAAAGCATTGCACTATCTATGATTGAAGAATTAGAATCCTGTTCTCCATTTTTTTTTTTTTTTTTTTTTTTTTTTTTTTTTTTTTTAGTGGTGTCTTGTTTCTGACAAATATGTCTATTTCTTTAATCTATATGCACATTATATATGCATATTAATTTGTACTTATGAAATATAAATCTAGGTTTTTATTTAGGGTTTTAGTCAGCCAGAAGGTTTATATTTCATTTACATTTTTGAGTCAAGTGTTTTTAGGGGTTTTTTTTTTTTTTTTTTGTGTTTGTCCCCTTTCTGACAAATATGTCTACTTAGTAATTTATATGCATATTATATTGTACTTATGAAATATAAATTTAGGTATTTATTTATTGTTTTAGTCAGCCAGAAGGTCTATATTACATTTACATTTTTGAGACAAGTGTTTTTTTTTTTTTGTTTTTTTTGTTTTTTTTTTATATATGTAATATTAATTTATGTATTTAATTTATGTTTTTGTCAGCCAGAAAGCTAAAATTTCATTATTGCTTCTTGAGACGAGTGTTTCTTGTCTTCTTTATTTGTCTCCTTATAGACAAATAAGTTTATTTCCTTGACTTATATGGTCATTGATATAGATAGACTATCCTCTTCCCTCCCCCTCCCCCCCTTTTTTTTTTTTTTTTCTTCCCTTTCCTCTATATTTGCGAGCTTGTTTATTAATTATTTCGCTTGCGTAGACGGTTTGCTTCACAAGTGTTAAGATTAATATTTTCTAGCCTCCTTATGGACGCATTCATCTAGAAATTGACTCAACATAATTCCCGAAGTTGGTATGCTTCCTTTCTCTCTCTTTTTTGTTTATTGCATCTCCAGTCTTCTTGATAGAGAATTATATAAGTTTACTATTATAATACTTAAGTGTTCTCCGGCGTTGTTTTTCCCTCCGGAACTTCTTGCGGCCCCCTACGTACCCCCTGACTCCTGCTACTATTATGCAGGAGTCGGTCGGTGACCATGGAACCCCTCGGAGATTTTTTGTTATCTCTCCGAGATGTTCCTGCGCCCTACTAGTACATCATTATTTTATGACATTAATTGCAGTCATTAGGGCTACCTATTTATTTGGTTTCTTCTTTATTCTTTCTTTTCTGTCTTTCCTTTCTTCTCCTCTTCTGTCTCCCTTGGTGGCGGTTCGAACTCATAATATGGGTTTCATTAACCCTTATATAAAACTTACCCTTACTATGTCATGGCCCCCATAAACATTTTGTCCTTAAATGTACAAGGCTTCAACGTTCCACAAAAAAGAACTAAAGCTCTACGTTCCTTTTCAGCTAGAAAAGCTCACATCATTTTCCTTCAAGAAACGCACTTTATCAATAACGCCTCCCCTAAATTTCTTTCCTCCTCCTACCCTCAATTCTACGCAGCATCAGCTACAACTAAGCAACGTGGGTCCCTGATTGGATTCCACCGCTCTACACCATTTACCCTTAATACACAAATATGTGACCCTGAGGGTAGATATGTTTTATTAACAGGCTTTATTGCTGATACTGAAGTCACATTAGTTTCGTATTACGCCCCAAATAAGCGTCCTGAAGCTTTTCTATCACATCTTTTCCAACTAATCGAATCACATAAATTTGGAACAATAATATTATGTGGCGACTCCAATACTACCATCTATCCCTTCTTGGATAAATCCCCGTCATCTCCTAACTCTCCTACCCATAAACGGTCCTTCCAATCTCTACTTACTACTTTTAATTTTGTTGATACCTGGCGGGAACTTAACCCAACTTCCAGAAATTTTACACATTATTCTTATCCACACAAATCCTTTTCACGAATAGACCATATTTTCCTCCCCTCTAGTATGCTCCCTGAAGTAATATCCTCTAATATAATCCCATTTCCATGGACAGACCATTGTGCGGTCACTGCTACAATTACCTCTCCAATACCTAGGTCACATGACACCACTTGGTGTATTAACGACTCCATCCTAACTCACCCCTCACACCGTTCAGATATTGAACTGGCTCTTAATGATTATATCTCATTTAATGACACTACTGATGTCTCTGCCCTTACACTATGGGAAGCCCATAAAGCTGTCATTCGGGGCAGCTTGATACAAAAGGCGAGATCTATTAAAAGAGATCGCAAGATTCTGTTCACCAAACTTGAAGCAAATTTTAACGCTTGTCATTTAGCTCATCAAGCTGCCCCGAATGCAAACACTAACACTAAATTGGAAAGGGCCCGGCTTGAGTTGGATCTTTTTCTGACAGATTCGGCAGACAAACTCTTACGCAAGCGGCAACATACCCTATACCGCAAAGCCAATAAGCCCGATACCCCAATGGCCCGCAGCCTCAAGTCTATTGATCGTTCACAAGCTGCATTCCGACTTTGAACCTCCAGAGATGCATACACTAGTAACCCATTAAAGATCTTGGAAATCTTTCAATCTAAATTAGCTAAGCTCTATGACCCTGGCTTAATCTTTGATAAAAACAAAGCAGACACTTTGTTCTCAGATGTTACACTTCCCACAATGACACCAGAACAGTGTGAATATTTGGAGAGTCCCATAACGGCCTTGGAAGTTAAAGCTGCTATTAAAGAATTGAAGCCTCACAAGAGACCGGGCCCCGATGGGTTTTCTGCACTATACTACAAACAATTTGATTCGATTTTAACGCCTCTATTGACTAGAGCCTTCAATTCTTTGTTAGCTGGTCATTCGTTCAAAACCGAAACACTAACTTCCATCATAAACAATGATGGTCTTTCGCGCTACTAAAGAGTAAATGAAAAGCAGGTGAAGTGTATCGTGCTAAAGCTGCAAAAACGAATTGTGTTCACTATACACGCTAGTAGAAATAAAAAAGGGGGGGTGTTTTTGCGCTGAAAGCCAGCAATAAAACTTCATAAAGTGCAAAAAGCCAAATACTACTATTAAATAAAGTGCTAGAATATTTGGGTCTATATTAATAGTCCTTAATCCAATGATGAATAAGTGCACAAATATAAATATAGCAGTGCAATACTTATATATAAATGAGTGAATTGTAGTATGAAGACATGAATAATAAAGTGCACCAGTGCTATCTATATATATATGAACCACAACAATGAGAAAAAAAAAAAAAAAAATTAATTTATTAGTCCTTATTCAAAAGTCCTTAAACGTGAGTGTTCAAACAGAATGAACTGATGTGAAATACAAATCCTCTGCTGCATAGAAGGATAGGAATATCTCTAATATGTCCATGCAGTGGTCTCACAAAACTCTCACCTCCATTAGAACATAACATGTATGTTAGGCAGTAAATCTCCTTAATGGTGGTTCTTCTGATCTGTGTTGTTGCTACTCCCAACCTAGTCTCCTCTGTTAGTGATGTTATTGCAGTTCCTAAGGAGAGAAGGAGGGGGAGGGGAGTGCAGCTCCAAGGGGATAGGATAGGAATAAGGAAGAGAGAAGGGCCTCCAATAGTGTAGTATATTGGTCCAAAACTGGTTTATTAAATGATAATATGTAATGCTCGTACATTAAAACAAAAATCGTGTGGCTAAAAAATAACAACAGCGGCGATATACGCCGTCTTACTCGTCCTCCGGGTACTTCCGGTCTGTGGTACCTCGTGATGTCCCTACGTCGTTACGTCACGCCCCTCGTGACTTCATCAGGGGAGCCCGATTGGCTATTGAGGATATGTTTATATATACGGAAACCGGAAGTATTGGTACGACCATTTTCTTGTGGCCTCTTATGTATATTAGGACGTCGCCATTTTGGAAGTGGTATCCCATTAGCGCGCTTGCCCATAATCTAAGGACACACATCTAACTATTTCCTAATTATTCGTCTGTTATTATACCATAGTAAAGGCTAAGTGCAGAGATAATCTAGGCATTAAAGAGGGCTAAAGCAGTGTACTCCATGTATTAAGGACCAGCAGTTAGCTGACTGTGTGTACAATACACGTAGAGTACCTGCAACAGTGCCATCTAAAGGATACAGATGGGTACTACTGTCAATGGCATAGCAATACATAATTTTAAATGAAATGGCAATCTAATATATTAATTACAATTAAATGGAAAAATGTTAATACAAATATGGGATAAAACTTAATCTATGAAGATCCTAATTCTGGATAATCATGATCAGGTGTTAAAATCAACTGGATATGTTGAAGTCTGGGTGCTACCACTCTGTCATATTGCATGATGTATGTAGGTTACCGCAGACCGGATGTACCCTTTTAGAATAACATAATATAATCATATTCATATAGTGTTCAATAAGACATTAAAACACATCATAAAATACCGGCAAATAAATCATTAAAATATTAAATATATGAAATATAAAAATTAAAATATCTGAGACTCTTGGCTATATGATCCATTAAAATATGGTGTAATTTAGAGCAGTAATAAAATATTAAAATATTCTGGAGGTAATGATATTTATGTATGGTTTATTGGTGGAATTCGACTTAAACTGTTTTTTAAGCAATTTTTAGTCCATTAATATCAGAATCCACCAATAAACCATACATAAATATCATTACCTCCAGAATATTTTAATATTTTATTACTGCTCTAAATTACACCATATTTTAATGGCTCATATAGCCAAGAGTCTCAGATTTTTTAATTTTTAAATTTCATATATTTAATATTTTAATGATTTATTTGCCGGTATTTTATGATGTGTTTTAATGTCTTATTGAACACTATATGAATATGATTATATTATGTTATTCTAAAAGGGTACATCCGGTCTGCGGTAACCTACATACATCATGCAATATGACAGAGTGGTAGCACCCAGACTTCAACATATCCAGTTGATTTTAACACCTGATCATGATTATCCAGAATTAGGATCTTCATAGATTAAGTTTTATCCCATATTTGTATTAACATTTTTCCATTTAATTGTAATTAATATATTAGATTGCCATTTCATTTAAAATTATGTATTGCTATGCCATTGACAGTAGTACCCATCTGTATCCTTTAGATGGCACTGTTGCAGGTACTCTACGTGTATTGTACACACAGTCAGCTAACTGCTGGTCCTTAATACATGGAGTACACTGCTTTAGCCCTCTTTAATGCCTAGATTATCTCTGCACTTAGCCTTTACTATGGTATAATAACAGACGAATAATTAGGAAATAGTTAGATGTGTGTCCTTAGATTATGGGCAAGCGCGCTAATGGGATACCACTTCCAAAATGGCGACGTCCTAATATACATAAGAGGCCACAAGAAAATGGCCGTACCAATACTTCCGGTTTCCGTATATATAAACATATCCTCAATAGCCAATCGGGCTCCCCTGATGAAGTCACGAGGGGCGTGACGTAACGACGTAGGGACATCACGAGGTACCACAGACCGGAAGTACCCGGAGGACGAGTAAGACGGCGTATATCGCCGCTGTTGTTATTTTTTAGCCACACGATTTTTGTTTTAATGTACGAGCATTACATATTATCATTTAATAAACCAGTTTTGGACCAATATACTACACTATTGGAGGCCCTTCTCTCTTCCTTATTCCTATCCTATCCCCTTGGAGCTGCACTCCCCTCCCCCTCCTTCTCTCCTTAGGAACTGCAATAACATCACTAACAGAGGAGACTAGGTTGGGAGTAGCAACAACACAGATCAGAAGAACCACCATTAAGGAGATTTACTGCCTAACATACATGTTATGTTCTAATGGAGGTGAGAGTTTTGTGAGACCACTGCATGGACATATTAGAGATATTCCTATCCTTCTATGCAGCAGAGGATTTGTATTTCACATCAGTTCATTCTGTTTGAACACTCACGTTTAAGGACTTTTGAATAAGGACTAATAAATTAATTATTTTATTTTTTATTTTATTTTTTTCTCATTGTTGTGGTTCATATATATATAGATAGCACTGGTGCACTTTATTATTCATGTCTTCATACTACAATTCACTCATTTATATATAAGTATTGCACTGCTATATTTATATTTGTGCACTTATTCATCATTGGATTAAGGACTATTAATATAGACCCAAATATTCTAGCACTTTATTTAATAGTAGTATTTGGCTTTTTGCACTTTATGAAGTTTTATTGCTGGCTTTCAGCGCAAAAACACCCCCCCTTTTTTTTTTTTAACTTCCATCATAGCAATGATTCCCAAACCTAAATCTGACACTACCTCTTGGTCTAATTACCGCCCCATATCTCTTTTAAATCTAGACATTAAGTTATTAGCTAAGATCTTGGCAACTAGATTAAATAGCATTATAGGTAAACTTATCCATCGTGACCAAACTGGCTTCATGCCCTTGCGTCAAGCAGGGGATAATGTCCGAAGAGCACTTTTATTAATTCATGCCGCCAAAAAAAGACGTATCCCAACTTGCCTTATATCATTAGACATTAGGAAGGCGTTCGACTCAATCAGCTGGCCATATCTACAATATACTCTTCAAAAATGGGGTTTTGGGGAAAATTTCTTAACTTGGGTCTCCTCACTATACAGCACTCCGAAAGCTTATATTAAATATATGGGTTACAAATCAGCTATGATAGATATTAGGAGAGGTACTAGACAGGGTTGCCCTCTATCCCCTTTGCTTTTTGCCCTACTTATTGAACCCTTAGCATGTATTATTAGAAATAATCCTAATATCAAAGGAGTAGAATTAGGTGGACATCACCACAAATTGAGTCTTTTTGCAGATGACATCCTGATTTTTTTATCCCATCCCCATGTCTCAGCCCCAAATCTAGTAAATACTTTGGACAAGTTTGCAAAGATTTCTGGATTGTGTGTTAATCATGCCAAATCTAATGCCCTTAATATTTCCCTTTCGCCATCTGAGTTACAACAAGCTCAAACGTCTTTACCTTTCAATTGGGAATTGCACCATATTTCATATCTTGGAGTCCAACTCACTTCTTCTATATCCGACTTATTTTCAGCTAACTACTTACCCTTATTGAAGTCAACTACTAATCTGATGAAACAATGGTCTTCTCTTCCTTTATCTTGGATTGGGAGGATTAACGCTACTAAGATGTCAATCTTACCAAAGTTCCTTTACCTATTCCGAGTTCTCCCCATACATATACCTCCTTACTTCTTGAGGCTCACTCAAAAGAGAGTGATGTCTTTTATATGGGGCTCTACAAAACCCTGTATACCCAGATCGACTCTTTATCTTGATAAATTGAAAGGTGGTCTGGGAATTCCTAACTTTTCCTCATACTACTTTGCTGCTCAGCTAGCACAACTCCCCAAATACCATTCTACAACAGAATCCCCTCTATGGGTAGCGATTGAATCAGTGGATATTGACCCCATTTCTGTGAATAATTTGCTCTGGTTAGCTCCTAAAGATAGACTAAACGTATCTAACCCCGTAACCAAACATTCTATAGCTATCTGGGACAAATATAGATCCACAAAAAGCCTACAATCCACTCATAACCCTCTACTCTCTTTTCTTCGAAATCCCTCATTTTACCCCGCCTGGAAATTCCCCCTATCATTTGCAGCTTGGTCCAAAAGAAACCTACTTCAATTTCACAATCTAGTTTCCTCCAATGATATTCTTACGTTCCCAACATTATGTGATTTATACAAACTCCCCATGAAGGAGCTCTTCCGCTATCTACAAATTAAGAACTTTTATACACCCCTCGTTGATACGGGATCCCCTCTTACCCAAATGACTCAATTTGAACGTATCTGTAACAGTGATCCCCATACTAGAGGATTAATATCACTTTTGTATAAACGCATCAATTCCACATCCGACGATACTTTACCATCCTATACGACTAAATGGGCACATGACATGGATAGAACATTCAGTAAAAGTGACTGGGATAATATATGGTCAGCTACTAAGCATTCCTCGCCAAACTGTTTTGCGTTGGAAACAAATTATAAGGTCCTTTCTCGATGGTACCTGGTTCCGGCCAGGATTGCCAAATTTGCCCCCTTGTACCCAAATTTATGTTTCAGAGGCTGCTCTGAACCAGGCACGCAGTTCCATATTTGGTGGCAATGTCCAATCGTTCAATCCTTCTGGAGTAAAATATTTAACATGGCCTCTACGGCCTTGGAAATACCAATCCCGCCAGACCCGGCACTGGCTCTCCTCAACCTCAAACCTCCTGAATTGAATAAATCACAATTCAAATTACTACTACATCTCACCACGGCGGCTAAACAATCTATAGCTAAGGCCTGGAAAACCCAAACTTTAGTTGTGGCTGAAACTAAACATAGAATTAACAGAGCCCTTATCTTTTCCAAAATGTCTGCTATTGAAGATAACAACATTACTACATACAATAAAATATGGAAACCATGGATTAAACACTTCTTACCCCCAGATTTTGATCAATTATTGTTGATGCCTTTTTGAAATACTTTAATATTTATCTATTAATATAATATTTAAACGGGGCCTTGATCTGACTGGACCGCCACCCGGGGAGACAACCTTTACCTTTATCTCTATTTTTCTATACCCATACCTTCTTTTCTATATATTTTACTTTTCTCCCATATTTCTTCTTCTTCTCTCTGTACTTCTTCTGTCTTTCTGCTCTGGTTAGTTTTGTTACTTGTGTAATACGGATTTTATACACATGCGAAGTCCATTACATGACTTATATATATACCTTTTAAGTTTCACTTTATCAATCACTAATATCTTTGTGTCTTAAAGATTTGGTAGGAAGGTCTCCACTAAACAATTGAGGTATGACAACGTTCATCTGGTGTATCCTTCTGGATAACCCAGCATACTCTCTCATACTTAATCGAGCCCCCATCTGCTCACAGCTTGCTCCCTTCGGGGGTGAGTGGATGGTCTGGAGGCATGATATTCTATCCTGAATATTGCTTATTTTCATTGCTCTAATCTTTTATACCTCTATTTGTATTGATATAATTGTTAATGAGGTTTATCCTCTACTACCTTTCTTTCAATATGTATTTTTAGTGATTGCTGTATTTATTTACAATTCTACTCTTGATCAGAATGTAATGTTCATTATACTTGCTATTTACTTGTAAAATCTAATAAAAATATTAAACAAGAAAAAAACGACATTTTTCTCGACGCGATTCTTCTCAAGCCTGCCTTGCCTACACACTATCATGAAAAAAAAAGCTTGAGCAAAGCGCGGTGACGTACGAAATGTACGACGGCACTACACAGGGGAAGTTTCATTCGGATGGCGCCACCCTTTGGGCTGCTTTTGCTGATCCTCGTGTTAGTAAAGTTTGGTGAAAGACGATTTGCACTTTTCAGCCTCGTGCTCTTCAGTCCGTTACAGCGTGACGAATGTGCTATCTCCATTACGAACGCTAGTTTTACCAGAACGAGCGCTCCCGTCTCATCACTTGCTTCTGAGCATGCATGGTTTTTTCACGTTGTTAAAGCCAACACACGGCCGTTTTTCATGACGAGAAAAACGACGATGTGAAAAACGAGAAAAATTTGAGCATGTTCCAAATTTTTAATGCCCATTTTTCACGTCGTGAAAAATGCTCTGGAGCCCACACACAATCGTTTTTAATGACCAAATTTAAAAATGGCATTTTTCTCGTCATGAAAAACGGTCGTGTGTACGCGGCATAGGGCTCGGTAGGCTGTAATATATTATGTTTTACTTCTTGGGTCTAGTTCAACTTCAAAAGTAGACTTTATTACCTACAATCTTTTACATGCTTGCTTTTCCATATATTGATTATATTAGTATAAATAAAAAAAATCGTAGAGTAGCTATTACTGGAAGAGTCACACGGAGTGTAAAGGAATTTCAGTAACTTTCATTGGTGGAAGGAACAGTAAAGCGCAACCATTCCCTAGCACTGCAGAGCAGGAAGCAGGGCCTGCATATGTAACGAACAAATACAGCTGCCCCCATGAACATGTATAATTAAAAATTATACAGTACTGTGCAAAAGCTTTAGCCAGGTGTGAAAAATTGCTGTCAATTAAAAAAAGTTTCCTGAAGCAGAAGTGTTCATTTATTTTTATCGATTACTAAAATTAGTTAAAAAAAATTAAATAGAACAGAATAGAAAATCAAATCAATATTTTGTGTGACCACCCTTTGCCTTTAAAATCGCATCAATCTGCCTCCTTGGCCTGGTGGAGCAACTGGCACTTGCCAAAGCAACACGTACCCTAATAGGTATCCTTCTTTTATGCAAGAAAAGCCTTAGTATTAAAGTGGAAGTCAACCACCCCCCCCCCACCTCATGGAAACAGCTAGTTAACACAATGATACCCCTCTATAAAGCGACGTATCTGTCTCGAGGATGCCCCAAAAATATGAAAAAGTCTGGCATTTGTGGACAGACTTAGAGTCCCCAACTGATGACCAACCCCCAGGGGAGTGACTTAGATGGATCTCCTCGGTACCCACCTGGGGTGCTTGAAGCTGAGGTCCATACTCTGAATAGGTAAACGGAGGTGTAAGCATAGTCGACGAGATAATCGTACCTACTCCTAAATGCTCCTGTAAAGTTCAACGCAGACAATTAGGAATGAGACAAGGTCCTACAAGAAATAACTCCTGCTGAAATCCTATCATGTGTAACCTGAGAGGTGTTTATGTTGTGTTTAGCTAGACGTATTTAGCGTTAGGGTGTGATGTTAATTTTTTGTTGTGCACGTGGTTATGTGCAATGATTGGCCGGGGTATGCCCCTATGGCCTTGTTTTGTAACTCCACACAAAAAAGCATTAATAAAGAGAATAAAAAATAAATAAATCGCATCAATTCTTCTAGGTGGTGTGCAGGATTGAGGGGTGATCTGTGTATGGTGTGCAGGATTGAGGGGTGATCTGTGTATGATGTGCAGGATTAAGGGGTGATCTGTGTATAATGTGCAGGATTAAGGGGTGATCTGTGTATGATGTGCAGGATTAAGGGGTGATCTGTGTACAGTGTGCAGGATTGAGGGGTGATCTGTGTACAGTGTGCAGGATTGAGGGGTGATCTGTGTACAGTGTGCAGGATTGAGGGGTGATCTGTGTGCAGGATTGTGGGGTGATCTGTGTGCAGGATTGTGGGGTGATCTGTGTGCAGGATTGTGGGGTGATCTGTGTATGGTGTGCAGGACTGAGGGGTGATCTGTGTACGGGGGATTGAGGGGTGATCTGTGTATGCTGTGCAGGAATGTGGGGTGATCTGTGTATGGTGTGCAGGACTGAGGGGTGATCTGTGTACGGGGGATTAAGGGATAAGCTGTGTATGGGGTGTAGGATTGAGGGGTGATCTGTGTATGCTATGCAGGATTGAGGGGTGAGCTGTGTACGGTGTGCAGGATTGAGGGGTGATCTGTGTACGGTGTGCAGGAATGAGGGGTGATCTGTGTAGGGTGTGCAGGAATGAGGGGTGATCTGTGTACGGAGTGTAGAATTTAGGGGTGATCTGTGTACGGAGTGTAGAATTTAGGGGTGATCTGTGCATGGAGTGTAGGATTTAGGGGTGATCTGTGCATGGAGTGCAGGGTTTAGAGGTGATCTGTGTACATGCAAGTACCCCCCCTTCCCCCCCCTTTTCCAAGTACAGAGCTATTCTCTCCCCAGAATAGTTTGAAACCCACCCTCCATCAATACACATTCCTCTGGTATCAACTCCCCTTCTTCCCTCTTTCAATAGTAAGCATTCCGATCACCTAACTAACATCATAGATGGGCTGCAGAAGAGAAAATAACTTGCTGCATGTCTGTGGAGCAGCTCCTGCCTGTGTACATCCCCCGCCCCTTCCCCCCTCCCCTCTCTGCTCTCACATAGAGATAGATAATGTGTTTAGTAGAGCAGAGAGGGTTCTAAATGGCTGTTGGGAGGAGAGCCATGTCACTTGTAAATACAGCAGCGCTTCTGTATTTACAAGTGACCGTAGCAGCCATCACCAGATCACAGATGTGGAGGAAATCGGCTGAAAAAAAAAAGCCGGCGGGCAGCGCAGGCACCAAAGGCAGCTGCTTTAGGCACCTAACAATGGCAGGGCCCTGGGCAGATGCCCCGTTTGCCCTGCAGTAAAGACGGCCCTGATGCTCAGATGTTTTTAACTTCTGTGAGTTAAAATAAAGTTTAAATAAAATAGTTTATCCAGTATTATACTATGGGATTGCCCTGTACCCTTTGTTTTTGTGGCTGTTTACCCTACATTTGGCTCGAAGGAGGCATGTTAACCATTGGGAGACATTAACCCCTCATGTGGTGTTTGAGCATTTGTAATCATATTGGTCAAAAGGATCTGCTAAGTAGATTGTGTTTTTAAACCTGGCCTGGTTTGTTTTTACGTTGCACAGTGGTGGTCAAGGTTTAAAGGACTTGAACACACTTCCATTTTCTTTTTTTTTGTGGACTTCAGGGAAATGCAGTCATGGGAAGAAGCGCCTCACCTGCCGTGAACATATTAAAAAAAAAAAAAAAAATCAAGGGTTGTAGCTCGGGCAACCTGGGGTCACAGAGAATTTGCGGGTTCAGTAGCCGAAGTCCTGCCCCACCACTGGTAAAAATTTGGGACTCCTGGGACCTAGGGTTTCGGAGACATGGGGCTCCTTGTGCAGCCTGACAGAAGCTACATACAGCTACATACAGAGCGGCCAGTTTAAATACAAGCTAGCACACTGCAGAAAACTGAGAGGTTGAGCGAACAGTGCCTCTCCTCGCTTTTTGTCAGAGGCACTGAGCTCAATGGACAGCTTGGAGCCTTGGACTAATGATAAAGTACTATTGGCCCCAATAAAAATGCTGCAGTGGAGGCTCTCCTCTCACGACAGTGTCATAGAAGGTGGCATTTGTCTAAAAGACAAATACTCCCTTCCAGCCCTCTTAACTACAAGGAAAAACAATGGGTATAAGGATTACCCATAACCCCTTGTTTTTCGTGCACAGTTAGAGGAAGTAAACTCCAGTGCACAAATCATTTGCAACTATAAGGCCACCAATTTATGTTTTTTTTAAACACATTGCAATCCGATTTATCCCCCTACCATGCCTATTGCTGCTTTTCCAGTGTAGTTTTTGTTTTGATGTATCCCAGCTGCAAGCTGCGCCATTCTAGCCCATCGTCCCTTTATTGTCAAATCCGGGTGAGCCACCTAGTTAGGACCTCCCTAGTTGGTGGCTGATATCACCGGCACTTCTGTCCGGGAAGTCATTTTTTCCTTTTACTGGATGGTGGTCACGACGGACGCCAGCCTTACCGGTTGGAGGGGAGTCTGGGGGGTTCAGTCGACCCATGGTCGATGGTCTCCGGCGGAATCCTGCTTGCCAATCAATGTCCTGGAACTTCAGGCGATCGGGCTGTGCCTCTCCATAGACAGGGGTGTCCAGTCAGGATCCAGTTGGACAACGCCACGACGGTGGCGTAGGTCAACGATCAAGGAGGAACAAGAAGGGGGGCGTGTCCAACTTCCGGTATGTGAGGTAGCTTTTCCTCAGAGCTCCGACCGCACTATCATCCTGCACTATCCTGCATGCTCACAGACCTGATATTTTTGCCGCTAACATACCGGACCCGCTCGGTGATCACATCAGGACCCCAGCCATGGTGAAATACGGACCGAGTGTGGCCCCTACGCCCACAGAGAAGCTGGCAAAGTTTGCACATGAGGCGTCCCAAAATGGCGCCCGCTCTGGGATGGAGCGGCGCGCTCCATCTGCTTCTGCGAGCCGCCTGTGTACTGAGGGGGAGATAGACTGGCTTGACCCTACAGACCCCTTGGCGAATCCCCTGCCCTCTCCCAAATCAGAACCGGAGGAGAGTGGCTCCGGTACACAGGTGAGTGAACTGACCCTGATGCAGATAATAATGGACACCATTAAAAGCTGCCACACTGCACTGACTAATCAGATAATCAGAAACCATCAGAGTGGATTTTGCTCTCCTCAAAGATGATGTGCACAAAGTGAGGCAAAGGTTTACACAGACGGAGCAACGCATAAGCGCAGTGGAGGATGATGTGAACCCCCTAATGGTCCAGGTGAGAGACATGGCGGCGGACCACAAGTCCCAGGAGGCCAAGCTGGGGGACATTGAGGACAGGCTCAGGAGGAACAACCTCCGATTCCTGGGGTTCCCGGGAAGGTGCGGAGGGTAGGAACCCGGAGGAATTTCTCCTATTCTGGCTCCAACAAACCTTTGGTGCGGATAGCTTCTCCCACCTGTTTTCCATTGAACGGGTGCATAGGGTCCCCCTGAGGGCTCCCCAACCGGGTAGATATCCTAGACCTATGCTGGCCCGGTTCCTCTACTTCAGGGATAAGGAAACCATACTCCATAAAGCACGCACCATGCCTGAATTGCTGTACGACAACACCCGCATATCCATCTTCCCTGATTTCTCTACGGCCACACAGAAGCAAAGAGCAGCATTCCAAAGTGTGAAACAGCGTCTGCGGGAGCGCAGCTTGCCATACAGTATGCTATACCCAGCAAAGCTGCGAGTCATTCATAAGGGCAAGGCACAATTCTTCATGTCACCCAGGGAGGCTAATCACTGGCTGGAGTCCCTGGGATCTGGATAATACATTTGCCTTTGCCCCTGTTATGTAAGTACATTACATGGCCTGGGGCGGATCCCCCAGGGCTGCCGAAGCCATAATTGCGGAAATCCTTCCTTTTGAGATGATACTTTGTCTTCCCTGTCTCAACATCTCCGGTATGACTGATCCTGTACATATTTAGTCCTGTGAGACTATTTAACTGTGTTCTACAATCAATGCGGTTCATTTAATGCTCTGCTACCTATCAAGCACTTACCCCTAAATCTTCCTGCCCGGCTGGTGCAGGAGATATACCCCCTTTAGGGGACTTTAGTATCCGGCTGGATAAGGAAGGGCTCCCCCTGTTGGAGTAAAACTACTGTTTGGGGAAAAAGCCTGTAGAATGTTGGGGACTGCGGGCAGGGAGGGGGGTGGGGAGTTTGTGTTCCAGTGTTCCGGATCACCATTTCTACGGATGGGGACATATTTTTTTTGAAAAAATTAAAACCAGAAAAAAAAATTATTTTTGTTTTTCTTCCATTTTTTTTCTTTTTGGGGATTCATGTTATGGTTACTCCATGTTTACCCATTGACATTTTCTGTGATGCGCATCATTTCTTGTTTCATGTATACCTCTCATTAACAAGGAGGATCCCTCCGCTATTGTCCTGGTTTATCAGGTCCCATAATGTAATCACCTCTCGGTATGAAGGACAGGCTTGGCACTTTTAAACGTCTCTCCTGGAATGTGAGAGGCCTCAATTAAAAAGTTAAGAGGGCACTAATCTTTAATTATATTCAGAGGCACAAACCCCAAATTATTTATCTCCAGGAAACTCATCTGGTAGGCTCTAAGGCTATGGTCTTACAGAAGGCGTTTGTAAAACATGCTTTTTATTCCACCTACTCCAACTACGCTAGAGGAATGTCTATCTTAATAACCAAGTCATTAATTTGTACTCTGGAGAAGATAGTAACTGACCCCTTTGGCAGATATGTCATAGTGATTCTCATTATAGATAACACCCCCCATACATTTGTGGCAATTTATATTCCGCCGCCATTTACTATTGCATTATGGGATACGATAATGGCAAAGGTGCTCCTGGTGGCCAAGGGGCCTATTATTATGGTGGGTGATGTTAACGCTGTACTTTCGCCTGATATGGATAGATTTAAAATAGTCTCCAGCTGCACTTCTCCACTGGCTGGTTGCATGGATCACTGTGGCCTGGTGGAGGTGTGGCGTTGGAAACACGCTGATGTTGGAGAATTTTCATGTTTCTCCTCCACATATAACACTCTATCTAGACTGGATATGTGTTTTGTAATGGGGGAGGTCTTGCAGAGGGTGGCTGATGTGCGATACCTCCCGAGGGCTATTTCGGATCACTCCCCCTTGCTGGTTTCGGTCACCATGGGTAGGTCTCAGGGTTGCAAGCCTTGGAGGCTGAGCCCCTTTGTGGGTGAAGGAGGAATGTTTTGAAAGGGCAACCGCCAAGGAAATAACGAATTTTTGGTTGGAAAATAGAGGGGAAGTACCACTTGGGATTACCTGGGATGCATTTAAAGCCACCCTTAGGGGATCTATCTCAGGGTTAATTAAACAATTCAGAGCCGATAGGGACTGGAAGGTGAAGGAATGTGAACAAGTTGAGGCGGAGGTGGAGTATATCGCTAATCCTACTCCCCACAATTTCGGGGAATGGAGAGATAAGTTGGACTTGGTAGTAGTGGAAAAAACCCAGAAGAAGCTGCTATACCAATCACAGCGTATCCTTGAGTTTGGTGACAAAAATAGTAAATTATTGGCATATTTAGCTCACTCGCAACAGGCTTCGGCCTCTATTCCTAGGATTTATAATAAAAGTTGCCTTCTATGTACCAAGTAAGAGGATATGGCTAATGCTTTTCTGGAGTTCTATTCAGACCTTTCTAAGACTAGGGTTGATTATCAGGAGGAGGAGGTCTGTCAGTTTTTAGCGCCAGTTCCTCTGAAGGAGCTGTCGAGAGAGGTGGCAGACGACTTGGACCTTCCTTTCAGCACTGAAGAAGTCCTGTCTGCAATGCTCTCCATGAACCCTAATAAAACCCCTGGTTTAGATGGGTACCCTGCAGAGTGGTATACTACTTATAAAGAATTTATGGCATCCACTTTGTTGGAGGTATATAAAGACGCTATGAACAAGGGGATACTTCCTGATTCAATGCGGGAGGCATTAAATGTACTGCTCCCAAAGCCCTATAAGGACAATGAACAGTGTGAGTCCAATAGGCCCATATCCCTGATTAACCACTTAAGCCCCGGACCATTTCGGGCCATTAGGACCAGGCCTGTTTTTGGGATTCGGCACTGCGCTGCTTTAACTGTAAATTGTGCGGACATGCAATGTTGTACCCAAATGAAATTTGCGTCCTTTTCTTCCCACAAATAGAGCTTTCTTTTAATGGTATTTGATTGCCTCTGCGATTTTTATTTTTTGCGATATAAACAGAAAAAGACCGAACATTTTGAAAAAAAATGATATTTTCTACTTTTTGTTATAAGAAAAATCGAATAAACTCAATTTTAGTCATACATTTAGGCCAAAATGTATTCAGCCACATGTCTTTAGTAAAAAAAATGTCAATAAGCGTATATTTATTGGTTTGCGCAAAAGTTATAGCGTTTACAAACTAGGGTACATTTTCTGAAATTTACACAGCTTTAAATTTATGACTGCCTATCTCATTTCTTGAGGTGCTAAAATGGCAGGGCAGTACAAAACCCCCCCAAATGACCCCATTTTGGAAAGTAGACACCCCAAGGAAATTGCTGAGAGGCATGTTGAGCCCATTGAATATTTTTTTTTTTGTCCCAAGTGATTGAATAATGACAAAAAAAAAAAAAAAAATTACAAAAAGTTGTCACTAAATGATATATTGCTCACACATGCCATGGTTATATGTGGAATTGCACCCCAAAATACATTCTGCTGCTTCTCCTGAGTACGGGGATACCACATGTGTGGGACTTTTTAGGAGCCTAGCCGCGTACAGGGCCCCAAAAACCAAGCACCGCCTTCAGGATTTCTAAGGGCGTAAATTTTTGATTTCACTCCTCACTACCTATCACAGTTTCGAAGGCCATAAAATGCCAAAATAGCACAAAACCCCCCCAAATTACCCCATTTTGGAAAGTAGACACCCCAAGCTATTTGCTGAGAGGCATGTTGAGTCCATGGAATATTTTATATTTTGCCACAGGTTGCGGGAATATGACAAACTTTTTTTTTTTTGCACAAAGTTGTCACTAAATGATATATTGCTCACACATGCCATGGGCATATGTGAAATTACACCCCAAAATACATTCTGCTGCTTCTCCTGAGTACGGGGATACCACATGTGTGGGACTTTTTGGGAGCCTAGCCGCGTACGGGACCCCAAAAACTAAGCACCGCCTTCAAGGTTTCTAAGGGCATAAATTTTTGATTTCGCTCCTCACTACCTATCACAGTTTTGAAGGCCATAAAATGCCAAGATGGCACAAAACCCCCCCAAATGACCCCATTTTGGAAAGTAGACACCCCAAGCTATTTGCTGAGAGGCATGTTGAGCCCATTGAATATTTTTTTTTTTGTCCCAAATGATTGAATAATGACAAAAAGAAAAAAAAAATGTACAAAAAGTTGTCACTAAATGATATATTGCTCACACATGCCATGGTTATATGTGAAATTACACCCCAAAATACATTCTGCTGCTTCTCCTGAGTACGGGGATACCACATGTGTGGGACTTTTTGGGAGCCTAGCCGCGTACAGGACCCCAAAAACCAAGCACCGCCTTCAAGGTTTCTAAGGGCATAAATTTTTGATTTCACTCCTCACTACCTATCACAGTTTTGAAGGCCATAAAATGTCAAAATAGCCCAAAACCCCCACAAATGACCCCATTTTGGAAAGTAGACACCCCAAGCTATTTGCTGAGAGGCATGGTGAGTATTTTACAGCTCTCATTTGTTTTTGAAAATTAAGAAAGAAATTTTTTTTTCTTTTTTTTTTTCTTTTTTTACATTTTCAAAACTTTGTGACAAAAAGCGAGATCTGCAAAATACTCAACATACCTCTCAGCAAATAGCTTGGGGTGTCTACTTTCCAAAATGGGGTCATTTGGGGGGGTTTTGTGCCATCTGGGCATTCCATGGCCTCCGAAACTGTGATAGGCAGTGAGGAGTGAAATCAAAAATTTACACCCATAGAAATCCTGAAGGCGTTGCTTGGTTTTTGGGGTCCCGTACGCGACTAGGCTCCCAAAAAGTCCCACACATGTGGTATCCCCGTACTCAGGAGAAGCAACAGAATGTATTTTGGGGTGTAATTCCACATATGCCCATGGCATGTTTGAGCAATATATAATTTAGTGACAACTTTTTGTACATTTTTTTTTTGGTCATTATTCAATCACTTGGGACAAAAAAAAAAATATTCAATGGGCTCAACATGCCTCTCAGCAAATAGCTTGAGGTGTCTACTTTACAAAATGGGGTCATTTGGGGGGGGTTTTGAACTGTCCTGGCATTTTATGCACAACATTAGGAAGCTTATGTCACACATCATCCACTCTTCTAACCACTTGAAGACAAAGCCCTTTCTGACACTTTTTGTTTACATGAAAAAAAAATTTTTTTTGCAAGAAAATTATGTTGAACCCCCAAACATTATATATTTTTTTAAAGCAAAGGCCCTACAGATTAAAATAGTGGGTGTTGCATTTTTTTTTCCACACAGTATTTGCGCAGCGATTTTTCAAACGCATTTTTTGGGGAAAAACACACTTTTTTTATTTTTAATGCACTAAAAAACACTATATTGCCCAAATGTTTGATGAAATAAAAAAGATGATCATAGGCCGAGTACATGGATACCAAACACGACATGCTTTAAAATTGCGCACAAACGCGCAGCGGCGACAAACTACATTCATTTTTAAAAGCATTTAAAAGCCTTTACAGGTTACCACGTTAGATTTACAGAGGAGGTCTACTGCTAAAATGACTGCCCTCGATCTGACCTTCGCGGTGATACCTCACATGCATGATGCAATTGCTGTTTACATATGACGCTAGACCGACGCTTGTGTTCGCCTTTGCGCAAGAGCAGGGGGGGACAGCGGTGCTTTTTTTTTTTTTTTAATTATTTATTTGGCTTTTTTATTTTATTTTTAAACTGTGCCTTCCATATTTTATTTTTTTACCATTTTTGTCGTTATCTCAGGGAATGTAAATATCCCCTATGATAGCAATAAGTAGTGACAGGTACTCTTTTTTTGAAAAAAATTGGGGGGTTAGACCCTAGATCTTTCCTCTGCCCTCAAAGCATCTGACCACACCAAGATCGGTGTGATAAAATGCTTTCCCAATTTCCCAATGGCGCTTTTTATATCCGGGGGGGGGACATTCCCTCCCACTGCTTGTAAAAGCAGTCTAGAGGCTAATTATCTGCTAGAATTGCTTTTACATGAAAGCCGGCTGCTGGCTGAAAAGAATGATACCAAGATGATACCTAAACCCACAGGCATCATTCTGGTATAAACATTCAAAGTCCAGCAACATACCAGTACGTTGCTGGTCCTTGTTGGACATGTATTGTAATCTTTTTTTTTTCATACAGCCTATTGGCTGAACGAAAAAAAGAGATTGATTGGTGGGTATGCCCACCATTAGAATACCTCCCTTCATCCACCCACTTCTAATGATGGGCATATATGCCGAAGCATGGGGGCATCCTCCCGCAAAAAAGTTATGCCGCGTACACAGGGTCAAGCCTTCGTCGGAATTTCGACCGTATGTACGCGGCATAAAAGGTTATGCCGCGTACACACGGTCGGACTTTTCCACGGGCAAGCCTCCGTTGGAATTTCTACCGTATATACGCGGCATTAGGAGCAAAATCGCTCCTCCGCCCCTGCTGCCCCCATGCTTCGGCATATATGCTCTTTTTTTTAACTGTGGTGGTGAAATCACCTCCTACAGCGTTGGAGTCACGGCTTTATGTATCGTGGGAGCAAACGCTGTTGCTGTCAAGATAAATAGATCCGCGCTGCAACTGAATGGCATACCTGCTAAGCAAATGGTGGTTAACATTAAAACAAAGTAACATTACAGTACAACAGTAAGACCTTACCATGCCATACCTGCAAAGCAAATACCAAAACAAAACCTAGTAAAAAATAAAAAAATGTTTTAACGCAACCTGTGCCTAAAATATATATATGCCGAAGCATGGGGGCATCCTCCCGCAAAAAAGTTATGCCGCGTACACACGGTCGGAATTTTCCACGGGCAGGCCTCCGTCGGAATTTCGACCGTATGTACGCGGCATTAGGAGCAAAATCGCTCCTCCGCCCCTGCTGCCCCCATGCTTCGGCATATATGCTCTTTTTTTTAACTGTGGTGGTGAAATCACCTCCTACAGCACTGGAGTCACGGCTTTATGTATCGTGGGAGCAAACGCTGTTGCTGTCAAGATAAATAATTCCGCGCTGCAGTTGAATGGCGCACCTGAAAACAAAAAAATTACATACCTGAAAAGCAAGCATGATAAAACATTGCAGAATAGAATACAGTAAAAAAGAGCAGAACAATAGAGAGAAAATAGAGAGAGAGAGAACAATAAAACGACAACTATTTTTGGTTTTTTTATTTTATATTTTTTTTTGTGTTTTTGTTTTTTACGTTTTTTTTTTCTTTTTTACACTTTTTTTTGTAACTTTACAACTGTAATGGTTCGGGTCTCTCAAAATGTAATGGCATCTTGGGAGACCCTGTGTAAGTGTGTCCTAGTCTGTGAAATGCTGTACCCTACGCTAAAACTTCACTTTTGAGTGGTAGCGTTCAAAACATTCACCTTGGCAAAGACCAGGCTTGTCAGGACAGAGTGGACAAAAACTACGGGTGTCACGCCTAAATCCGCGCTTGCTACAGACACGACATCTTTTTTGGGGGTGGCTTTGGGTAGGGGTACTCGGGAGGACATACGAATAATGCCTCTCATGCAGCCGGCTTACTGCATTTGGTAGGGGATGGTGAGGTGCAGAACCGCCTGGATACAGGAGTTCTGTGACTATCTCATTCTGGAATTTTAGAAGAGATAACGTCCCGCCTGAAGCTCTGTATAGCACATGAGCGTTCAGCAAAGCCAATTGGAATAATGATAGAGACACTTTTTTGTACCAGCGTCTCGCCTTACGGTCAATTAGATACGGCGCCATCAACTGGTCGTTGAGGTCCACCCCTCCCATATTTTGGTTATATTCGTGGACACAGAGGGGTTTCTCCACAACACCAGTCGCCGTACGAATTTGGACTGTCGTGTCTGCATGAAGGGAGGTAAGAAGGAAAACATTCTTATTGTCCCTCCACTTCATAGCGAGCAAGTTATTACACTTCAAGCAGGCTCTCTCCCCCAGCCTAAGACGGGCATCTACAAGCCGCTGGGGAAAGCCCCGGCGATTAGGTCGCACGGTGCCACATGCTCCAATCTGATGATCAAACAAGTGACTAAACAGTGGCACGCTCGTGTAATAATTGCCCACATACAAGTGGTACCCCTTTCCGAATAAGGGTGACACCAAGTTCCACACTATCTTGCCAGCGCTCCCTATGTAATCCGGGCAGTTGACCGACTCAATCTGACTATCTTTTCCCTCATAAACCGTAAAGTTCACTACATAGCCTGTTGCCCTGTCACAGAACTTGTAGAGCTTGACCCCGTATCTGGCACGCTTGCTGGGAAGGTACTGCTTGAAAGACAAGCGGCCAGAAAATTTAATCAGGGACTCATCAACGCAGACAACTTGATCGGGAGTAAACAAGGCTGCAAAACGTTCGTTGAAGTGGTTTATGAGGGGCCGAATTTTATAGAGCCGGTCGTATTCAGGGTCCCCACGTGGACGACAAAGTTCATTGTCGTTGAAGTGCATGAACCGCAAAATCTGCTCGTATCGTGCCCTGGACATGGAGGCAGAGAACACGGGCATGTGGTCAATTGGGTGCGTGAACCAATAAGCACGCAATGACGGAAATTTATGTGTGCCCATGTTGAGGGAAAGGCCCAGAAAGGTCTTAAATTCGGAAACCGTAATTGGTTTCCAATTTCTGGCAATTTTAGGCAACTGGGGGTTAGCGGCGATAAATTGACCAGCATATAAATTACTCTGGTCCACAATAGATCTATAGAGATCTTCCGTGAAAAACAGCGAATAAAAATCAATTGGAATAAAATCAGCTGTTTCCACCTGAATACCGGGTTGGGCAGTGAATGGGGGAAGTACGGGTTCTGCAGAAGTGGTGGGGACTCAATCAGGATAGGCGAATTCTGCAGGAAGGGCAGTATGGGCACGACGGGCCTGCCTTTGTCTTCTTGGTGGCAGCGGGACACTACTTGTGCTTGCCACCTCGCCAGCTTGAACTGCACTTATGGGACTCGCCACGTCACCAAGTGTTACTGCAGTGCTGGATGTACGTCCAGGCTGTACTAGGCCGCTGGTGCTTGCCAGTTCACCAGAAGGAATAGCGGCGCTAGTACTACTCTGCTCCATGATACGAGAGACCTGCGGTTCTTGCTCCTCAACAACCTCAGAAGATCGGGATCGGGTACACCTGACCTTAGCAGGGACCTCAACTTCGTCGTCAGAGCTATCTGACGTGGGGCCGCTGACGTCACTGTCTTCTACGGGAAGATATTCTGAGCCTGAATCTGACAGATACGTGACCTCCTCTTCACTATCTGTCATGCTCAGAATCTCGTAGGCCTCTTTACTAGTGTACCTTCGTCTTGCCATTTTGGGCTCTAAATTTAGGGGTACACTAGTAAGATTCACAGGAAAAAAAGCACCTGACTGTCGTCAGCAAATATATCAAACGCTACAAAAAAACTGTTAGCGATCGCAGGGATCAGGCCTGTCTCTGTGAACGCTGCAGTTATGTGTGTTGTGTTTGGTAAGTGACAGTGATCGATCGATACTGCACTTGGGTGGGCTGGGCTGGGCGGAGGGGCTAAACGCAGGCGCTAGCAGGTATCTGGGCTGATCCCGCTAACACTGCGTTTTTGGGAACCCTAAACCGCTGGGGATGCTAGTATAGATCTGATCAGATACTATACCACTAAGGGGGGTGTATGCTTTGCGCGTGGGTGTTAGCGTTACTGGCACTAACCTAACACTGCCTGGGGCGACGCAGACCCTCTCTGGCGCTAAAACCTAATTGATCTCACCCGCCGGGCGATCAGGGGGGTTAAACCTTTATTGGGTTATATACGGCGGGTGCCCTGATGCTATAAAAAGCAAACTAATCAACCAGCGTCACCCGTAACCTTTATATGGTGATCACTGGTGAAAGGGTTAACTAGGGGCAATCAGGGGGTTAAAACCTTTATTAGGTTAAATATGGGGGTACCTGACACTATATAAAAACCTGACGGGTAACCTAAATAACTAAATAACTTACTGGCTAACCAGTGACACCAGTGACGCTTATACGGCGATCACTGGTGAAAGGGTTAACTCTAGGGGCAATCAGGGGGTTAAAATAATATATGGGGGTACCTGACACTAATAAAAACCTGCGGCGAACCTAAAAAAAAATAACTGCCTATCTAAAACACCAGCGACACGAATACAGCGATCGGAAAAACAATCGCTTAGTGACGCTGAAGTTAGGGGGTGAAAGGGTTACCTGGGGGGTGATCAAGGGGTTAAACCTTTATTAGGGGGGGTTAGGGGGCTACCCTGGACCTAAAGGGGCCTAATCCTAACTGCCCTGCAACTTTTTACTATCACAGATGACACTAAATGCAGTGATCAGTAAAATAAATGATCACTGCAATCAGTGACACTGTGATTGGGGGCTTTGGGGTGACCTGGGGGGTGATCTGGGGGTGACTGGGGGGTGATTTGTGTGCCTATGTGTACCTACGTGTCAGTGGACTGTTGGTGCACTAACCTGCTTCTTCTCTGCTCGGCGCCGGGAATGAAAAGACCGCGGCGAGGGAGATGACATCACTTCCTCCAGCCTGTGTTTACATTTCAGGCAGGAGGAAGCATTTTCATTGGCCGGGAGCGATCGCGAGGGGGGGGCGGAATCGAGCGGCCGCCCCCTCATGCCTGATCGCTCCCGAACACTTAACGGCCGCTCACTGCAGTGAAGGGGGGTCCGGATGGACCCCCCAACTGCACAAAGGCGATCACGTAGATCTACGTCATTCTGCCTGTCTGTGCCATTCTGCCGACGTAAATCGGCGGTGGGCGGTCATTAAGTGGTTAATGTAGACGCAAAAATTTTAGCCAAACTCCCTAGCTCAGCGTCTGAATGGGGTCATAGGGACCATTATCCACCCTGACCAGACAGGCTTCATCCCAACGAGATCCATGGCTATAAACTTGAGGAGACTCTTTACTGTACTACAATCTGTAGGCCCTGTTCCAGATACCGGAATTGTAGTGTCGCTAGATGCCCATAAAGCCTTTGACTCTATTGAATGGCCCTACTTGTGGGCGGCCCTTGAAAGATTTGGCTTCGGCCCTAAATTTATTAACTGGGTAAAGTTGTTGTACTCTAAACCGCTGGTACGATTGAGGGTTAACAACACAGTGACGGAGACCTTGGAAATAGCTAGGGGCACTAGGCAGGGGTGTCCGCTGTCTCCCCTGTTTGCTCTGGCTATAGAGCTATTGGCGGTCCAGTTAAGGGGAGATGAAGAGGTAAAGGGCTGTTGGATAAACTCTGAGGAAAAAACCTCCTTATATGCAGATGATATGCTATTATAACTAGCGGAGGCAGAGGGTTCCCTGAACGGAGCATTAACTAGGATTACGAATTTTGGTAGGTACTCTGGTTTTAAAGTCAATTGGGATAAATCCGTGATTTTCCCTGTCGACTCTGAATATACCCTGAATCTCCCAGCTGAGGTCCCTTTTGAAAGTTGTTTCTAAATTTCGGTACCTGGGGGTTGAGGTGCAGCTGCCGGTGAAGGTGTTTATAAAAAATAAATTACGCCCAATGATGGTGCGCCTGAACGATATCTTAGACCTGGTCCAAGCTGCCCCTCGGCCTCCTAGGTCGTATTAACTTATTTAAGATGATCTACCTACCTAGATTTCTGTATGTGTTGTGACATGCCCCGATATATGTCCCCAAAAAATTGTTCATGGAAATCAATTCCATCTTAAACTCTTTCCTCTGGGGCAATAGGCCACCACGGGTATCCCTGGATACTCTGTTTTTACCAGTCCAGAGTGGAGGACTGGCATTACCAAATTTACAGTGCTACTACTTGGCAGCACAGCTGTCACATATACACTGGTGGTTTTTCCCCAAGATGGAGGTGGCTTCGGTGGAGACTCAGGTGGCCCTGATGCACTCGTTTGAGGCACTCATTAATGTAATATACAGAATTGGCACATATCCGCCTCAAGGCGCAGAGATTCTTAAACTTTCCTATAACATTTTTCACATATGTAACAAACGAACGGGGGGTGGCCCGCTAACTCTCTCCCCTAACGCGCCTTTGTGGTATAATCCTCAACTCACAGAGATCTGTAAAATCCCTGATGGGGCATGCTGGGCTCAGTATGGTCTCAAGTATCTGCGTCAACTGTTCAGGAACCAGACTTTTAGGACATTCAGGGACCTTCAGATTGAATATAAGTGCCCCAACAATTACTTTTATAGGTATCTTCAGCTGTGCCATGCTGTAGCGGCTCAATTTGGTCTGCAGGAGGTCCAGCTGAAGAAATCAGAACTAGAAAAACTGTTACTGGAGGAAGACCACTCAAAACTAGTATCGAGATATTATTTCTCCTTAATGACATCCTCATCCCCTAGGATGGAACGGGTGGAGGCGCAGTGGAGAGGTGATATCCAAGCTCTCACTGAGGAATCTTGGGCTGCAGTCACCGCATCATTGTTGCCGTCGGTGATTTCGGGCAGAGATAAAGTCATTCAATTTAACTTCCTGCATTGAGTGTATTACACTCCGAAGCGGCTTCATAAGATGGGCAGGGCGGAATCTCCTGAGTGCAACAGATGTGGGGTGGAGATAGGTGATTTCTTTCATATGGTAGGGCTATGTCCGCAGGTGAGGGGATTCTGGTCGAGTGTTATGTCATTCTTAGAGGAGAGACTGGCTCTCCCGAATATATGTGATCCGGCCAGATGCATACTGGGTGTCTTTGGGGATGAGGAATTGTCAGACTCTAAAAAGACTCTTTTGAGAACACTTTTCTTCCATGCTAAGAAAGCATTGGCTTTGAAGTGGAAGGATGATGGGCCTCCGTCGCTCCACTACTGGATTGACCTGGTTAATGGAGCCCTCCCAAAATATAAGTTAACTTACATTTCCAGGGGGTGTCCGAAAAAATTTAACAAAGTATAGGCTGGATGGATCAAATCAGTGTCAGGAGAGAGGAGGAGGTGTGAGGTGGTCTGGACAGACCCTAGAGGGTTCCTGCTCATCTTCAGTGGGACATGCCAGACGGTAACATGGGTATGTTGCTCATACAGTTTGGCCTCTAAAGGTGGAAAAATCTATGTCATGATGTTCTTATGGTCTTGGGTCCCCCCCCTGTTATGGTTTTGTTTTTATTTGTGTTTTTTTTTTCTCTCTTTCTTTGATGTTACTATTTGCATATTCCTTCTCCGTATAAGCATACATAGGGGTAAATACCTGGAGATAGGGGGGGTTGGCGCCACGTGCAGATGATGAACCAATATCTGTCTACTTTGTGTCTTAGCTACATGTTACTGATATGAGTATTGGTTGCTGTTTTGATATCCGTGAGATAATCTTGTATGTGCTGATTATGCTTTGTGGAATGTAACCCGTGTAATTATTTTTTCTGAAAAAAAAAATGAATAAAATTTACCCTTTAAAAAAAAAAAAGAGGAACAAGAAGCTCAGCTACAGCATCGCAGGTCGCTCACACCCTAAGGTGGCCCTGTCAGCCGTATACATTCCGGGCGTGGAAAACTGGCAGGCGGAGTCGCCAGATGCAGGACCAAGCAGAATGGTCTCTACACCCAGAGGAGTTTCAGCTCCTTTGCCAAAGATAGGGCACGCCAGACGTAGATCTCCTGGCTTTTCGACTCAATCAGAAGGTATTGAGGTTGTGGCCCGGTCAAGAGACCCATGGGCAGACGCGACAGATGCGTTGGTGGCACCGTGGAGTCAGTACCGGCTAATCTATGCCTTCCTTCCTCATCTGCTTCGTAGACTGGAGGCAGAGAGGATTCCAAGAATCCCAATTGCTCTGGATTGGCCTCGGCGTCCTTGGTACGCCGATCTAGTGCGTCTGGTAGCTTCTTGGCGTCTACCGCTAAGAAAGGACCTGTTGTCGCAAGGTCCCATACGCCATCCTGTTTTACAGTCACTGGCTTAACGGCATGGCTATTGAGAGCCAGGTGCTAAGAGACCGCGGCCTGTAAGACTTGGTGATCTTTACCATGAGGAGTGCTCGGAAATCGTCCTCTAGGAAGATTGACCATTGCACTTGGAAGACCTACATATCCGTACTTATTTGGTTCCAGAGTCCTGCTGTTTTTACAGCGTGAGGCGGACCAAAAATGTTGCTCAAGTACAATTAGGGGGCAGATATCTGCCCTGGCTGTCTTTTTCAACGACCCCTGGTGGCTCACGCTCTAGTGAGAACGTTTGTACACAGGGGGTTCGGCATGCGGCCCTCCGGTCCACCCTCCACTACCTATGTGGGGCTTGTGTAGCAGACGTCCCTTGGCGTCTACAACTGCGAGAGGACCTGCTGCCGCAAGGTCCCATACGCCATCCTGCTTTACAGTCAATGGTCTTAACAGCATGGCTATGGAGGCAGACATCTTTTGACGTCTACCGCTACGAAAGGACCTGCTGTCGCAGGGTCCCATACGCCATCCTGTTTTACAGTCGCTGGCTTGAACGGCATGGCCTCTGAGCTGGTAGCCTTGTTATGCAAGGCTCCCTATCTGACCTTCCACAAGGATACGGTGGTGCTGCGACCGTAGCCTTCTTTTCTTCCTAAGGTCGTTTCGACTTTCCATCTCAAGGAAGACAGGATACTGCCATCCTTGTGTTCTCATTCGTCGAATCCTAAGGAGACGACGTTGCATTCCTTGGACGTTAGAGTATGGGTGTGAATCCGCGCAATGTACCTGATATGCCAGTAGAAACACACAACAGGGGTGTAGAAAAACGTCCTGTGATGAATAAGTAAGGAGCTGCCTCTACATAATTAATCCACCTGGGTGGAGTAAATGAGTAAACTGAAGGGAGGTGTAGAATTGGCGCTAATTACAGTTCATGGACTTACTTGCTCTAAAGTGCAAGTGAATAAATACAAGTAATAAACAGATCAATAAATACCCCTATATTATACTAGTGTCAATTGGTACCTTAGTGTAACTCCTAAATACTTCACTGATAGATATGAGTGCGTGATAATAAATATAGATTGATGCGGATATAAAAATAAATAAAATAAAAATGAATAAATCATTTTGTGAACAATTAATGGTGATAACAGTGTAAAAAAGCAAACCAATGTATAAAACCGTGATAATAATAATAAATTAAAGATAAAATATATGCATGCAAAATGTTCTGCGACTATACGATAAAGTGCAAAAATGCAAAATCGTGCAAATTGATAAACCAATGCGATTGTCCAATGATTTGATGCTAGGTGCCCAGCGACTATGCTAGGTATAAAAAATCTTGCGACTATGCAGTAAAGTGCAAATGCAACATCATGCGATTTGATTGAGTGACTATGCAGTAAAGTGCATTTGCAACCTCATTCGATTCGATTGAGCAATGTAATTGTCCAATGATATTGTAGTTTTTCAGATGCTAGGTGCCCAGTGCCTAGTGATGTGACTTTTTTTATAATCTTCAAAACTGGTGTCCACAGCAAAGCATGCTCCAACAAAGACCGCACCAGATGTTCACCCCCTCTTGGGGTGAAAAACTTTCACAGTGTATGCCACTGTGCAGCACTCTGGCGGTGTCTCGTCTCCCTGGTCCTTTTGTGGTAATCCCAGTATTTTCTCAGAGTAAGAGGGAAAGGAAGGAATCAAAAATAGTGTAATTCCGTAATAAAAACACTTTTATTGATCTTTTAGCAATGTTACTCACATTTGAGCTGTATCAAACAGGCATGTAAAGACAAATGCTGACAGATCCTGGAAGTGTTTGTGACATTCAGCTTGTCCGCTCTCCCGGTTTCGTCTGGTTTGACTTCATCTGGAGCATCCGTTGTCCAAGATCTAAGAGTGTACTTGTCTGTTACTGCTCCGTTACGGAGTTCAGACTCGCTGTTTGTTTCGGTGGCTGGTCCCAAGAAGGGCCAGCGGTCTTGTCGGCCACCATCTCAAGGTGGATAAGACAGATCGTGATTCAGGCTTACGCCATAAAGGGTCGGGCGCCTCTTTCCCGCCGCATCTGACCAGGGCAAGAGGTGCCTCTTGGGTTAACGGCATGGCCTCTCGGTGCTTCAGAAACCCCCGTTGTGAACATCAGGGATATTCCCTTGTTGACACTTTCTCAGAAAGTGGTCCTTTTGGTGGCTGTTATGTCAGTTAGGACAGGTTTCTGAGCTGGCAGCCTTGTCATGCAAGGCTCCCTATCTGATCTTCCACAAGGATAAGGTGGTGCTGCTGCGTCCGCAGCCTACTTTTCTTCCTAAGGTCGTTTCGACCTTCCATCTCAAGGAAGACATTGTACTGCCATCCATTTGGCCTCATCCGTCGAATCCTAAGGAGATGACGTTGTATTCTTGGACGCTGTCCGAGCTCTGAGAGCATCAAGCGTCTGTTTCCCAGGTATATAAGGCGGTGACCTGGTCGTCTGTTCACACTTTCACTAAACTTTACAAGTTAATGTGTGTGCATCTTCGGATGCTTCTTTCGGCCGCAAAGTTTTGCAGGCAGCGGTTTAGAGTTACAATTCCTCAGTTGAGGAGCTCTGTTTCGTTTTGGGGTGAAGTTGTTTTAATGCTGTTCCCATCCCTCGTTTTGACACTGCTTTGGGACGTCCCACTTTGTCAAGATTAAGGCTGTGTCTGTCCATGAACGAAAGAGAAAATAGGATTTTTTTTACTCACCGTAAAATCCTTTTCTCTGAGTTCATGGACGGACACAGCACCCACCCCTCTTTTTTTAAGTTTGTACTGCTTTTCGACAAACTGATCTGCTTAGTGTAGGCTGAGAGGATATAGTCAGTAGGACCGCACCCTGGGCGGGGCTGTTCATCTTTGAAGTTAACACTTTCTGCCTAGTCACTCCTGAAGGAAGGCTAATACCCACTTTGTCAAGATTAAGGCTGTGTCTGTCCACAAACTCAGAGAAAAGGATTTTACGATGAGTAAAAAAAATCCTATTTTTTTTTACACTTTTTCACTAAAGCCTTATATCACATAGGGAACAAAAAGTCCCCTTTGTGAAATAATGTCTTTGTGACAGTCTCTCTTTAATGGGACATTAGGGGATTTTTAGACCCCTGCTGTCCCAACTGCCCTAAATTGAAGCCAGTAGCGTCCTCCCTGGCCAGCGAAAGTGACACCTGAAACTGGAAGTGATGTAAGGGGAGATTAGAACTGATGTTTGGGTGGGGTAGAATTATGCACACTTCTGGGGGTTTGGTATACAGCCTCCCCATCCCTTTAATGAGAAAGCCAACAGTCAGTTTAAATATGTACACTCCTGGCAGTGTAGCGTTAAAGTGATACTAAAGGTAACATTTAAAAAAAAGATGTTATACTTACCTGCTCTTTGCAATGATATTGCACAGAGTGGTGCTTTACCTCCTCTTTGGTGGTCCACCACGGCACTGTCATTTGTGTCACTTTCAAAAATATGGAATTCCTTAAAATAACATGCTTAGGGGATGCCTTAAGGCCTGGTTCACACCTATGCAGGTTGCAGTTTGCATCTTGCAGGTGCATTTTGTATTTCAATACACGCTTTTGATCCATTGAAGTCTATGGAACCAGAAAAAAGTCCCCGGCCCTTTCCATAAAATGCACAGATGTGAACTACACCCATAGGAAACAAAGTTAAATGGACTAGTATGTTTCTGCTAAACTGAAAATGCAATAAAAAATGCATAGGTGTGAACCAGGCCTATTGCCTCATTCACACCTGCAGAAATGCATTGGCTATTTTTATATAACTTTTTATGCCAACATAACCACCATCCGGTTTTGGTCTGGAGTGCCTTTCTATGGTTTAAGCTACTGTAGTACAGCCCCCCTACAGGGAAGATTTGATTTTCCAGTTAATCTACATCGCCCTGACCCTGAACGCTCCAACCCACCTGGCACTCTGGGTTCAGACATTTTTTATTTATTTTTTCCCCACCAGGCACCTTTAAATGACTCAACACAAGTCATATATATATATATATATCTTCGCTTTTACTTAATCAGTTTTACACACACACACGCCAAACTCGGTAGAGGAATAAAAGAAAACCGCTTACTTAGAATTCAACATTACAAAAGCACAATATACATACTGTATATGTACAGAGGAATACCAACTAGAGAGTAAACTGGAAGGATTATAAAGAATCCACTATTTATTGCAATATGTTACCACACTAAAGGGCAATCCCAGGCCGGCCTATTAAACCTTTATATCCTAATGAGAGACCAGATAGAATAGCAGCAAGATATAGGGCCCTTTAACCAATAACAGCAGCAATGTCCAGACTTCAGTCCTGCAATAGTCTTCACCGGCAGTGGAGCTCATTTGATTATATCCAAATATTTCACAGTGATTTGATGACAAGCAAGACGGCTTAAACTGGCTAGTGATATTCCTTGAAGTAGTTTAGGATAAGAATGTCTATGTACAGTGTCTTATGTAATGCAGTAAAGGGTTTCCATGGGCAAGGTGTCTGTACACAGTGTTCAACAAGATAACCAGATAAGGATTGCAACCGCTGGGGGACTGCCCTCTCGCCAATGACAGGACCGGATAGAAGCTTTTGGAACAGCGTCTCTGGACGGGATGTCCTTCGGAAAGACAAACCGCGATGACCCACCAGCTGCAGGATACAGGAGGTCGTTGGGTCCGTCTGATGAGTTGATGCCGTATGGAAGTCTGACGAACAGCAAGTAGAGTTGGGCCCGTCAAGGCTGGGGGTGAGTTACTTGACCACCACGTGGTAGGCCGCGGCCCTCTCTCTCTTAGCAGCAGAGAGGTGTGCACTCGGTAAGGCCCAGGAAGAAGCGACCGCGGAGCTTATTCACTGATCCTTTTTATAGTTCCTCCCAGATGTCCCCTTGTGTTGTGCAGGGGGGTATCTGGGATGTTTAGTCCGTGGGTATTATCACAACATCCGAATGGCTGATCCAAAAACTACTAGTCCCACAATCCTCCCTGTTTGGCTCACAGATATGATGATAGTTACTGGAGCCCAGCACTAGAGGGACATTGGAATAGTAGGATTTTTAAAACAGCTTACCTGTAAAATCCTTTTCTTGGAGTACATCACGGGACACAGAGCAGCATAGTCATTACTATGTGGGTTATATAGAATTACCTTCAGGTGCTGGCACTGGCAACTTCCAAAACAGGAAGTACCCTCCCCTATATAAGCCCCTCCCATCCGGGAGTACCTCAGTTTTGTAGCAAAGCAATACGTGTCCCCAAAAGAGGGGTGGGAGCTCTGTGTCCCGTGATGTACTCCAAGAAAAAGATTTTACAGGTAAGCTGTTTTAAAAATCCTACTTTCTTGTTCATACATCACGGGACACAGAGCAGCATAGTCATTACTATGTGGGACGTCCCAAAGCAATGCCACATGAGGGGGGGGATACACCATACATAAGCTGGGCGCCATCAGGCATGAGGATCTTTTGCGGCCTGCAACACACTGCGCCCAAAGGCGACATCCTCCTGACTTCTAACGTCCACCTGGTAGAACCTAGTAAACGTGTGTACTGAAGACCATGTTGCGGCCTTACAAATTTGCGCCAGGGAGGCCTGGTGATGCACTGCCCATGAAGTTCCAACTGCTCTCGTGGAGTGCGCCCTAACTTTGAACGGAGGCGGTCTACTTCTCAAGCCATAGGCTTGTATTATGACCTGTCGAATCCACTTGGCTAAAGTAGATTTTGATGCTGCCTGACCCTTTCTGGGGCCTTCCGGCAGAACAAACAAAGAATCCGTTCTACGAATCTGAGCAGTGGCTTTTAGATAAGCTTTAACTGCTCTTACTACATCCAAAGAATGCAATAACTTTTCCTCTACCGAGCTTGGTTTGGGGAAAAAAGAAGGAAGAACCACATCCTGGGTCAAGTGAAACCTCGATACCACCTTAGGAAGAAAGGCTGGGTGAGGACGTAATACTACTCTGTCCTTATGGATAACCAGATATGGCTCTTTACAGGACATGGCGGCTAATTCCGACACTCTTCTAGCCGAGCATATGGCTACTAAAAATATCAATTTCCTGGTGAGTAGAACCAAGGAAATGTGCCGCAAAGGTTCAAATGGCTGCTTCTGCAGAACCGACAGAACCAAATTTAGATCCCATGGGCATATGGGAGCCTTAATCGGTGGAATAATACGAGTCACACCTTGCATAAAGGATTTGACAAGTGAATGCATAGCCAGGGGCCTTTGAAATAGTATTGACAAGGCCGAAACCTGGCCCTTGATAGTACTTAAGGCAAACTTCCTGTCTACAGCCCACTGCAGGAAGTCCAGAATTCTGCCTATAACGTACTTACGTGGATGCCATTTTCTGGCCTCGCACCAAGTGATGTACGCCTTCCAAACTCTATAGTAGATCTGCCTGGATACAGGCTTCCTGGCATTGATTATAGTTGATACCACAGAGTTAGAGAGACCTCTCTTCTTTAGGATGTGGGATTCAATAGCCAGGCCGTTAAACTTAGAGTTAGTAAGGAAGGGTGGTATATCGGTCCTTGCGAAAGCAGGTCCGGACGACGTGGAAGGGTCCAAGGACTCCCCACAGACATTTTGATGATCTCCGCGTACCAGGCCCTTCGGGGCCACGCTGGAGCCACCAGGATTACCGGCTTCTTCTCCAACCTGACTCTGCGAAGGAGTCGAGGCAACAATTGTAGCGGAGGGAATGCATATATCAGTCTGAACTGATCCCAAGGGAACACCAGAGCATCCGAGCCGCAAGCGAGGGGATCCCTTGTCCGGGAGACAAATCTGTCCACCTTTGCGTTGAATCTGGATGCTAGCAGATCTACATCCGGTGTTCCCCACCGCTGACATATTGCTCGGAAGACCTCGGGATGAAGGGACCATTCCCCTGGGCATAACTGTTGGCGACTCAGAAAGTCCGCCTTCCAATTCTCCACCCCTGGAATGAAGACAGCTGATATACATGGGACATGCTTTTCTGCCCATTCCAGGATGTGACTTACTTCCCTCTGGGCTGCACGACTCCTGGTGCCTCCCTGATGATTGATATATGCCACTGCTGTGGCATTGTCTGATTGAATTCTGACAGGGGACCCTTGGAGTCTGGATGTCCAGGCTACTAGGGCGTACCGGGCTGCTCGTATCTCTAAGAGATTGATGGGCAGGGTTTTTACTACATTTGACCATCTGCCCTGGAGAGACCATTGCTCCAGTACTGCCCCCCAGCCTATAAGGCTGGCATCTGTAGTGACCACCTTCCAAGATATCGGGCTGAAGGGTTTTCCCTTCTGGAGATTCTGGGGGATCAACCACCAGCAGAGACTCTTCCGAACGGAAGGGGACAAAGCCATCGGGAAGTCTAGAGCCTGAACTTTTCCGTTCCAGGCTGACAATATGGCCCTTTGTAAATTCCTTGAGTGGAATTGGGCGTATGGCACAGCTTCGAATGATGCTACCATCTTTCCTAGCAGCCTCATGCACAGGCGTATGGACGGCTGTCTTTTTGCACAAAGCAGACGGACCAAGGCCCTCAAAGAGGATACCTTGTCTAGAGGTAAGAAAATCTTCCTCTGGTCTGAATCCAGCCGTAGCCCTAGATATACCAGGTTTTTCACTGGCTGTAGGGCTGACTTGTCCAGGTTGATGACCCAACCGTGAGGCTCTAGATACTTGATTGTATCGACAATTACCACTTCTAGCTTGGCAACTGAGTGGTCCATCAACAACAGGTCGTCTAGGTATGCCATTATCGTTACACCCCGTGTTCTTAGATCGGCCAACAGTGGGGCCAGAATTTTTGTGAACACTCGTGGTGCTGTGGCCAGACCGAATGGTAAGGCTCTGAACTGAAAATGGCGCCCTTCTACTGCAAAGCGTAGGAATTTTTGATGACCTGGAAAGATGGGAACATGCAAGTAAGCATCTTTGATGTCGATCGAGGCTAACCATTCCTCCCCTTGTAGGGCAGCGGTGACCGATCGGATCGACTCCATCCGGAAAGACCGGACGTTTAGAAATTTGTTTAGACTCTTTAGGTCCAATATGGGTCTTATGTCCCCGTTTGGCTTCGGGACTGTGAAAAGGTTTGAGTAGAAACCCAACCCCCAGTCTTCCATAGGAACCTCCATAATTACTCCTTGGAGCAATAGTTGTTCTAACGCCAATAGGAGAGACCCTCTTTTCAGAGGGTCTCTTGGCATGCCTGACCACATAAAATGGGACGGAGGAGACTCTTTTAACTCCAACTTGTATCCCAGAGTTACTGCGGAGAGCACCCATCTGTCTTTGATCGTCTCCCGCCAGGTCTCTGCGAACAACTGAAGTCTTCCCCCCACCCGTTTGAGTGGGGGCAGCCCTTCATAGGCTTGACTTGGAGGCTGGTTTAGTACCTCTTCGGATCCAGGGCTTTTTATTACCCTGTGGCTGTCCCTGATTTTTACCTCCTGAGTTTGACCGAGGAGGCCGTCGGAACTGCTTAGTAGCAGACGTCGCAGGGATAGGAGAGGTAGTCCTCTTAAAAGATGGACCCCTAGACCTCTTTTTACTCGGTAAGAGAGTACTTTTACCACTGGAAATCTTCTGGATATACTTATCCAGGTCTTCGCCAAAAAGGCGTTCCCCATGAAAAGGGAAGCTAACTAAGAGCTTCTTACAGGGAGCTTCAGCAGACCAGTTTTTGAGCCACAGAAGCCTACGCATATGTACCAAAGACAGCGTGAGGCGGGAGGCCTGATGGATAGAATCCTTGATGGCGTCAACCGCAAAGCATAATGCTCTAGGCAGATCAGCCAGAGCCTGGGCCTGCTGGTCTGGCAAATCCCTCAGGACCATTTTCATTTGATCCTTTAAAGCTTGGCAGATCCCAATAGCTGCCACTGCTGGCTGTGTAACAGCCCCTGCTGTGGAAAAAGCAGATTTTAATAAAGATTCAAATTTTTTATCCACTGGATCTTTGAACATTTGAACATTATCTACTGGACATGTCAGTGATTTGTTCACAGAAGAGATGGCTGCATCCACCGTAGGAACATTCCATCTCTGGGTGAACTTTTCCTCCATGGGATAGATCACCGGAAACCTTTTAGGCGGAACAAATAGTTTATCAGGATGTTCCCAGTCCTGGTATATAAGTCCTTCCAATAATGGATGTATTGGAAAGGAGCAATTAACCTGGGGAGCTTTTAGTGACCCCAATGAGGAGACAGCAGTAGTTGATGGTTCAACAAGAGGCATTTTAAATGCAGATCGAACCATGTCAGTTAGGGTCTGGACCCACAATCTTTCAGTCTGTGATGCTGAAAATGGTTCATCTACTGTCGATTCCTCAAAAACAGAGCTAACCTCCTCCTGATCCCATTCAGGTAGGTCGGTCCCTTCCTGGGACTGTTGCTCTGCCAACAGGCACTCTAATGGAGGTGATGGAGATCTGGCGCGCTTTCTTTCCTGTAGAGAAGAAGCGATCAATGCAGCCAATCTCTGCTCCAATCCCTCCAGAGTTGAGGAAAAAACCTCCTCTGTTATATATGCAGGAGCAGGTGGACTGAGGACAGCCGCAGTACCTGGCACTCCCGGGGGTTCCTTATGGGTATTAACCTCTGATTTCTCAGGGGAGGAGGGTGCAGATGACTGCTCCAGATCCTCAGAGCCCGATGGAGACCCCCTACACTTCCTGAGAGGTATATCTCGGAGTTTTTTAGGCGGCATATTCCTTAGTTCAAAGCTGAGGTATTCCAGCCGCAATACACCCCTTACTGAAATAGTCTAATGCAATTTGCTGCTATGTACATCAGTGGGTGTCTACTAATGCGTCTTTCTGGGGATGCCTGTATCAACCGCCCGCTGTAAGCCCCTATACCATGCTACCAGCTCCTTTTCATGCTCTGTGTCCATAGCAAGCAGCGTGGACTGAGTCCTTTTATCTTGCTGGGACGCCCGCACATGCGCAGAAGCGCTGGGCGCACAGAGCGCGTCATCCGCCAGGCTCCGCCCCCTTTTTTGAAGCTAAACCTTATAAAAGGAAAGCATGTGTGCGCGCGCGCGTGCACGTGTGCGCTCTTGGCGCCATGTAGGGAGAGGAGCCAGGGTCCCTGTTTCACCAGGACTCGGGGATGGAAGGAAACTACTTGGCAGCATGACAGAGGAATGCAGCTTCCCTGATAGAGAGCTCACTCATCTGCCTGGACTTTCACCATGGAAGGAATAGTCCCAAGAAAAAAGACGTTCCACAGCGGCCTCTAGTGGACAAACACAGGTACCGCACCTTTGTCTTTTTTTTTTTTAAAACCTCCTTTATGAAAAAACATTTCCAGGTTTACAGTTTTTTTTAAAACTTCCCTTATGAAAAAACATTTCTAGGATTACTTAGGCATATACAGCTATTAGCGGGAATACCCTTTAGGTAACAGGCAGAAAGACATATTAGGCTTGGGGGTCCCCTCAATAGAACCAAGTTCCTGAGGGGCCCCCACTTACCTTTTCCCCGCCGCAGGACTTTGTTTGGTCCACAGAAGCCCAAACTTCACCTCTCACGGCAGGCATTGTACTAGACCTTCAGGGACCGGGTTCCCAAGGATTCCACTCCCCTGGACCTGTATAGCACCCTGCACAGATAGCCTCTTGGTTTTGGGTATGACCAGAGCTCTGGATCCCAGGGTCCAGCCCTCCTAAGAGAGGCATTACAGGCAAAACCCTGCTCTTCTCTGCAAGGCCCGGGTACCGACCGTTTAGCTATGAAGCTTTTTTGGTCGGATCCGGAATAGCTTGCTAAGGCCCAGAGAACCTGTACACAAGCCCAGATGAATACATGTTAACCTTGGCCAACACCTTAGACACTGGCAAAAAAAACTGAGGTACTCCCGGATGGGAGGGGCTTATATAGGGGAGGGTACTTCCTGTTTTGGAAGTTGCCAGTGCCAGCACCTGAAGGTAATTCTATATAACCCACATAGTAATGACTATGCTGCTCTGTGTCCCGTGATGTATGAACAAGAAAGATGGAGAATGATGGGGGGTAGTCTGTATAACTGGTAATTGTAGTCTGCTGTCGCTACACTTCTGTTGCTCATCAAGGGAAGCTTTGGTGTGTTGGAGCGGTCTTCATCACAGGCAGAGCTGCACACTGGATTACTGCACAGATCTGTAAGAAACCGTTCAGGGTGCCCATGCTGACCTGTGTCCACAGCCAAATGCTCCTATAATAGGCACATGAGCAACAGAACTGGACCACAAAGCAATGGAAGAAGGTGGCCTGGTCTGATGAATTCAATAATGTTTTGAGGAACACAATGATTTCAAGGTATCGACTTATCCTCCAAATCTCAATCCAATCCAGTATCTGTGGTATGTGCTGAAAAAAACAAGTCTGATCCAAAGAGGCCCCACCTCACAACAGAAATTAAAGGATCTTTTACTGATGGCTTGGTGCCAGATAGCCCAGCATACCTTCAGAGGTCTAGTGAAGTCCATTCAGAGGCATAAGTAGAACCTTCAGGGCCCCCATGCAAGAAACCATGAAGGGCCCCCCTAACCCCTGGCTGGGGCCCTTTATTACGATCCCGCAGTGGAACACTTTCACATATTTTGCAGCGGGCCCCTTTCCTGCTGTCTTGGGCCCCCCCCCACGATGGCAGAATGCCAGGGCCGGTCACAAGTACCACCTTTATGACCCTGGTAGTTCCCCCACTGGCGCAGGTCCTAATTTGACAGGCATGTGGGTGCCCCAAACACACAGTGTGCATTCAGGGCCGCTCATCTGTACCTTCACACCTGTCAAATTAGGACATGAGGCTGTGTTTGTACAGCCACTGCGTCCCCATAGACTAACAGGCAGCTCCAGCTGCACAAACTGCACATTCATGGGCCAGAGAACCCGTGTGAATGAGCCCTTAATTTTTTTAATAATTTTTTACAATTTTAACGATTTTAAATTCTAATTAGACCCCTGAAGTCTCAATTTTGAGACAAAGAAAGGAATGGAGGAAATACATTCCCCATTTTCTTTCAGCAGTCTCAGCTGCACAGAATGAATGAACATGAAGAACTCTACTATACTTCAGTTTATGAATGAACAGGAAGGCTGTGCAAACAGTATTTACTGTGCTCATTCGGAAAAGGGAGGTGCTGGTTGCGACGGACCGCCTGGCACCCAGCCTGGGTGCCTCCACCAAGATACATCTTCCTCCCCTCTGGAACAAGGACTCATGTATTTATAGCTTAGAATTTCACCCCAGAACTAGAGGACACTAGCTTTAGGTGCAAACTGGATTTGACTTTATTGTAAATTCACACAGAATATACAGCTGCAAAAAAAAGTATGTGAACCCTTTTGGAATGATATGGATTTCTGCACAAATAGGTCATAAAATGTGATCTGATCTTCATCTAAGTCACAACAATAGACAGTCAGTCTGCTTAAACTAATAACACACACAGAATTAAATGTTACCATGTTTTTATTGAACACACAATGTAAACATTCACAGTGCAGGTGGGAAAAGTATGTGAACCCCTAGACTAATTAGATCTCCAAGAGCTAATTGGAGTAAGGTGTCAGCCAACTGGAGTCCAATCAATGAGATGAGATTGGAGGTGTTGGTTACAGCTGCCCTGCCCTATAAAAAACACACACCAGTTCTGGGTTTGCTTTTCACAAGAAGCATCGCCTGATGTGAATGATGCCTTGCACAAAAGAGCTCTCAGAAGACCTACGATTAAGAATTGTTGACTTGCATAAAGCTGGAAAGGGTTATAAAAGTATCTCCAAAAGCCTTGCTGTTCATCAGTCAACGGTAAGACAAATTGTCTATAAATAGAGAAAGTTCAGCACTGCTGCTACTCTCCCTCGTAGTGGGCGTCCTGTAAAGATGACTGCAAGAGCACAGCGCAGACTGCTCAATGAGGTGAAGAAGAATCCTAGAGTGTCAGCTAAAGACTTACAAAAGTCTCTGGCATATGCTAACATCCCTGTTAGCGAATCTATGATACGTAAAACACTAAACAAGAATGGATTTCATGGTAGGATACCACAAAGGAAGCCACTGCTGTCCAAAAAAAACATTGCTGCACGTTTACAGTTTGCACAAGAGCACCTGGATGTTTCACAGCAGTACTGGCAAAATATTCTGTGGACAGATGAAAACAAAGTTGCGTTGTTTGGAAGAAACACACAACACTATGTGTGGAGAAAAAGAGGCACAGCACACCAACATCAAAACCTCATCCCAACTGTGAAGTATGGTGGTAGGGGCATCATGGTTTGGGGCTGCTTTGCTGCGTCAGGGCCTGGATGGATTGCTATCAACGAAGGAAAAATTAATTCCCAAGTTTATCAAGACATTTTGCAGGAGAACTTAAGGCCATCTGTCCACCAGCTGAAGCTCAACAGAAGATGGGTGTTGCAACAGGACAACGACCCAAAGCATAGAAGTAAATCAACAACAGAATGTCTGTCTTAAACAGAAGAAAATACGCCTTCTGGAGTGGCCCAGTCAGAGTCCTGACCTCAACCCGATTGAGATGCTGTGGCATGACCTCAAGAAAGTGATTCACACCAGACATCCCAAGAATATTGCTGAACTGAAACAGTTCTGTAAAGAGGAATGGTCAAGAATTACTCCTGACTGTTGTGCACTTCTGATCTGCAACTACAGGAAACGTTTGGTTGAAGTTATTGCTGCCAAAGGAGGTTCAACCAGTTATTAAATCCAAGGGTTCACATACTTTTTCCACCTGCACTGTGAATGTTTACATGGTGTGTTCAATAAAAACATGGTAACATTTAATTCTTTGTGTTTTATTAGTTTAAGCAGACTGTGATTGTCTATTGTTGTGACTTAGATGAAGATCAGATCACATTTTATGACCAATTTGTGCAGAAATCCATATCATTCCAAAAGGCTTCACATACCGTATTTTTCGCTCTATAAGACGCACCTGACCATAAGACGCACCTAGGTTTTAGAGGAGGAAAACAAGAAAAAAAATAAATATTCTGAACCAAATGGTGTACTAAAATATGGACATGGACAGGGGCTGCGGACATGGACAGGGGCTGCGGACAGGGGCTGCGGACAGGGGCTGCGGACATGGACAGGGGCTGCGGACATGGACAGGGGCTGCGGAAATGGACATGGACAGGGGCTGCGGACATGGACAGGGGCTGCGGACATGGACAGGGGCTGCGGATATGGACATGGACAGGGGCTGCGGATATGGACATGGACAGGGGCTGCGGATATGGACATGGACAGGGGCTGCGGACATGGACATGGACATGGACAGGGGCTGCGGACATGGACATGGACAGGGGCTGCGGACAGGGGCAGGGGCTGTGGACATGGACAAGGACAGGGGCTGCGGACATGGACATGGACATGGACAGGGGCTGCGGACATGGACATGGACAGGGGCTGCGGACAGGGGCAGGGGCTGTGGACATGGACAAGGACAGGGGCTGCCGACATGGTCAGTATCCTTCTAATACATTTTCCGGTCATTATTGCTTACATGTTACATCACTGTGACCGTCCCTCTGCTGAGCCAAGCCGACGTCAATACCGACCTCCCGAGCATAGCCGAGAACAGCCGAAGTGAGCTGAGTGGGGGCCGCCCCCTTCCACCCGAGCACAGCCCAAGTGAACTGAGCGGGGACCGCCCCCTCCCACTCGAGTATACTTGAGCCCAGCTGAGCGGGGACCGCCCCTCTTCCCGAGTATAGCCGAGCCCAGCTGAGTGGAGACTGCCCCCTCCCCGCCCGAGTATAGCCGAGCCCAGCTTTGCGAGGACCGCCCCCTCCCGCCCGAGTATAGACGAGCCCAGCTGAGCGGGGACCGCCCCTCTTCTCGAGTATAGCCGAGCCCAGCTGAGCGGGGACCGCCCCCTCCCGCCCGAGTATAGCCGAGCCCAGCAGGACATTCACTTTATGCCGCTTTATGGGAGACTCTATTTGTGCGGCCGTCGGAACTCGTGGGGGGCCTTTTTTTGTACGGGGGGGCACTTTCTTGCAGTGGCGGGGGAGTTACCAGCGGCGGCGGGGGGCGGTGCCGGCAGTGGCGGGGGGCGTTGCCTGATGTACATTCGGACCATAAGACGCAGAGACATTTTCCCCCATATTTTTGGGGGAAAAAAGTGCGTCTTATGGTCCGAAAAATACGGTACTTTTTTTTGCAACTGTATGTCACACAAAATCGGGTAAGAGCTTGATCACATTATACTAAATAATCTAATCAACAGTACATCCAGTAGCGTCACTAGGGTCGGTGTCACCTGGTGCGGAAAAAATTGGTGTAACCAACCTTCTCCAACTATAGTCCCCCCTCCGTACAGACCCCCCTCCACTAACTACAGGCCCCCCTCCCGCAGTATAGATCCCCCTCACTAAGATCAGACCCCCCTTCCTCAGTACAGACCACCATCCGTCAATATAGACCCTCCCTCAGTACAGACCCCCCCATCAGTGTAGAACCCTCTCATCAGTACAGACACCCCCATCAGTGTAGAACCCCCCCCTATTAGTACAGACACTCCCCTTTAGTGCAGACCCCCCATCAGTGTAGAACCCCCCTCTTAGTACAGACACTCCCCTTTAGTGCAGACCCCCCATCAGTATAGAATCCCCTTAGTGCAGACCCCCGCAGTATAAACACCCCCCTTAGTGCAGACCCCCATCAGTATAGAATCCCCCTTAGTACAGACCCCGCAGCATACACAACCCCTTAGTACAGACCCCCACAGTATAGACACCCCCCTTAGTGCAGACCCCTGCAGTATAGACACCCCCATTTAGTGCAGACCCCTGCAGTATAGACACCCCCATTAGTGCAGACCCCCCGCAGTATAGACACCCCCCTTAGTGCAGACCCCCACAGTATAGACACCCCCTTAATGCAGACCCCCATCAGTATAGAATCCCCCCTTAGTACAGACCCCCGCAGTATAGACACCCCCCATTTAGTGCAGACCCCCGCAGTACAGACACCCCCCTTAGTGCAGACCCCCGCAGTACAGACACCCCCCCTTAGTGCAGACCCCCAGAGTATAGACAGCCCCCCTTAGTGCAGACCCCCGCAGTATAGACACCCCCCTTGGTGCAGACCCCCATCAGTATAGGCCCCCCCCCGCACATGTCCATCTACTTAAAATAGAGTGTACAGTACAGGCCTCAGAACAGCACGGCCGCGGACGTGTAAACACAGCGTCATGTGTCCCTCGGGCTCCTCCTCCTCACTGGATGTAAACCGAGGAGGAGGCGCCGGCGGCTTCAGTCCGCTCCACTGACACAGAGCGAGGCGCAGATCAGTGTAGGGCAGCGGGTGGTGTTAGCGGTGCCGCAGCTGCCGTTATCCACGGGTGTTGCCTCTCTGGCGGGTGTCACCCGGGTGCGTCCCGAACCCCCAGCCCCCACCTAGCAACGCCACTGAGTACATCTAATGAACAGTAAACATAAACAGTAATATAGTTCAACAGTAAGCCAATTAACAAGCCTAGGTGACTCAGATCAGTGCCCTCCTATACAGTTCAGCACCAGCCCCACAGATACACAAAGTACATTACACATGCTGTTTGGCTTTCACTGGTGTAATCCATAGGCGTGCGCAGCTTATTGCATTAGGGTGTGCACCCCAAAGCTCAAACACACATGCGTGTGTGTATGTATGTATATATATATATATATATATATATATATATTAGGGCTGTGGAAATTAACTATTAATTCCTTGATTAATCGATTACGTTTTTTGATCGATCAAAATTCTTTTGATCCGTACTCACCTCTCCGCCGGCTTCCGGGTCTTCAGGGAGTTCCGTCGGAGATCCGGTGACGTCACGGACACCGGCGGGGCTTGCCGTGTCCATCTGAAGGGCTCCTTTGCTGTACCTTCATATCTGCATGTCTGGGGGACCTTACTATCTGCCACAAGCAAGGGCTGTTACACTTCCCTCTATCACTTCCCTCTATCAACCTGGGATTCTACAGCCATCCACTGGGAGTTGTGATAGTTCCCTTCACAGGACATCTACATGCCGACGGACTGATGTTAACCCCTCCTCATCTGGATTCAGCAGTGGTATCGTTGTACACATTTTTATACCAGTATCATACTTAGCTACATGTTTTTATGACTGCTTTTGCTACCGTTTGGTATTACTCGCACATTTTTTACAGTTTATGTAGCTACATCGATTTTATTCCCAGTGCAATATTTATTTTGTTACCTACTTGAAAACTATAAAAGTTTTAATGCTATTCCCATTGAGCGCTGCCTTTGTGTGTTTTTTGTATCCTGCTATCCATTTTTCCAGTGGTTGGTAGCTGCACTGGGAATCAGCCTGCAAGGAGATCAGCAAAAAGTAGTTGGATCTGTATGTGCGTTATAATTAATCAAAATTAGTCGATTAATCGATTAAAAAAAAAAACGATTAATCGAACACGAAAATTTTAATCAGTAACAGCCCTAATAAATAAATATATATATACACACACACTAAATTACCAGAAGTATTGGGACACTTGCCTTTACACACACATGAATTTTAATGGCATCCCAGTCTTAGTCCGTAGGGTTCAATATTGGGTTGGCCCACCCTTTGCAGCTATAACAGCTTCAACTCTTCTGGGAAGGATGTCCACAAGGTTTAGGAGGGTGTCTATGGCAATGTTTGACCAGTCTTCCAGAAGCGCATTTGTGAGGTCAGGCACTGATGTTGGATGAGAAGGCCTGGCTCACAGTCTCCACTCTAATGTGAAGGCCAGTCAAGTTCCGCCACCCCAAACTTGCTCACACATGTCTTTATGGACCTTGTTTGTGCACTGGTCCAAACCATTTGGTGGAGTGGGGATTATGGTGTGGAGTTGTTTTTCAGGGGTTGGACTTGGCTCCTTAGTTCCAGTGAAGGGAACTCTTAAGGTGTCATCCACAGGTGTATTTAGGTTATGTGCTGGCCTAGGCCTGACTAAACTCATGCACTCCTAATTTAAATACAACCCTACCCTGTCTCACCCCTAAACGTGCCCTTGTAAATTATCTCATGAAACACTGTTAAATGTTTTATGCAGAATTAAGTTCCAAAAATAAATATTAACAACAACTTTTGAACAATATCAACATAAAGCTTATCAGTGATAGCTGATAGAAAGGGGGCGGAGCCACATACACGGAGCGGCCCACCCAGCCCCCCATCCCGTTGGCTTGTGTTTGATAGGCTAGCTGTTCTGGCCCGCCCACCAACAACATCAGCGCCAAGTTTTGACAGCTTGTCTCTGCAAGTAGTGAAATTACATTACAGTTTAATACTCTTACATGCCTCGCTAACTGCTCAGTGGGAAACTGTCTCACAGGCAGCGCGCTATACAGTCTCTTGCAGCATTTTACAGCAGATCTCCGGACACATTTTTTGCGGGATATTGTTGATAAATATTTCTGTCCCAAGTGGAGAAGCTTCTCCAACTCAGTCTGCAGGGGTGCAACCATATTTCCTCTGACCATTCACCTGTACATACCGTTCCATCCACTCCAAAGGTAAAGCTTTATTGTCCTTATTCAGAGAATTAATCCAAGCCTCGCTTTGTGTTCATCACGTTGTCCATCATTAGCAGAGACCTTCAAAATGTGGCATTTATTTTTACAAAATGTGGCACTAAAAAAATGTGGCAATATGGCACTTATTTTGGCCAAATGTGGCATTTATTTTGGCCAAATGTGGCATTTATTTTTTAACTTTCCACCACCCTTCCCATCGTAAAAGGGATATTAGATCGTGCAACTTGAATCATTAACTACTTTATTACTATTTACAGGTATTTACAACAATTTAATTTTAATTATAGTATAATTTTACGTGAGCGACTATGCTCTCCATAGAAAATTTGAGGCGACGGTCGCTGAGGATGTACTTTCATTTTGAAAAAGTCCTCTCTACGTCGGCTGATGTTCCAGGCGCGTATTTCATTGCCAGCTTGTCTGCAGCATCCCAATCTTCTTTCAGCGGGGATTCTTTTCCTTCGAGGTTCGCGGCCACGCTCCTGACTTCCTCCCAGCCACAATTCCTGGTCAGGACGGCCTGTATTTTGGCCTTAATCCTCTTTCCAATGGCTCCTGGGTAATCTGTGTTGGCAATTTCCTCCATCTTTGCCACAGAGGTCGTCAGGAGAATCTTCTGAGACTGAAGCTGCTCGATGACTTCTGGAATTGACTTGAAATTGGCATCCAAAAAGAGAAGCTGCGGGAAGAGGGCCGGATCGTCTATGGGGTCTTTTGCCATTTTCACCGCACCAGAATCGGCTCCTTCACCACGGTTTTGAAACCTTCAAAATGCTTCACATACCACGATACTGCAGACAACCAGGTGCCCCACCTAGTGGCAACAGGCTTGGGAGGTAGTGGCACACCAGGCACATGTTTCCTGAATACCTCAAACCTCTCTGGTGCCTTCAGGAATATTTTTTCCCCCGCCGAGATGAGTTTATTGACTTTGGGGTGCTCTTCCCATATGGCCTCCGCAACACAATGTAGTCCATGCGCCAGACACGTCTCGAGGATAATTTTTGGGTAGATAGCCTTAAGGGTCCTCCCCGCGCTCAGCATGTATGCTATACTATCCGTGACAAGTAGTAGCAAGCGTCCTGCCGTGTTGGGGGCTCCTTGCCACAGCAGTCCTGAAACAAATAAATAAATGAAATATTAGCATGCTGTATATAAGCACTAAAAATGGCACCGTGACAGACCAAAGCTAAAATTATAGACTGAAGGGTGCTGGTTTAGTAGTAGTGGTAGTAGTGTAGGGAAAAAAAGGCACTTACTCAGGGCTTCCTGGACAGTTTGGATGATGGTTGAAGCATTGGTTTTTTCCAACTGAGCCACGTGGATAAGATGACCTTTTTGGGCATTGTCAGGATCCAATTTTCCCACAACGACGTTGGCGATGTATTGTCCGAGTGAGTCCGTTGCTACGTCTATGCTGAGCCAGATCCTTGAGTCACCAATGTCCTTGCAAATTTACTCCAAGTTCTAAGAAAGAAAAATATATACACGTATACAGTCGGCACCATTTAAAACATGAACATTTGTTTTTTTCATACCTACGCGTAAACATGTTTGGAAATTTTTACTCGATCTTAATTTTTGCAGAAGGTATTGTTGCTCAACCAAAGGTACCTATGGGTGATTTGAACATAAACTATCATTGAACGTTGCTTACCTTTTCACACAATTGAGGTACCATTCGTCTTGGGGTGCTCACGCTTGGCAATTTGATGCTACAGTGCTTGTCAAAAATGTCACGCAGGAGACCCTTCTCCAGTTTGTGTAACGGAATGCCTTCTTTAAAGAAAGCCATGATGACGTCTCTGGAAAAGTCCTGGACCTCGGGCCGAATTTCCCCATGACACCACATCTCTAAGGAGCTGCTGCTACTTCCGATCAGTACTCTGAGCTTTTTACCTTGCCAGGTGCTGCTCGCTTTTCTTGTGCACGTCGAATTGCCACTTCTTAAACTCATACTGTAAATTAAATACAAGAAAAAGTTTTGTATTCAGTACCGGTAAAAATTCTCCAGTAAAAGTCAGTTTCCTACACAGGCCAGAATAGATCAATTTCGGAACGGGGACTAAGGTGAGGACAGAAACCGGTTTTCAACTGTAGAAAATTTTGACACTTGAGGAGCATTTCAAGGCTACTTGGGGTACAAGGCTGTTGGGTACCATAAAACGAACGTTAGTGGCCATAACTTCAAAATATACAGTGCTTGTGGAAGTAATAGAAAAAGATGACATTCTCTCGAAAAATTGAAAAAGTGAGAGAAATGAGAATGATATAGGTATAAGAAGAGTTTTTAAAGAAAACTGAATAAAAACTTACCGATTTCGTGCACAACTTGCAGAATATCTTCCCACCTTCCACGGCGAAATTGCTGTCACCAATAATCCACTTCTTGAAAAGGGTTACGTTTGAACTAGCAACTTTAGGCATATTGAATTAGGATAACACGAAAATGTAAAACACGAGCGATGACTTCAGTAATACACTTCAGCTTGGTATGAAAGACGTGGGAAAGGGAGCTGATATACTGTATATACACATTTCCCTACGGTCCTCCCCCCTGCCAATTGATTTTTACATACAGTGTACACAAAGATATACACTGTGGGACAATCCCCCCCTCCCCATTAACAGCCAATCCACATACACATATACATCCCATAATAAGTTTATCTTAAGGCAGACAGTACAATGTGAGGTCAATAACATTTAACAATGAGACAGGCACAATCCACATTCCCTCCCAATACACAAACAATAGGGAAGTCTGCCAATGACAGTCTGTGTGTCTCTCTCACAGACAAGCACATGGAATACACTGTGTAAGGTGGTATATTTCTATATGAAGACATTGCTGACAAATATGACTGTCCCACTTGAAGAATATTAGAATGTTTTAATTTTTTCTTGGCCCAAATAAGGCAAATAATTTGTCATTTTCCCGAAAATCTGCGAAATATGGCATTTCACCGAAAAATGGGCAAAATGTGGCATTTAGTATGGCGCCTTGGCAATGTGGCATTTGAAGGTCTCTGATCATTAGAGAATGATCTGCTCTCTCAATTGGATTAGAGGCTGAACTGAACTGCTTTGACTGGGAGAAACAGAAAAAAATCCCTGGTCTCCTCCATGGGCCATAATCAGAGGCTAGAAGGTTAGCCCCTTCCAAAAGCCCCTGTCCTGGTTGGGTTTGTCACACTGGTAAATTACATATTTATCAGACCCTTCCCCACTTTCCATCCTGAAAAAATCCCCAACAGCAGCTGGTGGGAGAGAGAAGGGGGGAAGCCAGCAGAGCAGGGAAAGGTCCGGTAATATGTAACGGGCAGCAGGCACAGAGAGAGTGACCGGTGTGGTGGGGGCAATTAGAGGAACTGAACCCCTGAATGCAACAGCTGAAAGGAAGGGGAGGAGGAGAAACTGGCTTTCGGCTGCTACATACAGGGGATTGGTTCCTCTAATTGCCTCCCGCCGCAAAACCTAATGCGACAGGGAGACTGCACAGACCCCCAATCCACACAGCGCATTTTGTAGCCTGAACATACAGGGTTATTCAAAAAGATGGAGCAGATTTCAACTTTTTATTTCAAACTGTAAGGGATAGAAGCACATTCCATACATTACTGGATAGAGGAAAGTTCAAAGCCCACCTAGAAGTTCCATTCAATGCCACACAGTGGCGCTGTTTCCAGCTTATAGGAAAATGGCGACACCACAGGAGAAATTATTTTGTGTGCTGCAGTTTGCGAAGTGTGAGTCTATTGTTCAAGTACAACGTGACTTCTGCCATCGGTTCAACAAACAGCCACCTCGTCATAACCAATTTTACGATTGGCTTATAAAATTTGTTGAAGATGGTTGCATGTGCAAACAAAAAAGGACTGGTCATTCTTGTACGTCAGGTGAAAATGTTGAGCGTATCTGAGGTGCGTTTGAACAGAGCCCTAGGAAATCCAAAACACAGGCAAGCGTTAAACTTGGAATTCTTCAAACAGTGGTATGGCATGTTCCTAAAAACCGTCTGCATGTGAAGCCATACAAGTTGCAAGTTGCAGTTACTGCAGCTATTTCATCTTGGTGACCATAGCAGAGGGTTCGAATTTTGCATTGCAATTCTGCAGGATATGGAAGAGGACAATTTTTCTGAGCGACTAATTTTTTTGGATGAATCAACATTTGAATCTCTCTGGTAAGGTTAATCGCTTCAGTGTTAGAATTTGGGTGAAGATCCTTGCATTGTCGTCAAACATGAGAGACTCATGTACCTTCGAGAGGTACATAAAAGGAAGGGTGTTTGTCCCACCTATGCCTGCTACTCTTCAAGATCTGAGACATTGAAATGTTGAAGTTGTAATTTCAATTACGCTAGTGTCCATTTGATTCATGTGTGGCAAGAAACGGTCTACCGTTTTGATGTTTGTTGCACTACACATGGTGCTCATGTTGAGTGCATACAACCTCATGGACCATAAAGCTTTGAACCTTCCTCTATCCAGTGATGTATGGAATGTGCTTCTATCCTTTACAGTTTGTTTAAAATAATCTGCTCAATCTTTTTGAATAACCCTGTATATTTTCTGCTGTGATATAAAGGCTTTAACTTTCTAAAATTTCACAAAGATGTCGCTTATATCTCTTCTAACAGTTGTTTCATACATGCTCTTCAGAAGTGACACACTGAGCCATTTTATATAAGGGAAACCATCGTTTTTCTTTATTTGTTCATGTCAATCATTTGTAATCCTGGTTCTTTCCTTCAGAAAGATGGGTTAATGATTATGATCAACCTCTCAATTATCGGTGCCCAAGCCACCGGAGCATCAGTATGATCATCAGGTAAAAAAAAGTCTCTTATTGCAACATACAAGAATTGTCATGGAGGTGGAGTCCATTTTTTCCAAGTGAGAGCAAATGTTTGATGATGGCAACTCTTGCATTCTAGTAAATTAAAAAGCATTGACTTTATATACTCACCAGTTCAGCCGAGTTTGACAGGTACGCAGGAACTGGTGCACACACCCCAACACAGAGTCTGTACTTTCAGGTCCATGCACCCATCCCTCTACAACTGTCAAACTCTGCTATGCAGATGAGTTCATACACCCGATGCTTACTAATATAGACCATCTGCGAATAGCTTTCTGCAAGTACAAAAATGCAAACACACAGCTCTTCACACTATAAGGGGCTGAGCAGCTTTGTAAATGAGTCCCTAGGGCTCATTTAGACATGTTTCAAAATGTGGCATCTTGACACTTTTTTTAAAGCAAAGAATGCCAATCAAAGCACCTCTCACTGAATAAAATGGTAAAGTTGCAGTCCTGTTCACACCTTGCGTTTGCTTTGCTTCAAAAATATTACCCCATATCGCTTTCTTGGTGCTTCAAAGTAACAAAGCTCGCTCACAGCACCTGCAGCTTTTGAGGGGCTTTTTATTCAGGGAGGTCAGTGGGGACCAAAGAGAGAGGAGGATCTGCAAACCAGAGGATCAGTAGGGCTGGGGTTACTACTAAGGGGGGGGGGGATCAGCCAAGCTGGGCGTTACTAGCAGGAACTAGCCAAGCGTGGGATCAGCCAAGCTGAGGGTTACTACTGAGCAGGGGATCAGCAAAGCTTGGGGTACTACAGAGTGTGGCATTAGCAGAGCTTGGGGTACTACTGAGTGGGGCATTAGCAGAGCTTGGGGTACTACTGAGCAGGGGGTCTGCTGAACGACGATACTAGTAAGCTGGGGATCTGCTGAATGAGGGTACCAATGAGCTGGGGTTCCGCTGAATGGGGGTACTACTGAGCCAGGGTTCGCCTGGGCCCCTTTAAAACAAATATAAAATCAACACTCACACACACGGCATATGCCATGCTTTATTAAAGCTTAAAAAAGCATCACAGAAGCATTAAAAAAGCATGTTGAAGCGGTGGGCGCTCTTAAGGTTTTGTTTTTTTGTATTATATTTTTTTACAGATAATATCAATCTTCTGCTGCTTGAAGTCAACATCTTCCTTGAAACTGGTACATATCCTCTCTAGACAGAGAAAATGTGCCCCAACTAACCTTTTTTTTTTATATCTTGCTACTTTCTGTTTCATCTCCCAGCTCGCATGACAATAAACATGAAGACCGTGTTTGGGATTTCAGCTGTCGGAACACTTTCAGCAATGCAACTTCTTGTTTCTGGAGTGGATACATCAATGATTTTGACCAAGAGTTCAGTTACATCTGCCCACTCGGCTCTGTCATAAATGGCATGCAGAGCTACCACGATAACAAGAGAGAAGATAGAAGGTGAATCTCACTAGTAATTGAGGATAATTATATTTTATCGTCATTCCAAAAACATGTTGGTATATATGAAAGGAACAAAATATGTTTTTTTTTGTAAATGTACACAGAGTGCCACTTCTAACCCTAAATCCCTATCTCTACAGTAGCTGTATTACCCCAAAAAGTGTACAATATAGTGAAATGTGTATATAAAGTGATACTGTATCCAGAAGGTGCCATAAATTATCTATAAATATTCATAAAAACAATTTGGCACAATTGTTTGTAGTAAATAGAGCACAAGAGTGTGAAGAAGTTTTTCAGATTTTTCCTTTTTTTATTTTTATATATATTATCTTTATTCTGATCTTTACTTTTAACACATTTATCTCATTGCACAAGAACTGTAATATATGAATCAGGTACTGACTTCAGTACCATGGGTAGCACACTTGTAGGTGGGGTGCAGTGCAGTGGGGTAGAATAACATACTCTGTCCCAGTGAAGAACTTGTATTGAAATAATGCAGAAACAGTTCACAAATAACCAGGTGGAAATGTAGCCCAACAAGGAACACTTAAGCCCTGTACACACGATCGGTTTAACCGATGAAAACCGTCCGATGGATTCTTTTCATCAGACAAACCGAAGGTGTATGGGACCCATCGGTCTTTTTTCCATCGGTTTTAAAAAATAGAACATGTTTTACATTTTTAAATAAAATAAAAAACCCACGCATGCTCAGACTGAATTAGGAGACGAGAGCGCTCGTTCTGGTAAAACTAGCATTCCTAATGGAGAGAGCACATTCGTCATTCTGCAAGTTATTGCCTCGTTTAATGCAGCGCATTGTTTTTTGCTTTAGAATGGTTTAAAATGTAGTTTTTGCTGCACTTCTTTATCAAGAGTTCTGACTAACTTATGTCTTTCTTGTTTCTTGTGATCTTCTTAATAATTTGATTTATTATTAAAGGCCGACCTCACAAATTAAATAAAAAAATTTTTTTGTTTTTTTTTGTTTTTTTGGGTAGCATTTTTTTGTGTGTTAATTTCTCACAACAACATTTGATTATTTAATTTTTCCCTCATGGAGGTTGGTGTCCCTTGTTATTAATTACACATTGTATTTAGGAAATGTTATTGCTATTACCAATAAAAACACATCAGGCAAGTATTTAGGCTAAAATCAAATCTCCATTTATTCTGGCAAAATATCAAACAAAAAACGAAGGGCAACAATTCAGAAATTAGCCGAAAATATGAAGTCATTGGACCCCAAAGGCAGACATGACTATGATGAACAATAAGATAAACAACAGCATGAAATCAGGAGCAGCAGGCAAAGACATACATCATCCCAAGCTGTGGTACTCCATGAACCTGCAACTTCTGTAAGAGCAGCTCGAAGCCAGGGAATCACCTCCTGCTCTTCCCTGTAGCCTTCCCTCCACGCCTCTCTGCAGCGTTCCCTCCACGGCCCCGTCCACGCACCCTTGCAGGCCGGGCCACTGTGGGTGGTAATGTGGCAGGAGGAGGAGGAGAAGGAGGAGAAGGATTGGCCTGATGAGAGATATGGGTGGCCTCAGTCAGCTGCCCGCTCACCCCCATGTTTACGGCCATGTAGATAATGTGCTCGCAGAGGGCACGTTGTCCCGCCTCCATTTGGAGTCACTAGGCCTGGGGACCTGCTGAGTCCCACTTGGCCCTGCCTCCTCCTGGCTGACACTCACCCCTGCCTCCTCCTGCCTGCCACATTCCTGCGCCTCTTCCTCTTGGCTGGCCTCATCCTGTGTAGAAAAAAGGCACATAGTTAGATATTTTGTGGAAACTATCACATACAAATTTTCATCTCATGACTGTTTCAATATTTTTGTTTTAGAAATAGTAAAGAGTTTTATTCTGTCCCGTTTTTTTTTAGATACTAAATCATTTTTGTCCCCCTTTTTTTTGGGGGGGGGATGTTATCATTTTGGGAGAATAAATCAAGTTCATCAGAATAGTACTTTGAGGCCAATAATTATTTTCGAAATTACGATACCTGGCTGAAGATGCGAAGATCAGGCTCTTCAAGCTCAGGTGGCTCCTCCTCCACCTCTGCAGGGGTGGAGGGAAGGGTGGAAGGAACGCTGGAGGGAAGGGTGGAAGGAAGGGTTGAGGGAAGGCTGGACATTGATTCCCTGGCCTCAATCTGGTCATCCAGAAATTGCAGGTGCTTGAAGTACCACAGCTTGGGCTGTAGTACATCGTCTGCTGCTGCTCCTGATCTCTTCGAATCACGGACTTCTTTGTAGATTTTTTTATATGCATTATGCATGTTGTTTATCTTATTGTTCATCATAGTGTAGTCTGTGTCTGGGACCCAGGGCTTCATATAATCTGCAAATTTTTCAATTGTTGCCCGACGTAAAGCACTCTTGTGGTAAGAGGGATGTTTAAGTTCCCAGAGGTTTCCCATTTCTTTATATTTCTAAATAAAAATCAGCATGACATCCGGCTCACGTAGTTTATGCATATTTGACTAATAAAAAAAGGGAGAAAAAATGGCGCAGAATGAGTTCTAGGCAGAGTAAAAATCAAAGGAATCAATGAATGTTAATGTTGATGTTGCAAGCACTAGCGGCAGCTACCATGAGCAGAAGCAGACTCTGTAAAATATAATGAGGAAAGAAAGGTGCGCCAATCTAAGTGCAGTAAAACAGGCTTTAATTAGCAAATTTGTATAAAACCAGCCAAATGGCTACTGTGACAGCAGGAAGGTAAAGTCACCTGGTTGCATCCAGGGGGGTAGATATATTTCTCCCAGATTCAGGCTTTATGCCGACTTATACAACTAGGGAGTTGATGAAGCCCAGCTGAGGCTAGTGGGCTCATGAATGACTCATACCTCTAGGGAGAGTGCTGGGCGTCGTGAGGCAGGGAGTTGATGAGACCAGCTGAAGCCTGTCAGTTCGTTTAAGGCCTCTATAAAAACTCCCAGATTCATTAGGTGTTAGCTCATGCCTGGAACCAGACCTGTGTGGACTGTCTAGGGAGAGTGAACCCCTGTGCGGTGAGGCAAAGCCTGTGTGGCTATTTGTTTGGACTTTTACTAAACCAGGGACTTAGGGACTAGGACAGCACCAGGCTGATCCCAGTTGTTAGTTTAGGAAACCTGCATGTTTAGTCAGAGGTCAAACTGACCAGGATTTATTTTGTTTATGTTTCTTTTTGGCTTTGCTGTGTTTTTGTCACTGTACATAGAGAAATAAACCGCACCTTTTGATTTTGAAAACCACAACCTCCGTCTGCTGGCCCTGTTTTTGTGTGGGGAGCCCAACCAGGGGGTCACACACACCCGCTACCGAGTTAACCCCCTCACAGTTGGTGGAGAACCAGTGGCAGTTTTTTTTAAGCCAGCATGGAGGAGATACTGAAACAGCTGGCTCTAGCAAATGCCAATCAACAGCAGACAAATGCAGGTTTGCAAAGGAGCCTTGCAGCCCAGCAGCAAGCTCATCAACAAGCCCAGCAGCAATCTGAGGCCCGCTTCATAGACCTGTTACAGAAGCAAGAGCAGAGACTACAACAAATGGAAGCAGTAATGCAGCAACGTCCGCAGACCAGTGAGGAAAGCCGTCCCACTAATACCGCGTCCTTTGGGGTGAGTCGTTTATTGACAAAAATGACTGGAGAGGATGATCCAGAGGTATTTTTGACCACATTTGAAAGGACTGCTGAAAGAGAAAAGTGGCCTGAGGAGCAGTGGGCTGGACTGGTGGCTCCTCTGTTAACTGGTGAATCGCAGAAGGCTTACTATGACCTAGAGCCTGACCAAGCAAAAGACTATGTGATGCTAAAAGCTGAAATATTGGCAAGGCTGGGTGTCACCCTGGCTGCCCGGGCTCAGCGTGTGCATAACTGGACTTTCCAGCTTGGAAAACCCCCCAGGTCTCAAATGTATGATCTCATTCACCTGAGCAGGAAGTGGCTACAGCCAGAGACTTTGTCCGCACCAGAGATTGTGGAACGTGTTGTAATGGATCGGTTTTTGAGAGCTCTTCCTACTGCCATCCAAAAGTGGGTAAGCCATGGAGACCCAGAGACGGCCGGTGGTCTTGTGGATCGTGTAGAGAAATACTTGGCTACAGAGAACCTGACGGCCTCTTCCAGAGACTCTCGGACTTTCCACCCTAAGACCAGACCATCCCCAGGGGCGGATAAGAGGATTCCAAGGGGTGAGGGTGGAGAGAGTGAGAGGGTGGGAGCTCTACCCAAAGTTTGGCGAGAACAGCCTGGGAAGTCAGGGGCTCAAGAGGCAGCCAAATGGATTGTTTGCTACCGCTGCCGGCAAGCGGGACATATTGCAGCAAATTGCCCGGTTGTGGAGGAACCCATGCAATGTGACTTTCTGATGGACAGACGTCAGTCGCTGTGTGCGACAGTCGCATGCACTGCCATTCGGGGAACTGAGAAACATTTATGCAAAATGTGTATTAATGGTAGAAATGTTGTGGTATTACTGGATTCAGGTAGCCTTGTGACCCTGATAAAGGCTGAATTAGTTAAAACAGAGGTCTCTGGGAATAGCAAGGTAGCTGTTATTTGTGTGCATGGGGACACCCGAGAGTATCCAGTGACTACAGTGTGTTTCGAGACCCCCAAAGGTACCCTCTCTCATCCAGTGGGGTTAGTATCTCAATTACCGCATGATGCCATTGTGGGAAGGGATTTTCCGAAGTTCTGGGAACTGTGGGATGATCCTGAGCCCCCCACTGGTGCCCCTATGTACCAGGAATGTGATAGCCAGAACTCCTCTGAGAGTGGTGAGGACTCTCCAGAATTTCCCTTGTCAGTATTTGCAGGGGAGACTCAAGAAACTGGAGAGGAGCCCACCTCCTCAGACGAAAACCTACCGTCTGTGGAGTTTTCTGATCTGGAGGTTCACAGGGAAAATTTTGCCACAGAACAGTTAAAAGACCCCGCCCTAATAAAGGCACGGGAAAACGTAGTGGAAATAGATGGCGAGTTAGTGAACCCAGATAATACCTGCACTTACCCATACTTCAGCGTAGAGAAGGACCTACTGTATCGGGTGGCAAAAAGGGCAGAAGAAACCGTTGAGCAGCTTGTGGTGCCCAAACCTTACAGGAAGTTGGTGTTGGAGTTGGCCCATGGGCACATTCTTGGAGGTCATCTGGGGACAGAGAAAACCCGAGAGAGGGTATTACAGAGATTCTATTGGCCTGGGGTGATGAAGGACATAGAAAATTATTGTTCCTCCTGCCCTGTGTGTCAGAGGTCGGCCCCGATGCCACATTTCCGTAGCCCGCTGGTCCCTCTACCCATCATTGAGGTCCCGTTTGAGAGAATCGCAATGGATTTGGTAGGTCCTATAATCAAGTCCGCTAGGGGGCACCAGTACATATTGGTTATAATGGACTATGCCACCCGTTATCCAGAAGCGATCCCTCTCAGAAATACCTCGGCCTAAACCATAGCCAAAGAGCTATCTCTTGTTTTTAGCCGGGTGGGTATTTGTAAAGAACTGCTTACGGACCAAGGTACACCCTTTATGTCCCGGGTTATGAAAGAGCTGTGTAAATTGCTCAAAGTGACGCAATTGCGTACATCTGTGTATCACCCCCAAACCGATGGGCTGGTTGAAAGATTCAACAAAACCCTAAAACAAATGTTGAAGAAAGTGGTGGATAGAGATGGAAAGGATTGGGACTGTCTACTTCCTTATTTGATGTTTGCTATTAGGGAGGTGCCCCAATCCTCTACGGGATTCTCCCCCTTTGAGTTACTGTATGGGAGACACCCAAGAGGGCTGTTGGATATTGCCAAGGAAACTTGGGAAAGTGAGAGTTCTCCCCACAGGAGTGTGATTGAGCATGTCGCCCTGATGCAAGATCGAATTGCACAGGTAATGCCCATCGTGAAGGAACATTTGGCCCAAGCGCAGTTGGCACAGCAGAGAGTGTACAACCGTGGAGCAAAGACCCGTACCTTTTCCCCGGGGGATAGGATATTGGTACTTGTCCCTACGGTTGAAAGTAAATTCCTTGCCAAATGGCAAGGCCCCTACGAGATAATGGAAAAAGTGAGCGAAGTGAATTACAAGGTCAGACAACCAGGAAGGCGAAAGCCCGAACAGATATATCACGTTAATCTGTTGAAAGCCTGGAGGGATAGAGAGTCCCTAGTCGCAGAAACTTCGTCATCAGCTCAAACTGGTTGCGTGATTCCGGAGGTTGGAATAGCAGCCACCTTGTCACAACCCCAACAACAGGAGGTTAAGGAGTTTGTGCTTCGCAACAAGGAGGTGTTCTCTGAGCTGCCGGGACAAACATCTGGGGTAGAGCATGATATTATTACCCCGCCCGGTGAAAGGGTGAAGTTAAAACCCTATCGGATCCCAGAGGCCCGACGGGAGGCAATACGGGAGGAAGTACAGAAAATGCTGAACTTAGGGGTGATAGAGGAGTCCCAAAGTGATTGGTCTAGTCCCATTGTGTTGGTGCCTAAACCGGATGGGAGCTGGCGATTTTGTAACGATTTTCGTCAGTTGAACAAAGTTACAAAATTTGACACCTACCCCATGCCACGTATAGATGAGTTGATCGACCGGCTGGGAACAGCCCGATACATGACGACTCTTGACCTCACAAAAGGGTATTGGCAAATTCCCCTGGCCAAGTCGGCCAAAGAGAAAACCGCATTTGTAACCCCAGACGGGGCGTTCCAATATAAGAGAATGCCGTTCGGGTTACAGAATGCGCCGGCCACATTCCAGCGGAAAATGGACCAGATACTGAGGCCCCATCGGAAGTATGCTGCGGCTTACCTGGATGACGTAATTGTCCATAGCACAGATTGGGCCTCACATCTGCCAAAAGTGCAAGCAGTCCTAGACTCTATCCGGGAAGCGGGGTTTACGGCTAACCCCAAGAAGTGTACCATTGGGCAGGAGGAGGCCAAATATCTTGGGTACACCATTGGCAGGGGAGTAATAAAACCCCAACTCAACAAAGTCGAGGCCATCCAGAGTTGGCCACGTCCCAACAGCAAGAAGCAGGTACGAGCCTTTCTGGGAATCGTGGGTTATTATAGGCGCTTCATTCCCCACTTTGCTTCTAAGGCTGTGCCCCTAACCAACCTGACGAAAGGGAAAGGGTCGGTCATGATTAAATGGACCCCCGAGGCTGAGGCAGCATTCCAATTCTTGAAACAAGCCTTATGTAGCCAGCCAGTGTTGTACTCACCCGACTTCTCTAAAGACTTTGTCGTACAAAGTGATGCGTCAGATGTGGGGTTAGGAGCAGTATTGTCCCAGGTCTGGAACGGGGAAGAGCACCCAGTCATTTACCTCAGCAGGAAGTTGAAGTCCCATGAGGTAAATTACGCCACGGTTGAAAAGGAGTGTTTAGCGGTGAAATGGGCTCTAGATTCCCTTCGGTACTATCTGCTAGGTAGGCACTTTGACATGGTTACGGATCACGCTCCGTTAAAGTGGATGGCTCAAAACAAGGAGACAAATAGAAGAGTGAATAGGTGGTTCCTGGCCCTACAGGAATTCAACTTCACAGTAAAGCATCGCCCTGGCGTTCAAATGGGGAATGTGGATGCTTTGTCTCGAGTACATGAATGCCTGATTGCTGGTGTTCCAACCCCAAGGTTAAAACAAGAGGGGGGGGTATGTGACAGCAGGAAGGTAAAGTCACCTGGTTGCATCCAGGGGGGTAGATATATTTCTCCCAGATTCAGGCTTTATGCCGACTTATACAACTAGGGAGTTGATGAAGCCCAGCTGAGGCTAGTGGGCTCATGAATGACTCATACCTCTAGGGAGAGTGCTGGGCGTCGTGAGGCAGGGAGTTGATGAGACCAGCTGAAGCCTGTCAGTTCGTTTAAGGCCTCTATAAAAACTCCCAGATTCATTAGGTGTTAGCTCATGCCTGGAACCAGACCTGTGTGGACTGTCTAGGGAGAGTGAACCCCTGTGCGGTGAGGCAAAGCCTGTGTGGCTATTTGTTTGGACTTTTACTAAACCAGGGACTTAGGGACTAGGACAGCACCAGGCTGATCCCAGTTGTTAGTTTAGGAAACCTGCATGTTTAGTCAGAGGTCAAACTGACCAGGATTTATTTTGTTTATGTTTCTTTTTGGCTTTGCTGTGTTTTTGTCACTGTACATAGAGAAATAAACCGCACCTTTTGATTTTGAAAACCACAACCTCCGTCTGCTGGCCCTGTTTTTGTGTGGGGAGCCCAACCAGGGGGTCACACACACCCGCTACCGAGTTAACCCCCTCACACTACTCACAGGATACAGGAATAATACAGGCATGTAAGGAGTTAAAGGTGGTCCGGAGTCATCTAAGGCGGTCCTCAGGGGAGATGTTGGTTCCAGATGGAGAGAGGTAGCTGAAGATGGCTGAAGGCAGGAAGGCAGGTTGCGGTGTCAGCAAGGGAAGTCAAGAAAAACCAGGCATCCAAGCTGCAGGTGTTGTGATGCGCCCTGTGTCATCAGGGTAGACAGGGGATAACCAGGAAGCTGCAGTTCAGCGAGGACTTCAGCGTGCGCTTCAGCGTGGAGCGCAGCGTGCCGTCGGACCGGAAGTGACGTGGGGATAGAACGGACCAATGGGATGACGTGTTTCACAGCATCCGCTGTTTCATCAGATCCATAGAAGGCATTATCATAGGTGGGTGTGATATAGTAGAGAGACGTGGCGTGATTGGTTGAAATCATACTGGTGGAAGTAAATCAGCATGGTGATTGGTTGGAAGCAAGATGTAAGGGAGATAATGACACGGAATTTGTGGGGGGTGCAGGGGGGCGAGGAAAAAGGGAAAAATGGATGACAGGGGATATTCTGTATGGTATAATGATATGAAATAAAGATACAATGTTTATATGGTGGTGAACAGCGCTAATGTGGAATTTAAAATCATAAAGGATATAAATACATAAATGGTATTAGTACATAGGAGAGAGAGAAAGAGCAGCACTATAAAGGGGAACGTATGTGGAAATAATTATATTGAAATTATAGGGGAAAAAAATTAATTAAATATTAAATTAGTTGGGGGGTATGAGAACAAGCTATGTATGGCATGAGAACGAATGGGTGCAACATGTAGGAGATGGGAGCATATTGATGTGGACAAGGGAAGGAAAGGGAAGGGGGTGGTAAAAAAAGAGAACAAGAAGAAAAAAGGAAGGAAAAGAGAGGGGGGGGGGAAACGGGAAGAGAATATATAATATATAATATTACGGGGGGAAGGGGGGGGAAGGAGGGGGGAGGAAAAGAAAAACAGCAACAACACAAAGATAAATTGAAATAAAATAAAAATAAATAATAAAAATAAAAATAAACATAATAAAAATAAATATAAATATAAATATAAAAATATAAATATAAATATAAAAATAATAATAATGAAAATAATAATAATAATAATGAGAATGAATATGAAAAATAAAATAAATGAGAATAAAAATAAATATAAATATAAAAATAAAAATAATGAAAAATAAAATAAAGAAAAATAATAATGAAAAATAATGAAAAATAAAAATAAAAATAAAATGGACAATAATAATGAAAACAAAAATAGGGGGGGGGGAGGAAGAAAAGAGGACAAGATGGGGAAGCGGATGAGATGGGTCAGTGAATGAATGATAAAGGCTGGCTATCATGTAGAAGTAGTACAGAAGTGTGATTCATAGTATAGAAAATACACATGCATGTGTATATATACACACATATACACACACATCTGGAAGGGAACATCCATATATATATATATATAAAAATGAATTGATAATATAATAATATATAAAACATATGTAAATTGCACATGAAAAAGTACAATATAACAAGTCAAAGCTTATTACCAAAATAAGGTACATAATCATTGGTATAAAGGATATACCAAAGATGCAAGGCAGCATGAATGGTAACAGATCTACGAGGGCAACACAAGGTGCATACATGCACATATGACCAAGCATATATGAGAGTTGTGAGTAAACGCACACACATGCACATATACACACACATATATACATGTATATACATATACACGTGTGCATACACATGCATGCACATACATCTCTGACAGATGAAAGCACTAGTACGTGGGATGGACGAGCAGCACAGAGAAACATTTAAAGTAATTTGGAAATGAAAGCTTATTATGAAAATTTATGTATCATGAAAAATAGGATGATAATAAAATCTGAATAAAATCGAATCAAATACAAAAATAAAAAGAATCATCATAAAAGAATATATGAGAAGATCGAATAAAATGGTATATGAGTACAAGGACGCACAAGAAATCGCAGAGATGGAGAAATGCGATTAATAGAATGGTGGTAATATAGGAATATTAGATTATGTTGTTGGTTTCGATTTCTTCGTTGAGGCCATTGGGTGACATGGTATTTAAAGAAAAAATCCAATAAGTTTCTTGTCTACAAAGGCGTTGGAATCTTTCTATGGCAGTTGGGGTTTCTGGTATTGCCTCGATAACCCAAACCTGAAGGGCGCTGGTATCTTGGTGGTGGTGTGTTGCAAAGTGACGTGCCACGCTGTATTTGGGATTGTTCTTTTGGACTGCACGGCGGTGTTCTCCAAATCTGGTCCGTAGAGCTCTGATAGTTCTGCCTACGTATAGTAGGCCACATGGACAGGAAATACAGTACACTACATACGTGGTAGAGCAGTTGTAGAAGGAGCTGAGATTGAAGGTCTTACTGTTGGCCTTAAAGGTTTTTTGGCCATGGGTGACATGGGAGCAGGTAAGGCATAGGGCTTTTTTGCATTGATACATCCCTACAATGGGAATTAAAGTGAGCTGTTTGAGCATGTAGTTTTGGTGATGATTAGATGTTTTGGTTTTGCTGGGGGCGATCTTGCTTTTAATATTGGGGGCCCTTCGATAGGCAAACTTGGGAGTAACTGACACAGTTTTTGATAGGTAGGGGTCTTGGGTGAGGATGCTCCAGTGTTTTTTAAAGATATTCTCCATTTTTTTGTGTTTTGCGTGGTACTGGGTAATGAAACGAGTATTGGGTTCAGAGTTGGATATTTTGGGGAGGGGCAGGGATTCTTGTTGATAGGTGGTGCGAGCTTCTTCAATCAAGTTGGGGGGATATCCTTTCTCGATGAATTTGTTTTCGAGTGAAGTGCTTAAAGATGTATAATCTTCTAATCTGGTACAGTTATGTCGGAGTCGATTGAATTGACTCTTCGGGACGTTTTTGATCCACATGGGATGATGGCAACTAGAAAAATGTAAGTACGAATTTCCAGCTGTGGGTTTAGTGAAATTTTTTGCGAATATGGTATTGTCTTTATGGAAGAGCTCGAGATCTAAGAAGCATAGTGATACAGGGTCCATGACTATAGTGAAAGATAGTCCAAAATTGTTGCAGTTGCAATAAGTTAAGAATTCTTTGACTGAAGTGGTGGGCCCATCCCAAATGATGATAATGTCATCTATATAGCGACCGTAAAAAATAAGGTTGGCTGCAAAAGGATTGTTGGTGTCAATGAATCTGGACTCCCATAGTCCCATAGTGAGGTTAGCGTAGCTCGGGGCAAAATTGGCGCCCATGGCAGTACCTTGCTTTTGGAGGTAGAATTCTCCTCCTGATAGGAAATAGTTGTGCTCAAGGCAGAACCGAGTGGCTAAAAGGATGAAGTCTATTTGTGTGGTATTAAGATTGGGATCGTCTTTCAGAAAATGCGCAACTGCTTCGAGTCCAATGGAATGTGGTATAGAAGTATAAAGAGAACATACATCTAGGGATACCCAGGTGTATGATGGTTCCCAAGTGTATGGTTTCAACAAATCAATTAAATGGGTACCGTCACGAATGTAAGACGGAAGGGCTTGGGCTAAGGGTTGGAGAAAATGGTCGATATAGAGAGAAAAACTGGTAGTGATGCTGTCCATGGAGGCAACGATAGGACGGCCCGGCGGATTGGAGATGTCCTTATGAATTTTTGGTAGATGGTATAGGTAGGGAACTTGAAAAAATGGTTTCAAAAAGAAGGCAGCCTCTAGTTTGTTCAGTATTCCGTCCGTGCAGGCTTGTTTAATAATGATGGTGGCTTCTTCAGTGAATTTGGGCAAAGGGTCAGTATTTAATTTGACATATGTGTTTTTATCAGAGAGAAGTCGAGTGGTCTCTTTTATGTAGTTGTTTTTATCTTGTATTACAATCCCTCCTCCCTTATCAGCTGATCTGATGATGATATCAGGGTTGGCACTCAAAGATTTTAAAGCTTGGTATTCAGGTGGACTGAGGTTGTTGTTGAACCGTTGAACTTTAGAGGATTCCGATGTACATAGGTCGCTGAGTTCTTTGAAAACTACTTGATAAAAGGGTTGACAGATAGGGACCTTTCGATTGAGTGGGATTAAAAATGGATTTAGGTCTAAAAGAAGTGTGAACTATAGAAGGATTAGATTGGGTGTATTGAGACCAAACTATCAGGTCATCGTCTTCGTCCACATTCCATAGGTCACATAAATTTTGGATGGCCTGTGCGTCCGCAGGGGAATCTGCTGGATCAAGTGTAATATCAGGGGAAGTAATTAATGAAGGATTAGTGTTGGCAGCTTTCATGTTGAAATGGCGTTGGAGAGTGAGGTTACGGATAAATTTGTTTAGATCCTTAAACATGGTAAAAGAGTTGGGGAGAGTGGTAGGAGCAAAGTTTAGGCCTCTGGCTAATAGCGAAGATTCATGAACAGTAAGACTGAGAGAAGATAAATTGTAAATTTTTACAGTTTTCTCAGTTTGTCCGGGCGGGATTGGTTGAGGTTTATGTTTACCCCTCCTCTTCCTCTTTTTCCTCTTCTATGTGCTTTCTTTTGGTTTTTAGAGGAAATGTACTGAGCAGGGGGGTCAGCACTAAAAAAGATGAAGAAACAGCAGGGGTGGGTGTTGGTGAACCATGGGGTGTAATAGTGATGACATCTGTAGGTGTAGATCTGGCTGAGTCCTGAGAATCCATAATAGGTGTTATATTAGATATATCCTGAGGGGTTGAGACCACAGATAATTGGGTAGCAGGGGGAAGAGTATTTTTAGGGTCAATTATTAGAGTACTGTCTATGGATATGATGGTAGGGGAGAGGGAAGGAATGGGAATGGATGTCACTATAGAAAGTGGCTTGGATCCATGAGCAGTGGCCGTAGCAGTGGGACAGGGTAAGGGGGGGTCAGAGGGACCTCTCAGAGGGGGAGGAATGGATTTAGGCTTGGGTAAGGTTAAGGATAGGAGGGACGGGATAGAGCAAGGGGATGGATGGGAGGCATTCCGTTTCCAATTGAAGACCCTTTTGTTGTTATAATCATCCAGATCTCGACGGAATTTCCCCAATTTGTTTTGTATAAGGGAATCTTCACTTTTTTTGGTGTTTATTTTAAAAGTTTTGTACCATTCAAGGGGCAAAGAGGGGTAAGAGCAGTGAAGTTTAGAAATATTATCTTTAATTTCATCTCTAAGAATATGGTAGCGTTGTTCTCTATGATTGATTAGAATGGTGATCCACTTTTGGGTGCAAAATTCAGCTATGTTCTCCCATTCTATACGTGATTCAATCTCAAGGAAAGAGCACCCCTTAAGAACACGTAGTCCGCGAGGGGAGATTTTGGATGCGAAATATTGTTTGAGAAAGAAGCAATCCCACCATTGTTGATTGGCCGATATGGTGAGATCCTCTAGACGTCTCATTCTCATACATGTGTCCCTATACTTTACATCCGGCCATGTACGGGAGTGGACATGGGGACTAAAAAGTGTGGGAGGGAATAAAGTATACAAATCATCCAATACATCATATTTATGTTTTTCTATTTGTTCAATAATGTCCATTATGAAAGTGATATGTGGAGGGGGGAAAAGGGGGAGGGGGAAATAAAAAATAAAAAATATATATATATATATATATATATATATATATATATATATATATAAAAATAAAGATAAAAGATTAAAATATAATATGTAAAAGTGCAAAATAAAAAATGATGATGATATGACCAATCAATAGATGATTTCAACCAGTGAGAACGTGGGGGAAGGATATACACATAAGTAAAATAAATGAGATAAATAAATACGATAAATACACTGTCAGGAACAAAAAATGCAGCACATTCAAAAAAGCTTCAAAAGTCAATAATAAAAAAAGGGAGAAAAAATGGCGCAGAATGAGTTCTAGGCAGAGTAAAAATCAAAGGAATCAATGAATGTTAATGTTGATGTTGCAAGCACTAGCGGCAGCTACCATGAGCAGAAGCAGACTCTGTAAAATATAATGAGGAAAGAAAGGTGCGCCAATCTAAGTGCAGTAAAACAGGCTTTAATTAGCAAATTTGTATAAAACCAGCCAAATGGCTACTCACAGGATACAGGAATAATACAGGCATGTAAGGAGTTAAAGGTGGTCCGGAGTCATTTAAGGCGGTCCTCAGGGGAGATGTTGGTTCCAGATGGAGAGAGGTAGCTGAAGATGGCTGAAGGCAGGAAGGCAGGTTGCGGTGTCAGCAAGGGAAGTCAAGAAAAACCAGGCATCCAAGCTGCAGGTGTTGTGATGCGCCCTGTGTCATCAGGGTAGACAGGGGATAACCAGGAAGCTGCAGTTCAGCGAGGACTTCAGCGTGCGCTTCAGCGTGGAGCGCAGCGTGCCGTCGGACCGGAAGTGACGTGGGGATAGAACGGACCAATGGGATGACGCGTTTCACAGCATCCGCTGTTTCATCAGATCCATAGAAGGCATTATCATAGGTGGGTGTGATATAGTAGAGAGACGTGGCGTGATTGGTTGAAATCATACTGGTGGAAGTAAATCAGCATGGTGATTGGTTGGAAGCAAGATGTAAGGGAGATAATGACACGGAATTTGTGGGGGGTGCAGGGGGGCGAGGAAAAAAGGAAAAATGGATGACAGGGAATATTCTGTATGGTATAATGATATGAAATAAAGATACAATGTTTATATGGTGGTGAACAGCGCTAATTTGGAATTTAAAATCATAAAGGATATAAATACATAAATGGTATTAGTACATAGGAGAGAGAGAAAGAGCAGCACTATAAAGGGGAACGTATGTGGAAATAATTATATTGAAATTATAGGGGGAAAAAATAAATTAAATATTAAATTAGTTGGGGGGTATGAGAACAAGCTATGTATGGCATGAGAACGAATGGGTGCAACATGTAGGAGATGGGAGCATATTGATGTGGACAAGGGAAGGAAAGGGAAGGGGGTGGTAAAAAAAAGAGAACAAGAAGAAAAAAGGAAGGAAAAGAGAGGGGGGGGGGAAACGGGAAGAGAATATATAATATATAATATATAATATTACGGGGGGAAGGGGGGGGAAGGAGGGGGAGGAAAAGAAAAACAACAACAACACAAAGATAAATTAAAATAAAATAAAAATAAATAATAAAAATAAAAATAAAAATAATAAAAATAAATATAAATATAAAAATATAAATATAAATATAAAAATAATAATAATGAAAATAATAATAATAATGAGAATGAATATGAAAAATAAAATAAATGAGAATAAAAATAAATATAAATATAAAAATAAAAATAATGAAAAATAAAATAAAGAAAAATAATAATGAAAAATAATGAAAAATAAAAATAAAATGGACAATAATAATGAAAACAAAAATAGGGGGGGGGGAAGGAAGAAAAGAGGACAAGATGGGGAAGCGGATGAGATGGGTCAGTGAATGAATGATAAAGGCTGGCTATCATGTAGAAGTAGTACAGAAGTGTGATTCATAGTATAGAAAATACACATGCATGTGTATATATACACACATATACACACACATCTGGAAGGGAACATCCATATATATATATATATATAAAAATGAATTGATAATATAATAATATATAAAACATATGTAAATTGCACATGAAAAAGTACAATATAACAAGTCAAAGCTTATTACCAAAATAAGGTACATAATCATTGGTATAAAGGATATACCAAAGATGCAAGGCAGCATGAATGGTAACAGATCTACGAGGGCAACACAAGGTGCATACATGCACATATGACCAAGCATATATGAGAGTTGTGAGTAAACGCACACACATACACATATACACACACATATATACATGTATATACATATACACGTGTGCATACACATGCATGCACATACATCTCTGACAGATGAAAGCACTAGTACGTGGGATGGACGAGCAGCACAGAGAAACATTTAAAGTAATTTGGAAATGAAAGCTTATTATGAAAATTTATGTATCATGAAAAATAGGATGATAATAAAATCTGAATAAAATCGAATCAAATACAAAAATAAAAAGAATCATCATAAAAGAATATATGAGAAGATCGAATAAAATGGTATATGAGTACAAGGACGCACAAGAAATCGCAGAGATGGAGAAATGCGATTAATAGAATGGTGGTAATATAGGAATATTAGATTATGTTGTTGGTTTCGATTTCTTCGTTGAGGCCATTGGGTGACATGGTATTTAAAGAAAAAATCCAATAAGTTTCTTGTCTACAAAGGCGTTGGAATCTTTCTATGGCAGTTGGGGTTTCTGGTATTGCCTCGATAACCCAAACCTGAAGGGCGCTGGTATCTTGGTGGTGGTGTGTTGCAAAGTGACGTGCCACGCTGTATTTGGGATTGTTCTTTTGGACTGCACGGCGGTGTTCTCCAAATCTGGTCCGTAGAGCTCTGATAGTTCTGCCTACGTATAGTAGGCCACATGGACAGGAAATACAGTACACTACATACGTGGTAGAGCAGTTGTAGAAGGAGCTGAGATTGAAGGTCTTACTGTTGGCCTTAAAGGTTTTTTGGCCATGGGTGACATGGGAGCAGGTAAGGCATAGGGCTTTTTTGCATTGATACATCCCTACAATGGGAATTAAAGTGAGCTGTTTGAGCATGTAGTTTTGGTGATGATTAGATGTTTTGGTTTTGCTGGGGGCGATCTTGCTTTTAATATTGGGGGCCCTTCGATAGGCAAACTTGGGAGTAACTGACACAGTTTTTGATAGGTAGGGGTCTTGGGTGAGGATGCTCCAGTGTTTTTTAAAGATATTCTCCATTTTTTTGTGTTTTGCGTGGTACTGGGTAATGAAACGAGTATTGGGTTCAGAGTTGGATATTTTGGGGAGGGGCAGGGATTCTTGTTGATAGGTGCTGCGAGCTTCTTCAATCAAGTTGGGGGGATATCCTTTCTCGATGAATTTGTTTTCGAGTGAAGTGCTTAAAGATGTATTAAATGAGTCAACATGATCTGGTAAGCGGCCAATCTCCTTACAGCACTATTGGGTGTTACACATTAAGATTTGGTGAAGGCTGTCACTACAAGATAATGTTTGGTTTGGATCAAGTTTATCACAGATTTTGCATCATTGAATAATATGAACATTTGGAAATAATATTGCATATTCATATGGACATTGAATGAGGACATTTTATGGACATTGTCACAATTATTTTTTTGACACACATCAGTGGGTGTGTTAATTATTTAGGTGTTTTTCAGTCTAACTGAGCACTAGCAGTAGAGCTGCAGTGAGTAGAATCTGATTGCAATTTTTTTGGGTTGGCATTATACTATTGTTTTTTGTATATGTAGGTATTTGTATTATACATTCACAGGGGTTATTTAATTTCAACACAGTGGTTAGCGCCCCCTCTACACATGCAGTGGGTGCACGCATAATTTTTCGATTTTTATTTTCTGCTAAAAATATTAAAGACCGAAAATTTTGAAAAAAAACGTTTTTGTTTTTTTTTTGTTTCAGTTACAAAACTTTGTAAATAAGTAAGTTTTCTGCTTCACTGATGGGCACTGGTGGGGCTGCACTGACGGGCACTGATAAAGCAGCACGGATAGGCACCGATGAGGCGGCACGGATGGGCACCGATAGGCGGCACGGATGGGCACCGATAGGCGGCACGTATGGGCACGGATAGGCGGCACGGATAGGCGGCATGGATGGGCACTGATAGGCGGCATGGATGGGCACTGATAGGTGGCATGGATGGGCACTGATAGGTGGCACTGTAATGTTTTGTACTAATGGATGCCAATCAGTGCCAAACAATAATGCCTGCCATTCAGTGGTGCCGATTGTGGGCACTGATTGGCATCACTTGTGGGCACTGATTGGCATTCATTAGCAAATTTCTAATTTGCATCCCTGGTGGTCTAGGGTGGCATACCTTAAGCTGGGCATCCCTGGTGGTCTGGTGGCATCCCTGGTGGTCCAGTGTGGGCATCCTTGGGGGGGCTGCGCTGATAATGGATCAGCACAAACCCCCCCTGTCAGAGGAGCAGCCGATCGGCTCTCCTCTACTCGCGTCTGACAGACGCGAGAGAGGAAAAGCCGATGACCGGCTTTTCCTGTTTACATCGTGACACGGCTGATCACGTGGTAGAGAGTCTCCGTCGGAGACTCTTTACCTAGATCGGTGTTGCGGGGTGTCAGACTGACATCCCGCAACAACGATCGCCGCGATGCGCGCCCCCGGGGGCGCGCAGCGGCTCAATATCCTGCTGGACGTCATATGACGTCCAGTCAGGATATTGAAACCACTTTGCCGCCGTCAATCTGCTATAGGGCGGGCGGCCAGTGGTTAAGCACCGTAGTTATCCAACCCAGTTCCACTCTACGCACACAGCTTACTCAAGGGGGGTCAGCATACTCATTTTGCATACTGTTTCCTTTTAGTTGCTGCACTCCCTGATTGATGATCAGGGACGGCACATTTTTTTTATTATGCAAGCTAGCAGGGTTGACATGTATTATTGCAAACATCTATGTCCCTCCACCCTTCTCCTTTGACAGCCTGAAATGTATAGCACAGTTTAAAACCTCATACTCCAACATCCCTATTTGGGTGATTGGAGATTATAACAATGATATGGATTAGCAGATGGATACATTTTCACCCAGAGCTAGTGGCAATCCTCACCTGGGGGTTCCTACCCCCTTTGCTAGATTCCTTGCAGAAATAGGCCTGCGAGATGTGTGGAGGGACAAGAATCCTAATGTGCACTGCTTTTCTAGCTACTCGGCGTCCTACAAATGCCTCTCTCGCATAGATATATGTCTGGGCAACACGTTGGCACATCAGCTGACTGACTCCGTGATATACGCTCCACGCAACATCTCGGATCACTCTCTCCTAAATGTACACGTAACTGTTTCTCCTAGCCACAAGCAAAAGGCTGTGGAAGGTCAACCCCTTCTGGTTTACAATTTTTCCAAAATCTGACCCCATTCCCAAAGCTGTCACGGAATTCTTGCACTTTAATCAGGGTACAGTGAGGTCTACGGTGGTTTGGGATGCCCTGAAGGCTCATCTACGGGGCTTAATTATCACACAGATTACCACTATTAAAACTAAAACCAAAGAGTTTGAGAATCTGGTAATGAGTGAGGCCGCCAGAGCAGAAGAGTCATACATTACTGCCCCTACCTCAGAGTCTGAACGTAGATGGCTGGAAGTTCAGGCCCTGTATCAACAGGTTTCTACTACTGCAATGGAGAATAAGAGACTTTAGTACTTTAATGAAGGGGAAAACACAAGACACTTGCTAGCAATGATAGCTAAAGCCCAGCAGGGGACGACCCATATAGATGCCATCCAAAATGTAGAGGGGGAAACGGTTGTTGACCAGACCCGAATACCTGAAGTATTCTCCCATTTTTTCTGGGACTTGTACCCGTACGTCTAAAATCCATCCCATACAGGAGGAGTTGGGTCATTTTTTGAGCCAGTGCTCCCTTCCATGTATATTGAGGCAGGGCCATGCTGCACTTAATAGCCCACTAACACTAGAGGAACTTTTTTTAGCAGTGGCACAGATGGCCAATAATAAATCACTGTGAGCTGACGGCCTACCCATGGAAACATACGGGAAGTACGGGGATACTCTTCTGCCCGCCCTGCTGAAAACCCTAAATTATGCCCTTCAGGATGGTAGCTTGCCCACCTCTTATGAATGAGGCTATCATAGTAGTTATCCCAAAGACTGGCAAAGACCCGTTACAGCCTGACTCTTATAGGCCTATCTCACTGCTCAACGTGGACGTCAAATTACTAGCACGGGTGTTGGCCACTAGACTGTTGGGAATTGTGGCGGACTCGGTCCATCAGGACTAGTCTGGCTTCATTCCTGCCTGATCTACTGCGTTAAATATCTGCAGACTATTCCTAAACACTCAAATCCCAGTAGATAACCCGGGCAATAGAGCTATATTTTCCTTCAACGCTGCCAAAGCTTTTCACAGCGTGGGGTGGAACTATTTGTGGGGGGTTCTGCGTCGATTCAGTCTCGGTGACAGATTCATATCTTGGGTACAACTTTTATATGATGCCCCTTTGGCAAGAATAAGGATTAACAATGCCTTATCTGAGCCTTTTCCACTATTTTGTGGCAAACGGCAGGGGTGCCCATTGTCGCCCCCTGCTGTTTGAACCCGGGCATTTGAACCCCTGGCAGCTATTGTGCGGGCCTCCTCCAACATCGAGGGCTTCCGAAGGGGACAGAAAAGGGACAAAATCTCCCTGTACGCAGATGACACTCTGCTGTATCTGGGAGATACTGGAGACTCTTTGAGGGCAGTGATGCGCCTAATCATTCAGTTCGGGTAGTTGTCAGGTTTTGGCATAAATTGGCACAAGTCGGCTCTTCTCCTGTTGGATCCTCTTCCGGCACCTTTGCTGGAGAATGTATCTCAAATACAGGTGGTCACTTCATTCAGATATCTGGGTATAGTGGTAACCGGGGACCCATGGGAATACATAACACTGAATCTGAAACCAATACTTCAAAAATTCCAACACAAGCATGCCAGTTGGTGTAAGTTACCGCTGACAGTAACTGGACGTATAAATCTCATAAAGATGATTTGGGCCCCACAAGTACTGCACATTCTGCATAATGTATAGACTCGCAGTTCAGGGCTCTTATCTGGAGAGGTGGATTAAGCTTGCCACTCTGCAACTTCCCAAAGATCAGGGTGGAATGGCTGTTCCACATCCACAAATGTACTATTTTGCAGCCCACCTACAACACTTTACAGGCTGGGTTCTCGTGACAGCTGTAGACTCTTGTAGGGATCTACTCCTTGGCCCTGATACAGGCTACAAAGCCCTATCCCATATGGAAATGGGCCTCCCTATGGTCCCATCTCATTGCCCCACAGTTCAGCTATTAATGAAAATCTTGAAAGGGGTTAAGAATTGTAATGGCAGCCCAAGTATGAAAGGGGTTAACGCCGTTTAGGATATTCCCTTTCCGAACACGCATCAGCTACCGACACTCTAACCAGCCGAATAAGACCCCATACGAATGATTCTCCCCCAGATACGAGACAACGCTCTGTATGAGGTTCAAGCAGGAATGAATCTTTATTGAAAAACTACAAGTTTTATACACCAAAAGGAGGTTCTTACATTCTCCTCATTTTCCTCTGACAATACACCTTTGACCAGACCTAATTTACATGAGCTAATTAACTACAGCTGATGACTCAGACACATTACCTTTAGGCTAGCCTTGCTGTCTCCTAAACTACAGTATGCATTATCCCAGGACTTCTTTACACAATACCGGGTCAATTATCACAATGAAAGATCCTTAGAAGTCATCCTAGATTCATTTACATCACAACAGGCAGACAGGTGGGCTAGAGTTGGTGACATTAGCATCTAACAGTATGTGTCCCAACATTATGAAGGAGTCAATTTTTCAGTTAACCTGTTGAGTTCAGAATCAACAAACAGTAAATAGTTCTTTACAGACATCCTGGGGAATATTGTGGAAGAATATCACTGTCCCATTTTAAAGCAATCCAAGACATATTCTTAATGTTCATTATTTTCTTGCTCACCCTGTGCCCAAAGTGACCCCTGTCACACATCTCCCCTTTCGGCAGGAGACTGACACAGGAGGAGACCCCAGACGGGTTGATTCCGAAGTTAGTCCATAGTTCCATTCCTCTAATGCCTGGACAACCCATCAGCATTGCCATTTTGCTTACCAGGTCGGTAGCTGATGGTGAAGTTGTAAGGTTGCAGGGCGAATAATTGAATTCAGTTCTGGAACAGTCACTTGGTTTGCTCTCTCAATGGCTCCCAGGACTTGTTGCTGGTGCTCTTGGGAGAGGTAAGGCAAAACCTGGGCGCAAATCAGCCTGTTTGACAATTTCAGCCTGTTTGTGCATTTCAATGTTCAAGCCATGGTACATCTCATAATACATGATGTAGTGTCGTTGCATCACCGATTTCTCCCTGGCCAACTTGTCGCATTCCAATTTGAGACTGTGATATTGTGCCTGATCTACGGTACATGTCGGGGAAGATAGTCTTACGCAGTTCTCAGCCACAAGCAGGCCGGTTCCAGCAGCATGGGTCTGGGCACAGGTAGTCACTGGGTTGGCTTCAGCGGGGCCCATCGGGGCGTAAGCAGAAACGAGGGGGGCCAAATCATTCCCCAGTAGTACATCCGCTGGCAAATCCTTCATCACCCCCACATTCACATGTCCCGAACCAACCCCCCAATCTAGGTGAACACGGGCAACGGGTAGCCGGAAGACGGTGCCTCCCGCTACTCTTACGGCTACAGTGTCTCCGGTATATTGGCTCTCTGGGATGAGGTTCTTCTGTAGTAGGGTCATGGTGGTGCCAGTATCACGTAGGCCATTGGCTACCTTTCCATTGACCCAGACAGTCTGCCTGTGTTGCTGCCGGTTGTCCCGGTTAGCTGCTTGTATTGGATCAGCCTCGTGGAGAACGCCCCAATGTTCTTCCTCCTCAACGCAGTGGGCCGCAGGCATGGATGTGCGGGGGTTCCCCCTTGCTGGCTGTCTCCATGACTGGGACTGCCTGGCTGGATTCAACGGACAGTCTGGCTTTTTGTGCCCTAGCTGTTTACACCAAAAACACCTGATGGGTTGTGAGTAGTTCTGGGAGTTAAATCTGGTCTGCTGAGAATAAGTGGCCGCTGGAGGTGGTGCTGTAGGGTGGCACGACTGGGGTTGGTAGGCGATAGCCGGAGGGGGTGCCGCTGATCGATAATCCACCCGAGCTGTTGTCTTGACCACAGGGTTATCCAGTTTGCGGGCGTCTGTGTATTCGTCCGCCAGACAAGCTGCTTCAGGCAAGGTGAAAGGTTTTCAGTCCCGGACCCACTCTCTGACTTCCAGGGACAGTTTGTCAAAGAAGTGCTCCAGCAGGAACACCTGCAGCACCTCTTCCCCGGATTCTGCTTGGCATCCAGCGACCCAGTGGGATTCCGTGCGGTGTAGGCAGCATGCCCACTTGGTATACGAGTCTCCAGTCTGCTTGCTCGTCTCTCGGAACCGCCTCCGGTATGCCTCCGGTGTGACGGCATACCTGGCCAACAGTGCTTCTTTTACCAGTCCATAGTTCATAATTTCCTCGTCTGGGATGGCCCTGAACGCTTCACTGGCCCGACCGGACAGTTTCCCAGACAAAATGGTAACCCATTCCTCTGCGGGCACCCGGTGTAGGGCACATTGCCATTCAAAATCGGCAAGGTACCCATCAATCTCCCCTTCAGTTTCAATTATATTTTTAAAAGCAGCAAAATGTATCTTTCTCCTTTCAGTTGGTGCTGCTCTGACTTCTGTTGCTGCAGAAACTCTTTGCTGTAGCCAATTTGCATCCACAGCCGCTATAACTCGGTCTATGATCTCCGCTGTAGGGTTAGGACCATAATGTGCCAGTCTTATGTTAACAGCCTGATCAAAACGTGCCTCTTCGGGTGTCCTGTCTGTTACGCTGGGCCTTTCGGTTATGTTGGGTCTTTCGGCTCCATCCATTTCGACTCGTTCTCTGATAATGTCCCTCTTTTTACGGTTGTTGGCTGGTTTGCCCCGGTTCTCCAGTAAGTCCTTGAGGGAAGAGAGCTTTAGCCGTTCCTACTGTGCTTCCATTGTCCTGTGTCCTCTTGTAGCTGTCCTTATAGGCTGTGGAATCATCCCACTGCTTGCCAACAATTGTAACGGCAGCCCAAGTATGAAAGGGGTTAACGCCGTTTAGGATATTCCCTTTCCGAACACACATCAGCTACCGACACTCTAACCAGCCGAATAAGACCCCATACGAATGATTCTCCCCCAGATACGAGACAACGCTCTGTATGAGGTTCAAGCAGGAATGAATCTTTATTTAAAAACTACAAGTTTTATACACCAAAAGGAGGTTCTTACATTCTCCTAATTTTCCTCTGACAATACACCTTTGACCAGACCTAATTTACATGAGCTAATTAACTACAGCTGATGACTCAGACACATGACCTTTAGGCTAGCCTTGCTGTCTCCTAAACTACAGTACGCATTATCACAGGACTTCTTCACACAATACAGGGTCAATTTACACAATGAAAGATCCTCAGAAGCCATCCTAGATTCATTTACATCACAACAGGCAGACAGGTGGGCTGGAGTTGGTGACATTAGCATCTAACAGTATGTGTCCCTACATTATGAAGGAGTCACTTTTTCAGTTAACCTGTTGAGTTCAGAATCAACAAACAGTAAATAGTTCTTTACAGATATCCTGGGGAATATTGTGGAAGAATATAAATGTCCCATTTTAAAGCAATCCAAGACATATTCTTAATGTCCATTATTTTCTTGCTCACCCTGTGCCTAAAGTGACCCCTGTCACAAGAATAAATTGGGACTGACTGGGTTTCTTCATCAAACGCCCATTTGGCAGGACCGCTTTTATACAGATTTAGCTAAAGTTGTTAAACACCTGATCTGGGAAAGGGCGGGGATTAGATTCCTCAATCAAGTACTAAATGATTCTGTCTTGCAGCCATATATTCAACTTCTGAGGGAATTCCCAGGGCTGAAGGGTCATCATTACCAATACATACAGCTACAGCATGCCATGCGTTGCCAGCGTAGACACTCTAATCTGAAGTTAGAAGATTCCACGTTCTTCGAGTCCATATACACTGACCCTAAGAAAAAGGGTATCACCTCTAGAATTTATACCCATCTACTATCACATATATCTATCACATATATAAGCCCCTGACCTTTTACCCTGTAAGGAGGGATGGTAGAGAGATGTTGGTCCCATTGATGGTTAACAGTGGGATCGGATTCTTGGAGTGGGACCCCGGTGTCAGTATCCGCGTTGCAGAGACTGTCACACCTGTTTTATATTGCACCGAGTTTATCGTACACCTGTCCAGTTACATAAATGGGGTAGACGAGAGAATTTCATATGTCCGAAATGTCAGGCTCACCCGGGTGACCTCATCCACATGCTGTGGAGATGCCCCAATTTGGTGCGATATTGGAGCAGAATTTTCACCAAAATTAACAATGTATACCAGGTTCAGCTGGCGGTGAACCCGTTGACTTTTCTGTTGGGGAGTCTCACTGAGGAACTGTACCCCCCTCCGGTGTATATCGCTCTCACGAGGCTCTTATACCTAGCTAGGAAGCTAATTTCCTGACTTTGGCTTTCGGCACAGGTCCCGACGGAGGCACAGTGGATCCAAATGGTTAATACTATCCTTATCCGAGGAAAAAAAACTACTATCACAGGAAATCGCCTAAAAAATTTATAAACATCTGGCAGAGTTGGTTGAATATCCCAGAGGTGACACCCCCGCAGCTGGCTCTAGACAGATTACTAATGGGCTAGATGATTTTCTGCACTAACTTTAAGTGACCGTATGAGACTATAAGTGGCCTGTCGGAGAGGATTTGCTTTATGCGATACTTGACATTAGTGTTATGGGATTGGGATCTCTATAACACAAAGTAACTGCTGTATAGTTGGACTGACCCCTTTTTTTTTCTTCTCATTTTTGTTTCGTACTTTTTCCTTTGTTTGTTGCTCTGTTCAATTGTTTGCACTTTTCTTTCCAAGAGTGCTTGGAGCGCAGGGTATTATGTTATGCTTCCCAGTCCTTTGTTAGATAAGTTGACTATATAGTTACTACCATTCATTAATTGTTATGAGGATTACAACTCCTGTTTTCTATGGATTGTATACCTATGCAACTGTACCATGTAATACCTTGTGTTTTATTCGATAAAATAATTATTTTGTTGATAAAAAAAAAAAAAAGAGCCGAGAGTGCGATCACATGACCAGCCAGCTCTTTCCTCCTCTCCTTCTCCCTCCTCCTCCCCTACAGACTAACATTAGCAGGGAAATCTCAGCCCCTCCTGCTGCATCTCTCAGAGGAGAAAATGAGAAAGCAGGCCAGTCATGTGATCACAATCTTGGCAGTGAAATTAGGTATTTGCAGCATTTATTTTTATAAATCCTACACAGAGGGGGATACTACAATAGGAGGCAGTGCTGATGGTGTATACAGGTTAGAGTGGCTTAACAACCACTTTAAGGCTTCATGTACACTAGCAGCTCCTAAACTTGAGTTTAGGAGCTATTGGCATTTTTTTGCCAAAGCTCCTAAACTCAACTCTATAAAAGCCTTTGTGTCCATGTACACATAGGCTTTTAGGATAGTTTAGGATAGGAGCTGCTTAGGGGAAAAGGAGGTTCAACCTCCTCTAACCTCCCTCTCTTGAACGTGGAAGAATTGCGTTCAGGATAGGAATGTTTTGATCGCCAGCTGCAAAACATGCAAAATTGCTTTGAAATCGCAGTGCCATTTTGCGTTTTCCCGCAACCGGTGGTCAAAGTAGTTCAAGTGTACATGAAGTCTAACACTGTTTTGCTCTTTGGGACAGGGACAATTGTATTAGTCTCAAGGCATGTAGGGACACCTGAGAAAGGAAGTTATTAAAGATGTCCGTCAACACCTCTGAAAGCTGATGTGCACAGTCTCTAAGGACCCAGCCTGGATTATTATCTGGACCGGAAGTCTTTTGGGGGTCAACTTTCTGCAGGGACCTCCTCATCTCTCTTCTGGTCATTAAAAAATGCTAACAGAAACAGTTTTTAGTAACGATTTCAATAACCATGCTGTTATGAGGGTCATGGTGGTGGTATTTACAAAAACAGGCTCATCAACACAAAAGTGATACCAAGTACTCTGTGTGGTTAGCTTGGGTAAACTTCCTTGAACTTCTGCTCTTCCACATAATTATTTTTACATGTCCCAGAACAATGGTAACATCTTTCATTTTTAGGTGGAATTTCTTTTGCTGCCAAGGAGAAGCACCAGTTACCCGTAACTGCAAATGGAGTGGTTACGTCAATGACTTTGATGCCTACATGAGATGGGATGCGCCTCCAAATGCATACCTGACTGGTGCACACAGCTACCATGATAACAAGAGAGAGTATGTATTTTACTCAGCTTCTAATCATAATACAGTTCTTGCTAAGATGATGAACTCTAGTCAGGAGAGCCATTGAGCATATACTGTGTACAGGCCCCTTACTAGACTTTGGTTTGATATAGTTGGGGATCCCTTGAGTGGTGGCAGATTAATATCCCACCTACAATGGCCACCAAAGTAAAGGAGGCAATGTCTCACTGACATCCATTGTAAGCAGTCACGTACACACTGATCTCCAATCTAAGGCTTATTGCCAATGACTATCAATGGAACATCAACACTGACAGCTGGTTATAAGGCTGGTCTAGTAACGTGTGCATTAATATTGGTAAAAGACAAAGCAAACATAATATAGAGGGTTCAGGGGCCCCCCCTTCTTCAGGGATGAGAAACAAGACCGCACAAAATAATACTAAACTAAAAGCTGTGTGCACAAAGCCCAGCTTTGTGTTTACAAGCGACAGCGCACTTCTCCCAGCGGCTCCACACAGAGTGCACTGTGGGAAAAAAAATATAATAGAGTCAGGTTGAATGCTGAATGGTGAAAGGTATGTGCAAATGTAGAAGATGATTGAGCTTTGAAAGGGGGGGGTTAAAATGAGGGCAGTGGAGAAAGGAGGTGTGTGAAGAGGTGAGGCCAGGGGGGAGGGGTGATGGTGTAGAGGTCAGAGCTGAGGAAGGGTACAAAAGTGAAATGTGTATGGGGATGTAGAGGTAAGGAGCTGTGGAAGAGGATTAAACTCTGCACCCTGTGCATAATGCACTCATGAGCCTTGAACTCCATACATAACACACTCTTGAACCTTGCACCCTGTGCATGATGCCCTCCTGAACCTTGCACCCTGTGCATGATGCACTCCTGAACCCTGCACTCTTTGAGTAATACACTCCTGAACCTCGCACCCTGTATGTAATGCAACCCTGAATCCCACACTGTGTGTGTTATGCATTGCTAAATGTAGCATCCTGTGTTTAGCGCACTCCTGGACCCTGGACCCTGCACCCTGTGTGTTATGTACTTTTTTTTTTTTTAGCAGTGCCTCTCTACATGTTGTGTGCCAAGCACCTTTTGATGCTTGGCACACAACATGCTACATCGCTACTCTCTTCCGCAGGTGGGGGAAAATGAGGTGGAGGGTGACAAGGAGGGGGAGTCATTGGGGTGCGTCAATTACTGTGCCTATTCTCTGACAAAAAGCCCTGAGTTTATGTATTGTAACCCTAAACCCTATAGCTGATCCCTGACCCCCTCACACCTACTTCTCACTCTCCAAAGTCCAAAAGCTGTGCTTTTTCAAGCTCCTGATCTTACAAATAGTGTATAATAGGCATTTAAAGTGTCAAAGTAAAGCTAAATAGGGGCACACAAAATATTTCATAATCCTAGTTCGCTGCAATAAAGACTTGAATATTCAGATTTCTACCTAAGCCCAATGGTGATTTAGTTCTCTTCAAATAATAATCTTTATTAGTTAAGCTGAACTCCAGGCAAGGAGCTAAATACACCAAAGATATACATATACAGAGTTGTTATTTCTGCCAAAGGATTTGTATTTGTCTGTTCAGTCCTGAGACTTACACAGTCCTGTCACACAGCACAGCCTTGTCAGGGCAGAAGATTTTTCTCTTCTGCAGTTTGGTAACACTTACAGCATAGCTCCCAACTGTCCCTGATTTTAAGAGACTATCCCTCATTTAGGACAAAGTCCCTCTGTCCCTCTTTCCTCCTCATTTGTCCCTCATTTTGGTCTGATCTATATCCCTTTCCCGCCGAGCGGACGCATATATGCGTCCTCGGCTTTCGGGGGTTATACCGGGATGATGCCTGCAGCTGCATCTTTCACATTATACAAAAAAATTGGACTAACTTTACTTTTAATTTTTTTTTTAATTCATGAAAGTTAATTTTTCCAAAAAAGTTGCGTTTAAAACACTGCTGCACAAATACTGTGTGACATAAAATATTGCAACGATCGCCATTTTATTCTCTAGATTCTCTGCTAAAAAAATATATATAATGTTTGGGGTTTCTAAGTAATTTTCTAGCAAAAAATATGCATTTTAACTTGTAAACACCAAATGTCAGAAATAGGCTTAGGCATGAAAGGGATATAGTGGTATATAAAATTCACTATCTATCTCTCAAAAAGTGTTTCACAGTGCTAAACTTTTTTATCCAATTTCTAATTTGCTGCATTTGTAAGTTCCAAAAGCCAGTGTAAAGGAATAGTAGTAGTAAAAAAGCACTTGTGGGTTTAACCGACAATTTTTTCTGTACAATTCTCCTTTTTAAGGTGGGGGTAGCAGAGGAGGTGCTCTATGCCTACATATATTTGCTAATAGATGTCCCTCATTCCCATTTCAGAAAGTTGGGAGGTATGCTTAAAGGTCTGTGACTGGACACTGCAAGGAAAAGGAGCAGACCGATGAGCTCATCTTTCTGTAACTCTGCTCTCTCCTCTTATCAGCATGCCCCTTGTTAACACATGATCATGGCAGCACAACTGATTGGCTTCTTGTGCTGCTTCTACCTCTCCCAGGTTAATCTCTGCTAAACAGGAAATGCAAGATACCAGGTCAAATTTATGTTTAAAACATGCATAGAAACATGTGTTAATAAAAATACAGCTTCAATAAATAGCTTTAATCGTGAAGTCCTTGTCATAGGCATTTCTAATGGACTTGCTCTACACTGAATTCAACCACAATCTGGGGGAAGTATGTGTTTCTTCTTTCTCATTTGACATGTATTAATCATTGTATTGTGTTTTTAGGGACAGACGCTGGAAGTTCTATTCCTGTGAGAAGAGTGTTTGAGCCAAAGAAAATACTGTCCCAAATATGCCGGCAAAACTAGAAACTTGCTCCCAGATGTAATACCACCTCTAGCCTTCTGGTGGTGCAACAATTTCTTATCATGAAATAATCCTGGTGTGTTTCTGTGTTATATAATGTAATTCGAATTTAAAATTAAGATCACTATCTTACACTTATTTAATCAAGATCCTTGCTTAAACCATGTCATTAAAAGTTCCTAAGTATAATACGTGAAGGTGCTGGACTGTTTTTTTACTCCGTACGGTACAAGGGAAGGAGGTCGAAGAGTCAACTGGTTATATCTCAGAGGGCTATGAGTACTTCTTCCTCTTAAAGTGAATGTATTATGAGAGCCCATTCACACAGGGGCGTCTTTGGATCCGACTCCAAATCGCCCCAGGTCGCCCCTAGTCGCCTCAGGTCGTGCTGGCTGAAGAAATCAATGTAAGTTAATGGAGCCGTCCTTATGCACACTACTGCAGTCGCTCCGACTTCAAAAAAGGTCCCTGTACTACTTCAATCCGACTCCTAGGCGACCTGTAACCATTCATTTCAATGGGAGTCGCCTCTCCCTGTCTTAATAGGAGCAACTCTCCAGGAAGATAACATACATTTCTCCTGCAAAACTCTCCCTCCCCCCTCCCTCCCACAGGGCTGATTCTTGTTTGATTGGCCACTGGAATGTCTCTTGTCCTGCAGGCAACTTGGAGTTGCCTTGTAAATAGCTCCAGGTCGCGCTGTGATTCATTCTCAAGTCGTGTCTGAGTTGACTCATAAAATCGCGCTGGAAGTCGTGTTGCCCCTGTGTGAATGGGCTCTTACAGTTTTGTGTTTTAACAAATATATCCAAATATTGTTGCGCTGTACCTTTTAAAAAAAATGTTAAAAATAAACAAAACCGATTGTCCACATGCTAACACCTAAAGTGTGGACAATTGGGTTTGTTTATTTTTATTACATTTATTTAAAGGTACAGAGCAACAATATTTAGACATAAATTGTGCACTTGTATTTTAGTGCTTTTTGAGTGCTGCTGTGAATAATTACTGAGACATTTTTTTTTTTTTAAGCACAGGTGCTTACCGTTTAATTTGCTATAACAAAAAATATAGTTGTGCTCTTAAGTGGTAGGATTTGTAAGGCCTCATACAAGGGCTGGGACAAGGGGTGGGAAGGAGGGGCGACTGCCCTGGGCACTGTGGTATCATGTGAGGTGGGGGGGGCACCACGAGGAGATTGGGGAGATTTGTGTTGGGAGGGGGAATTTGGAGAATGGCAGGGGGGAAGAATTATTCTAGGAGGGGAAATTGGGGGGTCTGCTAGGCATGGTGATTTGGGGGGATTTGGGTTGGGAGGGGGAGAATGGAAGAAGAGGATTTGTGCTAAGAGGGGAATTTTTTTTAGGGGGGGTGATTTGTGCTAGTAGGGATGACTGGGGGATATTTGTGCTTAAGGGGGGATTTGAGCCAGGAGAGGGGATTATGGGAAGAATTTGTGCTGGCAGCGTGTGATTTGGAGTGGGGGGAGAGGATTAGTGCTCAGATGGTAAATTTAAAGGGTAAAGGATTTGTGCTAGGAGGGGTGATTTTTTTTGAGGGGGAGAGGGAGGATTTGAGCTTAGATGGGGGGGGGGCAAAGATTTGTGCCTGGAGGAGGGAAAATTTTGATTAACGCTCCATTTTTTAACCACTTAAGTCCCGGACCATTTGGCTGGCCAAAGACCAGAGCACTTTTTGCGATTCGGCACTGCGTCGCTTTAATTGACAACTGCACGGTCGTGCGACGTGGCTCCCAAACAAAATTGACGTCCTTTTTTTCCCCACAAATAGAGCTTTTTGGTAGTATTTGATCACCTCTGCAGGTTTTATTTTTTGCGCTATAAACAAAAATAGAGCGACAATTTTGGAAAAAAAAAAAATATATATTTTTACATTTTGCTATAATAAATATCCCCAAAAAATATATAAAAAAACAATTTCTTTCCTCAGTTTAGGCCGATACGTATTCTTCTACATATTTTTGGTAAAAAAAATCACAATACGCGTTTATTGATTGGTTTCCGCAAAAGTTATAGCGTCTAAAAAATAGGGGATAGTTTTATGGCATTTTTATTAATAATTCTTTTTTTTACTAGTAATGGCGGCGATCAGCGATCTTTATCGTAACTGCGACATTAAGGCGGACACATCGGACACTTTTGACACCATTGTCATTGATACAGTGATCAGTGCTATAAAAATGCACAGATTACTGTAAAAATTACATTGGCAGTGAAGGGGTTAACCAGTAGGGGGCACTGAAGGGGTTAAATGTGTCCTAGGGACGTGTTCTAACTGTAGGGGGGATGGGCTACGTGTGACACGACACTGATCACCGCTCCCGATCACAGGGAGCGGTGATCAGTGTCCTGTTAGTAGGAAGAATAGGGAAATGCTTGTTTACATTAGCATTTCCCCGTTCTTCCTCTCCGTGAGACGTCGGCCTCACTGAGCTCGTGGCGCGTGTGCCCACAATGCCGCATCTTAAAGGGGACGTACAGGTACGTCCATCTGCCCAGCGGTGCCATTGTGTCGACGTATATCGTCGTGTGCTGGTCCTTAAGTGGTTAAAATATTTATTTGGGGGGGGGGGTAATTTTTGCTGACACATGATGCTCTCAAATGTCTTGACTATAGATGACCTTGTCCCAGCACTGCCTCATACATACAGTACGTGCATATGTGTTTACCCAGCATCTTGTTGGCAGCAACAAGACACTACAATTTTTGCACTCTGATGTGATGTGATTTTTGCACTCTTGAGGCCATCAACTATTTATCCAATAGACCGATGGATCCAGAATGTATCTTTTCCTCTAATCAGGAAATTACAGAATGCGAGGAGGATATCACAGGCTCTTTAAAATCACTCGAGGCTCTGTTAGAAAAACAGGTCAAAACCTGGTGGGACATCTTTACATTTGAACATTACCTGAAGGAGGGACTCATCTTCAGGGGTTTAAGATGGGAGGTGTCCCCCCAGGATGGTCTGACTGAGTCCAAATACATGGAAGAGTGATTAGAATTTTTCAACAGATCAGGAAGAGAACTGCAGGGATTAGTTTTAAAGAGGAAACGTATTAAATTAGATATGCTGAATGAGAGGATCATGGCTTTACAGACAGTGTTAGCCTCTCACAGTGAATCTATTCAGATGACAGAGTCTAATATTAACATGCGGAAGAAATTGGAAAAATTAGACAGAGACATACAGAGGAAAAAGATCAAAAAGTTTACTAGAGATTTGAATGATCTTAAAAATAATAATGTATATTTATGGCAAAATGTGATTGCTAATGACACTAGTGATGGGAGTAATGTGAATAGTGGCACTGTAACTAGTGGTGCTGGAAGCTCTAATTCCAACAATAGGGAGATCCCTGTTGAGCAAGCTCCATCTAGAATAAATCAAACGAGAAATGATAAAACACAGAACACTAAAGGAAAGAATAATCCCTCTAAAAATAGTGTTGCCAATACCCCCAAAGGCAATATGAGGAGTGGGACTAGAGATCAGGGGAGAAATCATTATGCTAATCAGTATGATGTTATCCCCAAAAACCATGGATACACTCAATATAATAGGGGAGGAGACTATGGCCCGGATACACAGGCTGAATATCAGCAATGGAATCCACCATTGTCTAACCAATATATGGATAGTAGGTATCCAATTCCTGTTCAGAATAGATATCAAGCTCTTGAATATGATGATTATGGGAGGAATAGTGGTTACAAGCAGTCTTTTTTAGAACAACGTGGAGGGGAGAGGGGTTATGGAGTGCCCTACCATCACCCTCAGTTTGGAAACAACAGAGGGGGGGAGGAACCCTGGCACCCAATACCCCAACAGAAGTATGGGACCACCACGATGAGAAGGAGAGGCTGTAGGGCAGGGAAACGAATTCAATCCCAGAAAAAGGAGGGCCAATTGAAAACAGGAATTTATAACTTAAGCAATGTAATATTAAGTGATAATGAGAAAAATATTCTGAATTTAGGACTCAAGTGTGCCCCTAAGAAAATAATTAATAAATTTGATGTATACATCGACACACACAAATTCATCCGCACACTCAATATGAAAAAATATTTTTTGAGTCATCCGAGTGATCCATCCAGAAAAATGAATCAAGTCTCCATTGCATACTAATAGTGGCCTTCGAAATAAATCAGTCTTTAATCCCCAAAATATGAATAATAATTTTGTAGAGGTATTTAAGAATATGGTGTTAAAAGACATTGAGGAACTCCCAGTAAAAAAACGTATTAATCCTGAGTATATCCAAGAGGGTATCAATTCCCTGGAAGATAAAGGAATTATTATCTGACCAGCCGATAAAGGCGGGGGGGGGGTGTTGTGTTAACCACTTGGCAACCACCTGCCGACAAATAACGTTGACAAGGTGGTTGCTTAACTCTGGGAGGACGTTATATAACGTCCTCCCAGAATCGCGCTCCCGCGCGCCCCCTGGGGTGCGCACACGGGAATCTCCGTGACCGCCGGGTCCAAAGGACCCGGCGCATCACGAATCGCGGTAAATCGCCGCTGATAGCGGCCGTTTACCACGTGATCGCTCCGTCAAATGACGGAGCAATCACTTGTAAACAGACCGGCGTCATGTGATGACGCCGGTTCCTCTCTCCCCTCTCTGTACCGATCGGTACAGTGTGAGAGGAGAGGGGAGGGAGCGGATCATGTCAGCTCCCTCCCCCATGTCAGCTGTGGGCTGGATCTGTGACAATTGCAGTCACAGATCCAGCAATCCATCCATCCCTGCTCAGCCATCCCTGCGCAATACTCTGCAAATTACCCTGCGAAATACTCTGCAATACCCTGGTGCAATACTCTGCAATACCCTGGTGCAATACTTTGCAATACCCTGGTGCAATACTCTGCAATACCCTGCACAATACTCTGCAAAATACTCTGCAATACCCTGCGCAATACTCTGCAAAATACTCTGCAATACCCTGCACAATACTCTGCAATACCCTGCACAATACTCTGCAATACCCTGCACAATACTCTGCAATACTCTGCAATACTCTGCGCAATACCCCCTGTGCAATACTGTGCAATGCCCTGCAATACTCCGCAATGCCCAGCAATACTCCGCAATGCCCAGCAATACTCCGCAATACCCTGCAATACTTCGCAATGCCCTTCAATACTCCGCAATGCCCAGCAATACTCCGCAATGCCCGGCAATACTCCGCAATGCCCGGCAATACTCTGCAATAACCACTTCCCGCCCGCCCGCCGGCCGTCATATGACGTCCTTGACTATGTGCGGGGATATCTGAATGATGGGAGCAGCTACAGGCATCATTCAGATATCAGCTTTTTCAGCCGGCGATTCCCTACACCATAACAACAATCATAGCAGCTGTTCTGCCGCTTGATCATTCTTACGGGAGGCGAGAGGGGATGTCCCCCCCCGCCACCCTCCGGTGCTTCTACTGACTCACCGCTACGATCAAGGATTGTTTTTTGTTTTTTTTGGGTTTTTTCAGGCTTCCCAGCCTAGAGGTGAGATGTGGGGTCCTATTGACCCCATATCTCACTGTAAAGAGGACCTGTCATGCCATATTCCTATTACAAGGGATGTTTACGTTCCTTGTAATAGGTATAAAAGTGATCAAAAAAAATTTTGGGGCGGAAAAACATGTCAAACTAAAATAAATAAAGTAAAATGAACAATAAAAAAAAAATATTTTTTTTTAAGCGCCCCTGTCCCCGTGAGCTCGCATACAGAAGCAAACGCATACGTAAGTCCCGCCCACATATGAAAACGGTGTTCAAACCACACATGTGAGGTATCTCTGCGAACGTTGGAGCGAGAGCAATAATTCTGGCCCTAGACCTCCTCTGTAACTCAAAACATGTAACCAGTAAAAATATTTAAAACGTCGCCTATGGGGATTTTTAAGTAGCGAAGTTTGGCGCCATTCCACGAGCGTGTGCAATTTTGAAGGGTGACATGTTAGGTATCTATTTACTCGTCGTGACTTCATCTTTCACATTATGTAAAAACATTGGGCTAACTTTACTGTTTTTTTTTTTTTTTAGCATAAAACATTTTTTTCCGTAAAAAACGCGTTAAAAAAATTGCTGCGCAAATATCGTGCGAGATAAAAAGTTGCAACGACCACCATTATATTCTCTAAGGTCTTTGCTAAAAAAACATATATATATAATGTTTTGGGGTTCTATGTAATTTTCTAGCAAACAAATGATGATTTTTACATGTAGGAGAGAAATGTCAGAATTGGCCTGGGTGCTCCAGAACGCCTGATGGTGCTCCCTGCATGTTGGGCATCTGTATGTGGCCACGCTGTGTAAAAGTCTCACACATGTGGTATCGCCATACTCGGGAGTAATAGCAGAATGTGTTTTGGGGTGTAATTTGTGGTATGCATATGCTGTGTGTGAGAAATAACCTGCTAATATGACAATTTTGTGAAAAAAAAAAAGAGAAAAAAGAATCTTGATTTTGCAAAGAATTGTGGGAAAAAATGACAACTTCAAAAAACTCACAATGCCTCTTTCTAAATACCTTGGAATGTCTTCTTTCCAAAAAGGGGTCATTTTGGGGGTATTTGTACTTTTCTGGCATGTTAGGGTCTCAAGAATTGAGATAGGCCGTCAGTACTTCAGGTGTGATCAATTTTCAGATATTGGCACCATAGCTTGTGGACTCTATAACTTTCACAAAGACCAAATAATATGCACCAATTTGTACTTATTTTTACCAAAGATGTGTAGCAGTATAAATTTTGGCCAAAATTTATGAAGAAAAAATAGTAATTTGCTAAATTTTATAACAGAAACGAAAAAAAAAACATTTTTTTACAGAATTTTCAGTCTTTTTTCTCTTATAGCGCAGAAAATAAAAAACCCAACGGTGATTAAATACCACCAAAAGAAAGCTCTATTTGTGTGAAAAAAAGGACAAAAAATTCATATAGGTACAGTGTTGTATGACTGAGTAATTGTCATTCAAAATGTGAGAGCACCGAAAGCTGAAAATTGGTCTGGTTATTAAGGGGGTTTAAGTGCCCAGTGGTCAAGTGGTTAATGGAGAAATCCTTTTATCACAACCAATTAATGGAACTTTTAAATGATCAAAACACATATAGAAAATTACCTCGGGATCCAACAGAAGAATATAAGAATCAGCTTAACTTGTTGGTTGAATGGGGATTCAAGAAGGGGGCTATCAATGAAAAGGAAAATCAGTATTTAAATCCGAGTTCATGTCGAATACCGGTAATTTACACTTTGCCCAAAATTCATAAAAATTTTGAGAATCCCCCAGCGCGCCCGATTGTAAACGGGATAGGCTCTATTACTGCAAGGTTGGGAGAATACCTTGATCGGTTTCTCCAGCCAAGTGTTAAAACAACGAAAGCCTACCTGAAAGATACTAGTGATCTTTTACGATCACTTATTGGGGTGGAGCTCTCATCGACTGTTTCCACCTTTTTGGTTACAGCTGATGTAAGCTCGCTGTATACTATTATACAACACAATGACGCCCTTTTATCACTCAATTGGGCGCTCTGTAAACGGGATGATATATCACATCTACAGAAATGTTTTTTGGGCAAGGTTTTGGATTTCTGTATGGCCCATAATTATTTTTGGTTTTGTGATCAGTTTTTTTCCCAGAAGGTTGGCGTCGCTATGGGGGCTAAATTTGCCCCTAGCCTCGCCAACTTATTTATGGTGGAGTGGGAGGACAGACATGTCTTTAATGTGCCTAGACCAGAATTAAAACTCTATCGAAGATTCATTGATGATCTCCTGTTTGTCTGGGAAGGATCCAGACAATCAGTTGAGGAATTCTTAAAACATCTGAACAATAACACTAATAATATAGTTTTAGACTATGTTATCAGTGAGGAGGAGGTTAATTTTTTGGATCTCACCATTATGAAATCCGATACCATTATCAGTACTAAGGCTTATTTTAAGCCGACTGATCGGAATAGTTATTTGTCCATTGGACGTGGACATCATCCATCTTGGATTAGAAATATTCCGAAAGGACAAATGCTAAGGATTCGTCGGAATTGCACATCAACAACTGATAACTATATACAGGCCAATATTTTGGGTAACAAGTTCTTGGAGAAAGGTTATAAGGATGAGATTATTAAGAACACTATTAGTGAGGTAGCACAGATTCCAAGGATGCAATGTTTGAAAAAGAAGGAGGATGGTATCACTAATAAGACATTTCAGCTAGGTTTCATTTCTGATTTTCATTATCAATATAAAGAGGTAGACTGGATTTTTCGTAAATACTGGCACATTGTGTGCAGAGATAGAATTTCGCATAAGTGTCTATCAGAAAACCCTAAGTTTATTTACAGGAGGGCACCGAATTTTGGTGATCGGGTGGTACAAAAAATTCTTGATCCACCCAAGCGCCTAGATTTAAATAAAAACTTTAAAGGTTTCTATTCTTGTCGAAAATGTATCTGTTGCAGGACAGTGAAAACGGACAACAGAGGAACCACTAGTTTTATGAATAAGGATAGAGAAAAAAGGTTGTCTGGACTGCCGCTATGAGTAAGCATCACACTCTGATGTAAAACGCGTCAGCCTTTGCCCTGTATGTCCCTTCTATGTTTGATTGCTTTTTGATGGATTTTGTATGACCTATTTTAGATTTTTTGGAATTTTACATTTTTGGAAATAAAAACGCTTGATCAGAGTGCGGCAGTCCAGACAACCTTTTTTCTCTATGGATTAGAGCACAGCCAGCACCTGTGAGGGAAGCAAGGAGGAAGTAATTGAAGGAACCTGGAGCCTTAGAGCGGTACACCCTTTTCTCATTTATGAATAAGGATGGTGATGTTTTTGAGATTGAACAGTTCATCACATGCAACTCATCTTTTGTGGTCTATTTATTATGGTGCCCATGTGGGTTGTATTATGTGGGGAGAACTAAACGACTCTTGCGAGTGCGAATATTGGAACACTTGGCTAACATCAAGAAAGGTTTTCGATATCACAGTGTCTCCCTACATTTTAAGGAGAAGCATAGTCAGGACCCCACTCTCCTACAGTTTTGTGGAATTGACTGCACACATCCTGCTTGGAGAGGTTCGAATCGAGTCAGAGAACTCTCACATAGAGAAACTAAGTGGATCTTCCTATTAAGGAGTCTCCACCCGAAAGGGTTAAATATTGAACTCGATTTAAACAGTTTTATTAGTCATTTTTAAAGAAAATTATTTTAAAGCTTACATTTAATAGCTTTGTATCCATGAGGGTATGTTTATGTGGATGCATGTTATGCGTCCACGTGTGCATACATGCATATACACTGAGATAGATGGATGCACTGACTTTAGTATATGTAATAGATTATTTTATTATACATGTAGGGTTGTGATGGATATTTAATTTATATGTCCACCATATACATGTATTTCTATGTTTTAGGTATTTTATTGGATTCATATCTCTATCAATCTGATAACTGTAGAGTTGATACATTCGTTTTCTGACCTAATTCTCTGATATAAATTAATTGAAAACTATATATATATTTTATTCTTCCGCATGGTATAATTTAATGCTTTTTCTGTATTTTATTTAAAATATATTCAGAGTTGTCGGTTTATCGCAATTCTGGGAATAATAGATTTTAATAGATCTTTTTAGTCATCAATACATATGTATATAATGATATATGTGTATATATTTTATATTTGTAACCGAGTGATATTCTCTCAATGTATGGCAGTTATGGTGTTCAATATGAATAGTATCTGCAGTAAACAGAGATTAGATGTAGATTACATTTTGTTATTTACATTTGTCTTCCATGTTTGTGATGACGGGGGTCATGCCCGATGTATTGCGATCATGGGGATGGTAAACGCACACATGCGCAGTAGAAAACACGCCCATGACCAATCACACTCGGAGTATAAAGAGGGAGGTGTGAGTTCGTGTGACTGATCCCATTGGAAGAAGTCTTGTAAGACGAAACTAGTCTGGGAGGAGCTACACGACAGTCACCTGGTGTGCAGCGTTCGGATCTTTCGACCACTCGTCGAATATACAATTTGGTGTTTGGACGGGAGTTTGCGGTGGTTCGATTGCAGTGGAGAGGCAAGCTTACGTGAAGGAGGGTGAGACACACATAGCTGTTTGGTCCGCCGAGACCTCAATACATTGCGGCTGCCTGCTGTATACTTGCCTGGCGTTTGGAGAAGTTTTATATTGAAGTGCTTGATTTTGATCTGCCTAATGTGAGTTTAACCATTGAGGGTCACTTGTGCTGTGCCATTTTAATTAAAGTTGTGACATACTTCACTATTGGAGATACTTGTTGTTTTTTTTCATGTGGGAGACTTGATTGACCCAATTTCATCATTTGGATTTGTTTTGATACCCTTGGGGGTAATTAAGCTGATTAGCCAAGCATGAGAGTGCGAGGCATATCCTATTGGTGAGTGCAAGTCCTTAGGGAGTGGAGTCACTGAGCACGTTGGTGTGGTGAAGATTTTCAAGAAAACACAGGAAAATACAGCCTACACAATTTTGATTTGAAGTCACCATTTGAATGCAATTTTATTTATGGACTTTTTTAACACTTCGCAGCAATTTAAAAAAAAAACACTGTTTTGAACGTTATGGACACTTGATGAATTTATTATATGCACATTGTTTCACAGGGTGTATATTTATAAGTTTATATGTATGCATTTGTTCATAGAGTGTATATAATTTACATTTAGATGTGTGTTGCAATACACTGAGCGCTACTATTTTGGTTATTCAAAATTATTTTTCACTATATATATTTTAAAAGTAGCAGCTGGTAGGGTCACTTTGTCCGGAACTTATCAGACGTTACTTCAAGGCGCAGTGGAGTGTATTGGGGAAAGCGGGCGGTTTGTTCTTTATTACACTGTTATTTTCAATTTTTGCACTCTGTTATTGTTTTTTTTAGCCATTAGTGTCCACACTGGACACTCCTTCCTCAGTACACTCCCTCCCAACCAGTGGCGGCTGGTGCTCAAATTTTTTTGGGGGGCGCAAACAAACTGAAAAAAATCTGCATCAATTGCCGCCACTGTGCCCATCAATTGCCGCCACTGTGCCCATCAATTGCCGCCACTGTGCCCATCAATTGCCGCTACTGTGCCCATCAAATGCTGCCAGTCTGCATCCCCCGCCTGCCCGGCACTTACCTGTCTCGGTGGGGCAGCGGGTCACAGCGGCGATGTCCACCACGCTGCTCAATGTCTTCTCCTGTCCTCTGCTATCAGGCGTCCAATCACAGCACCTATAGTTTCAGCCAATCAGGTGACGGGTAACAGACCAGAACACCTGATTGGCTGAGAGGCGGTTCAGTGTTAGGAAAGCGAATGAATATTCACTTTCCTAACACAACGCTGAGTGAATTGCGAGCGCCCAGCAAGGCACCCGCTGTTCACCTTTTTGGACGCCTATTAGGGACTATGGCTGTAATCAGTTGCTTCCAAAAAATACCCTGCCGCTGTAATTCAGGTGCCCAGCGCCCGAAAAGGGGCCGGGCACCTGAATAGGGGATGGCAGCGGCAACCATGGATAGATTCATGCAATGCATGAATCTATCTATAGTGATAGGTGGCAGGAGAGAGGGGGCGGCCCTTTATGAACGCACCGCCACTGTTCCCAACCACTGTGCCTGTGAGATTGACAGGTACATGGCCGTGGAATTTTGTACAGGGGTGGATGGAGCCTAATAGAGAACTAAGACTAGTTCCCCATCAGGTCCACTTTACTTTCAATTAACAGCACACCGCAGTGGGCAGAACCATGGCTGTTATTCAGGGCAAAAGTAGTTTTTACATACGCCCAAAGTAAAGCTAGCTTGAACAGGCTACCCAGTGATTTCCCAAATATCAGACATATAATATTACTGTATATATACGTGTAGCACTACCCTCGGAGGAGCTGCTGGTTTCGTTTGGGTCAGTACTCTCTTTGCAACCCCCTTAACTGGCTCAGATCCTCCCTTGGCACAACTGGTGTAACTGGCAATTGTGAGTCCCACTGAATGCTGGCAATACAATTTGGCATATATATATATCACAATAATGGCGCGTACACACGACCGCTTTTCTCGACGAGAAAAACGGCATTTTTTTTTTTCGCCGAGAAAAACGATCGTCTGTGGGCTTTATGTCGTTTTTCTCGTTGAGAAAAACGGCATAAAAAACGACGAGAAAAATTAGAACATGTTCTAAATTTTCTCATCGTTTTTTCCATCATTTTTTTCCGCGGCAGTTTTCCCATAGGGAGACACTGCCGCGGAGCCCACAGACGGTCGTTTTTCTCGTCAAGAGAAAAAATGACGGGAAAAACGACCGTGTGTAGGGAACCAAGCGGTTCCCTCGTTTTTCCTGTCATTATACACGGCGTTTTTTTAACCGCCGTGAATAATGATCGTGTGTACGCGGCATTACATGTAAGAATATGGTTACCTTCTTTGGTAGCAGTCCCACAGGAAACAAAGATACTCCAACAAAGTGTTTCACTTAACCAAGAGCAACTTTACTTGGTATGAAGAAAAAGGGACGATATTACACGTATGCATACAGTTGACTCAGCAGGGCCCTGCAGGAGTCAATGAGGATAAAGAAAGAAAGGGTTTCTAAAATAAGATTAAAATATACCGTACTTATAATCGAATGAAACAGGTATAATGCTCGCGAGCTCCCCCTAATGGGCAATACCACCATATGTCCTGCAGTGTTAGTTCCAGTCAGGCCTGACAATGATCACCAACACAAGTTCCTCAATGGTGGTAGTCTTCGCTAGCAACGTTGGTGCATGTTATACTTGTAATCCAAAGGGAATAAAGATGCAATCAAACCTTCACAATGTTCGTGGAAGTGAACTTTCAGTTAGTATAACTTTAACCCAAACTGCGTAGTTATCACGCGCTGCACTATGTCCTAATATGCGTGTGGCGTACTATTATGCTGCTGATGGGCCTTCAAGAGTCAATGGGCCTAGAACAGTTATAGAATATAGGCAGGTGCCCTCTCACCAAAACAGGCTTAGTCCACCTGATTTGCTCCGCTGCTGGTGACTCGATCCGTGGCCTCTCCGCAACATGCACTCTGCGGTCTCTCCCTTGGCAGCAGTAGATGTCAGCCGACGGACGACTCCGGTCTCTGGGAAGCGCGAGCTGGACACACAGAAAGAGATCACCCTCCTGGCTTGGTGATCCTCCGCAAGGTTGTAGGCCCAAGCTTACACACACGTCCTGCAGGGTGGGGGTGAAGATCCCAAGAGACCGAACAAAGCTCCTCCCCTCCTTTTAAGTAACCTCTCCCACAAAGCTCCGCGGGGATGCAATGCACTCTGGGAGGACAACTGCATTGTGGGTACCATAGTCTATTACCTACTCATATCAATGGAGTCCCGTTCTCCTGGTACCGTAAATTCCACAATGCATCGCTTCACAATGTAAATGACAGTTTTATATTACATTACAAACCGCCACCCCGCTACATACACAATGGGGCTGATTTACTAAAACTGGAGAGTGAAAAATCTGGTGCAGCTGTGCATAGAAACCAACCGGCTTCCAAGTTTGTTTGGGCAAAATTTTACTGAACAAGCGGAAGTTAGGAGCTGATTGGCTACCATGCACAGCTACTCACGACATTCCATATTTATCCCTTTGAAGATTTTACTAATTAAAATAAATTTGTAGCAAACGGTCAGTAGAGAGATTCACCTATTGGTTTGTAACTATCAACATGTGTGAGACCTTCTAGATCAGAGGTAGGCAACTAAAGAGGTGAAGATCTACCTGAACAACACAGGAGAAGTCAAAGATCACCGGGCACAGTGTCGCCTCCTCACACCTGATTTAACCCTCTAATTGCTGTACTACCGTGTCGCAATCACATCCATTGCACGGCAATCATGGGTTTAATTCAGGTGGTTAGGAGGCAACATATCACCTCCTCACAACCTGTCAAACACACATTTTGATCACTTCTCAGGAGGAGCAGCAGTGCCTGCTGCACTTGTAAATGAGCCCTTAGTTGCATTCGGCAGCGGCACCACTAGGGCTCGTTCACAATGGTTGAATTGCAGGTTTACTGCCCCCAATCCCTACCTCCTCCTGCAGCTTCAGTGCCAGCAACCAAAGGTGTACACATGCTGCAGCAGGAATTAAACCTCCTGTTGCTTTTGGTAAGTGTTACTGCCTGCCAATCGTGACCCATTTAACCATTTAACAACCACCTGCCGACAAATAACGTCGACAAGGTGGTTGCTTAACTCTGGGAGGACGTTATATAACGTCCTCCCAAAATCGCGCTCCCGCGTGCCCCCTGGGGCGCGCACACGGGAAACTCCGTGACCGCCGGGTCCAGAGGACCCGGCGGATCACGAATCGCGGTAAATCGCCGCTGATAGCGGCCGTTTACCACGTGATCGCTCCGTCAAATGACGGAGCAATCACTTGTAAACAGACCGGCGTCATTTGATGACGCCGGTTCCTCCCTCCCCTCTCTGTACCGATCGGTACAGTGTGAGAGGGGAGGGGGAGGGAGCGGATGGCAGCAGCAGCACTGTGGGCTGGATCTGTGACAATTGCAGTCACAGATCCATCCATCCATCCATCCCTGCTCAGCCATCCCTGTGCTATACCCTGCCAATACTCTGCAATACACCCTGCCAATACTCTGCAAAATACCCTGCCAATACTCTGCAATACCCTGGTGCAATACTCTGCAATACCCTGGTGCAATACTCTGCAATACCCTGGTGCAATACTCTGCAATACCCTGCGAAATACTCTGCAATACCCTGCGAAATACTCTGCAATACCCTGCGAAATACTCTGCAATACCCTGCGAAATACTCTGCAATACCCTGGTGCAATACTCTGCAATACCCTGGTGCAATACTCTGCAATACCCTGGTGCAATACTCTGCAATACCCTGCACAATACTCTGCAATACCCTGCACAATACTCTGCAATACCCTGCAAAATACTCTGCAATACCCTGCAAAATACTCTGCAATACCCTGCAAAATACTCTGCAATACCCTGCGCAATACTCTGCAAAATACTCTGCAATACCCTGCACAATACTCTGCAATACCCTGCACAATACTCTGCAATACCCTGCACAATACTCTGCAATACCCGCCACAATACTCTGCAATACCCGCCACAATACTCTGCAATACCCGCCACAATACTCTGCAATACCCGCCACAATACTCTGCAATACCCTCCACAATACTCTGCAATACCCTCCACAATACCCTGTGCAATACCCTCCACAATACCCTGTGCAATACCCGTGCAATACCCTGCCATACACCGCAATACCCTGCCATACACCGCAATACCCTGCCATAGTCCGCAATACTCCGCAATGCCCTGCAATACTCCGCAATGCCCGGCAATACTCCGCAATGCCCGGCAATACTCCGCAATGCCCAGCAATACTCCGCAATGCCCGGCAATACTCTGCAATAACCACTTCCCGCCCTCCGGCCGTCATATGACGTCCTTGACTTTGTGCGGGGATATCTGAATGATGGGAGCAGCTACAGGCATCATTCAGATATTAGCTTTTTCAGCCGGTGATTCCCTACACCATAAGAACAATCATAGCGGCTGTTCCGCCGCTTGATCATTCTTACGGGAGGCGAGAGGGGATGTGTCCCCCCCCCCCCCGCCGCCCTCCGGTGCTTCTACCGACTCACCGCTACGATCAAAGCCAGGATTGTTGTTTTTTTTTTTGTATTTTTTTCAGGCTTCCCAGCCTAGAGGTGAGATGTGGGGTCTTATTGACACCCCCCCCCCCCATATCTCACTGTAAAGAGGACCTGTCATGCCATATTCCTATTACAAGGGATGTTTACGTTCCTTGTAATAGGTATAAAAGTGATCAAAAAAATGTTTAGGGCGGAAAAACATGTCAAACTAAAATAAATAAAGTAAAATGAAGAATAAAATATATATTTTTTTTTAAAGCGCCCCTGTCCCCGTGAGCTCGCATACAGAAGCGAACGCATACGTAAGTCCCGCCCACATATGAAAACGGTTTTCAAACCACACATGTGAGGTATCTCTGCGAACGTTAGAGCGAGAGCAATCATTTTGGCCCTAGACCTCCTCTGTAACTCAAAACATGTAACCAGTAAAAATATTTAAAGCGTCGCCTATGGGGATTTTTTAAGTAGCGAAGTTTGGCGCCATTCCACGAGTGTGTGCAATTTTTAAGGGCGACATGTTAGGTATCTATTTACTCGGCGTAACTTCATCTTTCACATTATGCAAAAACATTGGGCTAACTTTACTGTTTTTTTTTTTTTAAGCACAAAACATTTTTTTTCCGTAAAAAACGCGTTAAAAAAATTGCTGCGCAAATATTGTGCGAGATAAAAAGTTGCAACAACCACCATTATATTCTCTAAGGTCTTTGCTAAAAAAACATATATAATGTTTTGGGGTTCTATGTAATTTTCTAGCAAATAAATGATGATTTTTACATGTAGGAGAGAAATGTCAGAATTGGCCTGGGTGCTCCAGAAGGCCTGAAGGTGCTCCCTGCATGTTGGGCCTCTGTATGTGGCCACGCTGTGTAAAAGTCTCACACATGTGGTATCGCCATACTCGGGAGTAATAGCAGAATGTGTTTTGGGGTGTAATTTGTGGAATGCATATGCTGTGTGTGAGAAATAACCTGCTAATATGACAATTTTGTGAAAAAAAAAAAAAGAGAAAAAAAAAATCTTGATTTTGCAAAGAATTGTGGGAAAAAATGACAACTTCAAAAAACTCACAATGCCTCTTTCTGAATACCTTGGAATGTCTTCTTTCCAAAAAGGGGTCATTTGGGGGGTATTTGTACTTTTCTGGCATGTTAGGGTCTCAAGAATTGAGATAGGCCGTCAGTACTTCAGGTGTGATCAATTTTCAGATATTGGCACCATAGCTTGTGGACTCTATAACTTTCACAAAGACCAAATAATATGCACCAATTTGTACTTATTTTTACCAAAGATATGTAGCAGTATAAATTTTGGCCAAAATTTATGAAGAAAAAATAGTAATTTGCAAAATTTTATAACAGAAACGAAAAAAAAATCATTTTTTTACAAAATTTTCAGTCTTTTTTCTCTTATAGCGCAAAAAATAAAAAACCCAACAGTGATTAAATACCACCAAAAGAAAGCTCTATTTGTGTGAAAAAAAGGACAAAAATTTCATATGGGTACAGTGTTGTATGACTGAGTAATTGTCATTCAAAATGTGAGAGCACCGAAAGCTGAAAATTGGTCTGGTTATTAAGGGGGTTTAAGTGCCCAGTGGTCAAGTGGTTAAACAAATAGAGGAACTCTGCAAGCACCCCACAACTGCATGCTTCTGCACGGTCCAAAGGGTGAAAGCAGGTGGTGAGAAAGCAACACAACGCTACCTGCTTTAACCCATTGTTTTCTGTTCTGCACAAGGTTGCAGGGCACTTGCAGACAAGTCTTGTTCTCTTGAATGGGTCATGCTTGGTAGGTGCTACACCCAGGGCCGGATTAACATAGGGGCTATTGGAGCTGCAGCTCCAGGCCCCTTCCTCAAGATAGGCCCATTTGCCCAAAAAAAAAAAAAAAAAGATCGACTTTGAAGACTGTAGTTTGGCGACCAGGGACCACAGAGACTCCATATTTGAGGGGTATGTAGCTGAAGACCCACTCCACCACTGGGCGAAATATGGGGCTGCTATCATTTATGGTTCCGGAGATACAGGGCTGCTTGTGTAGCCTGTCAGAAGCTATATACAGAGCGGACAGTTTAAATACAAGCTGACTCACTCTGCAGCAGACTGAGAGGATGAGCTCACTGTGCTTTTAATAATTATTTGATATTACTAAGACTGCTTTCACAATACGCCGCCCCGAGCGTGGGTGGTAAAATAGCAGTAAAACGCTGCTATTTTACTGTCGGATTTGCGGCACATTTCGGCCGCTAGCGGGGCACTTTTGACCCCCGCTAGCGACCTAGAAAGGGTTAAAACCGCCCCAGATGCGCCGCTACTGCGGCGTATTGCCGGCGGCATGGCGGTGCTGCCCATTGCTTTCAATGGGCAGGAGCGCATTAGGAGCGGTGAGTTCACCGCTCCTAATGCGCTCCAAAAAAGTTGCTGGCAGGACTTTTTCTGACGCCCTGCCAGTGCACCGCTCCAGTGTGAAAGCCCTCGGGCTTTCACACTGAAGTGAATAGAGCAGCTGTTTAAAGGCGGATTGCAGACACTATTTTTAACGCTATAGCGCCTGCAAAACGCCCTCAGTGTAAAAGGGGTCTTATAGTAATTAACCCCTTGCCACCCAGGCCAATTCTGACACTTCTCTCCTACATGTAAAAATCATCTTTTGTTTTTTGCTAGAAAATTACTCAGAACCCTCAAACATTATATATATTGTTTTAGCAGACACCCTATGGAATAAAATGGTGGTCTTTGCAACTTTTTATGTTACACGGTATTTGCGCAGAAATTTTTCAACTGTGTTTTTTTTGGAAAGAATCTGTTTCAATAATAATAATAATAATTAAAAAAAAAAACACTAAAGTTAGCACGATTTTTTTTTTGTATACTAAGCGATGCTTTCATTTTTTTTACAGGTTACATGTTAAGAGTTACAGAGGAGGTCTAGTGCTAGAATTATTGTTCTCGCTCCAACGATCGTGGCGTATGTAACTTGTGTGTATCTGGCTCTGATACTAGCCAGGGCCTACCCAGCCACTGACAAGTATCTCTCCCCAGCCTGTCCCCACACACCCTCTCACCTGCTGACCTGTGGATGGGGGAATCACTCCTGCAGTGTTATTGTGTTCTGCCTGTGAATATAATGATCAGTGTTGCTAACTATAGCTGGCAGCACTGATTGTTTTGGGAAAAACCTGACAGGCTGGTTGTACTCAAGTCAGATAATAGATTGACTTGTGTAAGACCAGCTAGCCCATACATAGATCGACTATGGCTGGTCTCTGCTTAATTGGCGTAATTTCAAACCATGTATGGCCCGCTTAACCACTACGCAGTCCCTAAACATCCTTCCACAAACCTTTACATTTTTCCTTCCCAGATTCCCTTTATCCTCCTCACCTGTACATACTCTCCACACTTCTCTCCTGTACATACTGCTCACTGTCATACCCTCCACACTTCTCTCCTATACATAGTGCCCGCTGTCATACCCTGCACACTCCTCTCCTGTACATAGTGCCCACTGTCATACACTTCTCTCCTATACAAAGTGCCCACCATCATACCCTCCACACTCCTCTCCTGTACATATTGTTTTCACTGTTATACCCACCACACTTCTCTCCTATACATAGTGCCCACTGTCATACCCTCTACACTTCTCTTCTTTACATAGTGCCCACTGTCATACCCTCCACACCTCTATCCTGTACATACTGCCCACTGTCATATCCTCCCCACTCTTCTTCTTTACATACTTTTTCCTTCCCAGATTCCTTCATCCTCCTCACCTGTACATACTCTCCACACTTCTCTCCTGTACATACTGCTCACTGTCATACCCTCCACACTTCTCTCCTATACATAGTGCCCGCTGTCATACCCTGCACACTCCTCTCCTGTACATAGTGCCCGCTGTCATACACTTCTCTCCTATACAAAGTGCCCACCATCATACCCTCCACACTCCTCTCCTGTACATATTGTTTTCACTGTCATACCCTCCACACTCCTCTCCTGTACATACTGCCCACATTCATAAACTCCTCTATTGTACATAGTGCCGGCTGTCATACCCTCCACACTCCTCTCCTGTACATACTGCCCCCATTATACCCTCCACACTCCTCTCCTGTACATACTGCCCACTCTCATACCATCCACACTCCTCTCCTGTACATACTGTAACCCAACCTTACCCTCCACACTCCTCTCCTGTACATACTGTAACCTAACCTTACCCTCCACACTCCTCTCCTGTACATACTGTAACCTAACCTTACCCTTCACACTCCTCTCATGTACATACTGCCAACTATCTTTCACTCCACATTCCTCTCCTGCACATACCGCTCCCCTCATACCCTCCACATTCCTTTCCTGTACATACTGCCCACTGTCATACTCTCCACACTCCTCTTCTGTACATACTGCCCACTTTCATACCCTCCACACTCCTCTCCGGTACATACCACCCTCTGTCATACCCTCCACACTCCTCTGCTGTGCATGCTGCCCACTGTCATACCCTTCAAACTCCTCTCCTATACATAGTGCCTTCTGCCATACCCTCCTCCACACTCCTCACCTGTACATAGTGCCCACCCTCCACATTCCTCTCCATCACCTGCACAAACTTCCCAGTTTTATACCGTCCATACTCCTCCCCTAAGCCTCTTACCCACAAAAACAGTTCTTTAAAATTATACTGAATATCCTTAATGTTACCAGCTCTAGAATGGGCACACTTTTGTTAGTTCAACTAAAGGAAATCTTCTCAGTCCTCATATTTGTTCTGCCCCATTATTAGTACTCATTTCATTTTGTGATTACTACTGTGATGTATAGAGGAACATAGGGGATCTCAGCTACTCTAAATATAGCACTGGTGAAAAAAGTGGCCCTTAAAAATATTTTTGAAATGTTGGCAACTATGCACTTAGGCACTGACCAAGGGCCACCGGGTCAGTAGGGGCCCCCATGAGAGGCTCCTGGGATCCTGTGATAATAAAGCGGTAGTAAACTTCGCTAACATTACTACTTTTCAGAGGCCCTGAGGTAGGTTATGCCATAGTGTACAAATATGTACAGCATATTAGCACATTAGGGTACACTTAAATTGTCAGACTGAGCCCTCCAGTGCTGCACTGTGATCAATCCGGCGGGTCGTGGGCGCTTCCATCTTCACCCGGTCTTCCTTCTGGGCTCTGTGCCTTCGGTCACTTGCCTTGGCTGGGCTGCGTTGATGTCATTCCCACGCATGCTCATGCGCATCCTCTCTCTCTCTCTCATCCCCCCTCTCTTACCCCTCACCCCTCTCTCATCCTCTCTCTCTCTCTCTTTCTCATCCTCCCTCTCTCTCTTTAATTTAATTTGTTATAACAAAAAATAGTTTGCATATTTATTTATTTATAAAAGGCCCACCAAAATCCTCAGCACCAGGCCCATGATGTTCTTAATCTGGCCCTGGCTACACCCACCAACCATGACAGGGCGTATAACTCCTGCTGTGCTGCGACATGTGTACACCCCTGGCCATTGCAGTAACATTTAAAAACACGTCTTAACTATGGGGTTTTACCACACCCCAAGCTGCAAATGTAAATGAACCCTTACTGTTCTGAGCCCCCTAGAAGGCTGCTTTCACACTGGTGCACTGCAGTTTACCTGCACCGCAATCTACTGGGTGTTGATCCCCGTTCTAAATGAAATGTTTCAATTGTACAAGCCCACTGTATGCAGTAAGGACCCATTTACACTTTTGTGTTGCAGTAATGTACATGCAACATACGTTGCAATTAATTTGTTATGCCAGTCAGAGAGTTGTAATTTCCCAAGCACTCTGCCTCACAACTTGGGGCTAGTGGCTATTTGAAGTGTAAAAAAAAAAAGAGAAGCTAAATACGCTATGGGGGTTATTTACGAAAGGCAAATCCACTTTGCAATACAAGTGCAAACTGCACTTGAAATTGCACTGAAAGTACACTTGGAAGTGCAGTCGATGCAAATTGAGGGGTAGATCTGAAATGAGGGGAAGCTCTGCTGATTTTATCATCCAATCATGTGCAAGCTAAAATGCTGTTTTTTATTTTCCCTACATGTCTCCCTTGGATCTACGGCGACTGCACTTCCAAGTGCACTTGTTGTGCAAAGTGGATTTGCCTTTCGTAAATAACCCCCTTTATGTGGCAGAAAACTAAAGCCTCGTACACACGGTCGGACTTCAAACAAACTTTTCCGTGGATTTTTGTCCGAAGGGAGTTGGCGGGGAACACCTATAGCATACACACGGCAGGAGTTTTCTGCAAACTTTCCCAAAACATCACGTGGTTTTCCTGCTCTTTACCGCCACCCTTTGGTTAATTTCTGCTATTGTTGGTTGATTTTAACATTGGTTCTGGGCACGCGTGTTTGTACTTCGGACAAAAGTCAGATGGATTTCTGTACACACGATAGGACTTTGCACCGTAGGACTGTTGTTGCCGAAAAGTTTGTCCGTTTGCAGAGCGAACTTTTGTCCGATGAAAACCGAAAAAGTTTGTCCGATGGAGCGTACACACGGTAGGATTTTTTTGAAAACGTGCTCATTTTGAAGTTTGTTGTCAAAAAGTCAGACCGTGTGTATGGGGCTTTACACTGCACATCACCCTGAATACACCATCCCCACCGTGAAACATGGTGGTGGCAGCATCATGTTATGGGGATGGTATTCTTCAGCAGAGACAGGGAAGCTGGTCAGAGTTGATGGGAAGATGGATGGATCCAAAGACAGGGCAATCTTAGAAGAAAACTTGTTAGAGTCTGCAAAAGACTTGAGACCAGGGTAGAGGTTCACCTTCCAGCAGGATGACGACCCTAAACATACAGCCAGAACTACAATGGAATGGTTTAGATCAGGGGTCACCAAACGGTGGCCCGAGGGCCAGATGTGGCCCCTTTTTGCTAGCCTTTATCCGGCCCTTGGGGCACTCTTCGTCCTACTGATACCAACAACAGAGCACTTTTTCTACTACCAATACCAATGATGGGATACAATATTCCTGCTACTAATTAGGGACACTACTCATTCTATTGACCACCAACTCTGGGGCCATATTTATTCTCACTGATGCCGGGCCTGGACATTTTCTGCCCCACCGCTGGGCACAATCCAGCCCTCCTAAAGTCTGAAGGACAATAAACTGGCCTTTGTTTGAAAAGTTTGGAGACCCCTGGTTTAGATCAAAGCATATTCATGTGTTAATATGGCCCAGTCAAAGTCCAGACCTAAATCCAATTGATATTCTGTGGCAAGACTTGAAAATTGCTGTTCACAGACACTCTCCATCCAATCTGACAGAGCTTAAGCTATTTTGCAAAGAAGAATGGGAAAAAAATGTCACTCTCTAGATGTGCAAAGCTGGTAGAGACATCCCCAAAAAGACTTGCAGCTGTAATTGCAGTGAAAGGAGGTTCTACAAAGTATTGACTCAGAGGGGCCTGAATACAGATGCACGCCACACTTTTTTGATATTTGTAAACAAAATTGAAAACCATTTATTATTTTCCTTCCACTCCACAATTATTCACAACTTTGTGTTGGTCTATCACATAAAATCCTAATAAAATACATTTACGTTTTTGGTTATTAACATGGCAAAATGTGGAAAATTTCAAGGGGTGTGAATACTTTTTCAAGGCACTGTACCCAATGGCAACTAGTTCTCTTAAGTAACCTCTAGTTAAGGCTGAACTTCAAGCAAAAAAAAAAATACACAAATGAAATGTATATATGAGAGTTTTTTTTTCTTCTTCTTATGTTGCAGGATTATTATTTCTGTCCATCTAGTCCCAAGATTTACACAGCACAGCCTTGTCTGGCAGGACAGAAGTCCTGATTTTCTCTCCTGCAGTTCAATAATATTTACAGGTCTTGTCCCTCGCCAAGCCTGTGATTGGACAGTTAAAGGAAAAGCAGCAGGCTGATGAACTCATCTCTCTGTCACCCTGCTCGCTCCTCTTATCAGCATGCTTCTTGTTATCAAACATGTAGCGCAGCACAAATGGATGGCTATTTTTTCTGCTCTCTCTCTCTTTCAGATTAAAGTACAACTAAATAAGCAAAACATATTTTTTTAATTTTGAATAGAGTGGAGAGGGATTAGAACACCTATTAGGTTTTTATTGCTGTCTGTGCCCCCATTAGGGAGATTCGCTCTCTCTATTTGTCCTGTTTACCATTAAAAATAAAAGTACAAGAAAATTCCATATTTTGGATTGACCCCAGAAAACGAATACAAGGGCAAATCTTCCAATGGGGACACTATTTCTGGAGATGTAGAGGGGGGGAGCAGTGTGAACATGGCCTTACTCAGGGTGGAGTTGAGTTGAATTTTTGGAGTAGAGACATTTGCACTTGTTCGACAAATGGGTTCATTTGCAAAGCCTGTAAGGGGCATCTTTCTGTGCTGGCACAGTCAGCAGGGACTCTTCATGTCTTTGCGAGCATTGAGATACCACCACTGGATCTATAGGTAAAGTTGTATTATGTGTGAGCGTGTTTGGAGAAGACAAAAGATTATACAGTACAATCACTATCTAAAGCCCCATACACACGGTCTGACTTTTTGACAACAAACTTCTAAATTTCCAGGTTTTTTAAAAAATCAGACCGTGTCTACGCTCCATCGGACAAACTTTTTCGGTTTTCATTGGACAAATGTTCGCCCTGCAAACGAATATACTTTTCGGCAACAAAAGTCCTACGGTGCAAAGTCCTGCCGTGTGTACAGAAATCCATCGGACTTTAGTCCAAAGTACAAACACGCGTACTCAGAACCAATGTTAAAATCAACCAACAATAGCAGAAGTTGACCAAAGGGTGGCGGTAAAGAGCAGAAAAACCACGTGATTTTGGGAAAGTTTGCTGAAAAAGTCCTGTCGTGTGTATGTATACCAAGTTCACGGCCAACGCCCTTCAAACAAAAATCCACGGAAAAGTTTGTTGGAAGTCCGATCGTGTGTATGGGGCTTTACACTTCCAATCCTAAATCCACATTCTTGCTAAAAATCCATGTCATTAAAAGGTCTTAAAGGATATGTGAAGGTGCTGGACTATACATTAGCTGTTCTCTCAGTGCAAGGAAAGAAGGTCTAAAGGCCCGTACACACGATCGGATATTCCGACAACAATTGTGTGATGTATGTGTTTTGACAGATAATCCGACCGTCTGTATGCTCTATCGGACAATTGTTGTCGGAATTTTCTACAACAAATGTTGGCTGTGCATGCTCTCAAATTGTCCGACAACAAATGTGTTCTGTCGGATTATCCGATCGTGTGTACACAAGTCCATCGGACTAAAATCCAAAGTACAAACACGCATGCTCCGAACCAATGCTAACCATAGCACAACATTAGCAGAAGTTGCCCAAAGGGTGGCGCCAAAAAGCTGAAAATCCACGTAGTTTCGTGTATGTTGGATGAAAAAGTTCTGCCGTCTGTATGCAGTTCACGGCCGACGCCCTTCGGACAAAAATCCACGGATTTGTCCGATGGAAATCCGATCGTGTGTACAAGGCTTAAGGCTACTTTCACACTGAGGCGCGGGCGGTATAGCGGCGCTATTTTTAGCGCCGCTATACCGTTGTTTTTGCTGCGATTTGCGTGCGCTAGTGGGGTGATTTTAACCCCTGCTAGCGGCCGAAAAAGGGTTAAAAAAACGCCCACAATAACGCCTCTTTGCGGCGTTTTGCGGGCATTTTGGAGGCGCTACCCCATTGATTTCAATGGGCAGGGGCGCTATAGGAGAGGTATTTTTACCGCTCCTATCGCGCCTCAAAGATGCGGCTTGCAGGAGTTTTTTGACCCTCCTGCAAGAGCAACGCTCCAGTGTGAAAGCCCTCAGGCTTTCACACTGGATACAATTGAGCGTTTTTTTTGGGGCGCTTTGCAGGCGCTATATTTAGCGCAATAGTGCCTGCAAAGCGCCTCAGTGTGAAAGGGGCCTAAGAGTCAACTGGTTGTATCTCAGAAGACTACAAGTACTTCTACCTCTTAAAGTAAATTCATTATTACAATTTTGTGTTTTAACAAATAATACAGTTGTGCTCATATGTGGCAGGATATTTAAGGCCCTATGCATATGTGCTTACGAAGGATCGTGGTAGCAGAAGTCAACAATGATTAGACCTACACATTATTTAGGTTTAGCTCTATCTTTATTAGCCTGTGGTGGTGCAACAGGCCATGTCCATTTCCAGGGGAGTTCAACCTGGAACCCAAGACGGCTTTAGATGTAGCCAAACACAAAATTGTAAACTTACTTAAAAATGTTGATTTGTTTTTGCAAAAATGCATTTACACTTATCAACCACATGCCCTCGAAGAAAAATTTAAAGCGGAGGTCCACACAAAAATGGAACCTCCCCTTTCCGGAATCCTCCGGTGTCACATTTGCCACCTTTCAGGGGGGTGCAGATACCTGTATAATACAGGTATTTGCACCCACTTCCGTGCATAGACCCCTGCAGAATCTGCGGGGGTCTACGTCACTTCTCGTCCCCCCTGCTGTCTTCTGGGAAACACACAGGTCCCAGAAGATAGTGGGGACCAGTTATGACGCGTTGCGCGACTCATGCATGCGCAGTAGAGAACCGGGAAGTGAAGCCGCAATGCTTTATTTCCCGATTCCCTCACCGAGGATGGCGGCGGGGGCAGCCAAGAGCAGAGCGATTGATCGGCTTCGGCTGGTGACATCGCGGGCACCCTGGACAGGTAAGTGTCCATTTATTAAAAGCCAGCAGCTGCAGTATTTGTAGCTGCTGGCTTTTAATATTTATTTTTTTAGGCGGACCTCCGCTTTAACAGGTGTCTCTTTATTGGACTTTTATACATTCTAAAAAAATAAATAAAAAATCACTCTTCACAATCACGCTTTATTTGTGGTATCAGTTTTCAGGCAGCACCTATATGTATTTGTAAGCAACTATTTTCAAGGATGACCCACACAAAGAGCTAAATTAGAACCAAAATATCTGATGAGTAACTTGAAGGGGGGTGGAAGTAGGTTTGGGCTTAGTTAGTATTCGACTATACTTCCACTTTTAGTCCTTAAGGCTGGGTTCACACTGGAGAATGCAGCGGCTCACAGCAGGAGTCCGGTGCGTCTCCATTCACCGTTTCAGGGCTGAATTCAGACCTGAAACAGACCAAAAGACGCACAGGACTCCTGTGCTATTGCACCGGCTCCATAGAGAGCCGGTCACAATGTCCTACTATGCGAAAAAATCCACATCCAATTCGCAATAGTGTGAACCCAACCTTAGTTTCACATGCACCCTGGACATTTTTACAGCTGCTTCAAGGCGGGTCTGCAGGCTTTTTTTTTTCCTGCCTCAACGCCCCTTCATGTTATATCTCAAACAATAACCCAGTATAAAGCACCAGGGAAAGGTTACATTTGGTAACTAAAATTAGATCATACTAGACCATCCAGATGAAGCTACGCTATCCTTCCTAGCGAAACGCGTTGACGTCACAACCGTTCCATAACGTAACGCCACCTTCACAAGGCCCCCTGAGTTGAGGTTGCCAGCAACGTGAAGGAGATACACAATCGCGCAAGGCACATAGCCAAAGACGCTGGGAGACAAACCGGCATTATCAGAGTGATACAGCCATACATTACCTACGGATGGGATTATAGAGGACTAAAACTTCATGCACATCTATCGCACAGGACGGTAAAGTACCTTCACCACAGGGTGATTAACACAAGCCCACGATTGTAAGTTTTATGCTGTAGTATATGTGTAAGCGAAGTTCCCTATTCCTATCCTGAAAGCGGTTGCTAACACTACTCATAGGGGGTTATTTACGAAAGGCAAATCCACTTTGCACTACAAGTGCAAATTACAAGTGCACTTGAAATTGCACTTGGAAGTGCAGTCGCTGTAGATCCGAGGGGACATGCAAGGGACATAAAAAACAGCATTTTAGCTGGCACATGATTGGATAATAAAATCAGCAGAGCTTCCCCACATTTCAGATCTACCCCACAGATTTATAGTGACTGCATTTTTAGTGCAATTTCAAGTGCACTTGTAGTGCAAAGTGGATTTGCCTTTCGTAAATAACCCCTATAGTATACCAGGATCAAAACCTATGTAGGCCATGGTTCCTATAGTGCTACAAATGTACTGTTTCTTATAAGAGGATTCAGCCTATTACACTTAAAAGTACTTTCTACCTTAGCACCGTGACTTGTATGAGCTGATTTATGTGAATACACTGGACTGCCACTAGATTATCCTTCATCTCCAGCTCTAACAGGTCACCAAGGCAATTCTGCCTTGATGAATATGTTGGAATCACCTTCTCATTTCACTTGGAACCATTGAGCTGCCCACGCTCTCCGGAAATGTTATTAACACCAGCTGGCATCCCCTTTCCTATTCTTCTTTCCCACCCTTCCTTCCCTTGGGGCCACACACAGTCAGGTTGTCACTAATTGATACAGTTACTGTTATTTAACCTTTATTTCCATGATGTGTTTTTCATGACAACCTGCCTGTGTGTTACATGGCATCCAGACGTCTTTTCTTTTACCTGTTATATGTAGTGTGTGTGTGTGTGTGTGTGTGTGTGTGTGTGTGTGTGTGTGTGTGTGTGTGTGTGTGTGTGTGTGTTTCACAACGGAGACTTGTTGTTAGCCAATTACTGTGAAGCTGTTTTTTCTACTACTGGCCTTAGACTGTGCCAATTTTTGTGATATAATAAATTCAGATTTTAGAATACTCTAGTATGATCTATTTTTTGTTACCATATGTAACCCTTCCCTTGTGCTCTATACTGGGTTATTGTTTGTGATATATATGCTTTTGGTTATGGTAACAGCAACCTACACGGTGAATGATCTACAAGTGACCACTTCATGCAAGTGGATAATTGCATGCAATGCTCGCCTTTCGTTTTTCTTTGCCCCTTCACGTTAGCCTATGTGCGCATGCACAAATTCGATTTTAGCAGCAGTGGCAGGAGCTTTTAGAGGCAGGGAGGGGGAAAAAAAAAAACCACTGCCAGTGCGTCCGGGAACAGCAGAGTTTGGGCAAAAAAAAACAAAAAAACGATTGACGCTACTGAATTAACACCTGTAAAAGCTTTAGACCAGGGGTCTCAAACCTGCGGCCCTCCAGCTGTTGCAGAACTACAAGTCCCATCATGTCTCTGCCTATGGGAGTCATGCTTGTAACTGTTTAGCCTTGCAATGCCTCATGGGAATTGTAGTTCTGCAACAGCTGGAGGGCCACCAGTTTGAGACCCCTGCTTTAGACCGTTTTACTAGAGTCAGGCATATTTTTTTTTCTGCAAAATGCTGCTGGCTACTAGGACAGTTAACTAAATGTCTGGTGTGCATGAGGCCTAAGGTGCAAGTTTTATATTTTAAAAAGCCTCCGGGTCCTTTCATTTCTTTGGTTGTCTAGCATGAACTGCATGTTTGAGAGCTCCTCAAAGTGGCTGAATGATAATGAGGCCAGGCGATTGTAATGGCCATTGCAGAACCTTCGCTTATTTTACTGCAGCAGCCACTAAAGGGTCCTTCTGATTTGGACCTTTGTCCTGTTGGAAAGTCCCAAGTATATGCCAAGTAATTGCCATTCACAGTTTCCCGGCTGATGAATACAAAATTTTCCTCCAGCATTTTCTGATAATATTCTTGCCATTCATTTTGACTAAATTCCCTGTACATCCCTAAAACAGAGATTTACATGGGGGATGGAATGCTCCCTTTTTATAATGAACGATCTCTAAACATAAAACATTTATGGTTTTAACTGGAAAATTTAATTTTGGCCCCATCCTTGCAAATTCAGAATTTAAAAAAAATGAAATCTTGTCACCAGCCATGATGGGGAAATGGAGAGTAATATAAAATACTAACCTAAATCATCTTAAAAACAAAACATTTGTGATTGGGGGTCCCCCAACTTTTGCATACATCTGTACAATACAAGGAATAAAACACAAAATGACATTTAAAAAGGAAAAGAAACACTGGAAGTCTTAGTATATTTATTTACAATACGTATTGTGACAAACGCATCAGAGTAGTTGCACCTAAAACAAAAAGGAAAAAAAATAAAAAAAAGTTGTAATTAATAATTAGATAAAAAAGAAAAAAAAAAAAAAAAAACATTTCAATGCACGTTTTCATATAAGGCATGTAAACATTGCAATAACATAAAATCCACATTCAATTGATTTACATACAAAACTAAAATATTGGTCTATAAAAGGCATTGTCATTTAAACCTGAACTCCAGGCTGATAAATAAGACACCATTAAATACCGCTTTGCATTTTCTTTAAATACAAGCAGTATAAATACCCAAATCTGACCCGTATCCGCCTCTTGCAGTCCCTGTACAGCTGAGCTCAGACTGGGAAAGGGAGAAGCAGCACAAGGAGCCAATCAGTTGTGGTGAAGTACTCCTGTGCTAATAAAGAATATGCTGATGGGAAGAGAGATCAGGTCATCAGTCTGCAGCTCCTCCTTTTACTTGACTGGAGGAAGGACAGGACCTATAAAAGTGTGCAGTTGCAGAAGAAAAAAAAAGCCCTGCCAGAGCTAGCTAAATCTCATGACAGGATTGACAAAACTACAAATCATTTGGCAGGTGAAACAGACCCCATATATGGTTTGCCTGGAGTTCAGCTTGTTTAAAAAAACTGTAATTGTCAGCTGCAATCAGTGTTAAAGATACTATTATAAATGAAAAACAAAACAAAAACAAAGTGCCAGCCTTTAAAAAACGTTTTTTTATTAAAATGATCAAATAAAAAGCCTTAAATGTCCTTAAAGTCCAACTGAACTTTCAGTTTAAATCAGCTAAATGCATTCTAGGTGCATGGGAAAAAATAAAAATAAAAAAAGTGTGCAAAGTCATACAGTTTGTTTTCTAACAAAAACAGCCACAGCCTGAGCAGAGAAGCCTGTTCCCTGCCAGCAAGTTGCAGAGAAGGATTCTTGTTCTCTGTGTTAAATCAGTTGTCTCTCTGCAGAGGTCCGACATGCTCCATGCTAACAGGTAGAGCAAAGCTCTGACTCCACAGGGGTGTATCTGAGCTCTGCAGAGACCATGGGTCCTTCTCTGCGGCACTCTTATGCCGCATACACACGATCGGAAATTCCGACAAGAAAACCGTGGGGTTTTTTCCCGGCGGAATGTTGGCTCAAACTTGTGTTGCATACACACGGTCACACAAATCTTGTCGGAAATTCCGAACGTCAAGAGCGCTGTGACGTACAAGACGTACGACGAGCCGAGATCAATGAAGTTCAATAGGCAGTTCGGCTCTTCTGCTTGATTCTGAGCATGCAAGTTTTTTTGCGCGTCGGAATTGCATACAGACGATCGGAATTTCCGATTGGAATTTTTTCCGTCGGAAAAATAGAGAACCTGCTCTAAATGTTTTGTTGTCGGAAATTCCGACAGCAAAAGTCCGATAGATCCTACACACGGTCGGAATTTCGGACCAAAAGCTCACATCTGACTTTTGTCGGAATTTCCGATCATGTGTACGGGGCATAACCGGAAACAAGCTTTTCTACTCGGGCTGTGGCTGGTTTCTATAGAAAACAAACGGTAAGGCTCCATGTACACAGAAGCTGATAAACTGCAGTTTATTGGCGTTTTTTTAAAAAGCCCACTAACTGCACTCTATGTTAGCCTATGTGTTCATGTACACATAACGTTTTTTAGCTTTAATGAGCAGTGGAGTTAATGGGCTTTTTTCTGAACGCAAGAAATTCACGTTCAAAGTGCCGTTTTTCGGCAGAAAAAAAAAAAAACCCAAAACGTCGAAAAACGCTCAAACGCTGAGCTTTTTAGTCCATTGAAAAAAAAAAAATATTATTATTTTTTTAAAAACAAAAAAACGCTACACTGAAAAACGCTAATAGAAGCTAGTAAAAAAACGCTGATAAAAGCTAGCTTTTTCTGCTGCTTTAAAAACGACCGTTTTTGAGCTTCTGTGTACATGGAGCCCAAAACTGTTTGCACCTTTTGTTTTGATGCACCTGGAACATACAGTATTTAGCTGATTTAAAGCAGAACTAAAACCTTGGAGGACAGCGCCAAATTAGCCTCTGTTTAGATCTGCAGTTGCCATCATGCTGCACATGACCAGCTATTTGAGGGCTTAAAAGATTGGCTGAGATCTGACATAAGCACACTGGCAACTGTAACGGCCATCATTAGAAGCATGCTTTCAATGTAGCATACACTGCATGCAGGAAACATGATATGTATGAAACCCCTACTCAAGACCTTAAAAAAAGAAAATATAAAATTTACAAAAAAAACAACATGTAGCGGGGCCCACACTGCAAGGCATACCGTATTCTTTGGTCCAGCATGGCCCTTCCAGTGGTGCAACCAGCCGCCCCCCCCCCCCCCCCCCAAGAGGACACAGTCCCACTCCTTTCTCTACATACAATGCAGGGTTCATTTTCCTACATTGTATGCAAACACGCAGAGGGACCACCTACACACCAGAGCTTTAGGGAGAGGAGGAAAGTGCTGCTGCCGGCTGAGCAGGGGTTAGGGCAATTAAAACCCCCAGGCCTACAGTGGTAGAGGTCATCTCACTGCAGCCTGTGTCAACAGTCTTCTCTCACTGTAACAAAAAGGCCTTCCCATTTCCTGTGTGCTTATTGAAAAACACACTTCACATTATTAAGGTTTTATTAAAGCAGCCCAGAGGGTTGATGGAGAACAAATGGGCACGACACAGTCCAGACATACAGGCATCTATATCACAGCAGCATTTAGTGCCCCAATAATGAAAAGAAGCATGATACACCTACTGTGAATTTAGAGATCTATTCATCTCCTGGAGGAATGCCCAGCTCTTCATCTGTCCATTGAGAAGCGTCAGGATAAGGAAAGTGGCCCTAAAACAACAAAATATATTACTAAAGCAAGCAGCAGATCACAGCTATTCAAAGCAGGGCCATTTGAAGGAATTTGGGGGCCCCAAGCAGATTGAGAATTTGGGGCCCCCAAGCGGGGGGGCTACTGATTTTTTTTTTTGAGAAGCGGGGGGGGGGGGGGGAGGGGGGGGTTTGGTCTGCTACACAATTTTTTTAGATTTTGTTTTTTAATTCAGAAGCGGAGGGGTGCTACTGAGATTTCTACTGATTTTTGGTTTTAATTTAGAAGGGGGGGTGCTAACGCGGGACATTGATCGCGGGAGGAGGGGCCGCCGTTCGCGGGAGGGGGACCACCGATCGGGGGGCACCGATCGCGGGAGGGGGGCCTGCCGATCGCAGCAGGGGGGGGCGCGGATCGCGGGGGGGCCGCGGATCACATGAGGGGGGGCCGCCAATCACGGCAGGGGGGGCGCGGATCGCGGGGGGCCGCGGATCACATGAGGGGGGGCCGCCAATCGCGGGTGGGGGGGCCGCCAATCGCGGGTGGGAGGGCCGCCAATCGCGGGAGGGCGGCCGCTCTGCTGGGGCCCCAGGCCAGCTGGGGGCCCCAAGCAGTTGCTTGGTTTGCCTCTCCTGTTCCGACGGCCCTGATTCAAAGCACTGACCCGATTAGCCAATGGGGCTGCTCTCAGAATTCAGTCATACTACAGAATTCTTTCATATAAGCATATCTAAATCCACAAAATAAAGCATACAATATTACAGCCTCCCAGTCCTTAACCACTTGCTTACTGGGCACTTAAACCTCCCTCCTGCCCAGACCAATTTTCAGCGCTCTCTCTCTTTGAATGACAATTGCGCGGTCATACAACACTGTACCCAAATGAAACTTTTATCATTTTTTTCCCCCCCACAAATAGAGCTTTCTTTTGGTGGTATTTGATCATCTCTGCGGTTTTTATTTTTTGTTAAAATAAAAAAAAAAAAAAAAAAAAAATAGGATTTTTGTACTCACGGTAAAATCAGTTTCTCTGACGTCCATGGACTGACACAGCACCCACCCTTCTTTTAAGGTTTGTACTGCTTTTTTACGAACTGGAGCTGCTGGCTGCAGGTGGGAGGGTAATGTCCGGAGGGACCGCCCCCCTGGGCGGGGCTGTTCAGCTCTGGTTTGTTCTAGAATGTATGTTTCTAACATCTAACATTCTGCCTAGATCTTCTTCTGCGAGCAGGGACATATACCCCACACACGTTTACAGTATCCAGCTGTGTCAGTCCATGGACGTCAGAGAAAAGACCGATTAAAAAAAATAAATACAAAACCGTTTTATATTTTGTTATAAAGTTTTGCTAACGGGTAATTTTTCTCCTTCATTGATGTACACTGATGAGACTGCACTGATGGGCACCGATAGGGCGGCACTGAGAATTGTCACTAATAGGTGTCACTGATAGCTGGCAGTGATGGGCACTACTGGTGGGCATTGATAGGTGGCATTTATTAAACTGGTGGTCACTAATAAGGCTGATGTGCCTCTTCCACTGGGGACCGATGTCCCTTACACAAGAGCCGGTGATTGGCTTTTTTTTCTCCTCACGCTGTCAGCTGATACGTGGTAAGGGGCCGGGACCGGCCCCTCACTCGGATCTGTGATCACCCAAGTCTCAGTGACTTGGTGATCACAGCGCGGGGCGCGTGCAAAGGGAAGGACGTCTATTGTCGGCCTCCCGGCATTTGAGGTCCGCGCTGTAGCCGTCATTCGGCTATAGCGCGGACCCCTAGTGGTTAAAGAAGAACCCCACCATCTCCCCTTACGAGTTTTGCTGGATTCTCCTAAAAATGCACTCACCTGCCCAGTGGATCCAGTGTTGCCCTACTCTTCAGGTGTCACCGCCTGTGTCCTGTGCCGCCATCTTGGTCCTCTTTAGTTTGCTGCCTGCTATCACCAGTGCATAGGCCTAAACTCTAATCGCAGAGTTAAGTTCAGCTTTAAGGCATTTTTAAACCCTCCATGTAAAACATGATATATAGTAGTATAGTACAGTACTTAAAAAGGAGAAGTACAGCCAAAGCTTGTTTGTCTATACTTCTCCTGTGGATCACAGGGGTGCAGTTCGTTCTGCACTCCTGTGACCCGTTTTCAGCTGACAGCGGGCTGAAGCAAAGCAGACAACGGTGACTGACTGTCACCAGCTCTCTGCTCACTGAGCACTTACTGAGAACTGAGCGATCAGCAGCGTCTGGTTCTGAGTCTTAGAGCCGGCAGGGGACAGTTGCAGCATCGGACTAATGCTGCATCAATCTAGGTACGTATGATTTCTCCAAAATACAAAACAACCCCCCCAAACTCCTCTTGCCAACTTCAACAAGGTGTTGGAAACATTCCTCAGAGATTTTGGTCCATATTGACATGATAGCATCACACAGTTGCTGCAGATTTGTCAGCTGCACATCCATGATGCAAATCTCCCATTCCACCACATCCCAGGTGCTCTACTGGATTGAGATCTGGTGACTGTGGAGGCCATTGGAGTACAGTAAACTTATTGTCATGTTCTAGAAACCAGTGGTGAGATGATTTGCGCGTTGTGACATGGTGCATTATCCTGCTGGAAGAAGCAATCAGAAGATGGGTACACTGTAGTCATAAAGGGATGGACATGGTCATTACACCACCACCAGCCAGAACTGTTGATACAAGGCAGGGATCCATGCTTTTATATTGTTTATGCCAAATTCTGACCCCACATCTGAATGTCACAGCTGAAAGCAAGACTCATCAGACCAGGCAACATTTTTTCAATCTTCTATTGTCCAGTTTTGGTGAGCCTGTGCGAATTGTAGCCTCAGTTTCCTGTTCATAGCTGATAGGAGTGGCACCCGGTGTGGTCTTCTGCTTCTGTAGCCCATCTGCTTCAAGGTTCAATGTATTGTTCATTCAGAGATGGTATTCTGCATACCTTGGTTTTACTGAGTGGTTATTTGAGTTACTGTTGCCTTTCTAATACCTCAAACCAGTCTGCTCATTCTCCTCTGACATCAATAAGGCATTTACATCCACACAACTGCCGCTCACTGGATATTTTCTCTTTTTCGGACCATTCTCTGTAAACTCTAGAGGTGGTTGTGCATTAAAACCCCAGTAGATCAGCAGTTTTTTAAAATACTCAACAACCATGCCACGCTCAAAGTCACTTAAATCCCCTTTCTTCCCAATTCTGATGCTCAGTTTGAATTTAGCAAGTGATTTTCACCACGTCTAGATGCCTAAATGAATTTAGTTGCTTGCCATGCGATTGGCTGCTTAGCAATTTGTGTTACCAAGCAATTGAACATGCATACCTAATAAAGTGGCCTGTGAGTGTATGTGGTCTTTAAACAAATATAGTCACCACATCCAAGGACTGGTGATCTGTAGTATATTATATTTTTGTTTTTGAGTTTAGATATCCTTTCATTCTGCATACAACACTGGGGCTTAAATACAAGGCGAGTCCACCTCCCTTCCACAGTTCCTGGTAGAGCTGGCCGATTTTTCCCCCCCCCAAAAAAAAAAAAAAAAAAAAAAACACACAACACACACTTTTTTTTTTTTGATGGATACCGCGCCGGTCCTGAGGAGCTGCGGGCGGGAGTTTTTAGGCGAGGCCGCGGCTTCGGCCTAGTCCACAGCGTCCAGCCTCGTGGACTAGGTCGAAGCCGCGGCCTTGCCTGAAAACTCCTGCCCGCAGCTCCTTAGGACCGGCGCGTGTCAGCGCCGGTCCTGGTGAAAAAAAAAAACTAAAAAAATCGATTTGCTGAAAATTTGAATCGATTTGACCTCTCAACTCGATTCAAAATCGATTTTTTCCCCAGCCCTAGTTCCTGGCTTTGCTCCCACAGCAGAAATGCTACCAATAGAGTACAGGAGAGATATCAGAAGCCGTTTGGTGGTTGAACTATTCAGCATCTACTAAGAACTGCAATCTGATTGGGGGGACTGACCTTGAAATACAGAGGTGAACAATAGCAATAAAACAAAAGGAGAGTGCAAGCCTTCACATACTTGTACTATGGGGTTCATCCATGATCTGTTGTGCCGAATCATTTATACTCTTAGAAAAAATAAAAAATAAAAAAAATAAAAACTTACAAAAACATCAAGTGGGTGGTGCCAAAATTGCCACAGGATCCAAAACCACATAAAGCTACTGAGGAACTCCGACAGAATAATTGGTTTTCTGGCCACTTCATTCAGTTGTCTGTAGCGAGCTTCTGCATGGCCTCCAGATCTGCAAGGCAGAGAATAATACACATTAAAAATAAACCAGTTCCCTGGAGAAGGTCAAAATCCATTTATCATGCAGGCCTCCACACCCCCATGAAAAAAAAAGAATTATTATTTACTTTTTACCTTGAAGCAATTTACACTTTACGACTTGTGCACAAGGACGTGATCAACTATACCCCCCTTTAGGTTACATTTACAGGAGCCCATTCTCTAAAAAAGCGATCCATGGTGGATCACTTTTCAGCATGACTAAGTGATTCTGCCACTTCCTGAAGGTCGTTTTTTTTTTTTTTGTTGTTTTTTTTTAGGTGGGTGTGTAAACCGTGGCTCAACCACCTGTTTTTGAAACCAATGTGAAAGAGGTCTTACAGTGGATGGCATAATGCCCTTAAAGACCTGAGATGCTAATGTGCGTAGACTTGCTGGAAACACAAGTCAGCTTGCGCACTGTACATTCATCCTGAGGTGTTAAAGTGCATATTCATACACTCAGACCAGAGATCCACATCCGTATCTGCTGAGCCTTTCAGCAAACTGCATATTTATTTTCTTAGTAGTGCATGTTACCGGTGTATGTTTGTTATCATTTTTGAAAAAAAAAATAAAAAATGTCTTTGTTTCTGTTATAAAATGTTGTTTTCTCCTTCACCGACGGACACTGATGAGGCTGCACTAATGGGCACTGATATGTAGAATTGATGGGGACTGATAGGGAGCACTGATAGGCACTAATTGATGGCACTGATAGGCAGCAATGATGAGGAGGTACCGACAGGCCTTACTGATGGGCAACTGTGGAGGGCACTGACAGGCCTTACTGATGGGCAACTGTGGAGGGCACTGACAGGCCTTACTGATGGGCAACTGTGGAGGGCAATGACAGGCCTTACTGATGGGCAACTGTGGAGGGCACTGACAGGCCTTACTGATGGGCAACTGTGGAGGGCACTGACAGGCCTTACTGATGGGCAACTGTGGAGGGCACTGACAGGCCTTACTGATGGGCAACTGTGGAGGGCACTGACAGGCCTTACTGATGGGCAACTGTGAAGGGCACTCTGATAATCAATGTGCCGATTATCAGTGCGCACCCCACCCCCACAGGAGAGCGGTGGATTGTCTCTCCCTGTCAGCGCGAACCGAGGAAAGCCAATTACCAGCACTTCCTGGTTCACGCTGTGATTGGACACAGTTGATCACGTGGTCCGTCATAGGCTCTTTACTACGATCGGAGATGCAGTGTGTCAGAGTGACACACCACACCCCCAATCGCCGCGCTACGCACCGTGGCTTGTTGTCCTGCTTGACATACACTTCCTGGCCGTCATTTTGCTATGGGCCGGGCAGGAAGTGGTTAATAAACTGTTACACAAATATTGTGTGATACAAAAATTTGCAACATCACCTTTTTGTTCTACAGGGCCTCTGCTTTCAGAAAATATATAATGTTCTGGGGGTTTAGGTAATTTTAGTGCCAATAATTAGGATTTTTACATGTTGCTCTGGAGCCAAACTGGTTAACAAGCTCCAGAAAATAAAAACTCCAGAAACATTTCCTGCCAACATATACAGAGGCTCTGACCCTCCCCCACTCACTCACACAGGTCTCCATTATACAGGGACTGTGCCTGGGCCCAGGGAGGACCTGTCACCTTCCCCACACACAGTTCTATGAGGACCTACAAAGCCCTCGCGGGGTATGCTGGGAATTACAGTCCTCCCGTCACTCACTGGCGGACTCCATTCTGTCTCCTCGCCACAGCCCCGAACAGGCGTCCTCCGGCCTTCAGAGCTCCTCCGAGCCGAACCAGCGACGCCATGACACCGGATCAATGTCACCTTCCGTGCGAGCGCGCTGATTGGCCCACTACTGCGCGGGCGAATCCATTATTACATGGGAGGGGGCACATGTCATTTCTATCGCAAAACAACCGCATTAAAAACACCTTTTGCTGCCACAACATTTCCCAGCAATATGGTATTATAAACCGCATTTACTGAGCTATCCTTTTATTCTGAGACTTAGACTGCTACGGAAAACAACAATAAGTCTGAAAACATTAAAAGAACATTGATCTGTCACTCGTGTGATCAAAAACAACATTGAATTGATAGATGGTTGTATTTCTTTCTGTGCAGAAATCAGAATAACAGCCGCTTTTACACTGAAGTGACACCCCTAAAGTTTGGGTGGTAGGGTCGGTTGCCATGGTTTTCAGGAACGCAGCGCACGATACACACAGCGCATGTGCAGGATTCTTCTACATCTCACGAAGGGGGGGGGGGTCATATAACTTTTAATACAAAGCATCTGCATTGTAATTTTTAACGACCACAAGGCCCTAAAAATAGAAGAAGATTTGAGGTAATTTATTAAGGTATCGTTTTATTTAGAGAACAGAACACGTATTAGATTATTTGGGAAGCGGACGTATATTAATCCAGCATCTAGCTTTATCTGTGTCAGTATAAAATACACGCTGTTAGGTGTAAATTAGATTTGTATCTGTGTGCAGAAATGGCGACAATTAGCAGTTTTCATAAATATCTGCCCCCCATGCTGTGATGGTAGAGTCGGTTGCCATGGTTTCCATGTAAACAGTGACCTATACAGAGAACACGTGGGTCCTAGCGCCAGGCGCGTCTGTTCCAGCTGCAGGTGAGTGAGCGGAGCTGTTACTTATTGTATCTAATGCAGAAAATGTGGTTATGTCTTAGTACAGTCTGCCTGAATAGAAGGGAGGATGTGGGTGCGGCAAATCCAGGGGCATGTGCCATAAATTACTGGCATTGGTCATATTATAGAGCAGGGGTCTCCAAACTTTCTAAACAAAGGGCCAGCTTACTGACCATCAAACTTTAGGAGGGTCGGACTGTGGCCATCAGGAGTGGAATTTTTCCTGGCAAAAGTATGATTAAACATCACAACATTTGGTATAAGGTGGAGGAATAGTGCCCCATCATTGGTATCATTGGGGGGGAACAGTGCCCCATCATTGGGAGGAATGGTACCACTGAGAGGAATAGTGCCCATCATTAGGAAGAATAGTGCCCATCATTGGCATCATTAGGAGGAATAGTACCCCATCATTGGTATCACTGAGAGGAATAGTGCCCATCAGTGGTATCATTAGGAGGAATAGTGCCCCATCATTGGGAGGAATGGTACCCCATCATTGGTATCACTGAGAGGAATAGTGCCCATCATTGGTATCATTAGGAGGAATAGTACCCATCATTGAGAGGAATAGTGCCCCATCATTAGGAGGAATAGTGCCCATCATTGGTATCATTAGGAGGAATAGTACCCATCATTGAGAGGAATAGTGCCCCATCATTAGGAGGAATAGTGCCCATCATTGGTATCATTAGGAGGAATAGTACCCATCATTGAGAGGAATAGTGCCACATTGTTGGTGTCAGTTGGCAGAATAGTGCCCCAAGGGCCGGATAAAGGCAAGCAAAGGCCACAGGGCCTCAGTTTGGAGACCTCTGTTATAAAGGAACCTCCCCTCTTATGAGCTTTCTGTAGGCTCTCCTATCCTGTTATCCTCAATGAATATACTTCCATGTCCAGATAACCCAGCATTGTCCTGCACTAACCCACACCAGGTCCTGCATTGCCATCTTCTTCTCTGACATCATCAGGAGCTGGCTGTGTCTTCCAAGTTCTTGCGGCTGGCCCTCTGATGGCAGATCAGCCCCCTCTCCAGGTGCTGTGTGGAGGCCAATGCCTCCCGGGGTATCTACTGGAGCAAAGGACAGGTCATTCCCGCCTTTAAAATAAAGGTACTTTTTTTTTCTGCTTTTCAAATTGTGGAGGGTTGCAAGAATGCAAAATCCTTCTTGGGAGTGAAGATCTGCTTTAAAGTGGTATTAAACCCCAAACCAGAAATGTAATATATTGCCGCTTACCAAACATTAGATGTGGTGGCTGCATCAGTTTTCTTTTTATTTTTCTTTTCACCAGGTGATCCAGCAGTGAGTCTGTTTTTTGTTTTTTTTAAAACTGACATACTTTAAAGTGGAACTAAATCCGTCAATTTAAAGAGGAAGTAAACCCTGATAGGTTTTACTTTCCTTTTTAGTTCCCTGCAAAGTAAAAGCATAATGTGCTAGTATGCATCTCATACTAGCACATTATGTGCCACTTACCTGTAAATGAAGCCCACGATGTTCCCGGTGCAGGCCGCATCCATCTTCGCCCCTCTTCCTTCCGGGGCCATAGACTTTGGCTCTGTAGCTGGCCGGAGCCGCGTGACGTCACTCCCACACATGCACGCGGGAGCCGCCAGCCACGGCACTCGCTAGTGAAGAAATGTCACCGAGGGGCGTTTCTTCACAGCGCATGCGCCGATGACATCATCGGCACACTACAAGGTAAACATCTCCTAAGCGGCGCACGTTTAGGAGATATTTACTGCATGTATAGGTAAGCCTAGAATAAGGCGTACCTATAGGTACAACTTCCGCATTGGGGATTTACAACCACTTTAACATTTGAATATGTATGTGTTGTCACCACATGGTGGCACTGTGGACATCACAATTAGTGATATACTATGCCACGTCCTAGAATTTTTAATGTATATACTGTATTGGAATTGGAAAGAATGGACTTTTCAGGAATATTGACTATTTGTTAAAAAGTAACAATGTTTATTTATTACAAATCATTCATGAAAAAAGACTAGGTCAAGAATAAAAAACATTTACATAGGTGAATGGGATTTAAAAACGTGTCTCAGTGACCAACCAGACAGTCCAGAGTTCAAACTGAACTTCCATGGACTGGGTTGGCAGGTTACAAAAGGTTTCTATGGCTTGACAAACAGACCACCAAGAGTTAACACACCTGTATACATATAAAATGACCTAATTATTTGTCATACAAGTGATCACATATGGATGGGGTTAGTAGAGCCAAACCGGGATAGATAGATTCTGCTTCAATATTCAAAGAGTACATTCAAAAATTGCCCAAGCTGTAGGAAGCTTTTGTAATCTACCAACCCAGTCCATTGAGGTTCAGTTTGAACTCTGGACTGTCTGGTTGGTCACTATTGCCTTGTTTCCACTGAACGGAACGGTTCGGGTCGGTACAGAATGGAACGGTTTGAATGGTCCGGTCTATTCTGGTGAGCGTTTCCACTGCAAGTCGGACCGTCAGGGACCATTCAGGGTTTAGAAAAAATGCCTCGCGTGTCCGCCAATCAGTGGAATGTATTGTAGCTCCGCCCTAACCGAACCGTTCCATTTTCTATGGCCCCACATCTGAAGCAGGACCCAGAATGGTGCGGTACGGTTCGGTTTTATGGCACGCTTTTATAATGGAAACACCCAAAATAGCGTACCGTACCGAACCGATCCGCTCAGTGGAAACGAGGCATAAGACACGTTTTTAAATCACATTCACCTATTCATGTAAATGTTTATTATTCTTGTCCTAATCTTTTTTTTTTTTCCATTAATGATTTGTAATAAATAAACAGTGTTACTTTTTAACGAATCGTACAATATGCCTGAAAAGTCCATTCTTTCCAATTCCTATATATATACCGTTGATACCGTTGATTTAACAGTTTTAAAAAAGTTACATTCCTGGAATGCCGGGATTGCTAACTGTCACATTTGCTTTTGCTCTCAACCAAACTGTCAAACCATTAAATGGCTGGTGTCATCACTGATCACATGTGCAGCACCCTGGCAGTTGCAGATCAAACAGAAGCAAGATGACAGCTTCATTGGCTTCCAGGAGCAGCCTGTTTCGAAGGATGTCACCATTCATGTATGATTTTGATCAGCAGGGGCCGGTCCATAAGGGGCAACGCCACCCCCAAATCTCCATGCTTGGAACCAAACACATAGATTTCTACAGGTTTCTTTTTTTTTTGAAGCACATGATTAGAGCCAGAGGCTCTAATTGGCTTCAAAAAGGTTGGGCTTGGGGCGTAGAGCACTGCACCCTGAGCCCACCCACTTGTGACATTAGCGAATCAATATTCACTCTTGTCTTCCGGCTTCTCCTCCTGTCCAATCAGGACAGGACGCGGGTCTTAAGACCAGATTGGCCGAGAGGAGAATGGAGAAAAAATGGAGCACCGGTGTTCTGCCGAGCTGGTCCCTCCTATCGATATGGTTCAGAGCTCGACTGCGCAGGCGCAATCCGAGGCGACGGAAATCTCTGAGGTGTAACAGCTGTTCGGCAGCTGCAGACGTGCTCGCTCCCATTGCTTAGTTACACACGCCGCTTTCTTCTTCATGCCGCTGTATACAGCAAGGGGCGGCAAGGGGCGGATCAGATGTGATGATGTTGAGCAGTGCGATTTGTTTGTTTATACACGACGCTCTATACAGCAAGGGGCGGATCAGATGTGATGATGTTGAGCAGTGCGATTTGTTTGTTTATACACGACGCTCTATACAGCAAGGGGCGGATCAGATGTGATGATGTTGAGCAGTGCGATTTGTTTGTTTATACACGACGCTCTATACAGCAAGGGGCGGATCAGATGTGATGATATTGAGCAGTGCGATTTGTTTGTTTATACACGACGCTCTATACAGCAAGGGGCGGATAAGATGTGATGATATTGAGCAGTGCGATTTGTTTGTTTATACACAACGCTCTATACAGCAAGGGGCGGATAAGATGTGATGATATTGAGCAGTGCGATTTGTTTGTTTATACACGACGCTCTATACAGCAAGGGGCGGATCAGATGTGATGATGTTGAGCAGTGCGATTTGTTTGTTTATACACGACGCTCTATACAGCAAGGGGCGGATCAGATGTGATGATGTTGAGCAGTGCGATTTGTTTGTTTATACACGACGCTCTATACAGCAAGGGGCGGATCAGATGTGATGATATTGAGCAGTGCGATTTGTTTGTTTATACACGACGCTCTATACAGCAAGGGGCGGATAAGATGTGATGATATTGAGCAGTGTGATTTGTTTGTTTATACACAACGCTCTATACAGCAAGGGGCGGATAAGATGTGATGATATTGAGCAGTGCGATTTGTTTGTTTATACACGACGCTCTATACAGCAAGGGGCGGATAAGATGTGATGATATTGAGCAGTGCGATTTGTTTGTTTATACACGACGCTCTATACAGCAAGGGGCTGTATAGAGCGTCGTGTATAAACAAACAAATCGCACTGCTCAATATCACATCTGATCCGCCCCTTGCTGTATAGAGCGGCATGAAGAAGAAAGCGGCGTGTGTAATGAAGCATCGAGGGCGAGCGCGTCCACCGCCGCCGAGGCTATGGTTCCTCCTATCGATCTGGTTCCCTCTTGACTGCGCAGGCGCAAGCCGAGCAGACGGAAATCTCCGAGGTGTAACAGCTGTTCGGCAGCGCCTGCGCTGTCGAGCCCGGAACCATATCGATAGGGGAACCAGCTTGACAAGACACCGGCCGAAACTGGTTTCAAAATAGAAAGTATGGTTGTTTCAAGTAGTGCTGTAATTTCCCACAAACCCACTAGAGGGCACCCTGTGATCCGATATGATTCTGTAGCAGTTTCTAAAGCTGGAAGCATTGCTGATATGTAAATGAACAACAGATCTACTAAACCAGAACCGAGTCAGGAAAGGTTAAAACCTCTGTCAGGTTTTTATTCTTTTTTCTCTGTTGTCAAAATTCTTTCTCTCTAGTTTTCCAGATGACAATTGTCCAATATGCCAAACAGAATTCTACATTTTATATTTTGTCACCACCACAGAAGGGGAGGGGAAATCGTCAAATGATAACACCCGGTGATAATTGTGGCAAATGGCATTTTCCATCACTTCCTGTTCTGTACCTGATATAGGAAGTGGAGGGAAATTCCTCCAATGGGACATAGGCAGCAAAAAAGGAAACTGACAAGAGATTTAAAAAAAAGGTTACTCTTTAACAATTAGGGATGAGGTTCGGTTTCGCCACTGCCAAAGATTTGCCAAGAATCCCCAGAATTTGCAAAGTTGGTGAATAGCAAGTTTTTGGCAGAAAAATTTGCAAGTTGGCAACCAGATATTAGGAGCAACCTATAATGCAGTGTATGGACTTATCTCTGGTCAGGTGAGTCACAAGACCCAATCTTTTGAAGATTTTTTTTATTTTTATTTAAATGGGTGGGCATACAACTGCTATGGTGGTCACATGCACTTTGATTGTTTTGCATCAGTTGGCAGCACTGAGATACATTGTTCATGAATACAATCATATTTCAGTCGATGAGATTACATGGTGGAAACAGAGATACAATCTGTACCTTACAATTCTAAATTATGATTGTATTTTTTAACTATTGAATGAAATCCACTTTCCTGCATGTGTCAAATAGATGGAATGGGTTGTTGGCTACAGATTGATTATCCCTATTGAAAGAGATTTTTCAGAAAATAAATTGATCGCTCATTGAAGAGAGCTGACAATTCTGTGTAGAGAGAGATACTGTTTTTTTTTATTTTTTTATTTAGTTCTATTTTTGTATTTTGTTTAAATTAAGACATGGGTACACATCCCCATTGCAGTACCTAGCGTCCCATGCCTTTGGGAGTCGCTGGCTATATTAGCCCTTCAAGTAGCCAGAACTGAATAAGAAAATTCACCCTCCAGACTTTAATGGGATTCACTGCAAAGTTTGGGAACTTCAGACAAGATTCACAAAAAAGTTAATGTACTGAACCCAGTAAGACACAAACATATACTGTATATTAACCACTTGCAGACCGCCTCCTATAGCTTTACTGCTACAGGGTGGCCCAGATGTGCAGGATCACGTAAATATACATGATTTGCATTTCTGGGTAGAGGGGGGGCCTGCGTGACTGCCTGTCACCCCGGCTGTGATGTCATTCGCTAGAACAAAAGCCGTTCAGTGGGTTCCAGCCAATGATTTATGGCCAAAACCCACTAAACGGTTGAGCGAATGACAGAAGAGAGAGCCCTGTGTTGCTAAACAACACAGGACTCTACAGACAGCAGCAATGTGCTGGGGTTTTTTTTCTCTCCTTGCAAAGCTTAGTTAAACAGCACACACTAAACGTTGTTAGGCACACATTTAACCCCTTGATTTCCCCTAAGTGTTAACCCTGATCCCAGCCAGTGTCATTAGTACAGTGACAGTGCATATTATTAGCACTGATCACTGTATTGGTGTCACTGGTGATGTTAGTGTCAGTCAGTCCCCTCCCCCTTCCAACGTCAGTGTCAGAATGCCAGCCGCACTATTGCAGTCCCATTATAAGTTTCTGACACCACCATTATTAGGACAAAAAATTAAAAATAACAATTCAAGTATATACTGTATACCATAGTTTGGAGATGTTACAACTTTCACACAAACCAATCAATATACGCTTATTGTTTTTGTTTTGTTTTTTTACCAAAGACATGTAGCAGAATACATGGCCTAAATACAGAATGCATGGCCTAAATTTATGAAGACTTTTTTTTTTTACATTTATTTATTGGATATGCTTTTATTTAGAAAGTAAAAAAAAATATTTTTCAAAATATTTTTTTAATTTTTTTTATTTATATAATAAAAAATAAACGACCCAGTGGTTATCAATACCACAAAAAGAAAGCTCTATTTGTGGGGGGGGGGGGGAATGATATAAATTTTGTTTGGGTACAGCGTTGCATGACCTCGCAATTGCCAGTTCAAGTAGCGCAGCGCCGAATAGCAAAAAAATAGCTTGGTCAGGAAGGGGGTAAAATCTTCCAGAGCTGAAGTGGTTAAACATATCTTATAGAGATGTGCAAGGTTAGTATTACCAACAATGGCAACTACTGCCGGACATAGTGCTGAAAATATAAATACATACAAAGTTATATTTGAATTTTATTATTTAAATAATATTAATATTGTTAATTTATTGCAGAAAATACAAATATTTGCATTTTATTAAATTTTTTATAAAATTTTTACTTATTTCGATTTAGAGTGTAAGCTCTGAGGTGCAGTGACCTCTGTCTCTTTTTATATTGTAAAGCAGTGTGCTGACTGTTGGCACTATATAACTCCTGTTTAATAATAATAATGTGATATCTCATGCAGTTGTAAGAGGTTAGTGATACAGACAAAGAATGTTTAGTGAATAAAGGATTGTGTCGGATTTGTGTGTGTTGTACATTGTTGTGTTTTTGCTGTCCTCATAGAGACAAGCTATGATTATGAGATGGTATTTACCATGCTGTCATATTCACGGATACGGTTTTGTTCTCTTATCAGGAGTCATGTCTGCTCCACACCTCTCGAGCTGCTGCTGGTCTCCATGTCATGACGGCTATTCAGGCGGCGTCACTTTTGTGCTGGGCGCCTTGGATGGAGACCCTGTGAAGTTAAATTTCTTAAAGGATTATGTTTGTAAAGCATTGTATAGTCTCATCCATGGGTTCCGAGCAACTGCATTCAATATTATCCATTTCTCCCATGTGGTAAGTGCTTCCACCTCCCTCCTCCATTCATAGATCAGTAGCTGGGTTCAGCCAATGTTGTCCATTGTTGTCACTATCCGGAAGCTAATCCAAAGACCTCATGTGTAGCAGCTTCTGGAGTGAGTGCATGTAGACAGGAAGTGGCTGGAAATTCTATTGTTTATGGTGCACTGTGCTTAACCACCTTAAAGTGATAGTAAAGGTTACATATTATTTTATTTGAATAAAAAAGATGTTATACTTACCTACTCGTTCCCTTACCCCTTCTTTTTCAATCCCCTACTGGCGCTGTCCTCTCTTCCTTCCTCTAGGTGCCCCCTTAGCAAGCCAGGTGCTTAGGTGGCACCTGTGCAGGCACACTCCTGAGCCAGGCTGTGTGCCTTCATAGACACACCCAGTGCCATAAGCCATGCCCCTCCTCGTGGAATTTTGACGGACAGCACCGATAGCCTGTGGCTTCCACTGTCTTCTGTGAGACAAAGAAGTCAGAGGAGCAGTGCGGGAGCCAGGACAGTGCTGGGTCGTGACTCAATCAGGTAAGTGTTTAGGGATGGGGTGGGTAGATTAGGTAATAGGGAGCTTTTTTTTTATCTTCATGCAAATAATGCATTAAGGTAAAAAAAAAAAAAAAAAAAACATTTTGAGTTTAGAGCCACTTTTATACTGCAAAAAAAAAATCATAGTAGCTCTGTGCCTTGTGATTGCTGCGAACCAATCACAGTGATCACAAGTGTAAACAAAACAATGTCAACACAGCCCTTCCCTGTGTACACAGAAGGCAGCAAGGGGACATATGGACCATAGGAGTGGCACACTGATGACCAAAGTTATGAGGGAAAAACATCACTTACCACTGTAGCGGCCTCACCCTCTCTCCATCTTTATCGGTTACACACCAACACATGTCTAGGGGTTCCTGGGTTGTGAGAGTGAGATGCGCCACGGCCCATGTCCTCCCCATTGTAGTAGGGAGGTGAAGGCCACTTCCTGATGTTTCCTCGGGCCGGTGTGTTCTGTGAATGCACTGAGTCTGTAATTGCAAGCTCACCAGCCTCCCCTTTGCTTCCAGTAACTGGAGTTCACACACCGGAGAAAGGTCCAACACTTGTTTATTTGACACTCCAATACGCAAAGCACAATAAACAGTTCTTTTGCAGCAAACTGGTTGGGACCTATAACCTTGCCAACGGTGGGGCGAGCAGATCGAGGCACTTCCTAAAGTTTGAGTTCTATGCCACTGTACTATGACCAGCGGCGCCTAAGCCAATCCGGCTGTTACAGAACAGGAAGGATGGGGTCTCTTCCAGCAACCCCTATGAACAGCAATGGAGCCCTCTTCGATACGCTGTGGCCCCTATCAGGGGGATGTGTCCTCCCAAGAGAGTTCCCAGAGGCCCACTGTCACCGGGTTGGTGCTGCTCCGGGTCTCCAGTGGGTAACCTCCCCGGCCTCCTCACCTCAGGTACGAGTCCCTCCGCTCAGGGACCCTCGGACAGTCCACCCTAGCGGGACCCAGTCGAAGGTACTGGGCCCCAGGCCTCCTCGATAGTACCTCACCCCAGGCTAAAGGTGCCTGGGATGGACGCCAACATGACTCCGGACCAGGCCATGGGCACCTGGACCAGACTCCTGGATCTCCCGCACCCAGGCCTAAGGGCCCTGGGTGCAGACCGCAACCCTCCTCCTCCGAGGACCTCCTTCTCCGCAAGACGACGACCTCGTGGTCAGGGCGTCTCCCCCTTTTATCTCCTCCCTTCAACGGCCCGGCGGGTTCCCCGCCCCAGCCATACCATCTCCGGGAAGAGACCAAACAGGGAGCACTGCAGGGGATGATTCTACCTGAAGCCTGTGGGTACTACGCCACCCACAGGCAAAGGAGAATATTACATCCTCCAATCCTCCACGAAACAAAAAGGGGTCTGAATCCTAACACAATTATACACCTGGGTTACACTATTGCCCAGGTGTATCCCATCAATTTGAGGACCCCGCTACACACTCCCCCCTGTAATTTGACGCTGGTCCCCAGCGTCAGGTGCACACCCATACCTCCCATAAAGTGGTGGCATGGAGTGAAACCCCTGAAGCAATTCCTCTAAAAAAAATTTCCAAGTGCCAAGACCTGCTCAGGGAATGGGGAACATATAAAACAACTTATGTCATAAAACATTTTAAACATCTGCCTAGTCACAGCCCCTCTCCCACACTGTCTAAGAGCCACCCACTCTCAATGATCTTGACTGACGATTCTCCTGCAGGGGAAAGAAAAAACAACATCCTAACATAATTTTGTGTCATTTGGGATGAGTGGGCCCGTCAGCCGAGAGACCCACTCACTCCAACAAGCAAGGTGATGTGTGGGTGAAATTTTTTCAAACATTTGTTGCGCAACACTGCCACCTGGTGACAACGCCGCGGTCATGACACTCAACGAATCTTCGTTCTTCCAGCTTTTCCCTACTCTGCCACTATTCCCAAATGTCCTTGCCTTTGGCACATGAAGAAAAGGGGAAACACGAAAACACAACAGTCCCCAAGTCTCCAACGAGAAAAAGAAAAGCCCAAACAAAAACAAAAACAGGGCACAGTCCTGCGTGTCTGGGAATGGCTCTTCCAGAAAGTTCAAGTGCACAAAAGAAATAAACAGGAGTTCTTTTCTCCTATAAGTAAAACTTTGGATCCGGCAGGTACAGGGGTTTCAGGTGTTTGTCAAATGCCTCTATCGAATACTCGACATCTTCTCCTTCTCTTCTGCAAATGACTATCTTGTCAGCATGGATATGGCGCCCCAATTTCCATTCAGCTTTGCAGTCCTCAAACCTCTTAGACACTGACGGCACACATTCCAGGTACCTGCGAGCATGGGGCACCTTCAACTTGTCCCACACAAACTCGTCATACCATCTTGTTCTCCAGACTTCCACCTCATACAGCAAGTCCCGGGGTAGATACGGGTACTCCCACCCATATTCCCGAGCTACTTTGTGGCAAAACAGTCTCTGCAAGCGGGCCAAAGGTGGCATAGTGGCTTTCTCTCCAGTTCCAGGCAGCACAATAGCTTCTGGATGCCGAGGTGCCTTTACCAGCTCCCTGGAACTGACTTTCGGCGCTCTCACAGAAGCGCGGGGTATCCCCACAACCAAAGTAGATGGGGTGACAGTAGGTGAGGACACAGGTGGAGGGGTAGGCTCCCTCGCAAGCTGCGGGTCTTCCACCCGAGGCGTGCTATCTCCTGTGTACATAGGCGAATCCCGTACCGCACGGGAAGCAAGAAGTGGCACTCTATCCCAGCCCTTGCGGCTGAACAGTTCGTCTATCTCGCCATCATCTCCGCAATCAGACAGCGACTCTAGGTCGGAGGTGTCATACATCTCCGCAGGCAGATATCTACCCGTGGACACAGAATCATCTTCCCTGGGGGGTTCCACCTCCAATGGGCCCCCGACACCTCCAACCACCACCACAGTCCCAGCCCCTGGCTCACCTGACCCTTGTAGAAGACTGGGATGTCCGGGACTTCCATCTCGACCGGCGCCATCCAGGCCAGGCAAGCAGCGGGGTGAAGCTCGACCACGTCCATAGGATGCCTGTACTAGGCCAACTTTCCTCTTCGGTGGTGGAAGCAGGGAACTTGTGGCGACCGAGGCAGCATCCTCGGATTTTTCTCTGTTGGGCAGTCCATCGCCCTGGTCAGCGCGCACAGGAACCTCGACAAAGGCCTTGATCTCCCCTTCCGGAGTAGCGGTACCCGTGAGGTGGTTGAGGCGAAGGGCCCGGGGCCTTGCTGTGGACGACTCGACCTCAAAAAGGAATTCTCTGCACTCCTCACATCGCCCGAATGGCTTCAGGGTGACCACCAGTCCCGAGCAGCCGGGACAGATCACACCGAGGGCCTCCGTGTCTCTGCAGGTGTACAGAGCCAACCGCCCTCGGGGCCTAAGTCTTATCCCCGTGTCTGTGATGGGGGCAGCAAAGGAAGTCATTCTCGTGGGGTGAGGAACCATAATCCACGGGGCACTTGAGGTCATCCCGACTGTTTGCTGCTCCATCATGCACTGACCCCGCGCCGGAGTCTCCACGTGTATCCCCACACTTGGCCAGACTCCTCCCATGAGCTGTACATTTTCGCGGGCTTCCTCTTGACTCCGCCCACGAACGATGTCGCCATGGGGTGCCTCGTGGCGCAGTGCGTTAACAGTCCCCACGTGCAGTACGTCACACGGCTGGACCTCTCCCTTTTTCCGCTCCTCCGCATGGGCCTTTCCCGTGTTAGGGTCATTTCCACAACTCCGAGCAGGGACGCACTTTGGCCAGTAATATGGCCGATCTGCTCGGAACTCCTCTGGGCAGCAAAGTTCAAATGTAGACATTCTCAAGTCCATCTTTAGAACACACTCTATCCCGGACTCACGAGCCCCCACGTGTAGCGGCCTCACCCTCTCTCCATCTTTATCGGTTACACACCAACTCATGTCTAGGGGTTCCTGGGTTGTGAGAGTGAGATGCGCCACGGCCCATGTCCTCCCCATTGTAGTAGGGAGGTGAAGGCCACTTCCTGATGTTTCCTCGGGCCGGTGTGTTCTGTGAATGCACTGAGTCTGTAATTGCAAGCTCACCAGCCTCCCCTTTGCTTCCAGTAACTGGAGTTCACACACCGGAGAAAGGTCCAACACTTGTTTATTTGACACTCCAATACGCAAAGCACAATAAACAGTTCTTTTGCAGCAAACTGGTTGGGACCTATAACCTTGCCAACGGTGGGGCGAGCAGATCGAGGCACTTCCTAAAGTTTGAGTTCTATGCCACTGTACTATGACCAGCGGCGCCTAAGCCAATCCGGCTGTTACAGAACAGGAAGGATGGGGTCTCTTCCAGCAACCCCTATGAACAGCAATGGAGCCCTCTTCGATACGCTGTGGCCCCTATCAGGGGGATGTGTCCTCCCAAGAGAGTTCCCAGAGGCCCACTGTCACCGGGTTGGTGCTGCTCCGGGTCTCCAGTGGGTAACCTCCCCGGCCTCCTCACCTCAGGTACGAGTCCCTCCGCTCAGGGACCCTCGGACAGTCCACCCTAGCGGGACCCAGTCGAAGGTACTGGGCCCCAGGCCTCCTCGATAGTACCTCACCCCAGGCTAAAGGTGCCTGGGATGGACGCCAACATGACTCCGGACCAGGCCATGGGCACCTGGACCAGACTCCTGGATCTCCCGCACCCAGGCCTAAGGGCCCTGGGTGCAGACCGCAACCCTCCTCCTCCGAGGACCTCCTTCTCCGCAAGACGACGACCTCGTGGTCAGGGCGTCTCCCCCTTTTATCTCCTCCCTTCAACGGCCCGGCGGGTTCCCCGCCCCAGCCATACCATCTCCGGGAAGAGACCAAACAGGGAGCACTGCAGGGGATGATTCTACCTGAAGCCTGTGGGTACTACGCCACCCACAGGCAAAGGAGAATATTACATCCTCCAATCCTCCACGAAACAAAAAGGGGTCTGAATCCTAACACAATTATACACCTGGGTTACACTATTGCCCAGGTGTATCCCATCAATTTGAGGACCCCGCTACACACTCCCCCCTGTAATTTGACGCTGGTCCCCAGCGTCAGGTGCACACCCATACCTCCCATAAAGTGGTGGCATGGAGTGAAACCCCTGAAGCAATTCCTCTAAAAAAAATTTCCAAGTGCCAAGACCTGCTCAGGGAATGGGGAACATATAAAACAACTTATGTCATAAAACATTTTAAACATCTGCCTAGTCACAGCCCCTCTCCCACACTGTCTAAGAGCCACCCACTCTCAATGATCTTGACTGACGATTCTCCTGCAGGGGAAAGAAAAAACAACATCCTAACATAATTTTGTGTCATTTGGGATGAGTGGGCCCGTCAGCCGAGAGACCCACTCACTCCAACAAGCAAGGTGATGTGTGGGTGAAATTTTTTCAAACATTTGTTGCGCAACACTGCCACCTGGTGACAACGCCGCGGTCATGACACTCAACGAATCTTCGTTCTTCCAGCTTTTCCCTACTCTGCCACTATTCCCAAATGTCCTTGCCTTTGGCACATGAAGAAAAGGGGAAACACGAAAACACAACAGTCCCCAAGTCTCCAACGAGAAAAAGAAAAGCCCAAACAAAAACAAAAACAGGGCACAGTCCTGCGTGTCTGGGAATGGCTCTTCCAGAAAGTTCAAGTGCACAAAAGAAATAAACAGGAGTTCTTTTCTCCTATAAGTAAAACTTTGGATCCGGCAGGTACAGGGGTTTCAGGTGTTTGTCAAATGCCTCTATCGAATACTCGACATCTTCTCCTTCTCTTCTGCAAATGACTATCTTGTCAGCATGGATATGGCGCCCCAATTTCCATTCAGCTTTGCAGTCCTCAAACCTCTTAGACACTGACGGCACACATTCCAGGTACCTGCGAGCATGGGGCACCTTCAACTTGTCCCACACAAACTCGTCATACCATCTTGTTCTCCAGACTTCCACCTCATACAGCAAGTCCCGGGGTAGATACGGGTACTCCCACCCATATTCCCGAGCTACTTTGTGGCAAAACAGTCTCTGCAAGCGGGCCAAAGGTGGCATAGTGGCTTTCTCTCCAGTTCCAGGCAGCACAATAGCTTCTGGATGCCGAGGTGCCTTTACCAGCTCCCTGGAACTGACTTTCGGCGCTCTCACAGAAGCGCGGGGTATCCCCACAACCAAAGTAGATGGGGTGACAGTAGGTGAGGACACAGGTGGAGGGGTAGGCTCCCTCGCAAGCTGCGGGTCTTCCACCCGAGGCGTGCTATCTCCTGTGTACATAGGCGAATCCCGTACCGCACGGGAAGCAAGAAGTGGCACTCTATCCCAGCCCTTGCGGCTGAACAGTTCGTCTATCTCGCCATCATCTCCGCAATCAGACAGCGACTCTAGGTCGGAGGTGTCATACATCTCCGCAGGCAGATATCTACCCGTGGACACAGAATCATCTTCCCTGGGGGGTTCCACCTCCAATGGGCCCCCGACACCTCCAACCACCACCACAGTCCCAGCCCCTGGCTCACCTGACCCTTGTAGAAGACTGGGATGTCCGGGACTTCCATCTCGACCGGCGCCATCCAGGCCAGGCAAGCAGCGGGGTGAAGCTCGACCACGTCCATAGGATGCCTGTACTAGGCCAACTTTCCTCTTCGGTGGTGGAAGCAGGGAACTTGTGGCGACCGAGGCAGCATCCTCGGATTTTTCTCTGTTGGGCAGTCCATCGCCCTGGTCAGCGCGCACAGGAACCTCGACAAAGGCCTTGATCTCCCCTTCCGGAGTAGCGGTACCCGTGAGGTGGTTGAGGCGAAGGGCCCGGGGCCTTGCTGTGGACGACTCGACCTCAAAAAGGAATTCTCTGCACTCCTCACATCGCCCGAATGGCTTCAGGGTGACCACCAGTCCCGAGCAGCCGGGACAGATCACACCGAGGGCCTCCGTGTCTCTGCAGGTGTACAGAGCCAACCGCCCTCGGGGCCTAAGTCTTATCCCCGTGTCTGTGATGGGGGCAGCAAAGGAAGTCATTCTCGTGGGGTGAGGAACCATAATCCACGGGGCACTTGAGGTCATCCCGACTGTTTGCTGCTCCATCATGCACTGACCCCGCGCCGGAGTCTCCACGTGTATCCCCACACTTGGCCAGACTCCTCCCATGAGCTGTACATTTTCGCGGGCTTCCTCTTGACTCCGCCCACGAACGATGTCGCCATGGGGTGCCTCGTGGCGCAGTGCGTTAACAGTCCCCACGTGCAGTACGTCACACGGCTGGACCTCTCCCTTTTTCCGCTCCTCCGCATGGGCCTTTCCCGTGTTAGGGTCATTTCCACAACTCCGAGCAGGGACGCACTTTGGCCAGTAATATGGCCGATCTGCTCGGAACTCCTCTGGGCAGCAAAGTTCAAATGTAGACATTCTCAAGTCCATCTTTAGAACACACTCTATCCCGGACTCACGAGCCCCCACGTGTAGCGGCCTCACCCTCTCTCCATCTTTATCGGTTACACACCAACTCATGTCTAGGGGTTCCTGGGTTGTGAGAGTGAGATGCGCCACGGCCCATGTCCTCCCCATTGTAGTAGGGAGGTGAAGGCCACTTCCTGATGTTTCCTCGGGCCGGTGTGTTCTGTGAATGCACTGAGTCTGTAATTGCAAGCTCACCAGCCTCCCCTTTGCTTCCAGTAACTGGAGTTCACACACCGGAGAAAGGTCCAACACTTGTTTATTTGACACTCCAATACGCAAAGCACAATAAACAGTTCTTTTGCAGCAAACTGGTTGGGACCTATAACCTTGCCAACGGTGGGGCGAGCAGATCGAGGCACTTCCTAAAGTTTGAGTTCTATGCCACTGTACTATGACCAGCGGCGCCTAAGCCAATCCGGCTGTTACAGAACAGGAAGGATGGGGTCTCTTCCAGCAACCCCTATGAACAGCAATGGAGCCCTCTTCGATACGCTGTGGCCCCTATCAGGGGGATGTGTCCTCCCAAGAGAGTTCCCAGAGGCCCACTGTCACCGGGTTGGTGCTGCTCCGGGTCTCCAGTGGGTAACCTCCCCGGCCTCCTCACCTCAGGTACGAGTCCCTCCGCTCAGGGACCCTCGGACAGTCCACCCTAGCGGGACCCAGTCGAAGGTACTGGGCCCCAGGCCTCCTCGATAGTACCTCACCCCAGGCTAAAGGTGCCTGGGATGGACGCCAACATGACTCCGGACCAGGCCATGGGCACCTGGACCAGACTCCTGGATCTCCCGCACCCAGGCCTAAGGGCCCTGGGTGCAGACCGCAACCCTCCTCCTCCGAGGACCTCCTTCTCCGCAAGACGACGACCTCGTGGTCAGGGCGTCTCCCCCTTTTATCTCCTCCCTTCAACGGCCCGGCGGGTTCCCCGCCCCAGCCATACCATCTCCGGGAAGAGACCAAACAGGGAGCACTGCAGGGGATGATTCTACCTGAAGCCTGTGGGTACTACGCCACCCACAGGCAAAGGAGAATATTACATCCTCCAATCCTCCACGAAACAAAAAGGGGTCTGAATCCTAACACAATTATACACCTGGGTTACACTATTGCCCAGGTGTATCCCATCAATTTGAGGACCCCGCTACACCACCAACATTTATAGAGGCACTTACCAGCAACCCCCACCATAGGGGGGAACTAACTCCTGACTGGTGAAATCTTCAAGCTCTTCTATGCATTGCATAGTTAAGACCATTGCACCTCTGCACTCCTATGACCCACAGGAGAGGTAGAGCTGAAATAGCTTTGGCCCTACTCCTCCTTCAAGTACCTCTTGTGACATAGTATTGTATTCACATTTTTTCTTAACTGATTAGATTTCATGTGTGATTCAACCATGGTCACTATAGTTTTTTTCACTTTACAATACTGTATGCTTACTTTGGATGTTGAATGTTTTAAAAAAAAAAGGATGAAAAAAAAAGCCCAACTGTACTCACCTCTTATCCAGCGATATACTCTCCAGTTCCTCTTCTCTGCCATAAGATGTCTTCAGCCTGGAAGACTGAGGAGATACTGTGAGTACAGGGCATCATGGACTCACCCCTGAGTAGGTGTGACTGGCAATCACAGTTTATTGATGCATAGTGACTGTGATATCTTGATCTCAGCATGCGCCCTACATCATTGAGGACTGCCCACCATTGCAGAAGATGCAAAGAAGAAGAGGAGCGAGGCAAGCTGATTGTCAGAGAAGAGAACAGTTGGGCTTGAACAACCAATGAGATAAGATATCAGCCACATAAGGAGTGTATTGTTTTTATTGGGTGTGCAGGCTCATAGACTTGTATTGTGAGATTAAGCAGTTAAGCATGAATACTGTATAGCAATACAACGCAGGAAGCAGAATCTGACTAGATATGAACAAACATGGCTGCTTCCATGTGTGTGTGTGTATATATATATATATATATATATATATATATATATATACATAAACTACATAGTAACAAAGCTTTTAAAATCTTAACACATATTGATAAGTTTATTTACACCAAGCTGACCTATTTTCATGTATACCTTATAAAAACTGCAATGGAGTCTCAGTTAATGTTTTTTTTCTACTAGATTAACAAGTGGTGCGACAGCATTGTGACATGGAGGCCAGAGGCTGTGGCCCAAGCCGTTTCATGGACCCAAGGTCTGGCTTGCGGGTCAGGAGCGAGCCCTACTGGTGCCCTGGCTGCAGCGTTGGAGGATCCTGAGTGCAAAGCTGTATACTTGGTGATAGATGCCCTACCGCCCAGTGTGCTGACCAATATCTACAGTTACCTATCCCGGAATGAGAGTGCCTGTGCGGTAAATGTGGTGTATCTAACAGAAGAGCCCAATGACAGCAAGGCAGAAGGGTCTTTCCGTGAGATAAACCTAAAGCCTCTCGGACCATCCAGTATGGTAAGTTACAGGAATGGACACCAAGGCAAAAAGTTTTACAGGAATGGTCACCATGAATGTTTGGGATTTTGCTGTAAATTAATCCCTTTGTGCCAGTCTTACACATGTACATGGCAGCGTGGCTATGGGATTTATTGATGTACTGCCACATATATATGTACAGCCACCATTCATGTTCTATGATGTAAACCCTTGTTCGCTTTCCATCACTGTGACTGTCATGTCACTGACCGCTACCAGTTATTGTTTACGCTCAGAAGCCAGTAGGACTGTGACAGTCAATCACAGAGAAGGGCAACCAAATGGATATGAGGCATGGAGGAGCTATGAGCAAAGATTAGCTGAAGTGAACTTATTCACTCTTGAGAAGAGGGGATTAAGGGGGGATATGATCAACATGTACAAATACATAAGTGGTTCATATTGTGAACTTGGTGTTGAGTTATTCACTTTAAGATCATCACAGAGGACAAGGGGGCATGCTTTACCTCTAGAGGAAAAGAGATTTAATCTCCAAATATGGAAAGGCTTCTTCCCAGTAAGAGCTGTGAACATGTGGAATAGACTCCCTCAAGGGCTGGTTCTGGCCAACTCAGTAGATTGTTTTAGGAAAGGCCGGGATTAAATGCACTAAATATAACTGGATACTAATATTTATAGGTAAAGTTAGTCCAGGGAATATCTAATTGCCTCTTCAGGTATCAGGAAGGAAAAAATGAGATCATGCTTTATTTTTTTTTATGCCTTCCTCTGGATCAACTGTGGGTATTGGATAGTGTAATGGGAAAGGACACACCCACCGCTCCAGGTGAGACCAGGAAGCCTAATGATCAAGTAGGTGCTCGCCTCGGCTCGCCTCCACACACAATGAAATTAGAAGAATCAAAATCTTTTTATTTGGACATCCCAAAAACGACAGGAATCAGAATGCTGGGTAGACATGTGCGCTTAGTCATTACCATTATTAGATAGTGTATATGGAGGTTTTCTATTTGTGTGTGTTGTTTTTTTTTCTCTGTAGGTTGAACTGGGTGGACTTGTGTCTTTTTTCAACCAGATTACTTTTGTAACAGTGATCACTTAATAAGGAAGCCCACACGTTAACATACCCTTAAAGTCCTGCTCCCATCGGCAGAGGGGTTACAGTCTCCAGGACAAATAGAGGCATGTATCCCCCCCCAACGGGGACAGAGACAGCAGGGAAAACATGACCGGGTATCTGAACCCCTTACCACTCTATCCAAAACTAAAATGTATTGGCTTTAGATACATTTTAAGTTATCAAAGTGATGACTTTGTTCAGAAATGCTACATAACAGTTTTTTAGAGGCTGCACCAGTAAATCAACATTTGTGTTTTTTGATTTTAGACAAAAAGCACTGAGATTACAACCATGAGTCACTGCTGTCGTACCCCTTCACCCTGCACTGCCTCTACAGTTCACTCTCTGGAGCTCCGGTATGTCTACCTCTATAGTTATATATTAATGAAAGAAGGATTCTAGGCAGATATACAGAAAATACATAAATTATAGAAACTCTGTATTTGTTAATACATCATTAAATGTATGTTTTAACCCCTTCAATACTGGGCACTTTCACCCCCTTCCTGCCCAGGCCAATTTTCAGCCTTCAGCGCTGTCACACTTTAAATGACAATTGTGCGGTAATGCAACTCTGTACCCAAACAAAATGCTTATAATTTTTTGGAGACAGATAGAGCTTTCTTTTGGTGGTATTTAATCACCACTGGGTTTTTTATTTTTTGCTAAACAAACAAAAAAAGACCGGGAATTTTTTTTTATTTGTTTTTGTTATAATATTTAGTAAATAAGTGATTTTTCTCCTTCACTGATGTGTGCTGATAAAGCTGCACTGAGGGGCACTGATGAGGAGGCACTAATATGCAGCACTGATGGGCACTGTTATGCAACACTGATGGGTGACACTGATGGGTACTGCCAGGCATCACTGATGGACACTGAATGGCAGTACTGATTGGCATCACTGGTGGGCACTGACAGGCATTTCCGATGGGGAAGATCTCCCCTGTTAGGAAAGACACTTTTCGGCTCCCCTCTCCTCACGTGCTGTCAGTATGAGGAAAAGAATGCCAATTTCCTATTTATACTGTGATTAGCTGTGATTGGACACAGCTGATCACATAGTAAAGAGCCTACGTCATAGGCCCTTTACCAAGATCTGTGATGCGGTGTGTCCGCGGGACACACCGCAGCACGGATCACTGCGCTGTGCACCCCCCTATAGCCCTCACCCAGCCGTCATTCTGCTATATGTAAGTGTTATTAGAATAGTAATGTGTTGCGCTTAACCAATAATTATAAAATATAAGTTATAAACAAAACATTTAGTGACTGTGCATAAACCTTACATTTCAAACATAGATTTGGATACAAAAAAATAAGCATTAATTGTAAATGAGAAAATCAAGTAAAGTGTTCACAAATAGTCCCATCCACAGGTGCGAAACAGGTGAAATAAAGCCTCTTCAAAGACCTTTTAGATTTGTGATACAACCAACAAGCACCTTCACCCGGAATGATAGTAGGAATGCTTGCTTACCAACTCCCCATGACCCCCTTCTCAAGGGTGGTTATAAAGCATTAAGCAGTTTTCTTGGCTCCAAGGTCTCCTCCTGTGCCACTTCTCTATTCACAAGGGTCATCACTGATCAAACAATTGTAACGGAATTTTCAACCATAATATTCATGTAAAGCAAACAAGAGGCCTCTCCACAGTGTAAAAAATCTCTTAAAACATTTACTTAACAAAGAAATACACTCACATGTGGCTAAAAACACTGCGCATGTAAAAAAAAGATCACCCAGCTGGCATAGAAAATCTACTCCCCAAACGCATTTCGTCATCAAAAGACATCTTCCGGGGCCATGTTACTTGATTTTATTCAAGTTTATCATTAACTATTTATGCCTATATTTTATATATCAAAATCTATTTTTCCAATTTAGGCTGGGTTCACACTTATGCGAAGTGGATGCGGGTTTCTCCGCATCCAATTCGCATGACAGGAGAGTGTGACCGGCTCTCGATGGAGCAGGGTTCATACACCTCCAGGGCAGCCGCGGTCTGGATTTGGAAAGGGTCCCGTGGCTCCGAAACGGGTGCGAATTCAAGCAGAAATTCGGACCTGGTTCCCACCTGAATCAGTGAACAGGGACGCATCGGACCCCCTGCTGTGAGCCGCAGCCGCTGCATGTGTAAGCACAGCCTACAGGTTTATGCACAGTCACTATATGTTTTGTTTCTAACTTATATTTTATGTTTATTGGTTAAACGTAACACATTACTTTTCTAGTTACATTTAGTAGAAAGGATATCTTCTCTGGTGTGTGCTGCTTTACTATCTTATATTTTTTTAACTTTTGCACAGTTTTAAATGTACTTAAAGTGGTTGTAAACTTGTGACATGAAATATGAACAAAGCATATCCCTCTATAGTGTGTACTTGTCTCAATCCAGAGCACCAAGTGTCTGTCTGCTGTGTCGTTCCTCTGCTAGCAGCATGAGTCACTTCTGACAAGTTTTCCTGACAGGAAGAGAAAAAAGGTGATTGGGAAGGGAGCTCTAGCACACAGCCTGTGATTGACAGCCTTAGCTTTGTTCCTGTGTTCTGTGTGAAGGGTATGTGTCCATTCCCTCCAATCAGCTCTCACTGAACTCTGCAGTGTAACTTTAGTTCTCCACCCCCTGATTTCTGAAAGCTCAGAAATGCTGTATAAATTCTGCACTTTGAATGGATGTAGAGAAGAGAAGACTGAACATAAACAGGTACAACTTATGTAGGAGGATTTGGTTAATCTCTGTGTATCACCTGAGGCTAGGCACTTTGGTGGGTATATGTAAGGGTTTACAACCACTTTAATTGCAGCAGAGATAAATCAGGGCTCCAGACAAGGCTGTGCTGTGTAAATCTCATGACTGAATGGACAGAAATACAAATCCTTTGGCAGATAAAACAGTCTATATATACAGTATACAATTTGTGTATTTAGATGTTTGCCTGAAGTCCAACTCTAGTCAAAACTTTGACAAAAACATTTCGGGAATGTTTTAAAACTGGAGCAGACAGAATCTGGAGCAGCTGTACATGGCAACCATCCAGGGTCTATCTTCAGTTTGTTCAGCTAAGCTTTGAAAATGAAAGTTAGAAGCATGCTCCAGATCCTGGATGATCCAGTTTCAATCAATTCTCATTTGCTTTAATTGATTAATAAAAACATATACATAGTTCTGTTCTACTTCTATTTCTTATTGATTGACCTGTCCTGTAGTGATGACTAAACATATATTTTACAGCCCACCACCCAGTTGCAGTGTGATCTGCAAAAAAACTCCAGGACTTTATCTATCAAATTCAGCCCAAATTACCAAAACTCCAGCAGCTTTGAGTCTTCTGAGAGGGGCCCGAGTCCTGGCCCGCAGGGACAGAGGTGGGCTGTATTACATGGGGCACATTGCTTGTGAAGTGGAGGTAAGTCATTGACTTAAAGGGGTTGTAAAGGTTTGTTTTTTATTTTCGAAATAGGTTCCTTTAAGCTAGTGCATTGTTGGTTCACTTACCTTTTCCTTCAATTTCCCTTCTAAATGTTTTTTTTTCTTTGTTTTCTTTGTCTGAATTTCTCACTTCCTGTTCCTCCTCAGTAAGCTGTTCAGTAAGCTGTTCTGGCTGACTAAACACCACTCGGATGATGGTGTGAAGTTTACTGAGGAGAAACAGGAAGTGAGAAATTCAGACAAAGAAAAAATACATTTAGAAGGGAAATCGAAGGAAAAGGTAAGTGAACCAACAATGCACTAGCTTAAAGGAACCTATTTAGAAAATAAAAAACGAACCTTTACAACCCCTTTAATGTGTTTAATCTCCAGGTTAAACCTGAATTTCAGGTGATCGCAGAACTTCTCCATCCTCCTTGCTCAACTATAGAACCTAATCCTCTGTCTCTTTGTCTTTTTTTACCAATCAGGGCTCTCCGGACCGTTTTCTTGTGGAGTTTGAAAAATGTTGTGTTCTTAAGGGAAAAGCCCAGTTCCGTATGCAGGAGACACCGATCTGTGACATCATCCATTATGAAGATGCAAGATGGAGGCCTTTAATTCCTGGAGATCATGTGTTGGCTCCACTAAATACCAGCATGGAGCAGTATGGACCCGGAACCATTTTAAGAGGAGCAGAGAACCGAGAAAGAGGCTTGGGTATTGTTTTGCTTTTGTATTTAAAAAGCAAGAAGAGTATTTTCACAAGTTTCTTTGTTAAGAGTAAAGAAGGGACCTTAAAACTACAAAATAACAAAATGCAGTGATATAGAGATTGGATAAAATATTTAGTACAGCATAGCCTTTTTGGTAGTAAAATAGTAAAATTTGTAGTAGTAAAATTGTACATTTCGTGTGGAGATGTATAGAGACCAAAAAGGCTAAAATGTGAATAGTGCTTGGCCATATTTTTTTTACTATACTATTATATTAATAATATAGGTAATAGTACAGTATATTATTATACTAACTTCCTAAACCCAAGTTTCTCATTTCACTTCACTGGTTAAACTAAATAGCATTGGGCAAAAATAAGGTAAATATTAAATAAATAAATATTCAGCTGTGGGGTTGAAATTAAAATTAATTTGTTGCTTTGTCCTCCTAGGCAAAGCACAGGTTCACTTTAGGTCAAATACCTTTCCAAAAGGATGAGGAAGAGAGTTCTAGGAAATGTGGTCTTCTGGAGAAATATTCACGTATGGAATGAGGTTGGGAATGATCAGAACATTTTCATATCTGTGGTGGAGTCAAAAAGACCAGCTTGGAAATATTAATAGACTAATGCCGCGTACACACGATCATTATTCACGGTGGTTTTTTAATAATGACACACGGTCGTTTTTCACGTCATTTTTTCTCTTGTCGAGAAAAACGACCGTCTGTGGGCTCCGCGGCAGTGTTTCCCTATGGGAAAACTGCCGCGGAAAAAATGTCGGCAAAAACGACGAGAAAAATTAGAACATGTTCTAATTTTTCTCGTCGTTTTTAATGCAGTTTTTCTCGTCGAGAAAAACGACAAAATGCCCACAGACGATCGTTTTTCTCGTCAAATGGAAAAAATCGCATTAGACTTTCAATGGCAAATGATAACCTGAATTGCATTCTCTTCTGTCTTAAAGTGTCAAGCCAAAAATGTTTTCTTTGTTTTAGAATGGAGAAGGATTAGAATCCCTATCTGTTTTTAACTGTTATCTGGGGCACCATCGGAGATACATTTTACTTCCTGTCCTGCCAACAATGTTTTAGCAGACAGGAAGTGGAGAAAATATGCAACAAAGACACAGACAGACACGGACTGAAATAAAAATGTGATGTGGGTTTTCTCATTCCCTTACTCTACTTAAAGGGGAGTTCCAGCCTTTTTTTATGTTTATTAAAAGTCAGCAGCTACAAAAAGTGTAGCTGCTGGCTTTTAATAAACATACACTTACCTGTTCCACTGTCCAGCGCCGCTCCGCTCCTCTCCCCCCCTTCTCCGCCGGCGCCTCCGGACCATTTGGCTGCCCAAAGACCAGAGCACTTTTTGCAATTCGGCACTGCGTCGCTTTAACTGACAATTGCGCTGTTGTGCAACGTGGCTCCCAAACAAAATTGACGTCCTTTTTTCCCCACAAATAGAGCTTTCTTTTGGTGGTATTTGATCAGCTCTGCGATTTTTATTTTTTGCGCTATGAACAAAAAAAAGAGCGACAATTTTGAAAAAAAAGCAATATTTTTAACTTTTTGCTATAATAAATATCCCCAAAAAATATATTAAAAAAAAGTTTTTTTTCCTCAGTTTAGGCCGATACGTAATCTTCTACATATTTTTGGTAAAAAAAATCACAATAACCGTTTATTTATTGGTTTGCGCAAAAGTTATAGCGTCTACAAAATAGGGGATAGTTTTATGGCATTTTTATTAATATTTTTTTTTACTACTAACGGCGGCGATCATCGATTTTGACTGTGACTTTATGGCGGACACATCGGACACTTTTGACGCCATTTTGGGACCATTGTCATTTATACAGCGATCAGTGCTATAAAAATGCACTGATTACTGTAAAAATGTCACTGGCAGTGAAGGGGTTAAGTGTGTCCTAGGGACGTGTTCTAACTGGGAGGGGGATGGGCTACGTGTGACACGACACTGATCACTGCTCCCGATCACAGGGAGCTGTGATCAGTGTCCTGTCACTAGGCAGAATGGGGAAATGCTTGTTTACATCAGAATTTCCCTGTTCTTCCTCTCTGTGAGAGGATCGCGGGACTCCTGGCGGACATCGAGTCCGCGGGACCCGCGGTCACACTCACGGAGCTCGCGGCAGGTGCGCGCCCACAATGCTGCGTCTTAAAGGCAACGTATATATACGTTCATATGCCCAGCCGTGCCATTCTGCCGACGTATATCGGCGTGACACGGTCCTTAAGTGGTTAAAAAGGCATCCTTATCTCTTCCCATCTTGCTGTTGGAGAGTTCCCATCTTGCTGTTGGTAAATTATTGTCAATAGGACAGGAAGTGAGGGAAAATCTCTAAACAAATTCCTGGGTAGCAGTAAAAAATCAATGGTGGTTCTAACCCCTCCACACTCTATCCAAACCTAGGAAATAAAGTCTTCGCTTGGCATACACTTTAAAGCATAACTAAACACTCGTTGGTGTGGATGAGCTGTTGCCATAATATTTGAGAGTGCAGAGCTTAATTGGCACACAAAACTCCTAATGTGTTGAGTCCAAGAACATAAGTGGTTCATCCTTCACTGGCACATAGGTGCATCTGTTACATTGTCCTTAGCACTCAGCTCTAAATATTACCAGGAACTGGGGTAAAGTATTTTTTGGCAAAAGAGACTTTTGCATGTCCTTCTGCTGAAAAATTCTACCACCTCTCCTAGTAGAAAAAAATGCCGGAAACTCGAGTTGCTGGCATTTTTTGCTATTTTGATGTTTATGGCACACAACAAGCCTGAGCACCGTTATTCAGCTCATCATTCTACAATCATGCGGTAGAGCTTGGGTGAGTTTTTGTCTACATTACCACCTCTCCTTTTTTTTTTATAGAACTTTAGTTCCACTTAAATAATAAAGTCTGTTTAAATAAAATGACCTAATAAAAATAACACCTCTAATACTCTCTAGCTTTTGATAGTAATGGAGTTCTCGTAGCATTCTGGAATGGGAAGACCAAACAAGTTCCTGCAGGCCTCTCCATCTGGATCTCACAGGATTTAAGTGACCGCATTACTCTGGAGCTCCACATCCCGCCAGAAGCCCGGAAGAAGCTGATGGAGTCTTGCCCCGGGTTCCCTTTTATAGGGACTGGTTATAAACATCCCCAGTGTCAGGCTGAAGAATCAAGTCTTACACCCAGCTCCAATAACTGTTTGTATTGCGTTTCTGACTCTGATGTTTGCCAGAGGTGCCATGTACCGGAGGAGCTGTGGGCGGCTCTGAGAAACTCCTTAAATCACATCAACAATATGACTTCACCAAAGGAGAAATTGGCCAGAAAAGTGGGCAAGAAGAAGGACCTTAAACAAGACGCTTCCCCAAAGACTGTCCACAGCAAAGAGAGGGTGAAACCTCAGAGGAGAGTCATACTAGAAAGGGAGGGATCCCAGCAACAGAAGCAGGTCAGTAATTGGATATATTACAGGAAGTAAGCTGAAATGTTCTTTGCTTAAGATAAATGCCCATGTCATTTTCATCAAGTAAAACAGGTTTTCTCCCCCTTATCTTGTTGCTGTTAATATTTCCTGTGAAGACAACTGGTGTACAGAATTGTTGGGAATCCTGTGCATAGCAATTACTGATGATTAAAGTGTATATAAACCTAAAAACAAAAATGTAACATATCAGTTCTTGGATGTGGTGGCTGCATTTGTTCTCTTTTAGGTTTCTGATCCCTTTAATTTCACCTGGAAATCCTTCCAGTAACACACTTCCTGCTCTAGATTGACAACACTCTGTATCTGTAGAGGAGCAGTGTTGTCATCTTAGACTGCTCTCCTGATTGTACACAAAGCCTCGTCCCACTCCTCATCTCCAATTCAAAATAAAAAAAGTCCTAAAATGAATACCTTGAAATCCCTTTTATGAAAAAATATTGCCTATTTCTTTCTAGTAGTAGTTCGCCACATTCAGCTGGACTTGTTCTGTAATTTTACATGTGAGTATTGTCCATGAACATGATAGAAGGTGTGACAATTTGTGAAACAATATTGTTTACATAATCCCATTTCATGAAGCCTGGAAGTCTGCAACATGTGTTCATTGTTTGAATTACATGACTGACAGTGTGAATTGTTCTTAGCTTGATGGGGTTCATGGTGACTGGATTAAGAGTAATCTATGAAGCTATCAGTACCCCCTCAGTCATTAGCACAAGCACATTCACAAGCAGGGACGGACTGACAACTCATGGGTCCCCCTGTGTCCCCGTCCCACACTCAAGCCACACCCACACAAAGCCCCACCCCCGTGGACGCCTCAATTCTGGGTTAAATCTGAGATAAACAGTGCACAGGGGGCAGCAGGGCAGAGCATTGGATGTCAAGCAAGCACAGTACACAGGGGGCAGCAGGGCAGAGCATGGGGGAACCATGGCAAAGTATAGAAGTCAGCAGGTCATAGCACAGGGGGTGAGAAGGGCACAATATGTGTGTGTGGAGGGCAGGGGGGCACACTACATGGAGAGCAGCAGGGCACATAATGGGACACAGCAGGGTATATTACATGGGGGCATGAGGGCACATTAAGGGGCACAGCAGAGCATATTAGGAGGGATAAAATCTCATATTATGGGGCACAGCAGGGCACATTATGAAGCATAGCAGGGCATATTGCATGGGGGCAAGAGGATACATTATGGGGCACAGCAGAGGATATTACATTGAGCAAGAGGGCACATATAGGGCACAGTATGGTGCACACAGAAGAGCACACTATGGGGCACTGAATGATGCATCATATGGCACATAACAGTTTACAGGGCACATAATGGGGCATACAGTAGGGCTCAGGACACATCACAAGGCCCACAGGAAGGAAATTGGGCACACAGTGGGGCACATAGTAGGGCATGGGGCACACAGTAGGACACATCATGGGGCACACCTCAAGGGCACACAGTAGAGCACATCATGGGGCACACAGTAGGGCATATCACGGGGCACACAGGTCATGGGACACATAACAGGGCATGGGGGCAGGCAGCAGGGCATGGGGGACACACAGTAGGGCATGGGGGCACACATCAGAGCATGGGGCAGACAGTTGGGCATGGGGCAGACATAAGGGCATGGGGGCAAGGAGCAGGGCATAGGGTAGGCAGCAGGGCATGGGGGCACAGAGCAGGGCAAGGGGGCACAGAGCATGGCATGGGGTAGACAGCAGGGCATACATCAGAGAATGGGGGCAAAGAGCAGGGCATGGGGCAAAGAACAGGGCATGGGGACAGACAGTAGGGCATGGGGGCACAGAGCAGGGCATGGGGGCAGACAGCAGAGCATGGGGGCACAGAGCAGGGCATGGAGGCACACATCAGAGCATGGGGGCAAAGAGCAGGGCATGGAGCAAAGAGCAAGGCATGGGGGAAGACAGCAGGGCATGGGGCACAGAGCAGGGCACGGGCAGACATCAGGGCATAGGCATAGTTGCCAACATTGCAAAAAATAAAATCCGGGACACTTTTTTTGCATGGAGGCGGAGCCTTGCTATAATTAGGGGCGTGGCATTCGTTTGTAGGCGTGTCACACCTACTATAAAAAAGGGTGTGGTTATGCGACATGGTGGGCGTGACTTAAATGGGTGTGGCTCAGAAGGGGTGTGGTTAGAGTCCGAAATGAAGGAAGAAAGGAAGAAAGAAGCCAGATCCTACACCACAATAGAAATGTGTGTATTCCAGAAAGTTTAACAAAATTGGCAGATAAAGATACTCCAAAACACCTGATGTTGGCGCTTCAATCATCCCGGCACCATGGTTGTTATGGTGTCAGGGTGATTGAAGCGCATTATTTCAATTATTACATTGTAATATAAAATGAAATCATTCAACTCACCATAATACCGAATCAGTGGAAGCGTGTCACCTGCCACGTCGCCTGCCACCAGATGGCCTCCCCAGCAGAGTCCGTCCTTTCATCAGGTGCCTCCCCAGCAGAGTCTGTCCTTGCATCAGGTGCCTCCTCAGCAGTCCGTCCTTGCATCAGGTGCCTCCCCAGCAGAGTTCATCCTTGCATCAGATACCTCCCCAGCAGAGTCTGTCCTTGCATCAGGTGCCTCTCCAGCAGTCCATCCTTGCATCAGGTGCCTCCCCAGCAAAGTCCCTCCTTACTTTAGGTGTCCCCAGCAGAGTCCCTCCTTATTTAGGTGTCCCCAGCAGAGTCCCTCCCTACACCAGGTGTCCCCAGCAGAGTCCCTCCCTACACCAGGTGTCCCCAGCAGAGTCCCTCCTTACACCAGGTGTCCCCAGCAGAGTCCCTCCTTACACCAGGTGTCCCCAGCAGAGTCCCTCCTTACATCAGGTGTCCCCAGCAGAGTCCCTCCTTACATCAGGTGTCCCCAGCAGAGTACCTTCTTACATCAGGTGTCCCCAGCAGAGTCCCTCCTTACATCAGGTGTCCCCAGCAGAGTCCCTCCTTACACCAGGTGCCCGCAGCACAGTCCCTCCTTGCACCAGGTGCCCCCATCAGAGCCCCCTCCACACTTGTGTCCCCATCAGAGCCCCCACCACACTTGTGTCCCCATCAGAGCCCCCACCACACTTCTGTGTCCCCATCAGAGCCCCCACCAGACTTCTGTGTCCCCATCTGTGTCTCTCGGTGTGTGTATAGTAATAGAAATGCATGCACCTCCACCTGAGTAATTATTGCCAAGCAGGCTATTTACAGTTCTGCTGGTGCTGAATGGTTCTTAACTGTACATCTGTGACCTGTGATTTGCAATTCTGCACTTGTACTTCATTATTGACCAGGCGTCTGTCTGACCTGCCCTTTGGACGTCCCTTGTCTGCCTATGTTTGACAATTATTTTTGGTACCAACCTCAGCCTGCATGCACCTGATCAAGATTCTGCTTGTCTACTCTGTATCTTGCTGTCTGTACTGCGCTGACCTCTGTGTGTTTCCAGTTTTGTATCGGCTAAGAATTTGGTGCTTCACTGCTCATCTGTTACTGACCCTTGTCTGGGACCTGACTGTGCATCCTCAATGTACTTACAGTACATATGTTACTAGCATTCCAGAGTTCTATTCACCAGTTCCTGCACCAAGGTACTTGTGTCCTACATCTTCCCTGCAGGCCCTGTCTTCAGGGGTGATCTGATGGGAATTGTGCATAAGGCCAACCTTGTCATTTTGGAGTCCTCATAGGGACAATTCATTATGTTCCCATCTCTCACTTTATCTGAAGAAGCGACTTGGATAAGTAGGGAAACATCTTGAAACATACAGAACAAGTGAATGTAACTAACCGTTACTAGATCTACTATGACATGGATAGATGAGAATGTTAGGACATACCGGTAGTACCTTTTTTTCTTTTGTTTACAGAAGCAACATGTTGTGTGTAACAGAGACACACAGACAGAAGGAATATTACGATCAAGCATCAGTCCAATCAAATATGACTTGCAAAAAACAGATGGTAATTATGTGTTTCTTATGTTTCCATCAATAGATTGTGCATATGTAAAGGTACCTTAATTTAATTGCCTTAACGGGACAGCATAATGGGCGATATTTATCAATCAAATTAGTGACACAATTGGTTGCAAATCAGGTTGCGTCTCTTTTTTCTACAATAGGTTTACATACATGTGTATCTGTATTCCTGGGCAGTCAAGTGCGACAGTTTGCAAAGTTCTGGGACAGATTTATTACTGAAGATAATACAGATGCACAATTATATCAGAACTCAACTGTATCTGAGCACCAAATGCTGACAACGCTATTAAATTAATTTTTAATATTCAAAGCAAACTCACCCATCCATTCAAGTCTCCATGCTTTTTTTTGTTGAGAAATCACTTTGAAAAACAACCCCGTAGCATTTCTAGCTCATAATGAAACTTGTTTAATATTCCATTGCAGTAGCAGGTCTGGATAAACATTTTAAGGGCTTTCAAACACATACAGTGCATCCAGAAAGTATTCAGAGCGCATCACTTTTTCCAATTTTTTTAATGTTACAGCCTTATTCCAAAATGGATTAAATTCATTATTTTCCTTACAACTCTAAAAACAATGCCATAATGACAACGTGAAAGAAGTTTGTTTGAAATCTTTGCAAATTTATTAAAAATAAAAAAATGAAAAAAAAATCACATAAGTATTCACAGCCTTTGCCATAACACTCAAAATTTAGTTTAGGTGCATCCTGTTTCCACTGATCATCCTTAAGCTGTTTCTACAACTTGATTGGAGTCCACCTGTGGTAAATTCAGTTGATTGGACATGATTTGGGAAAGGCACACACCTGTCTATATTAGTTCCCACAGTTGAACGTGCATGTCAGAGCACAAGCCAAGCCATGAAGTCCAAGGAATTGTCTGTAGACCTCTGAGACAGGATTGTATCGAGGCACAGATCTGGGGAAGGGTACAGAAAAAGTTCTGCAGAATTGAAGGTCCCAATGAGCACAGTGTCCTCCATCACCCATAAATGGAAGAAGTTTGGAACCACCAGGATTCTTCCTAGAGCAGGCTTCCCGACCAAACTGAGCGATCGGGAGAGAAGGGCCCTATTTAGGGAGGTGACCAAGAACCCGATGGTCACTGACAGAGCACCAGTGTTTCTCTGTGGAGAGAGGAGAACCTTCCAGAAGAACAACCATCTCTGCAGCACTCCACCAATCAGACCTGTATGGTAGAGTGGCCAGACGGAAGCCACTTCTAAGTAAAAGGCACATGACAGCCCGCCTGGAGTTTGCCAAAACGCACCTGAAGGATTTTGACCATGAGATACAAAATTCTCTGGTCTGATGAAACAGAGATTAAACGCTTTGGCCTGAATTGCAAGCTACATGTCTGGAGGAAACCAGGCACCGCTCATCACCTGTCCAATACCATCCCTACAGTGGCACGAACTGAGAGACTAGTCAGGTTCGAGTGAAAGATGAATGCAGCAATGTACAGAGACATCCTTGATCAAAACCTGCTTAGGACTTCAGACGGGGACAAAGGTTCATCTTCCGACAGGAGAAGACCCTAAACACACAGAAAAGATAACAAAGTAGTGGCTATGGGACAACTCTGTGAATGTCCTTGAGTGGCCCAGCCAGAGCCCGGACTTGAACCCAATTGAACATCTCTGGAGAGATCTGAAAATGGCTGTGCACCGACGCTCCCCATCCAATCTGATGGAGCTTGAAAGGTCCTGCAAAGAAAAATTTGAGAAATAGCTAGAGATGTAAAATTTCCGGAAATTTTGAAGCTCGAAAAAAAACAGGTTTTTTTCTTTTTTTGGGGGAAAAATTAAATTTTCGGAATTTTTTTGAAAAAAATGCTACATTAGCACTTTTTTTTATCTTTTTAAGATTGTGTTACAAGAACTTTGAGAAAATCTATGTGCATTGTCATCATTGTTTTCCTCTTCACTTCGATCCATGAAGGATTTTTTAATATCTACAGGACAATTGTTACATACAAGAATGTGTTTTGTCATCATTGTAGCATTTGGAAATGCATATTTCATCTGACAATATTTGCAAATCACATTTGTCTTTTCAGAAGAACTTGTAATGTGAAAATGCCTCCATATGCTAGATGTTGGTCTCACCATTTTTCTGAGGGGAGTAGGTAATAAAAACAAGAAAAAATGACTACTTTGTAAGAAGACACTAATCTATGGTTGTGTGTGGGGGTGGGGAAAGAACCAGATTACTGGTAATTAAATTATTATTTAACACAAGTTATAAAGATAAATTATGTAGCTAAATGATTCAGTTTTCTGGATTCAGAATCAGATAAATGTAAACTCTTACCTTTTTAAATTAAGTATATACTTTCAGGTCCTTTTTGTTGCTCTGTATTTTCTTCCAATGCTTTTGAGGCCTTGTGAAGAGGACAGAACAAACCAAACACACCCACTAACATGCAAAAGCAAAACTGAAACCTTTTTCTTGTTACAATAGCAGCACAACACCTCCTAAAGGAAGAAATGCATACTGTTCTTGCATTGGAGGATTCAGTTTGTTACCTAGGACTTGCTGATATCATACATTTTTTTTAGAAATGATTTGGAAAATATTTGAACACCCTGTCTTAAAATATTTTATTCATCATGTTAAAATAAAATATACCACAATTTTTTTTTTCCTTTTTCAATTTTTCCAATTTTCAGGAAAAAAACGGAAAATTTTTTATTTTTCTGGGTTTTTTTCCCGGGCCTTCACATCTCTAGAAATAGCTTCTAGCAGCATACTCAAAAAGACTTGAGGCTGAAATTGGTGCCAAAGGTGTTTTAACAAAGTATTGGAGCAAAGGCTGGGAATAGTTATGTACGTGTATGTGATTTTTTTTTTTTTAATACATTTGCAAAGATTTCAAAAAAACTTTCATGTTGTCATTATGGGGTATTGTTTGTATAATTTTGAGGAGAATAATGAATGTAATCCATTTTGGAATAAGACTGTAACATAACAAAATGTGGAAAAAGTGAAGCGCTGTGAATACTTTCCAGATGTGTTGTAATGGCAAGAAAGAATGCTCTGATGAACAATTATTTTATGAACATTTAACAGAAAATCTAACTGGCCAGCTTTAAGAAAACAGCTGCCTTTTGCTTCCTGTGACCTGTCCCACAACCTGTCTGTGTGGCCGGAGGGTAGTCCAGCTATTGATTGAGCACAAATTGGATTCTTCTTTGCATCCAGTGTAGTCTGAACAGGGCTTTTACAAACGCATTGTTAATAGTTATTTCTTTGTTAGATGATGCAATTTCCTCCTCATACAATCCATCGAGGCCAAACATGACACATCTCCAAACCACCTTGGAACGTATTAATCAGGCAATGAAAGAGGACCAAAAGGCTATGGAATCAGCTTTACTTGAGCGCCGACCCCGTTCTGCTCCTCTCAAACTGGTGGGTTAAAAACAAAAATAAAATTTTTGCTCATACACATATATTGCCTGTTTTGCCAAAGGGTGAAAATTAGTTTACATCATATTTTTGCCTGTGTTCAGATGATTTACAATGGTACCGGATTCCCCAAAAACCCACCAATTCCCTTGGCACAAAAAACGCTCATATATTTTTTGTACACGCGTTTAGCATTTTTTCTGCCTAAAAACTCCTTTCAAAAATGTGATCCAGAAGGTTTTTTTTATGCCTCTTAATGCTGAGCTTAAAATATGCCTGTAAACGTCCTAATGTGCATTGACACATAGGATAACATTGAGCTGCTTCTACAGGCAGAAAAATAAATGCAAATCTCCTGCATGGGCAGCGTTTTTTAAGCCCAGTGTGCATGGACCCTATGAGTTGTCCGACTTGCTCATAACCTGCCTATTGCTGGATTCATTTGGATGGTTTGAATTCTTCCTTTACTCATCTTGATGTTTCCTAAATTCCTTGCTTTTTGCAACTGTACCATAGCTAACTCTTTAATTCCTTTAGAATTACGAAGTAAAGGCATGGAGCAACCAGGAGCTGAGGGAGAGGAAGGAAGCAGAAAAAGCCAAACTATGGAAGATTCAGGCAGAAGAGAGACAGAGGAGGAAGGAGGGGAAATTCAAAGAGTTGGAAGAGAGAGAAGACATACTGCAAGACAGCAGAAGGTAGAAAAAGTGCTGCCAGCAACTCTTCTGCCATTACTTTTAGTGTATTAATGGTACATAAGATGTGTCCTTATTGGATATTTGTCAGACTCAAAAGTCACATAGGCTAGGTCATTTTTGCAAGAGAATACAACATTTATTTTCTATGCCGAAAATCAGTTTGACACTCCAGTGGCATCACACATCCATTACTCCCCTCTTCTCTTGTCCTGAATTTGCTGGGCAGAGGGGTGCAAATTGCTCTTTCCGGTTGCCATGTCTCTTCATTGTAACCCATTGAATTGTCCATACAGTGTAAAGCTTTTAATGCTTAACAGTAGGGTGCTTTCATTGGTAAGTCAATGGAAGTCTTGTTACATGGGATTGATTTACTAAAGGCAAGTATACTGTTGCACTCACACATGTGATGCAGAACTTAGTAAAGCCTGGTACAAACTATCAGTTTTTTTTTGGTCAACCTAGCGGGTTGAACAAAAAAAAACTGAAGAGCTTGGGAGGAGCTCACTCTACTAATTAGGTAACTTTATTATGCATAAGGTTTGCAATAGGAAAGAGCAAACATTGCTCAGGTATTACGATACAGTATAAGCAGAATGTCTATTTGGTACACTGTCAACAGGTAGTAAAGGAGCAGCTATATGACAGAAACTCATCTGAAGACAAAGTACAGGTTACCAACAAAATAATGCATATATGTATAGTAATCAAGAAAGTCAGGAAGTGGGCCCTAGCTCCAATCAAAAAAGTCAGGAAGTGGGCCCGAGCTCCAATAAATACCTTAGGTATCAGGTGGTATAGTACGGTCCGAGTTCATCCATGGATCCCAAATCTTATGAAATTTCTTAGGGCAACCCATGGCCTCATATGTTATTGTTAATTAACTTAAGCCAAAAGGCCACAGTAGGGGGAGCTGGAGATTTCCAATGTATAGCTATAGATTTCTGGGCATAAAACAGAACTAAGAGTAGAAATAGCTGGGAAATTCTGGGGAGAGAATCGTCATCAATATATCCAAATAGGGACCTTAAGGGATTACATATATTAGGTATTTGAGTAATCAAACTAATGACTTTGGACCAAAACGCTCTACTAGGCAGGCATTCCCATACCATATGATAAAACATGCCATCTGCAGAGGGACATCTTGAACAAACAGCAGAGGGCAGCCTATTCAAACGGCAGAGGAGACAGGGAGTATAATAGGACCGGTATAGAAACATACAGTGGGGACCTATAAGGGGAGAATTTCCTGCCATACCTCCTCTGTAAGTTCTGAAATATCCAAACGCCATCTAGATTCAGTGAGGCTAAGTCTATCAGTTTTAGAGCGAAGTAGGGAGGAGTAATATGTAGAAATTAGTTTAGAATGAGAAGGGTCATCCAAGAGGCGTTCCAAAGGGGAGGGCTGTTGAGATATATTATGCAGGCCAAATTGTGCCGGGCAGATGTTTTTCTGGCATGCCCGTTCTACAGAAGACGGACGTTCGACAGGCTTCTTTTGGACAGGCTGCTATACACACGGGCCGAATGTCGGCTGGTTTCTGTTTATACGGCCAATCTCGGCCGATATTCGGCCCCTGTGTACCAGGCTTAAATGAGATGAAGCTTCACTTTGGAAAGAATACCCAATCACATGCAAGAATAAAAAAAAACAGTATTTTTGCTTGCACATAATTGGGTGATGGAAGTAAGCAGAGCTTTCCCTCATTTACTAAGCTCTGGCGCAAATGCCCTTCCAAAGTGCACAGTCTATCTGTCTTTAATAAATCAATCCCATTGTGTGTTGTCCATTTTACCTTAATATTTTAATTGGAACACCAAAGTAGAATATATGGTTGACATAAACTGTATGACCAAAAGTTTGTGGACAGTTGACCATCACACCTACACTAATGGCCAAAAATATGGAGACAACCCTCCAAATTATTGTGTTCAAATGTTTCCAGTGACTAATTGCTGTGTTGCTTTAAAAAGTCCTGAAATAAAAGCCCCTTTTACTTACTGAAATAGGTGATCACATGATATGCCATGTCTCAAGTCTCCTATCTTCTACACTGAAGAGGAGGCCGACCCTTCTTCTGGTGTCCATGTGGCTGTCTGGCTACCAGCTCCATAAAGACATGGTTTAACCATTTCAGTGAGGAGGAACTCAAGTGCCTGCACAGAGCCCTGACCTCAACGATACTGAACACTTTTGGGGTGAAATGGAACACTGATTGCTAGCTACGTCATCTTGTGTAGAATGCTTTTTGCACGAGTGGGCTGAAATTCCCACAGACACACGTCACAATTTTGTCGAAAGACTTCCCAGAAAAGTGGAGGCTGTTATAATAACAAAGGAAGGGGAGGGGGCAAATCCATATTATTGCCCATAGTTTTATAATTGGATGTGCAACAAGCTCATATAGGTGTGATCTTGCAACAAAGAGACTGCTAGTGCAAATCCACTCCACTCCACTCTGAATATCACACTAAAGTCCTTGCACCACTCAGTCCCAGTGACCCATGTCTCCAGGGCATATAGAGTGTGAATTTCCCCAGTGCTGAAGAGAACATCAATAAAACCTGAGAGGATATGGAACATATGGGAGATTGAACATTGGCTATTGGTCTATGGACCAGTAATTAAAGCGCAGTGAGACCTTCCCAAGTATAAGCTTAGGTGGTCAACACCATCCGGTGAGTGTAAGCTCAGCAGGGGTCACTAGTGGTGCAAAGACTTTGGTGTGATATTCGGAGTGGAGTGGATTTGCACAAGCACAGTCACTTTGTTGCAAGAATAAATGACAAGTCTTCGAAGCTTTTATTTGAACTCTCACTTTATTTATAGCACTTTTGGATAATGCACTTTTATGAACTTTTATAGCACAAAGCACTTTACTTGGTTGTGTTGCACATTTTTGCACATAACTTTTGCTTTTATGAGGTTGATATTGTATATATTGCATATGATTTACAATTGATTCACTGTATCTCAGTTATATAGGTGCACAATAGAGGGTAACGCAGCGTGATTATAATTTTCACACTTTACATGGAGGTATATAACCCATATTAACGGCAGCAGCCACCCGTACACACATCCTTTTTCCCTTGTGCAGGTAATTATATTCACAATGCTGCTGCTTCACTGAACCATGAGCAGTATGGGGACAGAGCAGTGACACTGGATGCTGAATTGCTGAACTGGGAAGATGAAATTATAAATCAGAAATTAAGTTTGTCAACTGTGCAATGTGGAAAATGTGTGTAAATCACATGACTGTCTGTAAAGAATTATACACAGCCTTTGGCAGGCAAAACAATCTACACGTCTGAACTTCACCCTGTGTATTTGGCTTATATTTTCCAGAGTTTTGCTTTAAAGATCATATTCTATTGTTTAGGCTGTATACAGAGCAAAGGATCCTACTTGACCTGGAGAGGAGACAGAACCAAGAGGGCTTAGAGGTCCAACAGGCCGAGACCCGTAGGGCAGTGACTGAAGAGAGGAGCAGGAAGAAGGATGAAGATAGGGAGAGGGAGTGGAGGAAAGAGGAGGACAGAATGAAGTACTGGAGAGACCTCCGGCAGCAGAGAGAGAGCGTAGAGGTGGAGAAGAGCTGGAAGCTCCATGAACAGGAAGAGACACAGAAGGTGAGTTTATAACACGGTTACATTACTATACCAGAAAATCACTACCATCACCACCACCAATTCAGAAATAGCTTAATGACCTGACCTCCGGAAGATTTACCCCCCTTCATGACCAGACAATTTGTTCTGAAACGGCACTGCGTTACTTTAACTGACAATTGCACGGTTGTATGACGCTGTACCCAAATAAAATAGTGCTTTCTTTTGGTGGTATTTGATTACCTCTTTTTATTTTTTGCGCTATAAACACAAAAAGGAAAAACGTACCGCTCAAAAGCTTGAGAATTCACCAAATAGCTGTTTCCGCCCGGTCACTCACACAGGTGCTGGCTCTGCACTGATGCATGGGAGAAAAAGAAACCCTGGACTGCCACACTCTGTATAGACAGTTATTTATTCCAAAATTTCAGGTAAAAAATCCAAATTCAAAATAAATCCATAAATCCAAAACAACAAATGCAGATAGTGTGCATGCAGGGAAGGGTGGCTAACGCGTTTCACGTCACGAATTGACGCTTACTCATAGCTGAGTAAGTATGTCTATACAGAGTGCGGCAGTCCAGGGTTTCTTTTTCTCCCATAAACACAAAAAGACTGACAATTTTGAAAACGAAAACAATATTTTTTACTTTCTGCTATAAAACATCCAATAGAAAAAGTTAAAAAAATCTATTTTCTTCATAAATTTAGGCCATTATGTATTCTGCTACAAACTTTTGGTAAAAGAAAAAATCGCAATAAGTGTATATATTGATTGGTTTGCGCAAAAGTTATAGCGTCTACAAACTATGGAATATTTTTATTTATTTTTATTTACTAGTAATGGCAGCGATCAGCGACTTATAGCGGGACTGCGATATTGCGGTGGACATTCTGACACTTCTTGGGGACCAGTGACACTAATAAAGTGATCAGTGCTAAAAAAAAAAAGTATGCACTGTCACTATACTAATGACACTGGCTGGGAAGAGGTTAAAATCAGGGGCGATCAAAGGGTTAACTGTGTGCCTAGACAGTGTTTTACTGTACTTTGGGAGGTGCTTTTACTAGGGGAAGAAATGGATTCTAGTCCCTGCTTTGCAGAGACTCAGAATCCATGCCTTCCCTCCTTTCAGAACGACAATCTACATAAGCAGATTGCTGTTTTTTTCTCTCTGCCTGATGATCGGTGGGTGCCGGAGGACATCGTTGCCGCAGTACCTGCCGATCAGCTCCTGCTGTGTGTAATCACAGCAGGAGGGAGCCACCAGCGGCACACATGTGTGCCCCCTACCTGGAGGAGTTGGGTCAAGTATGTGTGTGTGTGTATATATATATATATATATATATATATACACACACAGTATCTCACAAAAGTGAGTACACCCCTCACATTTTTGTAAATATTTCATTATATCTTTTCATGTGACACTTTTCTACAATGTAAAGTAGTGAGTGTACAGCTTTTATACCAGTGTAAATTTGCTGTCCCCTCAAAATAACTCAACACACAGCCATTAATGTCTAAACTGCTGGCAACAAAAGTAAGTACACCCCTAAGTGAAAATGTCCAAATTGGGCTCAAAGTGTCAATATTTTGTGTGGCCACCATTATTTTCCAGCACTGCCTTAACCCTCTTGAGCATGGAGTTCATCAGAGCTTCACAGGTTGCCACTTGAGTCCTCTTCCACTCCTCCATGATGACATCACAGAGCTGGTGGATGTTAGAGACCTTGTGCTCCTCCACCTTCCGTTTGAGGATGCCCCACCGATGCTCACTAGGGTTTAGGCCTAGAGACATGCTTGGCCAGTCCATTATCTTTACCCTCAGCTTCTTTAGCAAGGCAGTGGTCGTCTTAGAGGTGTGTTTGGGGTCGTTATCATGTTGGAATACGGCCCAGTCTCTGAAGGGAGGGGGATCATGCTCTGCTTCAATATGTCACAGTACATGTTGGCATTCATGGTTCCCTCACTATATATATATATATATATATATACACACACACACATCATATATTTTACATACATTAAAAATTAATGACTTAAAGAATCTAATATCACAGAAGGAACTGTATGAAGAGGAATACTTATTTGATATTTTCCTTTTTATATGCATTACTTGTTAGAGGTTTTACTGCACTTTTTGCCTTTTGGATGATTTATTTTAGGAGTAGGTGCTAGCAGCAGCATCCCCCATAGGTTATACCAGTGGCAGCCCATATGTTTTTACTAACATTTATTTTACTTTATTCATTGTTGCCCCTTGTATCATTCCTGGTAGCTTCATCTTCTGTTCTATTAAACACACAATACTGATACAAGGATTTTCTTTTCCAGGAAATTACGGGTAGCCATATGGCAGCACAGCAGAGACAGCAAGAGGCAGATCTCCAAGAATGGCGTCGGCACCAACAGCTGCAGTCAGGAGCCAAGCGCAGAATTTCCAGCAAGCTGGAGCAGTTCTATCAGCAGGCAGAGCAGGAGTCTCAGAAGGGCAGAGACTTGCAGTACTACTTGAAGGACCACAATCTTCAGATGCTGCGCTCAGCTATAGTTCTCTGAACATCCTAGAAAAGCATGTGCATTATGTTTACCACACATTTTACAATCTGATTCTACAGTCTGCTTTAAGTATACCAACAACTATGTAGCACAAGCGACCTGCTTGATTGGATAGAAATTGTTTGGGTAGGTCCTCATTACATATATTTTGTATACCTAGATTGTATTGTGGAGTTTAAGGGGAAACACATATCAAATTAGTGAAAATGAAAGGATAAAATATAATCATAGTGGCTCCAGAGCCATTACTATGTGTAACAAGGCCCTTAGAGAAGAATCATTAAAATAGATCTAAACCCAAGTTGTTCTTTATTCTTCACACTGCATTTGTTCTAATAATTATCCAACATATGCAGAAGGTAAAAAATATAAATTATTTTGCTGCTATTCATTAAAAGATATATACACCGATCAGCCATAACATTATGACCAGTGACAAATTAAGTGAATAACATTGATTATCTCATTACAATAGCATCTGAAAGTCCATGGGATATATTAAGCAGCAAGTGAAGTTGATGTGTTTAAAGCAGAAAAAAATGGGTAAGCATAAGGATTTGAGCGACTTTGACAAGGACCAAATTGTAATGGCTAGATGACTGGGTTAGAGCAACTCCAGAACTGCAGCTCTTTGGGATGTTCCTAGTCTGCAGTGGTCAGGACCTACTAAAAGTGGTCCAAGGAAGGAAAACCAGCAACAGGGTTATGGGTGTTCAAAGCTCATTGATGCACGTAGGAAGTGAAGGCTGGCCCATGTAGTCTGATTTAATAGAAGAAGCTCAAGTTGCTGAAAAAGGTAACGTTGGTTCTGATAGAAAGGTGTCAGAACACACAGTGCATTGCATTTTGTTGTGTATTGGGCTGCGTAGCTGCAGACCAGTCAGGGTGGCCATGCTGACCAGTGTCTGCAGCCAAAAGCACCTTAATTGGGCATTAGAACTGGACCCAAGAGCAATAACAAACGGTGGACTGATCTGATGAATTTGAGGAACAGGGCAACAAGTTCAAGGCGTTGACTTCAAATGAAATTGTAGGCCACACCCACCCATCCAAATACCTTCCCTAGATACAAATAGTTAAATGAAACACAAAACATCCCTTTGGCAAAAAATTGGCCGCGGCACCATTATTGGTTTAAACAATGTATCTTCCATAACTCTTATTATTATCACATAACCTCATAAATTCAACGAAACAGTTTTCTTTCTGCTCAGTTTTTAGAACTCGAGCAGCAGTCCACATATTTAAATCTAAATAACAGTCCCCACACGCCCGGCTTGATCATCAAGACCAGCCCACCCCCTCCACCTCAGCCATCTCGATACTGTACTGCAGGCCCAGATTAAAGATATCGATACCCACATCCGAGAGGTGAACTCCATCAGGCCTGTATAACCCTGGAATACCACCTTCAAGATCTATGTATCGATATGACAATCCACCAATCTTGGGCATGAATTTTTCAAGCGCCCTATTTACTCTCTTCCTCATCTTTTCCATAACCCTCCTCTGAACAGAGGAAAACCAAGAAAGACGAGGGACTACTTCAGAAAAGACAATCGTTGTACCTGGGGAAGTAATACTAAAACGATGGAGGTCCCGCTTGATCATGAACAGCAAGTCTAAAGTTCCAATGTTCTCTAAATTATTACCCCCTAAATGAACAACCAAAATAGAAGGTGGGGGCCATATGTGACATAACCTGGATAAGTGAAAATAAAGTTGATACCACTGAAACTATGCCCTTCCAATATAACTGAAAAGATTCTGGCTGCAGGGACAAATTCATTGAATAACTGCGTTGAGCCGCTCTTTTACGCGCCCAATACACAAACGAGTGTCTGTTTTGCTTGCGTCTATCTAGCAAGGTTACTCTGTGGTATAACAAGGAAGCTGAGACTTCTGCAGTGTGTAAATGTGCTTTTACTATACAAGATGCTGTACATACAAAACTATTACAATATTAGGAATATACTACAAGACTGACAGATTTCTATAACAAGCAAAATGCCTAGCAAATAGAACAGCCTATGGTCTATAACTACAAATACATTTAAAGGTTACTTAACTTGGATTACGCTTTGTTCATGATCTCCATTGGCAATGATTCTTCTTGGAGATCAGGTCCTGTTCTTCTTCATGATCTTACAGCAACATGGTGTGTCCTGTCTCCTAGCTTAGGCCTGTTTTTATGTGTGTCAGGCTGTTTACTGTGGCTATAGAGACATTAGCATATTGGATACAACAATGCTATCTACCTATTGTCTACTCAAAACGAACCTGTAATCTAAACTGTGATTTCTTTCAGTTTGAGAGCTGAAAGAAATCTTAAACAGGTAACGAACCATTGTTACCAAACAGAAAACATAAATGTTTACTGTAGCTGTATTCCAACAATAGCATTGAATACAAAAATGCTATCTACCTATTGTCTGCTCAAAACAAAACCTGTAATCTAAACTGTAATTCTTTTCAGTTTGAGAGCTGAAAGAAATCTAAACAAGTAATGCCTTACTTGTTTACTGAATAGAGGGAATGTACTAAATACAACAATGGTATCTAATCCCATTGTCATTTGTTTGAGAAATCTACTCAAACAAAAGGCTGACAGGTAATCTGTAAAATTGTCCCATGTATCCTATGTCTGTCTGATTAATATAATAAAAATCATATTTTTAACAAACGCAATACATTCCGCCCTATGATTTTTTATTTTTTTTCTCTCAGACCACACACAGAAAATCTCTTCATTACTAAAAACTCAATATACACATGAATTTTTTCTTAAATGCAACCCCTCCCATATTTCTGTCACTGGGAAGGTGTTTCAGTCTTTGGATAAAAGTTCATTAGAAAGTCCATTCTAAAGTTCTTTAGAAACAAGTCCAGGCTTGAAATACATTAAAGGCCTTGTTCTCCACAGCTTTTGCGATCTTCCGTCATTCTTTCCATCATGTAACCACTTTTCTCTGGTCTTCCTATGGATCAAATCGGAGACAACCTGTGGAGTGGAAAGCAAAGCGGATTATCTGTTCCTTCTAACAATACATAAACAGTAGATCCTGGCCCTTCAGCTACAATCTCTCCTCTAAATGGCTTCTTTCCTGGATATCTGACCAATACTTTGCCACCTGCCTGTATGCACCCCTGACCCTCCCAAAGAACATCAATAGGGAGGAGAGGAAATATACTGATATTTCCCAGAAGATCACTGCTGTTTATTTTGGAAGGTTTGATGTTATGTAGCCTCACTTTCCACTCTTGCTGAGAAGTATCCACTAACCAGTCAGAGTCCCAGCCACTGTCTTGAAGCTCATCTGCCAATGCAAATATAACTTCAAACCTTCCTGCCAGATTCCCTCTCATTCCTAGATAGGCTTCAGCTTCAGATACGTCACTCTTGGTTTCTATGTCATGGGAAGCAGTAACATGGTATCTGTTAAACCCTGTTCTTTCAGGAACCTTACATAAATACTGAACTCTGCACTCCAGCTGTGGAATCTGTGCCTCAGCCCCTACCATCCTCTCATATGGTGTGCTTTTGGCTATTGGCCTAGAATTTAACAACATGACTGCCTGTGTGAGGACCTGATCCCACCCCCTTAGTGTATGTGTGGGTGTAAGTTTGCGTATCTGGTCTTTCAATAGCCCGTTGTATCTTTCAATCAAACCAGCTGCCTGTGGATGGTATGGGATGTGGCACAACCAGTACACTCCAGAATCTTTGGCCCACTGCTGTACTGTTGATCCGGTGAAGTGTGAGCCATTATCACTTTGGACTTGTTTGGGACAACCATAAGCAACGACAAGTTTCTGAAGCAGTTGAAGCGTTGCGGCTTGATCTGCACGTTTGCAAGGATGAACAAGCATAAGTCCTGAATAGGTGTCCACTGCAGTGCAACAATATCTCAGTCCATTGTTTCCCCGGGGCAGGTGACCGATGAAGTCAATCTGCCAGATCTCTGCAGGCCTCACACCCCTCTTAATCGACCCAGTGGAGTACTTTTGCAATGGCCATTGTCGCACTTCTCCACACACTGTACAGTTCCCTATTACAGTCTTTATCATGTCCATGGATATAGGCAATCCTCTCTGCTGTGCCCATTCATATGTTGCTTTCTGCCCCAAATGTCCAGATTGCTTGTGGGCCCAGTTGGCCAAGTTCATCAAAACAGGATCAATTGGCACAACTGCCTTCACTTTTGCGATTTCATCTGCAACTCTGTTATAGTTATCAAAGTCTGGTACTAGGGGCACATGTGCATCAACATGCCCCACTTTTATGGTGCGGGAGTGAGCTTCCTTCCAGATGTAGTCCCAGACTTCCTTGCCTCCCCACACCACCTTTCCATGAATCATCCATTCATTGGACTTCCACGTGGGCATCCAAGTTGTCAGTCCCTTAAAAACCGCCCAGCTGTCAGTGTAGATAGTGACATGGGAAGAAGGATCCTCCTGAAAAGTCATCACTACAGCTTTCAACTCTGCATACTGACTGGACCCTCCGATTCCGGACTCCTGCAGGACTGTGTCTGTACTTGGGTTGTAGGCTGCTGCTGTCCATTTACGCCCAGACGAGGTTATTATGGCTGAACCATCAGTGAACCATGCTGACTCCTTCATGTCTTCTGACAGAGACTCAAAGGGTGGAGCCTCTTGAATGGGGGATGACTGCAGCACAGGAATTTCTTCTGGCCGGGTGCTGGTAAAAGTAACAAGCCCTGCCAACTGTTTTGAAATGTTTCTAACATCCCCAGCTGCAATACCCCCTCTTTCTTGAAGGTACCACTTCCATTTCATCAGTGTCTGGTTCTGGGCTACAGCTGCCCTAGTGGTCAGTCCATTATCTCTCACCCATCCTGCTATTGGCAATGCAGTATGGATGGTGACTGTGTCCTTTCCTGTAATGGTCTCTACATGTTGATGTGCTGTGTAGGCCCCAAACAGGTACTTCTCTAGGGGCGTGTATCTCGTCTGTGCCCCTGTCAGTTGTTTGGACCAAAATCCAATAGGTATTGCTCTTAGTCCTTTCTTTTCATTTGGCTGCCACAGACTACAAGATATGGTACCATTCTGCTCCACTACATCCAGCTGAAATGGTACTCCTTGTCTCACGGGTCCCAATCCCTGATGCTGCAAAATAGCTTCTTTAGCAGCCAGAAATGCAGTCCGCTGCTCTGAACCCCATGAGAACTCAGTCTTTTTTCTGGTAACATTGTATATAGGCCTTAATATCAGTCCAAGATGTGGGATGAACGATCTCCAGAATCCCACAACTCCAATGAACGTCTGTGCCTCCTTTTTGGTAGTAGGGGGCGACAGCGCCTGGATAGTTTGCACAACTGTCTCTGGAATCTTCCTCTGTGGCCCAGTCCACATCATTCCTAGGAATTTCACCTCTGTGGCAGGTCCTTGGACTTTGTCTCTGTTGATAGCCCACCCTCTGTTCTCCGAAGGCTGTATCAGCAGGTGCAGTGCTTCAGTTACATCTTCTTTTGTCCCAGAGATCATGATGTCATCAATGTAGTGAAACACAGCGACTTTCAAATTCAGGGTACTTAAATCTCGGGCAATCAGTCCATGACAAATCGTTGGAGAATGAAGATAGCCTTGCGGAAGGACAGTGAACGTGTACTGGCGGCTGTCCCACACCATAGCAAACTGGTCTTGACAATCTGGGTCTATCAAAATTGAAAAGAAAGCATTAGCCAGGTCTATCACAGCATGATATTCTCCTGCATCTTTAGCAATTTTCTCAACAATTGAGATCATATCTGGTACAGCTGACTTCAATGGAGGTGCCACTTTGTTTAGACCTCTGTAATCCACATTTATTCTATATGTCCCATCAGGTTTCTTTACTGGGAACACCGGAGACGAGAAAGGACTTACAGCAGGTCTAAGGATCCCTACTCTCAACAGTTCTTGAATAGTCTCCCCAATTTCTTTGTGGCCTCCAGGAAGTCTGTACTGCTTGAGACAGACTGGCTTCTCTGGTGGAGGAATGTAGACAGGGGTCCATTTCGCATGACCTCTGACCACAGCCTTCACCGCCCTTACCAGATACGCTTTATCAGGATACCCGAATGTGAATGTACCTCTTTCAGTCTGAATTGACTGACCTTGAAGTACATCCATCCCAAGAATATTTTCGGGTAACTCTGATATTAAAACATTTGTCATAAATCCTGATCCCTTGCCAATAGCCAATTTCACCCGTATCCTAACTGCTGGTGTAGTTTGCCTTCCCAAACCTTCTACATAAATCAATTCTCCTTTGTGATGGGAAGGATTTCCTTGCAAAAGTGTAACTTCAGCTCCACTATCAACTAAAGCCATTACATGTGTAGGAGAAGATGACTTCCCCCACCATACAGTGACAGGTGCATATGGGCGTCGGTCTCCTGCTGTCACTGCCCTCACTGCTATTACAGGAGACTCACCTTCCCTTCATAAAGGATAAGGAACCTCCCAATCCCCTTTTCTGATTCTCTCTAACTCCTCCCCAGGATAAAGGGATTTGGGTTTGGGTTCATGTTCACTTTTGGGAATTGGTTTGGGGCTAACAGGAGGGATCTGTTCTGTTTCCTCTAAGTCTAGGCTGATGTTATCTTCACTAGGAGTAGTGTTTCTAACCCTGACAGTTTTCCCTACTAAATGTTTCCACCTCTTCAGCATTTCTGCAGTAGGAATGCCATCTATCTCATCTTTAGGTACTCCTGCCTTTAATAGGTCCACCCACATTTCTTTCCTAGAAATAACTAGCCTGGTTTTCTCTCCACCTTCTGTCTTCTCTACCCCATTCCGTTTCTTCTCTGTTCTTTTCTTGACCTTATCTACTGCCCTGACAGGTTTTGTTTTAGTCTCCTCTATCTCCCCCAACTGGCTTAAAAGGGTTGTGGCTTCATGAATCTTGCTGTTTAATCCCAGGCCTCCCAACAAAGACAATAATGGAGCCCTGAGATTAAATGGCGCAGACTTCATCAGCTTAGAGCACAGACGTAAAGGGTTCCATATCTGGACCTATCCATTCTGGAAATGTATTTAATCCGGTTATACAACCCATCTCACGTAACCTGGAAATACCCTCTCCTATTGATCTCCAGGAGTAGGTATTTTTCAGGTCAGTAGGACTGGCGTATACTCGGACTATTCCATCTCTCACAAGGTCTAACAGTGAAAAATTCACGCTAAACTCTCGGGCTTTTCGCATTGCCTGACGCAATTGCGGATCATGGGTTAACACTCCCATAGCCACTGCTTCCTTACCTGACAAAACAACACTGTCCGCCCCTTCATCCCATAAGCGTAGGAGCCAGCCCAATAGGGGCTCCCCAGACCTTTGTTTGTATTGTTTTGCCAGCTCATGGAGTTCAGTTTGTGAAAACTCCCGTACTTCTTCAAATTCAACATCTTTGGGGTTGCGATAATGCACCTCCCCATCTGCCATATCCTCTCTATCATGTTGCCGTTTCATATGCTTAGTAATGAGAGGTCTGGCATACTTTTTCTTTCCCACTAGCAGATCATCCTCTGAAATATCAAACTCTATCTCCTCATCCTCACTATCATTTGAGGAGAGCACATCCTCACAATCCCAATTTTGGGATGTGACAATGGCACGTACCCTGGCTTTACTAACAGGTTTACGCCCCTTCCTTTTCCTTAAGGTATTAATTGATTTGGTCATGAGGGCTGCACACCGCTCTTGCAAATCATCAGCCCGACTAGCGGTTGAACCTACACACTCTGAAGCAACTGCTAGCTGGTCTTTTAATACCTTAACTTCTGCCTCTGCCTTCTCCCTTCTATGTGATTCAGTATAGAGAGCATGGAGGAAGTACCAACCCACTGTGGACACTGTCCTCTTCTCTTTCTTACTTAAATCCAACCCCTTAAGGCTAAAATCTACAAAATGATCTGAGACTTTATCACCCCAAGTCAGCTTCAAGGGAGAAGCATACTTCACAAATGCATTAGCAAGAGGCTCCCACTCATTATTTCTGGCCCAGATAGGTAAGCTGCACACTTTCTTCTGGTCACCAGAACCCTCTGCAGCCTTGCTTTTCCTAAACAGCTTACGCAGCATTTTACCTAGCACAAGCTACACAACACACTACAGAAAAACAAGTCTGCTTCAATTGAATTATAGCACAGATTCCGGCCGAGCCCCCAAAATGTTTTGCTTGCGTCTATCTAGCAAGGTTACTCTGTGGTATAACAAGGAAGCTGAGACTTCTGCAGTGTGTAAATGTGCTTTTACTATACAAGATGCTGTACATACAAAACTATTACAATATTAGGAATATACTACAAGACTGACAGATTTCTATAACAAGCAAAATGCCTAGCAAATAGAACAGCCTATGGTCTATAACTACAAATACATTTAAAGGTTACTTAACTTGGATTACGCTTTGTTCATGATCTCCATTGGCAATGATTCTTCTTGGAGATCAGGTCCTGTTCTTCTTCATGATCTTACAGCAACATGGTGTGTCCTGTCTCCTAGCTTAGGCCTGTTTTTATGTGTGTCAGGCTGTTTACTGTGGCTATAGAGACATTAGCATATTGGATACAACAATGCTATCTACCTATTGTCTACTCAAAACGAACCTGTAATCTAAACTGTGATTTCTTTCAGTTTGAGAGCTGAAAGAAATCTTAAACAGGTAACGAACCATTGTTACCAAACAGAAAACATAAATGTTTACTGTAGCTGTATTCCAACAATAGCATTGAATACAAAAATGCTATCTACCTATTGTCTGCTCAAAACAAAACCTGTAATCTAAACTGTAATTCTTTTCAGTTTGAGAGCTGAAAGAAATCTAAACAAGTAATGCCTTACTTGTTTACTGAATACAGGTAATGTACTAAATACAACAATGGTATCTAATCCCATTGTCATTTGTTTGAGAAATCTACTCAAACAAAAGGCTGACAGGTAATCTGTAAAATTGTCCCATGTATCCTATGTCTGTCTGATTAATATAATAAAAATTTTTAACAAACGCAATACAGTGTCCCAGAATCCACACCGTGTGCTGTATACCTAAAAGATTTAAACAAACAAATTAGGTCGAACATATAATCAAAAACATTTTGACTTCCACCTCCTCCATTCCTTAATTTATGATTCCAGGATTACCATCTAGGAGGCCTAGTCCCCATGAATTGAAGCTACCGGGCACATGAATATGTTATCGTGCGCCCGGAGGTTGACCCACCTGCCCTTGCCACATTGATCTGTTTTGGAATGCTGTAGCCAAATATGCACTCCAGAGTGGTCAACCACCACTTGATCATACCAAATTCCAGAACTACCTTGCTTATTTACCGGCACTAACTCCGAGATGCGGAATGCACCGAAAAAGGCGAGCACAAAGGCTGTTTTGAAAAATAAAGCTTCATAGGTTGAGAAGCAAACAACCTGTGACCTGCAAAGGCCACTGAGGATGTCAAGAGAGAGCGGTCTTCTGTTATCTGAGACAAAAGTTGTCCTCATGTAACCCTTTAGTGCCTGTTTTACTGAGAAATAAGACGTACAAGGTTGCAAACCCATCAGCCTAAAGAAAAAGTAAATGGCAGCCAGTGTTTTCATCACATGACTACTAGAAAGGTGCTGCCGCATTACCAGGGACAAGAAGGCCAACATAGTCTCTTCAGATGGTCTACTGAAACTAAAACCTTCATTGCTGGCAAATGACAACCAACTTCTCCAAGCAGCCGAGTAACCCGACCAGGACTTGGGGCTAACGAACCCCTAATTACATCTCTTGCCCCACCGATGCTCACTAGGGTTTAGGCCTGGAGACATGCTTGGCCAGTCCATCGCCTTTACCTTCAGCTTCTTTAGCAAGGCAGTGGTCATCTTGGAGGTGTGTTTGGGGTTGTTATGATGTTGGAATACTGCCCTGCGGTCCAGTCTCTGAAGGGAGTGGATCAAGTCCTGCTTCAGTATGTCACCGTACATGTTGGCATTCATGGTTCCCTCAGTGAACTGTAGCTCCCTAGTGTCGGCAGCACTCATGCAGCCCCAGACCATGACACTCCCACCACCATGCTTGACTGTAGGTAAGACACACTTGTCTTTGTACTGATCAACTGGTTGCTGCCACATACGCTTGACACCATCTGAACTTAATAAGTTTATCTTAGTCTCATCAGACCCCAGGACATGGTTGCAGTAATCCATGTGCTTGTCTTCAGCAAACTGTGTGGGGGATTTTTTGTGCAACATCTTTAGAAGAGGCTTCCTTCTGGGACGACAGCCATGCAGACCAATTTGATGCAGTGTGCGGCATATGGTTTGAGCACTGACAGGCTGACCCCCCCATCCATTCAACCTGTGCAGCAATGCAGGCAGCATTTATTTGTCTATTTCCCAAAGACAACCTATGGATATGACGCTGAGCACGTGCACTCAACTTCTTTGGTCGACCCTGGAAAGGCCTGTTTTGAGTGGAACCTGTCCTGTTAAACCTCAGGAGCAGTAATTATGGGAACAAACATAACATTGGACTAATTAATCTATCAGAATTGCTCCAACATTACCCAAAAAAACATATAAAATGTCTAGGATAACTTACAGTTTTAAAATCAAAGGGTAGAAAAATAGACAGAGAACAAAGGCGACTGTGCAGCTGGGGATGTAGGAACGAATCCTTACGTAACTTCTGTGCCAATCTATATGAAGGATATATATATAGAAAAAAGGAGGGAGGATTGCTGCACAAAAAGTAGAATTTATTTGAAAAAAAATACATCAGATACCAGGTATAACAGGTGATGTTTCGGGCTGACAACGATAACGCCCTTCTTCACAACCACATACCTACAACTGGTCATACACACAAGTCCATATATATAGAGCTCATCATTAATACTGCTAATCAGTTAATTAAGACAAGCTGGAATTAATTACATCATATAGAGAGCTACATTCCTTATCAGCATATGTTAATCAGTTGCACAAATCTAAACGACTTCTAGTAACAAGTGATTCTAATTCCTCACTAAGATGAGATATAGTTGATAGAATAGAATCCAGCCTTTCTCAACCTTTTGAACTCAGAGGAACCCCTGAAATAGTTCTCCGGTCTCAGGGAACCCCTGCTAAAAATCAGAAATCTACAACTCATGATACATTAGTGTGATGGTCAGTGGGAAGAATGGTCCTTACACTTGTGGTCATTGGGAAGAATTGCCTCCTTACAGATAGCTAAAAAGATCAATGGTGTCAGTGGGAACTTATCTGAGGCCAAAATTGCCCAATGCTGAAGGAACCCCTAGCAACCTCTGGAGGAACCCTAGGGTTCCACGGAACCCTGGTTGAGAATCACTGGAATAGATCATGGATTCATCTACAGAATAAAAAACATACATATAGAAATATAATCAATACTATCCAGATTGTCTACCATTGATCAATATTAAAAGTCTGCAGAAATATAGAAAAATAAAAAAATAGAAAAATAGAAAATGACACGAGAACGATCGATCGTTCTCGTGTCATTTTCTATTTTTTTATTTTTCTATAAGGAATGTAGCTCTCTATAATATGATGTAATTGATTCCAGCTTGTCCTAATTAATTGATTAGCAGTATTATATATATATATATATATGGACTTGTGTGTATGACCAGTTGTAGGTATGTGGTTGTGAAGAAGGGCGTTATCGTTGTCAGCCCAAAACGTCACCTGTTATACCTGGTACCTGATGTAATTTTTTTTCAAATAAATTCTACTTTTTGTTGAAGCAATCCTCTCTCTTTTTTCTATAATATGGTCCCTGGAAAGGACTATATTGCTGGCACAGCATTCGTGGAGAGCGTTCAGTGCACCTCACCCATTGAACTTGCTGAGGGAGGGTATAAAGGGGTCGGCCATTTTGTGTGAGGAGGAGAGTCCCAGGCACCTTCAGCATGAGGACGGTGTTTCGTGTGGAGGGTCTGGGCGGCCTAGGCCTAAAGGGACCCCTGGAGCTCGTGTTCCATTCCAGGCACCTTTAGCCTGGGGTGAGGTGCTCGGATGGAGGTCTGGAGCCCGGTGTCTTTCACTGGGTTCCGCGGGGGAAGGATTTCCTAGGGGACCCCGGGAGTGGGTACCCGAATCCAGAGGCGTAAGGGACCGGAGAGGGTATTCACCTGAAGACCTGGTGCAGCAGATTGCCGGTGCCGGGTGAGCCTCCGGAGACCGCCTGGAGGGATGTTTTCCCCTGACAAGGGACCAAAAGCCACTTTCAGGAAGGAAAGAGGATAGTAAGTTGTGCCTGGGCCTACTCGCATCCACACCCCCTGTCTGTTCTGTTCATTGAGGGAGTTCAACTGATTGTGTTTCACTCTGATGTAAGAAGAATAAAGGAGTGTTGGACTTTTGATGGTGTGGGGCTCAATTTACTGGCAGATACTGTTCAAGAGAGGAGGTGGAGGTTCCGTGACAGAACACCGACCCGAAGGTAAAGAAACTTTGCTGACACCTCACAGGAAATTGTGGTGGAGGCTTGGCGTAGTAACCCCACAGTCACTCCTCCAAGATACCCCTAGACAAGGAGAAAACCAGCCAGCAGAGGGGTGAGAGAGTGGAGGCCGCTACATATATATATATATATATATATATATATATATATATATACATACATACACACACATACACACTACACTGACTGTACAGTGGGGCAAAAAACTATTTAGTCAGCCACCAATTGTGCAAGTTCTCCCACTTAAAAAGATGAGAGAGGCCTGTAATTGTCATCATAGGTATACCTCAACTATGAGAGGCAAAATGCGGAAACAAATCCAGACAATCACATTGTCTGATTTGGAAAGATTTTTTTTTGCTAATTATAGTGGAAAATAAGTACCGTATTTATCGGCGTATAACACGCACCCCAAGTTTAGCAGGGAATTTTAGGGAAAAAAACTTTTAGGAGGGAAGTTTAAGAAAAAAAAATTTACATTTAAATGCAGCCTTACCAGTGTCATTTGCAGCCTTGTCACAGTGCAGCCTTGCCAGTGTCCATTGCAGCCTTGCCCAGTGTCCAGTGCAGCCTTGCCAGTGTCCAGTGCAGCCTTGCCAGTGTCCAGTGCAGCCTTGCCAGTGTCCATTGCAGCATTGCCCAGTGTCCAGTGCAGCCTTGCCAGTGTCCAGTGCAGCCTTGCCAGTGTCCAGTGCAGCCTTGCCAGTGTTCAGTGCAGCCTTGTCACATTGCAGCCTTGCCCCCCCCCCAGTGTTTATTGCAGCCTTGAATTTAAATTTGGCGCCGCCGAGATCGCCGCTGATACAGGGCGGAGCGGGGCGAACGCCGCTGAGAACGCAGGGACTGGGCGGAGCCGAGATACACATAGCCGGGTGTACTCGGCTCTTCTCGGCTTCGCTCACAGTCACGCCGAGTCCCGCCCTATGATGGACATATCACAGGTCCAATGGCGGGACTGGGCGTGACTGTGAGCGGAGCCGAGAAAAGCCGAGTATAGCCGAATACACTCGGCTATGTGTATCTCGGCGGCGATCGCTCCGCTCCGCTCACAGTCAGCGGAGATCGCCGGGCATAGGTGAGTATCGGCGTATAACACGCACCCACGATTTTCCCCTGATTTTTTATTTGATAAATACGGTATTTGGTTAATATCAAAAGTTCATCTCAATACTTTGTTATATATCCTTTGTTGGCAATGACAGAGGTCAAACATTTTCTGTAAGTCTTCACAAGGTTGTCACACACTGTTGCTGGTATGTTGGCCCATTCCTCCATGCAGATCTCCTCTAGAGCAGTGATGTTTTGGGACTGTCGCTGGGCAACACAGACTTTCAACTCCCTCCAAAGGCTTTCTATGGGGTTGAGTTCTGGAGACTGGCTAGGCCACTCCAGGATCTTAAAAATGCTTCTTACGAAGCCACTCCTTCGTTGTCCGGGTGGTGTGTTTGGGATCATTGTCATGCTGAAAGACCCAGCCACGTTTCATCTTCAATGCCCTTGCTGATGGGAGGAGGTTTGCACTCAAAATCTCACGATACATGGCCTCATTCATTCTTTCATGTACACGGATCAGTCGTCCTGTTCTCTTTGCAGAGAAACAGCCCCAAAGCATGATGTTGCCACCTCCATGCTTCACAGTAGGTATGGTGTTCTTTGGTTACAACTCTGCATTCTCTCTCCTCCAAACACAACGAGTTGTGTTTCTACCAAACAGTTCTACTTTGGTTTTATCTGACCATATTACATTCTCCCAATCCTCTTCTGGATCATCCAAATGCTCTCTAGCAAACCTCAGACGGGCCCGGACATGTACTGGCTTAAGCAGGGGGATTTTTGCTCACAGTTCTTGTGATCATTTTGACCCCACGGGGTGAGATCTTGTGTGGAGCCCCAGATCGAGGGAGATTATCAGTGGTCTTGCATGTTTTCCATTTTCTAATTATTTCTCCCACAGTTGATTTCTTCAAACCAAGCTGCTTGCCTATTGCAGATTCAGTCTTCCCAGCCTGGTGCAGGTCTACAATTTTGTTTCTGGTGTCCTTCAACAGCTCTTTGGTTTTCACCATAGTGGAGTTTGGAGTGTGACTGTTTGAGGTTGTGGACAGGTGTCTAGTTGAAAACAGATGTCAAGCTCGAGTTTCTTACCATATTGTGGGAGTGATGTGGGAGTGGTTACTGTTCAGGCGCGAATTTGAAGAAAGGATTCTGAAGTTTATAAATTAGTTGAGCTGAAAGCTAGAGTGTCTCTTAGATCCTTCATCCATCCACAGAAGCACACAGACTTTCTTCAGCTGCTATTCAGCATACACAGGGTTAATCGGCCATTTTAAGAAATCAGAAGAGCACATGTCTTAAGAACTGTTTTATACTTGAATATTATTTTGAAACCTTTATGAAGCTATTGAATTAATATACTGTTACTGTATTAATTCCTTTTTAGTGTGTATAATAAAACACACGGTTTGCTTTCAAGTTGATTCACAAATTTTGTCTCAGACGAATACATCAAGAACGGTATACCGTTAATTTTATTGACATTTTAACATTTAACATTGGCGAGCCAGCCAGGAGATCATCGATTCCAGTTATTTACCACTGTTTCAGTGCTATCAGAGGGGACGGTGCGTACTGAAATTACTTTTGAATCGTTTGACAAGAACCTAGAAGAAGAATTCGATCGATGTATTTGTGTGATCGGGAGAATTTTTGCTTAGATTTATCCGGTAAGTAGAATCGTTATTATGCAAAGTTTTAAATGTTTAGCTAATGAATGTACAAGTTTAACGAAACAGGTCTCTTATTTTGTTTTATGGAGATCTATGTATGAACAATGTTTGCAAGAAAATTTGGAAATTGATAAGGAAAGATTCTCATTAGCTAAAACAAAGAAAAAGTTACGTAATGTAATGAAGTTAGTTACAGGTTTTAATTCTATGGTTTCTGAGGTAACAGATACACATTTGAGTTGTGCAGAGAACAAATCAGAAAAGAATAGTACAGAAATTACGCAGACACACAAACCTAATTGTTCAGATTGTGACACGTTATGTAATTATGTTGAACATTTAGAGAAGGAATTAGAAGTGCAGAATGTTACACTTTCAAAAAACAAGCATTTTTTGTGGATTACAGAAAGAAAAGTTAGAACGCAGTCAGATATAAAATTTACTGAATTTGTTCAAAGTTCAGCTAACCTAGGAGGAAAAACAAACAGAGAAATTAGATACCATTGTTGCTGCAGATTTAAATGGTTGTGAATCAATAGAGATCTCAGATGATGAAAGTGATTTTGTTGTAAAGCAATGTGATGTTCAGAGAAAGGCTTATACAAACAAACCAGTTTTCAAATGTTGTTTGTGTAACAGGAAGGGTCATAAAGCAAAATTTTGTTGGACAGTGAATCCTTATTATATGCAAAGAAGATCTTATAAAACTAAACCAAGGCGTTTTGAGGTTTACTCCGTAAGACGGAATAAAAATTCTAGGCATAAAAGCCAGAGTACACAGATGTATTTCCCTTTTAAAAGCCATATACAATTAAGACAGGAAAAGCATAACTATATGAAGTGCAGTGAGCCGAATATTTTTTCAAATATAGCAATGGAGGGAAAAAATCAATACAGTTATTAGTGAGCTGTATGGATGGTGAGAATTTACTGGTTAACGTTTTTTGGCTACGGATAAGGTTTTAATGTGAGTCCACAGCTCTTCACTAGAAAAAAGGGGGGACAGATTCTTTTAGCTAGGAGTGATCAGCTTACATGCTGAAATCTCACACACACACACACACACACACACACACAAGGCTGATACAGCCAGATACACACACTCACATTCTTAGTTTTTTTGGATTAAGAAACAAGATGATGAATACATGTTCAATGAATGTTTACAAGCTAATATAATGATTAGGAATTTGCTTGTGAAAGTTTTTGATGCAATGATTTTAGAAACTCCAAAAAGGAATGTTTGTACAACAGGGAAAAAAGAGGACAATTAATTGTTCGATTTTGACTGAACGAATAAATGATTTGCAAAGTGCAATTCAGTTGTTTGAGTTTAAAGCAGAGTAAAGCTACAGTAATGTTAGTGATGATTCTAAGTAAAAGTCTGCTGTACAAGTTATGCGGTCAATAGGGGAATTTGGCCAGGAACATGAAATTTTGTTTAAACAAAATATTGAATATAGCTGCAGCCATGCAAGAAAGATGGTGAACTCAGAATTGTCACGTGTATGGCCACACACAGATATGATGAGATACACGACACAGACAGAACACAGGAAATAGGAAATGCTAATTGCTTACAGAAAGAATGTTTGAAATAGGAACATTTTGAGCAATTTTGTTTATCTTTGTTTTACAGCAAGATATATATTGATTTAAGGAACATTTTATTCTTCTGGTAGAATTGTTGAGAATTCTGGAAGAAGAGGTTTTAAGTTGAATTTATGCAAGGTTCAGCTTATGATAAGTGAAGAAACATTTTTAGGGATTTTGATTGGTTCAGGAAAGAAAAGCCTTTACAGGAACGTATGGAGATTATGGTTTCTTTACCTGTATCAACAGCATTCTATACATTGAGATAATTAGTGGTTGTGCATTATGCAGTAAAAGCAACTGAGAATATTGCAGGTTTTACAACCCCACATAGTATTTTGAAGTTTGTATAGTGACAGTTTTAGCAAAGGAAGCAGGTTTGCATGGTGAATTGGTGAATTGGTGATTCAACCTGAATTTTAATGTTGCCAGGAAAACAGACACACAGATTTCTTAAATTGTAGAGGATGAGAGAATGGATGCGTCTATTTCCTTCCTCTTCGGTTGTCATAAGACCTCATTTGGTTTATGAAAACTTTGGCCTCATGACATGACAAAAAGTTGTCTGTGTCTCGTTATACGTCAACACCTACAGGTGGAATTCACTTAATTTCATCATGAATGTTTATTGTCACATGGGTAAGCAGAAATGGTTTACATTTTTAAAGAATAGTTCTATTGGGAAAAAATGGAAGAGACAGCAGACAGTGTAATCAAATCCTGTCTGATTTGTGCACAAGTGAATCCTAGACCAAAGGGGCAGAAACCTCCTTTACAAAGAATTCCTCCAGCAGACGGACCTTGGTCTTCAATACAAATAGATTATATAGGTCCTTTACCATCAGGGAAAAATGAATTCAGATTTGCTTTAGTTTTGGTTGACGTTTTTTCAAAGTGGGTTGAAATCTTACCAGTTCGCAAAGATGATGCTTTGACAACTGCTAGGATGCTAGTGAATCATGTTTTTCCAGTATGGGGAATACCAAAAAAATCTCAGTAGTGACAGAGGATCTCATTTTACATGGAAAAATCATGCAGGCAATGTGTAAAATTTTAGGAATAGAACAGAGATTTCATGTGCCTTATCATCCACAGTCTGCAGGTATTGTAGAAAGGATGAATCGTACCATTAAATCTAGAATTGCTAAAATATTGTTGGACAGAGGAAATACTTGGGTTGATGCTGTACCATTTGTTTTGATGAGTGTTAGAAGCACAGCATCTTCTGCAACAAAGTATTCTCCGTTTGAACTTATGACAGGAAGGAAAATGTCACTTGTGTTTCCCAATGAGTTTTTTTGTCTACGCTGCACAGAGGGGCAATAGAGAAAACATAATGATTAATGGTGCAAGTTCAAAGACCTCTCAATTCAGTGGATAATGCACGTAGACAACAAAAATGTGGGTACACAATGATCAGTGGAAATTGTATATTATGAGACAATAATTGTATATTATGAGATAAAAATTTATATTTAGATAAATGATACTGCTTTTATTTTTTCCTAGGAATGGTTTTTGAACAAACCTGATCAAAGAAAGAAAAATGACAACAAAAGAAAAGTTTTAAAGAGAGAAGGTTGATCAATGGATTTTCTCTAATGACAACATTATCAGTGGTAATACTATATCACAAACTGTTCCAGCCATGCAGAGGTTAACAGGATGGAAGATTTTCACAGCAAAGACATTCCATTATTCAGAAACAAAAGAGATATAGACACTGATATTAATATAGAGGACAAAAATGATAAATATTGATATTAATATGGAGGACAAAAGTGATAAAAGCATATTGATATTGATATAGATGAAAAAGAGATACATTTAGATATAGTAATGTCAATACAGCAGAAGATTTGTTGGTATATGTATGTATAGGACATAGACATACTTGCTGTATGGAATTGTAATTCATTCATAGTAATGATGTTGAAATCACTGGGAAATTACTGAGGTATTCAGTAGAACGGTATTATTACTTGCTACAAAGTTTTGGAAAAATATTGGATAGTTAAAATTAGTCGTACTGTGGTAGATATTATTGTTCCAGAAATAGAAGTGTCTCCACAGTCCTTGAAAATCATTGAAGATGAAAATAGTATGAATTTGGTATGTAGTACTCAGATATTTTTTGCCTCAAAATTCATTATTAGCTTGGAAAAGGAATGGTGAATTTTTGGGTAGCTTTCTTCACAGTATCACTAATATCATTAATAAAGGAGTTTTTGGTACTGTGAATTGGATCAATGATAAATTTATTTATCATCAATCAGGTATATCTTTAAATGATACCGGTATATATGAGTGCTGCATATTAATAGAAGGTTATCCGTTGAAATGTGCTAATGCAAGTGTTGTTAGAGTCTTCCTTGGAGACACTACATGTGTAGGTAAAGATAGCGTTCTTGCTAATCTTTTCCAGATTAACCATTTCCAATCCAGAGCTCTATTGAGAGAAGGAAAGTTTGTCATTATATTGTGGAACTTTAATATTTCAGAATGGAAAATTTCTACAAGGTTTCCACAATGTCAAGGACATTTGGTTAATATGGAATTGGGAATTGAAAGATAGTTTGGAATCAATATTAGGAATCATAACAGGAATAAACGTGGTGTCGTTGAAGGCATTTTAGGAGTTGGTATGGTGGGAAGTATAACAAATAGTATGGATATTAACACTTTAAAGTCTGATCTCGAGACCGCTGGTTTAGTGGGAAGTAAAGGTATTACAATCCAAAGAAATTTGAATCAAATATTAGAAGAAATGGTTATTAAAACAGCTAATGTAATGGCTCCATCCATATTGTATCTCCAGAAAATTACTTTAAATCTAATGACAAGTGAAGAACATTCTCATATAGCTAGAGCATGTTTAGAGATCCAGACAGAATATTCCACTAACTTTAAAATAATTGCGCAAGCATTTCAGGGTGGAATAACTCCTCTTGTCATTTTGCAGAATTTACCCAGAGAATATGCATTTGCAATAAATCATACTGATTTATGGGTAAATAAATGGATAGGATGTAATCAGAATGAGTGTTATAGTTCTTCTATGATTCCAATAGCAGGGGAAGAAGAAATTTTGGTTCCAATTACTGTTTTGGGATTACCAATTAGTGATACTCAATTATTATATTATAAGTTGCAGTATACAGATTTTGTGTTTAACAAGGATAATTTTGACTTAGAACAATTAGATCTGTCATCATGTTTACAATTTCAATCTAAAGTTATTTGTTTATTTAATCAAGATAAAAGTATATTTCATTCTTGTTATCATAATCATATATTATGTTCAGCAAGAATAGAAAAAGTTGGAACTACTTCTGAATTGATTACTCTTGTAGATAAAAAGCAGATTTTGCAGGCGCCACCTGGTGGAGACAATTCAGAACTAGTATATCCATTTGGGAAAAACTTTCATTACTTCCGCAGCAAGAAATATTTTATCGCATCCTATAGTTATTATTTGTATTATTATTGTATTGTGCATTATATGTCAATTATGTTTAATGTTTAGAATGAAAAAAATTGTATAAGCAAATCAGAAATGAAGAAGAAAGGTGATGATATGTTGCAAAATAAGCTTAAGAGAAGGATGGGTTTTGGAGTTGCAAACTCGGTTACAAATGATAAAACATTTGGAGTTAATGGATTAAAGACGGAGTGGATGTGACATGAATGAAGTACAAATGATTAGAATTCATATTTCAGAGGGGAATGTTATATTCTTAATATCTAAATTTAATTGGCCATAAAATTGAGAATATGAATTCCGATAATTATGAATGGTGATTTTTAAGCTAATTATTCCAAATGTGACATTTGAACCTGAAGTTATCAATTTCTAGAAGATGTCAAGACATATTTATTAATATTCTAAATATCTTATGTCTTAAGCATGTAGACTGATGTTCTGTTTAAAAAGATGCATTCTTAGGCAGACTGAATGCCCCTCACCCACATCCTGTAATTCTACACACTGTTAGAATTTCGGCTACTTCCTATGGAAAAATCATGTATAAGTTGAAAACAGATGTCAAGCTCGAGTTTCTTACTATATTGTGGGAGTGATGTGGGAGTGGTTACTGTTCAGGCGCGAATTTGAAGAAAGGATTCTAAAGTTTATAAATTAGTTGAGCTGAAAGCTAGAGTGTCTCTTAGATCCTTCATCCATCCACAGAAGCACACAGACTTTCTTCAGCTGCTATTCAGCATACACAGGGTTAATCGGCCATTTTAAGAAATCAGAAGAGCACATGTCTTAAGAACTGTTTTATACTTGAATATTATTTTGAAACCTTTATGAAGCTATTGAATTAATATACTGTAACTGTATTAATTCCTTTTTAGTTTGTATAATATAAAACACTGTTTGCTTTCAAGTTGATTCACAAATTTTGTCTCAGACGAATACATCAAGAACGGTATACCGTTAATTTTATTGACATTTTAACATTTAACACTGATAACAAGTTCAAACAGGTGCCATTAATACAGGTAATGAGTGGAGGACAGAGGAGCCTCTTAAAGAAGAAGATACAGGTCTGTGAGAGCCAGAAATCGTGCTTGTTTGTAGGTGACCAAATACTTATTTTCTACCATAATTTGCAAAAAAAAATCTTTCCAAATCGGACAATGTGATTGTCTGGATTTTTTTCCACATTTTGTCTCTCATAGTTGAGGTATACCTATGATGACAATTACAGGCCTCTCTCATCTTTTTAAATGGGAGAACTTGCACAATTGGTGGCTGACTAAATACCTTTTTGCCCCACTGTATATACTGTATATATCAAAATACACTGCCACTAACTGAATAACCTGCCTGCTTAATCTAACTCAAGCGATCTCTCTGTACACACCAAGAACACTACACGCAGGCCGCTATGCAAGCAGCCTTATAAAGTGTGGGGCGTAGACTTAGTCCCCCTGAGCCATGATTGGCCAAAGGCACCCTGCCTTTGGCCAATTAGGACTCTATCAGCAGAGCGAGCTGTGATTGACCAAAGCATGCAGGTCAGGTGCATGCTTTGGCCAATAATCATACAGCAATGCACTGCGAATCACGTGGGCACCCGTTCTAAATGACATACGGGTACATCCACTTAGAATGAAGAAGCTCCCACCTGGCCCTTTATGTATATTGGCTGGATGGGAAGCCGTTAAATCTGTACTCCAAACCAAACAGATAAACTGTTCAAATATACATTTTTAAAACATGTTAACTACCAGTATCTTTAAATTCCATTGATGCATATACTCCCCTAATAGATATTACAACCAGCAAAGTAACTATTCATAATTCTCTATAAATAGGTGCGCTGTCATATTAATGTCCTACAACAATGTATTTATTATTAGTATAATAACATTAGTGCAAAAATATGCTGAAAATTAATAAAAACAAGCAAAGATCAATAGAACATCCATATATGTGAAATAGAGTGCAAAAATGTCCCAAAGTTGACAATGTCAAATTGTGAATCAATCCAAATGATAAGTGCTGTCCCAGTGAATGACACCAGTTCTCACACACTCTTTACCAGAGGGGAGAGATCTCAATAAACAGAGATCAATTGTGCTTTGCATGACACAGCCACAATATCCCAAACAGCAATTCAGGTTTGACATGGCTACAGACAGATGAAAAGACTGCGATATAAAGAGATCAAATGTGCCTTGTGGTCACTCAGCCACAATATCTCCAACAGCTAATTAGGTCTGCTATGGCTCCATTCATATGGCATATGAGGTAGGTTTATAGTGCAGCAACTCTTAAAATCATAAATATTTATTACAGTAATCCACTCACATGAGGTAAATGGGAAAATCTCAGTATGCAGAAACCAAGATGACGTCACAAGCCTGGACTTCACCAAACATGTTTCCACCACACGGTCGTCATCATCAGGGAACGAGAATGCAGAAGGAGGGGAAAACAATCTATTAACAAAGCCTTTAAACTCATATCCTGAGTGCACTTTTGTTAAATGAAAGGTTTTGAGTGTTGTTATCAATAGTGTTGGGCGAACGGTGCGGACCGAGCGCAAGTTCGGCCTGAACATCGCCTGTTCGCCAGTTAGGCGAACACCTGAATTTGCGGGGCAAACACCCCACCGAGCGCCTCACCATGCACTGTGCGCTGCACAGTGGCCAGCCTCATCAGCTGTCAACGGGCTGCCAGCAATAGAAAAATGTGAAAATAAATTGCATGGGGACACCCACGCCAAAATTTTATTAAAAGCAGCGTGGGGTCCTCCCCAAAATCCATACTAGACCCTTATCCGAGCATGCAGCCTGGCAGGCCAGGAAAGGGAGGTGGGACGAGTGAGTGCACCCCTCTCCTGATCTATACCAAGCCACAATGCCTCAACATGGGGGATGCAGAGTCCCCCCAACTCAAAGCACCTTGTCCCCATGTTGATGTGGACAAGGGCCTTTTCCCCACAACCCTGGGCTGTGGTTGAGAAGGTCTGCAGGCAGGTGGCTTATCAGAATCTGGAAGGCCCCTTAAAAAGAGTGCCCCCAGATCCTGCCCCCCCCATGTGTATGTATGTACCCCTACTTATACACAAAAAAAGTGTCAAAAATAAATAAAAACACACACAGTTTAACAATTCCTTTATTATAAATAAAAAACAATGTCCCCCGATGTGGACCCATTGTCAATTACGATGCCCACCGCCACCACTTGACCCGAATAAAAAAGAAAACTCCGCCCACGACAAAGGCTAACCACTGACTACCTGCTCTGCCGTTTGACAGTTAGATAAGGGGTGGAACCACCTGGCAATATCACCTGGTGGCACCGGCGGCAGCCGTTGTGGCACTGGTAGGCTGAATTTGATGGGCACTGGTAGGCTGCATTTGGTGGGCGCTGATAAGGCTGCATTTGGCGGGCACTGTAAGGCAGCATTTGGTGGGCACTGTAAGGCAGCATTTGGTGGGCACTGGTAGACTGCAATTGGTGGACACTGGGAGGCTGCATTTGGTGGGCACTGGGAGGCTGCATTTGGTGGGCACTGGAAGGCTGCATTTGATGGGCACTGGGAGGCTGCAATTAGTGGGCACTGGGAGGCTGCAATTAGTGGGCACTGGGAGGCTGCAATTAGTGGGCACTGATAAGGCTGCATTTGGTGGGCACTGGTAGGTTGCATTTGGTGGACACTGATAAGGCTGCTTTTGGTGGGCACTGATAAGGCTGCGTTTGGTGGGCACTGATAAGGCTGCTTTTGGTGGACACTGATAAGGCTGCTTTTGGTGGACACTGATAAGGCTGCTTTTGGTGGGAACTGGTAGGCTGCATTTGGTGGGAACTGGTAGGCTGCATTTGATGGGCACTGATAAGGCTGCATTTGGTGGGCACTGGTAGGTTGCATTTGATAGGCACTGGTAGGCTGCATTTGGTGGGCACTGATAAGGCTGCTTTTGGTGGGCACTGATAAGGCTGCAATTGGTGGGAAGCGGTAGGCTGCATTTGGTGGGCACTGATGAGCTGCATTTGATGGGCACTGGTAGGCTGCATTTGGTAGGCACTGATGAGCTGCATTTGATGGGCACTGGTAGGCTGCCTTTGGTGGGCCGCTTTTGATGGGCACTCATAAGCTGCATTTGGTGGGCACTGATGAGCTGCATTTGATGGGCACTGGTAGGCCGCTTTTGATGGGCACTCATAAGCTGCATTTAATGGGCACTGGTAGGCTGCATTTGGTGGGCACTGGTAGGCTGCATTTGGTTGGCCCTGGTAGGCTTCATTTGGTGGGCACTGGTAGGCTGCATTTGGTGGGCACTGGTAGGCTGCATTTGGTGGGCACTGGTACTTAGCATTTGGTGGGCACTGATGAGCTGCATTTTATGGGCACTGGTAGGCTGCATTTGGTGCGCGCTGGTAGGCCACTTTTGATGGGCACTCATAAGCTGCATTTGGTGAACCCTGGTAGGCTGCATTTGGTGGGCACTGATAAGGCTTTATTTGGTGGGCACTGGTAGGCTACATTTGATATGCACTGGTAGGCTGCATTTGATGGGCACTGGTAGGCTGCATTGATCTCTTGTATCATGTCTGCAGTCTCTGACCATCTCCTGCATCGTGTCTGCAGTCTCTGACCATCTACTGTAGTATGTCTGCAGTATGTTTGGGCGCTCTTTCTAACAGACTCTGTGTCCATTAGAGAGACCCCCCTCCAGGTCCATTAGAGTACTCTCTTTTTGTATTTTGTTTATTATTAAAGGAGATCATAGGAGGATCCCAGGGTAACAAAGACTCCTTAGAGCCCATTCACACAGGGGCGGCACGACTTGTCCCACGACTGTGTTGGGCGATCTGAAGACGACTTCAAAAGGTGACTTCAAAAATGACTTTTGTATTGAAGTCAATGGAAGTCGCCTTGAAGTAGTACAGGAACCTTTTTCTAAGTTGGAGCGACTTCAGTCGCTCCGATTAGAACAGTTCCATTGTACAGAATGGGATGCGACTTGTCAGGCGGCTGAGACGCCTGACGAGTCGCCCCTGTGTGAATGGGATCTTAGGAGAGCATCTCTGTGTTTGAGTCTTTGCCATTGAAACATTTGTAAAGGAGAGGTAATAGTAAGATGACCACGCCCATGTGGGGGCGCCAGAAATATTTCTGCACCCAGGCGTCTGTGACCCTAGGATCTGCTTTGAAAATATACATCTGAAACATAAGTGAGCCTACTTAAAGCGGAGTTCCACCCTTTTTTTATGTTTATTAAAAGTCAGCAGCTACAAAAAGTGTAGCTGCTGGCTTTTAATAAACATAAACTTACCTGCTCCACTGTCCAGCGACGCGCCGCCTGGAGCTCCGCTCCTCTCCCCTTCCTCCGCCGGCGCGTCCATTCACAGTATGGGCACCCGGCCGTGACAGCTTTCGGCTTCACGGCCGGGCACTCACTGCGCATGCGCGAACGGCGCAGCGCTCTGTGAGTGGACAGGCGATCGCCTGGGACCTGTCACGTCCCAGGTGATCGCCTACAGGGAGGAGCCGCCACAAGGCGATATGACGTATCGCCTAGGCGGCTCCAGGGCGGAAGGAGGAAGTGGGACAGGAAGTCCCACTCCTACTGAAGCCCCCACTCCCCCCCCAAAAAAAATTACATGCCAAATGTGGCATGTAAGGGGGTGAGGAGTGGAATAAAAAAAAAGGAAAAAAATTGGGTGGAACTCCACTTTAAAGGTTTTACAGATGGGCCCCTAAGTTTTCACTTCACCTCTCCAGAGTGAAAAATGTTCATTTAAATAAAAGGACACACACCAGTTATTTTAAGATTGTTTTATTATACAGATAGTATGTGTACCCTATCTAGATCTGACACTGCCATCTACTGGTTAGCTTTGAGTGTTGTCTCAACAGAATCGTTTTTCAAGACTAATCCAAATAAAATTTGGGAACTAGAAGGAGAAATACACAAATAAATATCTCTCAACATTTCTAAATCTAAAAATCATTTAACAGCAAACATAATTATTGATTGATGGCTGATTCTTTTCTTACACCGCGCATTTCTTGGCAGGGAAGCCATTCTAAATCTTCTGTTCTGTGGAACCGCATGGTTTATACAGAGGTTGCTAGGGGTTCCTTGCGTAGTGAGCAGTGGCAAAATTTCCACCAACCTCCAGTGTGAGGGATCACTAAAATGTTCACTGTCTGCTCTTCTTTTCTGGGTATTACTTCCTTCATAATAATTTTAAGATTAATACTGAAAACAATTTTACCACCACAGAGTGGCGTGAGACCTGCCTTAGGGACCTTTCATACTGGTGCACTTAAAAACTTGGTATGTGCACCTGTATTCCTGTACATCTGGATTCCTGTCTCCCAGCATGCACTTGTGAAACTTTGACATGTGACGGGTGAGTTTTGATGCATTTTTCATTCGTTTTAATGGGAAGGTGCTTTTTTGGTGCACTTTTTAAAGATGCTCCAAAAATGCAGCATGCAGGACTTGTAAAAACACACCGCACCCACTGCGCATTGCTGGAAGAAAATACCCTTGGATTTAAAGGAATACATGTTTCATACATTTTTGTTCCCGCTTTTTTAAAACCAAAAGTGCATCAAAAACTGATCAGTGTGAAAGGGCCGTAAGTTTCAAGTCTAGTTACACCATGGGGTTGATTTACTAAAGGCAAAAAGAATGTGCACTTGCTCCAGAGCTTAGTAAATGAGGTAAAGCTTCACTTTACAAAGAATACCCAATCATGTGCAAGGAAAATAAAAAAAAAACATATTTTTGCTAGCACATGATTGGATGACGGAAGTCAGCAGAGCTTTTGCTCATTTATTAAAGTGGAGCTCCACCCTAAATTTACACTTCTGCTAATTGGAACCCTCCCCCCCTCCGGTGTCACAATTGACACCTTTCAGGGGGGAGGGGGGTGAAGATACCTGTCTAAGACAGGTATTTTTACCCACATCCGGGAGTCCTCTCTCCGGGAATCTGCGGGAGTGACGTCACTTCCCCCAGACTTCCTGTAGTGTTCTGGGAGACACTCGGCTCCCAGAACACAGGAGAACGAATCAGAACGGCGCAGCGTGACTCGCGCATGCGCCGTAGGGAACCGGGCATGAAGCCGCAGGGCTTCACTTCCTGGTTCCCTCAGCGAGGATGGCGGAGGGAGCAGCAGAGTGACGAGCGCTTGCTCGTCCTCTGCTGTGGACGTCGCTGGACTCCAGGACAGGTAAGTGTCCAAATATTAAAAGCCAGCAGCTGCTGTAGCTGTAGCTGCTGGCTTTTAATATTTTTTTTTTCCGGCGGAGCTCCGCTTTAAGCTCTGGAGCAACTGCTCTTGCAGAGTGCAACTGCACAGTGGGGGTTATTTACTAAAGGCAAATCCACTTTGCACTACAAGTGAAAACTACAAGTGCAAAGTGCACTTGAAATTGCACTGAAAGTGCACTTGGAAGCGCAGTCGCTGTAGATCCGAGGGGGACATGCAAGGAAAATAAAAAAAGAGCATTTTAGCTTGCACCTGATTGGATAATAAAATCAGCAGAGCCTCCCCTCATTTTAGATCTACCCCTCAGATTTACAGCGACTGCACTTCCTAGTGCTCTCTCAGTGCAATTTCAAAAATAACCCCCAGTGTATTTTGCCTTTAGTAAATCAACCCCCATCTTTGCTTTTTCTTAACTATATCTGCAACTTTCTGATCATGCTTTAAAGTTTTGGCAGGGTTCCCTGACACCTCAAAATTATTTCAAGATATCCCCAAAGTGAAACGGTTGTGAAAAGCTGTTCTAGGGAGTGCAGACCCATAGGGATCATTTAGAAAGAGGTAGTGCTGGGCTTTCTTATTACAAAGCTCAGCATTCCTTATACCCTAAATGAAAAACAAAAAGTTTAAATAAGTTTTATCTAAGCAATGAAAAGATGATATAAAGCAGGGGTAGGCAACCTTAAAGTGGTTGCTAAGCCACTCTATCCTGTATACACCATCAACACTGCCTCTTATTGTAGTATCCCCCTCTGTGTGTGATTTATAAAAATAAATGCTGCAAATACCTAATTTCACTGCTGAGATTGCAATCACATGACCAGCTAGCTTTCTCCTCTGAGAGATGCAGCAGGCAGGGCTGAGATTCCTCTGCTGATGTCAGTCTGGAGGGGAGGAGGAGAGAGCTGGCTGGTCACATGATCGCAATCTCAGCTCTTAAATTTGTTTTTGTTTTTTTTAAATATATGATTTTTATTAATGCCCAACATGGGCTAAGACAAGTCGGTACAAACATATACAAAGGGACATTCAAGAGACAAATAACAGAGAGAGGAAATAGGGAGGGAAGGGGGGCATCATCAGCAATATCACAGGTAGGGAGGAACAAGGCAGGGGTCTTGCACATTCTCAAACAACGTATTGTATATCAATCGACTAGTACCCCTTTAAGCGACACCGTAGGGCAGTGGGCCCTTGCTAACAGTAATGCCTCCATGTAACAACAACAAAAGGCCCAAAAACCCCAGTCACTCCACACCCCCCCACCCCACCCAGATGAAGCTCATCTCCGGGGGCAGGGAGGGGGGGCAGGAGGGGAGGGGGGGGCCCGGAGCAGGGAAAGGGGGAGGGAAATCAGGGAGGGGGCCGGGAGGGGCGGCCAGACATGGGAAGGGTATTAGAAACCCTTAAATTAGGTAATTACAGCATTTAGATTTATAAATCATTCACAGAGGGGGACACTGCAATATGAAGTAGTGCTGATGGTGTATACAGGTTAGTGTTATGAGAGCAGCAGGAGGGGCGGCTCACACACAGAGAGAGGGGAGGGGGAGGAGGACACAGGAGCAGAGGAGAGCAGATAGCAGGCTGCTGATGACAGAGGCACGTAAACTGACCACGGTGTCAGGTCTCAGCAGCCATGATACACCGTGGTCAATTTACAGAGGGGTGGGGAGAAACTGGCAGGATCAGCCAGGTTTTTTAGGTGTTACAGGGGGCCAAATTACACAGGTCAAGCACTGTGTCATATACCATGCTTTAAAGGAGCAGGATCCTTTATTTTTTCGGGGTTAATAAACGCTTTAAATAGGTGGAGATCTACCTGAACTGTCGCCTCCTCACACCTGACTTAAACATCCAATTGCCGTACTACAAAATGAGCCCTTAGTTGCATTTGATAGCGGCACCCCTAGGACTCGTTCACAGGTAAAGTTGGGGGGTGGTAAAACAGCAAAATATAATAGAAGTCTATGGCTAAGTGCAGCAAACCTGCAGGTACATTGCACTGCACCCACAATGTGGGTAAACCGCAGCACATCAGTGTGAAAGCAGTCATATACTAATATGGCCAGTGTATTGCTTCAAACTGACCAGAAGATCTCTTCTTTCCTGCTGCTAGCACCACTCTGGAGACCGATATCTGGGATAAGAGGTGGAGTGCAGTTGACACTCCGCATGGGACAGGAGCCAGCACTACAGAGGAGGCATTGACTTATGTGGCTCTTGCTCCTTACTACAGCTCCAACTTTACAAATAGTCCCTCTGCAATGCACTCTGTTTGATGCTCTGAAATGGTGGGCCAGCAAGCCCAGACTATGATCTACCAGTCACCTGTCTGCGATCTACAGGTTGCTGACCCCTGATATAAAGTATTAGTCGATACATTTGTAAAGATTGAAATAATCAACAACCATTAACAATTAAAGGAGCACTAAAGCTTCCCTTTTTTTTGCTTAAAAATAACAAACATGTTATACTTACCTCCACTGTGCAGCTCGTTTTGCACACAGTGGCCCCGATCCTGGTCTTCTGGGGTCCCTCGGCAGCTGTTTCAGCTCCTCCCCGCAGGGACTCCACACCTTAATGCGAGTGAGCTCGCATGGTGTGGAGTGATTGCGGGCGCGCTCCCGTGATACAGCGGCGGCCATAGCCGCCGACTGTATCACTCGGCCCCGCCCCCGCGTGCCGCGTCATTGGATGTGATTGACAGCAGCGCCAGCCAATGGCTGCGCTGCTTTCAATCCATCCAGTGTAGCCAATCGTCGGCCTGGCTGAAAAACGAAGAGGATGACGGGGACGAGCATGGGACTTTCGAGGGGCCAGGTAAGAAAAACGGGGGCTCGGGGGGGGGGGCGGTATTGTCGAATGTTTTTTCACCTTAATGCATAGGATGCATTAAGGTGAAAAAACATGTAACTTTACTACTCCTTTAACTAACGAATTCAACATTTCGCTCAGTGTCCTTTATTCTCCAGTTGCTGCTTTGCCCCACAAATAATGTATTGCCCTATTGGCAGGAGTGTTCAGCTGCTCCATGTTCCTCACTCCAGAAGAAGCTGGCAACTGAAGCTCAGAAGGGTGAAAAGAAAAGCAATGGTGGATGTATTTGTTGTCAGACGAAAGATAAAAGTCAAAAAAATTAAAATTTTAAAGGGGTTGTAAAGGTTTGTTTTTTATTTTCTAAATAGGTTCCTTTAAGCTAGTGCATTGTTGGTTCACTTACCTTTTCCTTTGATTTACCTTCTAAATGTTTTTTTTTCTTTGTCTGAATTTCTCACTTCCTGTTTCTCCTCACTAAACTTCACACCATCATCCGAGTGGTGTTTAGTCAGCCAGAACAGCTTACTGAACAGCTTACTGAGGAGGAACAGAAAGTGAGAAATTCAGACAAAGAAAACAAAGAAAAAAAAACATTTAGAAGGGAAATCAAAGGAAAGGGTAAGTGAACCAACAATGCACTAGCTTAAAGGAACCTATTTAGAAAATAAAAAACGAACCTTTACAACCCGTTTAAGATATCTGAAATGTATGCTGGTGTGAAGCTAATATTTACTGATCTGATCAATGTCTGAGATAGCGAGTCAGGATCTCCAATCTGTAATGTTACTAACATACAGATTTCTTACATCTGATTTTCCTGGCTATTTAGAATCTTCACCCAACTGTCTACATATACATTGTTCTCCTTTCTCGAGTACACACATAACGCAGCATGGAGGGGCTCTGTGAAGGTGGCGGTGAAGGTGTGGAGGTGTCTGATTGGCTCAGAGAGATCATATTATATCTGCAGGTTTTGGTACATAGACCTCTATCTCTATACCTCCTATAATCTGCGATAATGTGTGTAATGTCTGTAAGATCAAACCCACATCCAGATGACCCCCATCATGGATCTGCTTGTCTTGTCTCTCGCTGTCCTCAGCTTCTCCCATATCTGATTCCTGTAAGACAGTCAGTGGATCAGTCATGTTACACATCTCCTCAATATGATGGATTTTCCTGGACAGTTCATCCTTCTTGATTTCCAGCTGCTGGATCATATCAGAGATGGACAGTGAAAGCTTCTCTTCCTCCCTGGACATTTCACTCAGGACCTTCCTCTCCAGGTCTTCCAGCTTTCTCCTGAGGCCAGTGAGCAAGGCGCTAAATCTCTCTGCTTCACCGGCGGCTTTTTCTTGTACTTTTTTCCTGCGTTCCTGTAGACTCCGGACTCTTCTCTCAGTCTCCTCTTTCTTGGTGATCAGCTCCTGCAGAACATTTCTCAGTCTCTTCTTCTTCCTCTCAGAGGCCTCATCCAGTATCTCCACCTGATGTCCCCGATGTTCTCCAACCAAGGTACAGGACACACAGACACAGACGGAGTCCTCAATGCAATAATACTTCAAGAGCTCCCTATGGATGGAGCATTTCCAGTTCCCCAGGGAGGTGGTGGGTTCAGTCATGACATGTTCTGGTGCCTTGCTGTGGACTTTCAGGTGTTTATCACACAAAGAAGCTTCGCACATCAGACAGCATTTAACAGCCGCTACAGGAGAGTCCACACAGTAAGTACAGAAGATTCCAGTCTCATCCTGAGCTGGCTGAGTAAAGAGGAAACTCTCCACGATGTTACACAGAGTTATGTTCCTTATCAGTACAGGCCTCTCCACAGACTCTCCTCGGCATTCAGGACAGGAATAAATTCCAGATCCTTCCTGTGTATCCAATACCTGATCAATACAGACCTGGCAGAAGTTGTGTCCACATCTCAGGGTTACAGGATCCGTATAAATGTTCAGACAGACAGAACAGTCCAGCAGCTCCTTTCTCACATCTGCAGACGCCATGACTGAGAGCACAGCAAAGAAATGAAAGTGAAAGTCTAACAGAAACCAGGAAGATGACAGGATGACTAAAGCTTTGTACTATGATATTTAAAAATCACAGACAAATTTAAATGGCAAAAGGTTAAGTCGCATCAGAAGTCGCACTAGTGCAAGGTTCACATTCGTGCGACTTCTGATACTACTTGCGACACAGTTGCACGACAATTGAAATCACATTATGTTCAATGTTGGCAGTTCCAAACAGTGTGACTAAAGACCCTGCAACTTTGAAAAAGGTTCCTGCACTACTTTGGTGCACTCCCAGTACATACCTCCCAACATTTTGAGATGGGAATGAGGGACACCTACCAGCAAACGTATGTAGGCATGGGACACGCCCCGTCACACCCCCTTAAAGGAGAATTAACCCCCAAAAAAAGGTTAATTAAATCCACAAGGGCTTTTTTTACCACTACTATTCCTTTATATTGGCTTTCAAAATGTACAAATGCAGCAATTTAGAAGAAAGGTTTAGCACTGGGAAACACTTTTTGAAAGATAAAAAGTGCATTTTATATACAGCTATATGGATCCGACCAAAATGAGGGACAAATGGGGAGGAAAGAGGGACAGAGGGACAGTGCCTAGAAATCAGGGACAGTTGGGAGCTATGCCAGTACGACTTGGCCCCATAGACTAGCATTACATGAGGTGACTTTGATGGATGAGTTTTTTTTTTAACCCTCATTTCTCCTCCCTGGTCATCCTTGCTGTCTAAAAACTTTCTCCCTAGCACATTCCATTTACACCTGAAACACACATTCCCACTTTTTTTGCATGCTTTACATGTGTAAGCACGCATAGAGTATTCACTTTAATGGGCTCCCCACATGTAACAAACAACCCAAAGTAGCTCAAGAACCTTTTTGATCATGGAGTGACGCGCATTTGTAGCACGGTTTGTCACATGTCTGCTAACCATTATTGGGGTGTCATTAACAATTAGCCTATATTCACATCTGCGCATTTCTGAATGCTCAGCAACCCGCACAGAAAACGTGCACTTTATTGGAGGTTTTGGAAACGCATGGCAAACACATGTCGCATCTGCACATTTCTGAATGCGAGGCAACCTGTACAGAAAACACATGGCAAACGGGCATCGCGTTGCTATTTAGGCTGTGTTTGTATCTGCACATTTTCAAAATGCGTGGCAAAGCGCGTGTTTTCTGTACAGGTTGCCACAACACAAGTGTGACATGCGTTTACCATGCATTTCAGAAACACGTGGCAAAGCGCGTTTTCTGTGCAGGTTGCCATGATTTCAGAAACACGCAGATGCGAATGCGGCCTAAATGGCAACACAAGCACGACCTGTTTGCTGCACATTTGTGAACACGCATGGCGTCATGAACAGAAAACGTGCATTTTTGCCATGCATCACACTTGCATTGCCACTTAGAATGCGCCACGACCCACACAGATAACGCGTGTTTTGCCTCGCATCTCGGAAATGCGCATCACACTTGGGTTGCCATTTAGGCTACATTTGCAACTGCACATTTTCGAACATGCGGGGACCCCGACAGAATACCTACACTTTGCCACGTGTTTTGTAAACCCGAATTGTGCTTACGTTGCCATTCAGGCTGTGTTCTCATTTGCGAATTTTCGAACATGCAGCAACCCGCACAGAAAACAAAAGACAAAAACATCATGCTTGCGTTGCCATTTAGGCTGCGTTCACATCTGTGTGTTTGCGAACGCGCAGCATCCCACACAGAATACGCATGCTTTGCTGCGCATCACGCTTGCTTTTCCATGTGTAGCACCCTGCTCCTATTGACTAGGCGCTATATGTAAATTTAGGTTTACCTGAGCTGTAGTTTAGCTCAGAGAATTATGTTAAATTGCTGGATTCTGTTCCAGTTCAGTCGTGTTGTACATTTTCCACTTGGCCGTGGGTGTTGCTGTCACCCCCGGTCAGTGTTAGAAATACAGCAGGCTGGATGCATTGAGTACCTCTTTATCCAGAGACTCAATTGGAGACTCAATTGGAGGACGCATCCCGGCCCATCTACCTCACAGTATCGCCGGATGGCTGAAAGATACTGGTACTGTGAGATTGTATTCTGACTTTGCAAAAGTCCTTGGTTATACAGTCTGTGGCAGAGGATTGTACAACGACTCAAGTGTATTTAACAAGTCTGTGGCAGAGACTATGACCGAGCACAGCACTTGCTGCTAGGTCAGTGAGAGAGACCTATCCGGTGGTTGCTGGATCCAGTTGTGGAGCGGTTTGTCCTCTGGATCAAAGAAATACCCGTGATCCGCAAAACAAGGTACCTGAATCTCCCCTGACCTTCCATCCCTCTATTTGACGTTTGTTAAAGTGGAGTTCCACCCTATTTTTCAAGTTTGTTCCATCCTCTCTAGTAATGTCCCCTTAATAACAATTGGCATATTATAATTTTTTTTTTTTTTAAAACTCACTGTTTAGTAGTCATCTATTTGTATCTCCTGCCGCGGCCGCATCAGCCTCGTCACGTCATCCACTGATCACTAGGCCTCCTGGGAGATGTTTGTCATCAATCCCAGAAGACATAGCCGTCCCTGGGCTGTAGAATCGTGTTATTTTAAAAAAACGGAAATTACGCAAAACCGGAAATGACGCCGGCGCTATTTTAAATTAGGGCAACCAGGCTATTGTTGCCAGTATTCACCTAGCGGCGAGATCGTCGGCGGAGGACAGCAATGTGCTGTGCTGGGGACATGTAATGTTTGCAATGTGCTGTGCTGGGGGACATGTAATGTTTGCAATGTGCTGTGCTGGTGGACATGTAATGTTTGCAATGTGCTGTGCTGGTGGACATGTAATGTTTGCAATGTGCTGTGCTGGTGGACATGTAATGTTTGCAATGTGCTGTGCTGGGGGACATGTAATGTTTGCAATGTGCTGTGCTGGGGGACATGTAATGTTTGCAATGTGCTGTGCTGGGGACATGTAATGGTTGCAATGTGCTGTGCTGGTGGACATGTAATGGTGGCAATGTGCTGTGCTTGTGGACATGTAATGGTGGCAATGTGCTGTGCTGGTGGACATGTAATGGTGGCAATGCGCTGGAGATGGGCTGGGATGCGATGTGATGCAATTTACGGGGGACGATGCGATTTGGCGGGGGGCAATGCAATGTGCTGGGGCGATGTAATGCAATTTGGTGGGGCGGCAATGCGATGTGCTGGAACGATGCGATTTGGTGGGGGGCTATGCGATGTGCTGGTGCGATGCAATGCAATTTGGCGGGGCGGCAATGCGATGTGCTGGTGCGATGCAATTTCGTGGGTGGGCAATGCGATTTGTTGGCGGGGTGATGCGATGTGCTGATGTGATGCAATTTGGCGGGGGCGATGCGATGTGCTGGGGCAATGCGATTTGGTGGCGGGGCGATGTGCTGGTGTGATGCAATTTGGCAGGGGGGCAATGCAATGTGCTGGGGCAATGCGATTTGGTGGCATGGTGATGCAATGTGCTGTGAGTGATGCAATTCGATGTGCTGGGGTGATGCAGTGTGCTGTGGGCCATGCGATTCAATGTGCTTGGGTGATGCGATTCGATGTGCTGGGGGTGATGCAATGTGCTGTGATGCGATTTGACGTGCTGGGGGTGATGCAATGTGCTGTGAGTGATGCGATTCAACGTGCTGGAGGTGATGCAATGTGCTGTGAGTGATGCGATTTAACGTGCTGGTGGTGATGCAATGTGCTGTGGGCCATGCGATTCGATGTGCTGGGGTGATGCGTTTCGATGTGCTTGGGGTGATGCAATGTGCTGTGGGCCATGTGATTCAATGTGCTGGGATAATGTGATGTGATGTGCTGGGGGTGATGCAATGTGCTGTGAGTGATGCGATTCAACATGCTGGGGGTGATGCAATGTGCTGAGTGATGCGATTCGATGTGCCCGGTGGTGATGCAATTAGATGTGCCCGGTGGTGATGCAATGTGCTGTGGGCCATGCGATTCGATGTGCTGGGGTGATGCAATGTGCTGTGAGTGATGCGATTCGATGTGCTGGGGGTGATGCAATGTGCCGTGATTGATGCGATTCGTAGGCCCAGCTCTCCTATTGAGGGCCTATGCTTCAGAGAAGGATCCCAGGATGCCCGGTTGAAGGGGACCCATCTTTAGGGAAAGGAGTTTCAGGGGAAGATCAGTCCCGGCGGAGATAGCGACGGTACTGCTATCTCGGGGAGAGGCCTGCCTAAAGGGGGATCCATTATCTCTGACATCCGTGTTCCACTCCGGTTGCTAGGACCGCTCTCAAAAGGGACTATCCGGGTGAGCAATATGCACTCAGGCTTGAGTGTCGACAAGTGTTCTCAGAGTGTTGCGTGCCTGAACCTTCCCCTACTCTGTCGTTTCTACTCTCTCTCTTTCAAGTTTTACCATAAGAAAATAATAAAACCTTGCTGCTTAGGTTTTACACCTGTGTGGACATTGGCTTTATTACAAAGGGACTTCCCCCTAAACAACGGAGACCAGGGATCCACTCTGGAGAGGTAACTCACCGCAAGGCCCAAAATCTAATATCGCTCGCCTCTCCATACATGGAGTTGGATACCGGGCAAGTAGCAGGTGTGCCGTGACTGAAGAGTGGCAGAAAAGCAGAAACAGGGTGGCGAGTGCTACATACAGTTTATCCTCACAGCTTTCACCTCTGCACAATCTGCAAACCCCCTTCCCTGCTATAACTTCTGCACATATCTCTCACTTTTTTCACAGATCCCTCCTTCCAGCTCTCTCACCTGTTTACAGATTGTCCTCCTCCCCCACACCTCTCTGTCACCTTGTGCAGAATGCAGCCATCACGGCTCCTGTTAGTTGTGCCCAGGCTTTTTTTTTTCCAACACAGTGATGTTCCTGCAGCTCTGCCTATTAGCAATGTAGCACGGAGCAGAGGAGGAGTTTCTCAGCACGGAGCTCCTCTCTGTGTTACACAGTTGTAATAGGTTGCAGGTGGAGATGAGAAAGAAGCTGCCTCCCCAAGTCCCATATTATCAAACAATGTGGGCGATTGCAGCATCGAGACCCGGGACATTTATCTGTAAATATGCAGCATCATGTGCCCTGGATGCAGTGCCGACACTACTACACAGAAGCTGGTGGAGAAAGTGATTCCTTTACTTTTCTGTGTTATGTGACGAGGGAGAGGACAGGGCTGCCAGAGGTGGCGGAACTCCGTTCTGGCAGAAAAAAAGTCCTGAGTTTAACCCAGTCTGGCATGCCTTATAGAAGAGGGTCAGCTTAAAAAGGTTTTTAAAAAAACGGCCATTTTTTGGGGAGCAGTGATTTTAATAATGCTTAAAGTGAAACAATAAAAGTGAAATATTCCGTTAAATTTCGTACCGAGGGGGGGGTGTATAGTATGCCTGTAAAGCAGCGCTTGTTTCCCGTGCTTAGAACTGTCCCTGCACAAAGTGTCATAAAGTGTCATTTCTGAAGGGAAAAAAAGTAATTTAAAAGTACTCGCGGCTATAATGAATTGTCGGCTCCCGGCAATACAGAGAAAAGTAATTGATAAAAAACATATGTAAAAAAAAAAATGCGTGGGGGTCCCCCCAAATTCCATTACCAGGCCCTTCAGGTCTGGTATGGATATTAAGGGGAACCCTGAGTCAAATAAAAAAAAATGGCGTGGAGTTCCCCCCCAAAAATCCATACCAGACCCTTTATCCGAGCACGCAACCTGGCAGGCCGCAGGAAAAGGGGGGGGGACGAGAGGGCCCCCCTCTCCTGAACCGTACCAGGTCACATGCCCTCAACATGGGGAGGATGGTCTGTGACAAGGGCCTCATCCCCACAACCCTTGCCTGGTGGTTGTGGGGGTCTGTGGGCGGGGGACTTTTCGGAATCTGGAAGACCTTTAACAAAGGGGACCCCCAGATCCCGCCCCCCCCATGTGAATTGGTAAGGGGTACATTGTACCTCTACCATTTCACAAAGAAAGTGTAAAAATTAAAAAAAAAACACACAGACACAGTTGGGAAAAGTCCTTTATTAAAAATAAAAAAAATATATATAAAAAAGAGAAGAGCATTGAAATTGAAACCTCTGTTGAACCATCTTATTAGTAATCATATCAAATATCGTTGGTCATTCCCCTTCAGACTATCGTTCACATACAAGGGCAAATCCCATTCTTTTGACACCTTCCAATCTGGCGAGAAGATACTTCAAGAATTAGACCTGATTTAAAATGATTTGCAGAAAGCCTATGTAGCAGCCTCCTCTCTCTCTCTCTCTCTCTCTTCTTCTGGCTCTGGTCTAGGGGTATCTCTGAGGAGAGAGTGCGAGGTCACCACGCCAAATTTCCCTGCAGATGTATGTGCAGTGAGAGACAATCCACTTTTACCTTTGCGTCGGTGTTCTGCATCTGGAGCCTCCTCCTGGTGGTTTGTTGAACAATGTCTGCCAGAAAATGAGCCCCCACACCAAATAAAGTCCAACACTCCTTTATTCTTCCGATAACAGAGTAATGCACAGACAGTTGGACTCCCTCAACGAGTAGAACAGACAAAGGGGTGTGGATTTGAGTAGGCCCAGACACAATGAACTCTCCACTTTCCTTCCTGAAAGTGGGTTGCGGTCTCCAATCGAGGGGGAATATCCTTCCAGGCGGTCTCCGGTGGAGGCTCACCCGTCACTGGTGATATGCTGCACCAGGTCTTCAAGCAAGTACCCCCTCCCGGTCCATTATGCCTCTGGATTCGGGTACCCACTCCCAGGGTCCCCTAGGATCTCCCTACCTTGCGGAACTCAGTGGTGGGCACTGAGCTCCAGACCTCCATCCGAGTACCTCACCCCAGGCCAAAGGTGCCTGGGATGGAACACGACCTCCGAACGTCCTCCAGGCCTGGGCTGCCTAGAGGACTGACACGAACCACCGCCCTCAGGCTGAAGGTGCCTGGGACTCGACCCCATGACAAAGATGGCCGCCCCCTTTATACCCTCTCCCAGCAGGCACGGCGGGTTCCCCGCCCCACCATACCACTGCCGAGGGAGGACAAAAAGGGGTACGGCACTCAGCAATGGTTCAACCCCAGCCCAAGGCGACAGCGCCACCCGCTGAGCTGCAGGGAACTGCACATTACTGGTGTCTCTGCCAGTTTAAATACACAAGGAAAGTGCATGCCCGCTACACCTACAATTTAAATGAACCTGTAGGTCATCCACTATCCCCTTTATGGTCTCAACAGGGAAGATCTAAAGCTAAAAAGACATATCCAGACACTTGATTGCATCTATTGCATTTCGTATTTATCCCTTCGGTCCCCAGGGCCGATATATACTTGTTTTGGTTTAAGAATTAATATTTAACCTATACTTGCTAATTTTATTGCGATTGCCTAATTGTTCCCTTTATTCTACATTTTAGTATATTAAGTTATTGTTAATATTTTCTCTTTCATTGTTGATAAATGTTTTATTAGTGAATAGTCCAAATGATCTATTTTCTAGAAAACAATGTAGGCCTGTTAAAAGGCCCCTTTTTACCCTTTTCATTAGATAATAGTGATGGACCGGGATACATACATATGCCACTTGAGCGAATTTACCTCTACTATGGGAGTAGCGGTAATTTCACAATGGGAATCGAGGGTTTGGTACCCTAAACGGTACACTGTAATGCGGTGTGCTGAATTTTTATTTTATTTTGTTTTTTATCTTTTGTCTTCATTATTTGTAAGTTTACCTTATGGAATAATAATTATAACTCTGATTTCTTTCTTTATTTACGTATCTTGATTTCTTTTTCCTTCTTCCAAACTTCTCCTCTTGTGAGTGTAATTCAACATCATAATCTGAATTTTCATGAAAATTCTCAATGCTAGAACTCAACAACTTTTAAAACGCGAGTACAGCCTTCTGAACCATCATGTCCATTAGATCCCATATTAACTACACTATCCTCACACATAATGTACAAGGCCTAAATTCCCCTACCAAAAGAACTAAAGCTTTCCAACAGTACCACAGAATGGGGATAGACATTTTGCTACTTTAAGAGACTAATTTCTCCCAAATGTCTGCTCCAAATTTTTTAAATTCTAAATACACTTCGATTTATTTATCTAACAGACCAGATAAAAAACGGGGGGTGGCCATATGTTTCGCTAACAGAGTTCCCTTTACACCTACTAATATAATAAGAGATGAAGAGGGCCGATATATTATGGTGATAGGTAAAATTAATGATAGCGAAGTCACTTTCCTGTCTTATTACACCTCCAATGTGGGCCAAATCTCCTTCTTTCATACAATGTTGAAAGTAGTTATGCCACATATAGTGGGTCATGTGATTTTTGGTGGTGACAGTAACTTCTCCCTAGATCGGATTTTGGACAAATCTAACTTTAAAATAATAGTTCTAAAGCATACCCCTAAACAAAGTAATAAACTAGCACATTTGCTACATAGTTATGACCTAATAGATATCTGGAGAGATGTTCATCCCACTACCAAAGATTTTACATTTTTCTCCCATGTACACAAAACATACTCACGTATTGATCATATATTTACATTATCTCCCTTACTTCCATACATTGCATCATCAAAAATCATTCCAATGGCATGGTCAGATCACTCCTCGGTTCAAATTGTGTTAACGGGTCTATGGTCTAAGTCATGCCCCTCGTCATGGAGATTAAATGAATCCTTACTGAATGATCCTATCATTGAAAAAGGAATTGAGTTGGCCATACAGGAATTTTTCCATAATAATTCCTCTTCAGTTTCCTCTCCAGCGGTGATTTGGGCAGCTCATAAGACTATCCGTGGTAAACTACTCCAACTGGCCTCTAGAGCTAAACGTGAGTGAATACTAATGATTAATAAACAAGAAGAAGAACTGCTTCGCCTTACTCGAGAACAAAAAAATTATCCAGGATTAGATTTTAAAACCAAAATTGATGCATCTAGGATAGCTCTGAATTTAAGTTTAACAACTAAAGCAGAGAAGTATGTCAGACGGACTAGACATAGATATTATACAATGGGAGACAAACCAAATAAATTATTGGCAAGAAAATGAACTCCTAGACCATACAATCGTGCGCTTCCAAAACTAAGATTACAAAACGGTCATACCACTCAAAACCCCGAACTAGTATTACAGGAATTTTTCTCCTTTTATTCTAAACTATACAAAACACTTAAACGTTTTGACAAAACTAAAGCGGAAATATTTTTACGGGACATAAACCTCCCTAAATTAACTAATGAACATTCAGAACTAATGGAAGAGGACTTTTCGATGAATGAGGTTATAACAGCTATTAAATCCTTAGATCCTTCCAAATCCCCTGGCCCAGATGGCTTTTCTGGTCACTACTACTGAAAATACATTGATATTCTGGTCCCACATCTTTCCTCTTTTTATAATAAATGAATAAAGGGTTCCCCTATTCCAATACATGAGAATAATGCCTTTATTCATGCAATTCCTAAACCTAATAAAGGCCATAGTGATTGTGTGAACTATCATCCAATATCATTAATTAATGTAGACCTTAAAATACTAACAAAAATGATAGCCACCCGTATGAACCCATTCATATCAAAATACATCCACCCAGATCAAGCGGTATTTGTTCCCAATAGACAGGCTCCAGACCAGACGCATCATAGATATTATATCTGCTTTAAATTCAGGCTGGGACGGGGGTGGTCAACGGGGAGCATTACTGGTATCCTTAGACTTACACAAAGCCTCTGATTCCCTATCCTGGGATTATTTGTTCTTTATATTAAAACGATGCGGTTTTGGCTTAAATTTTCTGACGACACTTAGAATGATATATACTGACCCAACAGCATATATAATAGTGAAAGGTTATCAATCTCAAAACATAATTATTGGTAGAGGAACCAGACAAGGTTGTCCTCTCTCTCCCTTATTATTTATATTGGCATTAGAACCATTGGCCATCAAAATTGGAGAACATCCAGACATACTAGGAATTAAATGCGGTGGTAGCGAACACAAATGTGCATTATTCGCTGATGACATCTTATTACTCCTTTCATCCCCAGTCACGTCATTACCTAATTTGAATATAGTTTTACAAAATTTTACAACTTTTTCTGGACTAAAGGTGAATCATTCAAAATCACAAGCTCTCAATATTTCCTTACATCCTAATATATTGCAAGCTTTACATACTTCTTTCCCCTATAATTGGCAAGATGAAGCTTTACCTTACCTGGGTATCTTTCTAACTCCCACTATTACTACACTCTATAAACAAAATTATCCTCCCCTTTATAGAAAATTATTGGAAAATATTCAAAGATGGTCTAGTAACCACATGTCATGGTTCGGTAGACTGTACTCCATCAAAATGACAATTCTACCTAAAGTGTTATATTTAGATATGACAAAATTGGGCAAACTTGGTCAAATTTTGGAGCACCACATCCCGTTTAAGTAAATATGGGAAAAGAAGGACTGTGGGTACACTAAGGTACCCTGGGACTTTTTCGGTGCTTAATAAAGACACAGAGATAGAGTCATAAAAAATGAAATTTTTATTGCAATGCGAGTACAAAAATATATAAAATAACCATCCTTGCAGATGTGTGGCTCAATGGCCAAAAAGTGTGATTCACTGCTAGGTCGCCACTCTACTAATTTCGCTACACAGAGCATCCTCAGGAGTGTTTAAGACTGTAGCAGATTACACTGAAAGCACAGAATACACAAAATTAGCATAGGGATTGGTTAAGTAATACATGCGTTAGCAATAGATTTCATTGAAGATATTGTGGGGGAATGCATTTCTAAGCATAGCCCCATTAGAATAACAATTTTTTTTTTTTTAAAAGGAAAGTGTTGACATCCATAGTGTATCATGGCCCATAGTGAACATCAAGCGCATACGAAAATTATACATGCACTCACCAATTTGCAGATTGATAAATCATCAAGGGAACAGAAATGGAAGATTTATCCCTTTAAAAACCTCTAATTCAGAAGCAACGGCATTTCCACAGTCATTCAGCATTCAGCCACATCCAGTGACCCATCAGTAGTGTTGCAACCATAGGGGTAAAGAGCAAAATGAAGCCAAGCCTGTAAAGATAGTGATAATTGTAGTACAGGGGACAGGGGGCTACAGTCAATGAGTCAGTTTGAGAAAGACCAACAAATGAAGAGAGAGGGAAGGATGGTAAATCCTACCTGAATGCATAAGTAGCTGGGATCACAAACAATATGCCAATGTTGTGGTAGTTGTATTTAGTATTGGTGATATAGACCAAAAGGAAATGTCACTTCTGATAATTCAATAAAGAATGGTGAACTGGCCTGCGTGAGAGTGGTTAATACCACCCTCAGCAGGTGAAGAAAGTTGCAGACTCACTGTCAGCTGAAAGGATCCCTCCCCACACTAGGGGAACTGGACGTATCCTCCCCAGATGGGTCATCCGTTCAACCACTAACATTGAGGTAGTTGTTTCATGGATAATCTCCACCCGCTCTGATTCTCTGTTTTCACAGTGGCTGTGGCGCTTACCATGCTCCCCCCTCTTCCCCTTTTTTTTCTCTTTCAGCTGACAGTGAGTTTTTGTTTTTGTCCCATCCGACACACCATAGCTCTGCTACTCTGCAGAGTCAAGCAGTCGATACGTCACATCACCGCGACACACATGAGAGCGGTGATGTGTACATCACGCTGCGTTCCATCTTCTTCTTCCACGCCGCGCTGTGATGATAATACTGCGCAGGCGCGGGCGTCTCCTACGTACCTTGCTGCCGTACATAAACTCCAGCTCACTCTCCATTTTGGTGCATTAACGGCGCCACTGTAGGAGATCCTCCATACTGAGCTCAGGTAATGGTATCACCATCCATTTTCTATACCCTTTTCCCACTAGTGTCTGTGCTATATTTTTACTTGGACACAATTGTGATTCCATACAGGCACACTCCATACCTAGGAGGATCTATTTGTCTTTTCCCCTGGATGTATGTGAAATATAACAGCCGGCTCTCTATACCACCATAACCTGTATGGTTCCTTCTAACCATTGGGTAAGTGCTATAGATATATATGTATATATTACTTGAACATACACAGATACCTGTGCTGGATATATGGGGGACACGAGACACATATATATACTCACATTATACTATTTTTCAGTATTCCATAGATCCAATCCGATATATTTTTTCAGTGTCTTTATCGGCTGACAGAGACATATGTGAGTGTGGGAGTCAGTTACAGGTACTTTGACCCTACAATATGGGTATTATCCATAGATTTTGTCTTATTCCAATTGTTGCAACTAGGGATGAGCTCGGTGTTCGAGTCGAACATACGTTCGACTCGAACATCGGCTGTTCGATCGTTCGCCGAACAACGAACGATTTGGGCCGTTCGCGCCTAATTCGCGGCCCACAATGCACTACGCCATCGCAGTGTCATCCAGGCGCTGTGATTGGCCAAGCATGCACTGTGACCCCGCATGCTTGGCCAATCACAGCGCCGGCAGCGAGGAGAGCAATGATTGGCCACAGGCAGGATGCCTGTGGCCAATTATTGCTGAGGGTGTTTAGTACACGCCCCACACTATAAAAGGCCGCCAGCACAGCGGCCTAGTGTAGTGTGTTCCGGAGCAGGGAAAGAGAAGCATAGGCAGGGACAGTGACATTTTTTTTTCTTGCTTAACCTGGATTCCTTTAGTTTAGGGAAAGAAAACTATAGGTAGGGAGAGTGTCGGTGTGTTTTACTGTGCTAATCCTTGTTTGTAGGGACAGGGAAGGACAGTGAGGGAAATTCTCATTGTGCTATACTGTGCTAAAGCATTCATCATCAACCATCTTTAAAAAAACATTTTTTATAGGGACAGAAAACTATAGGTAGGGAGAGTGTCAGTGTGTTTTACTGTGCTAATCCTTGTTTGTAGGGACAGGGAAGGACAGTGAGGGAAATTCTCATTGTGCTATACTGTGCTAAAGCATTCATCATCAACCATCTTTAAAAAAACATTTTTTATAGGGACAGAAAACTATAGGTAGGGAGAGTGTCAGTGTGTTTTACTGTGCTAATCCTTGTTTGTAGGGACAGGGAAGGACAGTGAGGGAAATTCTCATTGTGCTATACTGTGCTAAAGCATTCATCATCAACCATCTTTAAAAAAACATTTTTTATAGGGACAGAAAACTATAGGTAGGGAGAGTGTCAGTGTGTTTTACTGTGCTAATCCTTGTTTGTAGGGACAGGGAAGGACAGTGAGGGAAATTCTCATTGTGCTATACTGTGCTAAAGCATTCATCATCAACCATCTTTGAAATCCTTGTTTTTTGGACAGTCAGGGAAATTGTCATTGTGCTATTCTGTGCGAAAGCAATCATCCTCAACCATATTTAGAAATCCTTAAGTAAAGGGACAGAGAAGGACACCTGAAGGTAGCCCTTATTGCTTTTTTCCCATCTCCCTGCAGGCCATCCATTAGAATGTCTGGAAGGCAAACAAGGAGAGGCAGACAGTCAGGAGGCAATAAAAGAGGGCAAGCAGGCTCTGTGTCTGGGGGCAACAGTGCTGGTCGTGGACGCGGTGCATTGTCATCAGCACATGGCCATGGGACACGCTTGTCCTTCTTTTCGGCAGCTGGACATGTTGAGCCACATCATGCCGAAGACTTGGTAGAGTGGATGACCAAGCCCTCCTCCTCCTCCTCATCCTCTCTCACCCAGGCTCAGGGTACTGGCAAAGCAGCTGCCAAAGTGTCCTCTTCCCTGGTATCAATGTCAGACTCATCATCGGTCACTCCTTCCCTAGACCCACCATGTCCTCCTCCTGAGGAGTCCCCCGAACTGTTTGAGCACAGTGTTGGGTACATGCTCCAGGAGGATGCCCAGCGTTTCGAAGGGTCTGATGATGAAACCCAGCTAGAGGAAGGCAGTAGCGTGAGAGCAGACAGAGGGGATGCTCAAGAAGGACACCAATCTGGCAGTCATGTTCCAGCAGCTGCAGCATACTGCCAGATTGGCTCCAGTGATGAGGAGGGAGGGGATGATGAGGTCACTGACTCCACGTGGGTGCCTAATAGGAGAGAGGAGGAGGAGGCACATCTCCAACGAGGCAGGATGCCCTTTGGTGGCCAGCGTAAGGGCAGTACACCGACGGAATCACACCGCAGAGCTCCGCCTGTGCAGGGCGCTGCCTCTGCCCGTCATTCAAAAAGTTCTTTGGTGTGGGCCTTTTTTGAGGCTAGTGCATCAGATCGCACAGCTGCTGTTTGCAACATATGTCTCAAGCGTATATCGCGTGGCCAAAACATCAGCCGCTTGGGTACCACATGCCTGACCAGACATATGTTGACCTGCCATGCAGCTCGTTGGCAAGCCTACCTCAAAGACCCACACCAAAGAACAAAGCGGACCTCTCCTTGCACCGCATCAGCTGGGATCTCCAACCCCACTATAACTTCAGTCCTCTCTGAAACATGCACTGAGAGGAATGAAGGTGTAGAATTAGGTGTGTCACAGCCAAGTACTTGCGGCCACTTTGCTAGCAGTACACCGACGTCCGATTCTAGCAGGCAAATTTCCCTGCCCCAGCTGCTGGACCGTCGAAAGAAGTTCACTCCCAGCCATCCACATGCCCAGCGGTTGAATGCTAGCTTGGCTAAATTGCTAGCGCTTCAACTGCTGCCTTTTCAGTTGGTAGACTCGGCCCCCTTCCGTGAGTTTGTGCAATGTGCGGTTCCTCAGTGGCAGGTTCCCAAACGCCACTTTTTCTCACGGAAGGCTATTCCGGCTCTCTACCGGCATGTGGAAGGCAATGTCTTGGCCTCGCTGGACAGGGCGGTCAGCGGTAAGGTGCATATTACCGCTGACTCATGGTCCAGCAGGCATGGACAGGGACGTTACCTTTCTTTCACGGCCCATTGGGTCACTCTTTTGGCAGCTGGGAAGGATGCAGGACAAGGTGCAGTAGTGTTGGAGGTTGTTCCACCGCCACGCCTCCAAAATGCTACTACTGGTTGTGACACACCTCTCTCCTCCACCCCCTCCTCTTCTTCTTCCTCCATGGCCTCTTCCTGTGCTTTGTCCTCTGAACCAGTGGTGCTCCGTAGCCGTTCAAGGGGCTACACAAGTACGCAGGCAAAAAGATGCCATGCCGTGCTTGCGCTGGTGTGTTTGGGGGACAGAAGCCACACTGGGGCAGAGGTCCTGTCTGCTCTGCAGGGCCAGGCCGAGAGATGGTTGACGCCACGCCAGCTTAAGCCAGGAATGGTGGTTTGCGACAATGGCACCAACCTCCTCTCCGCCCTCCGACAGGGACAACTGACCCATGTGCCCTGTGTGGCTCACGTCCTTAACCTGGTGGTGCAGCGGTTCTTGGGCAGGTACCCGGGCTTACAGGATGTCCTGAGGCAGGCCAGGAAAGTCTGTGTGCATTTCCGCAGATCTTATAATGCCAGTGCTCGCCTGGCTGAGCTGCAAAAGGAGTTGAACCTGCCCAAGAACCGCCTTATATGTGACATGCCCACCAGGTGGAACTCAACGTTGGCCATGCTGCAGCGGCTGCACACGCAGCAGAGGGCCATCAATGAGTACCTGTGCGACTACGGCACCAGGACAGGGTCAGGGGAGCTTGGTTTTTTTTCTCCACGCCAGTGGGGCATGATCAGGGATGCATGCACTGTCCTGGCACCATTTGAGGAGGCCACGAGGATGGTGAGCAGTGACAGTGCATGCATCAGTGACACTGTACCTCTTGTCCACCTGTTGGAGCACACGCTGCGTGGAATAATGGACAGGGCACTTGAGGCAGAACAGAGGCAGGAAGAGGAGGACTTCCTTGCCTCTCAAGGCCCCCTTTACCCAGACAGTGTTCCTTCTGTCCCACCCATCGCACAGGAAGAGGAGAAGGAGGAGGAGGAGGAGGAGGATTGTGTCAGCATGGAGGTGGAGGCTGGCACTCAGCATCATCAGCAGCAGTCTTTTAGGGATGATTTACAGTCCCAAGAAACCAGTGGACTTGTACGTGGCTGGGAGGAGGTGGCTGCGGATCATGTCGTCCTTAGTGACCCAGAGGACTCCGGACCGAATGCCTCAGCTAACCTACGCTGCATGGCCTCCCTGATCCTGCAAAGTCTGCGGAAGGATCCTCGTATTCTTCGGATCAAGGAGAGGGACCATTACTGGCTGGCCACTCTCCTTGATCCACGGTACAAGGGTAAGGTTGCGGACCTTATGTTACCGTCGCAGAGGGAGCAGAGGATGAGACAACTCCGGGAGGCCTTGCAGAAAGGTCTGTGCAACGCGTTCCCAGAGACTAGGAGGTTACAAACTCCTGGTCCTGGACAACGAGTTGCTGAGGCTTCGGCCAGTCAAAGAAGGAGCGGTGGGGAAGGTGGCCGTCTGACCGATGCGTTCAGACAATTCTTTAGTCCGCATCCCCAAAGTATGATCGGTTCCAGCAACCATCGCCAGCGTCTGATAAACATAGTGCAGGAATATCTAGGGGCAAGGTCAGACTTGGACACCTTCCCCACCGAAAATCCTCTGGCTTACTGGGTCTTGAGGATGGATCACTGGCCAGAGCTTGCACAGTATGCAATTGAGCTACTGGCCTGTCCTGCATCCAGCGTTCTTTCGGAACGCACATTCAGTGCTGCTGGAGGATTTGTCACGGATCACAGGGTGCGCCTCTCCACCGACTCGGTTGATCGACTGACTTTCATCAAGATGAACCAGTCTTGGATCACCACCAGCTACCACACACCTGATGCTGATATAACAGACTAATTGATTTTAACATGTCACATCCCTTCAAGACTGATGCTGATGCTGAGTGCCTGTGCTGTTATGTTGACTGGCTATCCTCCTCCTCCGAGTCCTCAATGATACGATTGATGATGATAGCTTGGAAGATCATTTTTGTTTATGGGTGCCGCCACCAGTGGCTAAGGCCCAATTTTTCAGCCCCTGTTTAACAGGGGCGTGTAATTACAATTTTTGAAGCAATACTTTGCAACAGGGCTCATTGCTGTGCTCCAAGTACAGTATCTGTGAGGGGTTGGAGTGTTGTGCCACCAGTGCCTAAGGCCCAATTTTCAGCCCCTGTTTAACAGGGGCGTGTCATTACAATTTTTGAAGCAATACTTTGCAACAGGGCTCATTGCTGTGCTCCAAGTACAGTATCTGTGAGGGGTTGGAGTGTTCTGCCACCAGTGCCTAAGGCCCAATTTTTCAGCCCCTGTTCAACAGGGGCATGTAATTACAATTCTTGATCTAATAATTCACAGCAGGGCCCATTGCTGCACCCACCAAGAGTAACTCTGAGGGCTTACAGTGTTGTGGCAACGCCGCCACCACCACCACCACCACGAAAGGCCTAATTTTTCAGCCCCTGTTCAAAAGGGGCATGTAATTACAATTCTTGATCTAATAATTCACAGCAGGGCCCATTCCTGCACCCACCAAGAGTAACTCTGAGGGCTTACAGTGTTGTGGCAACACCACCACCACGAAAGGCCCAATTTTTCAGCCCCTGTTCAACAGGGGCATGCAATTACAATTCTTGATCTAATAATTCACAGCAGGGCCCATTGCTGCACCCACCAAGAGTAACTGTCAGGGCTTACAGTGTTGTGGCACCAGCACCACCATCAAAGGCCCAATTTTTACTACCACTGTTCAACAATTATATGTAATTACAATTCCTGATATAATAGTTGACAGCAGGGCATTCCAGCACCAACCAAGAGTAACTGTGAGTGCTTACAGTGTTGTGCCAACACCAACAACTAAGGGGCCTATTTCTGCAGAGTATATACGGCAGGTCCCTACTTTCAAACATCCAACTTACAAACGACTCCTACTTGCAAACGCAAGAAGACAACAGGAAGTGAGAGGAAATCTACCCCTAGGAAGGAAAATTCTCTCCTGTAAGAATTAATATGGGAGAAAGGTGTCTCCTCTGTACTGATGCTTTATCACCAATCCTTGTTTCAAGAAAAACACCACATTTCAAAAACAGTTGTCATTGGGACAGAAAGTGAGGTGAAATGTTCTGAACAGGGGCACAGACCGCAAAACAAATGTTACAGGGGTGATAACCCTTACCTATGTTTTCCAAAAAGTTTAAAAATAGATTTTTGGGCTGGAGCTACACTTAAACAATGTACCTGTTCAAAATTACAAACAGATTCTACATAAGAACAAACCTACAGTCCCTGTCTTGTATGCACCGCCTGTATACGGCTGTTCAGAGTATATAGGGCCTTTTTTATTTTATGTGCGGGGTTCCCCTTAATATCCATACAAGACCCAAAGGGGCTGGTAATGGGCTGGGGTGGGGGGGGGGGTCATGGGGTAGCTATGCCATTTTTCTTAAAGATTTTCATCCATATTACCGGGACCAGACATTACATTAAAGCCGCAAGCAGTTTTAAATGGCTTTTTTTTCCTTTAGAAGTGTCATTTTGTGCAGGGACAGTTCTAAACACGGGAAACACGTGGCACTTCACAGGCATACTTTAGACACCCCCCAGGTACGATATTTAAAGGAATATTTGACTTTTTTTTTTTCACTTTATGCATCATTAAAATGACTGCTCCCGAAAAACGACCGTTTTTAAAACTTCTTTTTGCATTGATACATGTCCCCTGGTGCAGAACCCGGGTTCCCAAACCCTTTTTAGGACAATAACATGCATAATAGTCGTTATAATTAGCACTTTAGAATTCGAACGTTCGCATCCATTGTATTTAATAGGGTTCTAATGTTCGTACGAACTTTCGGTCCGTTCGCGGGTTCTGGTGCGAACCGAACCCGGGGGTGTTCGGCTCATCACTAGTTGCAACCTGTTAAGTGATGATTTTTTTGTTCTGATTATTTACAGACTGATTAGGTGCATTTATGCACCATCGCCCCATTCTATGGGTCCTTCTTTCTGATATCTCAACAGAAATCCCTCTTTGGTTCTATCCTTACCATTAATTGTCTTCTACACATTTTGGTAGGTGATATATATATTTTCCTTATACCTTACATATTCCCATTATAAGTAGCATTTGGTCTGTAGTCCTGTTTCCAATCTTACTCCCACTTCTTACATACAGTGGTCTTTCGGGTGTGGACTTGGTGATCCTCGTTGAAATTTCTGCTGTGCGCTGACTGATCTATACATTTTTTATGTACCATTTTTAGCCATTGCTGAATCATAGCTTGATCCCATGGATATATGTCTGATGTAAGATAGTTTTATTCATATTTTTCTTATATTTTTTTATGTTTTTGTTCTTTCTTTCACCCCCTTTTTTTCTTTTCCCTCCCCCCCTCCCCCCTTTCTTTTTCTCTATCTCTTCTTCCATTACTTTTGTTTGATTTCATGATGATTTTTTGCTCTCTGTCTTTTTACTGCAACACGCAGAATGCATTTTATCTAATTTGTATGTATTAATATGATATATATGACTTACCAGATGGTATTGCTCTGTACACTTGAAATAAACCCCTGAAGAAGGGCTTCACGCCAGAAACGTTGGGTCAGGTGCCACGAGCTACGCCTACAGGCATTCGCACAAAACATATCCATCAATTGGTTTTGTAACATATGTATCAACAAGTTTTATGATTACGTGTTTATTTAATAAATATTTTTAGTACTTCATATTATTTTGTTTGTCAGTCACTTTTAAAGTCCCATATCTCCCAGGGGGATTTTTCTTTCTTCCAATTAGGGATGTGGTGACTGTCAAACTCTCTGTGATTGGCGGGATATTCTTTCTTGATTTTAATTGGTGGACTAATAAGGGTCTATTAAGAATAGCGGACCTTTCTGACCATAAGGGGGCTATATCTAAATCAGTACAAATAAATCAGTTCAATCTCCTGGATTCAGAATTCTACCACTATACACAAATTTCGCAATTAAATCTCATCTCCACACTGTCTACATTCACTCCTATGGAGATTCTCTGCAGGACTTTTGATAATCACACAGGTCACATATCACGGATATACGAACTCCTGTCATCTTCATCTAAAAAATAGCTTTACATGCAAAAATGGGAACAAGATATTGGTACTTCCTTGGAAAATATGGAATGGAGTAAAATGATCCAGAATGCGTCTAAATCTCTACTTAACACATCCTTGATAGAGGCAAATTACAAGATTTTGCTGAGATGGTACTTAGTGCCGGTGAGATTAGCTTCTTTTGTCCCAGGGGCATCCTAAAATGTTTTAGGGGATGTGATATAGAACGCACTATGTACCATATTTGGTGGACTTGTCAGAAAGTAAAGCGATTCTGGATTCGTACCTATAATTTTATATTATTCCCTAACCCAAGTGAACCTTATTAAATCGCCTCTACATGCATTACTGAGACGCCCAATAAAAGGGATTTCAAAACAAATAGAAAAGTGAATTAATTTTATATTTGTTGCAGCTAGAATATCCAAAACCAAACTATCTTGGATTATGATGAATGAAAGATTAACGGCTATTAGAGATGATATAAAATTGCTTGGGATCCATGGATCAAATACCTTACAACTATCTAACAAAATAAACTTTACATAATTATTCCTCTTCTATGACTAAAATACACTCAAGCCCTGTACACACGATCGGATTTCCTATGGAATTTTAGTCCGATGGATTTGTCCATCGGAAATCCGATGAAACTGTTTTCCATCAGTCTTGCCCACACGCCATCAGTCAAAAAACCGACCGCACCAAAACGACGTGACGTACAACATGTCCGACGGCGCTATAAAAGGGAAGTTCAAATCTGATGGCGCCACCCCTTGGGCTGCTTTTGCTGATTTCGTGTTACCGCGTGTTAGTAAAAGTTTGGTGAGGGCCGATTCGCGCTTTTCAGTCTCCGTGCTTTGCAGATCGTTTCCTGGTGTTCAGTTTGTGCTTGTGGGTTCGTATTTGTTATTCAGTGCGTGCAGTCAGGTTGTTACTGTTTTGCAGTGCTTTCTTGGCCGTTCGTTTACTGTTTTTCAGGTCGTTCTTCTCAGGCCTTGCTGTTCCACGGTGCGTTCTGTTTGAGTTCGTTCTGACCAGCTGACCGGTTTAAGACCATGTTTGAAGTGCGTTCTCGAGCTCGTGCTGGCTATGGACTTGGTGTTGCGGTTAACACTGTAACCCGAGTTCAGTCCGTGAACAGGGTGAGGAGGAGTTCATGGACCAAGAATTGGTTGCTCCAGCGGGACCAATTCTCTCATATGTCTCTGCTGCGGGGAATCCATGAGAATAATCCTGATGATTTCAGGAATTATCTCAGGATGACGGACCCCGTTTTTCACCGTCTGTTGGATTTGCTGTCCCCCTATATCACGAGGCAGGACACTGTGATGCGCCAGGCCATCACTGCCGAGCAGAGGCTTATTGCCACATTGAGATACCTGGCGACTGGGAGAAGCTTGCAGGACCTCAAGTTCACAACAGGCATCTCCCCCCAGGCTCTCGGGATCATTATAAAATAATTAAAATTCACTAAATCCTAAACTGCAAAGCTTAGACTATATCAACAGTGTGATTCGTCCTATGGACGGGATCCGCTTCATATGACTAAATGAGATACTATAGAAAAGCAAGAAATATTGGAGCAGGGAGATGCTCCAATAAAAGGAGGGGGGTCAGTGAAGTGAATCAACTACACCTGCTGTATTGATTTAAAAAAGAGAGACTTTATTAGTGAAAATAACACTTGGTGAAATAGTTCAAACAAACTCCTGGCAGGAGATTAGGCCTCCAGGCAATCTGAATCAATTTAATAGCAGTAAAAAGTACAATGTTATATTTAAAAAACAGGTATAAAGGACACACTACTGTGACTACCTTAAAGTGGTTGTAAACCCACTTTATAAACAAAGACCTACAGGTAAGCCTAGATTAAGGCTTACCTGTAGGTGCATGAAATATCTCCTTAACCTACACGGTTAAGGAGATATTTGCATTTAAAAGCGGCGACACTGATGTCACGCGCATGCGCATGGGGTTAACCCCATTCACAAATTTGGCTAGGTCGCAACATTCGACGACGTAGCCAAATTCGACGGCTCACGCGCGCATGCGCGGAGTCACGTCTTCGCCGCTCCGGCCAATCACAGCGCCGGAGCGGCGCTGTGATTGGCTGCAGTGGCGATACCCGGAAGTAACATTCCGGCTATCGCCGCAGCGATGGATGCGGCTAGAGGAGGGACACGGACGACTTCGGGGGCCCCGATCTAAGGTAAGTGGTACATAATGAGCTAGTATGCTAGTCATACTAGCTCATTATAGCTTTGTCTTGCAGGTTAGTTAAAAAAAAAAAAAAAAAACTCAACAGGGTTTACAACCACTTTAAAGAATATAGCTAGTGTAACCTGGAGTATCACAGTAATTTGCTAATAAAAGCTGAAGCGTGCATCCCACTAAATAGTGTGAAAAAAATGGAAGTTCATATGTGTTGGAATCCAACAAAACAAAACTTTGATCAAGGAATTCAAATAATGGAAAAATAGCAAGTAGTAGCAGCAATTGCAAATATATGTAAAAGCATACAGATCTGTATATAAAGGGTCATAGAGGCAGTCCTGCAAATTTAAAGTTGTGACCCAATACAGATGGCTTTAAAGTAATGCTGCAAGGCTTCCATGCTGATAGAGATCCTGTCACAATAGGTTAGAGCAAAAATAGTTCACTGATGCCAAGGGGAACTTGACATAAACTGTATTTCATATAAACACAAACGCCCCAGATGGCACTTGCACATAAATAGAAATATATTGCCGTTTGGCGCAGTTAGAAGTTATATCTGCTTGCCATCCATTAAATTCCACTGTCCTCATATTTAGAACAAGGGGATCCGTTTAGGGGATATGTCTCTTACCTCACCGGATTGTGACTATACTCACAATGGAGGGAGACTCCCCGATATGGATCCTCTCACTGTTCAGGCGCTGTCATGCAATCATGGACAATGCGCTGTGTAGAGGGACTCCTCGAGTGGTAGGGGGTCGATGCCTGGAGCTCTGATTAGCTGCTAGACTCGATAGATCGTAGTGTCCCAACCATGTGATCCGAGGTATAGCGTGGCTGAAAGCGGAATGGCGTTAGCGGCGTAATGATGCGCACTGGGGGCGTTGTGGTAGAACAATGTATTGCAGGTTGAGGAACTTCCATAAACTTCAGCTAAGTATTGATGTCATCCAGGAGCTTTTTAAACACAGCGGCAATATCCTTTCAAATGGTTATAAAAAGTAAAAATTTGCGCTAGGTGCAAAGTGATTTAAAAAAATAAATAAATGAATATGTCCCTTAAGGAAACCTGCTGCTAAACACCAAAAAAAACCTTTGATATAAAGGTACAAACAAAGTGAGTATACAAAAATAGTGTAGCGCTGGAAAGAACTGTATATATCTATACAGTTAAAATTAAATACGTGAAAAAAGTATCAAAAACACTAATAAAACAATGCAAATAAACCAATCAAGTTCATAAGTGCCCGTGAAGAAAGAAGATTATCAAATAAATGTGTAGAGGATTTCCTCTATATTGATGATAAGAGTTCCACAGAGAAGATATCCGATGAAGCTGGTAAGTGCTATTCCAACAATAAGTGAAGATCCCGCCACCAAAGTGAGAAATGAAGGCTTACCAAACAGTCTGCGACTGCCCTTCTCAGGGGGGTCAAAACAAGCTTAGTAGAGCGATGTTCACTCCATGGAAGGCAGAGAAATTCCAGTGAAGACACTTCATCCACAATAGGCGAGTCTCCAGAGACGTGTCTGCACAGCTGATCCAAATTGGAGATGAAAAAACACTCTTGATTGATCAGAGTGAATAATCCTCAGCAGTTAAAACGATGTCCAAAGAGAAGAAAGAAAAACTTTCCATAGTGTAGCATTCATCAGGGAAGTTTTATTAGAAATGAACAGGAGAGAAAACAGCTCTCACATAGGTATAAAAATAATGATAAAACGAGAAAATCCTTGCAAGGAAATAAAAAAGCTCTGAGTTTCTGTCAAAGGCTGATTCGCGCGTGCGCAATGCATGTGCGTGTCACCCTACGCCGTTTCGTCAAATGTGACATCATCAGGGGCACCTGTTGCGACACACATCTACATGTTTCGTGACCTGGACCGGTCACTTCAACAGGATGAAAGAAAGTCAGAAAAAAATAGGGTCAATTGACCAATCATAAACTGGCTACCTTTAGTCTGTAAAATGCCATCTTGTGGCGACAACACTAATTACACCCATAAAAATGGGAAAAGAACAGGCTAGAAAGAAGCTATGGCTTTGATCATTTATCTTCTGAGAATTCTTACCAGAATATATTCTCAGAAGTTTTGCTATATCCAGATAAGTTTATATAACACAGCTTATTGTCCTTGAGATTTTAACAGTGGATACAGATAGTTCCGTTAAGTTAATCTCTATCAAACAAGGTAAAACAAATAATATATGTGGGGAAAATAGAAAATATACGTATATTTATTTAATACATGAATAGGAATGTTCAAACATGGTGTGGATATCTCCTGCCAGGAGTTTGTTTGAACTATTTCACCAAGTGTTATTTTCACTAATAAAGTCTCTCTTTTTTAAATCAATACAGCAGGTGTAGTTGATTCACTTCACTGACCCCCCTCCTTTTATTGGAGCATCTCCCTGCTCCAATATTTCTTGCCTCTCGGGATCTTTATCCCTGAAACGTGTTCTGCCATCATTCAGGTCCTGCAGAAGGACTATATGAAGGTAAGTTTGCTCCTTTAACATCACATTATATGTTTGGATTGTTTGCTAATGTATTTTATTTATTTCCTCGTTCACAAATTACCCCGATTGTAATATGCTGGGAATGTCCCCTTTCTCGCCATGCATGTTTTTACTTCTAATAGCCTTTTTTGGGGCCTACATGCCTATTTCCTTTCACTAACCTCTCCAGCATGCTATCCTGGGCCCATACACAGCTAGCCTAGTTTTTTACTCCCGTTTTTTGGGTCAGTGCCATAGTAGTTTGGAACCACTCCCCCCCACCTTAAAATGTGTACAAATGTTTTAGTTCTCATTCAAGTTCACCAGAGTGGTAGAGCCTTTTTTGGGGCCCCCAAAATCACCTCTAACACCCCCCCCCCTTTGAATCTTTTCTAATGTCCCCTCAGCGGGGGTGAGTCATCTGTTAAGTGGGCCTTCTATTTTTGTGTTGAAATACTCCTTAAAATAATAAATGTTATACTGATGTTGGTCAACAATGTCTTTGTGTAATCTGTTTGCCATGTAAAGTGAAAACGTACTAATGTATTCTTTTTGTTTGACTCCACAGTTTCCTTGCACACCACAGGAATGGCAGACTGTGGCTAATCAATTTGCCCAGCGGCGGGACTTCCCCAACTGTGGAGGGGCAATTGATGGCAAGCACGTCCACATAGTGCCACCACCCCGTTCGGGGTCATACTATTTTAATTATAAAGGTTTTAATAGTATAGTGTTAATGGCGGTGGTGTCGGCACGGTATGAGTTCCTGTATGTGGACGTGGGGAAGAACGGCCGGATGTCCGATGGCGGAGTGTTTGCTCATCGTCTGCACTCTGGGGGTCTGGCACTGCCTCCAGATGCAGACAACGTTGATGGACTACCGTTTGTTTTTATAGCGGATGAAGCCTTTGGACTGGGACCACACCTGATGCGGCCGTTTCCCCAACGCACCCTCACCCCGGAGAGGAGGGTTTTTAATTACCGGCTGGCCAGAGCCCGGAGAGTTGTGGAGAATGCCTTCGGGATAATGGCCAGCCAGTTCCACCTGCTTCAGACAGCTATCCATATGGTGGAATACAAGCTCAACCGCATCATTTTCTGCTGCTGCATTTTGCACAACTTTTTGAGACATTTCTCAGCGACATATATATCTTCAGTTGGGCCTGAGGCCGGTCCATCAGAGATGAACATTATGACCGGCCTGGACACTGCCCGTACTGGCTTGGCCCCCCAAAGTACCCGTGAAGTACGTGATAAATACGTTGAGTACTTCATGGGTAGGGGGGCCATCGCAATGCCAGACCCTATCTGACCTTTTTATCAAAAAAATAAAAATAGGATTTTTGTACTCACCGTAAAATCAGTTTCTCTGACGTCCATGGACTGACAGCTCTCATACTGATTACGTGTGGGTATATGTCCCTGCTTACAGGAGAAGACCTAGGCAGAATGTTAGAAACATTCTGGAACAAAACCAGAGCTGAACAGCCCCACCCAGGGGGGCGGTCCCTCCGAACATTACCCTCCCACTTGCAGCTTGCAGCCTCAGTTCGTAACAAAGCAGTACAAACCTTAAAAGGAAGGGTGGGTGCTGTGCCAGTTCATGGACGTCAGCGAAACGGATTTTACGACGAGTACAAAAATCATATGTTCTCTTATCTTCCATGGACTGACACAGCTCTCATACTGATTAGGTGTGGGACGTCCCAAAGCAGTATAAGAAAAGGGTGGGAGCAAATAGTAAAGGAACAACCAAAACTTCACTCTAAACCAGCAGAGCTCCTCAACGGAGGAGTTGCAACATTAAGCAGCGGCCTGCAACATTTTGCAGCCGAAGGAAGCATCCAAAGATGCAGCCACATCAACCTTATAGAATTTGAAAAGGCATGAACGGATGACCAGGTCGCCGCCTTGCACACTTCTGCAACCGACGCTTGAAGTCGGAAAGCCCAGGAAGCACCAAGTGCCCTGGTGGCATGCGCCATAACCGGAAAGGGAGGGGCCACCCCCTTAATGGCATAGGCCTGTATAACAGTCTGTCTGATCCATCTAGAAAAGGTGGCAGACGACACCGCTCGGCCCTGTTTTGGACCAGAGACAGACACAACTAGTGAGTCATATCACGTACCACATAAAATGTGTGAAGCGCAAACCCTCTGGAATGCGATGTGTGGACACAAGGACGGGAGGACAATGTCCACATGCAGGTGAAAAAAGCCGAGACCACCTTTTCAAAAGGAAGGTCGGACGCAACACCGCCTTATCCTTATAGATGACCGAATAGGGCGACTTGCAGGACAAGGCCGCCAACTCAGACACCCGTCTGACAGAAATAATGGCCACTAAGAAGGCCACCTCCTGAGACAAGGTCAAGAGGGGAATATCTGATATTTTCAAAGTGAGGTTCCTGGAAAACCGAGAGCACCAATCCAAGTCCCGAGGAGGGAGAGGAGGTTTCAACAGGAGGGAGCACATGGCGAACCCCCTGCACAAAGGTGCTACCAAGGAATGACCCGCTAGCGGTTGTCTTTTGTAGCAGCCCCGTGGGGATTTGATCCCATGGTGGTCAGCAATGGTAGCCTGGCTTGCTAACCATTACACCACGAGTCGCTGCCTCTGAAGGAAGACGGCCAAGGCCGAAAACTTACCCCTAATGGTACTCAAAGCAAGCATTTGGGTCACACCACGCTGTAAGGGCGATGTAAGCTTCCCAGATACGGTGATATATCTTTGAAGCAGAAGACTTCCGTGCCCTGAACGTGGTCGAAATGACCGAATCCAAGAGACCTCGGACTCCCAGCACCTGGCGTTTAATAGCTATGTCATTAAGTCAGAGACTGTAAAACAGGATGAAAATTAGGACCTTGAAACAGAAGGTCCTCCCTTATTGGCAACCGCCAAGGAACGTCCGTGATGAGACGTACCAGGTCAGCGTACCAATGACACAGAGACCCACCTGGCGTAAAGAGGATCACCGGAATCCCTTCGGCCACAACCCTGCACAGCAGGCGAGGAAGCAGCTGCCGCGGGGGATAACAGATATCAGGTGATAATGACCCCATGGGGCCCACCAACGGATCCGAGGCATCCGCCCAAGGATCCCTGGACCTGGCCACAAACCCTGACACCTTACGATTGAGTCGAGAGGCCCTCAGGTCCACATCCGGCATGTCCAGGTGTAAGGGCCACTCTTCCTGGTCCAGCGTCTGGTGACTCCGAAAGTCCGCCTGCCAATTGTCAACGCTTGAATGTAGACGGCCGATAGAGACCACGTGGGGAGGCATATTCTGATTGCCCGTATTTCCAGAACATTGATCGTAAACGGGCTTCGTCCGGAGCCCAAGCCCTGGGGCTGACAGGACTCCCCAGACTCCACCCCAGCCCGTCAGGCTGGCGTCCGTCATGAACACCGTCCACTGGATGGAGAGGGACGACTACCCGGACCGAAGAACCAGGGACCCCAACCACCACGCCAGGGGCGCCCTAAGTGGGTGACTCATCTGGATCTGAAGATCCAAGGACAACGGGGATTTGTCCCAAGTGGACAGGATCTCTTACTGTAATGCCCGTGTGTGTGATTGGGCATACGGAACAGCCTCGAACAAGGCCCTCATGAGTCCCAGGACTCTCATGCAAAAAACGGGTAGACGACCATTTCCGAGACGTCAGGACCCGCACTACAGACTGAGAAGTCAGTAACTTCTCCAGGGTTAGGAATACCTACGCCTCCATGGAGTCCAGGATCAGACCGAGATACTCCAAGGACCGACATCTGAATGTTCGGGAGCCACCCGAAGTCCCTAAGGGTCTGACTGACAAATAGTCACACTTCTAATTCTGAGCCATTGTCTGCGCTTAGAAGATCGTCCAGATAGCCCATGATAGCAATGCCTCGCTGGCTCAGCAAGGCTAGAACCGGAGCAAGCACCCAGGTAAAAAACCTTGGTGCCGAGGCTAGGCCGAAGGGAAGAGCCACATTTTATAGTGGACTTCGCCGATCGCAAAGCGCAGAAACTACTGTTAACGTGTGCAGATCGGAACATGCAAGAAGGCGTCCTTGATGTCCAAGGATGCCAGAAAATCCCCTTAATGGAGTGTAGCGAACACCGCGTGATTGATTTCCATGCAGAACTTTTGCACCATCACAAAAACATTCAGGCCTTGAGGCCCAGGATTGGCCAAACCCCCGTCCACTCTTTGGGACTACAAAACAGATTCGAGTAGAAACCCTGAACAACCTCTCCTGTGACAGAACCGGCACAATCACCCCGGACCTGATCAATCCTGTACGGCCCTTAAGAGGACCGCCCGACAGGCAGGAAGGAGAGGGAGAATTGAGGGAAAGAATCTGTCTGGGGGCCAGGAATGGAATTCTATCCCGTATCCTGAGGTGACCACCTCGCACACCCACCGTCGGAGATCTGGGAGGTCCACCAAAACGTGAACCTTCAAGGACGTCCCCCCACCCCAGAGTCGGGCAGGGGCAAGACTTCATGCGGCGGAGGGCTTGGGAGCTTGCTTGGTAGGCTTACGCATCCAGGGATGCTTATGTCCCCCAGCCGCACTTTTTCCAGTCTGGGAGGGCTCACCCGTGGATTCTGACTGACGAGAAAAAAAACTCATTCTTCTTTGCCGGAAAGGAAGGGCCCGGCCTACGGTGGGGCTCCTCTTTCCGTAACAGACTGAGGAAGGAAGTTGCTCTTACCCCTAGTGACATCCACAATAATGGCATCCAGGGCGGCCCCAAACAGTCTACCGCCCTTAAAGGGCAAGTCAGCCAGGAGCTATTTTGAAGCTAGGTCGGCCGACCAGCATTTCAGCCAGATAAGGCGACGCAGCACCACAGCAGATAGAGGCCCCAGAAATTAAAGGCGCCACATCCAAAGTGGCATCGCACACAGAGACTAAACCCTGCGCCAGTTGGTGAGCCAGGGCAATGGTCTCAGGAGGGAGATTATGCTTCTGAACCATCTGGTGCAAAATCTTTGCCCATCCTGTGAGTGTCTTGAGACACAAGTGTCGCTGCCCCTATAGGGCGTAAGGCAGACCCCAATAAGGTAAACATAGTTCCACTCACCACTTTTGACCTCCTCTCAGTGGGATCCTTAAATGCAGGAGTCCCTTCCATTGGGAGCGTGGTAGCCTTATTCAAACAGGCGACCGGGGGGGTCGACCACTGGGGGGAGAGCCCAATTCTTAACAAGGTCCTCCTTAAAGGGGTACCTTATGGCTAGGTGCCGCGGGACCGTCAAAGTCTCCTGCAGCTTATCCCAGACTTAGTCAATGAATGTATAAAAAATAAATAAAAAAAAGCACATATGGAAAAACTTTTGAATAAACGGCTTTAAAGGAATCAAAGGAGACAGTTTCCACCTGGGGTTCCTCAGCCTCAACATTCAGCTTGAGAGTGTTCCTCACAGCATCAATGAGTTCACTTACAAGCACCCTGTCAGTTTTTCAGAACTGGGGTCTTCCTCACAGGTAATATCCTGTTTAAAAAACATGAAAATCCTCAGAGCTAGGGTCCTGAGCAGCAATAGCTAGGCCCAAATCTGAGACAGAGCACTACCCTTTTACTGTGGGGAGGGGGCGCTTTACAGCTCCCGTGCGTTCACACACCGCTTCCATCCTGACAATTAGATTGTCTTTTTGTAGCAGCCCCATGGGGATTTGATCCCAGGAATGATTCCAGGACTGCCGACAACTGGTCCATAGGGACCGCAGGTGCAGGAGCACTGCCAGTTGCCTCTGACAAGTGTGGAGAAGCAGGTGAACCAGACTCCATATTGCCACCCTCTGAGACCTTATTCACTATTACAGTGAATAACACAGTCCACCCACTGGCTGTGCTGAGGAGGGGATACCCGGAGGACTCACCACCCTTAGGGACCACTTGGTTCCGCTGTATGAGCCGCGCTGTAGCGCGAGTGAAGCCTGAGGAGAGTGAAGAATCTGTGAGGAGATGAGGTATTTTGCGCCGTTCAGCAGCGCCGCTAGAGGCCAAAAACAAAACTGAAAGTGCCGCGGCTACAAGAAAATGGCCGCCGGGCACCTGTATAACTGCGTATTGAGCCGCAGCAAAATGGCCGCCGATGGCACACTTTTTAAATTTAAAACACTGCGCCAATGGTGCACGCAATAAGCCTCACACACTCCTCCAGAACACTTCTCAAGTTCACTAACAGCCATGGAGCGCCCCCCCTAGGGCAGAGCGACCCCCCCAAGTATCTCCACACAGCACAGCACCAGAGCAGGGTGCAGAGAGCAGCATAACAGGGGGGAGACAGGGAGAACCCCCCACACACAGAAACACAGCCAGTATGTACTCACCTTGCAGCAGGAGAGACTACTTACCCGTCCCTAGGAGGGACCCACTGGCTTGTTTCAGACAGACCTATCACAGAGTCGTACTGCGTAGCTGTCGGCCCGGTCCACCGCGAAAGATACAGTAGGTACTGTTCAATCTTGAGAGGACCGCGGGAGCATGAAAGCAACCCGGCCACCCCTGGAGCATGTCGTGAACTGAGTCTCCCGCACACAAGGCGAGGATCAGCACGCTCGATGGTCAAACAGGGAAGACTACGAGGATACTAGTGTACCCAAACTGTTGCCCAGCCGACAGTTGATTGAAGGTCTCAAAAATAAAATAATAAAATTCCCAAAAGGAATAAAATTTAAAAGTAAAATCTTCTAGGAGACTGGCTCCTGAGAGAGCCATGTCTTCTCCTTCTGCTAGGCAGAAAAAAACTGAGGCTGCAAGCTGAAAGTGGGAGGGTAATGTCCGGAGGGACTGCCCCCCTGGGCGGGGCTGTTCAGCTCTGGTTTTGTTCTAGAATGTTTCCAACATCTAACATTCTGCCTAGGTCTTCTCCTGCAAGCAGGGACATATACCCACACGTAATCAGTATGAGAGCTGTGTCAGTCCATGGACGATAAGAGAAATATAATTTTATAATTTCATATCTTGTTTGGTCATTCTTGTTTTTTTTAATTATGTGTCTCCCAGGTTCTTGTAGTGCCAAGTGTATTTGTCCTTAGTAAATAGCCACAATTGTCACTTTAAAAAACATGGATTTAGCATTTTCAGAACTGCTATTGAGCAGAGAATGAACAAGCCACCCCTTTTTGAGTGTCCAAGATACTTTTTACTCTGTGCACCACATTTTTGGGGGGATTTTAACAAATACAATGTAGAAACTTTTACCTCCTCTTTTTTTTTTTGGAGGTTTGTTATGCAGAAACATGCATGGGTCAAAATAGTAAACATTTTTAAAAAACGGAAATATAAAAATACAATCTGAAAATGAGAAACCTGAGATGGGGTGATGTCACCCCTGATCCATCTCAAATGTGAAGATCCCCACTTTATTTTTCTGGCTCAAATGGGTATTTTCAACATGATCCCATGGCTAAAGTAAACATGTGCCATCTGCCATCATGGGGGATCAATGGACGTGCTTTGGGTGTGCAAACCCTTCCTCTCACCTACTTGAGTAGGGAGGAAGAGGTTGCACCCCCAAAACAGGGACATAGATATCCTGTGACGGCAGATAGCACATGTTGACACACTGTGTGCATCTTCACATTTTGGCTGGTGGGAATATCAGTGCAAATTTTTAAGGCGCAAAAATACACCAAAACAGGGGGGGGGGGGCAGACTATTCGCACCAAAATATCTATAATGTTTTTATATTTTTGCTCAATCACATTCATTCTATTCCTCATAATGTCCATTCCATTACTTCTTGAATAATTATTTTGGCACTAGCACTTGAGAATGGAGGATTTGGAGTTCCTGACACCCCACCATGTTCATCCCCTAAAAAAAAAAAGAAGAAGAGAAATTTATAAGTATGCAGGCCTACATCTGTATTTACCTTGAAGTTGTGGTGACAGATACTGACCTGTTGTGGTGATAAGCTCCACCTCTCCTTCCTCCACCTCCGCTTCCTCCACATGCTGATCTTGGGGTGCTTTTGGATCTTGGGGGTGTTTGTGGTCTGTGCTTCCTAGGCTCCTCAGATTGGTGTCCTCCCAGTCTCCTCTCCCCTATGAGAATGCCAAAAAAAAATAAAAATAAAAAAAAAGGTATCCTTTAGCACACAGAGATTTGTGGGCAGAAATTGTCAACATTGCTTGGAAGTGGGGTCCAATTGATATTTGGGCCTGAGTTCCAAGATGAACACATGAGATCTTGAGAACTGTACAAAGCTGGCTTTTTTCGTTTCTGGGCCTAAAAAACACACTTGGAGACACACCAAGGTATCTACTGGAGCACCTGTGTGTGACCCCCTTAAAAATTTGGTCATGTGGCCCACACTATAGTATATTGCTCCTGAGCAAAAAGCTGGTGTAACCAACTGCTTGAGTGTCATCTCCTTTACACAGAATCCAGTTTAGCCTTTCATTCACATTCTACTTTACTTACAACACATCATCTAGCCAACAATGTGTAGAAACGTTGTTTTATGAAAAAGAGGCATAACCACATGTGTTTTACGTGGATATGTGCCAAACATGTTTTTGGGAAGATGATCAAGTGTTTACTAGGAAACATTACCAAATAAGTGGACCCTCAACTTAACATAAAAGTTGCCATTTTACAATGTGAAACCAGTCAAGCCAAGCACATGGAGCAAAACATGCAAGAATAAATATTACAATGTGAAAGAACACAGTAAAAATAAAAGCTTACTTTTTTCAATGCTTTTTATAAGCGGAAGTAAACCCAACGATTTAATAGTTTTGAAAAACAGTTACATTCCCGGCATGCCGGGAACGCCAACTGTCACATTGGCTGTGCTCTCAACCAAACTGTCACACCATCCAATGGCTGGTGTCATAACTGATCACATGTGCAGCAACATGACAGTTGAAGATTAAACAGAGGCCAAGATGGCAGCTTCCTTGGCTGAAAATGATAGGAGGGTTTACTTCCACTTTAAGCTTCCTATACTGCTCCGGCTCCCTCAGCTTCAGGTCAGACCACCTTTTACGGAGCTGCTCCTTGGATCTCCTGACCCCATATTTCTGATAGAGACTCCTCGCCACTTTGTCCATTATTTGCGACTTCCGGAGATTAGGGGTGTCGTACGGCCCATGCTTCCCATCGTAATCTTTCCTCCGCAGGATGTCCACCATCTCCGCCATCTCAGCAAATATTAGTCGCCTTGTATCTTTTAGTCCTGGATCAGGACGTTCCCGCCTCCAGGCTTTCCTCGTCGGTACTTTCTACTAAAGAAGCCACCTGTGTCAACGGTCGTCGTATGCCACTGTGCGCCGAACGAGAAGGGGCGGGGAAATGCTGGAAAAGACCGCCATGGGTGGGCGATGCGGGCGGAGTTACACGCATGCACAGGGTATAAAAATGGGAACTAAGTTATTAGGGTTGCCCGGAGTAAGAACCACCGAAAGTAAAGAAAAGACAACAACTAAGGTAAGAAGGGAACTTGGGCCTGCAATGGCCTATAATGGTTCAGGATTGTAAAGGCCAATATTGGGATAAGATTAGGAGAATGGAATCTGACCTCTACGTTTTTTTTCTTGTGTTTTTACTTGCAGACCTTAAAATGCATAAATTAAGGGAGCCGGAGGTAATGTTGGTGTTCATAGAAAAGTATAAAGAACTACGCAATCTGTGGGAGATCAACAGGGCTGGACTGGCCCACCGGGATAGCGGGAAAAATCCCGGTAGGCTGCCTGTCCTGGGGCTGCTTTGAGCTGCGGCTGACTGACTGCAGCGCTCCCCTCCCTCTCTCTCCTATGTATCACACACACCAGGCATCTCTGCGTTGTGTGTGAGAGCTGACTGGGTCTGTGTTCGGCTTTGCTGCCTGCCTGTAGGAAGGTCCCGCCCCCCTAGACCGACTCGTGTGATAGGCGAAACACTGATTCATTCAGTGTTCCCATCTACTATCACACGAGCAGGTCTACAGGCAGCACAGCCGAAGACAGACCCAGCCAGATCTCACACACAGCACTGGAGATGCCTGGTGTATGTAATCCAGGCAAGTCTCATGTATTGATGGGCTCAGTAAGGCTGCATTTGATTACATTAAGGCTGAATTCATGGGCTGCATTCATGCACAGTAAGGCTGCATTCACGGGCTGCATTCATGCACAGTAAGGCTGCATTCACGGGCTGCATTCATGCACAGTAAGGCTGCATTCACGGGCTGCATTCATGCACAGTAAGGCTGCATTCATGGGCTGCATTTGATTACAGTAAGGCTGCATTCACGGGCTGCATTCATGCACAGTAAGGCTGCATCTATGGGCTGCATTCATGCACAGTAAGGCTGCATCCACGGGCTGCATTCATGCACAGTAAGGCTGCATCCACGGGCTGCATTCATGCACAGCAAGGCTGCATCCACGGGCTGCATTCATGCACAGCAAGGCTGCATCCACGGGCTGCATTCATGCACAGCAAGGCTGCATCCACGGGCTGCATTCATGCACAGTAAGGCTGCAATCATGGGCTGCATTCAAGCACAGTAAGGCTGCATTCATGGGCTGCTTTCATGCACAGATGGGCTGCATTCATGCACAGCAAGGCTGCATTCATGCACAGTAAGTCTGCATTCACGGGCTGCATTCATGCACAGTAACAACAAAGGCCTGGGGAATGCCCAGGAAAAAACCAAGCATACTTACCGACCAGCTAGCTGACAACCAATTAATCTGTCTAACAGTATGCGTTAAAAAGAGGGGTTTGTCCGCACGCATTTGCAAATGCATGCGAGAGCCACGCCAAAGCCCCCTGGAATCTGTGGTCCTACACGAACTGCGAGTGTCCCCACAATGGAGGCACATGCATTCTGATGGTTAGATGAGGACAGGTGGACTTAAGGGGAGCCACCCCTCCTTAAAGGTACAGGAGCACACCAAACACCCAGCATAGCACAATGGTAGCACAGTAAGGCTGCATTCATGCACAGTAAGGCTGCATTCACGGGCTGCATTCATGCACAGTAAGGCTGCGTTCATGGGCTGCATTCATGCACAGTAAGGCTGCGTTCATGGGCTGCATTCATGCACAGTAAGGCTGCATTCATGGGCTGCATTCATGCACAGTAAGGCTGCATTCATGGGCTGCATTCATGCACAGTAAGGCTGCATTCATGGGCTGCATTCATGCACAGTAAGGCTGCATTCATGGGCTGCATTCATGCACAGTAAGGCTGCATTCGATTACAGTAAGGCTGCATTCACAGGCTGCATTCATGCACAGTAAGGCTGCATCTACGGGCTGCATTCATTCACAGTAAGGCTGCATTAATGGGCTGCATTCGATTACAGTAAGGCTGCATTCACGGGCTGCATTCATGCACAGTAAGGCTGCATTCATGGGCTGCATTCGATTACAGTAAGGCTGCATTCACGGGCTGCATTCATGCACAGTAAGGCTGCATTCATGGGCTGCTTTCATGCACAGCAAGGCTGCATTCATGAGCTGCATTCATGCACAGCAAGGCTGCATTCATGAGCTGCATTCATGCACAGCAAGGCTGCATTCATGGGCTGCATTCATGCACAGTAAGGCTGCATTCATGGGCTGCATTCATGCACAGCAAGGCTGCATTCATGGGCTGCATTCATGCACAGTAAGGCTGCATTCACGGGCTGAATTCATGCACAGTAAGGCTGCATTCACGGGCTGCATTCATGCACAGTAAGGCTGCATTCATGCACAGTAAGGCTGCATTCACGGGCTGCATTCATGCACAGTAAGGCTGCATTCATGGACAGTAAGGCTGCATTCATGCACAGTAAGGCTGCATTCATGGGCTGCATTCATGCACAGTAAGGCTGCATTCATGGGCTGCATTAATGCACAGTAAGGCTGCGTTCATGGGCTGCATTCATGCACAGTAAGGCTGCGTTCATGGGCTGCATTCATGCACAGTAAGGCTGCATTCATGGGCTGCATTCGATTACAGTAAGGCTGCATTCACGGGCTGCATTCATGCACAGTAAGGCTGCATTCACGGGCTGCATTCATGCACAGTAAGGCTGCATTCATGGGCTGCTTTCATGCACAGCAAGGCTGCATTCATGAGCTGCATTCATGCACAGCAAGGCTGCATTCACGGGCTGCATTCATGCACAGCAAGGCTGCATTCACGGGCTGCATTCATGCACAGCAAGGCTGCATTCACGGGCTGCATTCATGCACAGTAAGGCTGCATTCACGAGCTGCATTCATGCACAGTAAGGCTGCATTCACGGGCTGCATTCATGCACAGTAAGGCTGCATTCACGGGCTGCATTCATGCACAGTAAGGCTGCATTCATGGGCTGCATTCATGCACAGTAAGGCTGCATTCATGGGCTGCATTCATGCACAGTAAGGCTGCGTTCATGGGCTGCATTCATGCACAGTAAGGCTGCATTCATGGACAGTAAGACTGCATTCATACGCTCATTAAGGCTGCATTTATGGACAGTAAGGCTGCATTCATATGCTCAGTGAGGCTACATTTATACGCTCATTAAGGCTGCATTTATAGGCAGTAAGGCTGCATTCATATGCACAGTAAGGCGGCATACATGGGCACAGTGAGGCTGCATACGTGGGCACAGTGAGGCTGCATACGTGGGCACAGTGAGGCTGCATTGGTGGGCACAGTGAGGCTACATTCATGGGCACCGTAAAGCTGCATTTGATGGGCACAGTGAGGCTGCATTGATGGGCACTGATGAGGCTGCATTGATCTCCTGTACCATGTCTGCATTCTCTGACCATCTATTGTACCATGTCTCCAGTCTCTGATCATCTCTTGTACCATGTCTGCAGTCTCTGACCATCTCTTGTACCATATCTCCAGTCTCTGACCATCTCCTGTACCATATCTCCAGTCTCTGACCATCTCCTGTACCATATCTCCAGTCTCTGACCATCTCCTGTACCATATCTCCAGTCTCTGACCATCTCCTGTACCATATCTCCAGTCTCTGACCATCTCCTGTACCATATCTCCAGTCTCTGACCATCTCCTGTACCATATCTCCAGTCTCTGACCATCTCCTGTACCATGTCTGCATTCTCTGACCATCTCCTGTACCACGTCTGCATTCTCTGACCATCTCTTGTATCATGTCTGCAGTCTCTGACCATCTCTTGTATCATGTCCGAAACCTCTAACCATCTCTTGTCTTATATCATGTCTGCAGTCTCTGAGGGAGTCTGGAGAGGAGTCAAGAGAGGGAGTGCTGCCGGGATGGGGGTCATGGGAGAAGTCAGACGTGTGGACTGTGGAGAGGAGACTATAGGATAAAACCAGAGCTGGAGCTGACTGACTGATCCACGGTGCACCCGAGAGGAGGTCAGTGACAGCGCCACAAGGCCAGTCCAAGGGGGGGTCACTGATGTAAGGGGGGGGAGTGAATACAACAATGTAAGGGGGGTTCTGATATAAAGGTTTCCCCCTATATTAGTAAACCCACCCCCCTTACCTTAGTGTATTCTTTCTGCGGAAGGTGTTCTCTAGTCAAGAGTCCCCCTCCCCCCACGTTCCTAGAGTTCCTGGGGTCCCCCTTGATGATTGACCACTTTTAGCTGGAATTTGCTTTATATATATATATATATATTTTATTATATCCATATTATATCCCTATGTGCTTTCATATCTGTCTTCTCTAAATATAACACATTCTTCAAATGTGCTTTCAAATGCATTGTTTTCCCTTTTATGAACAAGAAAATAATGACGTTTTGCTGTTGGGCCGGTATAATAATGCTATGGGACTGGTATGAATTTTTTTCCAGGGCTGGTTCTTACTCCCAGTCCGGCCCTGGAGATCAAACATCCAGCTTACCACAAGAGTGGTGTACGTCGGTCAACTATTGAAAAATTTGCGGATTATATGAAGCCCTGAGTCCCAGAGGCAGACTACAGTATAATGAACAATAAGATCAACAACATGCGGAATGCTTATAAAAAAACTACACAGCAGTCCGCGCTTCGATGAGATCAGGAGCAGCAGCAGACGATGTAGTACAGCCCAAGCTGTGGTACTACAAACATCTTCAATTTCTGGAAGACCAGATTGAGGCCAGGGAATCAATTTCGAGCCTTCCCTCAACCCTTCCCTCCAGTGTTCCTTCCACCCTTCCCTCCAGCATTCCTTCCACCCTTCCATCCACCCCTGCAGAGGGGGAGGAGGAGTCACCTGTGCTTGAAGAGCCGGATCTGCGCATCTTCAGCCAGGTATAGTATTTTCTAACATAATTATTGGCCTCAAAGTACTATTGTGATGAACTTGATTTTTTGACAACAAATGCTACAATTCCCCCCCCCCCCCCCCAAAAAAAAGGATTGGTAAAGTATCTAAAAAGAACAGGGACAGAATGAAACTCTTTTCTATTTTTATAACAAGCAAATTGCAACAGTCATGAGATAAAAATTGTGTGTGATTGATTCCCCAAAATATCAAACTATGTCCCTTTTTCCTACACAGGATGAGGCCAGCCAGGAGGAAGAGGTGCAGCAATGTGGCAAGCAGGAGGAGGCAGGGGTGAGTGTCAGCCAGGAGGAGGCATTGCGAAGTGGCACGCAGCAGGTCCCCAGGCTTAGTGGCAGCACAGTGTCACAAGTGGCTCCCCTCCACGTCAGACCGAAAAAACATCGGCGGATGACACTGGTGGAGGAGGAGTCACTTAAGATTATCCGTGACGCTGCTGCCATCATGAGGGCCCCCCTCAACCCTGTTGAGGGGTTTAGTACCTACCTCTCAGACAAATTAGTACAAATTGAGGCGGGGCAACGTGCCCTCTGTGAGCACCTTATATACACGGCCATACACACGGGGGGAGGGGGCAGCTGACAGAGGCCACTCATCTTTGCCATCTGGCCCATCCTTCTCCTCCTCCTCCTGCCACATTACCACCGACAGTGGCCCAGCCTGCAAGGGTGCGTGGACAGGGCTGTGGAAAGAAACGCTGCAGAGAAGCGTGGAGGGAAGTGTACAGGGAAGAGCAGAAGGTGATTCCCTGGCTTCAAGCTGCTCTTCCAGAAGTTTCAGTTTGATGGAGTACCACAGCTTGGGATGATGTATGTCTTTGGCTGCTGCTCCTGATTGCATTATGTTGTTTATCTTATTGTTCATCATACTCATGTCTGCCTTTGGGGTCCAATGTCTTCATATTTTCCGCTAATTTTCCAATTGTTGCCCTTCGCGTTTATGGATTTATTTTGCCAGAATAAATGGAGATTTAATTTCAGCCAAAATACTTGCCTGATGTGTTTTTATTGTGAGTAGCAATAAGATATCATAAATACAATGTGTAATTAATAACAAGGGACACCAATCTCCATGAGGGAAAAATAAAAGAAACATATGTTGGTGTGAGAAATTGACACTCAAAAAAATGGAAAAAAAAAAAAGGGGATTGTAAAACATTTTTGACATTAGTGAGGTCTGGCTTTAATAATTAATCAAATTATTCAGAAGATCACAAAAAACACATAAGTTTGTCAGAACTCGGGATAAATATCTGCAGCAAAAAAAAACATTTTAAAAACCATTCTAAAAAGGAAAAAACAATGCGTTGCATTAAACGAGGCAATAACTTGCAGAATGACGAATGTGCTCTCTCCATTAGGAACGCTAGTTTTACCAGAACGAGCGCTCTCGTCTCCTAAGTCAGTCTGAGCATGCGTGGGTTTTTTATCCGATGGACTTGCCCATAGACAATCGGAATTTGCTATCTGTTTTGGATCCATCGGAAAAATGTAAAACATGTTCTATTTTTTAAAACCGATGGAAAAAAGACCAATGGGTCCCATACATGATCGGTTTGTCCGATGATAAAAATCGAGCGGACGGTTTTCATCGGTAAAATCGATCGTGTGTACAGGGCTTTACTCTTTTCTTTTTACTATTCCCTTTTTTTTTTTTTTTATTTATTCCTCTTACTTTCTGTCTTTCTTCTAAAGCCCCGTACACACGATCGGTTTGACTGATGAAAACCGTCCGATGGATGGTTTTCATCAGACCAACCGATCGTGTATGGTACCCATCGGTCTTTTTTCCATCGGTTGTAAAAAATAGAACTTGGTTAAAAAACCCACGCATGCTTAGAATCAAGTCGACGCATGCTCAGACGCATTAAACTTCATTTTTCTTGGCTCATCGGAGTGTTTTACGTCACCGCGTTTGGAACGGTCGGTTTTTTGACTGATGGTGTGTGGCCAAGACTGATGAAAAACAGTTTCATCGGATTTCCGATGGACAAATCCATAGGTTATCCAATCGTGTGTACGGGGCTTTATAGTTTAAATTTGATTGTGTTTTTTTTTTTTGTCAGATTGATCCTTCGAACACTGTGGGGATTTATTTGATGCATCACAATCTCTTATATGTACACTATTGAACCCACTAAGATTTATGTATATGAAAATTTATATGTAATTTCTATGTATGGAAACTGACAAACATTGTTTAACAATATTCTTATTGATATATTCAAATAAAAAACCCATTCCAGCGATGTAATCCAGTGTCACGCGGTGATCTGATGTCCAGCGCTGCAGTCTCCACGAAACGTCATTGGCTGAGCGGACCTGATGGGGAACGTAAGAAGGGGCGGGTCTATTAATTTATTACACTGCGGAGGAAGTTCCCCATCAGGTCCGCTCAGCCAATGACATAGGCGGGGTCTGACATAGGAGGGGGCGGGGCCACCCATCAGATCATAGGGGTAAGCCCCAGCTTTCCCCCCTTGCCGGGGAATAGCCAATGATGTAGGCGGGATCCTGCCTACGTCATTGGCTATTCCCCGGGGCTTACCCCTATGATCTGACAGGTGACCCCGCCCTTCTCGTACCTCAGACCCCGCCTACATCATTGGCTGAGCGGACCTGATGGGGAACTTCCTCCGCAGTGTAATAAATTATTAGACCCGCCCCTTCTTACGTTCCCCATCAGGTCCGCTCAGTTAATGACGTTTCGTGTGGAGTGGAGACTGCAGCGCTGGACATCGGATCACCGCGGGACACTGGATTACATCGCTGGAATGGGTTATTTTTTATTTTTATTTTTTTAATAAAGGACTTTCCCAACTGTGTGTTTTTTTACACTTTCTTTGTGAAATGGTAGGGGTGCAATGTTCCCCTTACCAATTCACATAGGGGGGCCAGGATCTGGGGGTCCCCTTTGTTAAAGGGGTCTTCCAGATTCCGATAAGCCCCCCCGCCCGCAGACCCCCACAACCACCGGGCAAGGGTTGTGGGGATGAGGCCCTTGTCCCCATCAACATGGGGATGTGGTGCTTTGAGGGGTCACAGACCCCCAAAGCATCCTCCCCATATTGAGGGCAGGTGGCCTGGTACGTTCAGGAGGGGGGGCGCTCTTGTCCCCCCTCTTTTCCTGCGGCCTGCCAGGGTCTGGTATGGATTTTTTGGGGGGAACTCCACGCCATTTTTTTTTTTTAAATTTGGCGTGGAGTTCCCCTTAAAATCCATACCAGACCTGAAGGGACCCCCACGCATTATTTTTTTTTAAAAATGACTTTTCTCTGTATTGCCAGGAGCCGACAATTCATTATAGCCGCGAGTGCTTTTAAATTACTTTTTTTCCTTCAGAAACAACACTTTGTGCAGGGACAGTTCTAAGCACGGGAAACAAGCGCTGCTTTACAGGCATACTATACACCACCCCCCCCCCCCCCCCCCAGGTACGAAATTTAAAGAAATATTTCACTTTTATTGTTTCACTTTAAGCATTAATAAAATCACTGCTCCCGAAAAAACAGCTGTTTTTAAAACACTTTTTTGCATTGATACATGTCCCCTGGGGCAGGACCCGGGTCCCCAAACACTTTTTATGAGAATAACTTGCATATAAGCCTTTAAAATTAGCACTTTAGATTTCTCCCATAGACTTTTACAGGGTGTTCCGCGGCTTTTCGAATTTGCCACGAACACCCCAAATTGTTTGCCGTTCGGCGAACGTGCGAACAGGCAATATTCGAGTCGAACATGAGTTTGACTCGAACTCGAAGCTCATCCCTAATCATCACATAAGGCTCCGTCTGTCTGCAGTAACAAAAGACAAGGATGTACATTCTGCACCTAATAAAAATCTTACAGTCTTAACATGGTAAACAGACTAAGATAAGATAAGATAATATCTTATCTGATGTAGCATGGGGGTCCGGAAGGCATGGCGAGCTTCAGCTTACCTTATTGAAGATCCGCTCTGGCTGTGCGTTCCACGGAGCTTCCCGAAATCCCCTGGTGCATGTAAAACAGGAAGTGACGTTGGAACTATAACAGAAAGCACCGCCCATGTCCTAGGGCGGTGAAAAAAAGTAAATCCACCCGGCCATACTACAGTCCATCGCACCGGAAGCTGTGGCGCGATCGTCTACGCCACAAAGGCAGTTTTTGGCTGCAAATGAAGCACCTCATCTGCAATCTTGTGATTGCATAGACGTGGCGCTTCCCATACTGCACTGCCCCCGGCTGCCAGACACAGTGCACATAAGAATTTTTTTGGGGGGAAAAAAAAAAAAAAAAAAAAAAAAAAAAAAAAAAAAAAAAAAGGTCCTTAAAAGGGACTTTTTTTTTTGACTGCTTGGGGGGAGGGGGGCCACGCCCGGGCGCCCCCTATGGACGGGCCGCCACTGATGCGCGGGCAAGCTGTGAACTGGCCCTAAGAGACTTTTGACAGAATTCAGATACATATTTGCACAGTGGTATAGTTTCAAAAGTTGCTCATTAGTGATAGTACATCTGCATGACAGTTGTTATAGAATATATAAAACCTTACAGGAGATTCAGGCTTCATTCACATTTGTTGCATTGCGGCAACATGTGCAAAAACGCACACTGCCTCACAATGCACAAAAATGTGCTGCTCTTTTACAGACCTGCAGAGCAACTGCCATTCATTCTTAATGGCACCCCATGCATCTTACTAATGTGAATGCATTCACGTACACCAAAACGCATGTTGCCGCAGTACCATGCATTTTGGTGCAGCACTATTTTTAAAATGGTGCAGGCACCTTTTTGCTCATTTCTCACACATAGGAAGCCCATTGAAATGCCCTAAACATGACGCATGGAGATGTACAAAAAGGAGCGTGCACTTGGGTTGAATCTCCATGGTGTGGACGGAGCCTCAAAAAGTACAGCTTGTCCCTGGCAGGTGCCTCACATGCAGCACACTGAAATCATTGGGATGCCAACAAATGACTAGTTACATTTCTCAGAGGCAGTGAATTCAGTGCCAGTGCAGCCCAAATCTCGAAATTTCAAATTTTTTGTACAGTAATCTTGTACTCTATTCTATTATGAATATCCAGAATTGAATCAATGGGCCGATATACACTCACTACTCTATTTTAGGTACACCTCTTCAATTGCTTGGTTAACACAAAATGCTAATCAGCCAATCACATGGCAGCAACTCAATGCATTTATGCATCTAGACTTGGTGAAGACTACTTGCTGAAGTTCAAACTGAGCATCAGAATGGGGAAGATTTAAGCGACTTTGAACATGGCATGGTTGTTGGTGCCAGACAGGCTGGTCTGAGTATTTCAAAAACTGCTGATCTCCTGGGATTTTCACGCACAACCATCTCTAGAGTTTACAGAGAATGGTCCGAAAAATAGAAAATATCCAGGGAGCAACAGTTGTATGGTGGAAAATGCCTTGTTGATGTCAGAGGAGAATGGGCAGACTGGTTTGAGATAAAAGAAAGGCAACAGTAACTCAAATAATCACTTGTTACTACCAAGGTATGCAGAATTTCATCTCTGAACGCACATCACATCAAACCTTGAAGCAGGTGGGCTACAGCAGCAGAAGACCACACCAGGTGCCATTCCTGTCATCTAAAAACAGGAAACTGTTTTCGTGCATAGGGCATGGAAAAAAGCATAAGTGACTCAACTATGCACAAAAACATAGGAACTGGGGTGCAGAAAAATGTCAGAACTATCTTCATTGTAAAGAAGAACAAGGAGTCTGGAAGTGATAGTTTGGCCCCCACGGAACCCTGATCTCAACATCATCGTGCCTGAGATTACATGAAGAGAGAAGGATTTGAGGCAGCCTACATCCACAGAAGATCTGTGGTTAGTTCTCCAAGATATTTGAAACAACCTACCTGCCAAGTTTCTTCAAAAACTGTGTGCAAGTCTACCTATAAGTATTGATACTGTATTGAGGGCAAAGGGTGATCACACCAAATATTGATATTTTGATTATTTTCTCTTATGGTCATTTAGTTTCCATTTTGTTAATTGATAAAAATAAACTATTAAGACTTCTGTTTTTGAAAGCATTCTTCATTTATTCACACCTGCCTAAAACATTTGCACAGTACTATACATATTTGATACATAAGTAAGCCTGCTTTTTGGTTTTACGGATGGGCCCCTAGGTTTTCACTTCACCTCTCCAGAGTAAAAAGTGTTAATTTAAAAGAAAAGACACAAAGCAGTTATTTTAAAGTGGTTGTACACCATGTACAACCACTTTTACCTACAGGTAAGAGATATTTACAATAGACACGAGCGCCGTAGACAACGAATGGCACAAGCGCACTTTAGAAATGGCAATCGTGCAGTTTATAAAGGAGGTCAGGGGGGGGCGTGGCCGACCGAGGCAAGAAGATGGACGCTTGATCTCTTCGCTCCTGCCGCCACAGAAGACCTTGAGCTATTTTCCGAGGATAACTGCTCCTGATTTTCACCCTGACGATGGGTACCGCTTCCCGTACCTCCTCTACCTCCAGATCCCGCTCCCCAAGAGAACAACCCGGAGGGATCAGCCAGAACATCCCTGAAATGTTCCGGAACAGTAGGGGAAATATGGCGCCTTCCCGCCATGGACGCTCACAGGAAAACGATCCGACGGCCACCATTCCACCTTCCTCACACCCGCCTGCTTCTAACCCACACTCCCTTAACATAGAACTTTTGCCTCAACCCCAGCTCAGCATCCATGATCTGCGGACCATAGCGGCAGATATTAAGGATACATTGGCGGCTGCCATTGCAGATCTGAGACTGGATATCCGCGCGCTCAACGACAGGGTGCTCTCGGTAGAAAAAACTGCCGACCGCCACGACACTTGCCTTCACAAAGCAGCCTCCCGCATTGACTCCCACACCCAACAAATGAGGGATATGCAACGCCATTTAGAGGACCTCGACAACAGAGGTCGGCGCCATAACCTCATGATCCGCAACGTTCCACAGACTGTGGAGAACGACCAAGTAGCCCCCACTGTAGTAGAGATCTTCAATGACCTGCTGGGCCGACCACCGCAATCTGCCATAAATCTTGACAGGATCCACCGTGCCCTCCGGCCGAAGGGTAGAGAGACAGACCCCCCCTGGGACATAATCTGCCATGTAGTAGATTTCAAACTCAAAGAGGACATTATGAAGCAAGCGAGGAGCAGACAGCAATTGCTGCACGAGGGTCACCCCATCCAAATCTACCAAGACCTGTCAGGCATAACCCTCCGACACCGCCGAGACCTAAAGCCCTTACTAGACGTCCTACGCTCCAGAAACATCCCGTACAAATGGAAGTTCCCCTTCTGCCTGTCGGCCTCCTTCCAAGGCCGTACTGCTCTTTTGAAAGTGCCGGAAGACCTACCTCACTTTTGCGGAACACTGGGATTGCCCCTAGTAGAAGTACCGAATTGGTACGGAGAATTCCGCCACACCTTGCTGCGGAAGACGCCCCCCCAAGAAGAGCCCATGGAAGCGCAAAATAGCAGGTTCCGTAGAAGACGCTCTCCCTCGCCCATCGGGCGCCACTCCTCAACCCATCATTTCAACGCTTCCAGCCCCTCCGACTCTCCCTGTACACGGAGGACCCGTCGGGATTACTAAGGCCTGAGGTACCACTTTCCCCAAGTTCCTCCTCGATCCCTCCGGCTGGAAATATTCCTATTGCCACCCAGTTGTAGTCTACAGTTCTCCCCCCCAGTTCTGTTTTGGACCTGTTTGTTTAATGTCTCGTTTACTTTCACTTTTGACACCATTGAAAACTAGCCCTGGCTTGGACACTTCGACTGAGCTACAGCTCTGGGAACTGGGCTGCATTCCTGCAACACACCACTCCCACGCTCATACTGATTGGCTCTGCCACCACCTCAGCCGAGATGACCTCAGGACCTACCACCGTATGACTGCCCTGCCCTAAGTCTGCAAAAGACTACACTCTCCAGAATGCATTGCGATCTCTTCAGTTAGACCCCCGCCCCACTCACCTGCTGCTTCACGCGAGGTCCCGACAATACCAGCTGCTGGATTGGTGAAAGACGACTCCGAACAGCATCCTGATCTCCCGGCGCACCTCCGCTTCCCTCCATTGGACGACCGGGGTTACGCCCGCTACATCCACATCCGCGACCTCTGCCAGCTCCGCTTGATGGCCCTCCAAGACACAGCCGGACCGCCTTCAACACGCGTGAGTACCAGACGTTTTCTTCCCAGCTACACCTGTGCCACCGGAATGAACTCACGTGACCCGCTCTTCCGGATCTGTTGACCTCGACCGTCCGAACGTTTCCGGGGCTCCCTCCTCTGTAATGCGCAGGATCACCTCATCCCCCCGCTGACGTCGGACTCGGCAGGTGCTCCATCACCTACATCCTCACCGGACGACCACAATACCTGTGCTTTATTTCAACGTGAGAGCTACGCTCTGCACCCGTGCACACAGCCAAGACACACGCCTCCTGCATGCAGGTTACGGTACGACCCACCAGTTAAGTTCCAGTTGGCCACTGAACCCGATTTTCTATAACTTCTGTAGCCAACATACCTCTAATTAATTAATTGATTACTTAATTTGTTGTAGTCCCACTTACCTGTTTTAGTCAAATTAATATGTCTACCCTGCTGTCCACAGCCGGCTGTCACCCCTACTTCTTGCCAAATCTTTGTTTAAACAGTATTAATCTCCCTCAAAGTATGGCTGCTTCACCTACTTGACTGAGCTGCCTGTGGACACCAGGATCCTAGTTAACACTGGTAACCATTTAGCATTTTATGCACGTATTACCAACTACCATCGTTACGGGACTTTATTCCTTACAATGTTTCTCTTGGTCCCTCAATGTTAGCATGTTTTACGTAAGTTTACATAGGTTTACTGTTTATGAGTTGGTTTCATTTACCCTTTCATGTTCTGGTATTCCCAGTTCCAGATCTACAAGACATGGCTTCATATTATGACCCCATCCAGATGTTGTCTTGCAGCTCATGTCCTCATGAAGTTACAACCCACCTTTCTGTGGCGGCGGACGCTCCCGCTCCGATTTCGTCCACCTTCGTTTCCTCGTGTTTGTCAACCCTCATACAGTCGCGTGTCTGGGTGAGCCTTTTACCTAGGGGTTGTCACCCCGTACACGCACTGTACTTGACCGATACATACCTTGTAGAGGTTTATTCAACCTATTTGGTTGTAGCCTCATCGGTTTTCCACTAGTGACCAATCTTGCTCACACACCTACCCACTCCCTGACCCCCGTACAACCCTCCCCCCTCCTTTTCCTTCATCCACACCACCCCCACACACTTCTACGATAATGGCGAGCAATGCCCCCTCCAGGACATCACCCCCTACCCCCCACGCCCAACCCCTCACGCTTAACTTATATTCAGTGAACATAAGAGGCCTGAACACACCTGAAAAGCGTTCTAAACTGCTCCACTCTCTACGTCACTCCAAAGCCAATGTAGCCCTCATTCAGGAAACTCATTTCAGGACCAAGAGCATTCCCAAACTACAAAACTCCCACTTCCCTACTGTATTCCATGCTTCTAATGCAGAGGCCAAATCTAAAGGTGTATCTATTCTCCTCTCGAAAAATTGCCCCCTTCAAGTCACAGATGTCCAAAGGGACACTCAGGGTAGATTCCTCTTCATCAAAGGCACGTTACATCAAAGACCTGTGACCATCGCTAATATCTACGCCCCCAACACCCAACAAGTTCCCTTCTTTCGCACAACCCTTGAACAGTTGATCGCCTTTCAGTCTGGCACCTTGATTGTGGGGGGAGACTTCAATATATGGAGAGAACCCTTCTAACTATGGGTTTCCCCCCACGCTTGCTCCGCATGATCTTGTTGCTTTATTCATCCCCTTCCGCTAAATTAAAGATCAACGGCCACCTGTCGAGCGCCTTCCCCATCTCCAACGGTACCCGTCAGGGATGCCCCCAATCCCCTTTAATATTTGTCCTTACCATGGAACCCATGCTGCGCAAATTGAGAGATAACCCAGCCATCAAGGGTATTGATATACGTGGTACTCATTATAAAGTGGCCGCATACGCAGACGACGTACTTCTATTTCTTAAAGATCCTATCACCTCCATCCCCAACCTACTTGCCGATTTTACCCTGTTCAAGACCCTATCCAATCTGCAGATCAACTTCTCAAAATCCAGAGCACTCAACATCTCTTTACCCCCCACAATAGTCTCTCAATGCAAACTTAACTTCCCCTTTGGTTGGGAAACTAGCTGTCTCACCTACCTGGGTATCAGAATTCCGACTAAACTACATGATCTCTACGCACAAAATTTCTTACCAGCCCTCCAAAAGGTACAAAACGACTTACATAAATGGCACCCGGGCACTTTCTCATGGTTTGGCAGGATAGCAGTAATAAAAATGAATATCCTCCCGAGACTCCTTTTATCTTCTCCAAACCATCCCCATAAAACTCCCCCCCTCTTTCTTCGCGTTTTACAAACGCATGTGTAGGACCTTCATTTGGTCCTCTAAAGCCCCTAGGATAAGCTGGACCAGACTGACACTCCCAAAAGTTCTAGGGGGTCTTGGTCTCCCCGACATCCAAACGTACCATTGGGCCTGCCATCTGACTCGAATAGTAGACTGGCACATCCATGGCACATTCAAAGATTGGGTTGCACTTGAAAACTCCATATCCGACGTCCCCCTCTCCCACCTTCCATGGATAACAAAACGCTCCGTCCCGGTACCCTGTTCTTCCCATCCCCTCATAGGAACCTCCTTGTCCGTATTCAGACTTGCCTGCTCACTCCTACGCACATCACCCACCCCAGGCCCCATGACCCCACTAGACCGAAATCCCGACTTTCCCCCAGGCCTGCCTATCCTTAACGCGACCTCAGGTCCCCAACATCTCTACACCGGTGTCAGTGTCAGAGCACACACCCTATTTCACGATGACACCCTCCTAACACACCAAGTCCTATCGTCTAAACTCCCTGAACACCATATCCCGTTCTACACATACTTACAACTCCGACATTTCCTTGCCTCTGCCAACTCCTCTTTACACTGGAATCGAGACCTCACGCCCTTTGAATCACTCTGTACCAAGACTGAACCCCAACGTCACCTGATTTCGTACCTATACACTCTCCTCTTCTCCACTTACGATATACAAGATGATACTCTAGTTAAAAAATAGGAAAGAGACCTTTCCATTCACCTTTCGGCAACCGAATGGGAACAAATATACACCCACATGCACAAAGGTTCCGTTAATGTATCAGTTCAAGAAAATAGGTACAAAATCTTTTCTAAATTGGTATAGAATGCCTGCGATCATTCACAAGTACTATCCCAACCTCCCTCCACTATGCTGGAGATGTAACACGCACATCGGCTCCTTACTCCATATATTCTGGGAATGCCCCCGTATCCAACCATTCTGGACCGAAATGCACCGCTTAATCTCTCTTATCACCACGTACTCCCCGACTTTCACACCAGCACAATACCTATTGCACCACACCTCTATACCCTTCTCCTCATACAAAAAATCCCTGATTTTTCATCTCATCTCTGCTGCCTCCATGTGCATCTCAACTCATTGGAGAGACACTACACCCCCCTCAATTTCAGAATGGATCCATCGGGGCGACAAAACGTCTGCCATGGAAAGTCTTATACACCAAGCACACGACAACCCGACTAAATTCACCGAAATTTGGGCCTGTTGGCTCCACTTTAAAGAAACTGATACTCACACCTCTCCCCCTCAGAGTCCCCACACACCCACTGGATCTCCCTGCTCCCTCAGATTGCCCCCCTCCTCTACTTCCTCCGCCACCCTCCACCCACCCCTGCCCCCTCCTGAGTCAACCCCGAATGACTCCTTCCAGCACATTGTCACTGACCCACCACTTCATTCAATTATATGAACTCACCACCATTCACATCCACTCTCTGGAATCCTATTTTTAATCCAGACTATCCATTACCCACAGTAATGCGTTTCTGTTTACTCTGATGCCGCGTACACACGATCATTTTTCCCGTCGGGAAAAATTACATTTTTTTTTTTCGCCGAGAAAAACGATAGTCTGTGGGCTTTATGCCGTTTTTCTCGTTGAGAAAAACGGCAGGAAAAACGACGAGAAAAATTAGAACATGTTCTAAATTTTCTCATCGTTTTTTCCATCATTTTTTTCCACGGCAGTGTTCCCATAGGGAGACACTGCCGCGGAGCCCACAGACGGTCGTTTTTCTCGTCAAAAAAAAAAAATGACGGGAAAAACGGTCGTGTGTGGGGGAACATGCCGTTCCCTCGTTTTTCATTTTTTTTCATGCCGTGATTCACGGCGGTGTTTTCACCGCCGTGAATCACGATCGTGTGTACGCGGCATTATAGTACCACTCAATTTGAACATCCTTACACACATCGTCCCGGCCCGCATCCACTCGCAGAAAGTACCCGTTGGGGCGAGTGGATCTGAGGCTGGTCGACGATGAAAGAAATATGGTACTTTATTCCCGACTCCTATTATCTTACTGTTGCCGCAATCCTCGGCAAACTATTCTACACCCCCGACTCCAACAAGCTTTATAATATTCACCTCCGTTATTGATCGGTTGGCTACTCTGGGCGCATCTTGCCACTAACCCGCTACTGTTATTACCAGACTGTATAACATGTCTTGTTAGACTACTGTTTCGATATTCCAGATATACTCTCTGCTCTGTTCCGCAGAGACTATTTTGTCTTGTCTGTATTGTTTGACAAGCTGCACTTGTATTACAATTTTGCATTTTCCCCTGCTTGTATGTACAAAATCTTCAATAAAAATTATTTGAAAAAAAAATAAATAAAGGAGGAGGTCAGGTCGTGACTGGCGGCTCCCACACGCATGCGTGGGAGTGACGTCGTCGCGGCTCTGACCAATTACAGTGCCGGAACCGCGATACCCGGCAGTAACTCCGGTAGGACATGTCTCCAGCCGATGCTGCGTCGGGCACCACAGCGGGGGCTTCGATCCCAGGTGAGTATTACATAATGAGCTAGTATACAATGCATACTAGCTCATTATGCCTTTGTCTTGCAGGTGTTTGGTTTTAAAAAAAAAAAAATTTAAAAACCTGAGTTGGTACTCACCTGTAACTCCGTTTCCAGTAGTCTTCCAGGACAGCCCTTGAGAGATGGAGTCCCTCCCATCGACACAGTAAACACACTGCCAACAGTTCAAAAGGCGGTCCCTCAGGTCTCTGGTCAGTCATTTACCAAGAACCGAAGGATGGAACTGAAAAACATTACCATAATAGGTAATAACATTAATACATTAACATAATTCAAGGGTGGGATTGTGCTGTCCTGGAAGACTACTGGAAAAGGAGTTACCGGTGAGTACCAACTCCGGTTTTCCCCAGTTGTCTTCCAGGACAGCCCTTGAGAGGATCCCCAAGTACTCACCAGATTAGGGGGGGACCACGGCTTGGAGGACTTTCCTCCCAAAAGCCTGATCCTGACTGGACATTAAGTCTAGTCGATAGTGTCTTGTAAAGGTGGAGAAGCTTGGCCAAGTGGCTGCTTTACATATTTGCTCCAGGGTGGCACCAGCTCTTTCTGCCCAGGATGCAGAGAGTGCCCTTGTGAAGTGAGCTTTAACACCCCCTGGAGGATCTTTATTTAATATTCTATAACTTTCTGCTATAGCTAGCCTGATCCACCTAGCTATAGTGACTTTGGAAGCTTTTTGCCCCTTACGTTGTCCAGAAAAGAGAACAAACAGTGAATGTGCAATTCTAAATGATTTGGTTGCCTCTAGGTACTGTAAGATACACCTTCTCACATCTAGTAAATGAAATTGCCTTTCTTTTTCATTTGAGGCGTTCTGACAGAATGAAGGCAGGACAATATCTTGTGACCTATGGAATTTAGATGCCACCTTAGGCAAGAACCCAGGGTCCGTCTTTAGGATGACTCTGTCCTCAAAAATTTGAAGGAAGGGCTCTCTAATGGAGAGAGCCTGAATCTCAGTGACCCTACGGGCTGAAGTGATTGCCACGAGGAGCACAGTCTTAAATGTAATCAGTCTTAGAGAGGCCTCCGTGATAGGTTCAAACGGTATCCCCAAAAAGGCCTGGAGGACAACCGAAAGGTCCCAAGATGGAGTTGTCTTGACCCTGACCGGCTTGTGTCTAGTGATTGCCTTACAGAACCTAACGATGAGGGGATCTTCCTGTAACCGTTTTTCTAGGTACACACTTAAGGCAGCTTTGTGAACTTTTTTATAGTACTAGGAGTTAACCCCCAGTCTATTCCTTCTTGTAGAAACTGTAGAATATTTGTTGTATCCTTGTTAATCTTACCCCGATCAACCAACCAGAAATTAAACTTTTCTCCAAACTTTTCTGTAAATAGCTTGGGTAACCGGTTTCCGGCTTTGTAATAGGGTTTGAACCACTTTTTCTGATAGACCTTTGTTCCTCAGAATTTCTTCCTCAGTAACCACGCTGAGAGCTTCAGCATGGTTACCTTGCGGATGCAAGAGGGGTCCCTGTGACAGGAGATCTTGTCTGCAGGGAAGCCTCAGAGCAGGTCGGTCTGTCAACTTCAGTAAAGTTGTGAACCATGGCCTCTTGGGCCAAAATGGTGCCACTAGGATTAGACATGTTTCTTCTTCTAGGAACTTTGCCAGGACTCTCGGAATGAGGTGAAGCGGTGGAAACGCATAGGCCAAGTTGAAGGTCCAGGGGTCTGTAAGGCATCTACCGCCAAGGGTTGATCTCCTGGACATAGCGAGCAGAAACTGGGAACTTTTGCATTCTCTTTGTTTACAAACAAGTCTACGTCTGGATTCCCCCAGTGAGCATTTATGAGGTTGAAAACTTCCGGGTGCAGAGACCATTCTTGATTCGAAACTAGTTGTCGACTCAAGAAGTCTGCAGTGCTTTTCTGCTCCCCCTTCAGGTGTATTGCAGAGATGGATTCTAGATTGGACTCTGCCCACTGAAATATATGTTTGGCGACCAACATTAGACAAGGACTTCTGGTACCTCCCTGCTTGTTTATATAAGCTACAGCCATCATATTGCCTGAGCGGACTTGTAGGTGATGACCTTGTAGAGTGTCCTGAAAAGCTAGCAGGGCTCTGAGGATAGCCGTTAGCTCCTTCCAATTTGGAAGAGAACATTTTCTCCTCTGGCGTCCACCTGCCCTGGGCCCAGCATGAGTTGAGATGGGCTCCCCAACCCCAACTGCTCGCATCGGTGGTCAGTGTGGATGTGATAGGGAGGACCCAGAGTACCGCTTTGTCTATATTTTTGTGTCCTTCGACCACCAGAGGTGGTGGGGATCAATACGTATTCTTCCAGATCTTTGTCTTTTAACTGTTCCAACAGAAATCTCGGCAGGTCTCTCTGGTGGAACCTGGCCCATTGTACGGCCGGGATGGCTGCTGTCATAAGTCCTAGTGCTAACATCACCTCCCTCACTGTACATTTGGTGCTGGTTTGTAGAAAAGACATCCTCTGCCTCAGATTCAATATCTTTTCTTCCGGCAAGACTATCCTTTGATCCACGGATAGGATCTTGTAGCCCAAATACAGAATATCCTGTTTCCCAACTGATTATACACCCCAACTGACTCGGGTTGAGTTGTGTTAACTCTATATCCTGAAGAAGTTGTTTCTCTGCGTGAGCTGTGAGAAGTCGTCAAGATACGAAATGATCGAGACTGACTGAAGTCTCAACGGAACCAGTGCCTCTCCGAGAACTTTGGAAAAAATTCTTGGAGACGACGACAGTCTGAAGGGCAGGGCTCTGCACTGAAAATGATACATTTTGGTGTCTATCTGAATCGCCATACGAAGAAATTTCTGACATTCCTTCCTTATTGGGATATGCAGATAGGCGTCCCTAAATCCAGGGTAGCCATAAATACCTATTTTTGGAGAAGATTCCTTATTGAGTAAATGGACTCCATCCGAAATCTTTTGTATCGGATGGAGAGATTCAGGGGTCGAAGGTTCATGATTAATCTGAACTTCCGACGTTTTTTTCACCACAAAGATATGCAAGTAAAAACCGTCCCCCTGTTCGTGAATAGGGACTGGTGTCAATACCTCTTGATCCACCATTTCCCCTATTAGTAGTGGCAAGGCCTTGGCCTTTTGTGAGGGTCCTGGAAGTTTTGTCACAAGAAACTTGGAGGGTGGGTCGCTGTGAAATTCCAGCACATAACCTCTTTTGATTATGTTTAAAACAAACTCGTTTGAGGTTATCCTCTCTCACTGGGGAGAAAATTCTTTAGTCTTCCTCCCACAGGGACCCTGATGTCACTGGGGCTTGGGGTTCTGACTGGGGCGGTTAAAAAGTATGCCCCCTTTCCTTTTCCCTTTTTGCCCTGTCCAGTGCTTTTTGGGTTTCAACTCCTTCTCTGTTTTAGAGGGTTCCTTTGAGGGCCGAAAAAAATTTCCTTTGTGGGGAAAGTTTTCTTTTTATCCGCCGTTCTTTCCAAGGCGGTATCTAATTCAGGTCAAAAGACGAAGTCTCCGGTAAAGGGGACACTGCACAAGCGAGTCTTGGACGCAGTGTCTCCTCCCCAGGTTTTCATCCAGACTGACCTTCTGGCTGCGACTGATAGGGCCGCAGACTTAGCTGCCAACTTCATGGAATCAGTAGAAGTGTCTGAAATGAAACCTGTTGCCTTGAAAAGCATTGGGAATGTTTTCAAGAGCTCCCCTCTAGGAGTGCCTGCCTGCAAGGGTTCCTGTAGCTGTGCTAACCAGAACTCCAAATTTCTAGCTACACAGGATGTGGCTAAGGCTGGCTTCAATCCGGCCATTGAAGCATCCCAGGTCCTTTTTAAGACTACGTCTGTTTTTCTGTCCATTGGGTCCTTTTAATATCCCATATCCTTGAAGGCCAGGTCAGACTGCTTTGATACTTTGGTCAGTGGGGCGTCAAGTTTTGGATTTTTATTCCAGACTGCCTCTGGGTTCTCGTCAAAGGGAAATCTTCTTTTAAGAGTATTTGGGAAGAAAACTTTTTTTTATCCTGCTCGGCCCATTCCTTGCGGACAAGATCAGAGAATATACTATGTATATGGAATACTCTGGCTCTCTTTTTTTTACCCAGGGCTTCATACATTTTGTCATGCCTGGATAATTGAGCTTCTTCCTCCCTCAGTTTCCAGTGTATCATAAATAGCGCTCAACAGCTCGTCTACTTCCTCAAGAGACAGCTTGTATTTTGCAACTTTGTTAGCTGCGGTCTGATCTTCATCCTGGTCTGAGTCGGAGTCAGAAGATTCAGGCCTAACTAACAAAACACAGGGTTATGCTCCCTGACTCTACGGAGCTCCCCGGAGCTGGGTATTGTAGGGCTTGGTGAAGGGGAAGTCGCAGCTGCACTACTGGTGGAAGCAGACGTGTTTACATCTGTGATTATCTCCCTCAGAGACTTAAAAGGTTGACGCCATCTCATCTTTAAATGAGCTAAGGAATTTGACCAAAGAAGAGTCTGCCTCTGATTTTAATAAGCCTGCAATACAGTGCCTGCATAAAGCTTTGTTAGAGCCTGAGGTTAACTTGCTTCCACAGTTAGGGCACTTTCTGTGGCCTGATTGGTCTTCCTTTGAAGCCTCCTTAGGCTGAAAACAAAAAAATTGATGGACTCAGCATCAAACCTTTTTCCCTCTAACACCCGTGCTGCAACCACCACTGCTGCTATTCCCGGGACAGTGCAGTATCCACCACCATGGGGCATACTAGTCCCAGACCTAACAATCACCAACAACTAAAAACCATAGTACAGGGCTTGCCCAGCAGTCTTACTGGGTTTGACTGGTGCCTGTCTCCACCGGAGTGTCCTGGGGATTCGCCTCCATGGTCCCCCCTTGCCGCTCCGCGTCCCGCTGCTAGTCGGGTATTGCTGGACGCTGGTCGGGATAGTAGGCTCAGCCTGGGCTTTTCACCACCTCCTTGCACCCTGGAGACCTAGAACCGTAAGTCTCGGCGCGCAGTGATGACGCGATTCCGCTGGAAATTACGCACACAGCGTCTCCGGCCCCCACCGCGATTGCAGCAAGGAGCTGAATATGGATGAATCCACCCTATACAGCTCCTGGGGGGAACCTGCGCCATTCTCCCCCTGGCACACCTCGGCACTGGAAGGAGGGGAAAACGGGTCTGCTCCAGTTATGCTGGACAGTGCCCGAGCCCACAAAGAAAAAAAAAAAAAAAAAGGTGAGACTTCACTGGAGCCGAAAAGATAGGACCCAGTCCCCTTTGTGCGGTCTCCAATCCCTTCAGGCAGCCCCTGAGAGATGAAGTCCTTCTCCTTGTTCCTCTAAGCAACATGTTCCTCCGACGGAGGAAACACAAATGACTGACCAGGGACCTGAGGGACCGCCTTTTGAACTGTTGGCAATGCCTTTCCTGTGTGTCGATGGGAGGGACTCATCTCTAAAGGGCTGTCCTGGAAGACGACTGGGGAAAGTGGGTTTACAACCACTTTAAAAAGGGGTTGTAAACCTTCCTGTTTTTTTTACCTTAATGCATCCTATGCATTAAGGTGAAAAAACATCTGATAATTACCGGCCCCCAGCCCCCTGTTTTACTTACCTGAGCCCTCGAAAGTCCTGTGTGGAGAACGAGCTGGATCTTTGCCCGGGCTTCTTGGCTCTTCATTGGATAGATTGATAGCAGCAGGGCCGAGTCCGGCATTCGTGTCTATGGATGCAAATGCTGGACACGGGAGCGTGCCCGCAAGGCAAGCCCCTTGGGAGAGCGCTTCCCAGAGGGGGTTATCTAAAGCGGGGTGGAGCCGAGGGACCCCAGAAGACGGCGTTCAGTGCCACTCTGTGCAAAACGGGCTGCACAGTGGAGGTAAGTATGACATGTTTGTTATTTAAAAAGGAAAAAAAACTTTTGAACTTTTAGTATCACTTTAAGATTGTTTTATTATACATACAGCAGATATACCGAAGTAATAAATGCTAGATCTGATACTGCCATCTACTGGTTAGCTTTGAGTGTTGTCTCAACAGAATAGTTTTTCCAAGACAAAACGAGTGCATTTTTGATGCATTTTCCATTCATTTCAACGGGGAGGTGTGTTTTTTGGTGCACTTTGTTTGGGGGTTCTAAGTAATTTTCTAGCAAAAAAAAATGATTTTTACTTGTACACAACAAAATGTCAGAAAAAAAGGTAAACACGCACAAAAAATGCAGCATGTAGGACTTTTAAAAACACACCACACCCACTGCATATTGGTGTGAAGAGTTTCATGGATTTAAAGGGATGCATTTTTGTTTGTTTTTTTTTTAAACACCAAAAACACATCAAAACTGATCAGTGTGAAAAAGCCCTTAGTGTCAAGTCCATTTACACTATAATTCTTTTTTTAAATTATATCTGCAACTTTATGGTCACTCTTTTACGTTTTTGCAGGGTTCCCTTGCAACATTACATTTATTTCAAGATTTTCCCGAAGTGAAAAGCTGTGCTAGGGAGTGCAGACCCATATGGATCATCTAGAAAGAGGTAGTGCTGGGCTTTCCTATTACAAAGCTTGGCATTCTTTACACTCTAAATGAAAAACAAATGAATGTGTTGTATCTAAGCAAGGAAAAGATGATATAAAAGATTAGTTGATACATTTCTAAACTTTGAAATAATCAACCATTATCAATAACAAGATGATTTGGGGATTTAACATTTGCCTTAGTAACCTGTATTCTCCAGTTGCTGCTTTGCCCCTACAAATAAATGTTTAGCTCCTATTGGCAGGAATGTTCAGCTGCTCCATGTTCCTCACTCCAGAAAATGCCATCAGTTGACTCTCACAAGGGTGATCAATGGAAAGAAAAGCAATGGTAAATTATTTGTTACCAGGAGAATGATAAAACTCAAACCAATAAATATTTTAAGATATCTGAAATGTATGCTGGGGGTGGAGCTAATATTTACTGATCTGATCAACGTCTGAGATAGCGAGTCAGGATCTCCAATCTGTAATGTTACTAACATACAGATTTCTTACATCTGATTTTCCTGGCTATTTAGAATTCTCACCCAACTGTCTACATACACATTTTTCACCTTTCTCCAGTACACACATAACGCAGCATGGAGGGGCTCTGTGAAGGTGGCGGTGAAGGTGTGCAGGGGTCTGATTGGCTCAGAGAGCTCAAAAAAGGACAGCTGTCCAGCTTCATAATCCAGAGAGATCCTGACTCGTTTACTGAAATCCTTGGGAGGTAACTGGATCTCTTTATTGTCATGTATTACTGCTAATGTATTATTTTCCCAACGCAAGCCCCACGACTTGTTGTTTTCACCAATACGTGACTGATCCCCTTCTCTCTCTATACTGGGATAACATATCCCTATCCTCCACCATGCTTCTTTGCTGCAATCAGTGTCCCAGTAATACCGCCCTGATGTAAACCCCCTGCTGCTCAATACATTATTCCAATTCTGAAATCTCTCCGGTGTTTTTGCCCGATTCTGATTTGTTTCTGACCAGGATGCAGTTTTCCGGTCATCTGATATATGAAGATTATTATGTGCTGTGTTTATATCTAATAATATGTCTGCAGGTTTTGGTACATAGACCTCTATCTCTATACCTCCTATAATCTGAGATAATGTGTGTAATGTCTGAAAAGTCAAACCCACATCCAGACGACCCCCATCATGGATCTGCTTGTCTTGTCTCTCGCTGTCCTTAGCTATATCCTCAGCTTCTCCCATATCTGATTCCTGTAAGACAGTCAGTGGATCAGTCATGTTACACATCTCCTCAATATGATGGATCTTCCTGGACAGTTCATCCTTCTTGATTTCCAGCTGCTGGATCATATCAGAGATGGACAGTGAAAGCTTCTCTTCCTCCCTGGACATTTCACTCAGGACCTTCCTCTCCAGGTCTTCCAGCTTTCTCCTGAGGTCAGTGAGCAAGGCGCTAAATCTCTCTGCTTCACCGGCGGCTTTTTCTTGTACTTTTTTCCTGCGTTCCTGTAGACTCCGGACTCTTCTCTCAGTCTCCTCTTTCTTGGTGATCAGCTCCTGCAGAACATTTCTCAGTCTCTTCTTCTTCTTCTCAGAGGCCTCATCCAGCATCTCCACCTGATGTCCCCGATGTTCTCCAACCAAGGTACAGGACACACAGACACAGACGGAGTCCTCAATGCAATAATACTTCAAGAGCTCCCTATGGATGGAGCATTTCCAGTTCCCCAGGGAGGTGGTGGGTTCAGTCATGACATGTTTTGGTGCCTTGCTGTGGACTTTCAGGTGTTTATCACACAAAGAGGCTTCACACATCAGACAGCATTTAACAGCCGCTACAGGACAGTCCACACAGTAAGTACAGAAGATTCCAGTCTCATCCTGAGCTGGCTGAGTAAAGAGGAAACTCTCCACGATGTTACACAGAGTTATGTTCCTTATCAGTACAGGCCTCTCCACAGACTCTCCTCGGCATTCAGGACAGGAATAAACTCCAGATCCTTCCTGCGTATCCAATACCTGATCAATACAGACCCGGCAGAAGTTGTGTCCACATCTCAGGGTTACAGGATCCGTATAAATGTTCAGACAGACAGAACAGTCCAGCAGCTCCTTTCTCACATCTGCAGACGCCATGACTGAGAGCACAGCAAAGAAATAAAAGTGTAATTTGAAACACAGAAACCAGTAAGATAACAGGGTGACTAAGATTTGTACTATAATTTATTACAACAAAGACACAATCAAATGTAAAAGGTTAAGTCACATCAGAAGTCGCATGACAATTGAAATCACATTAAGTTCAAGGGTTGCAGTTCCAACCTGTGTGACTCAAGACCCTGCAACTTTGTAAAAGGTTCCTGCACTACTTTGGTGCTCTCCCAGTACATACCTCCCAACTTTTGAACTTCATAATGAGGGACACTGGAGGAGGCATAAGACCTGCGTTGCACGGTAAAATGTGGACATGGCCAAGCGTGTAGCAGTGGGAAAGGTTTAATGTGGTTAAACAAAACCCAGGCTTCCTTGTACCTATAAAATATGCTTTGATTGCTTTTGTCTGAGCCTACCTTAAAGAAAGAACTTCATTAAAATAGTCAGGGACTGCATAGCAACGAGCAACTGTTGAAACAATGAACACTTTGGTGAGAAGTATAGAATGTACAGTATTGTGTATATAGTGCAGGAGTGTCTAAGGCGGAGCACAAGGGTTAGGGAGTGCTGCAGTCAATGTCAGGTTTAGGACACATAACTCAGAGTGCAGAATGTAAGTCCCCTCCCCTTACATCAGGGTCTCCAGAGTTCCCCCATAATCCTCTTTTAGATGAGGGTCCCTAGAGTCTCCCCACATCTTACATAAGGGACCCAAGCATCCCACCTTAAATCAGGGTCCTTAGAGTCCCTCCCTCTTACATCAGAATCTCCCCTTTAATCAGGGTCCCCAGAGTTCCTCATTAACATCAGAGCTCCCCCCCTTTTACTAGGATCCCCAAATGTCCCCCTCACATCAGGGCCACTTCTTTACATCAGGGTCCCCAAAGTTCCCCTGCCCCCAGAGTCACCCACTTACATCAGTGTCCCCACAGTTCCCCTTCTTTACACCAGGGTCCCCAGTGTCACCCCCCTTACGCCAGGGTCCCCAGAGTCCCCCCTTCTTAAACATGGGTTCCAAGAGTTCTATCCTTTCATCAGGGTCCCCAGAGTTCCTGCCTTACATCAGAATTACATCAGAATTCCCCCCTTATGTCAGGGCCCCCCCTCCTTACATTAGGGTCCCCAGAATCACCCTGTTACATTAAAGTCCCCCCTTTTATTAGGGTCAAAGTCCCTTATATCATAGTCCACAGATTCCCCACCTCACATCAGGGTCCCAAGAGTTTTCCCCATTTATTAGGGTCCCCAAAGTCTCTGTTACATTAGGGTCTCCAGAGCGCCCCATTAGATCATGGTCTCCACAGATTCCACTTACTGTACATGGCCTGTTACTTCTCTTTTATTACAGGACTGTTAGGTGGAAGCTAAGGTTAGGTGACCAGTCGGGTCTGTGGGAAAACGTTCCGTTCCCCTTTTCTGAAGCAAACAACCACTATCACGGGCTGGGGGAATTCTGTCTGCTGGCATGTTTGCGATAGTAACGTTTGCTGTGCAGCCCGTTCAACCTCTCCTGAACGATTTAACTTGACAGCTAGAAACCGGCGTCTAAAAACATCAGTTTAGCCGCGTTTACGTCTAGAAGCGTTTGAAATGTTATTTTAATTTTTTTGGGTTAAAATGAAAAACGTCTTTAAATGAATAGCTACTAAACACGAGTTACCGCTTGAAATGCCTCTAAACACAGCATCTGAACGCATTTTTTTGGGTTCCAGAAATGGCCTCTAAACTCAACTGCCTAGAAATGACCCTGTGTACATGTGCTGATAAGATAACAGAGGAGAGTTCAGGAGCAGAAGAAAAAGCCCAACTGCTCCTAAACGTCCGATTACCAGCAGCAGTGTACATGAGGCCTTAGAGTTTCCTGCATGTAAGCACAGCCTGCAATTTGGTGCCCCCCCTCCAAATGGAGATAGAGGAGGGGCGGGTACAGTGCTCTGCGTCTGTTAAAAGCAGCTGCGGACAGATGCCGGCTGCAGTGCAAAGTGTTGCTCGCCACGTTGCGGGAACCAAGATACCCTGCACACGCCGCGGGCGTTCCGGGACTCAACCTCGATTCTCCGGGACAGGGACCAAATTTCCGTCCCGGCGAATCAGGGATGTTTGGGAGGTATGCCAGTACGACTTGGCCCCATAGACTTCTATATTATCTCATCTCACAGAAGTCGCATCATCATTACATAAGAAGCGACCTCAATGGATGAGTTTTTTTTTTTTTTAACCCTCACTTCTCCTCCCTGGTCATCCTTGCTGTCTAAAAACTCTCCCTAGCACATCCCATTCACACCTGAAACACTTTCCCACTCACGTTTTTTTTTGCATGCTTTACATGTGTAAGCACGCATAGGAGCAGTCCATTCACTTTAATGGGCTGCCCCACGTGTGACAGACACCCCAAGAACCTTTTTGATCATAAAGTGTCGCACATTTGTAGCACGGTTTGTCATGCGTCTGCTAACTATGATTGGGGTGTCATTAACAATTAGCCTATATTCACATCTGCGCATTTCCAAACGCTCGGCAACCCGCACAGAAAACATGCACTTTGATGTTTTGGAAACGCATGGCAAACACGTGTCACTCTTGCATTGTCATTTAGGCTGAGTTCGCATCTGCATGTTTCTGAACGCGAGGCAACCCGCACAGAAAAACCATGGCAAAACGGGCATCGTTTGGATATGTGCGTTTTCAAAACATGCAGCAAAGTGCGTGTTTTCTGTACAGGTTGCCACAACACAAGTGTGACGTGTTTACCATGCATTTCAGAAACACATGGCAAAGCACGCTTTCTGTGTGGGTTGCATGAGTTTAGAAACACACAGATGCAAATGCAGCCTAAATGGCAACACAAGCACGACTTATTTGCTGCACACTTTTGAAAGCGCAGCGTCATGTACAAAAAAACAAGCACTTTGCTGTGCATCTTAGAAACAAGCATCACACTTGCGTTGCTACAGTACTTAGAATACGCCACAACCCACACAGAAACCGCGTGCTTTGCCTCACATTTCCGAAATGCGCGTCATGCTTGCGTTCCCATTTAGGCTACATTTGCATCTGCAGGTTTCCAAGCATCCGGCGACCTGCACAGAAAGCGTGCAAACTTTGGAAACGTGCATCATTATTGAATTGCATTTAGGCTGCATTCGAAACTACGCATTTTCAAACACGCAGTGACCCCAACAGAATACCCACACTTTGCCACACGTTTTGGAAATGTGCATCACGCTTGTCTTGCCATTCAGGTTGAGAACCTTTGCGCATTTTCAAACGCGTGGCAACCCGCACAGAAAACATGCACTTTGCTGTATAAGTGTTTTTAAACAGCTATGAAGAGTGAGGTAAGCGGGTGTACAATAAATGGAAAGCTGTTTTATTTTTTGCAAAAGAAGTACCTTAATGCTATATTGGTACATAGGGGTGCTGGAATAAAAAAAAAAGTGAACAAAGGTGAACTTAGCCTTTAAGATTTAGCAAAAACAAAAATATCGATCCTTTTTGTAGCCTTTGTTTGAGTGTAGCATATTCTAAGACCCCTTTCACACTGGGTCGCTTTGCAGGCGCTATAACGCTAAAAATAGCGCCTGAAAAGCGACCTGAAACTGCCGCTGCTGTCTCTCCAGTGTGAAAGCCCCAAGGGCTTTCACACTGGAGCGGTGCGCTAGCAGGACGGTAAAAAAAGTCCTGCTAGCAGCATCTTTGGAGCGGTGAAGGAGCGATGTATATACCGCTCCTCCACCGTTCCTGCCCATTGAAATCAATGGGCACCGGGGCCATACCACTGGCAAAGCGCCTCTGCAGAGGCCGAATAGCGCCGCAAAATAGACGGTAAATCGCCACTAAAAATAGCGGCGCTTTACCGCCGACGCCGCCCCCACCCCAGTGTGAAAGGGGCCTAAGTCACTCTTTTATTTATATGTCCCAGTAATGCAAGTCGAATCACGGTCCATGAAAATGTGACTCACCTGTGCTCACATAGGAACTGTTCTGTGCCCGAGACAGCAAAGGCGTTTACTGTACCATGGCGTTCTTCTACTGTTGTAACCTGTTTCAGGTAACAGATAAAAAGGTGTGTTATTATTACCATTTACCATGTTTATATAGAACCGACATATTACACAGTATTTTCTATACATGATATGTAAGATCTAACGAGTAGGGCGCTCTGATTCCTCCTGTATTGAATCGTATTCTAACTGTACTGTCTGACCTCATGTAGTAATGCGCTGAGCAAACTGTTGGCACTATATAAACCCTCTATAATAATAATAATATTTCTTTCCCATCACCGACCAAATAGATTGGCAATAGAGAGAAGGTAAAACTGAAAATTGTATACTCACCTTTCCGTAATTTTCCTTTCCTGACGCATTCCATGGCAGCACACACATTGGGTTGTGAATCTGCCTCCACAACCTGATAGGACTGGTTAGCTATAAGTTTTGAAGAGGAGGAGTCCACCGCTGCATTCTCAGTAACTATCACTTTAGAAGAGTGAGTGTCTGTGTGCTGCCATGGGCTGCATCAGGAAAGGAAAATTACGGCAAGGTGAGTATATCATTTTCCTGACGCATCATGGCAGCACACACATTACGGAAATAACTCGCCACATGGGTGGGTGCTTTTAAAGTTTTTATTTGCTTAGGTACAAGTTATGGAAGAATTAGTTTGGATAATTGATCTCCCGAACTCAACTGTGGTTAGTTGAGCCGGATCAATTCTGTAGTGTGACATGAATGTGGATCTAGATGACCAAGTTGCTGCCTTGCAAATTGTTTCTGAGGACACTCTACAATACCCTGCCCAGGAGGTCACCACTGCTCTAGTCGAATGGGCCTTTAGCCCGCGGGTATTGGAAGCTGCTGGATTAGGTATGCTCTTTTGATGGTTTTGATCAGCCAAGCTGCTATTGTTCTTAAAGATGCTGCCTGACTTCTTTTTGCACCGTGCGGGATAACTAGGAGGTTTTCCGCCTTTCTGAATGGTGTAGTAGTTTCCAAGTATGAGCAAATTATGGATTTTACGTCCAAAGGGTGAGGGTCATTCCTCGCTGGTAAGAAAGACTGGTAGATTGATCTCCGAGTTAGTGGAAGGTAGATGCCACTTGAGGTATAAATTGCTCCGAGGGTCTTAAGACGACCCTATCCAGATAGAAATTCAGATGAGGGTCATTTATTAGTAAGGCTTGCAATTCTGAAACTTTTAGCAGATGTTATTGCTATTAGAAAGGTTAATTTTAACGTTAAGGATATTGATTCCAATGGGAAGAAGGGTTCTCTTGACAGGGCCTCCAAGACTATAGATAGATCCCATGTCGGGAAAGTTGGTTTCCTGGGTGGTGTTATTTTCAGGCATGCTTTCTGGAATTGGATTATAAGGGGATATGGTTCCCATCATGGCAGACAGGGCAGAGACCTGAACTTTAAGAGTGCTCGAGGCTAGTCCTTTTTCTAGGCCTAGCTGCAGGAATTCTAGAACGTGATAAACCGAAGGAGAGAGTGGATCCCAGTACTGTTTTTGTGCAAATGCGGAGAATCTCTCCCAGATTCTGTTATACGTGCTGTTCGTTGTCTTTTTTCTGGCTTGTAGTAAAGTGGTTACTACCCGGAGTGAACACCCTTGATCTAGTAGCCTTTCCCTCTCAACTTCCAGGCCGTTAGGTGCAATCTTTCTGGTGCTGGGTGTAGGAAATCGGCCTTGCAAGAGCAAATCCGGGGTCCCTGGAAGTGGTAGTGGGTCCTCCATACTCAACTGCAAGACGGTCGTGAACCACGGCCTCCTCGGCCAGAATGGCAACACCGCTATGACTGTGGATGTCGAGTTCCTCAGTCTGGCTATTAGGGGAATCGGAGGGAAGATATATCCTAGGAGAAAGTTCTATGGCTGGTGAAGACAGTCGATCCCTGCTGCCGTTGGATAGGCGGCTCTGGCTATAAATCGGGGACACTTGTTGTTCGCTGGAGTTGCTGCCAGGTCTATAATCGGGAGTACCCCATTTGCGAGCGAGGAGAGCAAAGGGTTGAGGACTGAAGGACCACTCGTTGTTTGATACGAATATTCTGCTCAAGTCATCTTTGAGTTGGTTCTGTACCGCTGGGACATATACTGCTTTTAAATCCGTCAGGTAAATTTGGGCCCATTCAAGTATGGGGCAAACCTCTTCCATGAGCGTGTTGCTCCTGGTGCCTCCTTGTTTGTGAGCATAGTTCACTGCTACCGTATTGTCCATGCGCAAGAGAACGCTCTTCCCTGTGACTGATGGCCTGAATGTTAAGAGGGTCTGCCAGGCGGCTCTGAGCTCCAAAATGTTTGAGACTATACCCTGCGGTGGGAACGGCCAACGACCATGCGCCCCTTGTTCTTGATAATAGGCTCCCCACCCCTGCAGGCTGGCATCTGTCGTGATTATTTCTGGCTGAGGGGGAACTATGAGACATCAGCGTGTTAGATTGCCGATTCGTGTCCACCACCAAGCGGATTGTTTCACTGCTTGGTTGATCATCCGTTGACTCATTGACAACCCGTTCCACCGTCTTAAAAATTAGTTCTGGAAGGTCCTTACATGCCACCGGGACCACTGGACCATCAGGAAGGTAGAAGACATTGAGCCCAGGATGCTAAGGCATGTTCTGGCCGGTAGGTATTCTTCTGCCAATAGTTTCTTTATTTTGTGTATTAGCGGACCTATCTTCTCTTGGGGGAAGTCTGACCGTGTTGGATTTGCTGTCTAGTTCGGCACCCAGGAACACCATTTTTTGTTTTGGTATCAGGCTGCTTTTCTTCAAGTTTATTATCCACTCGAACTGATGTAGTGTGGAGATCAACATTGTTCGATGTTGTAGTAGGGTTTGACTGTTGGACAGGAGAAGTATGTCGTCGAGATAGTGGTGGACTCCGAGTCCTTTTCCTCTCAGATATGCTATTACAGGGAGTAAAACTTTTGTAAAGGTTCTGGGGGCTGTGGATATCCCGAACGGGAGGCTTTGGAACTGAAAGAGCTGGTTTCCTATTGCGAAGCGTAGGTATTTATAGAATGTTTTGTGTGCGGGAACATGCAGATAGGCGTCAGACAAATCGACCGATAGCATCCAGTCTTCTGTATTTACTGCAAGTAATATGGATTGGAGGCTCTCCATTTTGAAGGATTCGACTAGAATTGTTTTGTTGAGGCTTTTCAAATCTAGCACCGGCCTCAAGTCCCCCGTCTTCTTTGTTTTTTTTTACAAGAAAGGTTGGTCTTTATTTAGAAGATATCAAATAACAAGAGATACACAGACATTTCTTATACAAAATACATGGCGAGAAGTAATAGTCTCCAGTAAAACAAAAATCAATGCCAAAATAGTCCAGTAAAGCATAGCCCAGTAAGGACTTTTCCCCCAAAGCAATGAAGATAGCATTCTAAACCTACTGAACCCAGGGAAGCCAGACCCTGTCAAATTTCTTGGGACAACCCCTGCTAATATATGTCAGTTTATACATTGGCAGGATCGCATTAACAGAGGAGTCCCAAGAGTCCACTTTGGGGGGGGCAGAGGAGGACCATTTAAGAATTTCTTTAGCATAGAACAACAACATAGATACCAATAACTTTGTGTATCTGGGCCTCTGGTCATCATCATGTATCCCAAGTAGGGCCAGTGCAGGCGTCATCGGCAAAGACGACGTCAGACGGATATTGATACATTCAAAGACCTTGGCCCAGAACTCCGCCACCAAGGGACAGGTCCAGAACATGTGAAGGAACGTACCCACAGAAGAGTGGCATTTCGGGCAATTAGGGAATCTCTCCGGATATATCCTGTGCAGTCTATGAGGCGTGTAGTAAATACGATGTATAAATTTGGTCTGCAGTAATTTATCTCTGGAGGATATCATCAGCTTTGATCCATCCCCCGTCTTCTTTGTTACAAGAAAGAGTGGAGAATAAAATCCTGTGCCCCTCTGTTCCTGTGGAACTTCCACGATCGCCTGTTTTTGTAGTAGTTCTAGGATGTACTTGACCAGGAGATCTCGAGATGATGGGAGTCTGGTGACCCGGTAATGATCTCTGGGGAATTTGTGTTTGAATGTCCATTTGTGGCCCTCCTGGATGGTGGATATTGTCCAGGGGTCTTTTACATGGTCTGTCTATATCTGAGCAAACAGCCTCAACCTCGCACCTACTATTGCGGGCTGGGCACGCGTGGCATCAAAATGATTTCTGCTAATCCCCTGTATTGGGGGGTTTGGATTTTGGCACCCTCACGAAGGAGGGTTGAGGATTTCGCCAGTTCCGTTTAATTTCTTTACCTGGCCTGTAAGACCTTGCTTCTCGATATCTCTCCGGCAGACTACGTCTGAAAGGAGGGTTCTTTTGTTGCTTGGGTCTTCTGTCACAAGGAATGAGGCCCGATTTGCCCCCCGTAACCTTCGAGATTGCGGAAGCCAACTTGGGACCAAACAGGTTGGTTCCGTCGTAGGGGATTCTGCACCAAGGTTTCAACCACAGCGCTCTCCTGGGCATTACAGAGGCCAACATCGCTCTTGCGGAGGATCTTATAATATCGACGGACGCTTCTGCCACGAAATCTCCCACCAGGCTGAGCTCTTGCAGGGCTGAAATGTTTTTTCTTGGTTGGCTGCTTCCAACAGCAACTTTTCAATGTTTGATGTCCAACTGCTGCCAGAGTGATTGCTGGCCTGCAGGCACCTCCTGCCGCTGAGTAAGCTTTTTTCAAGTCGAGGTCTATCCTACGGTCAAGAATGTCTCTAAAGGTTATGGCATCTTCAATCGGCAGAGTTACGTGGCACGCCAAGCGCATTAATGAGGAATCCACCACCGGAGCTGAGATCAGGGGGTTTACGGTTGGTTCCCTTAGCGGGTAAAGCTTGGCTAGCCTGTTATTTAGACCAGATTTCTTATCAGACTTCTGCCACTCGTCCTTTATTAATTCTTCGAGTTCATCGATAAATGGAAAAGTTTCAGGGTCCTTCTTAAGATTAGGAAAGTATTTCCTAAGTTTTCGCGGAGCCTCGTTTCTTCTACCCAACCTATCGTCACCTTTACAGATTTTGCGAAAGGGTCTATCAATGAGAAATCGAATGAAATGGGCATTGGTGTTTCATCTTCCTCTCTTGAATCCTCTTGATCTTGAGGGATATTCTCAGCTGATGTACCTTGGGCTGGTCTAATTGGTTCGGGTGCTGCCACCTGCAGGATGGACTCCTTTACTGTTTCCCTAATGATGTTGGACGCTTCCCTTGCATCCGTCTTTTTCACGGGTTGCTTCATCAGCTCAGGCTTGGCATACTAATTTGCTGGGCAGTGCCTGTGCCCCATAAACCCAGCAGGCATTAGCCGCAGGACGGGTATGGTGGCTATCGCCAGGTCGGTGGGATAATGTTGATTCCCTGTGGTGGTGGGAGGAGGTTCTTGACCTGCTTCTCCGGGAATGAGAGTGTCTTGAAAGTGAACGGTCTTTGCGTTTGGATTGTGATGACCTTGATGACCTGCCAGAGCCATCAGATAACATGATATTAGTGGCATTGCTCTCTTTCTCCTCTTCAGTACTTACCCATTGTTTGCGCCCCCTTACTTTACAGTCTGCGGATGGTCTGCTGAGGCAGTGGCCTCCATGGGCAAATGTAGAGTGAATCTAATGAGGAAATGTATCTAAATCAGACACAGAGGGCACACAAAAAAAGGAATGGGTGAGCTAGAGGAGAAGGGGAGAGTATGTCTTACCTGATACTAGTTGGGCAATAGTGTAGGCAGCAAGGCAGTGGTGATCGCATCGAAAACGGCAGCATGGGTAGTTGTATACCCTCAGGAGGCTGCCTGACAGTGAAAAGCCGATTTTTAAATAAACCGCCGTCGCGGCGGACTGACGTCACGGCAGCGCATGCGCCGTAGCGTTTTTCGGCCTCCGGCGCCATTTTGGATACTGGCGAAATAGGGAGATACTGGTGTCACTTCCTGTGTGCCGAGGAACTGATGCGGCCACCATGATGGGAAGGTCAGGAATAGGGATGAGCTTTGAGTTTGAGTCAAACCCATGTTCGACTCGAGCATCGTCTGTTCGGCCGTTCGCCGAATTTCGAACATTATGGGCCGTTCGCGCCATATTCGAGTGGCGCGTCACGGCCCATAATTCACTGCGGCATCGCAGTGCATTGCTGGCTGATGATTGGCCAAGCATCCACTATGACCTGCATGCTTTGGCCAATCACAGCGCGGAAAAAACGGAGAGCCATGAATGGCCAAAGCCAGGGTGGCTTTGGCCAATTATGTCTCAGGGGGTTTAGTACACGCCCCACACTATAGAAGGCCGCCTGCATGTTGCGGCGGTGGTTAAAGACAGAGCGAGAGAGACAGTCATTTAATTTGAGTTAGATAGAGCAGGCAGGCGAGTCAGTTAGCTTCAGTTAGTGTGTAGAGGATATATATGCATCCTAGGTGTTGTGTATATATATTTATACACTGTATTCAGTTTAGCTAGATCCATTCCTGTTATTCTCTTCATAATATACTGACAGGTAGGCAGGTGATTGTGCTAGCTGCAGTATTTTCACTTAGTGTACTGTGTCCTTTGCACAGTGTGCACCTAAAGCTTACCTCAATACAATTGCTGGTGTTCTCATACAAATACAGGCAGGGAGCTGCAGTATTTTCAGTTAGTGTACTGTGTCCTCTGCACAGTGTGCAAATAAAGCTAACTGAAGACAATTGCTGGTATTCTCATACTAATAATACTACAGGCAGGCAGTTGATTCTACTAGCTGCAGTATAATCAATATATATATATATATATATATATATATATATATATATATATATATATATATATATAATAGGATTTTTATAACAGCTTACCTGTAAAATCCTTTTCTTGGAGTACATCACGGGACACAGAGCGACATAGTCATTACTAATGGGTTATATAGTTACCGTCAGGTGCTGGCACTGGCAACTTCCAAAACCGGAAGTACCCTCCCCTATATAAGCCCCTCCCATCCGGGAGCACCTCAGTTTTGTAGCAAAGCAATAAGTGTCCCCAAAGAGGGGCGGGAGCTCTGTGTCCCGTGATGTACTCCAAGAAAAGGATTTTACAGGTAAGCTGTTATAAAAATCCTATTTTCTTTCTCGTACATCACGGGACACAGAGCGACATAGTCATTACTAATGGGATGTCCTAAAGCAATGCCAAATGAGGGGGGGGATACACCATATATAAGCTGAGCGCTATCAGACATGAGGATCTTTTGCGGCCTGCAACACACTGCGCCCAAAGGCGACATCCTCCTGACTTCCAACGTCCACCTGGTAGAACCTAGTAAACGTGTGTACTGAAGACCATGTTGCGGCCTTACAGACTTGAGCCAGGGAGGCCTGGTGATGCACTGCCCATGAAGTTCCAACTGCTCTCGTGGAGTGCGCCCTAACTTTGAACGGAGGCGGTCTACTTCTCAAGCTATAGGCTTGTATTATGACCTGTCGAATCCACTTGGCTAAAGTAGATTTTGACGCTGCCTGACCCCTTCTGGGGCCTTCCGGCAGAATAAACAAAGTATCCGTTCTGCGAATCTGAGCAGTGGCTTTTAGATAAGCTTTAACTGCTCTTACTACATCCAAAGAATGCAATAACTTTTCCTCTACCAAAGTAGGTTTGGGGAAAAAAGAAGGAAGAACCACATCTTGGTTCAAATGAAACCTCGATACCACCTTAGGAAGAAAGGCTGGATGAGGACGTAACACTACTCTGTCCTTATGGATAACCAGATATGGCTCCTTACAGGACATAGCTGCTAATTCCGATACTCTTTTAGCCGAACAAATGGCTACTAGAAAAATCAATTTCCTGGTGAGAAGCACTAAGGAAATATGCTGTAATGGTTCAAATGGTTGTTTCTGTAGAACCGACAGAACCAAGTTTAGATCCCATGGACCTATGGGAATATTAACCGGAGGACTAATACGCATCACTCCTTGTATAAAGGCTTTGACTAGTGAATGCGAAGCCAAGGGCCTTTGAAAAAATATTGACAAGGCCGAAATCTGACCCTTGATAGTACTCAAGGCAAGCTTCCTATCTACAGCCCATTGTAGGAAGTCCAGAATCCTACCTATTACGTACTTATGTGGATGCCATTTCTTGGCCTCACACCACGCGATGTACGCCTTCCAGATTCTATAGTAGATCTGCCTGGATACCGGCTTCCTGGCATTGATCATGGTAGATACCACAGCATTAGAGAGCCCTCTCTTTTTTAGAATGTGGGCTTCAATAGCCAGGCCGTCAAACCTAGGGCTGGTAAGGAAGGGTGGTATATCGGTCCTTGCGAAAGCCGGACGACGTGGGAGAGTCCAAGGACTCCCCACTGAAATTTTACAATCTCCGCGTACCACGCTCTTCGGGGCCACGCTGGAGCCACCGGAATCACTGGTTTCTTTTCTACCCTGATTCTGCGGAGTAATCGAGGTAACCATTGGCGGTGTGAATGCATATATCAGCTTGAACTGATCCCAAGGGAACACTAGGGCATCCGAGCCGCAAGCTAGGGGATCCCTTGTCCGAGAGACAAACCTGTCCCCCTTTGCGTTGAATCTGGATGCTAGAAGATCTACATCCGATGTTCCCCACCGCTGACATATTGTCCAGAAAACCTCGGGGTGAAGGGACCCTTCCTCTGGGCCTAATTGCTGGCGACTTAGAAAGTCCGCCTTCCAATTCTCCACTCCTGGAATGAATACCGCAGATATGGCTGGGACATATTTTTCTGCCCATTTCAGGATGTAATTTACTTCCCTCTGGGCTGCACGACTCCTGGTGCCCCCCTGATGATTGATATATGCCACTGCTGTGGCCTTGTCTGATTGAATTCTGACAGGGGACCCTTGGAGTTTGGATGTCCATGCTACTAGGGCATACCGGCCTGCTCGTATCTCTAAGAGATTGATGGGCAGGGCCTTTTCTGCATCCGACCATCTGCCCTGGAGAGACTATTGCTCCAATACTGCTCCCCAGCCTATAAGGCTGGCATCTGTAGTGACCACCTTCCAAGAAATCGGACTGAAGGATTTCCTTTTTTCCAGATTCTGGGGAACCAACCACCAACGGAGGCTCTTGCGAACGGAAGGGGACAAGGACATTGTAAGTCTAGGGCCTGAACTTTTTTGTTCCAGGCTGACAGTATGGCCCCTTGCAAATTCCTTGAATGGAATTGACCGTAGGGTACTGCTTCGAATGATGCCACCATTTTTCCCAGCAGCCTCATATACAGGCGTATGGACGGCTGTCTTTTTTGTACCCACTAAGTGGATCAAATCTTTCAAAGACAACACCTTTCCTCGAGGCAAGAATATTTTTCTCTGGCCTGAATCCAACCTTAGCCCCAAGTATTCCAGACTTTTGACTGGTTTTTAGGGCTGACTTGTCTCGGTTGATAATCCAACCGTGAGATTCCAGATACTTGATCGTCTTGTGAACGACCACGTCTAGTTTTTTCACCGAGTGGTCTATCAGCAACAAGTCATCCAGATATGCCATTATCATTACACCTTGTGTTCTTAGATTGGCCAATAAAGGGCCAGAATTTTTGTAAACACTCGTGGTGCTGTGGCCAAACCGAAGGGTAAGGCTCTGAACTGAAAATGGCGCCCTTCTACTGCAAAGCGTAGAAATTTTTGGTGGACTGGAAAGATGGGAATGTGCAAATAAGCATCTTTGATGTCGATCGTGGCTAACCAATCCTCCCCTTGTAGGGCAGTGGCCACCGATCGGATCGACTCCATCGGAAAGTCCTGATATACAGGAATTTGTATAGCCCTTTTAGAATTAATATGGGCCTCCCGACCGCGTTTGCTTCGGGACTGTAAAGAGGTTTGAGTAAAACTCGAACCCTCATTCTTCCAGGGGAACCTCCATAATTACTCCTTGGAGCAATAGTTGTTCTAGTGCCAACAGGAGGGACTCTCTCTTCCGGGGATCCCTTGGCACGTTTGACCTCAAAAATGGGAAGGAGGAGAGTGTTTTAACTCCAAACTGTATCCCAAACCTACTGCGGAGAGCACCTATCTGTCTTGATCGTGTCCCGCCAGGTCTCTTGCGAACAACTGGAGTCCTCCCCCCACCCGACTGAGTGGGGGCTTCAATGAATTTCACTTTGGGGGAGGTTTTGTACCTCCCCTGACCCAGGGTTTCTTATTACCCTGCTACTGTCCCTGTTTTTTACCCCCGGGATTTGACCGAGGAGGCCGTCGGAACTGTTACACAGCCGATGCCCCAGGGACTGGAGAAGCAGGCCTCTTAAAGAGGGACCTCTAACTCTGCTTTTAACCGGCAAGAGCGTATTTTTACCGCTGGAAATTTTCTGGATATATTTGTCCAGGTTTTCCCTGAATAAGCGTTCACCATGAAATGGGACGCTAACCAGCCATTCTTTACAGGGAGCTTCAGCAGACCAGTTTCTGAGCCATAGGAGCCTACGCATATGTACTATAGACAGCGGGAGGCCTGATGGACTGAATCCTCTATGGCATCAACCGCAAAGCCTAAGGCTCTAGGTAGATCAGCTAGGGCAAAGCCTGCTGATCTGTCAAGTCCCTCAAGACCTGTTTCAACTGATCCTTCACTGCTTAGCAGACCCCAATAGCTGCTACTGCTGGTTGTATCACCAAGCAGATTTTCATAAGGACTCCAATCTTTTATCTATTGGGTTCTTGAACATTTGGACATTATCCACTGGACATGTCAGTGATTTATACATACAAGAGATGGCTGCGTCCACTGTAGGGACCTTCCATTTTTTTTTTTTTTTTTGATGAACTTATCCTCCATGGGATAGACCACCGGAAATCTCTTGGGGGAATAAATATTTTCTCAGGACGTTCCCAATCCTGGTAAATGAGCCCTTTCAGTAAAGGGTGAAGTGGAAAAGAACAAACAGTCTGGGGGCTTCTAGCGACCCCAACGAGGATACAGTAGTGGTTGATGGTTCCGCAAGGTGCATTTTTAAATGCTGATCGGACCATGTTAGTCAGAGACTGAACCCATAATCTTTCAGCTTGAGATGCTGAGAAAAGGTTCCCCCACTGTTGATTCCTCTATAACAGAATCAACCTTATCCTGATCCCCTTCAGGCAGGTCGATCCCTGTATGGGACTGTTGCTCTGCTAACAGGCACTCTGAAGGAGGAGACGGAGATCGGGCGTGCTTTCCCTGACAGGGAGGCAGCGATAAATTTTGACAATCTCTCTCTAATCCTCCCAGAGCTGAGGAAAAAACCTCCTCTGTTACATACACAGGAGCAGGTGACTGAGGACAGCCACAGTACCAAGTACCCCTGCGGGGTCTCTACGGTCACTTACCTCTGAACTTCAGGGGAGACTGGTGCAGCAGGAGTATGCCCAAGATCCTCAGAGCTCGATGAGACCCCCTTCGCTTCCTGGAAGATTCAGTTCCGGAGCTACTGGACGGCATATTCCTAAGCCTAAAGCTGAGGTATTCCAGCCGTAATACACCACTTTTACTGAGAATAGTCTAGCACAATTGCTGCTATATCACAGTTGGTGTCTACTAATGTGCCTTTCTAGGGGATGCCTGTATCAACCGCTATGCTGTATGCCTTTAAATGTTGCCAGCTCTGTCTCTGTACTTCATAACCAGCTTATCTGCAATAATGTGGCTTTTTAAAAACCTGCTGGGACGCCCGCACATGCGCAGAAGCGCTGCGGCGCGCACAGAGCGTCATCCCCCAGGCCCCGCCCCTTTTTCCGGCCACCTCTATATATAGAGGCGCGTGCGCGCGGCCACGTGCGCCTCGGCGCTAACTTTCAAACATGGAAACCAGGGACAGGAGCCAGGGCCCCCTTTGCCGCAGGCCGGGGGATAGACGAACACTGCAACATGGCAGAGGAAACAGTTTCCTGTAGGAGAACTCACCAGCTGCCTGGACTTTGCTCTCTGAGAAGAAACTAGTCCATATGACAAGAAAAACATTCCACAGCGGCCTCTAGTGGACAAACACAGGTACCGCAGTTTAATATACTAAACATATATAAAAAAAACATTCTTTTTTTTTTTTTTTCTTGACCACCATTAAAAATTATTACATTTTTTTAGTAGTTACAGGCATGCACAGATATTAGCGGGAATACCGTTAGGTAACAGACAGAAAGACAAATTAGGCTTGGGGGTCCCCCAATAGAACCAAGTTCCTGGGGGCCCCCACTTACCTGTTCCCCGCCGCAGGACTTTGTTTGGTCCACAAAAGCCCAAACTTCACCTATCACGGCAGGCATTGTAATCAAACCTTCAGGGACCGGGTTCCCAAGGATTCCACTCCCCTGGACCTGTATAGCACCCTGCACAGAAAACATCTTGGTCGTGGGTATGACCAGAGCTCTGGATCCCAGGGTCCAGCTCTCCTAAGAGAAGCATTACAGGCAGAACCTTGCTCTTCTCTGCAAGGCCCGGGTACCGACCGTTTAGCTATGAAGCTTTTTTGGTCGGATCCGGAATAGCTTACTGAGGCCCAAAAGAACCTGTACGCAAGCTCAGTGAAAAACACATGTTTCTTCTTGGCCAACACCTTAGACACTGGCAAAAAACTGAGGTGCTCCCGGATGGGAGGGGCTTATATAGGGGAGGGTACTTCCGGTTTTGGAAGTTGCCAGTGCCAGCACCTGACGGTAACTATATAACCCATTAGTAATGACTATGTCGCTCTGTGTCCCGTGATGTACGAGAAAGAAATATATATATATATATATATATATATATATATATATATATTTGTCGTCAGAGTCTTCGAGTCCTCGAGTGTGACAGTGATAACCCTAATGCACCAAGGCCTGAGGTGTGCCTTGGCCTAGCTGGTCAGTATGCCTGAAAAGTGGGCATACCCTGAATGTAAGAATAAGAATAAAGAAAATAGAATGAGTATGCATGAATCTGGGGGAACGGGTGGGTGGGAGCCCAGAAATGACGGCAACCCAGACCCGACAGGGGAGGAGGCTTAAGTAGCCCTCTCAGTCTCCTCCCACAAATACAGGCTGGCCTGCGGCCAGCCTTACCACTTGTCGTCAGAGTCTTCGAGTCCTCGAGTGTGACAGTGATAACCCTAATGCACCAAGGCCTGAGGTGTGCCTTGGCCTAGCTGGTCAGTATGCCTGAAAAGTGGGCAAAAAGAGACAACTGTAGGTGAAGAAGGGAAGGTAACGAACAGAGAAGTAGCACGCACCCGGACGGCAACAGTATCTGAACCCGGTCCCGTGCAAGAATGGAATAAGCCTGATGCCCGGCACAATCCAAACATGAGAATGACCTGCTAGCAAATGAGAGGATACGTGGGGGAAAGGAAGCAAAGGCTGGCCCGAGGAGCCTCTGCAACCGATGGGCGAGTAGATCGTAATACTCCAACCGGACATCAAAGATGTGCCTCCGGCCTACCCATACTAGGTATGGGGAAGAGAGGGAGAGGGCAAAAATTGACAACTGGCAGGAGTTGTAGGACTGGATACCTGGAGGATGGGTTGCCAGAGTAGGCGGAAAAGGCCAAGCGCTACGGCAATGAGCATCGTCAAGCATGGGAGAAACATGCCAGACACAGAACACTGGTCCCACCTGACTCAATCGGGTCGTGCCACCGCCTGTGACCTGACAAGCGACTGAATCCTGAACCGAGAAAGGAAGGTCAGACTCCATCCCGGGCAAGAAGTCTCATGGCATGATGCAGACATGCCTAGACAAAAGATCAGAGCCGCTAGCGGAACCCCAAACCCACCCCTGTGGTCGACAAGGGGCCGTGGCTCAGCACACACCCCGAGAAAGACTGAAACCCTAGGTGGTGACCAGGGCCTCAGTAACAGAACGACGATTTTAGTAAAATGAAGACTGCTTCCTACCCAAGGGTGAACCCAGTGATGAATGACATCCGCACCAATCAACTAGCCCTGGCAACGGGCAGGACTGATGGAAGCGAGTGCAAGCAATGTTTGATGAAGGCGAAGATGCCAGCGCAGCCCAACCTGAGAACACAAACCAGAGAAATGACAGACAACCAGACATGAGAACAACAACGAGCCTACCTAAGAAGAGAACATGCAGAAGTGACAAGACCACCGCGCGTACATGAACCTGATGACGGATGACCCCCCCCCCCCACCTTGTGTGAGTGGCGAGTGAGCCCGAGTAACCTGTAGCGCAGAGACAGGCAATTAACTGAACACTCAGGGCTGGTGTACCCACGGACCGTGGTGGGTGATCGTATAGGTGTAAGAATGAACGTGCATCGTATGACGTATGGTATACGGGCGAGAAGATTGTGGTCAACAATCATTAAAAACGAAACCTCAGCCCGTATGGATCTGTAGACGTGACAGATCCGGAAATGTGTGCCCTAACTAACCCAGGTACAAACATGGACGAAGATAACATGATACATGGTAACCAACAAAGAAGAGAACAGCTACGGGAGTATGCCGTGACTGGACCACAACACCCCTCTGGAACGCTAAGACTGAAACGTTGCAACGGAAATGCTGAGACTGAATGCTGAGGCGGAAATGCTACGACAGAAATCTAGGGGCAGAAATGCAAGGACAGAAATGCTGAAACGGAAACGTTTGAGGCAGAAATGTGAAGACAGAAACGCTGAGACTGCAACGCTGAGGCAGAAATGGAAAGACGGAAATCCTGGAGGCAGAACGCTAAGACAGGAATGCTGAGGCAGAAACGCAATGCCAGAATCCTGAGGCAGAACGCCGAGCAGAAACACCATGACAGAAAAACCCAGCGGCAGATACGCTATGATGGAAATGCTGAGACTGGACATGGAGACAGAAATACTGGGGCAGAATGCTACGACGGACACGCAGCAACAGAAATCCTGGGGCAGAGACGCTATGACAGAAATCCTGGGGCAGAAAACGCAGACAGAAATCCTGGGGCAGAAAACGCAGACAGAAATCCTGGGGCAGAAAACGCAGACAGAAATCCTGGGGCAGAAAACGCAGACAGAAATCCTGGGGCAGAAAACGCAGACAGAAATCCTGGGGCAGAAAACGCAGACAGAAATCCTGGGGCAGAAAACGCAGACAGAAATCCTGGGGCAGAAAACGCAGACAGAAATCCTGGGGCAGAAAACGCAGACAGAAATCCTGGAGCAGAAAACGCAGATAGAAATCCTGGGGCAGAAAACGCAGATAGAAATCCTGGGGCAGAAAACGCAGATAAAAATCCTGGGGCAGAAAAACGTAGACAGAAATCTCGGGGCAGAAATGCTGAGGCAAAAAACGCAGACAGCAATACTTGGGCAGAAAAGCTATGACAGGAACGCCGGGCAGAAAACGCTATGACAGGAACGCCGGGGCAGAGACGCAATGACAGAAATGCCGGGGCAGAGACGCAATGACAGAAACGCCGGGGCAGAGACGCAATGACAGAAACGCCGGGGCAGAGACGCAATGACAGAAACGCCGGGGCAGAAATGCCAGGGCAGAAACGCAATGACAGAAATGCCGGGGCAGAAACGCAATGACAGAAATGACGGGGCAGAAACGCAATGACAGAAATGACGGGGCAGAAACGCAATGACAGAAATGACGGGGCAGAAACGCAATGACAGAAATGACGGGGCAGAAACGCAATGACAGAAATGACGGGGCAGAAACGCAATGACAGAAATGCCGGGGCAGAAACGCAATGACAGAAATGCCGGGGCAGAAACGCAATGACAGAAATGCCGGGGCAGAAACGCAATGACAGAAATGCCGGGGCAGAAACGCAATGACAGAAAATGCCGGGGCAGAAACGCAATGACAGAAATGCTGGGGCAGAAACGCAATGACAGAAATGCTGGGGCAGAAACGCAATGACAGAAATGCTGGGGCAGAAACGCAATGACAGAAATGCTGGGGCAGAAACGCAATGACAGAAATGCTGGGGCAGAAACGCAATGACAGAAATGCTAGGGCAGAAAACGTAATGACAAAACGCTGGGGGAGAAACGCAATGACAGAAATGCTAGGGCAGAAACGCAATGACAGAAAGGCCGGGGTAGAAACGCAAAGACAGAAATGCTGGGGCAGAAATGCAATGACAGAAATGCCGGGGTAGAAACGCAATGACAGAAATGCCGGGGTAGAAACGCAATGACAGAAATGCCGGGGTAGAAACGCAATGACAGAAATGCCGGGGTAGAAACGCAATGACAGAAATGCCGGGGTAGAAACGCAATGACAGAAATGCCGGGGTAGAAACGCAATGACAGAAATGCCGGGGTAGAAACGCAATGACAGAAATGCCGGACACCAAACGGATGGCCCCCCATCTCTTGACACCAGCATAGACAGCCCCCCCATCCTTAGACAACAGCATGGACGCCCCTCTCTCTATACCAGCATGGACAGTCCCCCCTCTATACCAGCATGGACAGTCCCCCCTCTATACCAGCATGGACGGCCCCCCCTCACAATACCAGCATGGACGCCCCCCTCTCTCTATACCAGCATGGACGCCCCCCCTCTCTATACCAGCATGGACGGCCCCCCCCTCTCAACATCAGCATGGACGACGCCCCCCTCCCATACTCCGAGCCCCGGGAAGGATGAAACAGCTGAGTGGGCGGCCTGACAAGATGCCAGCGTGAGTTTAGAGGAGTGAGTGGGTGGGTGGGCGCCCAAACAGACAGGGTGGAGGAGCGGGCGGCCCTGCAAAAGATGGCGGCGTGCGCTCGGAGGAGGGAGTGGGTGGAGGGCGGGCAGCCTGCATGAGTCCCAACGTGTGGAAGGACGGATGAGCGGGCGGGTGACCCCCCCCCCTCTGAAGCCGGCATGAGCCCAACGAAGGATGACCCAGTGCGATCAGAGGAGTGGGAGGGAGGACGGACGGACGGACCCCCCCCCCTCACTGTGCGAGCCCGGAGGAGTGGGAGGCAGGATGGAGTGGCCCTCCCCTGAGTCTGAGCCCGGAAGGAGGAGCAGGTAACAAGCGGGCGGCCCTGCACCCGAAGCTGGCGTGTGTCCGGCCGTAAGAACAGTGAAGAGCGGGCATGACACGTGGCGAGCCCCCCCCCTCTGGCGGTCCCCCCTCACTAGAATACCGGGGGGAAGATTGAGAAGACAACAGGCGGTCCCTCAGAAGATTGAGCAGCGAGGAGTGGTGGGGCCCCCCTCCCCACCCGACCATGCGGGATTAGCCCAGCAAGGAAGGTGGATGGATGGATAGACAGACGCCGCCCCCCCGGCGAGCGCACCGTGGGAAGCGGGCGGCACCCAGCCAGAGAGAGGCCAGATGAAGCCCTGCGGAAGTGGTGGGTGGAAGGAAGGATAGCAAGGAAGGTGGATGTGGAGACAGACGAGACCCCCCGGCGCTGGGAGAAGCGGACGGGCGGCCCCCATGGTGCAGGATGGAACATGGCCTGCAAGGGAGGGGGGGGGGGGGGGGGCGGCTGCCCCCACAAAGCTAAAGGAACCCAGGGGTAGAGGAACGATACCATGAAACGGCCGACCACCGTGCTGTAAGGAGGCCGGACATGACGTGCGTCGGCGGCGTCGCCCAGAAATGACGGCAACCCAGACCCGACAGGGGAGGAGGCTTAAGTAGCCCTCTCAGTCTCCTCCCACAAATACAGGCTGGCCTGCGGCCAGCCTTACCACATATATATATATATATATATATATTTTACACACACATCCCAGCTTTGTGCAGCTACATCTCCCTGCAGGCCATTAGTATGTCTGGAAGGACAACAAGGAGAGGCAGACAGTCACGAGCCAATAAAAGAGGGCAAGCAGGCTCTGTGTCTAGAGGAAACAGTGCAGGTCGTGGACACTGTGCATCCTCATCAGCACGTGGCACGCTTGTCCTTTTTTTTTCAGCAGCTGGCTGTGTTGAGCCGCAACATGCCGAAGACTTGGTAGAGTGGATGACCAAGCCATCCTCATCCTCTCACCCAGGCTCAGGGTACTTTGTCTGGCAAAGCAGCTGCCAAAGCGGCCTCTTCCTCGGCTCAATGGCATCAGTCACTCCTTCCCTAGCCCCACCATGTCCTCCTGAAGAGTCCCCCGAACTGTTTGACCACAGTGTTGGGTACATGCTCCAGGAGGATGCTCAGCGTTTTGAAGGCTCTGATGATGGTACCCAGCTAGAGGAAGGCAGTAACGCGAGCCCAGAGAGAGGAGGTGCCCAAGAAGGACAGCAGTCTGGCAGTCATCTTCCCCCAGCTGCAGCATACTGCCAGGTTTGCTACAGTGATGAGGAGGAAGGGGATGATGAGGTCACGGACTCTACGTGGGTGCCTGATAGGAGGGAGGAGGCGGCACATCTCCAACGAGGCTGGATGCCCTCCAGGGGCCAGCTTAAGGGCAGCACACCGACCGCAGAGCTCCGTATGTGCAGGCCGCTGCTGTCTCTGCGCGTAATTCCAAAAGTTCTTTGGTGTGGGCCTTTTTTGAGACGAGTGCATCAGATCGCAGCGCTGCCATTTGCAACATATGTCTCAGGCGTATCTCACATGGCCAAAACATCACTCACTTGGGCACCACATGCTTGATCAGACATATGTCGACCTGCCAATGCAGTTCGTTGGCAAGCCCACTTAAAAGACCCACACCAAAGAACAAAGCCGACCTCCCCTTGCTTCTCATCAGCTGGGATCTCCAACCCCACTATACCTTCAGTCCTCTCTGAAACCTGCACTGAGAGGAATGAAGGTGTATAATTAGGTGCGTCACAGCCAAGTACTTGCGGGCAATCTGCCATCGGTACACCAACGTCAGATTGTACCAGGCAAATTTCCCTGCCCCAGCTGCTGCACCGCCAAAAGAAGTTCGCTCCCAGCCATCCACAGGCCAAGCGGTTGAATGCTAGCTTGGCCAAATTGCTTGCACTTCAACTGCTGCCTTTTCAGTTGGTAGACTCTGCCCCCTTCCGTGAGTTTGTGGAATGTGCGGTTCTTCAGTGGCAGGTTCCCAAACGCCACTTTTTCTCACGGAATGCGATTCCGGCTCTCTACCACCATGTGGAAGGCAATGTCTTGGCCTCGCTGGAAAGGGCGGTCAGCGGTAAGGTGCATATTACCACTGACTCATGGTCCAGCAGGCATGGACAGGGACGTTACCTATCTTTCACGGCGCATTGGGTGACTCTGCTGGCAGCTGGGAAGGATGCAGGACAAGGTGCAGTCGTGTTGGAGGTTGTTCCGCCACCTCGCCTCCAAAATGCTACTACTGGCGATTCTGCCACACCTCTCTCCACCCCCTCCTCTTCTTCCTCCATGGCCTCTTCCTGTGCTTTGTCCTCGGAACCAGCGGTGCTCCGTAGGCGTTCAAGGGGCTATGCAAGTACGCAGGCGAAGAGATGCCATGCGGTGCTTGAGCTGGTGTGCTTGGGGGACAGGAGCCACACTGGGGCAGAGATTCCTGACCCATGTGCCCTGTTTGGCTCACGTCCTTAACTTGGTGGTGCAGCGGTTCTTGGGCAGGTACCTGGGCTTACAGGATGTCCTGAGGCAGGCCAGGAAAGTCTGTGTGCATTTCCGCCGGTCATATAATGCCAGTGCTCGGCTGGCTGGCCTGCAAAACGAATTTAACCTGCCCAAGAACCGCCGGCGCCTAATCTGTCACATGCCCACCAGGTGGAACTCAATGTTGGCCATGCTGCAGCGGCTGCACACGCAGCAGAGGGCCATCAATGAGTATCTGTGCCAATATGGCACCAGGACAGGGTCAGGGGAGCTTGGATTTTTTTTGCCACGCCAGTGGGCCATGATCAGGGATGCATGCACTGTCCTGGCACCATTTGAGGAGGCTACGAGGATGGTGAGCGGTGACAGTGCATGCATCAGTGACATTGTCCCTCTTGTCCACCTGTTGGAGCACACGCTGCGTGGGATAATGGACAGGGCACTTGAGGCAGAACAGAGGCAGGAAGAGGAGGACTTCCTTACCTCTCAAGGCCCCCTTTTTCCAGACAGTGTTCCTGCTGGCCCGCCTATCACACAGGAAGAGGAGGATGATTGTGTCAGCATGGAGGTGGAGCCTAGCACTCAGCAGCAGTCTTCAAAGGATAAATTACAGTCCCAAGACACCCATGGACTTGTACGTGGCTGGGAGGAGGTGGCTGCGAATCAGGTCATTCCGAGTGACCCAGAGGACTCCGAACTGAATGCCTCAGCAAACCTACGCTGCATGGCCTCCCTGATCCTGCAAAGCCTGCGGTAGGATCCTTGTATTCGTGCTATCAAGGAGAGGGATCATTACTGGCTGGCAACCCTTCTTGATCCACATTACAAGGGTAAGGTTGCGGACCTTATCTTGCCGTCGCAGAGGGAGCAGAGGATGAAACATCTTCGGGAGGCCTTGCAGAAAGGCCTGTGCAATGCGTTCCCAGAGACTGGGAGGTTACAAATTCCTGGTCCTGGACAACGTGTTGCTGAGGCTTAGGTCAGTCAAAGAAGGAGCGGTGGAGAAGGTGGCCGTCTGACCGATGCGTTCAGACAATTTTGTAGTCCACAGCCCCAAGGTATGATCGGTTCCAGCAACCATCGCCAGCGTCTGGTTTACATGGTGCAGGAATACCTAGGGGCAAGATCAGACTTGGACACCTTTCCCACTGAAAATCCTCTGGGTTACTGGGTCTTGAGGATGGATCACTGGCCAGAGCTTGCACAGTATGCAATTGAGCTACTGGCTTGTCCTGCATCCAGCGTTCTTTCGGAACGCACATTCAGTGCTGCTGGAGGCTTTGGAACCGATCACAGGGTGCGCCTGTCCACCGACTCGGTCGATCGACTGACCTTCATAAAAATGAATCAGTCTTGGATCACCACCTGATGCTGATGTAACTGAATATTTTTTTTTTTAAATGTCAGATCCCTTCAAGACTGCCTATGCTGATGCCGAGTGACTATCCTGTTATGCTGAGTGACTATCCAGATAGCTTGCAAGAACATTTTCTTCTGCCCCTGTTCAACAGGGGAGTGTAATTACAATTTTTGATGCAATACTTTGCAGCAGGGCTCATTCCTGCGCTCCGACTAGAGTATCTGTGAGGGGTTGCAGTGTGGTGGCACCAGTGCCTAAGGCCCAATTTTTATGCCCCTGTTCAACAAGAGTAACTGAGGGCTTACACCGCCACCAAAGGCCCAATTTTTCTGCCCCTGTTCAACAGGGGCATGTAATTACAATTCTTGATCTAATATTTCACAGCTGGGCCCATTCCTGCGTCCACCAAGAGTAACTGTGAGGACTTACAGTGTTGTGGCACCAGCACCACCACCAAAGGCCCAATTTTTCCTACCACTGTTCAACAATGGCATGTAAATACAATTCTTGATATAATAGTTCACAGCAGGGCGTTTCAGCGCCCACCAAGAGTAACTGTGAGGGCTTACAGTGTTGTTGCAACACCAACACCTAGGGGCCAAATTTCTGCAGACCCCCTACTTTCAAACATCCAACTTACAAACGACTCCTACTTGCAAACGGAAGGAGACAACAGGAAGTGAGAGGAAATCTACCCCTAGGAAGGGAAATTCTCTCCTGTAAGAGTTAATATGGGAAAAAGGTGTCTCCTCTCCACTGATGCTTTATCACCAATCCTTGTTTCACTAAAAAAACCAAATTTTCAAAAAACATTTGTCATTGGGACGGAAAGTGAGGTGAAATGCTCTGAACAGGTGCACAGACAGAAAAACAAATGTTACAGGGGTGATAACCCTTCACTATGTTTTCCAAAAAGCGTAAAAATTGATTTTTTGGCTGGAGCTACACTTAAAAAACGTACCAGTTCAAAATTACAAACAGATTCTACGCAACAACAAACCTACAGTCCCTGACTTGTTTGCACCGCCTGTATACTGCTGTTCAGAGTATATAGGGCCTGGGGGCCTCACGCCTTTCCTTTTTTTAATTTGGGAGTGGGATTCCCCTTAATATCCATACAAGACCCATCCATATTGCTGGGACCAGACATTACATTAAAGCCGCAAGCAGTTTTAAAATTACTTTTTTTCCTTTAGAAATGTCATTTTGTGCAGGGACAGTTCTAAACACGGGAAACACGTACCACTGTCACTGCCACTGTCACAGGCATACTATAGACACCCCCCAGGTACGATATTTAAAGGAATATTTCCCTTTTTTGTTTTTTCACTTTATGCATCATTAAAATCACTGCTCCCGAAAAAACTGCCATTTTTAAAACTTATTTTTGCATTGATACATGTCCCCTGGGGCAGGACCCGGGTCCCCAAACCCTTTTAAAGGACAATAACTTGCATATTAGCCTTTAAATTAGCACTTTTGATTCCGAACGTTCGAGTCCCATAGACTTTAACGGGGTTCGATAGTTCGGGCGAACTTTCGGACCGTTTGCAGGTTCTGGTGCAAACTGAACCGGGGGGGGGGGGGGGGGTTGTTCGGCTCATCCCTATTCAGGAAACAGACCTGTGGGACTACAGCGCTCAGCAAGCCAAGGAAAAAAAACAACAGCAAAATAAATAGAGAGAAAGTATGAAATAGCAAAGGTGAAACAGGATAACAGAAGGTTAGTGGAAAAAGTGAGATGGATGTCGCTGCAGTGAACTTAAGCCTGTTTAAGGCGTGTAGCACAAAAGGTAACATAAGCCCCTGACACCATCAGCATGGGGTCCCCAGCATAGAGCTCATTTAAGCTGGATTCACACCTATGCGGTTTTAGTGCTTTTGGCATTTTGCAGATTTGCACTACAGTCCATTTAACATGGTTTCCTATGGAAAAGCACTAAAAATGCATAGGTGTGAATCAAGCCTTAGAGACTGTACAGTCAGGGCTTCCAAACTAGGAGAGGCTGAACCTAGCTGGGGTGAATCAGTAAGGCTTGATTCACACTAATGCGTTTTTTGGTGCATTTTGCATTTTGCAGAAATGCATGGAAATTTTTTAACATGGGTTCCTATGGAACATGTTCACATTAATGCATTCTTTTTCCTCTGCGTTTTTGGAAAGGGTCGGGGACTTTTTTTCCTGCAAAAAGCAGCGTTTTGCATGTAATAGAAGTCAATGGACCAGCATCAAAAACGCAAGTACCGCGTTTTTGCCGCGATTTGCGTTTTTTATTTTTTATTTTTTTAAAAGGAAATGTATAAAAATAAAAATTACTGTATAAAAATTAATAAATAAATAAAAAAAAAACGCAAATCGCGGTAAAAACGCATGTTGAAAAACGCGGCAAGCCCCGCAAAAAGCAAGGCAAAAACGCTCAAAAGCAACATGCATAGGTGTGAATCGAGCCTGAGGGGTTCCATGCTTAACCGGTCAGTCCAAACAGGTGAGGAAAAAAAAGAAAATGCAGCGGTGGACTCCTCTTTAAAACTTATAGCTAACCAGTCCTATTAGGTTGTGGAGGCGGAGTCACAACCCAATGTGTGTGCTGCCATGATGCGTCAGGAAAATTAGTTTCTGTGGCTGATGAAGAGCAATTAAAGTGAACCTGTTGCTTTGTCATCTAGTAAATGATGGAAAGACAAAACAGAAAACTTAATTGGTTAATTGGATGTTGTATACAGTACTTGCATTGGTCAAGCAGTCGGTGGTGCTAGAGGTAGACACAAAATTGATGGCTCCAGGAAATCTGAAGGTGAATAGCTACGGCATACATTGCACCTTTAGCACAGACCTTGTGCAGATGTACGTGGCCAAGGTGGCTCTGTATATTGTGGCCTGTGAGAGTACCAACACCAGGGCATGTAGTAGAGAATAGAATACATTAGGAACAAACTAAAACTAACCCAATGGATTTAACCATATCTCCCAACTTTTTGAAATGGGAACGAGGGACACCTATTGGCAAAAGTATGCAGGCATAGGACACACCCCCTGTCATGCCCTCTTAACCACTTGCCTATTGGGCACTTTCACCCCTTTCCTGCCCAGGTCAATTTTCAGCTCTCAGCGCTGTCACATTTTTGTTTCAATCTTTTTATTAAAGTTTCGTCATACAAAAGTATAAAAAATATACATCAAGACACTGTACAGTCATATTACCGCTTCTGGGATTCCATTCATTAGAATCATAACGCCCAGGGGCCCACGTTATAGTACCCAAAAAAAAAAAAACAAATCTGCTGAAGAATCTCTAGCATGGGCTGGAGCGTAATGGCACTTTTGGATATCTTACAGAAAACTACTGCACCCCTGAACCACCAACTCCCCCCGACATCTCGGGTTTCAACTGGTGAACTTCCCGCCCAGAGGAGCCGTCCCCCCATCTGCTTGTCGGGGGGGTTCGACTCCCCAGCCTGTGCGGGCAACCCTCAGTGCAGTTCAGACCGACAATGGTCCTATTAATTACTTATAAACCGGTGAAAGCAGGGAGTCGTGCAGACCTCTAAGGCCTGGGGCTGACTCCAAAAATAACATTCATTAAGAAATTAGAAGCAAGGAAATAGGGGGGAAGGAAACAAAGCAAGAAAAAGAATAGTTGAGAAGAGGGAAAAAGAGGGAGGGAGGGAAGGAGCCTCGATCAAGCACCCCGACGCCCCTAAAGAAAAAAAAAAAAAAAACAATGTTAAGCTGGAGGTCCTCCGGGGTCACTAGTGAGGTAATGAAGCCAAGGGTCCCACACCTTATGAAAGAGCTTCATTTTGTCCTGAGCCAATGCCGCCAACCGTTCGTTCAGCATCAACCAAGACAATTTACCTTTAAACTGATCAAATGGCAGAGCCGCCGATTTCCAGTTCCTAGCGATGGTTATCCTTGCTGAAATGAATATAAATATCAAGAGTCGCCTGCAATTCTTGGAGGCCTCTGCTATTCCACTCCCTAATACTGCTTGTTTAGCTGACTTAATCAGGTTAACCTGAGTGAGGGAGTAAATGAAATTATATACCCGGATCCAAAACCTCCGAACCTTGGGGCATGTCCACCATATATGAAAGGTGGTACCGACCTGGCCACAACCTCTAAAGCAAAACGGGGTTGCCCCCGATATAAAAGTCGCCAGCCTGGCCGGCACCATATACCACCTTAGCAGAACCTTGTAGTTCGCCTCTATTATGGATGTATTGATGAGCGACCGACAGGCTGTCTCTGCTATCCTATGCCAGTCGTCCAATTCCAGGGTTTCCTTCAGATCGGTCTCCCAGTGGACCATATAGTTCAGCTTTGTCGATGTGCTCAACAACATCGAATAGACAGCGGACAGATGACCCTTGATTTTGTCATAGTTACGGCACATATACTCCATTGGAGTAAGAACTGCGAGGTCACTCTTTCTAGCAAGGGTTTGCATATAATGTGAAACCTGAGCATATCTAAAACTCTCTGCTGGAGGCATAAGATACTTATCAGTCAATACCTTCTCAGGTAGCATACCCCTGCGATCACATAAGTCAGCTATGCGTAGGAGACCTTTATTGGTCCACCACTCAAATGTCAGGGGGGTGAGACCCGGGGTGAAAGCTCTATTGCGTAGTAGAGGTGCCAGTGGAGAATGAGGAGATTTAAATTTGTGAGATCTGGATAGTCTGTCCCATATTTCCAAAGACATTGATAAAGTAGGGCATAAAATAGCAGGTCGCTCTTTAATAGAGAGCCACAAAATGTGAGAAATTGGAGTGGGAAGGCAAGAGTGGGATTCCATGGCCATCCATATGGCCGGTGCCCATTGGGAATGGAACCTAGTGAGTTGTGCCACCTGGGCAGCATAAAAATATTTCAAGAAATCAGGCAAGCCTAGGCCTCCCTTCTGTTTTAACGCATATAGGGTACTCCTATTCACCCTAGGTCTCTTGTCTCCCCAAATAAATTGCAGTACCTTATTCTGAAATTGTTGAAGGTCGTTACGGGTCAAGGAAACCGGCAAGGTACGGAAAAAATATAACAATCGGGGTAGAACATTCATTTTTATTGAGTGTAGTCTGCCGAACCACGACGGTGGATGAACCTGCCACTTAGCCAAATCATCTGTCAGTCGCTTAAAAAGGGCAGGATAGTTCCTTTTGTACAACGTGCCAACAGATGAGGTCAAATGTATACCTACGTAAGGAAGAGCATCTGATTCCCATTGAAATGGAAATGTTTGCTCAAGTGTCGTCTGGGTGGAGCTCAGCAATGACAAATTCAGCGCCCTTGATTTACTATGGTTAATTGTCAACCCCGATAAGACAGAAAATGGTTGCAAGATTGCATATAAGTTGGGTAGGGATGTAATTGGCGAAGTCAAGGTCAGCAATAGGTCGTCAGCAAAGAGTAGGCATTTGTGTTCATAGTCCCCGCAATAAATTCCCTGAACATCCCTGCTTGAACGAATTTTGATCGCAAGTGGTTCTATCGCCAGTGCGAATAATAGCGGTGACAATGGGCATCCCTGTCTAGTTCCTCTGCAGATTGGAAATGTTTGAGAAGTATATCCCCTGAGCATTAGTGAAGCGCTCGGGGAATCATATAATATGTGGAGGAGATCCAGAAAGCGCCACCCAAATCCATAGCGGGTAAGGACGTCAAATAGATATTCCCAGGAAATGGAATCAAACGCCTTCTGGACGTCCAATGAAAGCAACATTCCCCTCCTGGGTCCTATGCCGTCCCAATCAGACTGAACTGCCGAAACGAGATTAATTAACCGACGTGTTTGATCTGATGCCTGTCTATTCGGGACAAAACCAGCCTGATCAGGGTGAATATAGCACTCAAGAAAGGTATTGAGTCTGTGGGCCAATATTTTAGTTAGGATTTTCAGATCCGTATTGATTAAAGAAATCGGGCGGTAATTGATGCAATCCCCGTGATCCTTACCCGGTTTCGGAATGACGCTTATATACGCCATATTTTCATGGCAGGGAAGCCTACCACCTCTCCACAGGTCGTTAAAGTAGGAGCATAAGTGAGGGGTGAGGAGATCCTGATACTTTCTATAATAGTGGCCTGGAAAGCCGTCAGGCCCCGGAGCTTTAGTAGGATGCAGTGTTTTGATTGCGGCCGTGACTTCAAGTTCCGTGAAAGCTCTGTCCATCAGCTCCGCGTGGGCCTGTGTCAGTGTGGGCAGCTGTAAGTTGTGGAAGAACGCGTCTGCTCCAGATGGATCAAACGTATTTTGCGCCCCATACAGCTTAGCATAGAACTTATGAAATTCCCCTATAATCTTTTCAGGGTTTTGGGTGGTAAGGCCCGTGGATAATCTCAATTTGGGTAAAGTCAGCGTATATGGTCGAGGGACCAGTTTTCTAGCTAGCATTGTGGTCGGTTTGTCCCCCATAGTGTAGAACCTATGTTTGGACCAACTGATATGTTTCTCTGCTTGCGTAGTCAGACTAATATTAAGAGCTAGTCTGGCTTCATCGATTTTGTGCCTTATATCTATCCGGGGATTCCCATGTTGTTCGTTCATTAAGTCCTCTAGTTTAATCTCCAGTTTCTTAATCGTCTGTTCCCTGTCCCGTTTCACTCTAGTTGCCACTTGTAATAGAATGCCCCGAATCGCAGCTTTGTGAGCCACCCAGTTTATTGCGGGGGACGTGTCTGCAGCCTTATTAAGTCTAAAGTATTCTTGTATTTCCACAAAGATTATAGGGTCATTCAGCAGACTCACATTGAGTCTCCACGGGGAGGGTTTTGACTTGGTCCACAGTCCTGTGATAGAGAGTTTGATCGGGGAATGGTCCGACCAAGGGGTAGACAGAATTTTGACTGTCTTAATAAATGGGAGTAAAGGCGTACGTACTAAAAGATGATCTATCCTAGAATAAGTATGATGTACCTGCGAAAAGTACGTGAAGTCTCTGACCGTGGGGTTATTTTCACGCCAGCTATCAATAAGATCGTGGAAGTGAAATAAGCGCGCCACTTTGCTGCTCCCATTCGGTGGGCGTTTCAAAATTGGTTTAGAGGAGTCAGACTTATCCATAATTCTATCCAAGGGAATATTGCTATCACCCCCCATTACCACCTGACCCTGGACCTTGGGCATCAGAATTCGAAGCATTTTGCTAAAGAATTCCGGCTGTCCAGTGTTTGGGGCATAATATGATATAAAGGAAACCTCTCTGTCGTGGAGCCGCCCCACTGCCATAATATACCTACCCCCCTTATCTTTAACAACAGTAACAGGGACGAAGGGGGTCCGTTTCGAAAAACAGATAGCTACCCCCCCCTTTTTCTCCCATCCCCCTGCGAGATAAAACTGCGGATACTTCGCACTGAGGTAACGAGGAGTTGAGGTGTGTGAAAAATGAGTCTCTTGTAAGAGAAGGACATCAGCCCTCTGCTTGTGATAGAACTGAAATGCTTTAGTCCTCTTGGCAGGGGAATTAAAACCATGTACATTGTGGCTAACTATGGAGTAGTCAGTGTTGTATGTCGTGGCCATCGTGGCAGGGCAGAGCACTCTTACCTTGCGTTGTCAATGGGGTGGTCGGTGCCACTGGAGCAAAGTCTATCAGCCTCCCCGACCCTTCGGACCTTGATACGGGGGGAGGGTACCAAACCGAGGCTCGCAAGAGAGAGGGGGAAAAGAGGAAAAGAAAAAAGGTGTTAGAAATGCAGCAAGACAAAGAAAAACACTCGTGGGCCTTAGGCCCAGAAAACGAGAATAAAACATTTTTAACTGATATATGAAAGCATGGGGAACAACCCCCGCCGGAGACAAAATCCGGCACATTAGGTGCAAGGGTACCATCCTCGTCAGAGAATAGGTAGTCTCGCAATTGGGTGGCATGTGTAGCCACCCCGACCCAACTCGAACAAGCGTTAATTAAACAGGTCATGCGAGGTCAATCAAAAACAACATAAACCAGTCGACACAGCATGGCATAATAGGTTAACTGTAGTAAGACATGTTCCCCAGGGCGACGTCTGAAGGGCAGGAAGGGTCCCCATCGGTCGTTCCTGCCCCCAAGACACAACCCAACATGGCATCTACACACTGTGCCAGGTAAAAACCCCAGTCTCAAGAATACTGTGGTTCTGGCAAACAAGGTGGGGCTCTATGAGGCAAAAGATTAACCTTCTGACAGTCATTATAAAGGCCAGGAAACCAGGTAACTTCAGTGAACAGAGCACAGGTATGATGGCCCCATCCAGCTCATAGTCCATCATGAGCCCGGGCCAGACCTATGCGACCAAAAACCAGCAGGTCCCAGGAAAGGGCAGAAAAATGGCAACAAGTCTCAAGTGTTCCGACGAGTATTTCTGGCCTGAGAGCGCGTGCGTTCTTGCCACATTGGCGAAAGTGGACGGTTATCCCGGCGTGGGGGAGACGAAGTCGGAGAGTCCTGAGTGACGATACCAAGCTCGAGCAGTAGGGCCTCCCCTGCCTGGAACGTGGAAAATGAGTGGGTCTTTCCCTTATATGTGAAGGACAGCTTAAATGGGAACGCCCATCTATATTTGATCTGCTTATCCATAAGTTGCTGTAGTAGTGGTCGCAGGGTTCTGCGTTTTTGGACTGTTGACTGGGCCAGGTCGGTGAAGAGCTGTATTGGAGCTCCAAACAGCGACAAGTCTGGTCTATTACGGGCTGCAAACATCATCTTTTCTTTGACGCGATAGTAATGCGGCTTGACAATGTCGCGTGGCAATCCGTCAGATCTTGGGGCTGTTAGTGCTCGGTGAATGCGATCCACTTCCATTTGGGGAGCTGTAATGTCAGGAATGAGGGTTTTCATTAGGTCTTTTATAGCCCCCTCCAAATCTGTGTGAGTTTCAGGGAGTCCACGGATGCGTAAATTGTATCTACGTGAGCGATTCTCCAAATCTTCGATTTTCGTGAACGCTTCCTCCAATCTGTCTTGAAGGTCAGTGACCATGGCCGAGTTCTGATTGACTTTTTTAATAGTATTATCTACTTTGGTTTCAATATGCTCAAAACGTACGCCTAGGCTGTGGATATCCTTTTTGAGGTCTGTGGTAATCAGCGTGCAGGCCTTAGAAAGTTCCTGCTGCAGCATGGTGGAGAACCGACCCAGCAGTATAGCATCTGGGGAGTAATGTGTCAGCTGGGGAGGTGGTAAGTCCTGGCCAGACTGGCTAAAAAGGGCCTCAGTAAGATCTGCCATGTTTCTATCTATAGAGGAAGCAGGGGAGTTCACTGATTCCTGGCCGTCAGAACACATAGCAGGGGATAAAGAATGCAAAGGTGACTCACCCAGCTGGATAGCCTCCCCCTCTCCTGAGGATTGAGATGAAAAAGGGTCTTTGGGTGGCTCCGGATTGAGTTGATTGCCCCCTCTCTGTGATGTACCATCCGACTTAGCTGCTGTGCTGCCTCGTGTGTCTGGCTTGCCGGGCGCCATCTTGGATTGCGGCTGTGCTGTGGGGGAAGGCCCCGCTCTCCTCTGGGCTGTAGGCTGCTTAAACTGTCCCTTTCGTGGCTGGCTCTGCGCCCTCCGAGTCATCACCTCCCCGGGTCTCCTGTGGATCTGGTCCTGGCTCTCTGACCTCGCTGCCTGCACTGCTATTCGCTCCGGTGGGTCGGGGTGTCGGGAGCCCGGTCAGCACACGTCCGTCCCTGAGTCCCCGCGCATGCGCACTGCTGTCACATTTTTGAATGGCAATTGCGTGGTCATGCAACACTGTACAAATATGAAACTTATCATTTTTTTCACACAAATAGAGCTTTCTTTTGGTGGCATTTTATCACTACTGGGTTTTTTATTTTTTACAAAAAAAAGACTGAAAAGTTTGAAAAATAAAAAAAGTTCTTTGTTTTTGTCAGTAAATTTTGTAAAAAAAAGAAATTTTTTTCCTTCACTGATGTGCGCTGGTGAGGCGGCACTTATGAGGTGGCACTGATTAGGTGGCACCGAGGAGGCACTAATATGCCGCAGTGATATGCGGCACTGATAGGCAGCACTGATGGGTGGCACTGATAAGCAGCACTGACTGGCCTCACTAATGGGCACTGATTGGTGTCACTGATGGGCGCTGCTGGGGCTTTACTGTAATCAGGGCACTGATGGTCAGTGTCCTGATTACCTGTGCTGGTCTCCCCTGCGAGGAGATGCTGCCGATTGTCTCTCCTCGCCACACACTCTGTCAGTGTGAGGCGAGGAGAGCCGATAAACGGCACTTCCGCATTTACATGTGAAAGGCTGTGATTGGACACAGCCGATCACATGATTAAAGATTGGGGGCGACGTCATATAAAGAAGCATTATAAAAAAAAAAAATTAAAAAAAAAGAAGGATGGATTAGGTAAACCCACAAGTCCTTTTTCCTGACGCCAGACATGGCAGCATACATATGATATAGCTCCGCCCCTATATCCACCCACAGGACCTGTTTAGCTCTATAAAATGTCTGACTGAGAGCTACCTGAGAGCTACCTCCCCTATTCTCCTTTTTGTCCTCAAAAGATCAAGACCTACAGACCGTTACACTCAGGATAAGCTCTAACCTGCCGACTACGTCAGAGTCCGTCTGGGTTTAGCCTCTCTCAGTACGCAGTCCCACATCTTAGGTGGCTAAATGCACCAACAAGGTGGGGGAACCCCTTTTGGGGTCGAGGTGTTCTTTAATCAGAGACGACAATCCTCTTGTGGCATGCCTGCTCTGGAGTCCGGATCCAGCAGCTGGGACTGCATGATGTCTTCTCTTTTATGGAACTCTTTCCAGGTCTGTCAATTTCTAGAAAACTTTATTTTTCTTGCTCATGTCTCTAAAGACCCCATACACACTGTACAACTTTTGTTGTCTGATTTCCTTTAGATTTGCCGGGACCATGTGGTGCAGGGGCCTGCCTGATTGCATACAAATTGAGGCTCTTATGCCCCGTACACACGATCGTTTTTAATGTCATTTTTTAAACCGACGTTTTTCTCCTCGTTTTTTTCATGTTTCCTCTCAAGCCTGCCTTGCGTACACACCATCATTAAAAAAAACAATCAAGCAAAGCGCAGTGACGTTCAACACGTACGACGGCACTATAAAGGGGAAGTTCCGTTCGAATGACGCCACCCTTTGGGACGCTTTTGCTAATTCCGTGTTTCCGCGTGTTAGTAAAAGTTTGGTGAGAGACGATTTGCGCTTTTCAGTCATCGTGCTTTGAAGATCGTTTTCGGGAGTTCAGATTGCGCCTGTGGGTTCGTATCTGTTTAGCACTGCTTGTAGTCAGTTCGTATCTGTTTATTCAGTGCGGCCTGCTCTGCACGTTCGTGTTTTTCAGCTTGTTCTTCATAGGCCTTGCTGTTCTTCCGTGCGTTCTTCTAGTACGTTCTGTTCAGCCGACCGTTATCTAGCCATGTTGCGGCTACGTACTCGTCGTAGAGTTCGTGCTGTAGTTGGTGCAGGGGTTCATGCTGTATCCCGACTCCATGCCATGAGCAGGGTGAGGAGGAGTTCATGGACCAAGAATTGGTTGCTCCAGCGGCACCAATTCTGTCACATGCCTTTGTTGCGGGAGATCAGGGAGAATAATCCTGATGATTTCAGGAATTTTCTCAGGATGTCTGACCCCGTATTTCAGCAGCTGTTGGCTTTGGTGTCCCCCTATATTACCAGGCAGGACACCGTTATGCGGGAAGCCATCAGTGCTGAGTAGAGGCTCATCCTCACGTTGCGATACCTGGCTACTGGGAGAAGCCTGCAGGACCTTAAGTTCTCCACAGGCATATCCCCCCAGGCTCTGGGGATCATTATACCAGAGACTTGTTCTGCCATCCTTCAAGTTTTGCAGGAGGACTATATTAAGGTAAGTGTTCTTCTTCAAAAATTCACATTGTATGGTTTTTATTTTGGGATATTTTTAATTTGCTTTATTTGCAGTCCCTAATTCACATGATTCTTAGCTGCAGGGAATGTCCCCTTTCTACCCATGTTTTATTATTTAAAGTTTGGTGTTTGAGGCCTACCTGTAAATTTGGCTTACCTAACCTCTCCAGCATGCTATCCTGGGGCCATACCTACCTTGCCTAGTCATTTCCATGTTTTTTATTATATGTTCCATCGTAGTGCTTTACCCAAAACGCACTCTAAATTTTGCCTAGGAATGTTTCATTTTTGTTAACTTCAATACAGAGTGCTACAGCCTTCATGTGTGATATTCCCAACTCATCTTCAACCCTTCCCCCTCCCCCCCCCCCCCCCCATAATTATTTTTTTTTTTTTTTCTTGCTTCCAATTTTTTATGTTTTTAACAGTTTCTACCAATGTTGGCCATGAATGTGTGTATGAAATCAGCTTGCAATGTTTCTGGCTCCAAGTATTAATTTGTTATTTCTTTAATTCCACAGTTCCCTTCTTCGCCACATGAATGGCAGAATGTGGCTTCCGAGTTTGCCCAGCGATGGAACTTTCCGAACTGTGGAGGAGCCATCGACGGCAAACATGTTCGGGTCGTCCCACCACCCCATTCGGGATCCTTTTATTATAATTATAAGGGGTTCCACAGTGTCGTGATGATGGCAGTGGTGTCGGCCACCTACGAGTTCCTCTATGTGGACGTTGGCAAGAATGGCAGGATGTCTGATGGAGGAGTTTTTGTCCAGACGGAGTTTGGAGAACGGCTCCTTTTGGATCTGCTGGCCTTGCCACCCGCGGAGCAGAATGTGGAGGGACTACCTTTTGTGTTTGTGGCGGATGAGGCGCTTGGCCTGGGACCCCATTTGATGAGGCCATTCCCGCAACGCACCCTCACCCCTGAGAGGAGGGTTTTCAATTATCGGCTGGCCAGAGCCAGAAGGGTGGTGGAAAATGCGTTTGGAATCATGGCCAGCCGATTTCGCCTCTTCCTTACCTCCATCCACCTTGCCCCATACAAATGGAACCATGTGGTTATGACATGCTGTGTGCTGCATAATTTCCTAAGGGTGCATTCAACGAGTTATATATCTTTGAGTGGGCCTGAGGCCTCTTTAATCAATGCAGAAACTTTGGTGGCCCTGGAACCTGGCCGTCCTGGCTTGGCCCCCCCAACCGGACGTGAGGTCCGTAACCAATATGTGGACTATTTTATGGGTAGGGGGGTCATTGAAATGCCAGACAATCTCTAATAATTTTAGACCAAAAAAATAAAACTTTTAAAAAAAATAAAGATTGGTTTATCATTTTTATTGTATAATGTTTGATGTTTCTGGTAGGTTTACCTAGTGCATTTGTTTTGCCATGTGGATTAAAAAATCTTTTAATTAGCCTTCATTGTCAGTGTAAACACCAAACATTGATTAGTTCACTCAGCACCACATTTACATAATGAAGCCACAATGTTATGTTATGTAAAAATACCTTTATTTTTTTTGTTTAGGTGGGCAACTTCCATAGAAATGTGGATGTTCCCTTAATTTCAGGTGTATTAAAACGCATGACCAGCCTTGCATAAACAAACTATAGTTCTCAAAATTTTGAAAAAGCTAAACATGTGCTAGTCATTAAAGGGTAAAATAACCAAAAAAAATAGAAAACTCTGCAAGTAAAACGTTATTTGGTGTAAAAACATTAGACATGCCCAAGCACAGCCATGATATTTTGGAGCCTTTCCTCCACCCGCTTTGTATTTGCCCTGATCTCTCGCAAATCTCCCTTAATTTTTTCGAGGTCACGACAGCAGACCATCAGGTATTGGATCAGGATCTGGGCACTGTGATGTGACAACTTATTGGGGTCTTCGGCCAGAACTGCACCTAAATGTAAAAAGAAATATGTAGGATAGAATATGTAGGCCTACATCTATTTAACATGCATGTGTCTGGTTTCTCTCTGACCTGTGGTGGTGCCACTTTCAACTTCCACAACATCACATTCCTCTCCATCCTGGGGTTCTGGGGGTATTGTTGTAGGTATTGCAATTCTCGTCTCATCTGAGGTAGCTTTTCGAATCCCTAGGGAGATTGAAATAAAAGGAATAGTTTCATTAGTAGCGACTCAATTTTGCTAAAATAAGAAACATGGAAAAAAACGTTTTAAATCATTCTTTTGAAGCATGCTCCATTTTAATTTTTAACCCCTGTGCCAACCGGGACAAATGATTGGATACATAGGCCAAAACAGAGCATATACATTTTGTGAACAAATTTGAAACATTGTAACACCCCAAAGTATCTACACTGGATCACCTGTGTGTGACTCCATCAAGCTTTTTGGCTTTAGGCCCACACTTGTACTACTGCGTTCAGATGTTTCATCAGCTGCTGAGCATTCACTCCCTTTAACATTACCATGCATATCGTTTTTCAAAATGAACAAATCTCCTTTGGATTAGCACACCAAAAATAAGTGTGGCCCAAATGTACTCCCCCAAATAAACAAAAAAACATGGGTGTTCACACTGGATGATCCTAAAACATCGTTTGAGGAACTGTACGGAGAAAGAGGTAAAATACGTCCGTTTACTATGCGGACGAACCTAAAAAAGATGGTATCTTTCAGTGTACTATATGAAAGTTAAAAATACACGACAGAATACAAGAAAATATGTACCATGGAAACTCAAAAAAAACAACTTACTTTTTAATATAACTTTCTTGATTCTTTTATATTGGTCGGCCTCCCGCAACTTCAGATCTGACCATCGTTTTCTGAGCTGTTCCTTCGTTCTGCACACCCCGAATTTTTGGTGGAGACTTTTGACCACTTTGCCCATAATTCTGGACTTGACCAGATTAGGCCTTTTATACGGACCATGCTTGGCATCATAATCCTCCTTCTTTAAAACGGCGACCATCTCCACCATTTCCTCGAATGACATGTTGGATGCCTTATATCTCCTGGGTCTTGATTTGGGCTCCTCTGTAATTTCATCCTCTGTAGAGGTAATCTCAGCCACCTGTGTCTCCGCCATGTTTTGTTCAGCACTACGAGCGAGAAGGGGCGGGGAAAGTACAATATCGAACGTCAGGGGCGGGGAAAGCGTGCAGAGTTTCACGCATGCGCTGTGTATATAAAGTGAAGATCCATGTCTGGGAAATACGTTCATTTTTCGGGAGAGAGAGTTAGCAACGAACGTCGTGACCAAGGTACCTAACAATTTTACTTTTTGAGGTTCATCAGACGAGGAGATTTGTGTGCTCAAAATATGTAGACAATGCACAGTTGAGGAATGTTGCCTGAAATATATTTTTATTTTGGTTTCTCGCTTTTACAGATATCATGAATACTTTTAAAAACCCAGACTTCATGGGGGAGTTCATCGACAAATGGCAAGAGCTCCCTATATTATGGCAAACCAAAAGTGGCGGAAATAAAAATAAAGACGCCAGGAAAGCAGCACTGGAGAGCCTGCTTGCATTTGTGCAAACAAAGATACCCACAACAACTCTCCAAGATGTCAAAAACAAAATTGGGACCATCAGAGGGACATACAGGACCCAGAGGACTATGGTCCTGAGGTCCCAGAGGTCAGGTGCACCAGCAGATAAGGTTTATAAACCCAGTCTGTGGTACTACAGTAAGCTTGCTTTTCTGGATGACCAGCTGGAAGTGCGGGAATCTCTCTCCACCCTTCCCCCCAGAGGTCAATCCAGCCTTCCTTGTACCCAACCCTCCAGCCTTCCCTGCAGCCAGTCCTCCAGCCTTCCTGTCAACCCTGCTCTGGCTTCCTCTGAGGATCAAGATCAGGGCCTTGAGGAGGCAGATTTGGAGATATGGAGCCAGGTAAAGTTTTGCTATCTATATTTCTATCGTACAAAATTGTAGATTTTAAATAGATGTTAGTATTGTTAAAGGTATGTACACTTCTACCAATAAAGTTTGTGAAGAGCAAGATACAGTAGTGGCCTAATTTTATGTGTCCAGGACAACAAAACCAGGATGCGTAATCAATGAAAAGGACATAACTTTTGGCATTGATTTCAACAATGTCTAGAGGTGAACAATGTCTGTGAATGATGATGTGGCAAAATAAATAATGTCCCTTTCTTTTTTTACAGCCAGAGCAGAGCCAGGAAGAGGGTGATGTTGGGGATCAGGAGGAGGCTGGGCCCAGTGGCACCCAGGAGGAGGCAGGGCCCAGGGGCACCCAGGAGGAGGCTGGGCCCAGGGGCACCCAGGAGGAGGCTGGGCCCAGCACAAGAGCCCAGATGCCTCCCCTGGTAGTTAAACCACGAGGGCCAAGGAGAGGTAGGCAGGTGGAGGAGGAAACCAGGGCCTTCCTCAGAGAGGCAACAGCGGCCCTCAGAGAGGCACCCTCTGTTGAGGGATTTGCCGCAGTCCTCGCCCACAAACTAGGGCAAATGGAGTTGCAGCAAAAAATTTACAGTGAGATCCTGCTATTGAAAGTCATCAATAAGGGCGTGCTGGGTGAACTCACTAGGTACACGGACATAACGGAGGTTGTCCCTACTCCTCCACCTCCTACTACCTCTCCTCCTGATCCCCAGCCTCCAAGGAAGAAACCAACCAAGGCTGCAGAGAAGGCTGGAGAGAAGGCTACAAGGAAGAGAAGAAAATAATGCCTGCTGTAGTACCACAGACTGGGGACATATAGGACTTATCTGCTGTGGCTCCTGACCTCTGGGAGCTCAAGACAAGATTGGGCTCATTTTTTGGGGGATCTAATCTCTATTTTGGTTTGGACATCTTGTATGGTTGTTGTGGGGTAAAAGGGATGCACAAATGCAAGCAGGCTCTCCAGTGCTGCCTTCCACTTTCATTTGTTAATGTTCTGAAATAAAAAAAAATTGAGTGCCCTTTAAATACTTGACTATGTGATTTGTATTTCAAAAGAGAGCTTGCTAGGAAGCAGGCAGGGACATCTCAAATTATATTATTGTTATTATCAGGGGACACAAACCTCCCTGAGGCCAAATGAGACACATTTGGAAGGTTGTTGTGGTAACTTTACACAAGAATAATTTAAGCCAAAATACTTAAAAAAAGGCCAAAAAAAAATAACAAGAAAGAATATAAAATTTAAAGAAAAAATGAGAATTAACTTATTTTATTATTATTAGTATTATTTAGGAGGGAGGTGCGGCTTATAAATAATATTTTAAAATCATTAGAGCAATTTGGAATTACTTTAGAAACAAGTTTGGCATAAAACTCTCAATGTCAAAAGAAGAACGGAATGCGCTGCATTAAAACGATGCTATTAATTCCACCGTGACGAATGTGCCATCTCCATTTCCAACATTAGCTTTACCAAAACGAGCGCTCCCGTCTCATAGTTGCTTCTGAGCATGTGCGTTTTTTTTCACGTCGTGAAAGCATACACACTATCGTTTTTCACGTCGTTAAAAAAAACGACATGAAAAACGACGTGAAAAAAGAGAGCATGTCCGGAATTTTTAATGGCCGTTTTTCACGTCGTTAAAAATGCTCTGGAGCCTACACACGATCATTTTTAATGGCCATTTTTAACGGCATGAAAAACGATCGTGTGTACGGGGCATTTAGGCTCAGTTCACACCGTCGCCGCATGCGGCTCACAGCAGGGGTCCGGTGCGTGCTGGTTCACTGTTTCAGGTCCGATTTCGGGCTGAAATCGAACCTGAAACGCACCAAAAAAGACACGCGTTTTTCCGGCACACCGCACCGGACCCGCTGCGGAGATATGTGAACCGGCTCCATAGAGAGCCAGTCACATTCTCCTCCTATGCGAATTAAATGCGGGGAAACGCGCATTCAATTCGCATAGGTGTGAACCCAGCCTTAAGGCTTGACCTCCTATTGTGTGGTTTTGGTAAATCTGAGGGAAAAAAATTTGCAGAGGATTTTATGTGTAGCCAGCTTAACCACTTCCTGCCCGGTCAATAGCATATTGACGTCCAGGAAGTGGTTCTGTTATCCTGACTGGACGTCTATTGACGTCAAGCAAGATAACATGCCCGCGTGCGCCCGCAGTCCGACACCCCGCATCACCGATCGTGATAAGAAGCCTCTGACAGAGGCTTCTTAGCACATGATCAGCTGTGACCAATAACAGCTGATCATCGCGTGAACCAGGAAGTGCCGGTAAACGGCATTCCTCGGTTCGCGCTGACAGGGAGAGCCGATCGGTGGCGCTCCCTGTCAGAGGGGGGTCTGTGCTGATAATCAGCACATTGATTATCAGCACAGCCCCATCAGTTGTGCCAAAGTCAGTGCCCCCCCCAGGATCGCCTATCAGTGCCCAATAAATTGCCAATTATTGCCCACCATAGTGCCAGACAGTGCCCATCACATTGCCAATCAGTGCCCTACATTAACACCTGTCAGAAACCTCATCAGTGCTGCCCATCAGTGCCACCTGCCATTGCTGCCTGTCAGTGCCCATCACAGCCGCCTGTCAGTGCCGCCTATCAGTGCCAACTCATCAGTGCCCGCCAGTGAAGGAGAAAACAAAATTTTATAACCGAAACGAAGAAAACACGTATTTTTTTTCAAAAATGTGTAGTTTTTAGTTTAAGCAAAAAAGAAAAACCCCAGAGGTGATCAACTATCACTAAAAGAAAGCGCTATATGTGGGAAGAAAAAGACAAAAATTTAGTTTGGGTACAGTGTTGCATGACCGCACAATTGTCATTAAAAATGCAACATCGCTGAAAGCTGAAAATTGTCCTGGGCAGGAAGAAGGGGCGAAAGTGCATGGTATTGAAGTGGTTAAAGGTGTCCTTTTGTGTGGATGGGCGTTGGCCCTCCTAATTGTACTAGCCCTTTCTTTTTTCTTTTATTAGAACAAAGGTGAGAGAGGGCGGAGTCTCTCTCTCAGGTGCTCAATTAATAGGAGCACAAATGGTCAGGTAATGGATGCCTTTGCTATTCAGGCATCCAGAGAGGCAGCATCCAATTCTGAGGAACAGTCAATGAGAGGCAAGTCTTGCTAGCCTAGTATTGGGGATAGACGGGGTTTGCCCAGATTTCTGTTATTTAAATTTGTTACTATTTGCCCAAAAAAATAGATAAAAAAAATAATAAAATACTTTGGTGCGGTGTGACTTTAGCCCACTCAAAGTGAATAGGCTAAAATCGCATTGCACAGAACTGCACACAACCGCATGTGAATCAGACAAGTGTGATTCACGTGCGGGCAAGCTGTGAACTGGCCCCAAGAGACTGACAGAATTCAGATACATATTTGCACAGTGGTGTCATTTCAAAAGTTCTGCATGACAGTTTTTATAGAATATATGAAACCTTACAGGAGATTCAGGCTTCATTTCACATTTGTTGCATTGCGGCAACATGAGCAAAAAACGCACACTGCCTCACAAAGCACAAAAAACGTGCTGCTCTTTTACAGGCATGCAGAGCAGCTGCCATTCATTCTTAATGACACCAAATACCAATGCGTTTTGGTGCAGGCACCTCTTTGCTCATTTCTCACACATAGGAAGCCAATTGAAATGATTGAGCTACCCTAAAACGTGACGCATAGAAATGCAAGGAAATTAGCAATTGGTTGAACCTCCATGGTGTGGGCGGAGCCTCAAAAAGTACAGCTTGTCCCTGGCAGGTGCCTCACGTGCAGCACACTGAAATCATTGGGATGCCAACAAATGACTAGTTACATTTCTCAGGAGGCAAAGAGAATTCACTGCCAATGTCTCTCAACTGTAGCCCGATTCTCTAATTTCACATTTTTTGTACAGTATTCTTGTACTGTATTCTATTATGAATATCAAGAATTGAATCAATGGGCCGATATACACTCACGTCCACTATATTAGGTACACCTGTTCAATTGCTTGGTAACACAAATTGCTAATCAGCCAATTACATGGCAGCAACTCAAAGCATTTAGGCATCTAGACGTGGTGAAGACAACTTGCTGAAGTTCTAACCGAGAATCAGAATGGGGAAGAAAGGGTATTTAAAAGGGGTTTTAAAGGTTTGTTTTTTCACCTTAATGCATCCTATGGCAATGACGGCTTCCCTGTTTACTTACCTGAGCCTGTTCACCTGCGGTGCGCGTCCCTCTCCACGGAGTCTAGCCATTGATTGGATAGATTGATGGCAGCGCAGCAATTGGCTCGCGCTGCTTTCAATCGCATCCAATGACGCGGCCACCGGGGGGGGCGGACCGAGTCATACACCCGGTCTATGGATGAAGCGTGTATGACAGGGAGCGCGTCCGCAAGCTAACCCCCCCCGGGAGCTTCCCAGAGGGGGTTAGCTATTGCGGGGAGGAGCCGAGACAGCCGCCGAGGGACCCAAGAACAACAGGATCGGGTCACTCTGTGCAAAACGTGCTATGTTAAATTTAGGTGTCTGAGCTGGTAATTAGCTCAGACTTTGTAATGATTAAGGCTAAATCAGCCTCTGTTCCGGCTATGGCTGTGTTTTGGAAGGACTTCCCACTGTTTGCATGTAGGTGGCGTTACCACCCCAGGCCAATGTTGGAACACAAGCAGGCCAAAGTGTATTGGGTGCTTTCCCCTGGGAACAGCCCAGTGGGAGTGGTCTCCCTGCTGGGCATGCAGTGGAAGGGTACTTAAGGGGCAGATGCCATTTTTCGGGGCTCTTTTCGCCTCGTGGCCCTCCTGGCTCGAGGTATGTGATACTGGAATTTCAGCCGCAGAGCCATGTTGGCCCGAGGCTGCATCTCTGCCAGGTAGGCCCAGTTGTCCTGACTGGGGCCTGCACTATGAAGGTGATCCTGTGCTGTTTGTCCTGCGGGAGGAAGCCACTCAATGGAGGAAACCAGGGGAGGACCTGTCCAGGAGAGGACCAAGCGGAAGGCTGGTGTCCTTGAGGAAGGCCTGGTGACCCTATTGGAGGATGCACCGTAGCTAATGTTACCTTACAGTGTGCCGGGTCGGCTTAAAGGCTCTTAAACTGTAAGGCTGGATATCCGGGTACTAAAATCCTGTGGCAGAGGATCATTGAATAGTTAAACGTAATCGTCCTAAAGGTCTGTGGCAGAGACTGTTATTTTTTTTTTTGTTCGTGCATCATCCCGGCTGCTAGGCCAAGTGAGAGGGGCCTATCCGGGTGAGCAATACCCACTTGGAGAGTGGTGAGTGTGACTTTTGAAGCTTAGAAGTTTCTCCAGTGATCTGCATCGTGTGCCTGAACCTTCCCCTGACCCTCCATCTCTCTACCTATGCAAGTTTGTTTGGAAATAAAGCCTGACGAAAAGGATTCATAACTTGTGTGGACATTGAAGTTTCTATAGACTCTCATCCCCTAGACAACCAACAGTGAGGTAACGTGCAAGGCCCAAATCTAAACCAGCATCTCCTACGGGGTTGTGCTACACAAAGTATAACATGTTCGTTTTGTTTTTTCTTTTTTAAATAACAAACCCATACAACCCCTTTTTAAGTGACTTTGAATGTGGCAGGGCTGGTCCCAGTAGATCAGCAGTTTTTAAAATACTCAGATTTTCATACACAACCATCTCTAGGTTTTACAGAGAATGGCCAGAAAGAGAAAATATCCAGTGAGTGGCAGTTGTGTGGAGGAAAATGCCTCGATTATGTCAGCGGATAATGGGTAGACTGGTTTGAGATAATAGAAAGGCAACAGTAACTCAAATAACCACTCATTACAACCAAGGTATGCAGAATACCATCTCTGAATGCACAATACATCAGACCTTGAAGCAGATGGGCTACAGCAGCAGATTACCTCACCGGGTGCCACTCCTGTCGGCTATGAACAGGAAACTGAGGCTACAATTCACACAGGCTCACCAAATTAGACAATAGAAGATTGGAAAAACCATTGCCTGGTCGGACGAGTCTCAATTTCAGCTGCAACATTCAGATTGTAGGGTCAGAATTTGGCGTAAACATGAAAGCATGGATCCATCCTGCTTTGTATCAATGGTTCAGGCTGGGGGTGGTGTAATGATGTGGGGGATATTTTCTTGGCAAATTTTGGGCCCCTTGGTACCAATTGAGCATCGTTTAACGCCACGGCCTATCTGAGTATTTTTTCTGACCATGTCCATTTCTTTATGACTACAGTGTACCCATCTTCTTATGGCTCCTTCCAGCAGGATAATGCACCAATTTCACAAAGCTCTGATCATCTCACCGCTGGATTCTTGGACATGACAATGAGGTCACTGTATTCCAATGGCCTCCACAGTCACCAGATCTCAATCCAATAGAGCACCTTTGGGATGTGGTGGAACGGGAGATTCGCATCATGGATGTTCAGCCGTCAAATCTGCAGCGTGATGCTGTCATGTCAATATGGACCAAAATCTCTGAGGAATGTTTCTAGCACCTTGTGGAATATATGCCACGAAAAATTAAGGCAGTTCGGAAGGAAAAAGGGGGTCCAACCTGGTACTAGCAAGGTGTACCTAATAAAGTGGCCGGTGAGTGTATAAAAACTGGACTCATTCACAGCATTCCACGTGCGAGTACACAGAACATTCCTATGTGTCCATTGCAGTGTATATGAGCACTGGAGTTGCAATTAGAATTGTATTGCATCACACCCCTTTCAGGGAGATACAGGGTGTTCTATTTTTGTTCCAGGATTAATATACCAAAAAAAAAAAATCAGGAAATATGTAAAGAAAGGTATCCCTTTCACACTGAGGCGTTTTTACCGCGTTTTCGCGGTAAAAATAGCACTGTAATAACGCCTGAAATAATCCTGCCCCAGCATTCTCAATGTGAAATCTCTGAGGGCTTTCAAATTGAGGCGTTTTGCTGGCTGGGCGTTGAAAAAAATCCTGCAAACAGCTTTTTTAGAGCAACTTTAGGGCGCATAAAATAGCGCTGTAAAAACGCCTATCCCCATTGAAATGAATGGGATTCGCGGTAAAAACGCATAGGCATAAGCGTTATGTTAAAAAATAGCGCTAACGCCTATGCGTTTTTACCGCGGTTTTTGCGCGAACGCGGTAAAATTGCGGTAAAAAATGTCTTTTTTGCGTTTTTTCAACGCCTCAGTGTGAAAGGGGCCTAACTGGTCTTTTAACCCCTCCATGACTGGAACAAATTTGACCTTATTTTGCATTGTGAAGATTAGAACGTTGTAATCACTTTGTGCATTAGGGCTGGGTTCGCACCGTTTGATAAATGTGCCGTGGTGCCATTCATTCTTAATGAGCCCTACCTTGCATTGTGGTATTCTGCATTACAAAAATAAATAAATAGCGCATGCAACATTTTTTGGTGCGTTTTAAGCATCCCTTTCAAATAACACACGTGTGCTAATGCACTGACAGTGTGAATCTAGCTTTGAAAGATGTTTTTTTGTAAATCAGATAAAATTTATTGAACAATATTAAAACGGTGGTACAAAGTTCAAGTGTTAGTGCAGAGCGATGACGAATTAGTTCAATAGCAAGAAGTCTCATTCAGTTTACAGACAGTAGGGATGAGCTTCGAGTCAAACTCATGTTCAATGCGAACATTGCCTGGTCGCCCGTTCGCCGAACAACTTGGGGTGTTCGCCTGCAAATTCGAAAAGTCTATGGGAGAAATCTAAAGTGCTAATTATAAAAGCTTATATGCAAGTTATTGTCCTAAAAAGTGTTTGGGGACCCGGGTCCTGCCCCAGGGGACATGTATCAATGCAAAAAAACGTTTTTTAAAAACAGCAGTTTTTTTTTGGGGAGCAGTGATTTTAATAATGCTTAAAGTGAAAACAATAAAAGTGAAATATTCCTTCAGATTTCGTACCTAGGGGGTGTGTGTATAGTATGCCTGTAAAGTCACGCTTGTTTCCCGTGCTTGGTTTTAAAAAAAAAAAAAAAAATGGCGTGGCGTTCCCCCAAAAATCGATACCAGACCCTTTATCTGAACACACAACCTGGCAGGCCACAGGAAAAGAGGGGGGGGGACGAGAGCGCCCCCCCCCGCCTGAACCGTACTAGGCCACATGCCCTCAACATGGGGAGGATGTCCCCATGTTGATGGGGACAAGGGCCTCATCCCCACAACCCTTGCCCGGTGGTTGTGGGGGTCTGCGGGCTTATCGGAATCTTGAAGACCCCTTTAACAAAGGGGACCCCCAGATCCTGCCCCCCCATGTGAATTTGTAATGGGGGTATATTGTACCCCTACCATTTCACAAAGAAAGTGTAAATCCGCCTGAGCGGACCTGATGGGGGAACTTCCTCCGAAGTGAATTAAATTAATAAACGATGATGGTCTTTCGCGCTACTAAAGAGTAAATGAAAAGCAGGTGAAGTGTATCGTGCTAAAGCTGCAAAAACGAATTGTGTTCACTATACACGCTAGTAGAAATAAAAAAGGGGGGGTGTTTTTGCGCTGAAAGCCAGCAATAAAACTTCATAAAGTGCAAAAAGCCAAATACTACTATTAAATAAAGTGCTAGAATATTTGGGTCTATATTAATAGTCCTTAATCCAATGATGAATAAAGTGCACAAATATTTATATATAAGTATTGCACTGCTATATTTATAAGTGAATTGTAGTATGAAGACATGAATAATAAAGTGCACCAGTGCTATATATATATATATATATATATATATATATATATATATATATATATATATATATATATATATGAGAACCACAACAATGGAAAAAAAAAAATAAAAAAAAAAAAAAATTAATTAGTCCGTATTCAAAAAGTCCTTAAACGTGAGTGTTCAAACAGAATGAACTGATGTGAAATACAAATCCTCTGCTACATAGAAGGATAGGAATATCTCTAATATGTCCATGCAGTGGTCTCACAAAACTCTCACCTCCATTAGAACATAACATGTATGTTTAGGCAGTAAATCTCCTTAATGGTGGTTCTTCTAATCTGTGTTGTTGCTACTCCCAACCTAGTCTCCTCTGTTAGTGATGTTATTGCAGTTCCTAAGGAGAGAAGGAGGGGGAGGGGAGTGCAGCTCCAAGGGGATAGGATAGGAATAAGGAAGAGAGAAGGGCCTCCAATAGTGTAGTATATTGGTCCAAAACTGGTTTATTAAATGATAATATGTAATGCTCGTACATTAAAACAAAAATCGTGTGGCTAAAAAATAACAACAGCGGCGATATACGCCGTCTTACTCGTCCTCCGGGTACTTCCGGTCTGTGGTACCTCGTGATGTCCCTACGTCGTTACGTCACGCCCCTCGTGACTTCATCAGGGGAGCCCGATTGGCTATTGAGGATATGTTTATATATACGGAAACCGGAAGTATTGGTACGGCCATTTTCTTGTGGCCTCTTATGTATATTAGGACGTCGCCATTTTGGAAGTGGTATCCCATTAGCGCGCTTGCCCATAATCTAAGGACACACATCTAACTATTTCCTAATTATTCGTCTGTTATTATACCATAATAAAGGCTAAGTGCAGAGATAATCTAGGCATTAAAGAGGGCTAAAGCAGTGTACTCCATGTATTAAGGACCAGCAGTTAGCTGACTGTGTGTACAATACACGTAGAGTACCTGCAACAGTGCCATCTAAAGGATACAGATGGGTACTACTGTCAATGGCATAGCAATACATAATTTTAAATGAAATGGCAATCTAATATATTAATTACAATTAAATGGAAAAATGTTAATACAAATATGGGATAAAACTTAATCTATGAAGATCCTAATTCTGGATAGTCATGATCAGGTGTTAAAATCAACTGGATATGTTGAAGTCTGGGTGCTACCACTCTGTCATATTGCATGATGTATGTAGGTTACCGCAGACCGGATGTACCCTTTTAGAATAACATAATATAATCATATTCATATAGTGTTCAATAAGACATTAAAACACATCATAAAATACCGGCAAATAAATCATTAAAATATTAAATATATGAAATTTAAAAATTAAAAAATCTGAGACTCTTGGCTATATGATCCATTAAAATATGGTGTAATTTAGAGCAGTAATAAAATATTAAAATATTCTGGAGGTAATGATATTTATGTATGGTTTATTGGTGGATTCTGATATTAATGGACTAAAAATTGCTTAAAAAACAGTTTAAGTCGAATTCCACATTCATTCCTCCAGGTACTAGAGTTCTCAAAGTATGAATCCATTTAGACTCTTTTTGACTGATTGCTCTAATTTTATGACTTCCTCTCCAGTTTGCTTTATATTTGTCTATGCCCCAAAACTGTAATTGGGAGGGATCTTGGTTATGGAATTGTGCAAAATGTCTGGAGACATTATGTTTGGGAAATCCATTAATAATGTTCTGCACATGTTCTTTGATTCGAACCTTCAGGGCCCTTTTGGTCCTACCAACATATTGGAGGTTGCAGCTGCACTGTAATATATAAACCACCCCTTCTGAGTGACAGCTTATAAAATCTTTTATCTTAAAAGATTGGCCTGTATTGGTCCCTATAAATTCTGTGCGTTTGCCCTGGAATTTTCTAGCATGGCGGCAGGCATTCTTCCGGTTTCCGTATATATAAACATATCCTCAATAGCCACTCGGGCTCCCCTGATGAAGTCACGAGGGGCGTGACGTAACGACGTAGGGACATCACGAGGTACCACAGACCGGAAGTACCCGGAGGACGAGTAAGACGGCGTATATCGCCGCTGTTGTTGTTTTTTAGCCACACGATTTTTGTTTTAATGTACGAGCATTACATATTATCATTTAATAAACCAGTTTTGGACCAATATACTACACTATTGGAGGCCCTTCTCTCTTCCTTATTCCTATCCTATCCCCTTGGAGCTGCACTCCCCTCCCCCTCCTTCTCTCCTTAGGAACTGCAATAACATCACTAACAGAGGAGACTAGGTTGGGAGTAGCAACAACACAGATCAGAAGAACCACCATTAAGGAGATTTACTGCCTAAACATACATGTTATGTTCTAATGGAGGTGAGAGTTTTGGGAGACCACTGCATGGACATATTAGAGATATTCCTATCCTTCTATGTAGCAGAGGATTTGTATTTCACATCAGTTCATTCTGTTTGAACACTCACGTTTAAGGACTTTTGAATACGGACTAATTAATTTTTTTTTATTTATTTTTTTTCATTGTTGTGGTTCATATATATATATATATATATATAGATAGCACTGGTGCACTTTATTATTCATGTCTTCATACTACAATTCACTTATTTATATATAAGTATTGCACTGCTATATTTATATTTGTGCACTTTATTCATCATTGGATTAAGGACTATTAATATAGACCCAAATATTCTAGCACTTTATTTAATAGTAGTATTTGGCTTTTTGCACTTTATGAAGTTTTATTGCTGGCTTTCAGCGCAAAAACACCCCCCCTTTTTTTATTTCTACTAGCGTGTATAGTGAACACAATTCGTTTTTGCAGCTTTAGCACGATACACTTCACCTGCTTTTCATTTACTCTTTAGTAGCGCGAAAGACCATCATCGTTTATTTCTAGTTAGTCACTTTTATACTTTTGCTGCTACCATGGAAGTTTTCACATTCATGGAGAATAGAAATGTCAATATAGAAGAAGTGTTCAGCACACAAAATTCTACTCGCAATACAGATTTGGAAAGCCTCACTAGAAAACTAGGACACCTTATGGAGAAAAAGGTCAGCCTATGGTGGGATATTAATACCTTTGACCAATACATAAAAGAAAATATAGTACCGAGAAGATTAAGGTGGGAATTACCACCTAATGATGGATTAGTTGACAAGGAGTCAATGGAAGAATGGTTCGAGTTTTTTAACAATAAGAGTATAGAAGGGGTAAAGTTTCTTTTAAAAAGAAAACAAAAGAAAACTAGAATAATACAGCAACAAATTGATGAAATTAAAATATTACTTGAACCATATAGAGAATCTACTGAGTTTAATAAAATTGCTACACAATTAAACAAAGATTTAACAACCAAAGATTTGGAAGTTCAACAACGAAAAATTAAGAAATTCCAGCGTGATCTAACTGATTATAAAGAGGACCATGTATTTAAATGGCAACAGAAGGTTGAACCAGCACAACCATGTTCCACCTTCTCCACACCAGTGAGAGAAGTAAAAATACAAGATCCAACCTTATTACATGAGAGGAATACACCAAGATGGGACCATCTACAACCATCTCGACCACACTACGAAACACGCAATGATAATAATTACTATCAACTACATACACCTAAGAAACAGTGGAAGAAACCTTTTAAAAAATATAAAAAACCTTACTGGCACAATCATGATAGAAATCAAAGAGACAATAGAGGACCCCTACAAGGGTCAGAATATGGAGGCCAAAAAGAGTACAGAGCACCTCCACCAATATATGATAATCAAGGGTATCAGAATAGAACACCAATTATAACCCATAATAAGTATGATCCAATTCGTAATTATCAAGATCAATATAATTATGAACAACAACAGTATCCACAACAATCATCATACGATACACAGCGCCCTTTTGTGGACAGGGAGAGGAGGGATCACTCTCCCCGGAGACAGATACAAGATCCCAACCATTCTCCACGGAGACAGGTACAAGATTACAACCGATCACCCAGGAGACCGCCCCGAGAGGGCAGATCAAGAACAAGCCCCATACAAAGAGAGGAAACAGAGCAGGAAAGAGACTTAAAAAGAAAAAGATACGGTTAGGAGAAAATGTGGTGAACCTGAGTGATACTGCCTTATCAGTAGAAGAACTGGCAGTACTCACTAATGGACTGAAACATGCACCAATCAAGAATTTAAATAAATTTGACACCTATGTTGGAATACAAAAGTACATAAGGAAGATGAACATAAAGAAGTACATCATGAACAACCCATTCCAAATAACAAAAGGTGTAGAGAAGCCACAAACTACAGTAGCACAAAGCACTTTAAGAAATAACTCAGTCTTTAATCCTCAAGTAACAAACGGTCAAAATATAGAAGTCTTTAAAAGACTAGTTCTACAAGATCTAGAATCTCTAGAATTAAAGAAAAAATTTGACCCCCCACACCTGAAGAAGGGAATGAAACTTTTGATGGCACGTAAAGACATAGTTATTCGCCCAGCGGATAAAGGAGGGGCGGTAGTAATTCAAGGAAAAGAACAATATTTAAAAGAAATAGATAGGCAATTACAACAAGAAGATACCTATACTAAATTATTGGGCAATCCTACTCCTAAATACAAAAAAGAGCTTAAGTTATTAATTGATTTAGGAATAAAAAAGCATGTCCTAAATGTAAAAGAATCTAGATTTCTCATACCAGAAACATGCAGAATACCTATTATTTATACTGTACCAAAAATACACAAGGACAAGGAAAACCCTCCAGGAAGGCCAATTGTTAACGGCATCGAGTCATTAACATCTAGACTAGGCCAATATATCGACTTCTTTATGCAACCAGCAGTTCAGAATACCCGGGCGTACTTGAAAGATACTAAACATGTACTCCAATTGATAGACAAGATACCAACATTGGAAGGCCGGACCATACTAGCAACTGCCGATGTAGCATCGCTATATACAATCGTTCCACACCATGCTGCCTGCCACGCCACCAAATGGCTGTTGAAGAATTATAGTGAATTGATATGTAAGCAAAGGAAATTTCTATTAAAGAGCTTAGATTTTTGCCTGAAGTATAATTACTTTTGGCACAATCAATCATATTATAAACAAGGTATAGGGATAGCCATGGGAGCCAAGTTCGCACCTAGTGTGGCGAACGCATTCATGGCACAATGGGAGGAAGAGGCGGTATACACCAAGACTCCCTCAGAACTAACCCTATACAAACGCTATATAGATGACTTGATCATCGTTTGGAATGGCAGCAGAGAAAAATTAGAGGAATTTTTGGAAAATCTCAATAATAATGACAAAAATATAAAACTGGAGTGGAATATAGACACAAAAGCAGTCAATTTCCTCGATCTGACTATACAACTGGAGGGAAATAAAATTACTACTAAGACATATTTTAAGGCAGTAGATACCAATAGTTATTTATCAATAGCCAGCTGTCATTATAAAGCGTGGTTATACAATATTCCGAAGGGCCAATTAGTACGCATCAAAATAAATTGCACCAGTGAAGAAGATTTTAAGCAACAAGCCGAACTAATAGGCAAAAGATTTATAGAAAAAGGGTATGAAGATATCTGGATCAAAAAACAAATCGAAAATGTAGGTGGGATGGATAGGAGGGATATGTTACAAGACAAAAAGAAACAGTCTCCCTTTCAAGATGCCCCCTGTTTAATCCTTGATTACAACGTGCAACATAAAGATGTGGCCAAACTCATTGAACGACACTGGCACATTTTAAAAAATGATAAAGACTTGAAACTTATTTTACCTGAAAGGCCGAGAATTATTTATAGAAGAGCGCCTACTCTGAAGGATTTAATTACAAAATCTGTGGTGGTTTCCCCACCTAAACCCGGTTTCTCTTTTTTTAATGGAAAAGGCTTTTTTCCGTGCAGGAATTGCTATGCCTGCCGCCATGCTAGAAAATTCCAGGGCAAACGCACAGAATTTATAGGGACCAATACAGGCCAATCTTTTAAGATAAAAGATTTTATAAGCTGTCACTCAGAAGGGGTGGTTTATATATTACAGTGCAGCTGCAACCTCCAATATGTTGGTAGGACCAAAAGGGCCCTGAAGGTTCGAATCAAAGAACATGTGCAGAACATTATTAATGGATTTCCCAAACATAATGTCTCCAGACATTTTGCACAATTCCATAACCAAGATCCCTCCCAATTACAGTTTTGGGGCATAGACAAATATAAAGCAAACTGGAGAGGAAGTCATAAAATTAGAGCAATCAGTCAAAAAGAGTCTAAATGGATTCATACTTTGAGAACTCTAGTACCTGGAGGAATGAATGTGGAATTCGACTTAAACTGTTTTTTAAGCAATTTTTAGTCCATTAATATCAGAATCCACCAATAAACCATACATAAATATCATTACCTCCAGAATATTTTAATATTTTATTATTGCTCTAAATTACACCATATTTTAATGGATCATATAGCCAAGAGTCTCAGATTTTTTAATTTTTAAATTTCATATATTTAATATTTTAATGATTTATTTGCCGGTATTTTATGATGTGTTTTAATGTCTTATTGAACACTATATGAATATGATTATATTATGTTATTCTAAAAGGGTACATCCGGTCTGCGGTAACCTACATACATCATGCAATATGACAGAGTGGTAGCACCCAGACTTCAACATATCCAGTTGATTTTAACACCTGATCATGACTATCCAGAATTAGGATCTTCATAGATTAAGTTTTATCCCATATTTGTATTAACATTTTTCCATTTAATTGTAATTAATATATTAGATTGCCATTTCATTTAAAATTATGTATTGCTATGCCATTGACAGTAGTACCCATCTGTATCCTTTAGATGGCACTGTTGCAGGTACTCTACGTGTATTGTACACACAGTCAGCTAACTGCTGGTCCTTAATACATGGAGTACACTGCTTTAGCCCTCTTTAATGCCTAGATTATCTCTGCACTTAGCCTTTACTATGGTATAATAACAGACGAATAATTAGGAAATAGTTAGATGTGTGTCCTTAGATTATGGGCAAGCGCGCTAATGGGATACCACTTCCAAAATGGCGACGTCCTAATATACATAAGAGGCCACAAGAAAATGGCCGTACCAATACTTCTGGTTTCCGTATATATAAACATATCCTCAATAGCCAATCGGGCTCCCCTGATGAAGTCACGAGGGGCGTGACGCAACGACGTAGGGACATCACGAGGTACCACAGACCGGAAGTACCCGGGAGGACGAGTAAGACGGCGTATATCGCCGCTGTTATTTTTTAGCCACACGATTTTTGTTTTAATGTACGAGCATTACATATTATCATTTAATAAACCAGTTTTGGACCAATATACTACACTATTGGAGGCCCTTCTCTCTTCCTTATTCCTATCCTATCCCCTTGGAGCTGCACTCCCCTCCCCCTCCTTCTCTCCTTAGGAACTGCAATAACATCACTAACAGAGGAGACTAGGTTGGGAGTAGCAACAACACAGATTAGAAGAACCACCATTAAGGAGATTTACTGCCTAAACATACATGTTATGTTCTAATGGAGGTGAGAGTTTTGTGAGACCACTGCATGGACATATTAGAGATATTCCTATCCTTCTATGTAGCAGAGGATTTGTATTTCACATCAGTTCATTCTGTTTGAACACTCACGTTTAAGGACTTTTGAATACGGACTAATTAATTTTTTTTTTTTTTTTTCTTCTTCTTCATTGTTGTGGTTCATATATATATATATATATATATATATATATATATATATATATATATATATATATAGATAGATAGATAGCACTGGTGCACTTTATTATTCATGTCTTCATACTACAATTCACTTATAAATATAGCAGTGCAATACTTATATATAAATATTTGTGCACTTTATTCATCATTGGATTAAGGACTATTAATATAGACCCAAATATTCTAGCACTTTATTTAATAGTAGTATTTGGCTTTTTGCACTTTATGAAGTTTTATTGCTGGCTTTCAGCGCAAAAACACCCCCCCTTTTTTATTTGAATTAAATTAATAGACCCGCCCCTTCCAAAGTTCCCCCATCAGGTCTGCTCAGGCCAATGACGTAGGCGGGGTCTGACATACCGAGGGGGTGGACCTGTTGGGGAACGTCCTTCACTGTGTAATTCATGAATAGACCCGCCCCTTCTTGCGTTCTGCATCTGGTCCGCTTAGCCTTACACCTACGTCATTGGCTGAGCGGACCTGATGGGGAACTTTAGAAGGGGCGGGTCTATTCATTTATTACACTGCGGAGGAAGTTCCCAATCAGGTCTGCTCAGGCTCAGCCAATGACGTTTCGTGTGGACAGAGCTGGACATCGGATCACCGCGGGCCACTGGATTTCATCACTGGAATGTTTTTATTTATTTTTAATAAAGGGCTTTCCCAACGGTGTTTTTTTTTTTTTTTTTACACTTTCTTTGTGAAATGGTAGGGGTACAATGTACCCCATTACCAATTCACATGGGGGGGGCAGGATCTGGGGGTCCCCTTTGTTGAAGGGGTCTTTCAGATTCCGATAAGCCCCCTGCCCGCAGACCCCCACAACCACCGGGCAAGGGTTGTGGGGAGGAGGCCCTTGTCCCCATCAACATGGGGACATCCTCCCCATGTTGAGGGCATGTGGCCTGGTACGGTTCAGGGGGGGCGCTCTCGTCCCCCCCTCTTTTCCTGCGGCCTGCCAGGTTGCGTGCTCGGATAAAGGATATGGTATGGATTTTGGGGGAACTCCACGCTATTTTTTTAAAATTTGGGATGGAGTTCCCCTTAAAATACATACCAAACCTGAAGGGCCTGGTATGGATATTTGGGGGAACCCACGCCTTTTTTTTTTTTATTTGCGCCAGGGTTCCCCTTAATATCCATACCAGACCTGAAGGGCCTGGTAATTGAATTTGGGGGGACCCCCACACTTTTTTTTTTTTTTTTTACCAATGACTTTTCTATGTATTGCCGGGAGCCGACAATTCATTAATAGCCGCGAGTGAGTTTTTTTAAATGACTTTTTTTTTTCCCCCTTCAGAAATTACTTTGTGCAGGGACAGTTCTAAGCACGGGAAACAAGCGCAACTTTACAGGCATACTATACACACTCCCTAGGTCTGAAATTTAAAGGAATATTTCACTTTTGTTTACTTTAAGCATTATTAAAATCACTGCTCCCGAAAAAACATTGATACATGTCCCCTGGGGCAGGACCCGGGTCCCCAAACACTTTTTAGGACAATAACTTGCATATTAGCCTTTATAATTAGCACTTTTGATTTCGAACATTCGAGTCCATTGTATTTAATAGGGTTCTAAAGTTCGCGCAAACTTTCTGTCTGTTCGCCGGTTCTGGTGCGAACCGAACAAGGGGGTGTTTGGCTCATCCCTAACAGACAGCATGTACCTGTAAACTTGAGTTTAGGGGCTTTTTTTTTTTGCCAAAGCTCCTCCAACTCCATAAAAGTCTGTGTCCATGTACATATAAGCTTTAGCCCTGGTTCACACTGGTGTGATTTGACATTTCAAATCGGCGGCATTTGCTGGCAATGGCACCGTCCTAAATCGGTGCGATGCCACATTTGTGGCGTTGCACCGATTTCAAAAAGTAGTTTCTGTACTACTTTTTGCAATTTCGGCCCGCAAATTATATTAACATCTGTGCACAAATGTCTCTGTAATCGTGGCTGAAATCGGGACTGCCAGCGGGAGTGAAATCGTGCGAGTTCAGCTGAAGTCGCATGGCTTCATTCCCGCAGCCCAGTGTGAACCTAGGCTTAAAGTGGTTGTAAACCCTCCAAGACAACTTTATCTGTTCATAAAGTAGACAACACAGGCAGCTGATCGCTGCCTGTGAAAGTGTACTTACTGCTGTAGTTTCCATAGAGATTGTCTTTTAATTATAGATGACGTCACGCGCGATTGCGCAATAGGATCTTTCATTAACGGCACCGAAAGTGTGCCATTTCTGTATTCCCTGCATGTCGAAATTTCTGTGGACGAGCTTCCCCTCTGAATGGCACAGTTCAGTTTATCTCCTTCCTGATACTCCCTTGTGACTGAATAAGACGTCACACCAGGGCCGATCCTAGGGTCACAGACGCCTGGGTGCAGAAATATTTCTGGCGCCCCCCACATTGGCGTGGTTATCTTACTAACCCCTCCCCTTTACAAATGTTTCTATGGCAACAACTCAAACACAGAGATGCTCCCCTAAGGAGTCTTCGTTACCCTAGGATCCTCCCATGATCTCTTAACAAAAAAACAAAATACAGAAAGAGAAGCAGAGTACTCTAATGGGACCTGGAGAGGGGTCTCTCTAATGTACACAGAGAGGGCTTCTGTTAGAAAGAGCCCCCAGACATGCTACAAGAGATGGTCAGAGACTGCAGACATGATACAGGAGAAGGTCAGAGATTGCTAAAATGATACAAGAGATCAATGCAGCCTCACCAGCGCCCACCAAATGCAGCCTCACCAGCGCCCACCAAATGCAGCCTACCAGTCTCGGGGATACATATAAACCTCAACACAATCATTTAGAAAATTACTTCCAATACATCTGGTTTTGTATACACTGAAAATAGACAAAGAGCTTAAAATAGAGGATTATAAAGGATCTGAGGAACCCGGGCTGGAGCAAAAGAATAAGTACTGCAGTTTGAACCCTCAGGGAGAGGGAAGAATCACTATGATATATGGAAGAAAGGAAGGGGGAACACTATGGTATATGGAAGAAAGGAAGATGGGACACTATGGTACATGGAAGGAAGGATCACTATGGAAGAAAGGAAGGAGGGATCACTATGGTACATGGAAGGAGGCATCACTATGGTACATGGAAGAAAGGAAGGAGGCATCACTATGGTACATGGAAGAAAGGAAGGAGGCATCACTATGGTACATGGAAGAAAGGAAGGAGGCATCACTATGGTACATGGAAGAAAGGAAGGAGGCATCACTATGGTACATGGAAGAAAGGAAGGAGGCATCACTATGGTACATGGAAGAAAGGAAGGAGGCATCACTATGGTACATGGAAGGAAGGAACGAAGGCATCACTATGGTACATGGAAGGAAGGAACGAAGGCATCACTATGGTACATGGAAGGAGGCATCACTATGGTACATGGAAGAAAGGAAGGAGGCATCACTATGGTACATGGAAGAAAGGAAGGAGGCATCACTATGGTACATGGAAGAAAGGAAGGAGGCATCACTATGGTACATGGAAGGAAGGAACGAAGGCATCACTATGGTACATGGAAGGAAGGATCACTATTGTACGTGGAAGAAAGGGAGGGATCACTATGGTACATGGATGGATCACTATGGCACACAGAATGCAGGAAGGATCACTATGACACCTGGAAGGATCACTATGGCACATGGAAGACAGGAAGAATCACGATGGTACAGGGAAGGATCACTATGGCACACAGAAGGCAGGAAGGATCACTATGACACCTGGAAGGCAGGAAAGAGGGATAACTATGGCACATGGAAAGGAAGGAAGGACCGCTATGGCACATGGAAGGCAGGAAGGAGGGCTCACTATGGTACATGGAAGAAAGGAAGGAGGGTTCACTATGGTACATGGAAGGCAGGGAGGATCACTATGGTACATGGAAGGAAAGAAGGTTCACTAAGGTACATGGAAGGAAAGAAGTAGGGATCACTATGGTACATAGATAACAGGAAAGATCACAATCGTACATGGAAGGAAGGATCACTATGGCACACAGAAGGCAGGAAGGATCACTGACACCCGGAAGGCAGGAAGGATTACTATGGCACATGGAAGGCAAGAAAGAGGGATCATTATGGCACATGGAAGGCAGGAAGGAAGGACCACTATGGCACATGGAAGGCAGGAAGGATCACTTTGGTACATGGAAAGGCTGGAAGACTATAGCACATGGAAGGCTGGAAGACTGGCACGTGGAAGACTATGGCACATGGAAGGCTGGAAGACTGGCACGTGGAAGACTATGGCACATGGAAGGATGGAAGACTATGGCACATGGAAGGCTATGGCACATGGAAGGCTAAGGAACATGGAAGACTATACATGGAAGCCTTGAAGACTATGGCACATCTAGAGAAGAGAGAGAGGGGAGAGATCACTTACCCAGGCTGCATTGTCTTCAGAGGCTCAGGCAGCGACATCAGCTCAGCAGGATCAATAGCTGGCTGGTTTGAAATCTCCCGCCCCCACATCCACTTCCCAGGCACAGATTGGCTGCATGAAGGGGTTGTGGGCGGGCACAGGGGGGACATGGGGAGGAGGTGGGGCAGACCTAGCCTACCTCCTCCTCGTACCTACTGACTATACAGCGGGCGCCGGGCGAGGGATATGCAGCGAGGGGACGGGCGGGGAATATGGAGCTATATGCACACTGCCGTGTGTGCGCCGGGGAATATGCACATTGCCGTGGAGGGGGTGGTGGGGATAATGTTGCTATTCAACACACTGCCGTGGGTGCGGCCAGGGGGCAGGAATATGCACATTGACGTGGAGCAGGCAATATGCTGCTATTTAACACACTGCTGCGGGCGCGATGGGGGGCGGAGAATATGCACATTGCCGCGGGCGCGAGGCAGAACACTTGAGGCTGACGATACCCTGACACTTTGGCGCCCCCCGCTCTGAGGCGCCAGGCTTCACTGCACCCCGTGCACCCGCCCAGGATCGGCCCTGCGTCACACAGGGGAGTGAATCGGAGCACCATACGGTGCTGGTTACGGCGCATGCGCGAGATTTTCTAAGGGAAACAGAGTAAGGACGGAAGTGACGTGCAGAACAGATTCAGCAAACAGCACAAACCATGGTGTGGCCAATACCCGGAAAGGAAGATAATCTAAAGACCCAAAATAAGGTATTTACAGACCTTGTTTTGGGTAGATTTCTATCTATTATCCCTTGTAATGAGCTATTGTATGTTAAAATGGAAAAATAAATAAATCGGCCGGGGTTTACTTCCTCTTTAAGCAGAGTTTAGGAGATGCCGTGTTTAGGGGAGGTTAAACCTCCCTCTCCTGAGCGCAGAAGAATCGCATTCTGGATAGGAAAGTTTTGACTTCCAGCCGCAGGAAAATGCAAAATGCGGGGTGTTGTGTCCATCAGATGTCTATATTCTGATTATCTTCATTTGTGTTGATTAAAATGACATTCAGGTTGTAATTTCTATAGAAATCATTTGCAGAGTGTAGGCGCCATCTAGCGTCCCTTTTTGGTATTGTTTCAGTTTGTTCATTATTAAATGCATTAATGTATAACCCAGGAAGTGATTAGAAAGCAAAGTATTCTGAGTAAATCTCTACAGGAAGAGACACATTCACCATGCTTTTTCAAGACACTGCAGGAGGCAGGATATGTCTTATTTCAATTTCTTACCATCAACCCTTAGAACTTAAAAAGTAAGTTTTTACTGTCTCATATTGTACTGTGTATCTTTGTCTCTGCAATGTATGCTAAATGTATGGGATATTGTACTTATCAAGGTTTATTCTTGTTTGTAGTTTCACCTAGCTTGTTCCAATAAACCTGTGATTGAAGAAATATATGGTATCATGTTTATGGGATAAGAATGGTTTAGCTGAATGTCCTTGAGACAGAACACTGTTTGCATTGTTTGCAGCGGACGCGGTCAGGGTAGGCTAGTGTACATGTAGCTTTAGAAATTCAGCCTGTTGGAGAGGTGACATCACAGACACAGAAACCTGCTGTATACAGCTTAGGCCAGGTTCACACTGGTCCGACAAACGCTCCGACATTGGGAGTTCATGTCGCATGACGTGTGAAAAATCAATGTTTCCCTATGAGAGCCGTCTTAACTGGTCCGACACAAGTCGGTCCGACATTTAAAAATGCTCCCTGTACTACTTCTGTCCGACTTTGATCCTACTTCAGCCCATTGAATATCATTGAAGTCGGATCAAAGTAGGATCCTTGTCCTAACCATCCGACATTTGACATCCGACGGTGATTACAGCAGCAGTAAAAGGAATTTATCTCACCCTGGGATTGTTTTGATTGGTCAAAGGACAAGTCAGACTAGCACAAAGTCGGATCAAAGTAGTATCCTGTTCATGAATGTCGGATGGATGTCGGACCAATGTAGGATCAATGTAGGACAGATGTCGCAGCACAAAGTAGGATGAAAGTCGGATGAATGTCTGTCCTAGCAGTGTGAACCCAGCCTCAAGGAGGTAAGTTACACAAACTCAGTGTGGATGTAATCTATTCACAATCTGTTGTTTTGGGGAGGAAAAGCTGGTCATCTTCTTTAAATCAGACCTTGAACATTATTTGGTACCCCCCCTACTTTGTCAGAATTTGATAATTTTGTTTGTCTTTGCAAAATACTTTTTTTTTTTTTTTTTCCCTTGCCATCCCTTTTTGTTTTCTTATTTCCCATCTAAATAAGAATGAATAGGTGGTGCATTTCGTGGCATATGCACACCCAGCACTCTAAGGGAATAATGTTGCTATATTAACCACTTCAATACAGGGCTTTTTGTACCACTTCAATACCAGGCCTATTCTAGCACTTCTCTCCTACATGTACAAATCATCATTCTTTTGCTAGAAAATTACTCAGAACCCCCAAACATTATATATGTTTTTTTTAGCAGACACCCTAGGGAATAAAATGACGGTCATTGCAACTTTTTTTTCTTGCACGATATTTGCGCAATAATTTTTCAAACGCCTTTTTTTTTTTTTTAATGGTTTCATGAATTCAAAAATAACAAAACAGTAAGGTTAGCTTAATTTTTTGGGAAAATATGAAAGATGTTACGCTGAGTAAATAGATACCTAACATGTCACGCTTTAAAATTGCGAACACTCATGGAATGGCGCCAAACTTCGGTACTTAAAAATCTCCATAGGCGACGCTTTAATTTTTTTTACAGGTTACAATTACAGAGGAGGTCTAGTGCTAGAATTGTTGCACGCGCTCTAACGCATGCCGCGATACCTCACATGTGTGGTTTGAACGGCGTTCACATATGTGGGCGACTTGCGTGTGCATTCGCTTCTGATCGACAGCTACCGGGGACAGGGGCGTTTTTAATTATTATTATTTATTTTTTTTACTTACCGTATTTATCGGCGTATAACACGCACTTTTTTTCCCCTTAAAATCGTGGGTGCGTGTTATACGCCGATACTCTGCCGATTTCCCCTGCTGAAACGAGCGAGAGGAGCCGAAGTACACTCGGCTTTACTCGGCTCCTCTCGCAGTCCCGCCCATCTCTGACTGCGCCGCTGACATAGAGAAAGCCGAGTGTACTTCGGCTAGTCTCGGCTCCTCTCGCAGTCCTGCCCCTGACTGTGAGCAGAGCCGAGTCTAGCCAAAGTACACTCGGCTTTCTCTATGTCAGCGGCGCAGTCAGTGGAGATGGGCGGGACTGCGAGAGGAGCCGAGTCTAGCCGAAGTACACTCGGCCCCGCTCGCTCCTCTCCACACAGAAATCGGCGCCAATTTAAAAAAAATCGCTGAGACTGACAAGGCTGCAAAGGCACTGGGCAAGGCTGCAGATGGACAGATGGACACTGGGCAAGGCTGCATGCTGCATTTAAAATGTAAGTTTTTTTTTTTTTGTTTTTTTTGTTTTTTTTGTTTTTTTTCCCCTTGAATTTCTCTCCTAAACTTGGGGTGCGTGTTATACGCCGATTAAATACGGTATTTATTTTTTTTACAATTATTTTTACATTTTTTTTGATCATTTTTATTCCTATTACAAGGAATGTAAACACCCCTTGCAATAGGAATGTGTGACAGGTCCTCTTTATTGAGAGATGCGGGGTCAATAAGACCCCACATCTCTCCTCCAGGCTGGAAAGCATGAGATCAGTGAAACTTTTTTCACTGATCTCATACTTAAAGCCGCAATGGCGGCTTTGTTTACATATGAGGACCCAGGCGTGACGTCATCACATCGCGCCCGGGCCTCCGACGATCATAGAGCTGACTGGTGACCATCTGGTCACCAGTCATCTCTATGCTCATCATGTGACCCACCAACGGCGCCGGAAGATTCGCTCCGTGTCCCCAATCGCATGGGAGAGCCCGGAGAAGCACCGGATGGCGGCGGGAGGGGGGGGGATGTCCCCTCCCGCCGCCTATAAGAACGATCAAGCGGCGGAACCGCCGCTATGATCGTTCTTATGGTGCACAGAATCGCCGGCACTTTAAAAGGATATCTGAATGATGCCTCTAGCTGCAGGCATCATTCAGATATCCCCCTACAAAGCCAGGACGTCATATGACGTCCACCCAGGATGGGAGATCCCATCTGTGGATGTCATTTGACTATGGCTGGGTAGGGAAGTGGTTAAAGAGGTGTTCCAGCCTGGGGGAATTTAATAAAAAAAAATTAAAAGTCAGCAGCTACAAATACTGTAGCCCTGCTGACTTTTAATATATGGACACTTACCTGTCCAGGGAGCCCACAATCTCGGCACCCCAGCCGATCTTCGGATTGGCTGTCAGGTACCGCCATCTCCACCAAAGGGAAACTGGCAGTGAAGCCTTTCGGCTTCAAAGACTGTTCCCTACTGCACATGTGCAAAGCGCGCTGCGCTTTCTAATTGGCCCAGAGGGGGGGCCGAACTTCCAAGGGACGGTGCTGCGCCGGCTCCTGGAAGTGGGAACAGGAACCTGTCAAACGGGTAACCCCTCCCCCCGAAAGGTAGCAAATAAGCGGAACTTCCACTTTTGGGTGGAACTCTGCTTTAACTAGTGCTTATGTTGCTACTATTGTAATGTGTAAACCAAATAATCTCACTCAAGTGCTGAGTGTGCTGCACTGCAAGACTCAAAAGATGGCAGATCGGAGAAGACACGACACTCAGAGTTCACTGGAATGCAAAAGAAGGAAAGCATACATTGAAAGCCATGTATCTTGATATTTAAGAAAAAAAAATATATATATATATATATATATATATATATATATATATATATATAATTACTTTTTGGGATCTTTACCAAAGATTTTAATCCTTTGCTACTCTGTCCAAAACTGAAAAGTTTTGGCTCAGTATGGACTGTACCTGATCTGCATACTTTTAAATTTTGAAGCCAAGAGCTCATTATTCAGGAAAGTAGCATTTTAAGAAGAAAGTTGGCAATGCCATTCTCTGATTTAATCATGTTACTGCTTTCTGAAATATGCAATAGGGTGAAATATACAAAGGCCATACACAACGGCACATACAGAGTTCAGTATTGACTGGAACGGCATACAGCCACTGCATATTTCAGCTTTCCCCGCTTGTGAAAAAAAGCCCAGATTTTATGTTGAACGAGCCAAACCACCCATGTGCATGAGCCCTACATCTAAGGGATTCAAAGTGACTGGATTCTTCCAAATTAAATTTGCTATTTGCTGATATTCACCCTTCAGGTGCACATTATTGAAGTTCAGACAAGCAGGGACTTTAGAACAAAACCTGAAAATTTGGGTACATGGCAGCCCATGTGACATTTCCTGGGTGAACATTTAGGGTGTAACAAGTTACTAGGCAGCACACCCCGCCTCCCCACCGATACCTCACTGTGACAGCGGTGGAGTCGTGCCGTTTCTTAAGAGCCCTGTGCCGTGAATGGCGGCTTCCACACACATGCGTGGAAGAGACGTCATCGCGGTCTGGCCAGTCACAGACCCGGAGTCTGCAAACATGGATGCAAGACGGGTGAACATGAGAGCGCCTGCAGCACTGACATCTCAGCGCGGGAGAGATTTGTTTTAAGGCAAGTTTAACATAATGTGCTAGTGTGCGATGCAAACTAGCACATTATGACATTACTTTGCAGGTTCAATAAAAAAACGTCCAGCGGTTTACAACCGCTTAAGGCTGGGTTCACACTGTCTGTCTTCGGTCGAGGCTCGAACCCACATCCAATTCGCATAAGTGTGAACCCAGCCTCAAGGTTTTACAGGTGGGCCACTCGTTTTTTTTTAAAAGTCAGCAGCTACAAAAAAGTGTAGCTGCTGACTTTTAATAAACACACTCACCTGTCCCATGGTCCAGCGATGCGGCCGCCTGAAGCCTCGCTCCTCTTCACAGTACCATTATTGCAACTGTGGGCACCCAGCTTCACAGCCGGGCACGCGCTGCACATGCTCGAGTCGTGCTGCACTCTTAGTGGCCAGGCAATCTTTTCAATGTATTTTTAGTACACTTTCTGGATCCCTGTCTCCCAGCATGCACCTGTGAAACTGCCATGTGACCACAGGTGCGTTTTGAGGAATCTTTCATTATTTCAAATATTGAGGTGCGTTTTTGGTGCCCCTTTTAAACATGCACCAAAAATGCAGGACACCAAAAGTGCATTAAAAACTGATCAGTGTGAAAGGGCCCAATTTTCAAGTCTAGTTACACCATGGGGGTTATTTACGAAAGGCAAATCCACTTTGCACTACAAGTGCAGTCGCTGTAGATCTGAGGGGGACATGTAAGAAGAATAAAAAAAAAAACTCATTATTTGCTTGCACATGATTGGATGATAAAATCAGCAGAGCTTCCCCTCAGATCTACAGCGACTGCACTTGCAGTGAATTTGCCTTTCGTAAATAATTTTTTTTTTTTTTTTAAACCATATATCTGCAACTTTCTGATCACACTTTTAAAGTGTGTGTGTGTGTGTGTATGTGTATATATATATATATATATATATATATATATATATATATATATATATATATATATAATGCCAGCAGCTACAAATACTGCAGCTGCTGACTTTTAATAAATGGACACTTACCTGTCCAGGGTGCCCGCGATGTCAGCAGCCGATGCCGATCAATCTCTCGGCTGCCCCCGCTGCCATCCTCGGTGAGGGAATCAGGAAGTGAAGCGTTGCGGCTTTACTTCCCCGTTCCCTACTGCGCATGCGCGAGTCGCGTTGCGCGCCCTCACTAGTCCCCGCTATCTTCTGGGACCTGTGTGTTTCCCAGAAGACAGCGGAGGGGGACGGGAAAGGGCGTGACCACCACGGGAGTCTATGCCCGGAAGTGGGTGCAAATACCTGCATTATACAGGTATCTGCACCCTCTCCCCCCTGAAAGGTGCCAAATGTGACACCAGAGGAGGGGAGAGTTCCGAAAAGTGGAGGTTCCATTTTTTTGTGTGGACCTCCGTTTTAAGTTTGTGCAGGGTTCCCTGCAGGTATTTGCACCCACTTCCGGGCATAGACCCCTGCGGGAGTTACACCACTCCCCCGCTGTCTTCTGGGAGACGTACGGGTCCCAGAAGACAGGAGGGGACCATTTAGATTGCGCTACGCGACTCGCGCATGCGCAGTAGGCAACCAGGAAGTGAAGCCGCAAGGCTTCATTTCCTGATTCCCTTACCGAAGCTGGCGGCCGCAGCGACTGAGGCACGGGTCGGCCTCGGGTGCCGACATCACGGGCACGCTGGACAGGTAAGTGTCCATATTTTAAAAAAGTCAGCAGCTGCAGTATTTGTAGCTGCTGGCTTTTAGAAAATAAATAAAAAATTTGGCGGACCTCCGCTTTAAGGCAGAATTTTAAGTGAAAAGCTGTGCTAGGGAGTGCAGACCCATATGGATCATCTAGAAAGAGGTAGTGGTGGGCTTTCTTATTACAAAGCTGAGCATTCTTTATACCCTCAGTGCCAGTTCACACTGGGGCAGCACGACTTTGCAAGGCGATCTGCACACGACTTCAGTGGCGACTTGCAAAATTACTTCTGTATGGAAGTCGTCTCAGTCGTACAGGAACCTTTTTCTAAGTCGGAGCGACTTGAGTCGCTCCTATTAGAATGGTTCCATAGTACAGAATGGAGCGAGACTTGTCAGGTGGCTAAGTCGCCTGACAAGTCTCGCTCCGTTCTTTACTATGGAACCAGTCAGGCGGCTAAGTCGCCTGACAAATCGCCCGTGTGAACTGGCACTAAATGGGGGGAAAAAAAAAAAAAAAAATGAGATGGGTTTTATCGAAGCTTTGAAAAGATATAAAAAGGTCAATGCATTTGTAAAAATTAAATTAATCAACAACCATTAACAAACTAATTCAACATTTCCCTTGGTGTCCTGTATTCTCCAGTTTCTGCTTTGCCCCACAAATAATGTATTGCCCGTATTGGCAGGAATGTTCAGCTGCTCCATGTTCCTCACTGGCAGCTGATGCTCAGAAGGGTGAGAAGTGAAAAGCAATGTTCGATGTGTTTGTCAGGAGAATTGTAAAACTCAAGCAAAACAAATATTTTAACATATCTGAAATGTATGCTGGGGGTGGAGCTAATATTTACTGACCTGCCAATGTCTGAGATAGCGAGTCAGGATCTCCAATCTGTGATGTTACTAAAGATACAGATTTCTTACATCTGATTTTTCTGTCTATTTAGACTTTTCACCCAACTGTCTACATTTAAAGGTATTCTCCTTTTTGTGGTACACACATAACGCAGCATGGAGGGGCCCTGTGGAGGTGTCCGATTGGCTCAGAGAGATCATAAAAGGACAGCTGTCCAGCTTCATAATCCACAGAGATCCCGACTCCTTTACCGAAATCCTTAGGAGGCAACTGGATCTCTTTACTGTCATGAATTACTGCTAATGTATTTTCCCAACGCAAGCCCCACGACTTGTTGTTTTCACCAATAGATGACTGATCCCCCTCCTCTCTCTATACAGGAATAGCACATCCCTATCCTCCACCCTGCTGTTTTGCTGCACTCAGTGTCCCAGTAATACCGCCCTGATGTAAATTCCCTGCTGCTCAATACTTGACTCTTTGGTTATCTGCTTAGCTGGTTCCAGCAAGAGGCTATCTCATTGGATGGAATGTTATGTGCCTATTATTTTACTTGCTTTGTGAGTATCCATGATCTTTTAACTTTTAATAAACCTAGCCATTGGTAATGCACTAGGTCGGTGTGCCCTCTTCTTTTTTTTCCTTTTACCTTCTAGTCCTAAGAATACCTATTATTCTGAGCAGGGCAGCAAGATCCCTGGTCATTCCCTTTTTAAACGGAACACTCTGGTTGTGCCACCAAGAGGCCAAGCTTCCGAGCACAGGAGACGGTTTGTGTTTCTGCTCAATACATTATATCAGCGCTGAAATCTCTCTGGTGTTTTTGGGCGATTCTGCGCAGGATGCAATTTTCCCGTCATCTGATATATGAAGATTATTATGAACTGTATTCATATGTATGTAGTAATAGGTCTGCAGATTTTGGTACATAGACCTCTATTTTTACATCTCTTACAATCTGAGGTAATGTCTGAAAAATCAAACCCACATCCAGATGACCCCCATCATGGATCGGCTTATAAATTTATTTTGCTGTCCTTCTCTCCTTCTACAGCTTCACCCATATCCGATTCCTGTAAGACAGTCAGTGGATCAGTCATGTTACACATCTCCTCAATATGATGGATCTTCCTGGACAGTTCTTCCTTCTTGATTTCCAGCTGCTGGATCATATCAGAGATGGACAGTGAAAGCTTCTCTTCCTCCCTGGACATTTCACTCAGGACCTTCCTCTCCAGGTCTTCCAGCTTTCTCCTGAGGCCAGTGAGCAAGGCGCTAACTCTCTCTGCTTCACCGGCGGCTTTTCCTTGTACTTTTTTCCTGCGTTCCTGTAGACTCGACTCTTCTCTCAGTCTCCTCTCTCTTGTAGATCAGCTCTTGCAGAACATTTCTCAGTCTCATCTTCTTCTCAGAGGCCTCATCCAGTATCTCCACCTGATGTCCCCGATGTTCTCCATCTAATCTACAGGACACACAGACACAGACGGAGTCCTTGATGCAGAAATACTCCAGGACCTTCTTATGGACAAAGCACTTTTTATTTTCCAGGGAGGTGGTGGGTTCAGTCGTGACATGTTCTGGTGCCTTGCTGTGGACTTTCAGGTGTTTATCACACAGAGAAACTTCGCACATCAGACAGCATTTAACAGCCGTTACAGGAGAGTCCACACAGTAAGTACAGAAGATTCCAGTCTCATCCTGAGCTGGCTGAGCAAAGAGGAAACTCTCCACGATGTTACACAGAGTTATGTTCCTTATCAGTACAGGCCTCTCCACAGACTCTCCTCGGCATTCAGGACAGGAATAAACTCCAGATCCTTCCTGTGTATCCAATACCTGATCAATACAGACCCGGCAGAAGTTGTGTCCACATCTCAGGGTTACAGGATCCGTATAAATGTTCAGACAGAACAGTCCAGCAGCTCCTTTCTCACATCTGCAGAAGCCATGACTGTAAAGAATTTAAAGTGAAAATCTGACACACAGACCCCAGAAAGGTGGGAGGGGGGGGGGTTACCAAGCTTTATTCTAGGGGGGGCAAACCTGTGGCCCAAAAAAAAAAAAAAAAAAAAAAAAAAAAAATCAAAACTTAAAGTGGTTGTAAACTCTGTACAACCACTTTTACCTACAGGTAAGCCTATATTTTTGTAAAAATGCGTTTAGGCTCCATTCACATTTGTAGGACTCCAAAGTTGCACCTACTTTGGAGTGCAACTTTTGATGGGTGCGCCTTGGATACGACTTTGGCTTTGACCAGTTATAATGGACAACTGTTGCATTGTATAACATTCAGATATGAATTTCATGCAACTTTTGGAGGGTCAACATTGAAGTCTATGACCCTCAAGTTGCATGAAAGTTGGACCAAAATAGTGCATGAATTACTTTAAAGTTGCTGCAACTTTAAGTCACACAGATATGAATGTTTATCATTGAAAAACATGGGGAACGACTTGTCATGTGACTTTAATTTCCAAAAGTGTGAATGGAGCCTAAACTTTAACATTTGACAGTGTTCCTTTACTGCAATTATAAATGTTATTTTCTGAAATAAAAATATCCCACTCTACACTATCACACCTTTATTCATATTAGTTTTCCGCAGGACCTATATCTGGGTGCAACTGAAGCACACAAAGAGCAAAATTAGAACCACAATATCTGAAGAGAGCCTTAGAGTTCATTGAGCATTTCTACTGCATCCATCGAACCATATATTGATGCGTTCGTTTTATCAAAAACAGTGTCAAGTATCACATTACAGTGGAACGTGGGATTGCGGTTTCGCAATACGAGCACTGTATTTTTAAAAATTCTGACTCGGTTTACGAGTGATGTCTCGCAAAACGAGCAGGAAATGCTCAGAAATACTCCATTCCCAATCCTTTCCGAGTTCAGCCGAGCTGTCCTCGGGCCTTTCTGGGTGTTTCCGAGGCTCTTGGGCGCCCCCCCACCTCTGGCCACATGCGGTATTGCATGCCATTGAAGTCAATGCGGAACAAATAATTTTTGTTTCCATTGACTTCTATGGGGAAACTCGCTTTGATATGCAAGCACTTTGGATTACGAGAATTCTCCTGTAACGGATTATGCTCGTAATCCGAGGTTCCACTGTAGTTTTATGTTGCCCTCTTTTTTTAACTTTTATAATAAAAAGAAATTACTTAGATCGGTACATGATCTATATCGGTAATCATTAACTGAATAGTGATCTGACCAAATTTTTCTGCTCATCAGCTATTATTTTTAGACTTTATTCACACCTGGACGTTTTCAAATCAATGGAAGAATCGCCGCGATACTGCCCCTGATTTCAAAACGTTGCTAAAATGAAAAGTCGCACAATGTGCATTTCAGATGCCAATCATTCGAATTGCACATAAAAACTAAATGCGTGTTGTGCGAATTGTCATTTTAGCAAAACTTTTTTTCAAAACGCCCAGAAGTGAATGCAGCCTTAGTGTCGTTTATGTGTGCCCCAAGATAATGTTAATTTTGGCCCAGGATGGTCAAACTGTAGGACACCTCAGATTTATACTATTTATATTTAAAAGAACAAAGACACATTTAAATGGCACAAAGGGTAATTGCTTACTTAGCAAGCCATGTCTATTTTGTAAGATTAAAAGAAGTACAGCCAAAGCTCATTTGGCTGTACTTCTCCTGTGTGACCCGTTTTCAGCCAACAGCTCGCTAAAGTCTGCTGTTGGCCGATGCCACAGAGCCTGTCCAGGCTGGGAAAAGATCGCAACCATTTAGTCTGGGTCCACCCAGGAGCCTAGACTGGCACCTGCCTCAGCCTCTCAGTGGTGTTTGATTACTCAATTCTTAGTGCCCTTTCACGTTGATACATTTTTCCTGTGTTTTTACCGTGCAAGAAAATGTTTCCCTTTAAATCCTAGGGGACTTTTCACACCACTGTGCTACGGGTGCAGTGCGTTAGGAAAAGTCTTGCATGCATCAAAATGATTGGAAAACTCAGCAAAAATGCACCGCGTTTTGTGTTTATGGTTACAAGTTATGAGTCACAAGTCCATTTTTCACAGGTGCAGGCAACCAAAACAAGCACTGGAAACAAATCTGAAGCACAGCAATATTTTGCTACAGAGCAGTGTGAAAGGGCCCTTAGGGACAGATGCAGCATTAAACCGATGTTGCATCCACCTAGGTAAGTATGATTCTGAGAAAAAAAAAAAAAAAAAGATTTCCAAGCGTCTCTTTTAAAGCTACATCTTTTAATACTTTAAACACCAGCCATGTAACGAGTACAAAAACAGCCTCTCTGTAACAAAGTATTTTACAATAAAAAAACACGGTTTACCTATCCGCTAATAGGCCCCTAACCCCTTTAACTACCAGATCCAAACCTCATATGGGCATGACCGCATTAGAGCATGTCACCAAAAAAAAAAAAAAAATCTTTACATTACTTTTTGTCCCCTAATGTAGGGGGAAAAAGGGGGGGGGTACAAAATTGGTTACATCCAAGCACATAAACCCCCCCTCCCCCCCAATCTTTTTGAGGCTCCCACCCCCACATACGTATGTAAACGCCTACACATGAAAATGTCACTTGCGATTCATGTTGCATATCTCCGCGCCATCAGAGTGAGAGCAATAATTTTAGCACCAGAGCTCTTGCGTAATGCTAAACTGATGATATATATCATCAATCAACATCATTATAAATAAAAATAATAAATGCATTTTTTTTGCAATTAAAAAAAAATGTGCATTTATTATTTTTATTTTCTTCGGAGCCTGTAAAAGCATTGCACCCATGATCGGTATGTATAATTTTTTTATAAATTACACTGACAGTGTAAAAAAAAAAAATACACAGTGATTTGCTTGATTCCTTACACTTTTGTTTTTTTTCTCAAAGCTCAACTTACCCAACACCAAACAAACTCAGCTACTGACTTGAGTATCTACTGGGAATTCCAGGAATAAGATCTCACCACCAGACCTCTCAGCTCTGCAGCAAGCACAAATACAGGACAAATCCAACTAGAACATGAGTTCTACTAATTAACGTGGCAGGTGGGAGAAGCTAGGAACACAGGTGCAACAACAATGCCACTTGATTTCCAGAGTGGACAGTTCAACCTGATGTTATCCACCCAAACATAAAAGCTTTTTCAGTAGACTGAACCGGTTTATAATTAAAAGACAAACTCCAGACAAACATGCTAAATACAGAGATGAAATATATTCACCCTAGGTTTACACCTATGTGTTTTTTAGTGCAGTTTGCAGAAACGCACTACAGTCCATTTAACATGGTTTCCTATGGTACACGTTCACATCATTGCGTTTTTGGAAAGGGTCAGGGACTTTTTTTTCCCCACAGAAGATTGTGTTTTGCGTGTAATAGACTTCAATGGACCCGCAACAAAAACGCAAGTGTTGCCTTTTTTGATGCGTTTTGTTTATTTATTTTTTTCTCCATAACAAACTGTGTATAGTTGGTTGTTAAGGAGCAGGCTGAGAAACCGGCCTCGGCATCCTTAACAACCAATGAGTCAACAGCTGAATGTAAAAAAAAAGAATCAGCGGCAATAAAAAAAAAAAAACAAATGGTAAAGAAAAAGACCAAAAAAATTAATAAAAATGCCGTGGGGTCCCTAAAACATCCATACCAGACCCTTATTTGAGCATGTAGCCCAGCAGGTCAGAAAAGGGAGGGGACCATACATGCCCTCAAGAGGGAGACAGTGCTTTGGGGCAGGTAAGAATCTGCCCCCCCCCCCCATTCCAAAGCACCTTGTCCTCATGGGTCTGCGGGCAGGGGGCCTATCGTAATCGGAAAAATCTCCGCTCGCGCCGAACGCTCCTGCCGTCTGCCTGCTCCGCATCTGACAGTTCTTAAATAGCTAAAGGGTGGGGCCACCGACATGCAATGGTCAATGACGTCACGGGGGCGATGCAATCAGATGATGTCACCGGGTGGCCCCACCCCTTAGCTATTTAAGAATTGTCAGACGGCGGAGCAGGTAGATGGCGGGAGACTTTGCTGATAGCAAAGCTTTTTTGTTTTTTCTGGGTCGGCGGTGGTGGCGGGCGTCATGATTGACTATGGATCTATGTTAGGGGATATTTGTTTTTTTTCTTTTTTAATAAAGGACTTGTCAAAAACTCGTGTTGTGTCTTTACTCACTTTTTACACCTTTTTCGTGAATTGGTAGGGGTAAGCCCCCTGCCTGCAGCTCCCCATAACCACTGTCCAGGGCTGTGGGGAAGAAGCCCTTGTCCCCATAAACATGGAGACAAGGTGCTTTGGGGTGGGAGGGCATGTGGCCTGTTATGGTTCGGGGGGGGGGGGGCGCGCTTGTTTGTCCCCTCCCTTTTCTGGTTTTCGCCTCAAAATCCATATCAGACCCGAAGGGCCTGGTATGGTTTGGGGGGGGGAGATCCCACTCCTTTTTCTTACTGATTTTTATTTATTTTTTCTTATTGCCAGCAATTCTTTTTTTTACATTCAGCTGGCAGCAGGGAACCCCACTGACGGCTGAAGATTTATCGGTTGTTGAGGACACGGCAGCCGGCTTTCCAGCCTGCTCCTTAACAACCAGCTATTCTCAGTTTGTTAAAGAGGAAAAAAAAGTTACATATTGAAAATTAAGAGTTTACTAAAGCTACAAAAAGAAGTGATTTTATGTGTAGTAGTGGTTTTTTTAAACGACAACTGTACTGATTAAACGAAAATCGTACGATCTGCTATTGTACGAGAAATATTTTCATGCTTGTCCGATTAAATACAATCGGATGAACTCTCGTAAATGGCCCTCGAAAGCTGTGTGCTAACGATCAGATTATTGCATCGCACGCTAGATTTTTCCGCACTGTAAATGCACAGAAACACAAATGCATGTAAATGCACCAAAATGCAGTGCAATGCACATAAAAGCAAACGTGTGTAAAAATGCACATCAACTGCAGGTCATTGTGCATGCAAAAACATGCAGTAAATGCAGTTTCTGGTGTGAATGGACCCTAAAAGGGAAGGCAGCAGACCGATGAGAACATCTCCTTGACACTCTGCTTCCTCCTATCAGCATGCTCCTATCATGCATAACAACGGATTAGTTCCTTGTGCTGCATCTCCTTCAACAAGTCTGAGTTCTTCTAAACAGGAACTGCAGGAGCCTGACATCAAGTCAAATTCCGGTACTGATACTGCTTGCATTTAAATAAAAATATAAAGATGTATTAATAATTACCAAGCTGCATTTATTTCTGTCTTTTATAACTGCCTGGAAGATCAGCTTTGAGGCCGGGTTCACACTATCTTCGCATGGGTCTGGCGCGTCCTCGTTCACCGTTTCAGTGAATTTTTGGCTGAATTCGGATCTGAAACGGACCAAAAGACGCACAGGGCTCCTGTGAAAATTTGCACTGGAGCCGCAGCGGAGATATGTGAACCGGCTCCATAGAGAGCCGGTCAAAATCTCCTCCTGCTATTTGCAATAGTGTGAACCCAGCCTTATACTATATTTGCCCAAAACAGGTCTTTAAAGGGGTTGTAAAGGTTCATTTATTTTTAAATAACAAACATGGTATACTTACCTCCTCTGTGCAAGGGTTTTGCACAGAGTGGCCCAGATCCTACTCTTCTGGGGTCCCCCAGTGGCGCTCCTGGCTCCTCCTCCTACTCGATTGCCCCCTCGGAGACCCACTTTCCAAGGGGGCACTCATGCGGGCGTGCTCCCGAGTCCTGCTGTTGCGTCCACTGACAGACAGCAGGACATGGCCCCGCCCCTGGCTCCCATGTCACTGGCTTTGATTAACAGCAGCGGGAGCCAATGGCTCTTGCTGCTATCAATCTATCCAATGAGGCCTCGAGACAGCTGCTGTGCTCGTCCCCGTCGATGGAATGATTGTGTTCATGTAAGTAAAAGGGGGGGCTGCTGCACTACAGAAAGTTTTTCACCTTAATGCATAGAATGTATTATGGTGAAAAAGCTTGAGTGTTTACAACTCCTTTTTAAGGCTTGGTTTGCAAATATATATTTAATATATTAGCCAGTTTGACCTCATACATTAAGCATAGACAATTTCATATTCAACCAAAGAGGCACAATCAATGTGTAAACATGACATCACATAATAATAATTCTTGCTTTCACATGTTCGTTATATGTTCTGCATTGTTTGTCCCATGCTGGAATGAACAGTTGCATTGCAGTCATAAAATATTTGTATCAGTTTTGGAATAAGGTTTGGACTGTATTGTAAATCAGAAGTGCAAAGCTTGAGGGTCAGTGCCAAAGATGGGGTTCCTTTTTATAATGTTCATTGATGCCCGATTTAATATTCATACTAACAATTTCTATGTAGAACAACCACTAAAAGCCATACCACCTCTTGAGTATAAGTTATTCAGAGATCCTTAATATCTTTGGTTGTCAAGGAAATTCCTTTTTCGTGATGATCCCATGTGATGCAATCCTCCATATCTCATGACAATGTGGCACACAAGTGCAGTCATTTTCTACTGGTCAAAGCCAAGGTGGATGCTCAGTTTCCATAGTTTGCTGTTAAGATCCTTCCGGTCTATTCAGAGTTCGGTGGATAGGAGATGTTGGTTTTGGAGACAAGCAGTAAAGTCTTTTAATATACGTTATTTACCAATATGGCTATTAACAGAACTTTCCCTAAAAATAGCCTCCTATCTCTTGGCTGAGCGTCCAGCCTACAGTGTCCATTTGGGGACATCCATTTCTGCTTTTCATAACTGCATCAAAATGATAGGGAAATATATAAAAAGGGACAGGTCCAGGCAGGACATTTATTATATTAGGGATCAAGAGCTTCCTCTCTACTGTAGTACACTAAAGTCCAGCCAACAGTTCTAGTTTTCAATGAAATGGGGAAGGGATTGGCGTTCCAATCAGGTTTTAAATGTTGACAGCCTCTTTTTTAGGATATTTCCCCTAACTTACTGTTGTGTCTGACACCAAACATCTGGACAGGCAGTGAGGATTAAACCTCCCCAGTAAGGTAAGGACACATCAGTGGAAGCTTAACTGGGGTTCTGAACCTTCGAACATTGACCTAAAACTGGTGGAGTTGGCTTTAACAGTTAGGGCTCAAATGAAAAAAAAAAATTTGCATCGCTGGTTGTAAATCACCAGAATTCCAATCAAATGTGTGGGGGTTTGTAATCAGAATGTTGCTTTGGTCTCCTGTAGGTTGGTTGGCTATAGGAGGGATGCCACACTCTTCACCAGCAGAGGCCTGGCAGCCTCCAGGATATCAATCTTGGGGTCCAGCGACCGGCCAAGTCCTTCCAAGACTAAAATAGCAAACACTATAGAAGCAAAGTTGCTCTCCAGCTTCACCTGGAAACACAGAATTTCAGTGACTGACAATTTTTTTAGTAGAACGTACAAAGAAACTGCACTGCTGTATTTTGCTACTGTTAAAACAAAGTGTCAAATAAGATCTCTGAATACCTTACCCATCCTGTAGCCTTCAAGGCATAGACAGCAGAAGGCATGATATTCCTGACATTGCTGCATAAACCACTGCTCGGGGATTTCATGACTTTTGGTCACCCAACATCTGCCAAATGGGATGATCAGACAATCTACTGTATCTCTGACCTTCAGCAGGGATTACACAGTCAGGTCCATAAATATTGGGACATCGACACAATTCTAATCTTTTTGACTCTATACACCACCACAATGGATTTGAAATGAAACGAACAAGATGTGCTTTAACTGCAGACTTTCAGCTTTAATTTGAGGGTATTTACATCCAAATCAGGTGAACGGTGTAGGAATTACAACAGTTGTATATGTGCCTCCCACTTTTTAAGGGACCAAAAGTAATTGGACAGATTAACAATCATAAATCAAACTTTCACTTTTTAATACTTGGTTGCAAATCCTTTGCAGTCAATTACAGCCTGAAGTCTGGAACGCATAGACATCACCAGACACTGGGTTTCATCCCTGGTGATGCTCTGCCAGGCCTCTACTGCAACTATCTTCAGTTCCTGCTTGTTCTTGGGGCATTTTCCCTTCAGTTTTGTCTTCAGCAAGTGAAATGCATGCACAATCGGATTCAGGTCAGATGATTGACTTGGTCATTGCATAACATTCCACTTCTTTCCCTTAAAAAACTCTTTGGTTGCTTTTGCAGTATGCTTCGGGTCATTGTCCATCTGCACTGTGAAGCGCCGTCCAATGAGTTCTGAAGCATTTGGGTGAATAAGAGCAGATAATATTGCCCGAAACACTTCAGAATTCATCCTGCTGCTTTTATCAGCAGTCACATCATCAATAAATACAAGAGAACCAGTTCCATTGGCAGCCATACATGCCCACGCCATGACACTACCACCACCATGCTTCACTGATGAGGTGGTATGCTTTGGATCATGAGCAGTTCCTTTCCTTCTCCATACTCTTCTCTTCCCATCACTCTGGTACAAGTTGATCTTGGTCTCATCTGTCCATAGGATATTGTTCCAGAACTGTGAAGGCTTTTTTAGATGTTGTTTGGCAAACTCTAATCTGGCCTTCCTGTTTTTGAGGCTCACCAATGGTTTACATCTTGTGGTGAACCCTCTGTATTCACTCTGGTGAAGTCTTCTCTTGATTGTTGACTTTGACACACATACACCTACCTCCTGCAGAGTGTTCTTGATCTGGCCAACTGTTGTGAAGGGTGTTTTCTTCATCAGGGAAATAATTCTTCGGTCATCCACCACAGTTGTTTTCCGTGGTCTTCCGGGTCTTTTGATGTTGCTGAGCTCACCGGTGCGTTCTTTCTTTTTTAAGGATGTTCCAAACAGTTGATTTGGCCACACCTAATGTTGTTGCTATCTCTCTGATGGGTTTGTTTTGTTTTTTCAGCCTAATGATGGCTTGCTTCACTGATAGTGACAGCTCTTTGGATCTCATATTGAGAGTTGACGGCAACAGATTCCAAATGCAAATAGCACACTTGAAATGAACTCTGGACCTTTTATCTGCTCCTTGTAAATGGGATAATGAGGGAATAACACACACCTGGCCATGGAACAGCTGAGCAGCCAATTGTCCCATTATACTTTTGGTCTCTTAAAAAGTTGGAAGCACATATACAAACTGTTGTAATTCCTACACCGTTTACCTGATTTGGATGTAAATACCCTCAAATTAAAGCTGAAGTCTGCAGTTAAAGTACATCTTGTTCGTTTCATTTCAAATCCATTGTGGTGGTGTATAGAGCCAAAAAGATTAGAATTGTGTCGATGTCCCAATATTTATGGACCTGACTATGACTGTCTATGGTCTGTGATGGACTTTTGTTCAAATGCAGGTCAGAAGGAGGTTGCCTGCAGGTCAAATGCTCCTGTCAATAAATTCTAAATCTCAGAACCTTCACAAACTGACATCCAACTGTTTCCATTGACATGAGACCAAAGCCCATTGACACAGGCCCTAAATGTGCCTATAACTTCATAAGAGGAGAATAGGGTAGTGGGGGATATTATTTGATAATAAATCTTTAAAGAGAACCGGTCACCAACAGGCATTTGTAATATTTTTAATCTCCATTCTTGGATAGCTGTAATAGTGCAGTCTCACCTTTCTTAACCACTTGCTGATGCTTACCACATTTTTTTTACTGCAGCAAGTCTGTTCTATCGCGAATTGACGTATTTTGTGCAATAGACACTGGTTGGCACGTATGCACCGCTGGAGGAGTGATTGCGCGCTGATTGGACACCCGCGATCGTTCCCCAGAGAGACAGAATGGTGATCTGCCTATGTAAACAAGACAGATCGCCATTCTGACGGGGAAGAAGATGGAGATCTTGAGTTCCTGCTAAGCAGAACATCGTTCTTGTCTTCATCCAGTCAGAGCAACCCCCACACAGTTAGCAAGCACCAGCTAGGAGCACACTTAACCCTTTGATCACCCATGATGTTATCCCCTTTCTCTGCCAGTGTCATTAGTACAGGAACAGTGCATATTTTTAGCACTGATCACTGTACTAATATCCCTGGTTCCCCCCAAAAAAATCAAATGTGTCAGTTCGGTGTCTGGTTTGTCCGCCGCAGTGATTGCAATGTCTCACTTTAAAAAAATAAAAATAACAAACATGTTATACTTCCCTCCCTTGTGCAGTGGATTTGCCTGGATCCTCCTCTTCTCAGGTCCCTCTTTGCTGCTCCTGGCCCCTCCCTCCTGTTGAGTGCCTCCATAGACCAGGAGCTTGCTATGGAGGCACCCGGGCTAAGCTGCAGCCCTGTATGTCCATTCAGACAGGCAGCTGCCCTTCGGCCCCACCCCCTCTCTCCCCTGATTGGATAGCTGACTTTGATAACCACGGCAGCCAATGGCACCACGGCTGTGTCCAAGCCAATCAGGAGGAGAGTCCTGGATGGCCGAGGGAATCGTGGACATCATTGGACAGAGAAGGGGTTTAGGGTAAGTGTTGGGGGGTGCTGGGGGACCTGCTACACACAGAAGTTTTTTTTATCTTAATGCATAGAATGCATTAAGATAAAAAAAAACTATTTCCTTTACAACTCCTTTAATGTTCTGTGCAGTAATCCAGTGCTTCCTGTAATAACGGCCAGTCTCTGCTGCTTTCTGACTTTGCAGGGTGACTGGTCTTGTCTCCGCCCTTTCCTGTAATTTTCTGCAGGCAGCCTGTAGTGGGTGGGACTTGCTAGGTCTCTCTTACTACTCTGCCCTCTGCACAGGCTATGTATATCTTAGTGATGCTGTCACTATTACTTTTACAAGATAACATCTGGCTTTGCAAAGGCATTTGGTGCTCATGAAGTGGATTTACTGTATATCCTCTGTGGTTATTGAGGAATATACCATATATAGAATAAACTTTTTATGACATGTGTTCTACTTTATAAAGTCAAAAAAACAACAGAGAATCATTATGACAGCCTGCCAGCTAGAATTTTCAATAGTAGATTAGGAAGCATCTTTTTTCTGTTTCTCCCACTATTCTATTGGGTCATATATACCAGTCCTGTGGGCCTGGAATGGATACAATTGCAGACATTTCCTTTATCACCATAAACTGTGCCCCTTACTCCAGCCTCTACCACCACCTTCCCTCCTGATACCAACTATATGATAATCATTAGGAAACGGTCTGGCAAAAATTAAAGGGATTTATAGATAATACCTCATGTGTCATCAAAACCCGGAACACCTGAGACAGCAGCAATGCAACCTGGAGCTGGAAAACAAGAAGAGAATAATAAACAGTAATCAATTGATATATTTTTTGTTGCATTAATAGTATAAGTAGGCAATCAGATTTTTACAAATCTTTTAAGTACTGTTTGTGATAATCAGGATGAATTGGAGTTCTGAACTTGTAATTCTGCCAGCCAAATTGAAGTTTCAAACCTTTTCTATCTCAGTATAGTCCTGTACCCATGCATATTATGTTAAAAATATTCTATTCTCTCAGTAAAAAAAATCCTGCTTCCTGCCCTCTCACTCCAGTGCTCTGTGCTGGCAGAGTAATGCCCTGTACACGCGATTGTTTTTTCCGATGAAAAAAGTCAGATGGACTTTTTTTCATCTGAAAAAATGATCGTATGTGGGCCCCATCTGACTTTTTTTCCATCGGTGTTAAAAAATAGAACATGTTTTAAATTTTTTCAGATGGGAAAAAAAAATGATAGGAAATTCTGATCGTCTGTGTGGAACTCCAACGGAGAAAAAACCCACGCATGCTCAGAATCAAGTCGACGCATGCTCAGAAGCATTGAGCTTAATTTTTCTCGGCTCGTCGGAGTGTTTTACGTCACCGCGTTTTGGACGGTCGGAATTTTGTCTGATGGTGTGTAGGCAAGACTGATGAAAGTCGGCTTCATCTGAATTCCGACGGAAAATTCCATCGGAAATCCGATCGTGTGCACAGGGCATAACAGCCACACTCTTCATTAGAGTCTTGCGTTACAAGGAAAGAGAGGGGGCGTGTCTGACCGCCCTGATACTGGGTGCTGTTTACCGCGTGCACTGGGTATATTCTTGGTGCCTATTAAGCCTGGTACACATGATCGTATTTTCCGCGGACAAAGCGTAGGACTTTTGTCCGATGGGCGTGAACTTGTCTTGCATACAAACGGCAAAGAATTGTTGGCCAACAAACATGAAACTAGGTAGTTTTTCAGCTCTTTAGCACCACCCTTTGGGCAACTTCTGCTATGTACTATGGTTAGCATTGCTTCTGAGCATGCGTGTTTGTACTTTTGGATTTTTTTGTGTACACACGATCGGATAATCCGACATCACACATTTGTTGTCGGAAAATTTTAAAGCATGCTATCCAACATTTGTTGTCGGAAAATCGGACAACAATTGTCCGATGTCGCATACAAACGGTCGGATTTTCCGCCAAAAACCGGCCATCACACAATTCCAGTTGGAAAATCCGATCGTGTGTGCGGGCCTTATGGGTGACATCACTGCTCCAGTCTTTACTAGCCATTTTCAGCGCTCCCTCCTCTCTCCTGTAGCTGGCACTTGCTGACACAGGGGAGATCACATGACCAGCCTGGAACGGCATGAAAATAGGTAAGTATACAGATCTTTCTTACACAGGTTAGCAAGCATAGCTTTTATAAGGTGGGAGGGAGTGTTTTTAAAATGAGTTAGGGGTTAACTTGGAATTCTCAATCTTGCAGGAACAAAGACAACAATAAAACATTAATGTTCCAGCCTTCTCCAATCTAATAACAAAAAAAAAAAGTCCTCTTATTTGTGTCAATCTCACCTTCCCCAAAGACACTGTACTCTTCCGGGCTTCATTCACCAGCTCAGCCATTTGAGACTTAAAAGCTTCCATATCCGTACATTGGTTAGCGCTGGCATGGTGAAGGATCAGTTCGGCTACAGTCTCCCCCTACAGAAGCCAACACAGGTCACTAATAGATTTTGGCAATGAAGCTTCATCTTCAAAACAGGAACTCCAAGCAAATATATCAAAAACATTTAATCCAGTTATGGGGTCATTAAAAAACAATTAAATGTATCTTTACATAGCACTAGTATATACAGTTGCAATAAAAAGTATGTGAACCCTTTTGGAATGATATGGATTTCTGCACAAATTGGTCATAAAATGTGATCTGATCTTCATCTAAGTCACAACAATAGACAATCACAGTCTGCTTAAACTAATAACACACAAAGAATTAAATGTTACCATTTTTTTATGGAACACACCATGTAAACATTCACAATGCAGGTGGAAAATGTATGTGATCTCCAAGAGCTAATTGGAGTGAGGTGTCAGCCAACTGGAGTCCAATCAATGAGATGAGATTGGAGGTGTTGGTTACAGCTGCCCTGCCCTATAAAAAACACACACCAGTTCTGGGTTTGCTTTTCACAAGAAGCATTGCCTGATGTGAATGATGCCTCGCACAAAAGAGCTCTCAGAAGACCTACAATTAAGAATTGTTGACTTGCATAAAGCTGGAAAGGGTTATAAAAGTATCTCCAAAAGCCTTGCTGTTCATCAGTCCACGATAAGACAAATTGTCTATAAATGGAGAAAGTTCAGCACTGCTGCTACTCTCCCTAGGAGTGGGCGTCCTGTAAAGATGACTGCAAGAGCACAGCGCAGACTGCTCAATGAGGTGAAGAAGAATCCTAGTGTCAGCTAAAGACTTACAAAAGTCTCTGGCATATGCTAACATCCCTGTTAGCGAATCTACGATATGTAAAACACTAAACAAGAATGGATTTCATGGGAGGATACCACAGAGGAAGCCACTGCTGTCCAAAAAAAAATTGCTGCACGTTTACAGTTTGCACAAGAGCACCTGGATGTTCCACAGCAGTACCTGCAAAATATTCTGTGGACAGATGAAACCAAATTTGAGTTGTTTGGAAGAAACACACAACACTATGTGTGGAGAAAAAAGGGGCACAGCACACCAACATCAAAACCTCATCCCAACTGTGAAGTATGGTGGTGGGGGCATCATGGTTTGGGGCTGCTTTGCTGCATCAGGGCCTGGATGGATTGCTATCATCAAAGGAAAAATTAATTCCCAAGTTTATCAAGACATTTTGCAGGAGAACTTAAGGCCACCTGTCCACCAGCTGAAGCTCAACAGAAGATGGGTGTTGCAACAGGACAACGACCCAAAGTATAGAAGTAAATCAACAACAGAATGGCTTAAACAGAAGAAAATATGCCTTCTGGAGTGGCCCAGTCAGAGTCCTGACCTCAACCCGATTGAGATGCTGTGGCATGACCTCAAGAAAGCGATTCACACCAGACATCCCAAGAATATTGCTGAACTGAAACAGTTCTGTAAAGAGGAATGGTCAAGAATTACTCCTGACCGTTGTGCACGTCTGATCTGCAACTACAGGAAACGTTTGGTTGAAGTTATTGCTGCCAAAGGAGGTTCAACCAGTTATTAAATCCAGGGGTTCACATACTTTTTCCACCTGCACTGTGAATGTTTACATGGTGTGTTCAATAAAAACATGGTAACATCCATAGCCGTGAATTGGCGATCCCAGACGGTTCCATGGACACAGGTACTTCACCGAATGGAGTCTATCCACCTTATGGAGAGGATCCATCATACCATCATGCAGATTTTCCATAATAAATGGGCTTCATGGTCTACATATGGGGCTATACTATATTGTGGGGTTCGGTCTATGTTCTTAAATATTATTGTTTTTTCTTTTTGATAAATACAAATAAATGATATATTTTTTATAAAAATTTTGTATGTTGTCGTATCAGTGCCTAAAAAAGTCCACAAAACCTTTAATCCTGAGTGACTATTAGGGGAAGATGGCCCTAGCAACCACCACCCTATGTCCGATGGGTTCCCTCCTCAGCTATACTATAGCCAACGCTATATTTTTTAGGACACCAGTACTATCCTGTCTGCTGGGAACCCGTTGTTCTCCCGTCCCCTGCTGGCCATGGGCGACGAGGAGGGGCCGTCGGCGACTGATGACTGCTTGGCATTGAATATAACATTTTATACTGGGTTAGTTGAATTGTTCGAACACGAAGCAGCAGATTGAATATTTGTTCTCCATTGTACTGTTTTCCTTTTTTTCCCCTCTCTTCTTTCTCTCACCTTTATTCTCTAATTTTTCTTATCTCGTGAAGATCCGCCCCGCGAAGCTCCGCTTGCTCAGCGGGGATCGCTTCGTTGATCCCTGCTGAGCCGGCGGATGACTGGGCGGTCCCCGCACACTGTGCAGGGGCCGCCCTGTCAGAGCGTCGCTCTCCCCTATGGGGGATCGGATGACGACGGACCGTAGAGTCCGTTGTCATCCGATCCGATCCGCAGACGGAAGGAAAAATAGGGTTTTCCTCCGTCACACTTTTGCAGATCGGAGCGGGTCGGATGTCAGCGGACATGTCACCGCTGACATCCGTGGCTCCATAGGAGGACATGGAGCATCCGTTCAGGTCCGCCTAAAAAACTGACAGGCGGACCTGAAAGACCCTCCGTGTGAAAGAGCCCTTATTCATCTATTAAAACCCTATTCTCTTTTTTCTATTCTTGGCTTTTTCTTGATACCTCTTATGGATAAAGTTTTTGTATTATTTGATCTTGGGATGCATTCGGCATAACCAGCACTGTGTCTGATCTTGAGCACCGCATAGAGTCTCTACCCCTTTGTCTTTTCCCCTTTTTTGTCTATATATTGTATAATGCGTATTTTCTCTTTATATATATATATATATATATATATATATATATATATATATATATATATATATGTGGGTTGCATCCCGATAAGATTTGTGCTTTTTCTTCTGACTATTCTTAATAAAAATCGTTTGAATAAAAAAAAAAAAACATGGTAACATTTAATTCTTTGTGTGTTATTAGGGCAGGGCAGCTGTAACCAACACCTCCAATCTCATCTCATTGATTGGACTCCAGTTGGCTGACACCTCACTCCAATTATCTCTTGGAGATCACATACATTTTCCACCTGCATTGTGAATGTTTACATGGTGTGTTCAATAAAAACATGGTAACATTTAATTCTTTGTGTGTTATTAGTTTAAGCAGACTGTGATTGTCTATTGTTGTGACTTAGATGAAGATCAGATCACATTTTATGACCAATTTGTGCAGAAATCCATATCATTCCAAAAGGGTTCATATACTTTTTATTGCAACTGTATATATTTGCACGTTGGCAACTTCGGAGCCAATTAGAGCTTAATGGCTTTGCACGGTGCTGTCATGCAATATTCTGAACATGTTTACAGGAGGAGACAGCAGAGAGACAACCTTATCAGTATGCTTTGCCTCCTTCACTATCCAATCATAGGCTGGAGGCAGGTTGGTGACCAAGCTGCATTGCTTAGCTGTGGTGAAGAACACTGAGGTTACCAACCTTTTTACTCTGTCTGGCAAGGGTGATTGAATGACAAGTTGGTTAAACACAGCTTGGCAGGTGAACCATTCATGTGTATATATTTCACAATTTGTCTGGAGTTCTAATATAACTTATTATATTAATAATATTACATATAACAAGTATTAATATTATAATATAATAATAAGTTCTCATTATAACTTATAATTCTGTATATATTATTTCTACTTTTGCTCCCAGGGTTGCCACCTTTTCATAAAGCCAAACCCGAACACAGCGGCCCGGGGGTTGGGGACCCCTGTGGTAGAATATAAAAGATGAAGTTAGGTCAAGTAAATAGATACTGAACATGTCATGCTTTAAAATTGCGACTACCTGTGGAAAGGTGGCAAATTATGGTCCCTAAAAAATTCCATAGGCAACATTTTAAAAGCCTTTACAAATTACCAGTGCAGAGTTACACAGGAGGTCTGACATACAAATTATTGTTCTCACCTTATATAAGCATCCCCCCCCTATAGACCCCCATTAGATTAGAGTTCCTTATATTAGCATCCACCCTCATCAGCTTAGAGTCCCTTTATATCAGTGCCTTCCCCCCTTCCCATAAAGACCTCCTCTAGAGAGGGACAGAGAGACCCCCCTTTATAGCGACCCATACCTTGTATTATGCTGTGTATACATTACTGGCAGGAAGGACAGGAGCCGATGCAAAAGTGTGTGGGAACTGGCCAAAGTTAGCAGCTCTAATAAAATCACATGTGTGCAAAAAGCAAGTGTCACTGGTTGCTATGACACCGGCGGTCCCAGCAACCAATGAGAGGATTCACATGCTGGCGGAAGGGATGGCAGGCACCACACAGGGGAGAAGGCAGAGGGAGAGAGCGCACAGCGGAGGAACCCGCAGCTGGAAGGAATTTTACTGCATTTAACAATACCCCCCACTGAGTTCCTGCACTGTTGTCAATCCAGTCCATCCCACCCCCAGGACAGGTAGCTGATGGGACTGGAGGTGTGCTGTGTCCGGGTTTCAGAAGGACAGAAACCCCTGCACAAGTGTCAAAACCCGGACTGTCTGGGTCATTCCCGTACAGGTGGCAACCCTAACTTTGGCTATGACTTCCTGCCCAATTATCCCATTGAAGGACACAAACAGTCAGTCTCCTTTATTCTAGGCTGCACAACAAATTTTAATGTTCAGCCCCTTTCATACATAATATTTCAGTGTTTCACACATTCTAAAATCTCTTAGGAATGGTAGAGATATATATTGAATACATTGGACATGTATGGTGCAGTTTCCCCCATCTGACAGGGCCATCACAATCATGGTGTCACTCTTAAGCCTCATACACACGATCAGACTTCAAACAAACTTTTCCGCGGATTTTTGTTTGAAGGGCGTTGTACGGGAACACCCATAGCATACACACGACAGGACTTTTCTGCAAACTTTCCCCAAATCACATGTTTTTTTTGCTCTTTTCTGCTCTTTACCGCCACCCTTTGGTCAACTTCTGCTATTGTTGGTTGATTTTAACATTGGTTCTGGGCATGCGTGTTTGTAGTTTGGACTAAAGTCTGATGGATTTCTGTACACACGATAGGACTTTGCACCGTAGGACTTTTGTTGCCGAAAAGTTTGTCCGTTTGCAGAGCGAAAATTTGTTCGATGAAAACCGAAAAAGTTTGTCCGATGGAGCGTACACACGGTACGATTCTTTTGAAAACTTGCTCATTTTGAAGTTTGTTGTCAAAAAGTCCTACCGTGTGTATGGGGCTTTAAGCCTCGTACACACGGTCTGACTTTTTGCCAACAAACTTCAAAATGAGCAAGTTTGACAAAAAATCCGACTGTGTGTACGCTCCATCGGACAAACTTTTTTGGTTTTCATCGGACAAATGTTCGGTCTGCAAACGGACAAACTTTTCGGCAAGAAAAGTACGATGGAGCAAAGTCCTATCGTGTGTACAGAAATCCATTGGACTTTAGTCCAAACTACAAATAAGCATGCCCAGAACCAATGTTAAAATCAACCAACAATAGCAGAAGTTGACCAAAGGGTGGCGGTAAAGAGCAGAAAAACCACGTGATGTTGGAAAAGTTTTGGAAAACTTTGCAGAAAAGTCCTGCCGTGTGTATGCTATGGGTGTGCCCAACCAACTCCCTTCGGACAAAAATCCACAGAAAAGTTTGTTTGAAGTTCGACCGTGTGTACGAGGCTTTACCTGAATGACACCTTCATTGTGGCCCTGTGGGAGAGAAACGAAGCACCATAGAGAAAATGTCATCATTGGAGGTGAGATATACAAATCAAGAGTTAGATTTACCTGGGTGAAATTGGACAAGATTAAGCCCTGGTTCACACTGGTGCGATTTGACATGTCAAATCGCATGTCAAATCGGTGATATTTGCCGCAAATTGCGGGCAATGGCACTGTCCTAATCGGTGCGACGCCGCATCTGCGGCGCTGCACTGATTTCAAAAAGTAGTTTCTGTACTACTTTTTGCGATTTTGGCCGCGATTTACATTGACATCTGTGTCAGATGTCTTTGTAATCGCGGCTGAAATCGGGACTGCCAGCGAGAGTGAAATCGTGCGAGTTCAGCTGAACTCGCATGGCTTCACTCCCGCAGCCCCACTGTGAACCTAGGCTTATACATACTAAATTTCAGAGAAAAAAAAATCACAATTCCACGCCCTTTAAAGATTTCTTTCTGGATCTCATGAACAGAAAAAAAATCACCTTACATTCCCACTGACAAAATATTTCGATCTTCCAGCCCACCACTCACCTGCCCCAGGACCACCGCAGTAAACACAGATCGGAAATTCTCAAGATCTCTCTCCTGCAGTTCTGCCACGATTCCCGCGTCCAGCAACACCAGGCGGAGAGGGCAGCGGCTGGGGCGGACATTCACAATCAGCGTGTCGCACATATCCACCAACGTGGTCTGCTCAGCCTGTCTTGAAGTAAACTCCGGAGCCCCCTGTACCAGAATATTACCGGGGTGCAGATCAGCGTGGACAAAATTATCCACAAACACCTGCAAGGCAAAAAACTCAACATGACTATTCACTCTGGGCAAAATAATTCTACAATATGTTATCTTTGTCTATGGTCAATGTATGATACAAAAATTTCCCAGCACACAATCCAGCTAGTCAACACAAAAAGATGTAACTATTATAGGATTTGTGATCAAATTTTATCTTTAGGAGTGTGTTCTAAAGTTTAGAACACACTGCCGGTCACTGCCAGAAGTTTTTTCACCTTAATGCATAGGATGCATTAAGTCTGATCATTGGAGGAGAGCACACTGAGCTCCCAGCACAGTTAGATAACTGACCACACTGTGTTCTTCTGCCTAGTGTGGTCAGTTTTTAATAGAAAAGTAGAGGTCACTGCCAGAAGTTTTTTCACCTTAATGCATAGGATGCATGAAAAAACACAACGCAACCCCTTTAAGCAGGTTTGTCTTGCACTTTTATTCAGCAAGGCAGCTGACAAACACACTTTACTCTTTCGTCCATGGACCGACACAGCTTCTCTATTGACAAAGTGGGTATTATCCGTTAATTAGGAGTGACTAGGCAGAAAAACTTGTAAAAAGTGTTGCATCACACCTTCTACAGTACCGCCCAGGGGGCGGACCCTCTGGGTATACCCTCTCAGTCTGCACATCGCAGATCAGTTTTTTTCTGTCTAGCAAGGAGTAGGACATGGCTCCCTTCGGGCTCATTGGTCCGGGGAAAAAAGATATATATATTTTTTATTTTTTTGCTACATTTGTTGTTTCCTGCGATCTTCGATCAACTGCCGACTGGGTGACAGGCTGGATCCTCGATCCTTGTAGTCTCCCCAGTTTCGGCCATCGAGCGTGTGCCGACCCTAGCTACGCGCTGGGTTTTCCACGACATGCCCGTCGCTCCACGGGTGGCCGGTGAGCCTACGCTCCAGGGCCTGCATCGGACCGCTCAGCTTCGGCTGACCTTACGGCCGAGTCGCAGCAGCCTGGCCGGTGAGCTTACGCTCCAAGGCTTGCATCGGACCGCTCAGCTTCGGCTGACCTTACGGCCGAGTCGCAGCAGCCTGTCCGGTGAGCGTCATGCTCCAGGGCATACATATGATCGTCCCTTCTGGGTCCAATCACAGCATGCCTGGCCAACAGTCACCTTCCGTGCGCGGACGATGATCTGTTTGGAATGTCTTCCAGCAGAATACATGCAGGATAGGTAAGTAAAACTCCCCTGCCTCGGCTGGGTGATTTAGCTGGACATTCCTGGAGAGATCAAGTAAGTGGTTGTGGCCCCTTTCTTCCCTCTCTCCCTGCCTTTCCCTCCTCCCTGGGCTTCTAGCTAAAGGTTGCTGGGTGCTGGGGGTCACCTAGGGGGTCCCACTGGAGCGGGGCTGGCTGTAACTAACATTTAAAAGAAATGTCATTTTTGCTTACCTGTGTTTCTGTGTCTCCATGCTGTCGGCGGCCATTTTGAGGTGGTCCATGCCAAGTTTGGCCTCTTGTAACTGCCTGGCGGCCATCTTCCTGTAGTTCGGCCACACCCACTGGCCCCTATCAGGTGATCGGCGGCCATGTTTGTCCACCCTGTATGCAGATATTGCCGTTCGGCGGCCATCTTTTTTGTGGGCTATGGCTGCCTGACCTCTATCTTCTGTCGGCGGCCATTTTCTTAGAGCCCACATTATCTTCCATACAGACGGTTTTGGCAACCATTTTGCGAGAGCCTCCGGCCTCTAGGGTGCATTACACTGGCGCGAAAATTCACACAGGAAGTGCTGATAAAAGAAGCAGACTGACACAGCAGCAAGGGGACAGCATCATAGGCGCAGCATAGCAGTACCTATCCAGGGTGGTGAGTCCTCTGGGTAACCCAGCATCTCTGCAGCGCAGGAGGGTGGCCTATTGATATCTTGCCTGGAGCCCTGTGAGTGTCAGCGTGTGGTCAGCATGGCATCTGAGCCAGATGTCTTCTCCCCTGAAACACCAGATTTAGCAGCTGGTGTCCCTGAGGTGTCTATGGACGCTATGTCGGCAATCCTAGAGGCGTTTGCTGCCAGGGTGGAAGCAGCACACGGGAATACAGGGGGTAATAAACGCCCCCGTCCCCTGCAATCTTCTGGGGATATTTCTGATGCAGAACCAGGTCCAGCTACGGCTCATGGCCCAGATTCTGATGCATCAGTGACTGCAGACCGTGACCGATCGGACAGTGAGGAGGACTCCAAGTCCAGGTCAGTACGCGAGACGGCTTTGGTATCTGACCTTATTACTGCAGTGCGGGATACGCTAAAGTTGGAAAGGACTGAAGAAGTAGCAGATACTCCAGTCCCCTTTGGGTTTCGTAAACCTGCCCACACTGCTAAGGTGTTCCCTTGTGTGTCTTATTTTGACAAACTCTTATACAAGGAATGGGAAAACCCACTGAGGGTCTTTACAGCCCCAAAGAGGTTTGCAGTACGGTACCCCTTTGAGGAGAGTTTTCTGAAGATATGGACCTCTCCCCCTATAGTGGACCCTTCGGTGTCCAGACTTAATAGAGCCACCACTATTCCAGTAGAAGGGGCTCCTGTTTTCAAGGACCCTGTGGATAAGAAGGCTGAAGCACTCGCTCGCTACCTATACTCAGTGGTAGGCTCAGCAGTACGCCCGGCATTGGCGGGGGCCCTAGTGTCTCAGACACTTACTGAATGGGCAAAATTGCTACTCCAGGGGTTAAAGGAGCGAGATGCTCCTCCTAATGAGATAACTTTGGCCGACCAGTTGGTCCAGGGCCTTAAGTTTGTCTGCGAGTCAGACATGGATACTATTCCCCTGCTGTCAAGAGCTTCGGTTTATGCAGTAGCAATACGCCGCCTGATCTGGCTAAAGGGCTGGTCTGCGGACCAGACTTCCAAGAAAGCCCTATTGGATCTGCCTTTTAAGGGTGACAGACTTTTTGGGGCTTCTCTGGATGACATCATCAAGGATGCTACAGGAGGTAAAAGCACTTTGCTTCCCCAAACTAGCAAGGGTAGGGGACCACGCCAAGGGCAAGGGCCCTCCTTTACTGCACGTAAGCGTTTTTTTCGCCCTCTTAAGGCGACAGGGAAAAGACCCCAGGCCGATAAAGCGCCTGCCCAAGGACAAAAGCGTCCTTGGTCCCGCAGACCCAACAAGCCTGTGGACAAATCTGCGTCCACATGAAGGTCCGCCCCCACCCAGCTCTCGGGTGGGGGGACGTCTTCGCAAATTCGCGACTCAGTGGACTGCTCTAGTCTCCGACAGGTGGGTTTGCGAAGTAATCTCCTCAGGCTACAAGATAGAATTTCTCTCTTGTCCACCAGACAGATTCATCACCTCCAATCTCCAGCTACTACCGACCCGTCGGGAGGCCCTGTATGGGGCGGTCCAGGGTCTACTGGAACGCGGGGTAGTTATTCCAGTTCCAGAACAGGAACGGGGTCAGGGTTTTTACTCAAATCTGTTCATTGTGCCAAAGAAGGAGGGGGTTCGTCCAATCTTGGATCTCAGAGCCCTCAATTGCTTTGTGAAGGTACAAAGATTTCGGATGGAGTCGGTTCGATCCGTAGTCACGGCTCTCCATCCGGGGGACTTTCTGGCCTCCTTGGACATCAAGGACGCATACCTGCATGTCCCCATATACTCCAGACACCAGAGGTTTCTGCGATTTGCTATCGGGAAGAACCACTACCAGTTTGTGGCCCTCCCGTTTGGCCTTGCCTCAGCACCCAGGACGTTCACCAAGGTGCTCGCTCCGATTCTGGCACTTCTAAGACAGCGGGGTATCGCTATCACAGGTTACTTGGACGACCTTCTGCTGAAGGGCCCTTCAAGCTCAGAATTAGAGGTAAGCGTGTCCATTACCTGTCAGACTCTTCGAGACTGTGGTTGGATACTAAACACGCAAAAGTCAGTATTGGTGCCCACTCAACGCCTAGTGTACCTGGGGTTGATTCTGGATTCCTCAGAGGCAAAGGTATTCCTCCCTGTGGAGAAGTTGCAGACCCTCCGGGCTGCAGTACGGCAGCTGACTTCCAGGAATTGGTCGTCACTCCGTTTTTGCATGCGAGTGTTGGGCCTCATGGTAGCCTCCTTCGAGGCGGTCCCATATGCTCAATACCACACTCGAGTGTTACAGAGGGAAGTTCTGTCCAGATGGAACAGATGCCCTTCATCTCTGGATTATCAAATCCGAGTGAGCCACCTAGTCAGGAGATCCCTGGTATGGTGGCTGACAGCACCGGCTCTAATGGCCGGGAAGTCATTTCTTCCGGTTTACTGGATAGTGATCACGACGGACGCCAGCCTTACAGGTTGGGGGGGAGTCTGGGGTGTCCAGTCGGCGCAAGGTCGCTGGACCCCAGAGGAAGCCCTCCTGCCGATCAATGTCCTGGAGATCCGGGCGATCAAGCTGTGCCTCTTCAAATGGTCTCAGAGACTGCAAGGGCGTCCAGTCAGGATCCAGTCAGACAACGCCACAGCAGTGGCATATGTCAATCATCAAGGAGGAACAAGAAGCTCAGCTGCAGCATCGGAGATCGCTTGCATCCTGAAGTGGGCAGAGAGGAGCGTACCGGCACTGTCGGCCGTGTACATTCCGGGTGTGGAAAACTGGCAGGCGGACTACCTGAGCCGCCAGATGCTGGACCAGGGAGAATGGTCCTTACACCCGGAGGTGTTCCAACTCCTCTGCCAAAGATGGGGCACACCAGACGTAGATCTTCTGGCTTCCCGACTCAATCGGAAGGTATTGAGGTTTGTGGCCCGGTCAAGAGACCCATGGGCAGACGCAACGGACGCGTTGGTAGCATCGTGGGGCCAGTATCGGCTAATCTATGCCTTCCCTCCCTTAAGGCTTCTTCCTCTTCTGCTCCGCAGAGTGGAGGCAGAGGGAATTCCAATGATCCTAATCGCTCCAGATTGGCCTCAGCGTCCTTGGTACGCCGATCTAGTACGTCTGGTAGCAGACGTCCCCTGGCGCCTACCACTACGGAAGGACCTGCTGTCGCAAGGTCCCATATTCCATCCTGCTTTACAGTCATTGGCTTTAACGGCATGGCTGTTGAGAACCAGGTACTGAGAGACCGGGGCCTGTCAGACTCAGTAATTTCTACTATGAGAAGTGCTCGGAAACCGTCCTCTAGGAAGGTCTATCACCACACTTGGAGGGCCTACATCTCCATGTGTGAGGAAATGAAATGGCATCCGCGTACCTATTTGGTTTCCAGAATCCTGCTGTTTTTACAGCATGGGGTAGACCAAAGGCTTGCCCTAAGTACGATTAAGGGACAGATATCTGCCCTGGCTGTCCTTTTTCAGCGACCCCTGGCGACTCACTCTCTCGTGAGTACATTTGTGCAGGGGGTTCGACATGTGGCCCCTCCGGTCCGCCCCCCGTTACCTCCGTGGGACTTGAACCTGGTCCTCTCGGTGCTTCAGAAGGCACCGTTTGAGAATATTAGAGATATTCCCCTGTTGACACTTTCTCAGAAGGTGGTCTTTTTGGTGGCTGTTACGTCAGTTAGACGAGTCTCTGAGCTGGCAGCCTTGTCCTGCAAGGCTCCCTATTTGATTTTCCACAAGGATAAGGTGGTGCTGCGGCCGCAGCCTTCCTTTCTTCCGAAGGTCGTTTCGGCTTTTCATCTCAACGAAGACATTGTACTTCCATCCTTGTGTCCTCAGCCGTCGAATCCTAAGGAGTCGGCGTTGCATTCCTTGGACGTTGTCCGAGCTTTGAGAGTATACATATCTGCTACTTCCCTGTTCCGGAAGTCAGACTCACTGTTTGTTTCGGTGGCTGGTCCCAAGAAGGGCCAAGCAGTCTCATCGGCCACCATCTCTAGGTGGATCCGACAGATAGTAATCCAGGCTTACGCCTTAAAGGGTCAGGCGCCCCCCTTTCCTGTCACGGCGCATTCGACCAGGGCAATAGGTGCCTCTTGGGCTTTCCGACATCAAGCGTCTGTTTCCCAACTATGTAAAGCGGCGACTTGGTCGTCCGCTCACACTTTCACAAAATTCTACAAAGTTGATGTAGGTGCATCTTCGGATGCCTCTTTCGGCCGCAAGGTTTTGCAGGCGGCTGTTTAGAGTTGCAACTCCTCCGTTGGAGGAGTGCTGTTTTGTGTTTTGGGGTGAAGTTTGTTTTTATGCTGTTACCACCCCTCGTTTTTTCTCTGACACTGCTTTGGGACGTCCCACTTTGTCAATAGAGAAGCTGTGTCGGTCCATGGACGAAAGAGTAAATAGGATTTTTTACTCACCGTAAAATCCTTTTCTCTGAGTCCATGGACCGACACAGCACCCACCCCTCCTTTTAAGTTTGTACTGCTTTTTGACGAACTGATCTGCGATGTGCAGACTGAGAGGGTATACCCAGAGGGTCCGCCCCCTGGGCGGTACTGTAGAAGGTGTGATGCAACACTTTTTACAAGTTTTTCTGCCTAGTCACTCCTAATTAACGGATAATACCCACTTTGTCAATAGAGAAGCTGTGTCGGTCCATGGACTCAGAAAAGGATTTTACGGTGAGTAAAAAATCCTATTTTATGTGTCCATACACAGTGTTTTACGCTTACCATCTTCAGCAGCATGTCAACACCCATTGCTGCTATTCTTTGCTTTATCTGAGTAGACTCTGACCCTTGGAGATAGACAGACAAAGGTTCGCCTTCCTGTAACAAAGGAGAGATATGTCACAGCTTACATGAACGCTATCATGAGAGATAGATAAAGACTGCTATCGCTGACCTCTCCTGAAAATGCTAGTTACCTGGCAGCAATAAGTAGTCTCTGCGGGGGTGATTTACTAAAACTGGAGAGCGCAAAATCTGGTGCAGCTCTGCATAGAAACCAATCAGGTTCCAGGTTTTATTTTCAAAGCTTTAGTGAAGAAGCTGAAGGTAGAAGCTGATTGGCTACCATGCACAGCTGCACCAGATTTTGCACTCCCCAGTTTTAGTAAATCAGCCCCACCATTTCTAAATGTCAGGTTTCAACACAGACTTTGTCCTCCTAATACTCACCTCGAAGGTTTCCACCAGGATGTTCCTTGTGACGAAGGGTCGCAGCGGGATGGGAAATTTTATAAAGTCAATTTTTTCAAACTTTTCCTGAAATATTTCCAAATTTTTGGCTTCATATTTGAGATTCATCTGCAGGGAAAAGAGAAAAAGTTATTCCATGTGTTTTTATATGGTTCCTATACTCTACATTTGCAACTTACGGCCAAAATGTTTTATTTTATTTTGGAAAGAGCAAGGAAGGGTTGTAGCCTCTGTCAGATTTGTATTGTCGCTTTGATTTCCCCTCACTTCTCAGGATAGGAAATTATGGGAAATCTTTCCAACAGGGATAAAGTTTACATCACAGTGCTTAAGGGTTAGAATTAAAGAATATGTAAACCCAACACTTCATATTCCTGATATGTGTCTGCTGTACCATGTACTTGTATGAGATAGTATCCTGTTTTCTTTGTATTGCTTCCTTTGCGTGAAATCCCTGGTGTTCCTGCCAGTCCCTCTACTTTCCTATTAAAAACTGACCACACTAGGCAGAAGAACACAGTGCGGTCAGTTACCTAACTGTGCTGGGAGCTCAGTGTGCTCTTCTCCAATGCCCAGACTTGTCCTGCAACCTCCTGCACAGCCTTTCACTGGGAAGTTCAGTGAACTGCTGTTTCTCCTCCTCCTAGCTTCTGAGCTGAGAACAAAGGGAATGTGATCACTTATAAAAAGGGAAAAAAGGTACTTAGAATGTTTTTTATATACCGTATATACTCGAGTATAAGCCGAGTTTTTCAGCACATTTTTTTTGTGCTGAAAATGCCCCCCTCGGCTTATACTCAAGTCTAACTGTGTCCATCTGCAGCTTCATGCGCCTGATCTCCTGGCGCTGTGACGTGCAGTCTAGTCAGCAGCTGTCCAGTGTAACAAAGCCCCGCCTCCTCCTCGTCCGTGATAGGCGGAACACTGACTCACTGCTGGGAAACTGTATCAGTGTTCCATCACGGATGAGGAGGAGGCTGCAGGTGGACACAGTGAGGCAGGGAGATGAGCACAGTGGGGCTGCAGATGGACACAGAGAGGCAGGGAGATGAACACAGTGAGGCATGCAGATGAGCACAGTAAGGCATGCAGATGAGCACAGTGAGGCATGCAGATGAGCACAGTGAGGCAGGGAGATGAGCACAGTGGGGCTGCAGATGGGCAGAGTGAGGCATGCAGATGAGCACAGTGAGGCATGCAGATGAGCACAGTGAGGCAGGGAGATGGGCACAGTGAGGCATGCAGATGAGCACAGTGAGGCATGCAGATGAGCACAGTGAGGCATGCAGATGAGCACAGTGAGGCATGCAGATGAGCACAGTGAGGCAGGGAGATGGGCACAGTGAGGCATGCAGATGAGCACAGTGAGGCATGCAGATGAGCACAGTAAGGCATGCAGATGAGCACAGAGAGGCATGCAGATGAGCACAGTAAGGCATGCAGATGAGCACAGTGAGGCATGCAGATGAGCACAGTAAGGCATGCAGATGAGCACAGAGAGGCATGCAGATGAGCACAGTAAGGCATGCAGATGAGCACAGTGAGGCATGCAGATGAGCACAGTGAGGCAGGGAGATGGGCACAGTGAGGCAGGGAGATGGGCACAGTGAGGCATGCAGATGAGCACAGTGAGGCAGGGAGATGGGCACAGTGAGGCAAGGAGATGGGCACAGTGAGGCATGCAGATGAGCACAGTGAGGCATGCAGATGAGCACAGTGAGGCAGGGAGATGGGCACAGTGAGGCATGCAGATGAGCACAGTGAGGCATGCAGATGGGCACAGTGAGGCATGCAGATGAGCACAGTGAGGCATGCAGATGAGCACAGTGAGGCAGGGAGATGGGCACAGTGAGGCAGGGAGATGGGCACAGTGAGGCATGCAGATGAGCACAGTGAGGCATGCAGATGAGCACAGTGAGGCAGGGAGATGGGCACAGTGAGGCAAGGAGATGGGCACAGTGAGGCATGCAGATGAGCACAGTGAGGCATGCAGATGAGCACAGTGAGGCAGGGAGATGGGCACAGTGAGGCATGCAGATGAGCACAGTGAGGCATGCAGATGGGCACAGTGAGGCATGCAGATGAGCACAGTGAGGCATGCAGATGAGCACAGTGAGGCAGGGAGATGGGCACAGTGAGGCAGGGAGATGGGCACAGTGAGGCAGGGAGATGGGCACAGTGAGGCATGCAGATGAGCACAGTGAGGCATGCAGATGAGCACAGTGAGGCAGGGAGATGGGCACAGTGAGGCAAGGAGATGGGCACAGTGAGGCATGCAGATGAGCACAGTGAGGCATGCAGATGAGCACAGTGAGGCAGGGAGATGGGCACAGTGAGGCATGCAGATGAGCACAGTGAGGCATGCAGATGGGCACAGTGAGGCATGCAGATGAGCACAGTGAGGCATGCAGATGAGCACAGTGAGGCAGGGAGATGGGCACAGTGAGGCAGGGAGATGGGCACAGTGAGGCATGCAGATGAGCACAGTGAGGCATGCAGATGAGCACAGTGAGGCAGGGAGATGGGCACAGTGAGGCAAGGAGATGGGCACAGTGAGGCATGCAGATGAGCACAGTGAGGCAGGGAGATGGGCACAGTGAGGCATGCAGATGAGCACAGTGAGGCAGGGAGATGGGCACAGTGAGGCATGCAGATGAGCACAGTGAGGCATGCAGATGGGCACAGTGAGGCATGCAGATGAGCACAGTGAGGCATGCAGATGAGCACAGTGAGGCAGGGAGATGGGCACAGTGAGGCAGGGAGATGGGCACAGTGAGGCAGGGAGATGGGCACAGTGAGGCATGCAGATGAACACAGTGAGGCATGCAGATGAGCACAGTGAGGCATGCAGATGAGCACAGTGAGGCAAGGAGATGGGCACAGTGAGGCATGCAGATGAGCACAGTGAGGCATGCAGATGAGCACAGTGAGGCAGGGAGATGGGCACAGTGAGGCATGCAGATGAGCACAGTGAGGCATGCAGATGGGCACAGTGAGGCATGCAGATGAGCACAGTGAGGCATGCAGATGAGCACAGTGAGGCAGGGAGATGGGCACAGTGAGGCAGGGAGATGGGCACAGTGAGGCAGGGAGATGGGCACAGTGAGGCATGCAGATGAGCACAGTGAGGCATGCAGATGAGCACAGTGAGGCAGGGAGATGGGCACAGTGAGGCAAGGAGATGGGCACAGTGAGGTATGCAGATGAGCACAGTGAGGCATGCAGATGAGCACAGTGAGGCAGGGAGATGGGCACAGTGAGGCATGCAGATGAGCACAGTGAGGCATGCAGATGGGCACAGTGAGGCATGCAGATGAGCACAGTGAGGCATGCAGATGAGCACAGTGAGGCATGCAGATGAGCACAGTGAGGCAGGGAGATGGGCACAGTGAGGCAGGGAGATGGGCACAGTGAGGCATGCAGATGAGCACAGTGAGGCATGCAGATGAGCACAGTGAGGCAGGGAGATGGGCACAGTGAGGCAAGGAGATGGGCACAGTGAGGCATGCAGATGAGCACAGTGAGGCAGGGAGATGGGCACAGTGAGGCATGCAGATGAGCACAGTGAGGCAGGGAGATGGGCACAGTGAGGCATGCAGATGAGCACAGTGAGGCATGCAGATGAGCACAGTGAGGCAGGGAGATGGGCACAGTGAGGCAAGGAGATGGGCACAGTGAGGCATGCAGATGAGCACAGTGAGGCAGGGAGATGGGCACAGTGAGGCATGCAGATGAGCACAGTGAGGCATGCAGATGAGCACAGTGAGGCAGGGAGATGGGCACAGTGAGGCAAGGAGATGGGCACAGTGAGGCATGCAGATGAGCACAGTGAGGCAGGGAGATGGGCACAGTGAGGCATGCAGATGAGCACAGTAAGGCATGCAGATGGGCACAGTGAGGCATGCAGATGAGCACAGTAAGGCATGCAAATGGGCACAGTGAGGCTGCAGATGGGCATTGTTAACCCTCTTTTCCACTTACAGTAGCTGCTGCATTTCTCACCCTAGGTTTATACTCGAGTCAATAAGTTTTCCCAGTTTTTTTGTGGTAAAATTAGGTGCCTCGGCTTATATTCGGGTCGGCTTATACTGGAGTATATACGGTATACACACAAATGTTTTGCCTTTCATTTCTATTTTGAATGGGTGGTTTTACAAAGTGAAGGCTTACATATACTTTCTGGTTTTGTTACTGTCAGTGCCTTCCTGACCTGGTGAAAAATCTGTTGAAAAGGCTTGACAGAAATTTTACCATATCCCATGCTTTCCCTAACGAAACAAAATGCCTGGGCTTTAAAGCTCTGACACCACTTCTCAACTAGTTACTAGACTGGCCTGAAAAAAGAACTATTCTAAATTCCAGAAATACTTTCTAAATCCATGCAGCGTTTGACATATTGGGGGTGATTTACCAAAAATGGTGCACACAGAATCTGGTACAGCTGTGCAAAGTAAACCAATCAGCTTCCAGGTTTTATTGTCAAAGCTTAATTGAACAAACTGAAGTTATAAGCTGATTGGTTACTATGTACAGTTGCACCAGATTCTGTGTGCACCAGTTTTAGTAAATCGTCCCAATTGGGTCCTGAGTCTTCTATCTTTTTCCTTATAGTGGAGGAGAGTCCTTCTTTAGGTGTCTACATCACTACTTTCACTGCTTCTACTGGCTGTACAGGGGTGGGGGGTCCTCTGAAGACTGAAGCGACTGATGGCATCAGGGAGTGGTGACCAGTCTACTGCCATGCTGGATTGATTAGTCATGACTTCAACAAGCAAAATCATTGAGGGACACAAATAGCAGACTTAGATGAGTAAAAAAAAAGCTATTCAGATATTTATTTGTAAAAAATGGTGAATGGGTGATTGAGGGAGTGGGAGAGGGGTAGGAGGAGGATAAGCTTTTACTCTGAGCTGGGCGTTAAAGTGATATTAACCACTTAAGCCCCAGACCATTTTGGCTGGTTAAGGACCAGGCCACTTTTTGCGATTCAGGACTGCGTCACTTTAACTGACAATTACGCGGTCGTGCGACGTGGCTCCCAAACAAAATTGACGTCCTTTATTTTCCACAAATAGAGCTTTCTTTTGGTGGTATTTGATCACCTCTGCAGTTTTTATTTTTTGCGCTATAAACAAAAATAGAGCATCAATTTTTTTTAAAATGCAATATTTTTTACTTTTTGCTATAATAAATATCCCCCAAAAATATATAAAAAAACATATTTTTTCCCCAGTTTAAGCCGATATGTATTCTTCTACATATTTTTGGTAAAAAAAATTGCAATAAGCGTTTATTGATTGGTTTGCGCGAAAGTTATAGCGTCTACATAATAGGGGGTAGTTTTATGTCATTTTTATAAATAATTTTTTTTTTTACTAGTTATGGCGGCGATCAGCGATTTTTATCGTGACTGCGACATTATGGCGGATACATCGGACACTTTTGACACTATTTTGGGGCCATTGTAATTTTTACAGCGAAAAGTGCTATAAAAATGTACTGATTACTGTGAAAATGACACTGGCAGTGAAGGGTTTAACCTGTAGGGGGCGCTGAAGGGGTTAAGTGTTTTCTAGGGAATGCTTACTACTGTTAGGGGGCGTGGCTTGCCGTGTGACGTCACTGATCGTCATTCCCTATGACAGGGAACAGAGGATCAGTGGCAGTCACACTAGGAAGAACGGAAAAAGGTTTGTTTACACTTACCTCTCCCTGTTCTTTAGCTCTGTGACCTGATCGCGGGACACCGGCGGCGATCGGGTCCCGCGGGCACGGTCACGGAGCACAGGACCAGGTCACGACCCACGGCTGGGCTCTTAAAGGCGACGTACAGGTACGTGCTTGTGCCCAGCCGTGCCATTCTGCCAACGTATATCGGCGTGAAGGGGTCCTTAAGCGGTTAAAGGTTCAAATAAAATAGCTTTGCACGGAGCCTGGATCCTCCTCCTCTTGGGTCCCCTGGTGGCGCTTCTGGCCCCTCCCTCCTGCTGAGTGCCCCCACAGCAAGCAGCTTGCTGTGGGGGCATCTGAGCAGGCACTCTCCTCATTCACACACAGAGCCAGGACTCGGTCCTGCCCCCTTTCTCTCCACAATGGCTCCCAAATCAGCCAATAAGGAGTGAGAGTCCCTGGAGAGCTGAGACTGTCGTACACATCGCTGGATAGAGATGGAGCACAGGTAAGTATTAGGTGGGCCCCCAGCTGCACACAGAAGGTTTTTTAGCTTCATGCATAGAATGAACCTTCACAACCACTTAAAGTATAGGATTCTATAAGTTGAGTACAGTAAATACTCAGATTGTTAGAAAGAGGGTCAGCACAGTGGTTTAGAGGTTAGCACTTTTGCCTTGTGGCACTGAGGTACCTGGTTTGAATCCTGGTCAGGACAGAGTCTGCATGGAGTTTGCATGTTCTCCTTGTGCTTACATGGGTTTCCTCAAAAAGAAAATATGCTGAGATAGGGACCTTAGATTGTCAGCTATGAATAAGCACTGAACTACAGTGTGAAACGCGTCAGCATACATCTGTTTTTGCTGTGGCATGTATTTTTGTGATTTGATTTTACAATAAAAGGAACCATTTTTTGGAGTGCGGCTGTCCAAACTCTCTTCAATTTCTGCATCTCCTTAAGGGCAATTAATGGAATTTAATGAACAATATGTACTAAACTGTGTACATTTTCAGCACTATATAAGTATCTGTCATAAATAAAATTGTTTGTGCTGTTTACAAAACTGCTCGCTTCAGTAGCTGTTAATGTCATCCAATGTGGGTGCTGATAACTATATCACACCAGAGACTTGTAGCAGCAGCACAAATGTTTAATGTGGTTCGATACGGTAGCAGTTCTACAGCCAACTACAAATCACCATGGAAAATACTAAGAGAGGTCGGCAGCTATTACATACTCCTGCTACTAAACCACTTATTTGACATGCCCATAGTCTGGGTGGTACTGACCATAATGGTACTTGGGGGCCAATGGGTAAATGGATGCAGCACCAGGCCTTAATAATACATACAGTGATCACCTTCTTTATTTTGTTTTCCACTTCTGTATTTTATGGCTGTATTTAGCCAGAGAATTGTAGGGTAGAAGAGGTACAGAGGAGTCAAAAGACTCTTTACAGCTGAGCTGAGCTCTCTCTTTGCTTTTTTGTGTCGGTCTCTACAGTTAAAAAGTTAAAAAACGTTAACCTGCTTGCACAAGAGGAAAGGATTTACATGGGAATGTCATCATTCATGTATGCTTAGAGATACAAGATGTCTTACTACAGCCCTGCTAACAGTTTAACTCACTTGCCGGGTCATAAGTTTCTCGAACTCTTCCACAATCTCGGTCAGACTCAGCCACCTGAATCCAGGGATGAGTCCAAGCAGTTGGCTCCAGGTCTTCATTAGGAGGAGGTCCATTTTAACCTGTTGTCTAAGACCTGGATGCAGGACCTAGATGGGGGAGCAAGGAAAAAACAGAGTAGTCAAGTAGCGTTCCACTGACTAGTTCAGTCTATGATTCCTGTTATACACAAATGGAAGGTCTGCTTTACTGATAGCCCCTACCTCCTAAATACAAATGGTTCTAAAATGTCATTAAAAAATAAAGTAAAAAAAAAAAAAAAAAAACGTACTTAGGCCAAGCTTCCGACGCTTCTACGAGGCGGGGTGCCTTCCGTGAGAACCGGATGCTTGAAATCCTTTGAGAATGCGTTTTATCCCAATAATGAGGTCAAAGCATTGGTTACTTTACTTCTCAATGGATTTTTAAACCAATAGTATTTGGAGCTGTCAGTTCAGAGGACTTCCCATGTTCATGGAAGGTCCACTTTAACCATATGCTCAGTTTGAAATGTCTACATTTGTAATGGATTTACCTTAAGGCCACTTTCACACTGAGGCGCTTAAAAAACTGCCAGTAAAACACTGAGCGCTTTTGAAGCGCTTTCAATTCATTTCAATGGAGAGGGGCGTTTTTTCAGCGCACTGCCTCAGTGTGAAAGCATCAGGCGCTTTTTTTAGGGTGAAAGCGCCTGAAAAGCGCCTCAGTGTGAAAGTGGTCTAAATGTAGTTAGCATCATACTGACATGGTAGATGATTACACAAAAAAAATGGCTAAATGCTTCATTGAGGAGTACCCTTTACTGTAGACCAAGGGTGCCCATACAGGTTACAATCTTTTCACAATCAACTTTAGATTTACCAAAACTATATAATCTGAGCACCTACCTACATATCACATACATACCTTAAAAGAAAAGAAAAAGCAGAAGGTGCACCAACCTTGCGCATTACCTTTGTTACACTAAAATGTATTTGTAGGGAAAATGACATACTCACAAAAAAATTGTAAAATCAAGCCAAAAGTGCAAAGTCCATTAAAGGGTTTGTAAAGAAATAAAAAAGAAATAAATAAAAATAACAAACATGTTATACTTACCTCCACTGTGCAGCTCGTTTTGCACAGAGTGGCCCCGATCCTCGTCTTTTGGGGTCCCTCGGCGGTTGTCTCGGCTCCTCCCCGCAATAACTCACCACCTATATGCAAGCTTGCATGGTGGTGAGTGATTGCGGGCACGCTCGTGTGATACAGCCAGCGGCTATTGCCGCTCACTGTATCACTCGGCCCCGCCCCCGGCGCGCCGTGTGATTGGATGTGATTGACAGCAGCGCCAGCCAATGGCTGCGCTGCTTTCAATCCATCCACTGTAGCCAATCAACGGCCAGGTCGAACAGTGAGGAGGATGTCGGGGGCCGAGCGCGGGACTTTCGAGGGCTCAGGTAAGTAAAACGGGGGCTCGGGGATAAGATGCATTAAGGTGAAAAAACTTTTTCCTTTACAACCCCTTTAAGTGCCTCATCCAGCAGAGCTCTGAAGAAGAGGGTATACCCTTCGAAATGCGTCAGTTCCTTTGGACTTTCATCCCACCTCAGTATACTGGCCAGCAGATTGTGCAAGATTTTGTGTGCAGGAGCATTTTGTTTCTTTTTGTATCACATACATAGCTACCTCCCCTATCAGACAGGCACATGCACTACATAGTTTTTAGGATATCTAAGGGCTTGTTCTTACATGCAGTAGCTCTTGCCGCCCCTTTGAAAACTGCTCCTGCCGCCCCTTTGAAAACCTTTCTGTGGTGGATCGCATCTCAGAGGTGTGTCGCAGGTGGTGAGGCGGCGATATGTTGCCTTCTCACCACCTGTTTTAACCCTGTAAATGCCACAGCACTACGCTGCAACTGTGTACATTACACACAATTACACGGAGGTTGTGGTGCAGCCCCATACACTTAAATGGGTCGTGTTCAGTGGTGGTACCGCCTGCTGAATGCAACATACTGTTTCATTTTGCATCCTCCGTGAAGTTTAACATTAAGGCTGCTGCATGTGTACAGCCCTAAGCAGCTGCATGCCCTTCTTTAGGTGGGCAGAGATAGAGGTTGTAAAACCGTGGCTCAACTGCTTGCTTTTCCTACAGTGTGTATGCACCCCAAAGAAGATAAGTGAAGTGGGCCGACTCTCTCCACCAAGGGCGTAGACCAGGGGTCTCCAAACTGCTGTCCAGGGGCCAGATGCAGCCCTTGGCTTTATCCACCCCTTGGGGCACTATTCCTTCCACTGACACCAATGATGGGGCACTAATTCTTCAACTGAAACCAATGATGGGGCACTATTAACCTTCCTGGCGGTATTCCCGAGTCTGGCTCAGGGTTAAATTTCAGCACCAAAAGCGGTAACCCCGAGCCAGACTCGGGATTGCATCGCAGAAATCCAGGCAGAGTTACTTACCTTGTCCCCTGGATCCTGCGATGCCTCTCTGCTGTGTGATCGAGCTGTCTCCTCGCTCGATTCATACAGTGCCCGAGTGCCGCCGAGCTCCGTTCCCTGCAACGTTACGACGCACAGGGACGGAGATCGGCGCCAAATTCAAAAAAGTTAAAACACAGTACACATACAGTACACTGTAATCTTACAGATTACAGTACTGTATAAAAAAATGACACACCCCCTTTGTCCCTAGTGGTCTGCCCAGTGTCCTGCATGCACTTTTATATAATAAAAACTGTTCTTTCTGCCTGGAATTTGGAGATTGTCCATAGCAACCAAAAAGTGTCCCTTTACATCAAAAGTGGTTTTAGACCAGCTAAAAAACAGCGATAATAAATTGGAATCACTCGCAGAATTAAGCGATAGCGATTTGTGGGGAAATTCGTCATCAAACACTGAATAACACTTTTATTATTATTATATTATTATTTGTTATAATTATTTTCTAGTTATTTATTATATTATAAATTTATGTTTTTTTTTTTTTAAACTTTATCATACCCGGGATGTCTACTAGACTCTTGTTTGGACAGATTTAAGTGAGTTATTCCTAAGAATTACAGGCCTTCAATATAAAACGCCAAATTTCCATGCAGAATAATGGTACCCGCTTTCAGCACCTAAAATCTGACAGAAACATACCGCCAGGGAGGTTAATCCTACTGACATCAATGATGGAGCACTATTCCTCCCAATGACGGGGCACTATTCCTCCCACTGACACCAATGATGGGGCATATAAGTAAGTGAACCTTGTGCCAAATGTGTAAAACCTAAAAAACTGAACTAAAAAAGCTGCTCCCCAAATCTAGTGAATGACTAGGTAATGTTAAGTAAGTGGATAGACAGGGGCATAGTTTACACCCCACTGATGCCTGGACATTTGTACTCCCACTGGCCACACTCCGGCCCCCCTAAAGTCTGAAGGGCAGTAAACTGGCCCATTGTTTAGAGAGTTTAAAGACCCCTGGCGTAAACTAATAAAAAAATGTAAAATATTTTTTTATAAAATAGAGAGAGGAAACACTTTCAGCTTCTCATTGCTGTCTCTGCCCATACTGGGGAGATTTTCCCATGTCCTGTGTGGTCATCAAATCAGGAAGTGAGGTGAAATCCCCCCAACAGTAATACAATTGGAAATAAAATCCAGCGGTTTCGCTTTGCGTTGGCCTGTAACACAGAGTAAAAGCAGCCATGAAACTGAGTTTCATCAATTCTGCCGTGGAAAAGGTTTTGTACTTTTGGTCACTTTTTGGTGATTTTGGCCTTACTTTTACAGCGACAGGAATAAAGCGATGAGCATCATCCACTGTTGGCTGCATGGATGAAGGATATGGGTCTTCTCCTTTTTGGATATCACAGGTTCCATCAGTATCTCCTTGTCCTTCCAGTACGTCATGATCAGATGTCCCCTTTTTCCCTAGACGCCTGAAAATTCCACCAAGCCCCGCCACTTCCCATGCCTCAAAGCCATAGTGACTCCCAGCGCTTCCTATCAGGGACTGCGATTCCATAGCGTCAATAACGGACAGGTCAGCGTAGGCTTTGTACACCTGAGCAACGCAGCCAGAACCTACAGGTTCCTTACTTGGAAATATAAACATTTGTCCATAGTTATCTCCAAAGTCTCTTTTCAGGCAAAACTCAGTGTAACCCCAAGAGTGCGGTGCCACCTTAACGTGAAGTCTGGAAAATTTGCCACAGAACGTTTCAGAGAAAAGGTCTCTTCGAGTGCTAGCCCACTGGCCAAGTTTAATGCAAGCTGGTCCCGATGACTCGGTGGCCTTCAGCAGAAGATGAAGCCACAGGGTATAAAATCTGTCTGAAAAGAATGTCAATGGATAGGCTAGTAGGAGCGGTCCAAATTTCAGGAAGAGGACGCAAGAGCGCACTACCAAGCGCACAACGAATGTGGTCTTTTTTAGGAGGCTATCTTCAGATTTCTGATGACCTGGTGAGGCCATGCCCACCTCTGCTGGTAATTGTCTTTGGTATAGCCTCTCACATTCTGTTGGCACATATTTGATGCCCAGGCACATCAATGAGATCTTCCATAAGCTTTTTATCCTGCTGTGCTTGGTTATGTTTCCCTGATAATGAACTGCCATTTCCTTCCACCTAGATACATTCCTGGAGCTCCTGAGACAGCAGATCATCATCCTGCTGCAACACAACAAGCCACTTCTCACGTGCAAAGCCTGTGACATTGCAGGAGCCGGGTGGTCATAGACAGGCACTAGGAGATCTGCTTCCTTCCTTCCTAGGCAGCCTGATCACCGCTCCCCTTCTCTTATGTCATGAGCTTGTCCGATCAATACACAGCGATCTAAGAATGCAACGTACAGATCATCAACATCCCAGTCCCAGCCCACTGACAGCAGGAGGCCCCGCCCACAGTGACGACTGCATTAACTCTCACATGGCCACAACACATCACACTGGGAGGAGCTTCTGTCTGATCTAAATAGACAGTGGGGAGGAAGCAGTGACAGCCATCATATATATATATATCTATATATATATAGATATATATATCTATAGATATATAGATATATCTATAGATAGATAAAGATATATATATATATATATATATATATATATATATTTATAGCTATATCTATAGATATATATTTATAGATATATCTATAGATATATATATATATATTATATATATTCACTTTTATATTGATGAGAATTCTTTAACTGTTTGCATACCTGGACATTTTTCTAAACATGTTAAAATCAGACCTTTTTTTTTGTTAAAAAATTACTTAGAACCCCCAATTATTATATATTTCATGAAAGTAGAGGCCCTGGAGAATAAAATGGTGGCCGTTGCAATTTTTTTATGTCAAACAATATTTGGGCAGCCATTTATCAAACAAATCTTCAGAAAAAATACAGTTGCATTAATTTTAGTGCACACAAACACTATATAATAATAATTGCAAACCTGTACGGTTTAGGAGATATCCCCTGTCCCCTGCAGGTGCAGATACCTGTTTAATACAGGTATTTGCTCCCACTTAGGCCCCTTTCACACTGAGGCGTATTTCAGGTGTTTTAGCGATAGAAATAGCGCATAAATAACGCCTGAAAAACTCCTGCCCCAGTATTCTCAATGTGAAAGCCTGAGGGCTTTCACACTGAGGCGATGCGCTGGCGGGAGAAGAAAAAATCTCCTGCAAGCCGCATCTTTGGAGCGGTGAAAGGAGTGGTGTGTATACCGCTCCTTTACCGCCCCTTCCCATTGAAATCAATGGGACACCGCGGTAATACCGCCCGCAAAACTTTTTCGGCCACTAGCGGGGGTTAAAACCGCACCGCTAGCGGCTGAATATCGCGGAAAATACGGTGGTATAGCGGCGCTGAAAATCACGCCGCTATACCGCCACCACACCTGCCCGCCTCAGGGGCCTAATGGGCATAGATAGCCGCATTATCTGCGGGTATCTACGCCATGTCCGGCGCCTCCTCCGTCCCCCTCCGCTGTCTTCTGGGAGACACACAGGTCCCAGAAGACAGCAGGGACCATTCGGATTGCGCAGGGCGACTTGCGCATGCGCAGTAGGGAACCAGGAAGTGAAGCCGCAATTCCCTTTCCGAAGATGGCGGCGGCAGCATCCGAGAGAGAGAACGGCTTCGGGTGCCGAAATCGCGGGCACCCTGGACAGGTAAGTGTCTTTATTTTAAAATTCAGCAGCTGCAGTATTTGTAGCTGCTGACTTTAAAAAAAAAAATTTCGGCAGACCTTCGCTTTAAAAAAAAATATGCTTTTTTCAAATGCTTCTAGACACAAACGCGGCTAAACGCGGCATGTAAATGTGGCTAAACGGACGTTTTTAGACGCCGGTTTCTAGTTGTCAAGTTAAATCGTTCAGGAGAAGTTGAACAACGTCCTGTGTACATGAAGCCTTATGCTGGCCATACACGGGTCGAATTTTAAAAGAACTTTCTTTCCAGTGTGACAGCAGGAAGGTAAAGTCACCTGGTTGCATCCAGGGGGGTAGATATATTTCGCCCAGATTCAGGCTTTACGCCGACTTATACAACTAGGGAGTTGATGAAGCCCAGCTGAGGCTAGTGGGCTCATGGATGACTCATACCTCTAGGGAGAGGGCTGGGCGTCGTGCAGGCAGGGAGTTGATGAGACCAGCTGAAGCTTGTCAGCTCATTTAAGGCCTCTATAAAAACTCCCAGATTCATTAGGTGTTTGCTCATGCCTGGAACCAGACCTGTGTGGACTGTCTAGGGAGAGTGAACCCCTGTGCGGTGAGACAAAGCCTGTGTGGCTATTTGCTTGGACATTTAAAACCAGGGACTTAGGGACTAGGACAGCACTAGGCTGATCCCAGTTGTTAGTTAGGAAACCTGTATGTTTAGTCAGAGGTCAAGTTGACCAGGATTTATTTTGTTTATGTTTCTTTTGCTTTGCTGTGTTTTGTCACTGTAAATAGAAAATAAACCGCACCTTTTTGATTTTGAAAACCACAACCTCCGTTTGCTGGGCCTGTTTTTGTGTGGGGAGCCCATCTCGGGGGTCACACACACCCGCTGCCGAGCTAATACCCTCACAGTTGGTGGAGAACCAGTGGCAGTTTTTTTTTAAGCCAGCATGGAGGAGATACTGAAGCAGCTGGCTCTAGCAAATGCCAATCAACAGCAGACAAATGCAGGTTTGCAAAAGAGCCTTGCAGCTCAACAACAGAACTTCGCAGCCCAGCAGCAAGCTCATCAACAGAGCCTTGCAGCCCAGCAGCAGACAAACGCAACTTTGCAACAGAGTCTGGAGGCTCAGCAACAAGCCCAGCAGCAATCTGAGGCCCGCTTCATAGACCTGTTGCAGAAGCAAGAGCAGAGACTACAACAACAGATGGAAGCAGCAATGCAGCAACGTCCGCAGACCAGTGAGGAAAGCCGTCCCACTAATACCGCGTCCTTTGGGGTGAGTCGTTTATTGACAAAAATGACTGGAGAGGATGATCCAGAGGTATTTTTGACCACATTTGAAAGGACCGCTGAAAGAGAAAAGTGGCCTGAGGAGCAGTGGGCTGGACTGGTGGCTCCTCTGTTAACTGGTGAATCGCAGAAAGCTTACTATGACCTAGAGCCTAACCAAGCAAAAGACTATGCGATGCTAAAAGCTGAAATATTGGCAAGGCTGGGTGTCACCCAGGCTGTCCGGGCTCAGCGTGTGCATAACTGGACTTTCCAGCTTGGAAAACCCCCCAGGTCTCAAATGTATGATCTCATTCACCTGAGCAGAAAGTGGCTACAGCCAGAGACTTTGTCCGCACCAAAGATTGTGGAACGTGTTGTAATGGATCGGTTTTTGAGAGCTCTTCCTACTGCCATCCAAAAGTGGGTAAGCCATGGAGACCCAGAGACGGCCGATGGTCTTGTGGATCGTGTGGAGAAATACTTGGCTACAGAGAACCTGGCGGCCTCTTCCAGAGACACTCGGACTTTCCACCCTAAGACCAGACCATCCCCAGGGGCGGATAAGAGGATTCCAAGGGGTGAGGGTGGAGAGAGTGAGAGGGTGGGAGCTCTACCCCAAGTTTGGCGAGAACAGCCTGGGAAATCAGCGGCTCAAGAGGCCGCAAGAAGGATCGTTTGCTACCGCTGCCGGCAAGCGGGACATATTGCAGCCAATTGCCCGGTTGTGGAGGAACCCATGCAGTGTGACTTTCTGACGGGCAGACGTCAGTCGCTGTGTGCGACAGTCGCATGCACTGCCATTCGAGGAACTGAGAAACATTTATGCAAAATGTGTGTTAATGGTAGAAATGTTGTGGTATTGCTGGATTCAGGTAGCCTTGTGACCCTGATAAAGGCTGAGTTAGTTAAAACAGAGGTCTCTGGGAATAGCAAGGTAGCTGTTATTTGTGTGCATGGGGACACCCGAGAGTATCCAGTGACTACAGTGTGTTTCGAGACCCCCAAAGGTACCCTCTCTCATCCAGTGGGCTTAGTATCTCAGTTACCGCATGACGCCATTGTGGGAAGGGATTTTCCGAAGTTCTGGGAACTGTGGGATGATCCTGAGCCCCCCACTGGTGCCCCTATGTACCAGGAATGTGATAGCCAGAACTCCCCTGAGAGTGGTGAGGACTCTCCGGAATTTCCCTTATCAGTATTGGCAGGGGAGACTCAAGAAACTGGAGAGGAGCCCACCTCCTCAGACGAAAACCTACCGTCTGTGGAGTTTTCTGATCTTGAGGTTCACAGGGAAAACTTTGCCACAGAACAGTTGAAAGACCCCGCCCTAATAAAGGCACGGGAAAACGTAGTGGAAATAGATGGCGAGTTAGTGAACCCAGATAATACCTGCACTTACCCATACTTCAGCGTAGAGAAGGACCTACTGTATCGGGTGGCAAAAAGGGCAGAAGAAACCGTTGAGCAGCTTGTGGTGCCCAAACCTTACAGGAAGTTGGTGTTGGAGTTGGCCCATGGGCACATTCTTGGAGGTCATCTGGGGACAGAGAAAACCCGAGAGAGGGTATTACAGAGATTCTATTGGCCGGGGGTGATGAAGGACATAGAAAATTATTGTTCCTCCTGCCCTGTGTGTCAGAGGTCGGCCCCGATGCCACATTTCCGTAGCCCGCTGGTCCCTCTACCCATCATTGAGGTCCCGTTTGAGAGGATCGCCATGGATTTGGTAGGTCCTATAATCAAGTCCGCTAGGGGGCACCAGTACATATTAGTTATAATGGACTATGCCACCCGTTATCCAGAAGCGATCCCTCTCCGAAATACCTCGGCCAAAACCATAGCCAAAGAGCTATCTCTTGTGTTTAGCCGGGTGGGTATTTGTAAAGAACTGCTTACGGACCAAGGTACACCCTTTATGTCCCGGGTTATGAAGGAGCTGTGTAAATTGTTCAAAGTGACGCAATTACGTACATCTGTGTATCACCCCCAAACCGATGGGCTGGTTGAAAGGTTCAACAAAACCCTAAAACAAATGTTGAAGAAAGTGGTGGATAGAGATGGAAAGGATTGGGACTGTCTACTTCCTTATCTGATGTTTGCTATTAGGGAGGTGCCCCAATCCTCTACGGGATTCTCCCCCTTTGAGTTACTGTATGGGAGACACCCAAGAGGGCTGTTGGATATTGCCAAGGAAACTTGGGAAAGTGAGAGTTCTCCCCACAGGAGTGTGATTGAGCATGTCGCCCTGATGCAAGACCGAATTGCACAGGTAATGCCCATCGTGAAGGAACATTTGGCCCAAGCGCAGTTAGCACAGCAGAGAGTGTACAACCGTGGAGCCAAGACCCGTACCTTTTCCCCGGGGGATAGGATACTGGTACTTGTTCCTACGGTTGAAAGTAAATTCCTTGCCAAATGGCAAGGCCCCTACGAGATAATGGAAAAAGTGAGCGAAGTGAATTACAAGGTCAGACAACCAGGAAGGCGAAAGCCCGAACAGATCTATCACGTTAATCTGTTGAAAGCCTGGAGGGATAGAGAGTCCCTAGTCGCAGACACTTGGTCACCAGCTCAAACTGGTTGCGTGATTCCTGAGGTTGGAATAGCAGCCACCTTGTCACAACCCCAACAACAGGAGGTTAAGGAGTTTGTGCTTCGCAACAAGGAGGTATTCTCTGAGCTGCCGGGACAAACATCTGGGGTAGAGCATGACATCATTACCCCGCCCGGTGAAAGGGTGAAGTTAAAACCCTATCGGATCCCAGAGGCCCGACGGGAGGCAATACGGGAGGAAGTACAGAAAATGCTGAACTTAGGGGTGATAGAGGAGTCCCAAAGTGATTGGTCTAGTCCCATTGTGTTGGTGCCTAAACCGGATGGGAGCTGGCGATTTTGTAACGATTTTCGTCAGTTGAACAAAGTTACAAAATTTGACACCTACCCCATGCCACGTATAGATGAGTTGATCGACCGGCTGGGAACAGCCCGATACATGACGACTCTTGACCTCACAAAAGGGTATTGGCAAATCCCCCTGGCCAAGTCGGCCAAAGAGAAAACCGCATTTGTAACCCCAGACGGGGCGTTCCAATATAAAAGAATGCCGTTCGGGTTACAGAATGCGCCGGCCACATTCCAGCGGAAAATGGACCAGATGCTGAGGCCCCATCGGAAGTATGCTGCGGCTTACCTGGATGACATAATTGTCCATAGCACAGATTGGGCCTCACATCTGCCAAAAGTGCAAGCAGTCCTGGACTCTGTTCGGGAAGCGGGGTTTACGGCTAACCCCAAGAAGTGTACCATTGGGCAGGAGGAGGCCAAATATCTTGGGTACACCATTGGGAGGGGAGTAATAAAACCCCAACTCAACAAAGTCGAGGCCATCCAGAGTTGGCCACGTCCCAACAGCAAGAAGCAGGTACGAGCCTTTCTGGGAATCGCTGGGTATTATCGGCGATTCATTCCACACTTTGCTTCTAAGGCTGTGCCCCTAACCAACCTGACGAAGGGGAAAGGGTCGGTCATGATTAAGTGGACCCCCGAGGCTGAGGCAGCATTCCAATTCTTGAAACAAGCCTTATGTAGCCAGCCAGTGTTGTACTCACCCGACTTCTCTAAAGACTTTGTCGTACAAAGTGATGCATCAGATGTGGGGTTAGGAGCAGTATTGTCCCAGGTCTGGAACGGGGAAGAGCACCCAGTCATTTACCTCAGCAGGAAGTTGAAGTCCCATGAGGTAAATTACGCCACCGTTGAAAAGGAGTGTTTAGCGGTGAAGTGGGCTCTAGATTCCCTTCGGTACTACCTGCTAGGTAGGCACTTTGACATGGTTACGGATCACGCTCCGTTAAAGTGGATGGCTCAAAACAAGGAAACAAATAGAAGAGTGAATAGGTGGTTCCTGGCCCTCCAGGAATTCAACTTCACAGTAAAGCATCGCCCTGGCGTTCAAATGGGGAATGTGGATGCTTTGTCTCGAGTACATGAATGCCTGATTGCTGGTGTTCCAACCCCGAGGTTAAAACAAGAGGGGGGGGGTATGTGACAGCAGGAAGGTAAAGTCACCTGGTTGCATCCAGGGGGGTAGATATATTTCGCCCAGATTCAGGCTTTACGCCGACTTATACAACTAGGGAGTTGATGAAGCCCAGCTGAGGCTAGTGGGCTCATGGATGACTCATACCTCTAGGGAGAGGGCTGGGCGTCGTGCAGGCAGGGAGTTGATGAGACCAGCTGAAGCTTGTCAGCTCATTTAAGGCCTCTATAAAAACTCCCAGATTCATTAGGTGTTTGCTCATGCCTGGAACCAGACCTGTGTGGACTGTCTAGGGAGAGTGAACCCCTGTGCGGTGAGACAAAGCCTGTGTGGCTATTTGCTTGGACATTTAAAACCAGGGACTTAGGGACTAGGACAGCACTAGGCTGATCCCAGTTGTTAGTTAGGAAACCTGTATGTTTAGTCAGAGGTCAAGTTGACCAGGATTTATTTTGTTTATGTTTCTTTTGCTTTGCTGTGTTTTGTCACTGTAAATAGAAAATAAACCGCACCTTTTTGATTTTGAAAACCACAACCTCCGTTTGCTGGGCCTGTTTTTGTGTGGGGAGCCCATCTCGGGGGTCACACACACCCGCTGCCGAGCTAATACCCTCACACCAGGAATTTTCTTTTCTTGCACATGCGCATTTCTTTTTCGATTACATTTCTCGCACGATTCTCCCATAATTGATTAGAAAATCGTTTGTTTTTTCAAAAAATATCCAATATGGGTTATTAAAATTCGATGGCCGCACGAAAGTCGGCTGTTGCTGCAGCCCACTTGGTGCGAAAAACTAACGAAAATTCTTAGAAAAGATTTTCGAAAGAAAGTTCTTTCGAAATTCGACCCGTGTATGGCCAGCATTAGTTGTCTTTCCTTACAATGATATTATGATATTACAATTCCATTAATTGGGTTGATGGATATGGCTTCACAAGCATCAGGAACAAAATAACAAACCTTCCAATCGCAATGTTCTGGCAGCAAAAGTGACAGTACCAAGAATGGCCACTAGAGGTCAGTGGAGTATGTAACATTTTTCTTGGCCAGTGTTGAAGGCATGCAGGTATAAGGAATGATGGTTTGGCTGCCAGATTGTTCTACTTCACAAAATTCCCAAATATTTTCCTATCGTCTTTGTAAAACGTTATGGAAAACACAAACATTGGATATGGAGTGGTCCCATGCAAGAGATTCACCTACTGTGCTTTTAAAGTGTGGTGAACGAAGAAGTTCTGTTTTCACAACACATTTTCTATGTTGTGTGGTTTGTGTTCAGTAGCAAGACTTTTCCTTTCTTTTTTTTTTTGTAAATAATGCGATGAAAATTTTAATAAAGATATATTATTATAAAAAATAAATAAAAAAAAGATGAATACAGCTCTTACTTTCTTATCCAACAAACAATGGGTCTGCTTTATTTAAAGCAATTCTAAACCCAAGGACAAAAATTTATTCTTTTTTTTTTTTTTATCAGAAATAGTATTTATTAAGTTTGCAGATTACTGATCATTAGATTCGGTGGCTGCATTCGTTTCCTTTTTAAAAAAAATTTCCCCCTCTGTTTCTACCTGGTGATCTGGCCAGTAACACACCTCCTGTATTAGAGTGCTGCCACTCTGGATGAAGGAGCAATGGAGACATCTTTGGACAGCAGCATTATCAGTCTTGGTAGGAGGCGAGGTGTTAAGCCTCGTACACACGGTCGGACTTCAAACAAACTTTTCCGTGGATTTTTGTCCGAAGGGAGTTGGCCGGGCACACCCATAGCATACACACCACAGGACTTTTCTGCAAACTTTCCCAAAACTTTTCAACATCACATGGTTTTTCTGCTCTTTACCGCCACCCTTTGGTCAACTTCTGCTATTGTTGGTTGATTTTAACATTGGTTCTGGGCATGCTTATTTGTCCATTGGACAAAAGTCCGATGGATTTCTGTACACACGGTCGGACTTTGCTCCATCGGACTTTTGTTGGTGAAAAGTTTGTCCGTTTGCAGACTGAACATTTGTCCGATGAAAACCAAAAAAGTTTGTCCGATGGAGCGTACACACGGACGGATTTTTTGTCAAACTTGCTCAAAATGAAGCTTGTTGGCAAAAAGTCAGACCGTGTGTACCAGGCTTTAGATGTACTAGCAGATTTATAAATTGATTTGTAAATAAACTAACAAATTGAAGCCAAACTCCAGCTCACAATGCAGTTACAGCCAAAAAAATACTTATTTTGGGATAGGTTTACATAAATAAATAAAAGCTGATCATTGTAATCATCCCTTTCAGTGGTAAATGGTTTGTCTCAACCCAACATTTGCAGGCGAGTTTGTTCTGTTGAAAAAAAACAGAATTTTTGGCCTGATCACCAGATGAACATCAAAGAAAGAAAGCCTAAAAAAGAAAACAAATGCAGCCATCACATTTAACCACTTAAGGACCGCCGCACGACGATGTACGTCGACAGAATGGCACGGACAGGCACAAGGGCGTACAGGTACGTCCCCTTTAAGAACCTGTCCATGGGTTGCGCGCATGCCGCCGGCGGCGCGCTCGTGACCCCGGTCCGAAGCTCCATGACCGTGCCCGCGGGACCCGCGGACCCGATCGCCGCCGGTGTCCCGCGATCGGGGTCACAGAGCTGAAGAATGGGGAGAGGTAAGTGTAAACAAACCTCTCCCCGTTCTTCTTAGTGGCATGTCAGTGATCGTCTGTTCCCTGTCATAGGGAACGACGATCAGTGACATCACACGCCAAGCCACGCCCCCCTTCAGTTAGAATCACACATTAGGTCACACTTAACCCCTACAGCGACACCTAGAGGTTAAACCCTTCACTGCCAGTGTCATTTTCACAGTAATCAGTGCATATTTATAGCACTGTTCGCTGTAAAAATGACAATGGTCCCAAAAATGTGTCAAAAGTGTCCGATGTGTCCGCCATAATGTCGCAGTCACGATAAAAATCGCTGATCCCCGCCATTACTAGTTAAAAAAAAAAATATTAATAAAAATGCCATAAAACGACCCCCTATTTTGTAGACATTATAACTTTTGCACAAACCAATCAATAAACGCTTATTTTTACCAAAAATATGTAGAAGAATACGTATCGGCCTAAACGGAGGGAAAAAAAAAATTATATCTTTTTTTGGGATATTTATTATAGCAAAAAGTAAAATTGAATTTTTTTTTCTATATTGTCACTCTATTTATGTTTATAGCGCAAAAAATAAAAACCGCACAGGTGATCAAATACCACCAAAAGAAAGCTCTATTTGTGAGGAAAAAAGGACGTCAATTTTGTTTGGGAGCCACGTCACACGACCGCGCAATTGTCAGTTAAAGCGACGCAGTGCCGAATCGCAAAAAGGGGCCTGGTCTTTAACCAGCCAAATGGTCCGGGGCTGAAGTGGTTAAGAACTGGTAAACTGCAATATAATAAATGTTTGCTTTTGGGTTTATTACCGCGTTAAGGATGTGCGTTGACCGTGCGCAAACAATCTAATCATATGCTTTTGGGTCTATCTAACAGCTGTTAGTATATTTAAATGTGCTACGCCCAGAGTTCAGCTATTTGTAGAAAGCCTCAGTGAACCATACCCCCAAGAAGTATTGTACCGCTCCTGTGCATATCTTTGTGTGAATGTACAATATTCCATGCATCAGCATACAAGAGTCCATGCACTGGCGTTTTAGAACAGACATTTTAATTTTTTAATCTTTTTATTCGTTTTATAGTGCAGTACAAAACCTACACAAGTATATACACAAACCATAGACATAAACAGCCCACCGGAACAGACATTTTAGTGATATATATTTGTACATACGCTGCCTTCTATATGATAGCATAGTGTACAGGATCATTTGACATGTTGTTTAGCTTGCTGCATCATATTTTACTGCTTAATAATTGGATTACATTATTTTTGATATATTTTTGCATTTTATTATATAGTATATTTTAGAGAAAATATTGAATACTGTAGGGTACCTTACAGAAAAATAGGCACATAAGCAGCATTTTTTGGATGCTCAACTTACACAAAAACAAAGATGGCACCAAACGCATTGAACATGAGTATATCATCTGCTAGACTGGTTGTTTGATCCGCAGTGCAAGTGTCCTCCAATGATTTATCCCTGCTCTCTTGTTTGTGTGCTTTAGTAAATCAGGCCCAAAGACTTCAATGGAATTCTTGTGGTTTGCCATAACAACTTAAAGCCCCACTATGGGCACCAGAAATAAAATAGCAGTGGAGCCCCCAGCACTGCAGGGGTTAAAGGAGAAACGTACCCCAATTCTTACACCAGGATTAGAGACAAAAAGAGCTGTAATACCTAAATTCTTACACCAATGGTAGAGGACTACACTGTAATACTTACCTCAATTCTTACACCAATGGTAGAGGACTAAAGCTGTAATACTTACCTCAATTCTTACACCAATGGTAGAGAAATACACTGTAATACTTACCTCAATTCTTACACCAATGGTAGAGGAATACACTGTAATACTTACCTCAATTCTTACACCAGTGGTAGAGGAATAAACTGTAATACTTACCTAAATTCTTACAGCAGTGGTAGAGGAATAAACTGTAATACTTACCTCAATTCTTACACCAGTGGTAGAGGAATAAACTGTAATACTTACCTCAATTCTTACACCAATGGTAGAGGAATACACTGTAATACTTACCTCAATTCTTACACCAGTGGTAGAGGAATAAACTGTAATACTTACCTCAATTCTTACACCAATGGTAGAGGACTAAAGCTGTAATACTTACCTCAATTCTTACACCAATGGTAGAGGAATACACTGTAATACTTACCTCAATTCTTACACCAGTGATAGAGGAATACACTGTAATACTTACCTCAATTCTTACACCAATGGTAGAGGAATACACTGTAATACTTACCTCAATTCTTACACCAGTGATAGAGGAATACACTGTAATACTTACCTCAATTCTTACCTCAATTCTTACACCAGCGGTAGAGGAATACACTGTAATACTTACCTCAATTCTTACACCAATGGTAGAGGAATAGGCTGTAATACTTACCTTAATTCTTCCAGCAGTGGTAGAGGAATACACTGTAATACGTACCTCAATTCTTACACCAGTGGTAGAGGAATAAGCTGTAATACTTACCTCAATTCTTACAGCAGTGGTAGAGGAATACACTGTAATACCTACCTCAATTCTTACACCAGTGGTAGAGGAATAAGCTGTAATACTTACCTCAATTCTTACACCAGTGGTAGAGGAATAAGCTGTAATACTTACCTCAATTCTTACACCAATGGTAGAGGAATAAGCTGTAATACTTACCTCAATTCTTACACCAATGGTAGAGGAATGAGCTGTAATACTTACCTAAATTCTTACAGCAGTGGTAGAGGAATACACTAATTCTTACCTCAATTCTTACACCAGTGGTAGAGGAATACACTGTAATACCTACCTCAATTCTTACACCAATGGTAGAGGAATAAGCTGTAATACTTACCTCAATTCTTACACCAATGGTAGAGGAATAAAGCTGTAATACTTACCTCAATTCTTACACCAATGGTAGAGGAATGAGCTGTAATACTTACCTAAATTCTTACAGCAGTGGTAGAGGAATACACTGTAATTCTTACCTCAATTCTTACACCAGTGGTAGAGGAATACACTGTAATACCTACCTCAATTCTTACACCAGTGGTAGAGGAATAAGCTGTAATACTTACCTCAATTCTTACAGCAGTGGTAGAGGAATACACTGTAATTCTTACCTCAATTCTTACACCAGTGGTAGAGGAATACACTGTAATACCTACCTCAATTCTTACACCAGTGGTAGAGGAATAAGCTGTAATACTTACCTCAATTCTTACACCAATGGTAGAGGAATAAGCTGTAATACTTACCTCAATTCTTACACCAATGGTAGAGGAATAAAGCTGTAATACTTACCTCAATTCTTACACCAATGGTAGAGGAATGAGCTGTAATACTTACCTAAATTCTTACAGCAGTGGTAGAGGAATACACTGTAATTCTTACCTCAATTCTTACACCAGTGGTAGAGGAATACACTGTAATACCTACCTCAATTCTTACACCAGTGGTAGAGGAATAAGCTGTAATACTTACCTCAATTCTTACACCAGTGGTAGAGGAATAAGCTGTAATACTTACCTCAATTCTTACACCAATGGTAGAGGAATAAGCTGTAATACTTACCTCAATTCTTACACCAATGGTAGAGGAATAAAGCTGTAATACTTACCTCAATTCTTACACCAATGGTAGAGGAATGAGCTGTAATACTTACCTCAATTCTTACACCAGTGATAGAGGAATACACTGTAATACTTACCTCAATTCTTTCAGCAGTGGTAGAGGAATACACTGTAATACTTATCTCAATTCTTACACCAGTGGTAGAAGAATAAGCTGTAATACTTACCTCAATTCTTACACCAGTGGTAGAGGAATAAACTGTAATACTTACCTCAATTCTTACACCAATGGTAGAGGAATAAGCTGTAATACTTATCTCAATTGTTATACTAGTGGTAGAGGAATACACTGTAATACTTACCTCAATTTTTACACCAGTGGTAGAAGAATACACTGTAATACTTACCTCAATTCTTACACCAGTGGTAGAGGAATAAGCTGTAATACTTACCTCAATTCTTACACCAATGGTAGAGGAATAAGCTGTAATACTTATCTCAATTCTTACACCAGTGGTAGAGGAATACACTGTAATACTTACCTCAATTCTTACACCAATGGTGAAGAAATAAGCTGTAATACTTACCTCAATTTTTACACCACTGGTAGAGAAATAAGCTTTAATACTTACCCCAATTCTTGCACCCACAGTTTCCCTCCATGCTGTGTGACCAGTCCCTTGAAGCCTCTTCTTTTAGGTGGTCTGGCAAGTGGTTGTATGAGAGGGTGGCAAGAGCCACCTACAAACTGGAGCGTCGGTGAAGTGTTGTGGCCCAGAAACCTGCCACAGTCGGAACTAAGGTAAGTATTATAGCTTACTCTTCTACCCCTAGACTTAATGAGTATTTAAAGCCAAACTCAGGGATTTAGAAAACATCGAACTTTGCAATGGGGCTCCCCCTACTACAAGGGCTAAATTCTGTTGATGTCTAGGGGCAAGAGGAACAGGCAGGATTACTTTTACACTATCCTTAGCTCCATACAGCTTCAGTACTGTCCTCTTTTCCCCAAAGCTCTGGTCTGTGTATGGTCCCTCTGTGTCATCACTTATATGCAATACAAGGAAATTATCTCTCCATTGTACGTGGTGGAGGCAAGCATGCAACCATTGCCATGAGCCATTTTAGAGCGGAAACTGTGGGGGACCGGTCACACCGCTTCCTACTGGACCATGGAATAAGGCAACTATTTCTTCTTATTCTGACACCCACTAGCCATAACAAGCTTTAAACCTTTTCAATTCCCCAATGCAGGCATGGGATCCAAGCAGGTTTTTGCCAATTGTTTCCAATGAATCTAACAAAAATCAGTGTGTTGGAGAGTCGATCGTAATTTAAATAGCTTAAATGATCACTTTGATAGATTAACAATAATAAAATAGTAGATATATTTAATTAATATTTCAAGTCAATGGTGAAGTATGGGTCGGTATCAGGTGTGATTCGTAGTGTGATATTTATTATTATTATTATTCTTACAGGTACTTATATAGCAACATCAATTTACACAGCGCTTTACATATTTATTATACATTCACTTTCCTCAAGGAGCTTACAATCTAAGGTTCCTAACTCACATTCATACATACATATACTAGGAGCCAATTAACCTACCAGCATGTCTTTGAAGTGTTGAAGGAAACCGGAGTACCTGGAGGAAACCTATTCAGCCACAGAGAGAACATGCAAACTGCAGACTTTATGCTGATAGTGTTGTGGTTGGGATTTTTCTTGATTCTCCCAAACAGACAGATTGCTTGTTTGTAAACACAATGCTCTGTGCTGTGATTGGACACAGCCGTTCAGCAGGTCTCAGCTATAAGGCTCGGTTCACACTGCTGCGCTGTGAATTTGTTCAGTTTTTTGTCCTGTGTGAGGTGTGAATTTTACCGCGAATTTACCTCGATTTTACAGCGAATTTCAGTTGTTGGACATAGCTGCAATTGATGTTCTAGCCAATGGAATCATAATGTAAAATAAAAAAAGGTGTTAACTTCCTGTGTACTTCCTGGTTTTTGTGGAGAGTACAAATTTAGTCTCCATAGTCATCAATGTAAATTGTTCTGGAATCGCATTGATGGTTCACATATGTGCGAATTCCACTACACTACTCTCCACAAAAACCAGGAAGTACACAGGAAGTTAACACTTTTTTTTTTTTACATTATGATTCCATTGGCTAGTACATCAATCGCAGCTATGTCCAACTCCTGAAATTCACAGGCAGGCGAGTCAGTTAGCTGCAGTTACAGTGTGTAGAGAATATATATGCATCCTAGGTGTTGTATATATATTTACACACTGTATTGCGTTTAGCTAGATCCGTTCCTGTTATATTCTCTATACTGTCAGGCAGGGAGGTGATTGTGCTAGCTGCAGTGTTTCACTTAGTGTACTGTGTCCTTTGCACAGTGTGCACCAAAAGCTTACCTGAATACAATTGCTGGTGTTCTGATACAAATACAGGCAGGGAGCTGCAGTATTTTGCTTTAGTGTCCTTTGCACAGTGTGCACCGAAAGCTTACCTGAATACAATTGCTGGTGTTCTCGTACAAATACAGGCAGGGAGCTGCAGTATTTTGCTTTAGTGTCCTTTGCACAGTGTGCACCGAAAGCTTACCTGAATACAATTGCTGGTGTTCTGATACAAATACAGGCCGGGAGCTGCAGTATTTTGCTTTAGTGTCCTTTGCACAGTGTGCACCAAAAGCTTACCTCAATACAATTGCTGGTATTCTGATACAAATACAGGCAGGGAACTGCAGTATTTTGCATTAGTGTCCTTTGTACAGTGTGCACCAAAAGCTTACCTGAATACAATTGCTGGTGTTCTGATACAAATACAGGCAGGGAGCTGCAGTATTTTGCTTTAGTGTCCTTTGCACAGTGTGCACCTAAAGATTACCTCAATACAATTGCTGGTGCTCTGATACAAATACAGGCAGGGAGCTGCAGTATTTTGCTTTAGTGTCCTTTGCACAATGTGCACCTAAAGATTACCTCAATACAATTGCTGGTGTTCTGATACAAATACAGGCAGGGAGCTGCAGTATTTTGCTTTAGTGTCCTTTGCACAGTGTGCACCAAAAGCTTACCTCAATACAATTGCTGGTGTTCTGATACAAATACAGGCAGGGAGCTGCAGTATTTTGCTTTAGTGTCCTTTGCACAGTGTACACCTAAAGCTTACCTCAATACAATTGCTGGTGTTCTGATACAAATACAGGCAGGGAGCTGCAGTATTTTGCTTTAGTGTCCTTTGCACAGTGTGCACCAAAAGCTTACCTCAATACAATTGCTGGTGTTCTGATACAAATACAGGCAGGGAGCTGCAGTATTTTGCTTTAGTGTCATTTGCACAGTGTGCACCTAAAGCTTACCTCAATACAATTGCTGGTGTTCTCATACTAATACCACAGGCATGGAGTTACAAACAGATTCTATGTAACAACAAACCTACAGTCCCTGTCTTGTTTGCACCGCCTTTCCTTTTTTTAATTTGGGTGCGAGATTCCCCTTAATATCCATACAAGACCCAAAAGGGCTGGTAATGGGCTGGGGGGGAGGGGGATAACCATGCCATTTTTCTCAATCATTTTCATCCATATTGCCGGGACTAGACATTAAATAAAGCCGCAGGCAGTTTTAAATGACTTTTTTTTCTTTAGAAATGTCATTTTGTGCAGGGACAGTTCTAAACACGGGAAACACGTGCCACTTCACAGGCATACTATAGACACCCCCGAGGTACGATATTTAAAGGAATATTTCACTTTTTTTTTTCACTTTATGCATCATTAAAATCACTGCTCCCAAAAAAACTGCCTTTTTAAAAAAAAAAAAAAATTGCATTGATACATGTCCCCTGGGGCAGGACCCGGGTCCCCAAACCCTTTTTAGGACAATAACTTACATATTAGCCTTCATAATTAGCACTTTTGATTTCGAACGTTCGAGTCCCATAGACTTTAATAGGGTTCTAAAGTTTGCGCAAACTTTCAGTCCGTACGCAGGTTCTGGTGCGAACCGAACCGGTGGGTGTTCGGCTCATCCCTAGTTAGTACACATTGCTGCAGTTGCAGCAGTATGGCAAAACATACCACCACCAAACGTGACCCATTCAAACGACACATTTAACTGCTTCTCTTGCAGTCGCTGCACGGTATTCTCTATAAAAATCCTCTTTCAGCTGAAAAAGAAAGCAGGCATTCAGGAGGTGGCACCCAATCTAGGAGCACCCAGGGTGTTGAGTCTTGCCGTGAGCATGGAAGAAAACTGCAATCTATTCACAGACACCTTAGGGAATTTTATTCATCTGGCTGTCTTGCAGCACTGGGGTCTTTTTGGTTGCAATACTGGCCAGGATACTATCTGAGTGGAGTTTGGATATTCTCCCTGTGCTTCCATGGGTTTCCTCCCACACTACAAAGACATGCTGGTAGGTTAATTGGCTCCTGTCTAAATTGGCCCTAGTGTGTATGTATGAGTTAGATTGCAAGCTCCTTGAGGGCAGGGACTGATATGAATGTGGAATATATAAAATGCCTCATAAAATTGATGGGGCTATATAAATGTCTGTAATCATAATAAAAAAAAGAAGAATCTTTTATAAACGATTTAACATTTACTCCATTTCATCTTAAATTCTGTATTTTTTTACTGCATCACTGTCCCTCGTATTCTGTGAATCAAACTTAGCCTTCTCTTAATTACAGTATGTGGCAGCAACTGAGAGTTATGGTTTCCACCTCAGTGCCCCTGTCATCTCTCTCTGGCAGATGAAATGTGTAAATGGCTTGAAGGTAAGTGGTTAGAACATCATTTATAGCTTACTGACATGTAACTAAACTTGTTTTGTCCGGAAAAACCTAATAGAAAGTCACAATAGGATGGCTATCCAAGCGGCTAATCTCAATAACACTGTATAGAAAAAAGGTGCAGCTTTTTAAAGGCCACTTTAAAAAAATAAGTTTTTACGTTTTTTTCATGTTTTACACTTTTATGGCTTTTATTAGCTGTTTTAATTGTTTTAATACCAAACAATTGTAAGAGAACTGAGCAGGGATGTGCGGTGAGGTCAGTGGCTGGGTAGGCACTGGCTAGTACCAGAGCCAAATGCACAAAGGTTACATACGCCGCGATCGTTAGAGTGAGAGCAATAATTCTAGCACTTGACCTCTGTAACTCTAAACATGTAATCTGTAAAATAATTTAAAGCGTCGCCTATGGAGATTTTTAAATACTGAAGTTTGGCGCCATTTCACGAGTGAATGCAATTTTAAAGCATGACATGTTAGGTATCTATTTACTTGACGTAACATCATCTTTCACATTTTATAAAAAAATCGGGTTATCTTTCGTGTTTTTTTTTTTTTTTAAAGTGTTTGAAAAATTGCTGCGCAAATACCGTGTGACATAAAAAGTTTCAACAACCACCATTTTATTCCATAGGGTGTCTGCTAAAACAATATATATAATGTTTGGGGTTCTGAGTAATTTTCTAGCATATGATTATTACATGTAGGAGAGAAGTGTTAGAATTGGCCTGGGTGTCAAGGGGTTAATTACCATAAGTAAGTAATATACAAATAATGAATATTTATTGTGTTTAAGGTAATTTACTATATTTTCTAAATCTGTACTCAAGCAGGTGGCTTAATGGACAAATTACTGAAGTTTGAAGTTGTAACTTCAAACCAGTAATTTCACAGTAAATAGATAAACAATATAATATTATCTTACAACATATAGCATAATAATATATGATTTAGCTTGATTATAACAGTACCTTTTCAACAGCAGCAGATTCCCATTCTCCTTCTTAACTGTCTCGGAAAAACATGGGATTGTGGGTAAATCTGATACCCATAAACCCATGTATTTCCTTGTAGTTAAGAGGGCTGGGCTGGAAGGGAGCATTTGTCTTTTAGGCTAGGTTCAAACTGCCGCAAATTCACCGCGATTTCGCCACGATTTGCGGCCGCAATTTCAGGGAATGCAAGTCTATAGAGCTGAATTCGCATCGCACACGGATCAAACTCGCACAGGACCCTTTTTTCCCGCAGCTTAGATTCGCAACGCATTGATGTGAACGGCACTGATGTAAAACAATGTTATTTAAATGACTTGAGAATTTGAGCAATCGCAACGGCTCAAATTCGCAATAGAATTCGCAGCAGTGTTAACCCAGCCTTAGACACATGCCCCTTCTATGACACTGCAGTGAGAGGCTTGCCTCCACTGCAGCATTTTTATTGGACACCTGGGGCTAATGGTACTTTACCATTGGTTCAAGACGCCAAGCTGCCCATTGAGCTCAGTGCCTCTGACAATAAGTGAGGAGAGGCACTGTGATCTCAACCTCTCAGTCTGCTGCAAACAGAGTGTGCCAGCTTGCATTTAAACTGGCTGCTCTGTATGTAGCTTCTGACAGGCTGCGCCAGGAGCCCTGTATTGGGGTCTCTGTGACCTTAGGTCACCGAGCTACAACCCTTTTTTTTTTAATGTTCATGGCAGGTGAGGCTCTGTCTCACCTGCCTCCTCTGACTGCACATCCCTGGAACTGAGCCACCCTCTAACAGGAAGTCAGATCACAGCAGCGAAGAAAGAGGAATTTGGAGATATGGAAGAGGCTGAGATCAATAGAAGGTACCTTCTTGAGTTAAGAATAGCTACATGAATATACTTTTTTTTAATATCAGAGTTTGAAGCTGATTGGTTGCTATGGGCAATGACACCAGTTAAGATAGTACTTGTCTCAGACATTTCTATTAATTCCTCCATCCTTGTCCCTCGCTAATTTACTTCCACTCTCTTTCCGGGACCTAAAACTGGCCATACACTGTACAAATTTGTGGCGGTACCGTATGAACCAGCCAATATTCGTTGCTTGGGTGGCCTGTTCACCCCCCAAAAAAATCCTTCTTTTGAAAGGTCAGAGGAGCCAGGTTGAAAATTGTTGGCCAAACAGTCTGCATCCAATCAGATGCAGTCGCTGTTTGGGTATTTTGGTGCATAGTGGCTAAAGCAGGATACACACTATACAATTTTGGAGATTTTTTCCTTCAGATTTGCCAAAACATATAATATGAGGTCAAGCCTTAAAGGGGTTGTAAAGTTTTGTGTTTTTTCACCTTAATGTATCCTATATATTAGGGTGAAAAAACATCCGATGCTTACAGGCCCCCCCAGCCCCCCGTTTACTTACCTGAGCCCTCGAAAGTCCTGCATCGTGAACGCGCTGGCTTCTCGGGCCTGGGCTTCTCGGCTCTTCATTGGATGATTGATAGCAGTGCAGCCATTGGCTCCCGCAGCTGTCAATCAAATCAATGACACGGCGCGCCGAGTGATACAGTCGGCGGCTATGGTAGCCGACTGTATCACGGGAGCGCACCCGCAAGCTAACCCCCTTGGGAGAGCGCGTCCCAGAGGGGGGATAGGTTTTGCAGAGAGGAGCCGAGACAGCCGCCGAGGGACCCCAGAAGACGAGGAGCGGGGCCACTCTGTGCAAAACGAGCTGCACAGTGGAGGTAAGTATGACATGTTTGTTATTTAAAAAATAAATAAAAATAAACCTTTACAACCCCTTTAAGAGTTTCAATTTGTATGCAATCAGGCAGGCCCTTGCACTACATGGTTTTGGTCAGGGCTTTTTTTCCCTCAAACAATAGGTGCTGGAACTCAACCACGACCACCCCTAGACCCCACCCCCACACACACCCTCCAAATCACATCAAATAGTGGGTGTGGTCAGATTTCACAAACAGTAGGAGTATCTTAAAGGGGTATTAAATATAGTTCAGAGTTCAGGGGGGTTACACACAGAGTGCAGCACTGTCATTTGTAAACACAGAAACCGGACTTCTGTGTTTACAAGTGATTGTGGTGAGCAGACACCAAAGGGTCTGAGCCATAGGTGGTGGAACTGAGTTCCACCAAGTTCCACCTGAAAAAAAGCCCTGGTTTTGGTAAATCTAAAGGAAATCTGACAACAAAAGTTGTATAGATTGTGTGGGGTCTATGTGGTTAGCACTTCCGCCTAGCACCACTAGGGTCATCGGTTCGAATCCCATCCATGGCACTACCTGCCTGGGGTTTGCAGGTTCTCCCTGTGCCTGCGTGGGTTTCTTTCAGGTACTCCGGTTTCCTCCAAAGACATGCTGGTAGATTAATTGGCTCCTGTCTATATCAGCCCTAGTATGTGTATGTATGAATGTGAGTTAGGGACCCCGGATTGTAAACTCCATGAGGGCAGGGACTGATGGGAATGTACAATACATATGCAAAGCGCTGTGTGATTTGACGGTGCTATATAAGTAACCTGTAATAAATAAAACAAATAAATATTTTGTCTGTCAAGATATAAATTGCTGCAGCCGCATATTTGTTCATCTGCGTTGTATAGTGTAGATAGATGAATCTGCTAGTTCTTTTTTCCGTTCGGTCTGCAAATTCCATTCCACTGTCCAATAAGATTGCCTCCGTGGCCTGCAAGGACACCGTTATTGGACAGAAGGGATATTAGTTGGCAAGGCTCACCCCTGAAGTCAAGTTCCATTAACACAGTGAAACTAAATCAGAGGGAGGCACAGAGGAGGCTTTTCTGTAATATTAGGCATCCTGCGTTTACGCAAGGAGTTTGGTTTTAAAAGTTTAAATTATAATAGAGGTTCAAAAAGGTGATTGCCACGTTTAAAATTTGAAATAAAAATTTAGTCAAAAACATTTTTCTTTTGTCTTCCAAAAAAATGGTAAGCCCAAAAAAACAAAAACAAAACAAAACAAACAAAAAACAGAAACAACAAAAAAACAAACAAAAACAAAAAACAGAAACAACAAAAAAACAAACAAGAACAAAAAAACAGAAACAACTAAAAAAAAAAAAAAAAAAAAAGGAAAACATCAACTTCTAAAGTTCAGAAACAAAAAGCTACTCCAAAAATTCTATCCACAGTGGCTTTGCCCATGGAACTATTCCATGGGGGATTGCAAAATACCATTGCATCCTTTTCCATCTTCCCCAAAGGTTAAAATCATTGCAATTAGCTCTTTGAGGATCAGATTGGGCCAGACTGTGTGGTATCCGGGGCCCCCTGCCTCTGGAGCCAGAAGAGTTAATAGAAGTTTGTCCTAACCCCTATCCCCCACTGTAAGGCCCATCCTGTATTCAGGGCTACAGGTTGCCATGGAGATAGAACCTTAGCCCAGCCAGCTGCAGATGAAGAAGTCAGAATGGGTCAGGCCTCCACTGGTGGGAATAGGGAGGAGGAGGAGGAGAAATAGCGAGGAGGAAGCAGCACAACTCCAAAGAGAGACACAGAGAGAGAGCAGAATAATTTCCAGCAATCACTCTGAAAAAAAATAAAATACCCATTATCAACAGGGAAATAAAGTGTACAGGATGTATGGAGGAGGGGAGCCAGCGCTGCAAGGATAGGCTCTGCCAACTTCTTCCATTGAAGTTGAGGAAGAAGAGCTTGCTGCAAGAAGAAGGCATTAGATACTTTTTCTGTGTTTTTTTTTTCAAAGAGGATTTGGAAGTTTAACAAAAGAGGGGAGGAGGGAGGGGGGCATGGATCCAGATGCTGCTTATTCCTCTCCCTGCGCTCTTCTCAAGTTACACAAGATGAGGGAAGAAGAGAAAGAAGCTGCTCCCTGGGTTTTACAAGAGGTAGATTTCTATATATTTATTTGTCCATGAATATATGTATCAATGTGTGCTGGAGTGGATGGAAGAATAGAATGTGGAAGTTAGTGGAATTAGGATTAAAAGGATTTGATGAGGGACTGTGGGAAAAGTTTAAGAAGTTTGGGAAAGTAATCATTCAAGAGACGGGGAAGAGATGGGATTACATGGAAGTAAGGGTTGCATGGAATTTGTTCTGGCGTTTGGCTGAAGTCAAGAAAAGATTCATAAATTTATAGGCAGTAACTCATAGCAACCAATCAGAAGTATCCTGCTGCATGTCAGATTAATAAAAGGAGGGTTCTAATTGGATGTTATGGGCAACTGCACATAGGAGATAACACTCTTTAAAGAAGGTCAATCTATTATATATATATATATATATATATATATTAAATAATTATATATATATATATATATATATATATATATATTAATAAAATAATTATATATATATATATATATATATATATATATATATACATATACATACACATATATATATTAAATATAATAATTATATAGAGATACCAAAAGATAAATACATAGATATGTTGATGGATGGATAGATGATAGATCTATAGATAGATAGACAGATAGATAGATAGATAAATAGACAGATAGACAGACAGACAGACCATATATGGTTGAATGGATCCATGGGCAGATGGGTGGATCAATAGATAGACATATAGAGAGACAGACAGAGTAGACGATGAATGGATGGATGGTTGGAAGGATAGAAGAGAAGAAGAAGATGGAAGAGAAAAGTAGATAGATAGACCAAGTATGTATAAATGATTAGCTATCTACCTGAACGTATATATAGATAGATAGATAGATAGATAGATAGATAGATAGATAGATAGATAGATAGATAGACCATGGATGGATAAATGGATAGCTAGATACATGGACAGATGTGATAGATAGATAGATAGATAGATAGATAGATAGATAGATAGATAGATAGATAGATAGATAGATAGATAGACCATGGATGGATAAATGGATAGCTAGATACATGGACAGATGTGATAGATAGATAGATAGATAGATAGATAGATAGATAGATAGATAGATAGATAGATAGATATGGTAGTTTGATCCAGTTGGTTGAAGTAGGATAGCTCATTGTATAATATCAGCATCCAGAATATATTGGTATTGACATACTGTAAGTGAAGCTATGTTTCTGACTTAGAACTCTAAGGTTCTTTACATAAAAGATAGATTCACTCAGTGAAGAAAATTCTTATTTCACTAATTTGGCTGTTACTGGTTCATTGATTGGTTCTATTGGTTTTCTTAATACTTTGGGTTTTGATAGCCTGTAGCTTGGTACATTTATATGGTGAGCCCCAGTATCTACAGCTGTTGCCCTCAGAATTGTCTCGGAGGACCACACAACTGTACAGATCAAATGATGGTTATTTAAGTGGAATGTACATTTCCAGAATTGTAATGTTTAATTTTAATAAATATACTGTATATGAGCAAGTGAGTAAAAACTGTACATGTAGAGAAAGAGGATTGATGGAACATTTGGTCAGTATGGAAAAGGAAAATTTTTAGGGCATACATTTTCACATTCATAATTTCAAAACCTGGGACTTTCCCTGAAAATCATGAACAGTTGGAAACTCAGATCATATATGATTTTATCACATGTACAGTAAAAAGTGACTTTGTTATGCTGAAAATATTTGTGGTGGATGACTGAGTTGCAGACATTCTTAACCACCTCAGTACCAACATGTTACACCCCTTTCCTTTCCAGGCTATCAGTTTTCAGTGCTGTGATAGTTTGACCAACAATTACTCAGGCATGCAACTGTACACAAATCATTTTTTTATAATTGTATTGAGAAAGAGTTTTCTTTTGCTAGAATTTATAAACCACAATTATTATTTTTTTTATACTATTTAGGGAAAAAATGTAGATATACTGTACATATACCTTTTATTTCTAATATATTATATTTTAATAATATAAATATTATATATATATATATATATATATATATATATATATATATATGTTATATTTCTAAATAATATAGTCTATTATTTCCCTCTACAGTATATTTGAATTTTTAATAGATAATGATTAGAGCTGCTTCCTGGCATAAAATGTTATGTTGGAATTGTATTAAAAGGTAGCATTGTATTAGAGGTGTTCAGGCAAAAAATGGGCTACATTGTGCCGAATCCCCCTAAAAGCATTAGGATGTGTTTGGACGTTGGCGTGGTGGGAACACATGTTGCGCATTTGGGTGCTGCAATGCAACACATTTCTAATGGAATCCCAGTGGACTTTGCCAATGCCACATGCATTTTAACACAACACACCTTAAGGCACTACTAAACACTGTGGTGAGACCCTTTTTTAAAAAAAAAAAAAAGGGCATGCACCTTCTGGTGTGTTTTAATGCATTAGGGAGCCAGTAAAATGAATGGGCTGTCCTAACACATATTAATGTACAAAAGGAAAACATATTAATACATTTTGTGTTAACGCACTACAAAAGTGTCAAACCTGCCTACTAATTAGTAGCAATACTACCTAGTAGCAGTGGTTAGGTTAATATTACTTATTACTGGTCGGTGGAACTTTTACCCACCCGACTTTATAAAAAAATAATCCCACAATCACTGGTGCCTTCCCTTCAATCACAAGCCATCTTCTGCTGCTCCCTTTCTCTTAATCACCTTCCTTACTATAATCAATCTGCTGCAATCCTTTTTTCTCCCCTTCATCCATTTTTTGGGCGGGGGGGGGGTTGTTTTCTGTGGTGGTAGTGGTGGAGGGAGAAGGGGAGGGTTTAATGTTTGTAAACACAGACAGTGTTTACACTTTTGTTGGCTGTGATTGGTTCACAACGATCACAAGGCACAGAGCCCCTGATGCCTGTGATCTGCATTGTATAAATGCTGTATATACAAGGATGTTTAAAAAGCTTCCTCTCAGAATAAGGGCTGCCCCTAATGGCTGTTTAGCTACAATGGCTGGTCAGGAAACGGTTAAAAGAAGCAGTCCACCCAAAAGTGATATTTTAGTTATAGGTTTAGCATGGAGGGCAGAGTCAGCCCCTAGCTCCTTATATGCCTCTCTCTCTCTCTCTCTCTCTCTACCTCTCCAAAATTCCCAAATTCATTCCTCTACTCAGTTTTGAATGTTCCCTCCCACCCGTGAGAGTTCCAGCTCCACTTGTTATATTTTCCATTTTATAAAACATTTAATATATGAAGCAGGGATAGTGGAAGCCCCTCATAATGGGCAAAGCAGGTGTGCAGATCTGGGAACTCAGCATAGAGATCTCACCAATGAAACCCCAAAAATATATTTTGAGAAGTATTTGTCAGGTATTCTACGAAACACTAAAATATCAGTTCTGGGTGGACTGTCCCCTTAAAAACATTAGATAATTTGTGGATCATGAGTATCCAAGAGGTTTAAGCCTAACACAGACGGTCTGACTTCCATTTGACTTTTCCGTGGATTTTTGTCCGAACGGAGTTGGCCGGGAACACCCATAGCATACACACCACAGGACTTTTCTGCAAACTTTCCCGAAACTTTTTCCAACATCACGTGGTTGTTCTGCTCTTTTCTGCTCTTTACCGCCACCCTTTGGTCAACTTCTGCTATTGTTGGTTGATTTTAACATTATTTGTTTTGTCCATCGGACAAAAGTCCGATGGTTTTCTGTACACACGGTCGGACTTTGCTCCATCGGACTTTTGTTGGGCAAAAATTTGTCCGTTTGCAGACCGAACTTTTGTCCAATGAAAACCAAAAAAGTTTGTCCGATGGAGGGTACACACGGTTGGATTTTTTGTTAAACTTGCTCAAAATGAAGTTTGTTGGCAAAAAGTCCGACCGTGTTTACGGGGCTTTACAGAGTGTGATTCTACAAACATCTATCTGTTCTTGAACGGAATCAGGTTCTTCCCAAACCCACCATGAAATTTCTCCCCATTTCGAGTAAGTGAAGATCATGCTTGGTGAATATTTTTAGTTAGTTTTTCTCCATTCAAAAGAGAACAATTGTCTATTGTTTGCAAAGAGATTTTCCACTAAGGCCTCGTACACACGACCGATTTTCTCGGCAAGAACCAGCAAGAAACTTGCTGGCAGAGAGGTCTTGCCGAGTAAATCGGTCGTGTGTACGCTGCTAGCGTGTTTCTCGTCGAGAAAACCGACAAGAAACCTCGACGAGAAAATAGAGAACCTGCTCTCTATTTTCTCGTCGAGATTCTCCTCGGCGTGTTTCTCGACGAGAAAAGTGAGTGTGTGTACACTTACCTGTCCGCCCGGAAGCCCGCGCATGTTCGAAATGAATTTGACGCATGCGCGGTAGCTTCCTAGGCATACGTAGGGTATACCAAGATGGCGGCGACGGCATCGAATATGACGAGCGCATGCTCGACGTAGTCGATGACGTCACCGCGTACACTCCTTTCAAAGAACCGCGGGTTCTTTGAAACGAGCGTGTGTACACTCGGCCGGGACAAGTTTCTTGTCCAAGAATCTCGTCGAAAAAAACGACATGTTTTTCTCAACGAGAATCTCGGCCGTGTGTACGAGGCCTAAGTCTTTTGATAGGAAGCAATCATTCTTTCTACATAATGGAGAATCCATCCGGGGAGAAAAACACCATCACCTCAGACAGTTGGGCAACACTGGGAATTCTGGTGGACAGACCTTAGTGTTGGAGTCTGTTATAGTCTTATGATTCAGCCTTCCAAAAAGTGCACTACAATGAAAGATCAGTTTTGGATGTAGTTGCACTTTAAATTGAGCAATGTAGAGCATTTGTTTTTTTTCTCCATTAAAAAGGAAACATTTGTCTGTTTTTCCCAGAGATAGGCTTTAAAGGAGTAGTAAAGTTACATGTTTTTTCACCTTAATGCATCCTATGCATTAAGGTGAAAAAACATTCGACAATACCGCCCCCCCCCGAGCCCCCGTTTTTCTTACCTGGCCCCTCGAAAGTCCCATGCTCGTCCCCGTCATCCTCTTCGTTTTTCTGCCTGGCCGCCGATTGGCTACACTGGATAGATTGAAAGCAGCGCAGCCATTGGCTGGCGCTGCTGTCAATCACATCCAATGACGCGGCACGCCGGGGGGCGGGGCCGAGTGATACAGTCGGCGGCTATGGCCGCCGCTGTATCACGGGAGCGCGCCCGCAATCACTCCACACCATGCGAGCTCACTCGCATTAAGGTGTGGAGTCCTTGCGGGGAGGAGCCAAGACAGCCGCCGAGGGACCCCAGAAGACCAGGATCGGGGCCACTGTGTGCAAAACGAGCTGCACAGTGGAGGTAAGTATAACATGTTTGTTATTTTTAAGCAAAAAAAAAAAAAGCTTTAGTGCTCCTTCAATATGGTCGCTAGTGCAACAAACTCCAAACTGAGCCAACCCATAAGAGAATATGTTGACTGCTTACCTGTCCAGGGGGCAGTGAGTCTAGTCTTCTCCAGACATAAGGGGGCCACTAATAACCGTCATGGAACCGTCTGGTGCCATATTAGATAAATCGGAGGGTATAATTGGAATATCTGGTGCCATACTGGGCTGTTTGACGGTATGATGGGCTTTTCTGGTACTTCATTTATTAAATAACTTTCTGCATTGCCCTAATGTCATAAATCAGACGTTAAGGGATCTATTACCAATGTATTTATCCAAGATTCATACAACCACCCATGATTTACTTGTTTTAATAAAAATACAACCAAATTTCTCTATGTCCCTTGTCTCTTCAAAGTTCATGTAAAGCCAAAATATTTTTCCTTGTTTTTGGCTACAGTAGGGAAGGGTTAAAACCCCTATCAGGGTATTTTTAACATCCTTGTTTTTTTTTTTGTGAGTTTTTCCATCACATCTTGTCTTGGAAATGCAACAGGAAAGTCTAAGTTCACCTTCTGAATACAATTGACTTGGTGCCGGTATTCAAACTGCACCCTGGTGGTTGCATGCGGCCCTTTGGCTCTTTTGTTTGGCCATTGGGGCCCCTGTGTTTCCCTAATGCCCTGTTACAGTCTCATGTAATGTCACCAGTCTAGGACTGTCTCCTGAAGCATGTCCCCAGCAGGGGCGGATCCAGAGTCTTTTCTCGGGGGGGGCACTGCCAAAAAATATGTTTTAAATTCACCAGAGAAATTACCGTTTAACATTGGAGTCTATGGAAGGGGTGCCCGGCTTTAAAAAATCAGTGCTCCCCGGCCGTAGGTTTTCCAGACACCAAACTTTGCACACTTGTAGAAGAGACATTGGGCTACATGTGTGCCAAGATTGGGGTCCAGAAGACCTACGACCGGCCGGTACCGGGTCCGCAAATTCACCAGAGAAATTACAGTTTAACATTGGAGTCTATGGAAGGGGTGCCCGGCTTTAAAAAATTAGTGCTCCCCGGCCGTAGGTTTTCCAGACACCAAACTTTGCACACTTGTAGAAGAGACATTGGGCTACATGTGTGCCAAGATTGGGGTCCAGAAGACCTACGACCGGCCGGTACCGGGTCCGCAAATTCACCAGAGAAATTACAGTTTAACATTGGAGTCTATGGAAGGGGTGCCCGGCTTTAAAAAATCAGTGCTCCCCGGCCGTAGGTTTTCCAGACACCAAACTTTGCACACTTGTAGAAGAGACATTGGGCTACATGTGTGCCAAGATTGGGGTCCAGAAGACCTACGACCGGCCGGTACCGGGTCCGCAAATTCACCAGAGAAATTACAGTTTAACATTGGAGTCTATGGAAGGGGTGCCCGGCTTTAAAAAATCAGTGCTCCCCGGCCGTAGGTCCCCCAGACACCAAACTTTGCACACTTGTAGAAGAGACATTGGGCTACATGTGTGCCAAGATTGGGGCAGCAGCAGCTGCAGAACAAGTACTGTATATACTCGAGTATAAGCCGACCCGTGTATAAGCCGAGGCACCTAATTTTACCCCAAAAAACTGGGAAAACCTATTGACTTGATGTGACAGGAGGGTCACTTTGGACACAGGGTGAGCCAGGAAAAAATGGACATTAAGAAATATCTCTTGGGCTACCTAAAATCGGTCTGTAATATTTATCCACCATATCCCCAAGGATATCTGTGAAGGACTATTTACTGTTTCTGAACTCAACAGGTTAATTGAGAGATGCTGATGTGTCACCTATCTGCTTGTGTAATGCTAATGAGCCTCACCTAGGCTACAGGTCCTTTCATTGTGATGATGTGGATTGGAGCTTAGTAGACCGTCTGGCTGCCTATTATTATGGGATGTTTAAGTGTCTTCTGTGAGGGGGGGGGGAAATCACCCCTCCTGCTAAGACTGGTTATCAAAGGAGAAGTTTGAACACACCTGACCTGTATCACCATTGTCATTGGATAGTTTAACCCGCCCTGTTCCCCCAAGGATGGGAGGGAAGGGTTTTGAAGAGAAATGTGTTACCATGTGTTTTGAAAATAAAGTTATTCCCTGTTTTGGAACTTGAAATACAGAGCGTTATCTCGTATCTCTGGAAGGATTAATCCTATGGGAAGTGGTCGCCTGGCTGTGGAGGGTCGATAGTGGTTGTGTGTTCAGAGAGGGAATATTCTAAATGGCGTATACCCCTTTCATATTGGGGGGTGCCGTTACATTGGTTGGCAGCAGCGGGATTTTCCCTCCAGTTCCTGGGACACTCCAAACCACCACAGTGAATGACCAGCTATGCAGCCGGCAGGAAAGCCACGCTGAAAGACTTACTTGAGAGCCGTGGAGGGTCCGGTGGGACAAAGAACAAGGCCATCTTGATCAGGGAGCTAACCGAGATGGATCAGAGGGTTGGTGATGCAGGACCCCGGTCAGTTGAAGACCTGTTTCAGCAACGTGTTCAACAGCGGTTGGCATTATATGGTGCTAACTCATCAGAGACCGCCATACAGGAAGCCATTAAAGGCATCCAGCTGCAGGATGCGCGACGAGAAAAAGAACGACAGCGACAAGAAAAAGAACAACAGCGACAAAAGAGAGAACTAGAGCGACAAGAGAGAGAACTAGAGCGGCAACATGAGTGGAGAATGGCGGAAATACGACAATCGGAGATCGCCTACAGACAGCTGCTAGAATCTGCTCAGCAGCAGGGTGGGGCTCCCTTTGCCTGGGACTATCAGGAAATACCAGTTGACAACTATGAAATCCTGGCTGAAGAATCAGCAGTGGAAAATCTGAAGATTGCCATCCCTAAAGCCGAAGTGAATGATACAGAGTTCCAGGGAGCTAGCCTGGCTGAAGAATCGGCAGTGGAAAATCTGAAGATTACCACCCTTAAAGCCGAAGTGGATGATATGGAGTTCCAGGGAGCTAGCCTGGCTGAAGAATCGGCAGTGGAAAAGCTGAAGATTGCCCTCCCTAAAGCCAAAATGGATGATATGGAGTTCCAGGGAGCTAGGGCAGTTGGCTCATCTCCCCAGCCACAGATTACAGAAGGTATGGATTTAAGGGACTATTCAGAGGATGTTAGGGATTATGCATCGCCTGCCCAAGTACTGGCAGCAGGACAGAGTACTGCAGACCCCTGCTCTACACCCGTGGCAGTTTTGGAGGCCCGAGGTGAGAAGGTGATGGTTCCTCTTTCCCAGGGGATTTCAGAGATGCAGGGGGGAGAAGCAGCCCTTTTCCCTCCCCAACAGTTAGCCAGAGCAGATGGTGTGGAGTCCCCAGCAGAAGTGCTGGCAACAGGGCAGAGTGATAGCAACCTCTGCCCAGCACCGGAAACAACTGTGGAGTTTCAGGGAGCCGGGGCAGTTGGCCCCCCTCTCCAGCAACAAGCTGAGGTGGTAAAGCTTTTACCCCCAGCTGAACCACTGGTAGCAGGGCAGAATGCTACTGGCCGCTGCACACAACTGCCACTTGAGCGGATATCGGTGGATGGGACTGCGGTCTCCACTCACAGCGACCCAGCACAAGAGCTGGCAACAGAGCAGAGTGCCGCGGGCCTCTGCTCTCAACTAACAGAAGAGGGAGTTCCTGTGGTACTGGATGGGACTTCGGTCCTCACTGACACAACCCCAGAAAATGGTGTGACACTGGGACAGGAGGATGTCAGCCTTGCTTTGCAAGCACTGGGGTATTTTCACCTACCACAAGGGGATGGGACTTCAGTCTCCACTTGTATACCCCAGGGATGCTGGGCAGTCCGCCCAGATCCCCAACAGCATGACGGATTGAGCCCAGTCACCCTGTCTTCTCCCAAGCGGCGGGTATGTTCTCTGAGAGAGGCAGAGGTTGGCTGGGTAAGTAATGCTCTGTTTGGAGCAATTTATTTGGGGTACTGTGTGGCTACCGGCATTAGAAGAATGGACCTATGGACTAACTTCGGAGTCAACCCGTCTGGGGTCACCTCCTTTGTTAGTCTTCTGCCGAAAGGGGAGATGTGTGACAGGAGGGTCACTTTGGACACAGGGTGAGCCAGAAAATAATGGACATTAAGAAATATCTCTTGGGCTACCTAAAATGGGTCTGTAATATTTATCCACCATATCCCCAAGGATATCTGTGAAGGACTATTTACTGTTTCTGAACTCAACAGGTTAGTTGAGAAATGCTGATGTGTCACCTATCTGCTTGTGTAATGCTAATGAGCCTCACCTAGGCTACAGGTCCTTTCATTGTGATGATGTGGATTGGAGCTTAGTAGACCGTCTGGCTGCCTATTATTATGGGATGTTTAAGTGTCTTCTGTGAGGAGGGGGGGGGGAAAAATCACCCCTCCTGCTAAGACTGGTTATCAAAGGAGAAGTTTGAACACACCTGACCTGTATCACCATTGTCATTGGATAGTTTAACCCGCCCTGTTCCCCCAAGGATGGGAGGGAAAGGGTTTTGAAGAGAAATGTGTTACCATGTGTTTTGAAAATAAAGTTATTCCCTGTTTTGGAACTTGAAATACAGAGCGTTGTCTCGTATCTCTGGAAGGATTAATCCTATGGAAAGTGGTCGCCTGGCTGTGGAGGGTCGATAGTGGTTGTGTGTTCAGAGAGGGAATATTCTAAACGGCGTATACCCCTTTCATATTGGGGGGGTGCCGTTACACTTGAGTATAAGCTTAGGGTTTCCATCTGCATGCCTCACTTTGCCTCACTGTGCCCATGCCTCACTGTGCCCACGCTTCACTGTGCCCATGACTAGACTGATGTTTAACATAGGAGTCTATGGAAGGAGTGCCCGGCTTTGAAAAATCGGATCTTACCGGCCGTCGGTCCCCCGGAAACCAAACTTTGCACACTTATAGAGAAGACATGGGGCTACATGTGTGCCAAGTTTGGGGTCCAGGGGACCAACAACCATCCGGTACCCGGTCCGCAAATTCACCGGATAAATTACCGTTTAACATTGGAGTCTATGGAAGGGGTGCCCGTCTTTAAAAAATCTGTGCTCCCCGGCTGTAGGTCCCCCAGACACCAAGCTTTGCACACTTGTAGAGGAGACATGGGGCTACATGTGTGCCAAGATTTGGGTCCAGGAGACCTACGACCGGCCGGTACCGTGTCCGCAAATTCACCGGAGAAATTACAGTTTAACATTGGAGTCTATGGAAGGGGTGCCCGGTTTAAAAAATCAGTGCTCCCCGGCCATAGGTCCCCCAGACACCAAACTTTGCACACTTGTAGAGGAGACATGGGGCTACATTTGTGCCAAGTTTGGAGTCCAGGGGACTTACGGCGGGCCGGTACCGGGTCCCCAAAGTCCGGGAGATCAGGCGCAAAAAAAAAAAACAGCAAGCGAGTGTGACAGATGGTCTCGGGGGGGGCAATTGCCCTGTTGCCCCCCCCCTGGATCCGCCACTGGTCCCCAGTCTCCCACAACTCCTACAGCATGTTCACAATCTCTGAAAGTCTCCTGAACATGTCTGCAGTCTCTGACCATCTCTTCTACCATGACAGCAGTCTCTGACCATCCCCTGTATCAATAAAGGAGACAGAAGAGCGCCTCTAAGTGTAATATTTATTTAGTACATGAGGCAATCAGTGAAATTAACACTCACATGGAGGTAAAAGATAAAAGGCTCATCTGTAGGTGACAATCCAATGGAATGAATCCTCAGCGCCTCCAATCTGTGGTTTGACAGGGAGATGGTTGTTAAGTCCAATTCATTTTGGGTATAGCTTGGAGCACAACCCTTGTCGGCCTGTGATGTCACCAGGGTTTTCCCTTTAGCCTTTTATCTTTTGCTTCCATGTGAGTGTTCATTTGACTGATTGTCTCATGTACTAAATAAATATTACACTTAGAGGCGCTCTTCTGTCTCCTTTAATGTCATTTTCCAGAGTCAGCTTCAATCCTGAGAAGAGCTTTGCCCTTAGTGACTGCTTTTTACACCATGCCTGTTAATTAACAGGTGTTTGTTTCATTCCATGGACTCGCTGATGGACTTATTTGACTATTCCTTTTTAGTTACCTGTTCTTAATATTTATCCTGTGCGCTAGCATTTTACCAGTTTTTTTTATCTCCTGTATCATGTCCGCAATATCTGACCATCTCTTGTATTATGTCCACAGTCTCTGACCAACTCTTTTATAATGTCCACAGTCTCTGACCATCTGCTGTATTATGTCCACAGTCTCTGACCATCTCCAGTATTATGTTCTTAGTCTCTGACCATCTCCTGTATTATGTCCACAGTCTCTGACCATATCTTGTAATATGTCCACAGCCTCTGATCTTCTCTTGTAATATGTCCACAGTCTCTGATCTTTGCTTGTATTATGTCCACAGTCTCTGATCATCTCTTTATTATGTCCACAGTCTCTGATCATCTCTTGTATTATGTCCACAGTCTCTGACCATATCTTGTAATATGTCCACAGTCTCTGATCTTCTCTTGTAATATGTCCACAGTCTCTGATCTTCTCTTGTAATATGTCCACAGTCTCTGATCTTCTCTTGTATTATGTCCACAGTCTCTGATCATCTCTTGTATTATGTCCACAGTCTCTGATCTTCTCTTGTAATATGTCCACAGTCTCTGATCTTTGCTTGTATTATGTCCACAGTCTCTGATCATCTCTTTATTATGTCCACAGTCTCTGATCATCTCTTGTAATATGTCCACAGTCTCTGATCTTCTCTTGTAATATGTCCACAGTCTCTGATCTTTGCTTGTCTTCTGTCCACAGTCTCTGATCTTCTCTTGTCTTCTGTCCACAGTCTCTGACCAACTCTTTTATAATGTCCACAGTCTCTGACCATCTGCTGTGTTATGTCCACAGTCTCTGACCATCTCCAGTATTATGTTCATAGTCTCCGACCACCTCCTATATTATGTCCACAGTCTCTGACCATATCTTGTATTATGTCCGCAGTATCTGACCATCTGCTGTATTATATCCATAGTCTCTGAAGATCTCTTGTATTATGTCCACAGTCTCTGATTATCTCTTGTATTAAGTCCAAGTCTCTGATCATCTCTTGCATTATGTCCAAAGTCTCTGACCATCTCTTATGTCATACCATTAGTCTTTTACTATATCCTGTTGTGTGCTTCTGACACCGAATATTCAATATATTTTATTTGCATCCATTTGTTAATGTCGGGGGCTGCGCTTGAGACCCCCCCCCCCATATCAAGAAAATGGGCCACTACTGGATTAGGAAGTCAAGGGGCGACAGTCGCTGACAACATCAGCCTGTCATTGATTTGTACAGCACGGTCTTCCTGTCCACAGCAAACACCTGCCTGTACCCTCCACAGAAATACGCTGATCTTGGCAGTGGAGGACCATGCCAATGAGCCCTCAGTGCTTTGCATGTACAGTGAATTCAGTAATGTTGATGTTGTGGGAGCATTCAGAGTATTGTGTTTCTGTGGGTTGGTTTATAATCCACAGGCAGACAGACTCAGTGTGTTGCCATGTTTGTTGTTTTGTGGTCTGCACTGTGATACTTCCTGCTCTGTATCACAAATGAATATGATGCTTGGCTCGCATTGTAACCTTCGCCTTACTTAGACTTGATGTTCTTTAAGCTTCTGTCTCTGTCACCTCTTGTCCTCACAATTATGTGAGCTTAAAAAGCCCCTTTTATACAAATTAAAATACAAGTACCAGAGCTTGCCAGAACTAGGAGCACTAAAGTCTGGAAGTTAAAGTGACTTTTTTAGTCTAGTTTTACATAGGCAAACATTAGAACCCCTGACAGGTTTTTATTGCTCCATGTGTCCCCATTAGAAGGACAGAAACTTATGGGAATCCAAAATTTTACAGTTTTCAGAAATAGAAGGGAAATCTTTATTTAATTATTTCGGGTACTTATATAGCACTGTCAATTTACGCAGCGCTGTACATATACATTGTACATTCACATCAGTCCCTTCTCTCAATGAGCTAACAATCTAAGGTCCCTAACTCACATTCATACATACACAGACTAGGGCCAATTTAGACAGGATCCGATTAACCTAGCAGCATGTCTTTGAAGTTTGAAATATGAACACCTGTTTTGGTGACAACAATTTAGGAGGGGATTTCCCATTTCTTCAATGAGATTTCCTCTCACTTCCTGTTGTTCTCCCAGGACCAGTGAAGTGAAGGGAAGCCTCCCCAACAAAACACAGGCAGTAAATGAAAATCTGGCAAGACTTCTACTGCTTTGGCTACAGACACACTTCAAATAACCAATCCCAATTCTGTTAACATCTTAAAGGGGTTGTAAACTTCTGTCACTGACCGGCCCCCCAGCCCTCCCCGTTTTACTCACTTGAGTCCTGTGTTCCCCCGCCGGAGACGCGCTCTTCCTCTCTGCCTCGGGTTCTCGGCTCTTGATTGGATAGATTGATAGCAGCGCAGCCATCGCTGCTGTCAATCAAATCCAATGACGCGGGCGCTGGGGGGTGGGGCCGAGTCCTACATTCGGCATCTATGGATGGTTATACGATGCAGGGAGGAGCTACCAGTGCCGCCAGGGGACCCCAGAAGTCGAATGAACTGCAGAGTAGGGGTAAATATGACATGTTTGTTATTTAAAAAAAAACAAAACCTTACAATCACTTTAAAGCTGAATTCCAGGCACAACATTATTTTTTAAATATATTCCTTAAGACTGAGCCACAAAGAATATTTATCCACTTTGTATTAGGGTGACCACGTGTCCCGGATTGCCCGGGACAGTCCCGCATTTTGCAGGTCTGTCCCGGGCACATGCATTCCAGGACAATACAGTGTCCCGGAATGAAACTGACACAGCCACCCCCCGGGCCAATCTGATGCCCCCAAAAAACGCTTTACTCACTGACAGTACTTGTCCTGGCCGGGAATGCCTGGAGGAGCAGAATCCCACCCCCTGCTTGTGATTGGAGAAATCGTAAATCCCGCCTCTTGACTCTTCACTGTGCTGTGATTTGTTACAGCACAAGCTGATTTTTGGGAAGGGAGGGTGTCCCTGAATGGTAGTTTGGAAATGTGGTCACCCTACTTTGTATGCCTTTGCAAACTTAAATATTACCTTGTAAAAGTGACATTGACTTCATCACTGTGCTGTACATTCATTGGTATATCATATATTATGGTAGTCATTTAATCAGAACATTGCTTGTTTCAAAATAATGCTCTGCTTTGAAAATAGACTGGTGGCTTCTTTACCAGGGGGATGTCTTTTTCCTGCACACGCATGACTTCCTGTTTTCGACGAGAGGAAAACAATGTACAGGAAGTCCTCATTTGAACAGAAGTGTTTTGTAGTATTGTTAGTTGTCTTGTTACATTTTGTCACTTGGCTATCTTGGCACATGTGACAAAGCGGTTGTCATCTTTTGTCATCAGCATCTTATGTCATCAGTCAGGAGATTCTCTTTCTTTTCTGCACATGCAGGGCTTGGGGACCATCCAGTAGTAGATTTGCATGTATAGCCTTTGAAATGCACTTTCTGGCTTTAAAGTCTAACTTAATCTACACATTTTTTTGTTTGGTTAGTGTGAGAAAATGCTAAAGCTGAAGTTTAAAAGCAAAGTCCACCTTTTTGGAAAAAAAAGTAATAGTAATTGCACACATATTTATTTGAAAACAAAAATGTGAATATATTACGTTTTTTAACAGAAGCCTGGAAAGCACTGCACCCACCGTTAGTGGGTGAAGAGGAAATTGTGCATGGGGTGAATATTTGCAAACATTGCTAGTGTTTACACTTGTCATGGCTATGATTGGTTCAGAGCAAACACAAGGTACAGAGCCACTCTGATTGGCTTTGTACATCGTGACTGTGATCTGAGCCATTCACCGGTGAACTGGTCGCTTAGTGTGTTTTCTGAAGCACTGTTTATAAATGCCACTCAAGAAGTACACGTCTACCTCCTGTGACAGCAGGAAGGTAAAGTCACCTGGTTGCATCCAGGGGGGTAGATATATTTCGCCCAGATTCAGGCTTTACGCCGACTTATACAACTAGGTGGAGAGTTGTATAAGGCTAGTGGGCTCATGGATGACTCATACCTCTAGGGAGAGTGCTGGGCGTCGTACAGACAGGGAGTTGATGAGGCCAGCTGAAGCTTGTCAGCTCATTTAGGCCTCTATAAAAACTCCCAGCTTCATTAGATGTTAGCTCATGCCTGGACCCAGACCTGTGTGGACTGTCTAGGGAGAGTGAACCCCTGTGCGGTGAGACAAAGCCTGTGTGGCTATTTGCTTGGACATTTAAAACCAGGGACTTAGGGACTAGGACAGCACTAGGCTGATCCCAGTTGTTAGTTAGGAAACCTGTATGTTTAGTCAGAGGTCAACTTGACCAGGATTTATTTTGGTTATGTTTCTTTTGCTTTGCTGTGTTTTGTCACTGTAAATAGAAAATAAACCGCACCTTTTTTGATTTTGAAAACCACAACCTCCGTTTGCTGGGCCTGTTTTGTGTGGGGAGCCCATCCCGGGGGTCACACACACCCGCTGCCGAGCTAACCCCCTCACAGTTGGTGGAGAACCAGTGGCAGTTTTTTTTTAAGCCAGCATGGAGGAGATACTGAAGCAGCTGGCTCTAGCAAATGCCAATCAACAGCAGACAAATGCAGGTTTGCAAAGGAGCCTTGCAGCCCAGCAGCAGACAAACGCAACTTTGCAACAGAGTCTGGAGGCTCAGCAACGAGCCCAGCAGCAATCGGAGGCCCGCTTCATAGACCTGTTGCAGAAGCAAGAGCAGAGACTACAACAACAGATGGAAGCAGTAATGCAGCAACGTCCGCAGACCAGTGAGGAAAGCCGTCCCACTAATACCGCGTCCTTTGGGGTGAGTCGTTTATTGACAAAAATGACTGGAGAGGATGATCCAGAGGTATTTTTGACCACATTTGAAAGGACCGCTGAAAGAGAAAAGTGGCCTGAGGAGCAGTGGGCTGGACTGGTGGCTCCTCTGTTAACTGGTGAATCGCAGAAAGCTTACTATGACCTAGAGCCTAACCAAGCAAAAGACTATGTGATGCTAAAAGCTGAAATATTGGCAAGGCTGGGTGTCACCCAGGCTGTCCGGGCTCAGCGTGTGCATAACTGGACTTTCCAGCTTGGAAAACCCCCCAGGTCTCAAATGTATGATCTCATTCACCTGAGCAGAAAGTGGCTACAGCCAGAGACTTTGTCCGCACCAAAGATTGTGGAACGTGTTGTAATGGATCGGTTTTTGAGAGCTCTTCCTACTGCCATCCAAAAGTGGGTAAGCCATGGAGACCCAGAGACGGCCGATGGTCTTGTGGATCGTGTGGAGAAATACTTGGCTACAGAGAAACTGACGGCCTCTTCCAGAGACACTCGGACTTTCCACCCTAAGACCAGACCATCCCCAGGGGCGGATAAGAGGATTCCAAGGGGTGAGGGTGGAGAGAGTGAGAGGGTGGGAGCTCTACCCCAAGTTTGGCGAGAACAGCCTGGGAAATCAGCGGCTCAAGAGGCGGCAAAAAGGATCGTTTGCTACCGCTGCCGGCAAGCGGGACATATTGCAGCCAATTGCCCGGTTGTGGAGGAACCCATGCAGTGTGACTTTCTGACGGGCAGACGTCAGTCGCTGTGTGCGACAGTCGCATGCACTGCCATTCGAGGAACTGAGAAACATTTATGCAAAATGTGTGTTAATGGTAGAAATGTTGTGGTATTGCTGGATTCAGGTAGCCTTGTGACCCTGATAAAGGCTGAGTTAGTTAAAACAGAGGTCTCTGGGAATAGCAAGGTAGCTGTTATTTGTGTGCATGGGGACACCCGAGAGTATCCAGTGACTACAGTGTGTTTCGAGACCCCCAAAGGTACCCTCTCTCATCCAGTGGGCTTAGTATCTCAGTTACCGCATGACGCCATTGTGGGAAGGGATTTTCCGAAGTTCTGGGAACTGTGGGATGATCCTGAGCCCCTCACTGGTGCCCCTATGTACCAGGAATGTGATAGCCAGAACTCCCCTGAGAGTGGTGAGGACTCTCCGGAATTTCCCTTATCAGTATTGGCAGGGGAGACTCAAGAAACTGGAGAGGAGCCCACCTCCTCAGACGAAAACCTACCGTCTGTGGAGTTTTCTGATCTTGAGGTTCACAGGGAAAACTTTGCCACAGAACAGTTGAAAGACCCCGCCCTAATAAAGGCACGGGAAAACGTAGTGAAAATAGATGGCGAGTTAGTGAACCCAGATAATACCTGCACTTACCCATACTTCAGCGTAGAGAAGGACCTACTGTATCGGGTGGCAAAAAGGGCAGAAGAAACCGTTGAGCAGCTTGTGGTGCCCAAACCTTACAGGAAGTTGGTGTTGGAGTTGGCCCATGGGCACATTCTTGGAGGTCATCTGGGGACAGAGAAAACCCGAGAGAGGGTATTACAGAGATTCTATTGGCCGGGGGTGATGAAGGACGTAGAAAATTATTGTTCCTCCTGCCCTGTGTGTCAGAGGTTGGCCCCGATGCCACATTTCCGTAGCCCGCTGGTCCCTCTACCCATCATTGAGGTCCCGTTTGAGAGGATCGCCATGGATTTGGTAGGTCCTATAATCAAGTCCGCTAGGGGGCACCAGTACATATTAGTTATAATGGACTATGCCACCCGTTATCCAGAAGCGATCCCTCTCCGAAATACCTCGGCCAAAACCATAGCCAAAGAGCTATCTCTTGTTTTTAGCCGGGTGGGTATTTGTAAAGAACTGCTTACGGACCAAGGTACACCCTTTATGTCCCGGGTTATGAAAGAGCTGTGTAAATTGTTCAAAGTGACGCAATTGCGTACGTCTGTGTATCACCCCCAAACCGATGGGCTGGTTGAAAGATTCAACAAAACCCTAAAACAAATGTTGAAGAAAGTGGTGGATAGAGATGGAAAGGATTGGGACTGTTTACTTCCTTATTTGATGTTTGCTATTAGGGAGGTGCCCCAGTCCTCTACGGGATTCTCCCCCTTTGAGTTACTGTATGGGAGACACCCAAGAGGGCTGTTGGATATTGCCAAGGAAACTTGGGAAAGTGAGAGTTCTCCCCACAGGAGTGTGATTGAGCATGTCGCCCTGATGCAAGATCGAATTGCACAGGTAATGCCCATCGTGAAGGAACATTTGGCCCAAGCGCAGTTGGCACAGCAGAGAGTGTACAACCGTGGAGCCAAGACCCGTACCTTTTCCCCGGGGGATAGGATATTGGTACTTGTCCCTACGGTTGAAAGTAAATTCCTTGCCAAATGGCAAGGCCCCTACGAGATAATGGAAAAAGTGAGCGAAGTGAATTACAAGGTCAGACAACCAGGAAGGCGAAAGCCCGAACAGATCTATCACGTTAATCTGTTGAAAGCCTGGAGGGATAGAGAGTCCCTAGTCGCAGACACTTGGTCACCAGCTCAAACTGGTTGCGTGATTCCTGAGGTTGGAATAGCAGCCACCTTGTCACAACCCCAACAACAGGAGGTTAAGGAGTTTGTGCTTCGCAACAAGGAGGTATTCTCTGAGCTGCCGGGACAAACATCTGGGGTAGAGCATGACATCATTACCCCGCCCGGTGAAAGGGTGAAGTTAAAACCCTATCGGATCCCAGAGGCTCGACGGGAGGCAATACGGGAGGAAGTACAGAAAATGCTGAACTTAGGGGTGATAGAGGAGTCCCAAAGTGATTGGTCTAGTCCCATCGTGTTGGTGCCTAAACCGGATGGGAGCTGGCGATTTTGTAACGATTTTCGTCAGTTGAACAAAGTTACAAAATTTGACACCTACCCCATGCCACGTATAGATGAGTTGATCGACCGGCTGGGAACAGCCCGATACATGACGACTCTTGACCTCACAAAAGGGTATTGGCAAATCCCCCTGGCCAAGTCGGCCAAAGAGAAAACCGCATTTGTAACCCCAGACGGGGCGTTCCAATATAAAAGAATGCCGTTCGGGTTACAGAATGCGCCGGCCACATTCCAGCGGAAAATGGACCAGATGTTGAGGCCCCATCGGAAGTATGCTGCGGCTTACCTGGATGACGTAATTGTCCATAGCACAGATTGGGCCTCACATCTGCCAAAAGTGCAAGCAGTCCTGGACTCTGTTCGGGAAGCGGGGTTTACGGCTAACCCCAAGAAGTGTACCATTGGGCAGGAGGAGGCCAAATATCTTGGGTACACCATTGGGAGGGGAGTAATAAAACCCCAACTCAACAAAGTCGAGGCCATCCAGAGTTGGCCACGTCCCAACAGCAAGAAGCAGGTACGAGCCTTTCTGGGAATCGCTGGGTATTATCGGCGATTCATTCCCCACTTTGCTTCTAAGGCTGTGCCCCTAACCAACCTGACGAAGGGGAAAGGGTCGGTCATGATTAAATGGACCCCCGAGGCTGAGGCAGCATTCCAATTCTTGAAACAAGCCTTATGTAGCCAGCCAGTGTTGTACTCACCCGACTTCTCTAAAGACTTTGTCGTACAAAGTGATGCGTCAGATGTGGGGTTAGGAGCAGTATTGTCCCAGGTCTGGAACGGGGAAGAGCACCCAGTCATTTACCTCAGCAGGAAGTTGAAGTCCCATGAGGTAAATTACGCCACCGTTGAAAAGGAGTGTTTAGCGGTGAAGTGGGCTCTAGATTCCCTTCGGTACTACCTGCTAGGTAGGCACTTTGACATGGTTACGGATCACGCTCCGTTAAAGTGGATGGCTCAAAACAAGGAAACAAATAGAAGAGTGAATAGGTGGTTCCTGGCCCTCCAGGAATTCAACTTCACAGTAAAGCATCGCCCTGGCGTTCAAATGGGGAATGTGGATGCTTTGTCTCGAGTACATGAATGCCTGATTGCTGGTGTTCCAACCCCGAGGTTAAAACAAGAGGGGGGGGTATGTGACAGCAGGAAGGTAAAGTCACCTGGTTGCATCCAGGGGGGTAGATATATTTCGCCCAGATTCAGGCTTTACGCCGACTTATACAACTAGGTGGAGAGTTGTATAAGGCTAGTGGGCTCATGGATGACTCATACCTCTAGGGAGAGTGCTGGGCGTCGTACAGACAGGGAGTTGATGAGGCCAGCTGAAGCTTGTCAGCTCATTTAGGCCTCTATAAAAACTCCCAGCTTCATTAGATGTTAGCTCATGCCTGGACCCAGACCTGTGTGGACTGTCTAGGGAGAGTGAACCCCTGTGCGGTGAGACAAAGCCTGTGTGGCTATTTGCTTGGACATTTAAAACCAGGGACTTAGGGACTAGGACAGCACTAGGCTGATCCCAGTTGTTAGTTAGGAAACCTGTATGTTTAGTCAGAGGTCAACTTGACCAGGATTTATTTTGGTTATGTTTCTTTTGCTTTGCTGTGTTTTGTCACTGTAAATAGAAAATAAACCGCACCTTTTTTGATTTTGAAAACCACAACCTCCGTTTGCTGGGCCTGTTTTGTGTGGGGAGCCCATCCCGGGGGTCACACACACCCGCTGCCGAGCTAACCCCCTCACACTCCCCACCATTTTGTTTTTTACAATACAATGTTATGGAGGAAGTTAAAGCGAAATGGGCGGGACTTTATATGAGGCACAAAGGACGTGTCTCCATCCCTAAATTGGTTATATGGGGTGACAGTTCGGGACTTTAGATGAGGCATATGACGGACCATAAAATATACAATTTGAGTATAAAAGTATTTATTAATAAAAAGTATATTAGACACATGATGCATACATACACAGTCAATAAGCTAAATTGTTGGCTCTGTTTCAGTCCAGCTGGGTTGCATGGTTTTCCTCTTGACAGTAGGTGTCACTGTCACCACGGGTCAAGGTTGGAAATGCAGTTTGCTGGGTGTATTGGGTATTCCTTTCTCAGAAGTGGCTCAGGGGGCGTGGTCAACCCGCTGTGCATACTGGGAAGGGGTACTTAAGGGACAGAGCCCGCGCCAGCAGGGTTCGTTTGCTGGATCCTGGCCTGAGGGCCCTCCTGGCCTCAGGGATGTGCGAGCTGTTTCTCGGCCTCTGGGCCTGCTGGCCCGAGGCTCTGCAACTGAGAGTAGGCCCAGGAGTTTCTGGGGCCTACTAGTCCAGGGATGGTCCTACGCGGTCTTACCTGCGGGAAGAAGCGGAACAATTGGGGATTTAATTAAAGGACGCATCCTGGCCAGTTTGCCTCATGGTGCTGCCGGCTGGCTGAAAGATTCTGGCACCGTGAGGTGTGTACTTTCTGAAGGAACTTTTGCAAAGTGTCAGTGTGGTTACACGATCTTGTGGCGGAAGATTGTGAAACGACTGTGGCAGAGACTTTGAGCGAGCTTCGCACCGGTTGCTAGGTCAGTGAGAGAGGCCTATCCGGTGGTTGCTGAATCCAGTGTGGAACCGATTTGTCCTCTGGATCTAAGATTGTGCCTGATCTGCAAAGCAAGGTACCTGAGCCTCCCCTCTCCCTCTAACCCTCTGTTGGAACTGTTTAATAAAACTCTTGAAGAAAAAGTAACCAAGTGTTGGTGTGGACATTCAGTAAGGCTCTTCAAGAGGGACCCCTAAGACGAGTGTGGTGAACAGAAAGGTAACGGCAGGCCCAAATCTAAACCAGCGGCCCCTGCGGGGGTATTGCTACATGTACAATTGTGGGTTAGGGACTGTAGACTGTAAGCTCCTTGAGGGCAGGGGCTGATGACAATGTATGTGTAAAGTGCTGTGTAATTTGATGGCCCAAATACAATATAAGTACCTGAAATAAATTAACAGCATATAGCATTAACACTGAGGTAAAATGCATAGCAGAGCACATTCGCAGTGCAATTCTCCCTTATGGGGCTGAGCTTGCCCCGCAGGAGTTAAAGCGGAGTTCCACCCTTTTTTTATGTTTATTAAAAGTCAGCAGCTACAAAAAGTGTAGCTGCTGGCTTTCAATAAACATACACTTACCTGCTCCACTGTCCAGCGACGCGACGCCTGGAGCTCCGCTCCTCTCCCCCCTCCTCCGCCGGCGCGTCCATTCACAGTATGGGCACCCGGCCGTGACAGCTTTCGGCTTTACGGCCGGACACTTACTGCGCATACGCGAACGTCGCAGCGGTCTGTGAGTGGACAGGCGATCGCCTGGGACCTGTCACGTCCCAGGTGATCGCCTACAGGGAGGAGCCGCCACAAGGCGATATGACGTATCGCCTAGGCGGCTCCAGGGCGGAAGGAGGAAGTGGGACAGGAAGTCCCACTCCTACTGAAGCCCCCACCCCCCCCAAAAAAAAATTACATGCCAAATGTGGCATGTAAGGGGGTGAGGAGTGGAATAAAAAAAAGTAAACAAATTGGGTGGAACTCCACTTTAACTGCTCATTTAAAGTGTTACTAAACCCAGTAATATGAAAATAGCTCACCCCCCCCCCCCACACACACACACACACACACGCACACCTTGTAAATCTTTTTACATTAAAATACTGCCACTATATACCTTTTTGGATAATCTGCATACCACGGTTACATGATAAACTGCACAGTTTCTCCAGTGCTAAGATTTCAGGAAGGAGGAGATTTCCACTTCAGCCCGTATACACGCCCACATGTGTGATGTCAATATCATGTGACCTGGCTAGCTCTGATCAACGAGTAAATGTGCTCCCCAGCATAAAAGACACAACTGAGCATGTGCAGGTCGGCCACTACTCTGCCGGTTTTAGCTGGCCTTCCCCAGATAGACATTGCAGGAGGGGAGGATCTGTGCATACAGAATAAAATAGCCTTTTTACACAATGCAAAGGATTAACCCCTTAAGTTCCATGGTGAGTATAACAAGCATGCTATTCTGCATGTACAGACTGATTTTACTGTTGTGGGTTTAGTAACACTTTAAAGTGATACTATAGGTTCGATAAAAAAATAAAAAATAACAAACATGTCATACTTACCTCCACTCTGCAGTTCCTTTTGCACAGAGTGGCCCGAACATCCTCTTCTGGGGTCCCACAACGGCTCTCTCGGCTCCTCCCCGCATCAGATAACCCCTTCTGTGAAGCGCTCTCCCAAGGGGTTTACCATGCGGGCGCACTCCCGTGTCCAGCATTCGGCGTCTGTAGCCGCCGAATGCAGGACTCGGCTCCGCCCCCGGTGCCCGCGTCATTGGATTTGATTGACAGCAGTGGGAGCCAATGGCTGCGCTGCTATCAATCTATCCAATGAAGAGCCGAGAACCCGTGGAGAGAGCAACGGCGGGATTGCGCCCACGGAAATTCAGGCTCAGGTAAATAAAACGGGGGGGGGGCTGGGGGGCCGGACACCGCAAGGTTTTTTTTCCCCCTTAATGCATAGGATGCATTAAGGTGAAAAAACACAAAGGTTTACAACCCCTTTAAGTCTAGGGATTTAGGTCTGATATCATCATAGCCCTGCATTGGAAATGCAGAGGGACAGTCCTTTGCAGGAGCATGGGGGAGCACCACCTGCCAGTGGAGTGGAGGATCAGGTAAGTAAAATGTGTTTATTATCTGTATGAATACATTCCTAACATCTCTAATGTGCTATACATTGCCATGTGGTGTGAACCAGCATTGATGGAAGCTGCTGAGCTAAAGGATGGGGAGTTCAGTACATTACTTCTTCACTCTGGAATTCTGATTTGTTACTAGACAGGGTCTCTTTAATGTATACTCAGGGGAGCACCAACTTTACATTCCTCCCTTTTTGCAGCCTTCCACATGCCTGCCTCTTTGAATAATCACCTCCGACAAGGAAGCATATTACGTAATGAAAAGCAGAACCACATCTGATTCCCCGTAACTGGAGATTTTCATGTGTTACTAAACTTTCCATGCTAATTAAAAGCAAACATAACTGCCCCAACTCAGTGACTTCACCAGGTTCAGAAAGGTGACTTCCTATTGGCCAGCTGGAAAGGCCGTATAGAAATAACGGTAAATACACAGATTTCCTGAAGTTGACAGGAATTTAGATTTCGAGTTTGAACCCGGCTGACAAGTCACGCAAGGTGAAGTTATGTTTACCTTGAATTTGACTTTCAAAAATATCCACTTGGCTTCACCATAGGAAAATCTATTGTACATTATTATAATAAATTGTAGCGTTTAGTTGGGTTCATGTCTGTGTCTAATGCCGCGTACAAACGACTGTTATTCATGTCATGGAAAAAACGAAGTTTTTCCACGCAAGCCTGCCTTGCATACACACGTTCGTGAAAAAAAATGCTTGAGCAAAGCGCGGTGACGTACACCACGTGCGACGGCACTATAAAGGGGAAGTTCCATTCGAATGGCGCCACCCTTTGGGATGCTTTTGCTGATCCTCGTGTTAATAAAGTTTGGTGAGAGACGATTCACGCTTTTCAGCCCGTTACAGCGTGACGAATGTGCTATCTCCATTATGAACTCTAGTTTTACCAGAACGAGCGCTCCCGTCTCATACTTGATTCTGAGCATGCGCATTTTTTTCCCCTCGTAAAAGCATACACACGACCATTTTTTACGACGTTAAAAAGAACAACGTGAAAAACGACAAGAAAAAATAGAGCAGGTTCTGAAAAATTTTCGGGCATTATTCTCGTCGAGAAAAATGCTCTGGAGCATACACACCACCGTTTTTCACGGCCATTTTTAAAAATGGAATTTTTCTCGTCATGAAAAAAGGTCGTGTGTACGCGGCATAATGTGTAAAAGTAACATTTCCAGGTATTTATTACCTCTCACAGAGATCACGATACTACCCCTGACAGTGCAGTCGACTGCTCTTCTCCCCAGAAAAACTGCACCATTTTATTCAGGCGTCATCTAGGATCACTATCTAATTCCAGGACTGAGATGCTGGCACAGAGATGACACAATCATGTAAATATGGGTGTCTGTGCAGTTTGTGGCTGTGTTAACAAGTTACAATGTTACAGTCTGATCACTGGGGGAGAGGGGATTGAGAAAATTATATTATACAGTATATATTATTGCGCCGACAGTTTGCGCAGTGCTTTACAAAATTAAGGCAGACATTACAGTTACATCACAATTTGGTACAAGTGGAATCAGAGCCTGATGGTTGGAGCTTACAATCTAAGAGAAAAATGCCTTCTCCTGCATACAATAAACTCATGACATCATCTTAGTCTAGGAAAAGACACTGACTAGAGCTCAAGGATGGGTTTTTTAGTGAACACTGGAGCTCTTCTGAAACATGACACTGGTGCTGTGTATTGTGAGATGTTAGGAATGTATTCATACAGATAATAAACATATTTTACTTACCTGATCCTCCACTCCACAGGCAGGTGGTGCTCCCCCATGCTCCTGCAATGGACTGTCCCTCAGCATTTCCAATGCAGGGCTATGATGACATCAGACCTAAATCCCTAGACTTAAAGTGTTACTAAACCCACAACAGTAAAATCAGTCTGTATATGCAGAATAGCATGCTTGTTATACTCACCGTGAAACTTAAGGGGTTAATCCTCTGCATTGTGTAAAAAGGCTGTTTTATCCTGTATGCACAGATCCTCCCCCTCTTGCACTGTCTATCTGAGGAAGGCCAACTAACACAGGCAGGGTAGCCAACCTGCACATGCTCAGTTGTGTCTTTTATGCTGGCGAGAACAGTTACTTGTTGATCAGAGCTAGCCAGGTCACATGATATTAACATCACACATGTGGGCGTGTATACAGGCTGAAGTGGAGATCTCCTCCTTCCTGAACTCTCAGCACTGGAGAGACTCTGCAGTTTATCATGTAACCGTGGTATACAGATCATCCAAAAAGGTATATAGTGGCAGTATTTTAATGTAAAAAGAAGATTTATAAGCTGTGGGCACTGTGGGGGGGGGGGAGGAATTATTATCATATTACTGGGTTTAGTAACACTTTAAATGAGCAGTTAACTCCTGCAGGTCAAACTCAGCCCCATAAGGGAGAAGTTTACGTTTTTTTTCTGGAGTTCAGGCAGGGCCGGCGCTACCATAAATCGGCTTAAAAAGATTGTAAACGATCACCCTGTAAAACAACCGATCACTTTGAAATAGAAATGAAAGGCAAAACATTCATTCGTGTATAGATATAAAAAAACATTATAAATACAGTTTTCCCTTTTTATATAAGTGATCACATTCCCTCTGTTCTCAGCTGCATAAGAGCTGGGGGGGGGGGGAGAAACAGCAGAACACTGAGCTTCCCAGTGAAAGGCTGTGCAGGGGGGAGCATGTCAGACAAGTCTGATCATTGGAGGAGAGCAGGCTGAGTTCCCAGAAAAGCTAGGGAACTGACAACGATGTGTTCTCCTGCTTAGTGTGGTCAGTTTTTTTATAGGAAACAGAGGGACTGGCAGAAACATCAGGGGTTTCACACAAAGCAAGCAATACAAAGAGAACAGGATGCTTACTCATACAAGTACATGGTACAGCAGGCACATATAAGGAATATGTCATAAAAATTATAAAACTGCGCTGTTAACTTGATTTTTGTGACAAACTACACAGCCGCAACTTTCCTGCAATACACACACAGCACCAAATCACTTAACCCATAAAGTTGCGCTTGTGAAATAAGTGAAAAATGTATCATGTAATAGTATGAATTTAAAAATATATTGAATAAAGAAATCCGTGAACAAAATCAAGCCCATCCACTATTGGGTGCACCTCCTATCACCAAAGTTATCGAAAACCTGTGTGCAATCCTCCACCATATAGAGTGCCTGCTTACCGGAACACATTGACCTCCTATTACGGGAGGTCAATCTCGCCTGTGGCTTATAGCCCAGCCAGGTCCTTGATCCCTCCATAACTGATCGGGAATCCACCTCTTGGGAAATACTCGATGTTATGAGCTCCACATGCAAGAATGATAATAACTCACAAAGCATAAAATCCTTTTAAAGGTTTATTGGAATATCTAAGAATGCACTAACATCAAAATCCTAGAAAAATCACATGTAAAATAAAAAGCTGGCCGGCTTGTACAATCAGCCCATCCTTCTGGGACTTCCACACACGGTGACGTCAGCACGTCGCTCCAGCCGATGCGTTTCGTCACAAGATGACATCGTCCTGGGGCATATGGGTGCTTTATGGATTTTTACAGTGCTACAGACGTTTTTTTTACATGCCAATTGTCTACTTTCACGTTGAAGTAGACAGAAATCGTAGCACACACCGGCCCAAAAACAGGGGTATTCTGTGCCTTTGTGACCTGAATGATGTCAGAAGATGAATGATGTCTCTTTCTGCCCCATTGCTTGTAGGGAGTAGAGGTGGGCATATTTTTTTTATGATGGCAGTGCTTTGTCCAGTGATTGCTGTATGATGACAGTGATCACTATCTTGCAGTCTATTTAGTCAGTTCCCAGCAGTCCTTCCCCTGTTCCTTACTTCATCCCATGTTCCCACATGTGACTGATTCTTCAGGTATATGCCCAATCACTGCATTTTTCTTCTCCCTTATGCTCCAGGATTGGGGTGGGAAGGCCCTTACCATCCTTAATTGCTGCACTATTGACTCTGCATTGTACTTGATGATGTCAAAGGCCAAAGTGTCTTAGAGAAGAGGCTTTGGGGGACTGGTTGCATAAATGGAGGGTGCCTGATGGATGGAAAAGGGTATGTATTACACCTTATTCCTCCAGCCCTAGACTCAACAAGCATTTAACCTATGCAGTGGGGGAGACCCAGTGCAAGAGTATTTTTTATTTTCCTGCTGGGAGTGGGGCTTTAATGTGTTAATGGAATTTTAAATGTTTTTTTTTTTTTAATCTCTTTAAATCTTTAAAAAAAAGGGAAAAGATGAGTGCCACTGAATTGGCTAAAAATGCATGTAACTTTATTAAATCCAAGTAAAATATAGCCAAGAAGCTCCAACGCGTTTCGACCGTTAGGCCTTAAAGTGATATTAAAGTCTCAGTTTTTTTCATTTAAAAATAACAAACATGTCATACTTACCTGCTCTGTGTAGTGGTTTTTCACAGAGCAGCCCTGATCCTCCTCCTCTCGGGACCCTCTTCAGTGCTCCTGTTCCCCCCCCCACAGCAAGCAGTTTGCCGACCCGAGCCACTGCTCTGTGTGTCCATTTAGACACAGAGCCACAGATCGGCCCCGTCCCCTCTCTCTCCTTATTAGCTCACTCATTTTGACTGACAGCAGCGGTAGCCAATGGCGCCTTGCTGCTGTCTCAACCAATGAGGAGGGAGAGTCCTGGGCAGCCGAGACTCTTGTGCAACATCACTGGATCGAGATGGGGCTCAGGTAAGTATTATGCCTCGTACACACGATCGGATTTTCCGTCTGGAAAACCTAGGATAGTTTTTCCGACGGAATTCCGCTCAAACTTGGCTTGCATACACACGGTCACACAAAAGTTCTCTGAACTTTCGACCGTCAAGAACGCGGTGACGTACAACACTACGAAAATTAAGTTCAATGCTTCCGAGCATGCATCAAATTGTTTCCGAGCATGAGTCGGAACTTTGCACGTCGGAATTGCTACAGACGATCGTAATTTCCGATCAGAATTTTTCCCGTCGGAAAAATTGAGAACCTGCTCTCAATCTTTTGCTGGCGGAAATTCCGACAGCAAAAGTCCGATGGAGCATACACACGGTCGGAATTTCCGACCAAAAGCTCACATCGGACTTTTGCTGGCGGAATTTCCGACCGTGTGTACGAGGCATTAGGAGGGCTGCTGCACACAGAAGGTTTTATAATCTTAACCACTTGCTTCCTGGGCACTTAAACCCCCTTCCTGCCCAGGCCAATTTTCAGCTTTCAGAGCTGTCACGCTTTGAATGACAATTGCGCGATCGTGCGACGTGGCTCCCAAACAAAATTGATGTCCTTTTTTTCCCACAAATAGAGCTTTCTTTTGGTGGTATTTGATCACCTCTGCGGTTTTTATTTTTTGCGCTATAAACAAAAAAAGAGCGACGATTTTGAAAAAAACCACAATATTTATTACTTTTTGCTATAATAAATATCCCAATTTTTTTTTTACATTTTTTTTTTTCTCAGTTTAGGCCGATATGTATTCTTCTACATATTTTTGGTCAAAAAAAATCGCAATAAGCGTTTATTGATTGGTTTGCGCAAAAGTTATAGCGTCTACAAAATAGGGGATAGTTTTATAGCATTTTTATTAATATTTTTTTTTTTTACTAGTAATGGCGGCGATCAGCGATTTTTATTGTGACTGCGACATTATGGCGGACACATCGGACACTTTTGACACCATTTTGGGACCATTGTAATTTTTGCAGCAATCAGTGCTATAAAAATGCACTGCTTACTGTAAAAATGACACTGGCAAGGAAGGGGTTAACACTAGGGGGCGAGGAAGGGGTTAAATGTATGCCCTGGGAGTGATTACTACTGTGGGGGGAGGAGAGTGACTGGGGGAGGTGACCGATCTGTGTCCCTATGTACAAGGGACACAGCATCGGTCTCCTCTCCCTGACCGGACATGGATCTCTGTGTTTACACACACAGATCCACGTCCTTGTCTGTGTACCGGCCGATCGCGGGTGCCTGGCGGACATCGCGGCCGCCAGGCACGCGCATCGGCATGTCAGTGACGCGCCGGGCGCGCGCGCGCACCCCCAGTGGCCAGGGGAGCCGAGGACGTCTATTGACGGCCTCCCGGATTTTAAGAGCCACCTTGAGGCCGTCATTCGTCTATGGCCGGGGCTCCAACAGGTTAATGCATAGAAAAACCTTCTGTCTTTATAACCAATTTAATCATGAGCTATGATTTAAGCCTCGTACACACGGCCGAGATTCTCGTCGAAAAAAACATGTCGTTTTTTTCGACGAGATTCTTGGACAAGAAACTTGTCCCGGCCGAGTGTACACACGCTCCTTTCAAAGAACCCGCGGTTCTTTGAATGGAGCGAACGCGGTGACGTCATCGAATACGACGAGCATGCGCTCGTCACATTCGATGCCGTCGCCGCCATCTTGGTTCACCCTACCTATGCCTAGGAAGCTACCGCGCATGCGTCAAAGTCATTTCGAGCATGCGCGGGCTTCCCGGCGAAAAGGTAAGTGTACACACACACAATTTTCTCGTCGAGAAACAGGCTGACGAGAATCTCGACGAGAAAATAGAGAGCAGGTTCTCTATTTTCTCGTCGAGATTCTTGTCGCTTTTCTTGACGAGAAACCATACACACGAACGAATTTCTCGGCAAAAAATCTCTGCCAGCAAGTTTCTTACTGGTTTTTGCCGAGAAACTCGTTCGTGTGTACGAGGCTTTAGGCCTAATGGCTGAAATGCATCAGCGCTTCTTGGCTATTTTTCACCTTTTTTTTTACATGCCTTTTTAGCCGATTCAGTGGCGCTCAGCTTTTCTCTTTGGAAGTTGCGGAGACTTTTTCAGGCATTGTGCCCTGCACTAGAAGTGGAAATTTCTGTCAGGAGTTAGTAGCTTGGTCACACCTGTTGCCGTTCTTTTAATCTTTAGCTTTCTCTAAAACAACACTGGTGATCCTACCATGAGGGACCTTGTTTAGGTGCTTCCTGTTATGGGGTGACTGACAACTGTGTCCTAATTGTGCTTCCCTGTTATTACCTTGTCACAGTACCCAGCATGGTTTGCCAACGATGTATACAACCAAAACCCGAAGCAGATCTGGCCGCTTTCATCATGCGGAACACCTTTGTTTTATCAGACACTTCCAGTTAGAAGTCAAAAGCTCCTTAGCGCCTTTATTTAGAGACAGAACTGTCTTTATCGCTTGACAGCAAAAAATGAATGTGTTGTTTTGTTTCTAATTTTACACTCATTTTCATGTGCAACAGCTAAACAAATATCACGAGTCAGTAAAAAGCGCTGTGGAAATGGTTTGGATGTGAGATAAGCGCTCTCGGCCCAATCAGGGCAGGAAGAGAACAGGAAGAACAAACATTTCAAAGGAAATGATCATGACAAAAACATATAAACTGGCCTCAGAAGGGATAATTGAACAGAGGATCCCGGAGTATCTTCTTTTCCTTTTTTCACTTGCCTTGAAAATTTGTATTTAAAAAAAAATAATGACGTAATCCAGTAAGAGCTTGTTCTCGCCACACAGCGTGCATTACTGTGCGCATATCTCATATGTGCCAGTGTGAATGTGTGCTGTCCTGTGCTGCAATGCCTTGCTAAAACCCAATGCAGTGCTTGCATTTTTTCCTTTTTTTGTTTTTGAAAATTATTTATATTGGGTTTCAAGTTCAGATACAAAACAGAGCCTATTGGGCATATCCAGGCTCATTCCACATACATCACAATGAAACAAACAGTATAAAAAATTTAATCTTAAAGCGGTTGTATGCCCGCTCTTCCTTTTTCATTTTTTTCATACCTGAAAGGCAAAAGGCATAATGCACCGCATACTAGCTCATTATGAAATACTTACCTTAGAACGAGGCATCAGGAACTTACCTGGTCCACGCAGAGGGAGATGTCATCTTGCCTCGGCGTGTCTTCCGGGTATCGCCACTCCAGCACTGCGAGTGGCTGGAGCGGCGATGTCGTCACTCCCGCGCGTCGGCAAGGTCCGGCGGCTGCCGGGCTTTAGCCGAGAATCCCCGCTGCACATGCGCCGCTGCAGTCAGCGGCTCATTGCGGGGGGAATATCTCCTAAACCGTACAGGTTTAGGAGATATTCTTTTTACCTACAGGTAAGCCTTATTATAGGCTTACCTGTAGGTAAAAGTAAAAAAATAGGGTATACAACCACTTCAACAGTAGTGCCCCTGTTCTGTTAATATCTCCAACCCATCATAACTCCAACCACGTCACTTCCGGTTTATTTAAAACCTCAGTAATCAGAGATTTTGACGAACTGGTGGTTGGACACAACACCGACAACCGAATAGAGTCCGGTACAGGAAGACTGAGCTGTTTTGACAGCACAGCGGCTAACGAGGACAAAGTTGTCGTCGCCTCGGAGGCGGCCATTTTGTTGGCTAGTATTGGAGCGGAGTAAGAATCTCCGCTCATAATATCCTGCACTGGACTCTTTTTGGTTGCCAGTTGTGTCCAACCACCAATTCGTCAAAAACTCCAATTACTGCTGGTTTTAAATAAACCGGAAGTTAAGTGGTTGGAGTTTCTGACGGGTTGGGTAACTTGACAGAACACAGATATTGGCACCAGAACAAAACTACACGCTCCAGTAACTTCTGAGATTGTTAGAGTATTGTAGGTATCAGCTACTCAGGGGTAGTTTTAAACCACATTTAATAAGATGGAAGTCACAATTATTAGACATGTGGATTGGATGTTGGTTTAACTACATGCCCACCTTGTCGTTTGATTCTCCTAATCACTAATTAGGAGAATCAGGGTCAGTGTTAGTAGACAGGTCCTCTACCCAAATGTCCCAAACCTTGTGGAATTTTTTAGGGCATCCTCTCGCTAAATTGGTGGCCTTGTACAGTGGTAAATTGACATTAATTCATTTTTTCCACAAGGTTAAGGTTGGAGCAGATGGGGATTTCTGTTGGAGAAGAATAATTTTCCTTGCGTAGAACAATAGTAATCATATCAGCTTCCTGGAGGCCCGAAGATGAGCCAGGGTGTCCACCAAACCCAGAAAAAAACTCCACTGTCCGGGGCAAATGAATAGTGGTCACAGATTGTATGACCGAGACCACTGCTTCACTGAATATTAGGGCATTGCCAAAATGCGTGGATCCTTTTTTTTCATCTTTAATTTAATGTAATTCTATGCGCTGCAGCATGTTGCAGTGCTTTACAATGAGGCTCAATGAGCTGCTTTGTGCAGAAATTCAACATGTCCCATCTTCTTTCAGCACACATAAATGCAGCATGTTGGTGTAAACTGAAACCATATGGCATAAAGCACATTGCCTCATTCTTGCAGTGGGACTGCATTGGGGGCAACACTGCCCAATGCAGCTGGTTTGAATGAGCCCTAAGAGAATATTAATGCAAGGACTGTCTTTAGAAATCTTGATAATTGGTTTGGGAATTATCATTTCATTGTGTAATGTCTTGGATTTCCCAGAATTATCCCAGAGTTTGGATTTTTGCCTTTGGAAAAATGTTGTTCTTGGCAATGTCCTTGATCTTTTAAATTAAAGTGAAATTAAAGTAGATCTAAAGTCACAGCATACACTTTCAGTTTTAAAACACTGGCGTTGTAATAATAATACAAACAATAGTTATTTTTTGACAATACAATATAAGCTTACTTGAAAAATCTCTTCCAACAACTTTCTGAACTCCCTGTTCACTCTTTTGGTTTCCATTTCTAAGGACTACATATCCCATGGTACCTCCTGCTTGCAAGCAGCGATTCCTGTACTGATTCTGCCTCCTGAAACTCCTCCTTTTAGTACCTCTGTAATTCACAAGGCAGGTATCCTGTCAGAAAGCCGCTACCCATCAGAAAATGCAACCTAAGTGACGTTCTGTCACGGCCATCTTGGTACACCCGCACTCGTCCGCAGTAAGCCTGCTGACTGAAGTTGCCAAACAGACATCTTTTTACACCCACCGAAGTCTTGCATTTCACAATTATTTTTACCAGTAAACTCAGTTTATATAGTGAAATACAGTATTTGGAAGTCTGTGACACTGTTTTGATGTTGAATTTTAAAAGCATCGGCAAGCCTTGTGATCCCCCAGGTTTGCTAATCTGACAGAACACAGCTGCTTTTAAAATTCAACATCAAAACAGTTTGATTAATTTCAAAATACTGTATTTCAATAGATAAGCTGAGTTTACCAGTAAAAAATAAGTGTGAAATGCAAGACATCGGTGGGTGTAAAAAGATGTCCGCTTGCCGCCTTCTGATTTTAGGCTTACTACGGACGAGTGCGGGTGTACTAAGATGGCCGCAACGGAACTTCACTTCCGTTGCACTTTCTGATGGGAAGACAGGTTTTTGGCAAAATAAACTTTTAAATTTTCTGTAAACTCACAAAAATTTCTATAAGATTTAACATTGAATGTAATTAAAGAAATTTTTTTTTTTTAAATCTTGTTAAATCTGCAGCTTTTGGGATCTTTCACATAGGCGATCTGATTAGGTCTGACTGTCAGTTCAGGTGGACTTGATCGGATAGTCCATGCACCAGCGGGTGTAAACGGACTTTCTCTGTGCAATGTCACCAGGTAACTATCCCTGCAATTTCCTCTTTATAACCAAGGCCGCACACCCTTTTGTTTTTTCTCACCCATTCCCCCTTTGGGGAATTGCATGATTTTAATGTGATTTTTCACCTTTTTTTTTTTTCTCTTTATGTGGTATTTGATTCCGTTCTTTTTGTATTCACCACACTTTTCACTCTTCAGGCAATAATGGGTGTTGGTTTATAGTCCATGACTAAGTATATACCAGTACTATTCACACATATTGGTCCTATATCATTTAATCTACAGACATATTTGGATTTTTTTCACCCTTGCATTAGATCCTATTCGGTACCTTTTTTAATTTTTTTCAGATATGCTATGCGTTTTCTCCTGATGAGTGGCAACTGGCCACAAAACTCATTGAGCCTATTCAATGCCATCATGTTCCCAACACATAGCTTGACCTCAACTGTGATTCATCTGTATCCTGTAACCCATTCTTATTCATTACCAAAATAAGCATTTGCCTTTTTATACAAGTTACTTTCACTAGATACTATGCGACTTCAGATTGTATATAGAATAAAATACTAATGTTCAATCATGTATCCCATGTTATGAGGTATGCTTTGTTTTTATGCCAATTAAACAATTTACATACCGGTAATTTCTCCTACCACGTGTCTTGTGCCTCAATCAAAGTCCAAAAAAAAACACTTTCTTTCTGTTTCTACCCAAAGAGCCAGGATCCTTCTTTGCAGCATACTGGCAGGGCTCAGGCTTTGTAACCCAAGCCGTGGCTGCTCTCTAAAGAAAACAAACAGTAATGCCGCATACACACGATAGGAATTTCTTCCGACAACATATGTTTGAGAGCAGGTTCTCAATTTTTCCGACAAGAAAAGTTCTTGTCGGAAATTCCGATCGTGTGTAGCCATTTCCGACGCACGAAAGTTCTACGCATGCTCGGAACCAATTAGACGCATGCTCAGAATCATTGTACTTCTTTTTTCTCGGCTCGTCGTTGTGTTGTAGGCCTCCGCGTTCTTGACGTTCGGAATTTCCCAGCAACATTTGTGTGACCGTGTGTATGCAAGACAAGTTTGAGTGAAAATCCGACTAAAAAAACCCCCACGGTTTTGTTGTCGGAAATTCCGATCGTGTGTACGCGGCATAAGGCTTTCCACACCTTTCGTTTTTATGCCCCTGGAATGTATTTAACCAATTTAAACTGACAAATCAATCAGGCTTTAACGTAGCCTTCCGCAGACACATAAACGTATTGTTCTTTAACACCCCTATCATTCCATTTAGCCTCTAGAGCCCTGTTTAAGATACAAGTTGGCTTACATGGGGCTATTTGCTCAGCATTGAAATATTGAGTAAGTCGTATGCTCTGCCACACAGAAATATTTGGTATTGACAAAGAGGTCAACTGTCCATGGGACAATTCCTCATCTTGCAGCAACATGCACAAGATGAGCAGCGCTCGACCATCCAGACTGTCAGAGCTGGATTATCGGTGCTCAGGCTGGGGGAACATCACACCTCACACGTAATCTATCCAACAGAAAGAAGCCAGCTACTCGGTACCATCCAAAAGTGTAGATACTTTATTGGCTATATGGTAAAATTCAATGGCAGTGCTATGACTAAGGCTTTCCAGATGAAGCCTGCCCATCCATTGGGTTTAATCATGTATCCAATAAAATATCTACACTTTTGGATGGTACCAGGTAGCCGGCTGTTGGATAGAGTTACCCATCTTGGACCTCAGTCCCGATGATGTCTTGGGTGAGGTCCCAGGGTCACAGTGTCATCTGTATTTTGAGTTACTCTATAAGGCATTAATTGCAGTGATCGAAGGCTATGAGTGGGCAATCCCTGCATAATTAGAGGTGGAGCTTTGGTGGGCCACTTCAGTAAGTGGGAGGGGTCTGAATTAGACCGCCTGGTCACTCAGCAAGACTGAGGTGGACTAAGTATCACTAAACCCAAATCATAAAAAAACTGTAATAGTGTATTCCATGCTGTTCAAACTCACTCTGTATTCTGCAGAGAACCTGGTTGATCCTGCTGTTCTCTATCTCCCCCTACTTCCCATGTCCCCAATGCAGTTGGGGATTTTGCAGAGCAGTGTTGGCAGCTCTGCACATGCTCAGTTTTCAGTGAGTTTCTGTGTTGAGAATTTCCTCCTATCACATCTGAGCTTTAGAGTCACACATGTGGGTGTATACACCCTGGTAAATGACAGCCCACTCCCTCCCTCCTCTGCCATGCCCACTAACTAGCTAAACACAATGGGGCAGGATATTACATATAGGTTGATGCAGGCTTAACCTCCCTCTTATTCTAAGACACAGGCTGGATGGGCGTGACATAGCTTGTAACTGACAGAAATCCGCCCACACCATATTATTGCCAAAAATAATAAAGATTTGATTTCAAATATATATTTGTATTTTGCTTATCTACAACAGCCTTCACCGTAAATCCGAATTCGTAAAAACTAGTCCCATGCTCAAGTGGCAAACTGATCTCCAGACTTCCTTCTCCAACTCCCAATGGCTCAAAGCAATAGCAATAGACTAAACCTTTCTGCCACACATTCTGTCACTTAAATTGATTGTAAAGTCTATTTTTTTTCCCAATAAAAATAACAAACATGTTATACTTACCTGCTCTGTGCAGTTGGTTTTGCACAAAGCAGCCTGGATCCTCCTCTTCTCTTGTCCTTCTTCGGCTGCCCTGGCCCCTCCCTCCCTTTGCCTGCCCACCACAGCAAGCAGCTTGTTATGGGGCCACCCAAACCAAACTGCAGCTCCGTGTATCCGTCCATACACGGAGTTGCGGTTCGGTCCCACCCTCTCTCTCTTCTCATTGGCTAACTGACTTTGATTGACAGCAGTGGGAGCCAATAAAGCCGCTGCTGCGTCTCAGCCAATGAGGAGGTGAGTCCCGCACAGCCAAGGCAGTCGTGGACACTATATGGTACCTCACTCCCTACAAATGAGCAAAAATGTTTGACAACTCCTCATCCCTTTGTTGGCAGGGTTGTGGATCTACGGGTACGCTTCTACACATTTCATAATCCTGCAATATGATTTGCAGCTTCTGGCAGAGAATTTTCCAGATTGTCTCTTCTTTCACTGGTATTCTTACCCCCTTAAAGCGGAGGTTCACCCAAAAGTGAACCTCTGCTTTTCGGAACCCTCCCCCCCCCCTCCGGTGTCACATTTGGCACCTTTCAGGGGGGAGGGGGTGCAGATACCTGTATAAAACAGGTATTTGCACCACTACCGGGTGCAGACTCCTGCGGGAGTCCCGCCCCTTTGCGTCAACACCCCCCCCCTTTGTGTTCTGGAAAACACTGGGCTCCCAGAACACAATGGGGACCAGTGAGGACGGCGCAGCGCGACTCGTGCATGCGCCATAGGGAACCGGGCAGTGAAGCCGCAGCGCTTCCCTTCCCGATTCCCTCACAGAGGATGGCGGCGGGGGAAGCCGAGAGCTTCGTCTACCGACGTCGCGGGCGACCTGGACAGGTAAGTGTCCTTTTTTTAAAAGTCAGCAGCTGCAGTATTTGTAGCTGCTGGCTTTAAAAAAAAAAAAGTTCCTGGTGAACCTCTGCTTTAAACCCGGCATTGGCTATCCTGGGCCTGGTCATTGAATCATTTCCTGCGGCCTTTCAGAAATGATTGCCAATATTCTACTGGCAGCCAAATTAACAATCACAAGACATTGGAAACTCGACCTAGCCCCCAATCTGTCTGAAGCTGTAAATATGATACATCAAAACTATTTACACGAAAGAGCATTGGCGTTGCAATCAGATTCCTTCCACTCCTTCGAAATATCGTGGAAACCTTGGGCCAACTGGTTTCCTTCTTCTTCTGTCTAAACTTTAAGTATATCATTTGTTATATATTTGGTTTACACCTGCATTGTTACCCATTCTTACAGTTTTGCACCCATATGTTACCGAAATGTCACCTAGCTGTATTGCTTGAATTTTTGCCTTAAAGAGTCTAACTGAGATGTAAGTTCATTCTTATTTTTTACGTGATACCTTTCTTTTGTGTACACCATCGGTTTGTTCACTTTGATGGATTGCCCTTTGTATTTTTCAAACTTACTACACTGTAAAACTGTTTGTGGCTGCGACCTTTCCAGATACATTTGTCCGTGTGTTTTGTCCTAAATCTAATAAAAATTTATTGTACAAAAAAATATATATATGTAGTGCCCTGCCCCTGTTGGGTAGGCGCTATGTGTTAAATTTAGTTATCTGAGCTGTAGTTCAGCTCAGAAAGAATTATGCTAAATTGTTGGCTCTGTTTCAGTCTAGCTGGGTTGACAGTAGGTGTCACTGTCACCACAGGTCAGGGTTGGAAATGCAGCAGGCTAGGTGTGTTGGGTATTCCTTTCCCAGAAGTGGCTCAGGGGGCGTGGTCAACCCACTGTGCATTCTGGGAGGGGGTACTTAAGAGACAGAGACCGCTCTATCGGGGTTCATTGCCAGATCCTGACCTGAGGGCCCTCCTGGCCTCAGGGATGTGCGAGACATTTTCGGCCTCAGGGCCTGCTGGCCCGAGGCTCTGCAACTGAGAAGTAGGCCCAGAAGTTGCTGGGGCCTACTACTAGTCCAGGGATGGTCCTACGCGGTCTTGCCTGCGGGAAGAAGCGGAACAATTGGGGACTCAATTGAAGGACGCATCCTGGCCAGTTTGCCTCACGGTGCTGCCGGCTGGCTGAAAGATTCTGGCACCGTGAGCTGTGTACTTTTGAAGGAACTTTTGCGAAGTATCAGTGTGGTTGCACGATCTTGTGGCGGAAGATTGTGGAACAACGCGATGGCACTCATCAAGTCTGTGGCAGAGACTTTGAACGAGCTTGGCACCAGTTGCTAGGCCAGTGAGAGTAGGCCTATCCGGTGGTTGCTGAATCCAGCGTGGAACTGATTTGTCCTCTGGATCTAGGATTGTGCCCGTGATCCGCAAAGCAAGGTACCTGAACCTCCCCTATCCCTCTACCCCTCTGTTGGAACTGGTATAATAAAACTATTAAGGGATTAAAGCAAACGTGTTGCTTTGCTTTGGCAAAGGACAGGTTTGCATTAAATGCAGAAAACATTTACGTTTGTCTACAAAGCAGACTGTTCAGATCGATCACACTGGTCTGCAAGTGGTTAACGGCCCTGCCCACCCCCGCTCCTTCTCCGGTGAAAAATCTGGATTTGTTTGGAGGGCTGATTGAAGATCTGCAGGTTTTCCAAGAATCAGAATCCCAAGTGAAAAAGTCAACGACGGCCAAATCTTTTCCAGGAATGGGGGGAAAGGGGAGAGGACCATAAATTAAACCCAAAATATGTCTTTTTTTTTTTTTTTTGCGGGTGGATTGTTGTAATATGAATCTACGAGCTGACTGCGCATTCTGGGGACTCAGGAATTTTTTTAGAAATGAGACACTTCAAAACAAAAAGAAAAAAAAAATATGAGAAAAGCAGGTCGTGACTAATATTTTGTTCATATTAATAGAAGCCAAATTTTATGAATCATTATTACTAACAAAATGTCTCCAGAGGAACTTTTTATGTGGTACTATAAAAGCTTTAATAGTTTGAAATAAAAACATTGTCCTGAAAGATGATACCTATACTTCACTTCATTTAAAGGGTCACTCCACCCATAACTATTTAAAACATTGGAATGCTGAAGAGTTAAAGTGGTTGTAAACTCAAAAACTAAAAACCTGCAAGACAAAGACATATTGAGCTAGTATGCATCGCATACTAGCTCATTATGAATTACTTACCTTAGAGCGACGCTGTTGCAGCGTTCCCCGTACAGCGTTGTGACCGGCGACATGTCTCCCTTATTTATGACCGGGTTCGCGGGCTCCGACACTGTGATTGGCCGGAGCCGCAATGACATCACTCATGGGCGCGGGAGCCGCCGGTTAGTGCGCATGCATCAATGACGTTGGCGCAAACGTATACAGTGAATATTTCCTAAACTGTGCAAGTTTAGGAGATATGCACGGTACCTACAGGTAAGCCTTATTATAGGCTTACCTGTAGGTAAAAGTGGTGTAACTAGGTTTACAACCACTTTAAAGCTGAAGTTTAGGTATGGCAATTTTTACATACTGTATTTTCCGGCGTATAAGACGACCTTTTGTACTTAAAAATATCCCCCAAAAGTCGGGGGTCGTCTTATACGCCGGTACCTGTATGCAGATTCAGTCAGACTGCTGCCGTCCATTGTTCAAAAGCCGCGCCTCCTCCTCATCCTGTTTCCTGATAGGCGGAACACTCCACCTATCATGGAGATCCTCTCATCCTCGGCCTCGGACGAGAGGACCTCCGTGATAGGCGGAACACCGAACACAGGCTCTGCTGAGAAACTGAGTGTTCCACCTATCACGGAACAGGACGCCCGAAGTCTGACTCTGCATACAGGGATAAGGTATAGAGATCTGGAGATCGGCACAGTAAGGTAGGCAATGAGCACAGTGAGGTATGTAATGAGCACAGTGAGGTAGGCAATGGGCACAGTGAGGTATGCAATGGGCACAGTGAGGTATGCAATGGGCACAGTGAGGTGTGTCGGAAGGGGGTCGTCTTATACGGCGAGTATATCCCAAAACCAACCTTTTAGCTGGAAAATTAGGGGGTCGTCTTATACGCCGGCAAATACGGTAGGTACATTTGTCTGGTTTGGACCAATGTAGGTATGTATGTGGGATCCCTATGGAAGGTGCGCTGAAAATCACTGTATTATGCACCACTACTACAGTGGTTGCCACTCACTTCTGGGTTTTATGCCAAGTGGCTGCCCTGCTGCTTACTGAATACATTCACTAAATGGATGAGGTGGAGATTGTGATGTCACCCCCCCCCCAGCTCTCTACCTCATCCAATTAGAGAATACTTTGCATTTTTTTTTTTTTAAATGCAAAGTTTTCCCTAGATGGCGCCTATGCCAATGCAGCAGGGCAGCCGCTTGGAAGTAGCAGTGCCCAATACAGTAATTTTCAGCTTCCCTACAGGTATGGCACATACATACTTCCATTTGTCCAAGCTGGACCAACGTAACTATGTATAAACTGCCATGCCTAAAGTGGAAGGCAAATCAAAACCTAACTAAGCCTAAATCTACTTCCACCCCCATTCTAAGCCTATTCTATTCACCCTGTAAAAGGAAAGATGTCTATACTTACCTATTCTGAAGTCACTCCAGTCCAGCCATATGATCTCTCCGGCGCTGGCTTCAGTGAAGAGGAGAGATTGCCGACAAAGGCTGCAGAGCCTGGGCAATGACATCATCCATTGTCTTACTATGGGGCATCCATTGCTGCCTGTCCCTCCTCTACACTGAAGCCAGCGCTGGAAGTTGATTATGTGACTGGACCTAAGCGACTTCAGAATAGGTGAGTATAGACCGCCTTCCTTTTACAAGGTAGATAGAATAGGCTTAGAATGGGGATGGGAGTACATTTAGGCCTCATGCCCACGGACGTTTTTACAGCCACTTTTATGAGCGTTTTTTGCAGCTTAAAAATGGCTCTCCATGTTAGCCTATGGCCTCATGCCCACCATGACGAGCTGTAAATGGCATAGCCGTTTTTAAGCTGCAAAAAAAAAAAAAACAGGACCAGTGCGTTCTGAAGCTCCAGCGTTAGAGCTGTAAAGAAGTCAGACGCCGGCAAAGGGTGTTAAACGCGATTTAACGAGGCTTAACGCTGTGTTAAGCCTCGTCTGGCGTTTCTTTCTCTATTCAAAATCAATGGTTCCCTATGGGAGTCCATTGATTTGAATAGAGGTCGCACAAGATGATCCGACTTGCGGGGGGACTCGTGTGCGGAGAATCTTGATGGGGACCCCCGTGAAAATGTAAAACATTTTTTGCTTGTGATTCCACCCCAGGACGATACCAGACCCTTCGGTCTGGTATGGATCTTGAGGGGAACCCCCACACCAAAAAAAAATGGCATGGGGGTTCCCCCAGGATCCACACTAGACCCTTATCCGAGCACGCAGCCCGGCAGGTCAGGAAAGGGGGGCGAGCAAGCGCCCCCCCCCTAGACCATACCAAGCCACATGCCCTCAACATGGGGGGTTGGTGCTTTGGGGCAGGGGGGCACTGCGCCCCCACCCCAAAAGCACCTTGTCCCCATGTTGATGAGGACAAGGGCCTCTTCCCGACAACCCTGGCCGTTGGTTGTCAGGGTCTGCGGGAGAGGGGCTTATCGGAATCTGGGAGCTCCCTTTAATAGAAAGGGGGCCCCCAGATCCCGGCCCCCCCCACCCTATGTGAATGAGTATGGGGTACATCGTACCCCTACCCATTCACCAGGGGGGGAAAAGTGTCAATAAAAAAAACACACAGGTTTTTAAAGTAATTTATTAGGCAGCTCCGGGGGTCTTCTTCCGACTTCGGGTGTCTCTTCCGACTTCTCCGCTCTCTTCTCCCACTCTCCGGTTCTTCTCCCGCTCTCCGGTTCTTCTGCCGGGCTCCTCCGCTATCTTCTGCCGCTCTTTTGCTAGCGTTGGCCAGGTCTTCTCCGCCGTCTTCTTCCCTCTTCTCTTCTTCGATGTTCACACGACGCTCTCCCCTGCTGTAATGCCGTGTGCGCAGTTCGCAATGACTTATATAGGCATGGGGCGTGGTCACCAGGTGATGTCACCCGGTGACCCCGCCCCCTTATGGCGTCATAGTCCCGGGGCATGATGGGACTGTGACGCCATAAGGGGGCGGGGTCACCGGGTGACATCAGTCGAGTTTATCCCGACGGAAAATCCAATCGTGTGTACAAGGCATTAGAGTTATCATGGGGAAAATAATCCATTTCAAAATCCAATTGTCGCAGGGACAGAAAGTGAGGTGAAATCTTTTGACATGGGGCACAGACAGCAAAACAAATGTTACATGGGTGTTAACCCTTCCCTTTCCAAAAACGATAACACTTAAAAACAACATAAGAACAAACCTACAGAACCAAATCTTGTTTGTAACCTGGGGACTGGCTGTATTGTGTCACTGGTTCCCACAAAGTGTCCAAAGTATGAGTTAATGTAAGACTGTCCACAGTGTCTGACGCAATATTGCAGTCCTGCTATAAGTCACTAATCGCCGTCATTACTAGCATAAAAAAAAAAAAAGTAAGTAAAAATTCCACTCTATATCCCATAGTTTGTAAACGCTATAACTTTTGCACAAACCAATCAATATGCGCTTATTGGGATTTGTTTACCAGAAATATGTAGCAGAATACATATTGGCCTAAATTTATGAAGAAATTTGATTTTAATTTTTTTTTTTTATTGGATATGTTTTATAGCAGAACGTAAAAAAATATTAGTTTACAGCGCAAAAATTAAAAACCCAGAGGTGATCAAAATCTACCAAAAGAAAGCTCAATTTGTGGAAAAAGGGATATAAATTTCATTTGGATACAGCGTTACATTACCGTGCAATTATGCGTTAAAGTAACGCAGTGCCGGTGTCCTATCATTCTGGGTCTCCCATCAGATGGTGCCTGGGTTGGACTGCGGATGCGCAGTCCCATGTCACGGAAATGTCCGAAAATAAACATCTGTTCCGCTCTGTTCAATCAGCTGTTGGCTCCCCTTACTGCCGCTCGCTCCCGCCGCTCGTTCTATCACATGGGGGACCTATCGAGATGGATCCCCCATCTGATAGAACAAGCTACGGGAGCGAGCGCAGGGAGGGCGACCAGCGCTGTTGTATCTATCGAGATGGGTCCCCAATACAATACAATAGCGGTGGCCGCGCTCAATCAAATAAAAGGGGCAAGTGTATTATAGAGCAGAGATTTTTTAAAGAATGCATTTCACAATAAACTACATGTCTGCGGGGTGTGACAAGGGGCATGTTCACATAACGCTAGGGATCACTCAATACAGCAAGGGGTAGATGACTTTATAAAAGGGGCGGATCTATTATGCACTGATTTTTTATAGGATGCATTTCACAATAAACTACACGGGGGGGGCGTGTTTACAGAACTAGGGCGGGTTGAGATGGGTCCTCCATAACACACCCGCGGCCAGCGCTGTTCTATCTAAATGGGTCCCCATCTGATAGAACGAGTGGCGGGAGCGAGCGCGTGTTAACTGCGCATGCTCCAACAACAGCTGATGTAATAAATGTTTCGTCTCAGAGATTTCCGTGATCTCCGATTGCGCATTCGCAGTCCTCCCCGGGCACTATCTGATAGGGGGACTCATACTGTTAGAACACTGTATCGCAAAAAATGGCCTGGTCATGAAGGAGGGCAAATCTTCAGGTTGTTAAGACTGATCATACACATTGGGATCATATAATTTGCTTTGATAAATATTTAAGGACTAGGCATTATAATGTAGAATTTGGATTATGAACAAACACCAATTGGACTATTAAGGATATATTCAAATATATTGGTATAATATATGTGATTACTTAAAGCGGAGGTTCCGCTGCGTTTTCGTTTTTTTTTTTTTTGTCCCATTGAATGATTGTAACCTTTTCAATAGCTTACTCACTGTTCTGAATGTTTAAATCGCCAGCATTCCGTTATCCGACCTAAACGATTACTTATATAATCATCCGAGGGACGTTTCCATTTTGCTTATGGGCACTAGAAGCCCACAAGCACCTACTTCCTGATTGCGGAGAATGCTGTCTTCCCAGCATTCTCCGCTCGATTCCCACGCATGCTCAGTGTTTTGGGAATAAGGAGACGAATAATGATTAAAATCGTACATTAAATTAAAAATTTACTTGCCTTTTGCAGATTTTATATCAAACTTTAGACCGATTGCGTCCACTCCGTTGCATCTGTTGTATTGCCTCGTGTGTAATGGCACCTAATGGCAATATTTACCTGCATGCCAGTTTATAAAATGGCGCCATTAGAGACGCACTCCTCGTCACGTGACCGACGTCACGTGTCACGGAGCTCAACATTTACTTTTGGGTAGCACGACACTGTGCTCCCAGAAAACCTTGCAATTCAGTCCCACAAGCCATTGCGGCGCTGGGGAAAGGATCAGCTACGCCTACTCCCGCGGGAGGGGAAACCAGGAAGTCACATTAAATGGCAATATTACGGTATGTCATTTTTTTTTTTTTTTTAATGTTTGGCCAATTCATTATGTATGTTGGGAAACAATTGTTTTAGACTAATGTTGTAACTTAGGGTGAACCTCCGCTTTAATTGAGTTAGTATTAGAATATTGTATTGTGGTTTTTGTTTAGTAAAAAGGAGGATACAAATGGTTATGGAACTTATGTTAGAATGTTTTTTATTTTTATTTTTAAATAAGTTCTGGGTAATTGATGCAGTTATAAACTAGCAACTTATGACTAACCACAAGAAAATAAGAAAGGTAATGATCCTTGTGGATACCACTCAGTGAACGATTAAGAGAGAAGAGCAGACTGCAGATGACACTTCCACAATTTATAGGACGCGGTTCAAGCATCGAGAATCGGTAATGCTACATCCAGGAGTAATTAGATATGCCTAAGTGCCATATGAAAGAGAAAAATAACCAATCCGAATACCTTTTCCTGCACACATGAGTCACTGCTAATTCTCTGGAATAAAAGATCCATTCGCTCATGGATGGCCAGGATCTTGTCAAGCTGTAATTATTTAAGGCTTCACTCAATGAAAGGAGATCAAGTAGAACTAGTGCTCTAATATTGTTATGTCCTAAATGGAGAGTTAGAGAATTAATGAACGCTAGAGGAAGTCATGAATGTGCTTAGGGTTTATGACAATGATGTTTAACTTGGAATGCTTAGTGCTAAAATACAAGCATATCCAAACTCAAGAACAAAGAATATAATACAGTGGAACCTCGGATTGTGAGTAACACGGTTAACGAGCGTTTTTGCAATACGAACAATAATTTTTTTTAAATCCTGTTTGCGAGTGTTGTGTCACAAAACAAGCAGAATTTAAAGTGGTTGTAAACCCATCTAAAAAATGTTTTTTTTGTAGCTCACCTGCAAAACAAAGCTATAATGAGCTAGTATGACTAGCATACTAGCTCATTATGTACCACTTACCTTAGATCGGGGCCCCCGAAGCCGTCCGTGTCCCTCTCTCCAGCTGCAGCCATCGCTGCGGCGATAGCCGGAATGTTACTTCCGGGTATCGCCGCTCCAGCCAATCACAGTGCCGCTCCGGCGCTGTGATTGGCCGGAGCGGCGAAGACGTGACTCCCCGCATGCGTGCGGGAGCTGTCAAATTTGGCTAAGCCCAAGCATTGCTGGGAACTAGCCGAATTTGTGAATGGGATTAACCCCATGAATGCGCCGTTGTCTACGACGCCTGTCATTTTAGTGAATATCTCCTAAACCGTGTAGGTTTGGGTGATATTTCTTGCACCTACAGGTAAGCCTTAATCTAGGCTTACCTGTAGGTGCAAGTTGCAAAAGTGGGTTTACACCCACTTTAAGCCTCTGTGGTACCACATTTGGCCAGAGGTGTGGGGGAGCCGGAGCCGCTCGGAGCCGTTTGGAAACAATCGGAAATACTCAGTTCCCGAGTGTTTCCGAGCCTTTCCGGGGGTTACCGAGGGCAGCCGAACGATCTCCGGGTATTTCCGAGTCTCTCCGGCGCCCCCCCCCACCTCTGGCCACATGCGGTATTGCATGCTATAGAAGTCAACGTGAAACTAATTATTTTCGTTTCCATTGACTTCTATAGGGAAACTCGATTTGATATGCGAGTGCTTTTGATTACAAGCATTCTCCTGGAACGGATTATGCTCGTAATCCAAAGTTCCACTGTATATTGAAACTTACCAGTCTGGTTCACCTTTGCCAAAAAACTGCCTATGCAGATAAAGGACATCTGTAGATGAAAACAAATTGTGCAGCTCTGACTAAAGTGGAAAAATGTCCTTGCTACATGTGTAGGCCATTTACTGTACGTGCCTCCTGAAGCCTGATTGGAATACTCCTGGGATGTTGCTAAGAGAGGCCTAGTCATTACTGTTTACCTTCACCATCACAGGAGTGAGCTTCTAAAAGCTGAACTCAGAGCTACTACATCAGGGGAGAGAAAGAACATGTAGGGGTATTTGAACCAGAGAAAAAGCTCACTCCTGTGATGATGGAGGTGAGTAGTGACTAGACCTCTTTTAACAACGTTCTAACACCTCAGCCAGGCTTCAGGAGGTACATAAATGGCCTACACCTATAGCAAGGGCATTATTACAATTTATTTTTTTAACAAGAAAAGGGCATTATTCAACTTTAGTCAGAGATGCACAGTTTGTTTTTATCTACAGACACCCCTTACCTTCATAGGAAGTTTTTGGTGAGAATAAACTAGCCCTATGAACTGTCCACAGATGGATTAAAATTCAGCCAGTTCAGCAGGGATTAGGCCGGAGACAAACAACTTATTTTGAACTGGCTTGTTGGAAAAATTTTCCTTCAGTTGGCACTGCAGGCCAATAGGCTGCAGCACTGATCAGTGTATTCTGACAGCCAGGGAGTCCCCACTATCAGAATACAATAACACCATAGGTAGGGTTTCTCCACCCACCTCGCTTGTTTGGATGGGGTAAGCCATTCAGTTTGTTTCAATCAGTCCGCTGGCTGATCAAAAAAAAAAAAAAGATCTATATTCGGCTAGCCTTTAGATGTGTTGGTTGCATCTTTTTTCCTTTATTCTCACCTGGTGATCCTGCCAGTAACACACATCCTTTCCTAGAGTGACACTGCTCACTAACTGTACAAAATCTATGTTAATACTGTATCTACGGAGGAGCAGTTGTCACCCTAGAACAAGAAGTATAAGACTGCAGAACACGGTCCTCTCTCATCATCTCCATAACAGGGGAGATGTTCTGTAGTTCACAGTTAACCCAGAAAAGACGATAAGACTACTTGATATAATACAAAAGATGATGTACAGAACATAGAACAGCAATAGATTTCTGCCACTGTAAATTTAACAGCCCATAAGGAAGTAAATAAAAAGCATTTGTTGTCAGGGCTTACATACTGGAATCTCTGTCCAAACTGTGAGGTTATTTGGGTACCTGCAGACCATATAGACTGTCTGACTATAATGGAAATGTTTTTTATAAATAAGTTAGAATGTTTTTGATGTGACATCACTCCACATTTGCAGAAGAAGTTGATGTTTGCATATCAGAGTTCCCTGGGTCATTCAAAAAACTTATTTAAAGTTAAGGCCAAGCACCTGGTGGAGGCCATTCTCATGACTATATCTTCTTGCAAATGAGAAATCAATTTAAAGTAGAACTTTAGCCAACATTTTTTAGATTTGGAAAGAGTGGAGAAGGCTTAAGTTTTGCTGTCTGTGCCCTTTGTAGAGGTCTCCTCTAACTTTCTCTCCTGGAGACAGGACAGGAGGAAGTGATGGGATGGGAACTCTGAGTAATTTCTCACCGAAATGTGTCCCAAATGGAAGATTTCCAATACCTGACCCAATGACAACTGCAATAAAAATCTACCAAAAATTCTAACCATTCCCTGCTCTATCCAAAACACAAAAAAGGTTTGGTCCAGATCTGCACTTTAAGTGCAGCCCAGGGATGGGTCAGGTGACCACATCTAGCTAGGTGACTTGACCACGTTTTTAAAATTCCCCAGCTCTGCTTTCCATATGGTTATTGTCAACACAGCGGACAGGCGTACCAAGGGCACAAAGTGTGGTCAGGCAACCAACCACAAGCCGCCTTGTAAATCATATGTTTTGAGTTACGGATATATTTTCTGTTGGGAAAAGTGAGACATGGCTCCTTGGGCGGCGAGGAAACATTTGCTGCAGGATTTTCTTACTGAGTGGATGAATTAGTTGGTAAACCGGCTCATTAAAGAACAATTACTGTGCACTATTTCCCATGATGCTTAGCTATTGCATAACTGTTCATAGAAGTTGTTTGTTTTTTGAGCTGTACTGTGTTTTGACGTATGCATTTAATAATCCCGAGGAGGCATTGTGTGTTTTTTTTTTATTTCTTGTATTTTCTCCTGGTCAGAGTGTCAGGCTGTAAGGTTGTCCTATGTGCTGCCTGCAATCTGTGCTCATAACAGACACCCAAAAGCTGTTATGTAAGTGTAGCGTGGTCCTAAATGTAGGGAAAGTGTTTGAGTGGTAGTTATGCTCAAACACTCTAATTGTCAGGATCTTGTCAACCATTTTTGTCCGCAGGGAGAGTATCGGTGTACGGTTCCCTGTGGCCTGCAGGTGGCGCTGCCATAGTAGGCCAGGGTCAAACCACTGATACAGTGCTGTGCCTTGTGTGTCCCCTCTCAGAAGCCATACAGTGGGTGTGGTAGGCCTGCTGTGCATGCTGGGAGAGGATATAAAAGGGGCAGACGCTGCCTGTTCGGGGTTCTGTCGAGTCAGGGGTCCTACCCCAGGAGGTAGTGTGTGTTCTTGTCCGCCCTGGGCACCTTTGGCCCAGGGGCAGGAGTCAGTGAATCAGTCCCAGGCACCTTTAGCCCTGTGGCTGCAACAAAGACCTTCGGCTGGAGCCCACCAAGGATCGAGGAATTTCAGGGTGCCGCCTTGCGAGGGAACCCGCATCTTAGATGAGGAGGCCGGGGGAGGAACCATTCCAAGGGACTGGTGAGAAAGTCACAGTGAAGGAAGGGGCCTGGTAACTCTCTGGAGGCATGTTTTCTCCTTACAAAGAGGCCAAGCTTTGAAACACCAAGTTCACCAGGTCTGCGGCAGAGACCAAGTTCACCAGGTCTGTGGCAGAGACCAAGTTCACCAGGTCTGTGGCAGAGACCAAGTTCACCAGGTCTGTGGCAGAGACCAAGTTCACCAGGTCTGTGGCAGAGACCAAGTTCACCAGGTCTGTGGCAGAGACCAAGTTCACCAGGTCTGTGGCAGAGACCAAGTTCACCAGGTCTGTGGCAGAGATCAAGTTCACCAGGTCTGTGGCAGAGACCAAGTTCACCAGGTCTGTGGCAGAGACCAAGTTCACCAGGTCTGTGGCAGAGACCAAGTTCACCATGTCTGTGGCAGAGACTTTGCGGTTAAGTTAGAGCATCATTCTGGCTGCTAGTCCCTACCTAGGGAGACTATCCAAATGGGCTGAGTCTGCTTGAGAATCTGAGCAGTGAATTGTACTACGTTTGTGCCTGGACCTCCTCCACACCTTAAGCTGTCCTGTTCTCACTCCAACCTTTCCTATCAGAGACTGTGTTTTAAGAAGAAAATAAACTCTACGTTGGAGTTACAGCTGGTGTGGACCTTGAAGTTATTGGGGGATATAAAGACTTATCTTTACTAAACATAGAGGTGAGAACCATTCTGACTTTCTGGCTGTGGAAGACCCACCAACAACACCTCTCAACCTCTTCACACAGGAGGGTACGGGCTTGTGGCACGGTGTGCCCTCTCTTCCTGCGAGGAGCCGAACAAGGCAGGTAAAGGGGGGGTCTGTGTGTTACATAAGGAATACATGTAGAGCCTGTGTCAATGTTCTTTCTGGTTGGGTCAATGGCATCAATTTGACATCAGTATGAGACATTTCTTAAAGTGGTTGTAAACCCAAGAACAAAAAAAACAAAAACCTCCAAGACAAAGGCATAATGAACTAGTATGCATAGCATACTAGCTCACTATGAATTACTTACCTTGAAACAAAGCCCCCACAACGGTCCTCATAACCCCACTCCGGCCGGCGACATCGCTCCCAGAGTTACTTATGGGTATCGCAGGCTCTGGCGCTGTGATTGGCCGCAGTCGCGATGACGTCACTCCCGCGCATGCACGTACGTGCCATTGCTTTAGTGCACATGTGCCGATGACGTTGGCACATGCAGATACAGGGGATATCTCCTATAGGCCCCACGTACAACACTGGAGTTTAGCTGCGTGTGGAGGGCACAGGACTGGCAGCCTCTCAAACTCTACAAGAGGCTGACAGCTGCTGTAGCTGGTTGGGGCACCTAGCTGTACTTACATTTAGAGCTGTATGCACCAAGGGACGAATGTCTGGAATGTAGGAAGTCTGTGGGATCATACTGCTTTAAATGTACGTACAGCTAGGTGCACTCTTCAGCCCTGTCCAGCCGCAGCAGCTGTGAGCCTCTCATAGAATTTGATAGGCTGCCAGAAGTAGGGCTGGACAGGTTACCTGTGCCCATAGTAAAAGCCAGAACCCCATGCATGGGGGTTAAAAGCCCAGTGTGTGGGGCTCTAAAGTGTATCTCTTGACACTATTTTTATTACATTTTGGATAGAGCAGGGAATGGTCAGTAGTCTTATCAGGTACAGTAATTTTGTTTCTGTCTGTTCCCCATTTGGGAGATTTTCCCTCACTCTATGTCTGTGTGGGTGTTTGGCCTTGAATGCACACTATCAGCATTTGGAGCCATGCAACTGCTTAGACGTCAGATTGGGAATATCTGTGTCCTTGCAGCCGCTGCATCCCAACTGACATCAATGGAACTGTCTGCATGGGGATGCATGGAACACCTGTACATTCCCATGGGGGTAAACATGGCTCTCAATGGGCAAGGCTTTCTGCACTGCTTTACTTTAGAATTCTCCACTCCAGACTGACCGTGCAAATGACTGCAATAACGTCGAAAGGGCAGTAACCGATAACAACCATCGGTTTCGCCAAGGTCAGATCAGGGGAAGGAAAAGTCTGATTGATTACTGTGGTTTACCGCATCTAATAAGTATGTAGTTGTTTGTCCTTCACAGAATGGCTTCTTGCTATTCTAAAATTACATAGGGGTCCATTTTTGTGGTCAGTTTAGATGCGAGCAGTGTTTATTAGAGTTCAGTGTCTGTATATGTGGGAGAAACCATCTGTCTGTATACTCCGGCCAAGCAGCCGCAGCATAAATCAGGCTGTGTATATGCTTTTGGTTGGAGGCAGCAATGTCCCAGCAGGGGGAAGGGGGGATGATGTCATTGTAGGATATGGAAAAAATCTTTACAAATAACGTAATGTAAAGGATTGAACTTGGAATTCGCTCTAGAAAGTATGTATTTATTTGGGAGTTTCTGCAGACCAGGGCTGGAGGCTCATATTAAAAGCCATTGTATTACAAAAGACGTTATGTTGGTGATAGTAGAATTTCATTCAAATTCTTTTTGTTTTAGGAACATTTGTTTGATTTTCTAATTGCTAGTGGGGTCAGATCAACGTTTGTTTTCAAAAACAGTGCCGAGAAATTTTGAAAGAGCAGGAGGGAAAATTTTTCTTTAACAAATGCATTTCTAACAGTGTTTGTGGTTTTTGATTGGAAAAGTCTATTCACTCCAAAATCTAATGTTAAAGGCAAACAAGATTTTGAAGTATTTTCTAATCAAATTTGCCAAGTCATCACATTTACTGAGAATTTCGGTATGATTTTTAATGTATAGCCAGCTTTAGTTTCTTAACAAAAGGGGGAATACTGCATGCGCATGGACCTACAATACTCTGGTTTTGCACAGAGTAGCCCCGATCCTCTTCTTTTTGGGTCCCCTGGAGGTCCTGGCTCCTACTCCTGCCAAGTGCCACCCAATAACAATGCTCTTGCTATGGGGGCACTCAAGCAAATTTGCTCCAGAGTCGCTCTCCTGTGAATGGACTTTGTGACACAGAGCGTGGCTCAGCCCCACCCCTGCTCTTCCCTTATTGGCTCCCGCTGCTGTGTGAGCCAATGAGGAGAGAGAGACCTGAGAAAGCCACTGCTCTCATTCACATCGCTGGATCGAGATGGGGCTCAGGTAAGTATAGGGGGCTGCACCCAGAATGTTTTTTACTTTAACGCATAGATTGCAATATGGTAAAAAAAAAACTTCTGCATTTAAAACAACCTTAAAAATATGTAGGCAAAGGACTCTTATGGCAAAAGAAAAATGGTGTCAACTGCGCTAACTATAAATTGCTATGTGTTATAGCACTACTATACCAACAGTGAAACATACAATATTTATAGAATCTACTATGTGTTATAGCACTTTTATATTAACAGTGAAACATACAATTGTAGCGGGTATACACTTTTCTGTGTATTTAAAACTGGCAGAGACACCAGTGATGTGCAGTTCCCTGCAGCCCAGTGGGTGGCGCTGTCGCCTTGGGCTGGGGATGAACCATTGCTGTGTGCCGGGCTCCCTTTTTGTCCTCCCTCGGCAGCGATATGGTGGGGCGGGGAACCCGCCGTGCTTGCTGGGAGAGGGTATAAAGGGGCCGGCCATCTTTGTCAGGGGGTCGAGTCCCGGGCACCTTCAGCCTGTGGGCGGTGGTTCGTGTCGGTTCTCTAGGCGGGCCTAGGCCTAGAGGACGTTCGGAGGTCGTGTTCCATCCCAGGCACCTTTAGCCTGGGGTGAGGTACTCGGATGGAGGTCTGGAGCTCAGTGCCCAACCCTGAGTTCCGCGAGGGAAGGAGATCCTAGGGGACCCCGGGAGTGGTCCCCGAATCCGGAGGGCGTAATGGACCGGTGGGAGATACTTGCTTGAAGACCTGGTGCAGCATATTGCCAGTGACAGGTAAGCCTTCCATCGGAGACCGCCTGGAAGGAAATCCCCCCTCGCTCGGAGACCGCAACCCACTTTCAGGAAGGAAAGTGGAGAGTTCATTGTGCCTGGGCCTACTCGCATCCACACCCCCTGTCTGTTCTGTTCGTTGAGGGAGTCCAACTGTCTGTGCATTACTCTGTTATTGGAAGAATAAAGGAGTGTTGGACTTTAGTGGTGTGGGGCTCATTTACTGGCAGACACTGTTCAAGAAAACCAGGAGGAGGTCTCCAGATGCAGAACACCGACCCGAAGGTAAAAGAAGATTGTCTCTCACTGCACATACATCTGCAGGGGGACTTGGCGTGGTGACCCCGCACTCTCTCCATCAGAGTACCCCTAGACAAAAGCCAGAGCAAGAAGAATAGAGAGGAGAGAGTGGAGGCCGCTACACAATGTTTCTAGAATCTATAATAGGCTGATCATGAAATGCCAAAATTCAATATACCAAATAAATCCAAATTGTTTATATATATTAAACCAAGGAAAAAATAACTGATACAGTCCCAGTGATATTTTTCTTTCAGTGCTATTCAGCTGTTTCTTTAAGTGCTCAATCCCTCATCCGTGATAAAACACAACTGTTTTTCCACCAACATGTGACGTCACCACCACCTTCTAGATTGACCACTCACCAGAGGTAAGCTACATATGCGCCTTTGGTTCATCTAAGGGATAACCACTCCACTCATGGACATCAGCCTGAAGCTCCTTCCAATCAGTGTGTCAATGTTAACTTCTCAAGCCTCCTTGCTAGCTTGCATCAGAATCTCATATAAAATAAATATCCATCATTGCGCAGTATATTTACTATTTATTGGTAAAAACAATTAAAACAATATTGAACTCACAATTTCTAGTGTCAATGTGCCGACACAGAGCCTTTCCAGCGGTAAAAGTGGGGCTGATATAACAGGGTGCGTTCCCCTGTGTTCGCGTGCGGTTCAAGCCTTACTCTCACTCGGGTTCCGGCAAGGAGGCTTGAGAAGTTAACATTGACACACTGATTGGAAGGAGCTTCAGGCTGATGTCCATGAGTGGATTGGTTATCCCTTAGATGAACCAAAGGCGCATATGTAGCTTACCTCTGGTGAGTGGTCAATCTAGAAGGTGGTGGTGACGTCACATATTGGTGGAAAAACAGTTGTGTTTTATCACGGATGAGGGATTGAGCACCTAAATAAACAGCTGAATAGCGCTGAATGAAAAATATCACTGATGCCGCGTACACACAACCGTTTTTGATGTCATTGAATAAAACTGCATTTTTCTCGGCGTGATTTTTTGTGTTTCCTCTCAAGCCTGCCTTGCCTACACACTATCGTGGAAAAAAATGTTTGAGTAAAGCGCGGTGACGTACAACACGTACAATGGCACTATAAAGGGGAAGTTCCATTCGGATGGCGCCACCCTTCATGTTAGTAAAGTTTGTTGAGAGACGATTCGCGCTTTTCAGCCTCGTGCTTTTCAGTCCGTTACAGCGTGACGAATGTGCTAGTTTTACCAGAACGAGCGCTCCCATCTCATACTTGATTCTGAGCATGCGCATTTTTTTCACGTCGTTAAAGCCCATACACGCCCGTTTTTCATGACGAGAAAAACGACGATGTAAAAAACAACGTGAAAAATTAGAGCATGTTGGAAATCTCGGCGCGATTCTCTGCGTTTTTCTCGTCGGGAAAAATGCTGGAAAGCCCACACACGATAATTTTTAATGACCATTTTAAAAAATGTAATTTGTCTTGTCATTAAAGACAGTCGTGTGTACGAGGCATGAGACTGTATCAATTATTATTTTTTTTTCCCTTTTTTCTCTTTTTTTTCCTTTAATATATATACACAATTTGGATTTATTTGCTTTATTGAATTTTGGCATTTCATGATAGAGTCTATAAATATTGTATGTTTTACTGTTGATATAGAAGTGATATAACACATAGTAGATTCTATAAATATTGTATGTTTCACTGTTGGTATAGTAGTGCTATAACACATAGCAATTTATAGTTAGCGCAGTTGACACCATTTTTCTTTTGCCATTTCATCCTACCAGTTTGGTGGGAAATATTTAACTGCAGCAGACGCACAGATTTTAGAGGTTCACAGAATTTCGTTTTTTTTGCGCCGGTGACACACAGTTCACAAAGGACTCTTATCCCCATTTATGCAGACCACAAAGCACTAACATTCAAAACATTCTCTATCCTTGCATTAAAGTTTGCCTTCAGACAAACTTTTTTACCTTTGGATCAATTAGGGAAGGTATGTCTTTTTAATTGCTGTCTGTGTCCCTGTAGGGGAGATCTACTCTAATTTTATCCCCATGTGAAACAACAGTTAGTAGAAGAGAATCCCCCTAAAGTAAGGCGGAATCCCAGCGTTGACAGTCATCCCCAAAGCTGGGATGACTGTCAAAGCTGGGACAGGTGTCCCTGTTTGAAGGTTCTAGGCCTTTTCCCCAGTGTGGACTAAAACAAATAAAAAACAACTTGGTATGTAACCCTATCCACTGTATCCAAAACTAAAAAACAACAACTTTGGGCTTGATTCTCACTTTTAATTTACGCAGCCCGTATATAAGTCATGTTTTTTCTGTTCATCCAGGTGGTTTAACCACTTAAGCCCCGGACCATTTTGTAGCTAAAGGACCAGAGCTGTTTTCAGAATTTTGCACTGCGCTGCTTTAACTGGAAATTGTGCGGACATGCAATGTTGTACCGAAACAAAATTTGCGTCCTTTTCTTCCCACAAATAGAGCTTTCTTTTAATGGTATTTGATTGCCTCTGCGATTTTAATTTTTTGCGATATAAACGGAAAAAACCCCGTAAATTTTGAAAAAAAATGATATTTTCTACTTTTTGTTATAAGAAAAATTGAATAAACTCAATTTTAGTCATACATTTAGGCCAAAATGTATTCAGCCACATGTCTTTAGTAAAAAAAATGTCAATAAGCGTATATTTATTGGTTTGCGCAAAAGTTATAGCGTCTACAAACTAGGGTACATTTTCTGGAATTTACACAGCTTTTAATTTATGACTGCCTATCTCATTTCTTGAGGTGCTAAAATGCCAGGGCAGTACAAAACCCCCCCAAATTACCCAATTTTGGAAAGTAGACACCCCAAGGAAATTGCTGAGAGGCATGTTGAGCCCATTGAATATATTTTTTTTTTGGTCGCAAGTGATTGAATAATGACTAAAATAAATAAATAAATAAAAAATTACAAAAAGTTGTCACTAAATGATATATTGCTCACACATGCCATGGTTATATGTGGAATTGCACCCCAAAATACATTTTGCTGCTGCTCCTGAGTAAGGGGATACCACATGTGTGGGACTTTTTGGGAGCCTAGCCGCGTACGGGCCCCCGAAAACCAAGCACCGCCTTCAGGATTTCTAAGGGCGCAAATTTTTGATTTCACTCCTCACTACCTATCACAGTTTCGAAGGCCATAAAATGCCAAAATAGCACAAAACCCCCCCAAATGACCCCATTTTAGAAAGTAGACACCCCAAGGAAATTGCTGAGAGGCCTGTTGAGCCCATTGAATATTTTTTTTTTTGTCCCAAGTGATTGAATAATGACAAAAAAAAATTAAAAATTACAAAAAGTTGTCACTAAATGATATATTGCTCACACATGCCATGGTTATATATGGAATTACACCCCAAAATACATTTTGCTGCTTCTCCTGAGTACGGGGATACCACATGTGTGGGACTTTTTGGGAGCCTAGCCGCGTACGGGACCCCGAAAACCAAGCACCAAGCAAGGATTTCTAAGGGCGCAAATTTTTGATTTCACTCCTCACTACCTATCACAGTTTCGAAGGCCATAAAATGCCAAAATAGCACAAAACCCCCCCAAATGACCCCATTTTCGAAAGTAGACACCCCAAGCTATTTGCTGAGAGGCATGGTGAGTATTTTACAGCTCTCATTTGTTTTTGAAAATGAAGAAAAAAAATTATTTTATTTTTTTTATTTTTTTTTAATTTTCAAAACTTTGTGACAAAAAGCGAGATCTGCAAAATACTCACCATACCTCTCAGCAAATAGCTTGGGGTGTCTACTTTCCAAAATGGGGTCATTTGGGGGGGTTTTGTGCCATCTGGGCATTCCATGGCCTCCGAAACTGTGATAGGCAGTGAGAAGTGAAATCAAAAATTTACACCCTTAGAAAGCCTGAAGGCGGTGATTGGTTTTTGGGGTCCCGTACGCGGCTAGGCTCCCAAAAAGTCTCACACATGTGGTATTCCCATACTCAGGAGAAGCAACAGAATGTATTTTGGGGTGTAATTCCACATATGCCCATGACATGTTTGAGCAATATATCATTTAGTGACAACTTTGTGCAAAAAAAAAAAAAAAAAAAAAAAAAATTGTCTATTTTCCGCAACTTGTGTCAACATATAAAATATTCCATGGACTCGACATGCCTCTCAGTATATAGCTTGGGGTGTCTACTTTCCAAAATGGGGTCATTTGGGGGGGTTTTGAACTGTTCTGGCATTTTATACACAACATTAGGAAGCTTACATCCACTCTTCTAACCACTTGAAGGCAAAGCCCTTTTTCACACTTTTTGTTTACATGAAAACATTTTTTTTTTTTGCGAAAAAATTATGTTGAACCCCCAAACATTATATATATTTTTAAACCAAAGGCCCTACAGATTAAAATGGTGGGTGTTGCAATTTTTTTTTCTACACAGTATTTGCGCAGCGATTTTTCAAACGCATTTTTTGGGGAAAAAATACACTTTTTTTAATTTTAATGCACTAAAACACACTATATTGCCCAAATGTTTGATGAAATAAAAAAGATGATCTTAGGCCGAGTACATAGATACCAAACACGACAAGCTTTAAAATTTTGCACAAACGCGCATTGGCGACAAACTACATACATTTTTAAAAGCCTTTACAGGTTACGCCGTTAGATTTACAGAGGAGGTCTACTGCTAAAATTACTGCCCTCGATCTGACCTTCGCGGTGATACCTCACATGCATGGTGCAATTTCTGTTTACATATGACGCCAGACCGACGCTTGCGTTCGCCATTGGGCAAGAGCAGGGCAGGACAGGGGTGCTTTTTTTTTTTTTTTTTTTTTTATTATTAATTTTGCTTTTTTATTTTATTTTTAAACTGTTGCTTCCATATTTATTTATTTTTTATCATTTTTATTGTTATCTCAGGGAATGTAAATATCCCCTATGATAGCAATAGGTAATGACAGGTACTCTTTTTTGAAAAAATTGGGGTCTATTGGACCCTAGATCTTTCCTCTGCCCTCAAAGCATCTGACCACACCAAGATCGGTGTGATAAAATGCTTTCCCAATTTCCCAATGGCGCTTTTTATATCCGGGGGGGGGGACATTCCCTCCCACTGCTTGTAAAAGCAGTCCAGAGGCTAATTAGCCACTAGGATTGCTTTTACATGAAAGCCGGCCGCTGGCTGCAAAGAATGATACCAAGATGATACCTAAACCCACAGGCATCATTCTGGTATAAACATTCAAAGTCCAGCAACATACCAGTACGTTGCTGGTCCTTGTTGGACATGTATTGTAATCTTTTTTTTCATGCAGCCTGTTGACTGAACGAAAAAAGAGATTGATCGGTGGGTATGCACACCATTAGAATACCGCCCTTCATCCACCCACTTCTAATGATGGGCATACATGCACCATTTATATATGCCGAAGCATGGGGGCATCTTCCCGCAAAAGTTATGCCGCGTACACATGGTCAGACTTTTCCACGGGCAAGCCTCCGTCGGAATTTCGACCGTATGTACGCGGCATTAGGAGCAAAATCGCTCCTCCGCCCCTGCTGCCCCAATGCTTCGGCATATATGCTTTTTTTTTTTTTTAACTGTGGTGGTGAAATCACCTCCTACAGCACTGGAGTCGCAGGGATCAGGCCTGTCTCTGCGAACGCTGCAGTTATGTGTGTTGTGTTTTCTAAGTGACAGTGATCGATCGATACTGCACTTGGGTGGCCTGGGCTGGACGGAGGGGCAAAACGCAGGTGCTAGCAGGTATCTGGGCTGATCCCGCTAACACTGCATTTTTGGGAACCCTAAACTGCTGGGGACGCTAGTATAGATCTGATCAGATCAGATATTGATCTGTTCAGATACTATACCACTAAGGGGGGTGTATGCTTAACGCGTGGGTGTTAGCGCTACTGGCACTAACCTGACGCTGCCTGGGGTGTGACGCAGACTCTCTCTGACGCTAAAACCTAATTGATATCACCCGCCGGGCGATCAGGGGGTTAAACCTTTATTGGGTTATATACGGCGGGTGCCCTGACACTATAAAAAGCAAACTAACTAACCAGCGTCACCCGTAACACTTATATGGTGATTACTGGTGAAAGGGTTAACTAGGGGCAATTGGGGGGTTAAAACCTTTATGAGATAATATATGGGGGTACCTGACGCTATAAAAACCTGCGGCGAACCTAAAAAAAATTACTGGCTACCGATCTGCATCACCGACGCTAAGACAGCGATCAGAAAAATGATCGCTTAGCGACAGTGGTGATAGGGGGTGAAAGGGTTACCTGGGGGGCGATCAAGGGGGTTAAACCTTTATTAGGTAATATATCGGGGTACCTGACGCTATAAAAACCTGCGGCGAACCTAAAAAAAATTACTGGCTACCGATCTGCATCACCGACGCTAAGACAGCGATCAGAAAAATGATCACTTAGTGACAGTGGTGATAGGGGGTGAAAAGGTTACCTGGGGGGCGATCAAGGGGGTTAAACCTTTATTAGGTAATATATGGGGGTACCTGACACTATAAAAACCTGCGGCGAACCTAAAAAAAATTACTGGCTACCGATCTGCATCACCGACGCTAAGACAGCGATCAGAAAAATGATCGCTTAGCGACAGTGGTGATAGGGGGTGAAAGGGTTACCTGGGGGGCGATCAAGGGGGTTAAACCTTTATTAGGTAATATATCGGGGTACCTGACGCTATAAAAACCTGCGGCGAACCTAAAAAAAATTACTGGCTACCGATCTGCATCACCGACGCTAAGACAGCGATCAGAAAAATGATCGCTTAGCGACAGTGGTGATAGGGGGTGAAAGGGTTATCTGGGGGGCGATCAAGGGGGTTAAACCTTTATTAGGTAATATATGGGGGTACCCGACGCTATAAAAACCTGCGGCGAACCTAAAAAAAATTACTGGCTACCGATCTGCATCACCGACGCTAAGACAGCGATCAGAAAAATGATCGCTTAGCGACAGTGGTGATAGGGGGTGAAAGGGTTATCTGGGGGGCGATCAAGGGGGTTAAACCTTTATTAGGTAATATATGGGGGTACCCGACGCTATAAAAACCTGCGGCGAACCTAAAAATAATTACTGGCTACCGATCAGCATCACAGACGCTAAGACATCGATCAGAAAAATGATCGCTTAGCGACGGCGGTGCTAGGGGGTGAAAGGGTTATCTGGGGGGTGATCAGGGGGTTAAACCTTTATTAGGGGGGCGTTAGGGGGCTACACTGGACCTAAAACTAAATGTAGTGACACTTTTACAGTCACAAATGTCACTGATTGCAGTGATCACTAAATAAATGTGACACTGTGACTGGGGGCTAGGGGGTGATCTGGGGGGGCCTGGGGGGGCGATTTATGTGCCTATGTGTCCTGGTGTCAGTGTGCTGTTTTGTGCACTAACCTGCATCTTCTCCTGTACGGCGCTCGGTATATGTGAGCGCCGCAGGAGAGATGACATCACTTCCTCCTGCCTGTGTAAACAGTACACAGGCAGGGGAAGCTCTCTCATTCGCCGGGAGCGATCGAGAGGGGGGGGCCGGAATCGAACGGCCGTCCCCTCATGCCTGATCGCTCCCGAAGGTAAAACGACCACCCACTGTAAAGAAGGGGGTCCGATCGGACCCCCCAACTATACAAAGGCAATCACGTATATGTACGTGATTCTGCCTGTCGGTGCCATTCTGCCGACGTATATTTACAGTGGGCGGTCGTTAAGTGGTTAATGAAAAAAACAGACTCAATTCCCCCCTCTACTCGCTCAATATAAATAGGGAATCCTCCCCACTGAGCTATTGTATTCTGACAGTAGGGAGACCTCCCCTCCATCAGAATACACTGATTAGCACTGCCGATTATAACCAGTGGCACTGATCGAGCGGGAAAAATCCAATAGGGCTGTTATACGGAAGTTGATCAGTAGATCAACTTCTGTACAACCTCTCTGCCCATGCATGGATCAAAATTGAGCCAGTCCCTGCTGAACCAGCTGAATTTCGATCCATGTATGGCTGGCTTTACAGGACAGTTTGATAAAACCACACAACACAGTAAGAAACAGTTAAATTCTTCATTTTTTTTCTAGGTCCTGTGGTACATTTATTCCTGTCGCATTCCTGATTGTGAAATTCCACAGGTGGTTTGTATTTTGGAGATTTTGATGTGGAAATCCTAGAAGTGATTGCTTCAAGTATTTCCCCTGAGGTCCAGCAATGGGCAGGGAGAACTGCTTGAGTTTTAAGCCTCGTACACACGGCCGAGATTCTCGTCGAAAAAAACATGTCGTTTTTTTCGACGAGATTCTTGGACAAGAAACTTGTCTCGGCCGAGTGTACACACGCTCGATTCAAAGAACCCGCGGTTCTTTGAATGGAGCGTACGCAGTGACGTCATCGACTACGACGAGCATGCGCTCGTCACATTCGATGCCGCCGCCGCCATCTTGGTATACCCTACCTATGCCTAGGAAGCTACCGCGCATGTGTCGAATTCATTTCCAACATGCACGGGCTTCCCGGAGGACAGGTAAGTGTACACACACTCACTTTTCTCGTCGAGAAACAGGCTGACGAGAATCTCGACGAGAAAATAGAGAGCAGGTTCTCTATTTTCTCGTCGAGATTACTTGTCGGTTTTCTTGATGAGAAACCACACATACACAAACGAATTTCTCGGCAAGACATCTCTGCCAGCAAGTTTCTTGCTGGTTCTTGCCGAGAAACTCGGTCGTGTGTACGAGGCCTTACGCCCATGTCTGTTTACTAATGTGATTTGGTAAATTGGTGTAGAAGTAGGGCAATGTAGGGAGAGCAATGTCTATTTCTTTGATCATCTATTTGGATCAAAGCCGTAGTAACTGAATAGAAATTGTATTGACCCTGTCATGTGAAGCATCTAATATGGCAAACAAACTTAAAAAAAGGTCCAGGGACTGTGATTTGAACTGTTTTACACAGTAATATTCCAGTTCTCCCAAAAAGTGCCTCCTCTTGCCTTAATTAGCCAGAATAATCTCTTCTGTGCACCTCTCTTATTTGGCTTCACTTTTATACCTGGACCTAATTCTACCTAACGTCACCTGACTTCATGGCTAAGGCAGCTCTGGAACGCCCCCTGTCCATTCAATGAGTGTGACCTTACTAGGCACAGAGGCATGGCCGTCGGACAGTGGAATGTGAGTTGATCTGTCCTAATTCAGTGCCTGTTAATGCAAGACACAAGCCATGTTAACGTGTGAACTTTAATGCCCAGCAGTGGACCAGGCTGGTGTGAATGGGCCCTTAAAGCACCCTTCACATCTGCTCATTTCATTGTGGTGCGCTACTGTACACACATTACTATCCAGTAATAGCATCCCATTGATTTTTAGGTTCATAAGGTTTTATTTAAATTTTTCAGCAAAATACAAAGAATAGTATTACAAAGGATTGTAGAAGTACAGAAGCACAATCTAGTTTGCCATCATAGTATGTGAGAATGTTGGATATTCATATACTTACTTTAAACTGTCTTATAGCCAATTTCATTAATGAATGAACTGGTTCGTGCGACAGAGCCAGTATAGGCAAACTTATTGACTATCCTATTCATTTTTAATCAGCTTCCAAAACATGACAATGGAGCCAGACCTGCACCTTTTTCAAATGCAGCATAACACAATGCACAGTATATCCATTGTACCTGCTGTATTGTATGTTAGGGTGCCAATGTAAATGAAAGACACTGCAATACTCCACACAGAGTGCATGCGTGTTACCATGCTCTGCAATAAAGTGCTGTACAATGTGTGCTACTGCAATGCATGAATGTGAAGGGGTCTAAAATCAGGTACAAATTCATTTTAGGCACCATGATTCACTATAGAGCCAATCACAAGTTTACAAGGATTGAATATGTAAAAGTTTTTGTTTTTTTTCAGAGCAAACATTAAAAAGTCCTGATTCTTTTGATATATCCACAGAAATTAAGTGAAATTGGAAATAATACACATATAACTTTTTGAACTCACTAATAAGGTTGTCTGCAGACACAGAGCTCTTTGCATACAGATTTCTAGAAAATAAAGCATCCCCAGTATTCCTTTATATGTGCAAGGTCCCTTGACTGGCTAATGACTGGCCAGCAGGGATAACCAAGGAGCATGCAAGTATAAAGGAATGGTGGGGATACCTTTTTTTCTATAATATCTGCAAACACTGCAGCTCCTTCTTCCTTTCAGCACTTTTTCTTCCATTTGTTTGTTGCGGGTTACTGCACATCATTGCTATTCAAACAAGTTTATTAAATAAGCCTAGGTCCTAGGTCAGTGGTTCTCAACTCCTGTCCTCAGGACCCACCAACAGGCCAGATTTTAAGTATTACCTTGGGGGAGATGCAGACTAGAATACTACAATCACTGAGCAGCAAATTATATCACCTGTGATGCATTTCAGTTATCTTGCAAACCTGGCCTGTTAGTGGGTCCTGAGGACTGGAGTTGAGAACCACTGTCCTAGACTGTAGTGATCGGGATTCTCAGGAGCAGCTGCAGACTCGCTATTCTCACAGGCTTCTTCGAAGGCGGACATTGATTGTTTATTCAATGCTCGGGATCTGAGGAACGGTCTCTCTGGGAGACGCTTGTGTCCTTACAGACATCCTGGCAGTGGTCCAGACTGGGAAGCATGTTGTCATACAGTACAGAAGTTTGGGGGGGGGGGGGGGACAAGGGGTGTTGTAGAGATGGAGGCCCAGTCCACAGAACGCGGCACAAGAGACCTCAGCATCGTTCTAATTAGGGTTTCCATAACATTTCTGGACTAAGAGAAGCTGATGAGAACCGGCTGCTGCCGTGTGCTACATGACATATGTATCTCATTAACCTTACAGATGCTGTGCATCGGCTGCCATAATATAACTGGAGTTCCTATAGCATTTATATGAATGGCCCTTCTGCACTTCCTGTAAACAAAATGGCTACTCTGCCGCCAATGTGAGCCTGCAGATTACCATTCTGCCCAGCTGGAACTGTAATTTCCAAAATTCAAGCTTGTACGCCCAACACATCTGCTAGGATCACCTCTTTTATGGAGAACATTTGTGGGTTTTACTGGTCCTGACTCTGGCTTAGAATATTGCTCAAGGTTACAAGTGGTTACTTCTATAGTTTAATAACTATACAGGGAAATTATGCAGATGCTCGCTGTCCAGGTTCTGCAATGAGAAATAGAATCACCATGAACATCAAGAAATGTTCCTGTTTCTGAAAAGTTACAGGTTGCTCTTGCCATAAAATATACTATATGTAGCGGGGTCCTCAATTTAGGGGTAGTGTTTGAGTGGTAGTTATGCTCAAACACCTAAATTGTTAGGACATTATCAACCATTTTTGTCTGCAGGAAGAGTATCGGTGTATCGTTCCCTGTGGCCTGCAGGTGGCGCTGCCATAGTGGGCCAAGGTTGAACTGCTGATACAGTGCTGTGCCTTGTGTGTCCCCTCTCGGCAACCATACAGTGGGAGTGGTCGGTCTGCTGTGTATGCTGGGAGAGGATATAAAAGGGGCAGACGCTGCCTGTTCAGGGTGGTCATCGTCGTTCGTGGTCGGGAGTCCTACTCCCAGGGAATGTGTGTTCCTGTCCGCCCTGGGCACCTTTGGCCCAGGGCGGAGGTCGGTGAATCAGTCCCAGGCACCTTTAGCCCTGGGGCTGCAACCAAAGGCCTTGGGCCCAGCACCTTTGGCTGGGGCCCGTCAAGGATCGAGGAATCACAGGGTGCCGCCTTGCGAGGGGACCCGCATCTTAGACGAGGAGGCCCGGGGAGGACCGTTCCGAGGGACTGGTGAGAAGTCACAGTGAAGGAAGGGGCCCGTTAACTCTCTGGAGGGATGTCTTCTCCTTACAAAGAGGCCAAGCTTTAAAGAAACCAAGTTCACCAGGTCTGTGGCAGAGACCAGGGTACCAGTTTGTATAGTGATTGAGTGGTCAGTTCGAGTACCATTTTGGCTGCTAGTCCCTATCTAGGGAGACTATCCAAATGGGCTAAGTCTGCTTGAGAAGCCAAGCAGCGAAGTGTATTATGTTTGTGCCTGGACCTCTCCCACACCTTATGCTGTTCTATTCCCCCTCCAACCTTTCCTATTAGAGACTGACGTTTAAAGCCTCGTACACACGGCCGAGATTCTCGTCGAAAAAAACATGTTGTTTTTTTCGACGAGATTCTTGGACAAGAAACTTGTCCCTGCCGAGTGTACACACGCTCGATTCAAAGAACCCGCGGTTCTTTGAATGGAGCGTACGCGGTGACGTCATCGACTACGACGAACATGCGCTCGTCACATTCGATGCCGTCGCCGCCATCTTGGTATACCCTACCTATGCCTAGGAAGCTACCGCGCATGCGTCAAATTCATTTCGAACATGCGCGGGCTTCCGGGAGGACAGGTAAGTGTACACACACTCACTTTTCTCGTCGAGAAACATGCCGACGAGAATCTCGACGAGAAAATAGAGAGCAGGTTCTCTATTTTCTCGTCGAGATTACTTGTCGGTTTTCTTGACGAGAAACCATACACACGAACGAGTTTCTCGGCAAGACATCTCTGCCAGCAAGTTTCTTGCTGGTTCTTGCCGAGAAACTCGGTCGTGTGTACGAGGCCTAAGAGAAATAAACTCTACGTTGGAGTTACAGCTGGTGTGGACATTGAAGTCATTGGGGGAAATAGAGACTTGTCCTTATTGGCTATAGAGATAAGAACCATTCTGAGGGAGTATCTGGCTGCGGAGACCCATCACAACACTGCTCAACCTCCTCACATGGGAGGGTACTAGGGTGACCACATTTCAAAACTACCATTCAGGGACACCCTCCCTTCCCAAAAATCAGCTTGTGCTGTAACGAATCACAGCACAGTGATTGGACACAAGAGGCGGGATTTATGATTTCTCCAATCACAAACAGGGGGCAGGATTGTGCTCCTCCAGGCTTTCCTGGCCAGGACAAGTACTGTCAGTGAGTAAAGCGGTGATGTGGCAGCCTTTTTTGGGGGCATCAGATTGGTCCGGGGGGTGGCTGTGTCAGTTTCATTCAGGGACACTGTATTGTCCTGAAATGAATGTGCCCGGGACAGACTTGCAAAATGCGGGACTGTCCCGGGCAATCCGGGACACGTGGTCACCCTAGAGGGTACGGGCATATAGAGCTGGGTGTGCCCTTTCCTCCTGTGAGGAGCCGAAATACAAGGAGGAGAGGGTGGTAAGCGCTATATATATATATATATATACTAAGGTTTTTTGAACACCACACATAAATGACTTTGTTGGACAATTGCACATCCCATTCCAAAACTATGGGCATTATTATGGGATTTCCTTTTTTTTGGCGATAGCAGCCTCCACTATCCTGGGAAAGCTTTCCATGAGATTTTGGAGTTTGTGTGGGAAATTATGTTAATTTTTTAGGTCAGATACTGATGCTAGGATAAGAAGGCCTGGCTTGCAGTTGGCATTCCAGATTATCCCAAAGATGTTCAGTAGGGTTGAGGTTAATGCCTCGTACACACGGCCGGTTTTCCTGTCGGGAAAACTGCCATCCCGGCCGTGTGTATGCTCCATCGCAGTTTTCCCGACTGGAAAACTGCCGGAAAAAAAAAAAGATAACCAGCTCTCTTTTTTCCCGGCGGTCTTTTTCCCGGCAGTTTTCCTATGTGAAAAACTGCGATGGAGCATACACACGGCCGGGATTTCCGACCAAAGCTCCATCGCAGTTTTCCTGTCGGGAAAACCTCTCGTGTGTAGGGGGAAAAACTTACCGAGCAGGTTCTCGGTTTTCCTCTCGGGATTCCCGGCGGACTTTTTACCGCCGGAAATCCCGCACGTATGTACTAGGCATCAGGCTTTATGGAGCTGGCTTTGTGCACAGTTATGCTGAAACAGAAAAGGGTCTTCAGTAAACTACCACAAATTTGGAAGTAAACAGTTGTCTAAAATGTCATTGTATGCTGTAGCATTAAAGTAGAACTATAGGAAAAACTTTTTTTTTTTTCATTTTGGATAGAGCAAGGGAGGAATAAAACCCCTGTCAGAATTTTTTTTTTCCGCATTATGTCCCATTGCGGAGATTTCCCCCTCACTTCCTGTGCCATAGCCAAACATGAAGTAAGAGAAAATCTCTGCAAATTAAGGGAATTCCTTGGGGACCCCCAGGTCACCAGAACTAGTGTGCCCATTGGAATGTTCCCCCTCTATTACTTTACTTGAGACAACCCCAAAATTTTAGATTTTCTTTTACTTTCACTTTTAATGATAATGGTAAAAAGGACAAATAGATGGGATGAATCTCCTTAATAGGGGCACAGACAAAAATAAAATCTGACAAGCGTTCTAATCCATCTCCACTCCTGAAGTTTTGCCTGTAGTTATACTTTAACTGCACCCTTCGCTGGAAACACCTGAACTCAATAATTCAGAAGGGTGTCTACATACTTTGGCCATATAGTAGGTGTGATGGTCAGCTGTCCATAGACTTTTTGGCCATATAGTTTATATACATTGTATCTATAATTTGGCGTATTCTGAGATAATTCTGAATGAATGTTTTCCCTCAGCGTATCCATGTCTGTCATTTCCTGTTATCAGCAGGAAATGCACGGTGAGAATATGCATCACATCCTGTGCGTAGTGAAAGTAACAATCGAAGGTCACCAGCCAAGGGCACCTCATGAGACCTCTGTGATCCCTTAAAGACAAATGCTATCTATAGAACATCTAAACATGGACTATATTTGTCAATGTGTCTCATATAATACCTGTTTAAATTGCCCCATATGTTCAAATCTGCTCTGGAAAATGACTTTAAGAATCATAGAATTAAACTTTGTTTAAGAATGATTTGGAGAGCGAAAGTCTAAGGGCCAGTGTCGGACGGAATTTCTTCTTACCAAACAGGTTTTGCATTCCCATACAAGTCTATGTAAATGGAAAACCCACTTGGAGCAGATCAAATGCAGTCCAGAAAGAGATCAACTGCAGGTCAAATGCACCTTTCATGACTTTTGGATGATCTTAAAAACCATCTCAAACTGATGAACTGATGCTATCGACTAAAGCCTAAAGCCCATCGACACAGGCCCTAAAGCTGAACTCTAGCCTTCCCTCCTGTCTTGCACAGTAGTTACCTTTACTAATTATTTTTCTTTTGTAACCGTTTCAAAGTCATGACAATTAGGTCCGTATGATTCGGTCCAGTGGCGGCTGGTGGTAATTTCCTTTGGGGGGCACTAAAGACGAGACGAGACTGGCTGTGATGCCACTGGATACCTGAAAGTGATATACATGTTGGTGGAATTATGGGTAAATCTTCTACCCATAAACCCATGTTTTTTCCTTCTAGTTAAGAGGGCTGGGCTGGAAGGGAATATTTGTCTTTTAGACACACGCCCCTTCTATGACACTGCAGTGAGAGGACAGCCTCCACTGTTGCATCTTTATTGGACAGCTTGTTCCAATGGTACTTTAACATTGGACCAAGGCTCCTAGCTGTCTATTGAGCTCAGTGCCTCTGACAAGAAATGAGGAGAGGCACTGTGAGCTCAACCTCTCAGTCTGCTGCAAACAGAGTGTGCTAGCTTGTATTTAAACCAGCTGCTCTGTATGTAGCTTCTGACAGGCTGCACATGGAGCCCTGCATCTCCAGAACCATGGATGATAGGAGCCTAAACTTTTGAAAGGACTTCAGCTACCTACCCCCAGGTGTGACCCTAGGTCGCCAAGCTACGACCCTTGAAGCTCGATCATTTTTTTTTTTTTTTATGTTCATGGCAGGTGAGGCTCTGCCTTACCTGCCTCCCCTGACTGCACATCCCTGATGTATGGGCAGGCTAAATAGTACAACCAGTCTGTCAGATTATTGCTAGCAGCTGTTATAGCCACTATCAATAATTACTGTGTTCTCGCGGCGGAGGAGGCTTCCCCTGCTCCTTCGCCTGGAGAACACAATGGCTTCGCGGGAGGGATTCACCCATCATCACTGACTGTGTTGATGGGAGCATCGAGCAATTTTCTTTCCTGCAACCCCTATTGCATATTAGTTATCTTTGATAATGCATGAATGTTGGACTAAAGCATATTAAGGGGGTAATTTATATTGAAACTACCAGGTGGCAGAGGATCAAGAGCACCACATCCCAAAAGAACTAACAAATTGCAAAACTGCAAAAAAAGATAGGGATTTTCAAGGTGCCAAAATCAATACTTAACAATTAACATTTAGAATATATAAAAAAACATTTTTATTATGTTTACAAAACATTAAAACACCATAAAGGTATAATTGTTAAATTGCGGCTTGGGCAATGATGCAACGACTTTAGCTCTACATGTTTCACCAAAATTTGGCTTCTTCAGGAGTCTTATGAATGCTGCATAAGCTATCAATATAAATAGAATGTACAGTTCATGAGTGACAGAAACATACAAATATTTAACATATCACATTAACAAACAATAATCATTTGCAAGACATATATAGATCATTCTGGGGGGATGTCCTACTACTGGGATGCTCAGAAGAATCAAGTAAATCAAACACCTCCTATCTTTTGTAGTTTTGAGTATTAAGAAGGTGTTAATCGATATTTGTCTGGAAATCTGATTTGATGTAAAAAGACAGTTTTAATGCAAATAGTGCTTAGGGTTTTTTTTTTTTTTTTAAGCAAGAATTAGCTTTTATTCTAACATTTCCACATGTAAAAATTGCAAAGCTGTTTGGAAAATAATTTTTTTTATACGGAAAGGAATGGCAGATTAGTTTACAGTATGAGAAAGTTTTAGAATTTGGGGTGATAGTTAGGACAGACACGACAACTATTGCTCGTCGCAAGCACAGAGCTAAACAAATAATTTGTCCTGTCCCATGGTGACCTCTTCCCTCTACAGAGATGGTCCTTCAAAGATCAGGTTCTGCCCTCAAAACAAAGTTCCTTTTCCGCTTACGTGTAGAGCTGAACATACACATTTGAAATTAAATATATATAGGCAGAGACAGGAAATTGGAGCATTGCTGACTGCTGAGTTAGAAGGATAGCGTTTTTAAATAGTGGAAAATTTCATTTGGCTCTTAACAGATAATGACTTGGAAAAAGCCGATTCCGTGACGTAATTAACCTTCTATAAAAAGCATCCAAATCATATCAAATCATTATCAGCATTTAAACTCCAAATGTGTTCAGTTAGCTTGAAAAAATCTGTTCAACATCAGATACACTGTTACATCCTTGCAAGACTGAAACTAATGCAGCACCAATGAGAGGAAATCAAATGGATTTTTTTATTTTATTTCATTTTTTCAGGGTCATTGCTAGGCCCTTGCACCTGCAGGACTGATCCCCCAACTTTTACAACCTCTTCAATCTAGCTATGTTTTCTGTATTTTTCATATTATTATTTATTTGTTTTTTTTTTACACACATTTGCAAGGAAGCTGTTCAGTAAGCTGTTCTGGCTGACTAAACACGGCTCGGATGATGGTGGCAAGCTTACTGAGGAGAAACAGGAAGTGAGAAATTCAGACAAAGACAAAAAACATTTAGAAGTTAAATTGAAGGAAAAGGTAAGTGAACCAACAATGCACTAGCTTAAAGGAACCTATTTAGAAAATAAAAAACAAACCTTTACAACCCCTTTACAAAAGGAAATTAGCCCATGGGACTTTAAATGAGTTGATCATAGAGGCCAAAACAAGTGAGTGGAATAAATTTATTGAAATTTATTACAATTCCAAGAACATAGTCACAATTTGAACATAAAACCACCATGAAGCATGTAAACATAAACATGTCAGATACAGTCCTTAGAAATACATAGTGTACATTGACATCTTGTGTACTCGACGCGTTTCGCGAGCTCCACTCGCTTCCTCAGGAGTTGATGTATGTACAGATTATCTAAAAAATAGTAAATATCAGTAAAATGTAACATGCACAGGTGTTGGGGGTTGGGAAATAAGCATGTGACCTCTGTGGGGCACTGCATACTTACAATGTGGTTGGTTAACCCAAGGGACTGATCCCAAATGGCGACAGCGGAGAGTTCTCCAACCGGGAGCTGAAGGGGCGTGGCTCACAGCAACCAGTCGGGGGGCCAATGGGAGGTGACCATGGCAAAACAAGGTGATAGAGTGTGTATTCTGAGTAGCCCCATTGGCCATATGTGTCATGACAACTGTAAAAAAAGATATATGTATATCTGAATTAGTAGGTACTAGAGGTCAATATTGACCTACAAGTGTAGGTAGAGTATTACTATTGTATAATGGAGTCAATAAGAATATGTATATGGGAGCAAACAGAGGGGACAGGATGAAGAGAATAGGTAAAGAGGGTGGAGATATGAGGGGAAAAATAAGAATTAGGAGGAGGAAATGGGGAGAGAGGAGAAGGGCAGAAAGATATATCCCTTAGTGTGCCTTGTTAACCATATGTAGCATAGTGCCCATGCTAGTATTGAATATATAGCTGGAACCAGTGTTGGTCGTAATCGTGGTACAAAAGTATAATGATAATGATAGTATAGGTATCAAAATGCCCCATTGGCCATGTGTGTCATGACAACTGTAAAAAGATATATGTATATCTAAATTAGTAGGTACTGGAAGTCAAACATTGACCTTCCAGTGTAGATGGAGTATTGCTATTGTGTGATGGAGTCAATGAGAATATGGATATGGGAGCAGGCAGAGGGAATAGGATGAAGAGAATGGGTAGAGAAGAGGGAAATATACAGGGAAGAATGAAAATTGAGAAGAGGGAATGGGAAGAAAAGAAAAGGCCAACCCCTTTAAGAAGCTCTGAGAACCGAGCGATTGGCGGTGTTCGATTTCTCAGTTCTCAGTGTTAGAGCTGGCGGGGGACAGATGCAGCATTGGATCGATGCTGCATCCACCTTTGTAAGTATGATTCTCAAAAAAAAAAAAAAACCTCTTTTAAAGCAGAATTCAACTGTATCTGAGCACCACAAATCGAAAACGTTATTTTATTCAATTTTATTATACATAGCAAACTCATCCATCGATCCACGTCCCCATGCTTTAATTTTTTGAGAATTAATTTTAAAAACCTCCCCCTAGCATTTTTAGCTGTAGCCATCTTGAGAAAGGGCAGATGATTAAAGTAGCATTTACTTCCTGGATTCCATCTGCCCTTAGCTCAGCTATGTAGGCAGAAGGGCGTGCTTTGCTGAGAAAGATGAAAGAGAGAAATCTCATGTCTACAAGTTGTCCAGAATACAGCAGCCAGACTGGTAACTGGAAGAAAACTCTAGGAATCAATCACCCCGTCCCTGAGGACCCTCCATTGGCTAGCCATGAAGGATCAGGTTACATTTAAGACCCTCTGCCTCACTCACAAATGTACACAAGGAAAAGCCCCGCAATACCTCTGCGACAAAATAAAGCACTACACCCCAAGTCGCCCCCTCCGGTCAACTAACCAGAACATCCCCAAGACCCGCTACAAATCAAAAGGCGAACGAAGATTCGCAGTGCAAGGACCCCGGCTATGGAACGCTCTACCCGCGGACATCCGCTTGAAAGAAAACCATCTGGCCTTCAGGAAGAAGCTTAAGACCCATCTCCTCTGAAGACACAGGCGGACACTGGCTGCAAAAGCGCCTTGAAGCGATTTAGTTCGCATTTGTAGCCCTATACAAGTCATTCATTCATTCATTCAGAAAATGCCCATGAAGACTCCTGGGATGTATGACATCAGTTTGGCCTAGGCTAGAAACCAGGAAGCAACTGGAACAATGTAAAACAACGTATATACCAGGCCACTCCAATGTGTAAGACCCTCTAGCTACTGCAAACTTGGCATTCTGGAAACACAAGATTCCCTGGGTCAGAAAGTCTCATGTCTACCCACCAAAATTTCTCTTAATAAATTAAACCAATTAATTACAAAGAATTAAATTATCCCTATCGCTGCCTGTACTGCATGTAAAAATAACTTTCTCAGGGAGTGAGGAGTTGTACAGCACAGAATGAATGGCAAGAGGATGCAGTCCTGTCAGAAGCACAGCAAAATCCCTTCTCAATCTGACCACAAGGGATCATGTGAACTTTCAGATTAAAGTAAGTGGAGCAGACTTTGTAAATTTAGCCTAGATGCCATGTTTGCTGGAAATACTAACAACTACCTACAAAGCCATTCCCAACACTGCCCCCAGCTACATCACTGACCTAGTCTCTAAATACCAACCTAATCGTTCTCTTCGTTCTTCTCAAGACCTCCTGCTGTCTAGCTCGCTCATCACCTGCTCCCATGCTCGTCTCCAGGACTTTTCCAGAGCCTCTCCAAGCCTATGGAACTCCTTACCCCAATCTGTCCGTCTATCTCCTTCTCTATTAGCTTTTAGAGGATCCCTAAAAACCATCCTCTTCAGAGAAGCCTATCCTATTTTCATTTTGTCCACCTGATGATCCCCCACAACTACTACCCTTTGTTTCACTTGACCCTCCCTTCTAGACTGTAAGCTCTAACGAGCAGGGCCCTCTGATCCCTTTGTATTGAATTGTATTGTGACTGTACTGTCTTCTCTGATGTTGTAAAGCGCTGCGCAAACTGTTGGCGCTATATAAATCCTGTATAATAATAATAATAGTGGCAGCAGTCCATCGATTGATTTTACATTCTAGCCCAATAAAATCCAGTGATGGAAATGTTAATGTGTTTTGCGGAAAAGATGTCCTGTACCCACACAGCTGGTTACACTTGTTCCAGGCAAGCTCTGCCTGGCATTTCCTTTTATCTGACCCATTGATATTCTGTACAATGTCCCAGAGAAACATCGGCATTGCTTGCCAGGCCTCAGCTCCCTGCTAAGACCTCTCCCCCTAGATCAGCGGGAAACTCTGTCTGCCCTCTGCGTGGTTTCTCTAATTCCCGTCCGCACTTTGCAGGCCAACAATACTTATTCCACAGCCAAGACATGAGCAAAGGTAAAACAGAGCGACAACTGAATTAGAAGGCATAGACTTTCAGTACCCATTTGAGATCTGTGCATCGTCGGGGCAATTGACATTGAATATTCAAGTTATTCATGTTGTAATTTGTGCAACACCACCCACATTGCACAAGAATTAAAAATAATATTTCTCCCCCCATATATACATACATCACAATTGAAACGTCAGTTCACCAAAAACTGATATTTCCCTTTTGGAGAGAGATCCTGTCACCTTGCCCCTTTAAAGCACACCCCTGACCCATACTTTCCCGAAAAGTACTCTTAATGCTCCTTTCTCCATTACATCCTGTTCAGAATACCCATTAATAGAAAATATGCAGAGGCAATGGCATCACCCTCCTTAAACAAAAGCTACATCCCAGCATTGCATCATTGGAGCAGGTCACGTCTGTACCCAGAGGAACCTGGTATTTTGCAGTGACTGCGACAAAGGAAGTAGTGCCAGGGGAGTGCTGTGAGGGTGAATATAAGTGGATCTGGGGGTTGGTTTTAAAGAGCAATGTGACAGGGTCTCTTTAAAACAAAGGCAGTTTCTTCTATTTCTCAGGGACTCTATTAGTGAGATCTTTGTGCTGAGTTCCAGGGTCTCCACACCTGCTGTGCCCATTATGAGGGACCCCCACCAACCCTGGTAGATTTTTAGTTGACTGCATAAGTATGCCCATTGGGGAATTTCCCTGTCATGTCACAAAGATGAATGATGAAGACCCACTCTATCCAAAAATACTTGTGTTTGGATTTCCACTTAAAAGCTAAACTCCAGCCAAAACTTTTTTATTTGTTTTGGATAGAGCAAGAAATCCGTAGATCCTCTTAAAATGTTAAAACAGAAAAGGAGCACCAAACCAAATGGCGAAAGAGCCCCAGTCGCTTTAATGATTCATCATATGATCTCTTCATTCATTCATTATATGATTTTTATTTAAATATCTGTTTTAGGTTAAACCTTTCACTGCCACTGATATAAGGCATACGGCAGAACAGAACCACTTGCAGCTGGCCAGCTCAGTATGCGTTAAATCAGCTGTATTCCCTTCTGCTGTAGGCTTATGGTCGCTTGGCCATTGGCCATGAACATATAGAAAAATATGGTCCCCTAGACCAGTGGTTCTCAACCCTGTCCTCAAGTACCCCCAACAGGCCATGTTTTGAGAATTTCTCTTAGATAAAATAGCTGTCCAAAATACCAAGCCATTGACTCTGATTTAAAGCACCTGTGCAAGATAAAGGTAAACCTGCAAACATGGCCTGTTGGGGGTAGTTTAGGACAGGGTTGAGAACCACTGCCCTAGACTGTGCTGCCTAAAGACCGTCCATTGCAACTGTGTGCCCACATGTTCAAAAAAGGCTGATCGTGTGGCCTACTGCAGTGCCGCCATCCTCCCTGACCTTATGTGCCCAACTTCTGCTGTTACCACCTCATTCATTTATAGCAGTGAGACTGGTGTCCTGTCTCCATGGTGGTGTCATCAGCAGTTTATTCACACAGGGTGTGAGCAGAGAGGTCGTTAAACATGCCTCTCATGTTTACTGGCCTCCTTTCTTTTCTGAAGGAACACAGAAGAGCTGAGCACTTCCATGTTCATTTATGCTGAACAAGGCATGACATGTTTACTGTATTCTTCAGCTTGTGAGAACACAGAAGAGCTCAATACTGATCTATCTGTGTCCCTATTAGGGAGATTAAAGCCCTGTACACGCGATAGGTTTTACCGATGAAAACAGTCCGATGGACTTTTTTCATCGGACAAACCGATCGTGTATGAGCCCCATCGGTCTTTTTGTCTTTTTTCCATCGGAGTTTAAAAACAGAACATGTTTTAAATTTATCCGATGGTTAAAAAACCGATAGCAAATTACTATCGTCTGTGGGGAACTCCATCGGATAAAAAAAACACGCATGCTCAGAATCAAGTCGACGCATGCTCAGAAGCATTGAACTTAATTTTTCTCGGCTCATCGGAGTGTTTTACGTCACCGCGTTTGGAACGGTCGGTTTTTTGACTGATGGTGTGTAGGCAAGACTGATGGAAGTCAGCTTCATCGGTTTTCCGATGGAAAAATCCATCGGTTAAAAAACCATAGGAAATCCGATCGTGTGTACAGGGCTTACCTCTCTCTATTTGTCCAAGTGACCAGTGTCATTGAAACTAAAGCTGGCCAAAGATGGGTCAAAATTTGTCCGGTTTGGCAGAATACATTGATCACTGCATTGTGACAGCAGAGAGTCCCACTGTCAGAATGCAATGTCCAAGTGGGGAGGATTCTTCTATCCACTTCACCTGTGTGGAAGGAGGAATCTGTTTTGTTTGTTTTTCCGTTCAGACCGATGGCTATCGAAAAAAAAAGAGTAATTTATGGTCAGCTTAAAAGTGAGTGAAAATCCAGAATCTTCAGATGACACCCAAACTGGAATAAAGTAAACATCTTCCAGTGGAGACACAACTATCTAAGAGGGTGTTCCATCATATGGTGAGCCGTCAGATTTCGTAACGGAAGTGACGTTCCGTCGCGGCCATCTTTGTACACCACCGCACTCAGCTGCAGTAAGCCTACAGTCTGAAGCCGCGAAGCGGACATCTTGTTACACCCACCGGAGTCTTGCTTTTTACACTTATTTTTACCTTAAACTCAGCTTATATAGTGAAATACAGTATTTAGAACTCCAAGACACTGTTTTGATGTTGAATTTTAAAAGCAGTGGCAAGCCTACTGATCTCACAGGTTTGCTAATCTGTCAGAAGACCGCTGCTTCTAAAATTCAACATCAAAACAGGGTCACGGACTTCTAAATACTGCATTTGACAAAACAAGCTCCGTTAAAGGATAAAAAATAAGTGTGAAATGCAAGATTTTGGTGGGTGTAAAAAGATGTCCGCTTGACAACTTCAGAATGTAGGCTAATGCCGCGTACACACGATTGGATTTTCATCCAAGGTTTTTCCAACGGAATTCAGCTCAAGCTTGGCTTGCATACACACGGTCACACAAAAGTTCTCTGATCTTTCGACCGTCAAGAACGCAGTGACTTACAACACTGCGACGAGCCAAGAAAATTAAGTTAATGCTTCCGAGCATGCGTCGAATTGTTTCCGAGCATGCGTCGAAATTTCGCGCGTCGGAATTGCTACAGACGATCGGAATTTCCAATTGGACTTTTTGAGTACCAGTTCTCAAATTTTTGTTGGCAAAAATTCCGACAGGAAAAGTCAGATGGAGCCTACACACGGTCAGAATTTCCGACCAAAAGCTCACATCGGACTTTTCTTGTCGGATATTCCGACCGTGTGTACGGGGCATTAGTGTGGCTGAGTGCGGGGTGTAAAAAGATGTCCGTGACGGAACGTCACTTCCGTTACAGGTTTTGACGGGTTGCCTAATCTGATGGAACAAGGGCATTTTCTTTACTTTGTAGAGATTTTCTCTTACTTCCTGTTGAGTCTACAGCACAGAAAGTGATAATATATCGCCCAAATAGAACACACATGGCAAAAACAAATAAAACCAAGAGTTTTAACCATTCCCTACCCTATCAAAAAGGTGGAAAAAAAATAAAAAAGTTTGGGCTATATATATGTAGCGGCCACCTCCACTCCCCTCTTTGTCACGTCTCGTCTTTCTCTTGTCTAGGGGTACCTTAGAGGGGAGGGAGCGGGGACACCACGCCTGGCTTCCACCACAGGTGTTAGTGCGGTATAAGCAACGGTTTTGTATTTCCTTCGGGTCAGTGCTGTGCACCTGGATCCTCCCTCCAAGAGTCACCGTGAACCATGTCCGTTAGAAAATGAGCTCCACACCATTAAAGTTCAACACTCCTTTATTCTCCTTGTCTGAACACAAACAGTTGAACTCCCTTGATAGAACAGAGCAGAAAAGGAGGTGTGGATGCGAACAGGCCCAGACACAATGTAAGTTGCCACTTTCCTTCCTAGAAGTGTGTCCTGGTCTCCGCACGATGGTAGATTTCCTTCCAGGTGGTCTCCGACGAGAGACTCACTTGTCACCGGCAATATGCTGCACCGGGTCTTCAAATGAGGAGCTCCCCCCAGTCCATTGCGCCTTACGGATTCGGGTACCCAATCCCTGAGTACCCTAGGATCTCCTTCGCTCGCGGAACCCAGTGCTAAAGGTGCCTGGGATGGAGCTCGACCTCCGCTGTCCTCTGGGCCTAAGCCACCCAGAGGAGCGACACGACCCACCGTCCGCAAGCTGAAGGTGCCTGGGACTTCGAACCCGTGACCAAGATGGCCGGACCCCTTTATCCCCCTGGTCCAGCAAGCACGGCGGGTTCCCCGCCCCACCATACCGCTGCCGAGGGAGGACAAAAAGGAGGATGGCACACAGCGATAATCCAACCAAACCCAGGGCGACAGCGCCACCCAATGGGCCGCGGTGAATCACACATCACTGATGTCACTTCCAAATTCCAATTTACACCCGGGAAAGTACATACCCGCTACACTCTCCCCTCGGTCCTTTGACACTGGTCCCCAGTGTCTGGAGTAAATCATGCCCTCAACAGCTGACATAATCCAATCCAGAAACCGACTAACAATTTTTTTTTTTAAACTTTGGAAAACTATCCAACTAAACATTGTGTCTGAGCCCTGTAAAGAAAGGGAAATAAGACAAACAAGAAACAACTATTTCGACACATGACTTAGAATCACATTTCACATTTAACTTTTCCCACCCAAACTGACTAAGAACCACCCCATTCTCAGTGATCTTGAAGGGTTGCTCTCCTGCAGAGGGAAAAAAAGAAACAACACACATAAACCCTGACACATATATTCGTGTAGGAGGAAAGAAACTTCTTCAAGAAGAAATCCCTGCCTAGTGGCTCTCAACTGGAAAAGGACCGTACCCCCGTCCCAGGAGGCCCTGTACTCCAGGATCAAAGACGTGGAACTCATGGAGAGGATGACGGCCAGGATACGTGATAGGCTAGAGGACCATGATGAGGTCTGGAGGGAGTGGCGCCGGCAGGAGGACATCCCGGGAGCGGGCATGGGAGCAGACGTGGTAACTTAGACCTTCTCTTCACTGTCTCTTCTCTTAATTTCTCTCCCCCCTTTTCTCTCTTTCTTCTCTCCCCCCCCTTTTTTTCTTTTTCCTCCCCTCTGAACTTTTACTTTTTTTTTTTTTATGTTGCAGAATACTGATGCAGTCGTGTTGGTGCTCCTCACTGTTTGATACTGCCCATTGTATTATGTTTGTAGACTTTGCCACTGACGGGGTGGGCCCTTCCATTTCCTATTTGCATCTCCCGGCCCACGGGCCCTTGCCCCACTATGCTTGCTTCTTGTATGACATAGGCTGCTGTCTATTGGCATATGTCCATTATCTCTTTTTTTGATCTTTTGGTATCTCTGTATTCTTATGACCTGTGAACTGCTTCATATAAATAATTAAAAAAAAACGTTAATTGGAAAAAAAAAAAGAAGAAATCCCTTTTTTCCAGAGTGAGTGTATGATAAGTGTTTAAACGTTGCGCAACACTGTCACCTGGTGACAGCACCGCGGTAACTGCACTCGTGGAGCTTTCCTCTTTTCTTTCGGCCCTATCTACCCCAGAGTCAATAATCTCTTGCTGGAAAGTGAAGAGCAAACAGGAACAGTTCTTCATTCCTCTGGGCACAAAAGCAACGGGCCCCAGAAAGTTCAGCAACATGATAAGAACAAACAGAGTCTTTCTCTCTCCTATAAGTAAAAGCGGGGATGCGGCAGAACAAGTGGTTTCAAGTGCAGATCCATGGTCTCCAGATGATACTCCACATCTTCTCCTTCTTTGCGCCGAATCAACACTTTATCTGCATGGATGTGTCGTCCCAAAATCCACTCTGCCTTGCAGTCTTTAAAACGTTGAAAGGCCTTTGGAGAGCATGCCAGGTACCTGCGGGCGTGGGGAACCTGAAGGTGGGTCCACACAAAGTCATTGTACCAGCGCTCCCGGCACACATCCACCTCATAAAGCAATTCCTTCGATAAGTATGGATACTCCCATCCATAATCTGCAGCAACCTTCTGACCAAACAGCCGTTGCAATCTCGCCAAAGGAGGCATGGTAGCTTTGTCCCATTCACCAGGCAAAACTATCGAGTCCGGGTGGCGAGGGACCTTGATCACATCCGATCTGGGCATAGGCGCCCGCAGCAGCAGTCTCTTTTCCCCGGCCTTCGGTACTGATGGCACCGGGGATGTAGAAGCAGGCTGGGGACCGGACCTCTCTTCAGGCGCTGATGCCTCCACTCGGGGTGTACTTTCCCCTGTTGACATGGGTGGATCTCTGGTTCTCCGAGATGAAGCGAGAGGTACTTTGTCCCAGCCCTTCCCGGCAAACAAATTGTCTATGGCAGCGTCGTCTCCCATGTCCGAGAGCGACTCCAGGTCAGAGGTGTCACACTCCTCCGCGGGTATGTAGCCGGTTGTAGAAACGGAGCCACCACCTCCCGCGGATTCGCTAGGCCATGACTTCCCGACACCTCCGCCCACACACCAAGTCTCCCCGCCTGGCTTACCTCGGCCTTTACTTGAAGCGGGATGTCCGGAACTCTTGTCGACGGATTCACCTGGGCCGGGTGTAAGCGGGCGAGACGGTCCACCACAACCGCTGGTCGGGGCTACCATGCCGGTCTTCCTCTTCGGTGGTGGACGCTGCGAGACAGTGGTGACCGAGTCAGCATCCTCGGATTTCTCCCGTTGAGATTTTACGACCTCCTCCGCGGTCGTTGCAGTGTGCGCAGGGGTGACTCTCACAGCAGTGATTCCTCCTCTCTGAGTGGTGTTGCCTGAAGCCCGGCCAGGGTAAATGGTTCTCGGCCTCTCCACCGCCGGATCCACTTCGAACAGGAACTCCCCACAGGCCTCACAGCGTCCGAACAGCTTCAACTGGCACACCAGTCCCGAACACCCGGGACAAATCACACCCAGGGCCTCAACGTCCATGCACGAGTTCAGGGCGAATTGACCCCTTGGCTTTAGTCGGATCCCCGTATCCGTTACTGGAGCAGCAGCAGTCAAAGTCGTGGTGGAAGGATGAACTGGAATCCACGAGGTGTGTCCAAACATGGCGACCTGTTGCTGATCCATTGCACACTGCAAAGTTTTTGCGCCAACGTCCCACGTGTAGTCCTTCACACGTATCGGACTCCTCCCCTTTGCTCCAGTTCGCGGGCTTTTCTTCTTTTCTGTTTCTGAGTCACGCCCACGAACTAAGCGGTGGGGGTGTGCCTGGTGGCGCAGTGCAACTAGAAACCCCCACGTGTAGTCCCTCACACGGCTGGGTTTTCCCCTCTCCTCGCTCTTCTGCGCGGGCCTTTCCCTTCAATGGGTCATGTCCACGACTTTGAGCACCGGGGTGCACTTCGGCCAGTGAAGGCCCGCCTGTTCGCTTAACTCTTCCAACAGACACTTTCAATACTGTGGTGCACAAACACTATACCGGACCCGAGCCCCCACGTGTAGCGGCCACCTCCACTCCCCTCTTTGTCTCGTCTCGTCTTTCTCTTGTCTAGGGGTACCTTAGAGGGGAGGGAGCGGGGACACCACGCCTGGCTTCCACCACAGGTGTTAGTGCGGTATAAGCAACGGTTTTGTATTACCTTCGGGTCGACCCCGTGACCAAGATGGCCGGCCCCCTTTATCTCCCCGGTCCAGCAAGCACGGCGGGTTCCCCGCCCCACCATACCGCTGCCGAGGGAGGACAAAAAGGAGGACGGCACACAGCGATAATCCAACCCAGGGCGACAGCGCCACCCAATGGGCCGCGGTGAATCACACATCACTGGTGTCACTTCCAAATTCAAATTTACACCCGGGAAAGTACATACACGCTACATATACTTTAATATTCTGGTAGACAGAAGATGCTATTAATGCATATGTGCCATGGGTGCAAAAATCGCCATTTCCCATTTTGCCATTTCCCCCTCAGGAAAAGGTTTTCAGTTGCTATGAAGGGAAAGAATGTTGCTTTCTTTAAACTGTTTACAGCACAAGGCCAAAACAATGTTACATAAGACATCTGCCATGGAAAGAGTTAATAGGGGACTCTGTGCCGTCATGGAACATGGGCTGAGCCTTTTCTCTTGGGAAATCTGATGGAGCCTTCTGCAGAAATGTTGTGTTTCCCTGGTTTAAACGGACGAGGAAAAATGTGCTTGTCAGCTGCCATTTGGGTGCATTGGCCGGAGAACCAAGTTTAGTATGATGATGGCTGACTAGATCAGGGCTGTGCAGAAAGGGTCTTATATAAATGAAAAAGAGGAAAGTGTCCGTGTTGTCTTCAGACCTGAAATGACTGCCTTAATGCAACGCACAAAAATATGCTAACACGTGTGCCATTTTGAACAGAAGTGAAGTCATGGCATGTCAGTTAATCGATCGGATTGATCGGAAAAAAAATCAAAGCACGGGTGGACATCACATCATAACAGGGATGATTTAGCACTAGCTGCATGGCATATCTCAGGGAGGGATCCCTGATGTGGACCCTGCCACTTGTAGTCTCCTCTTGAGGATGGGGACAATAAAATTGTCCAGGATGTGACTGTGCAAGGATCCGCAGGTATCATTTAATAAAAAAATACATTCAGTCTTAAAATTTTTTACATTTTGTTTCGAAATGAGCATATATGGGGTTATAGTGATTGGGATTTGCATATACTTTAAAGTGCACAACAGACACTTTGTGGGGATGGGTTAGAACCTCTGTTAATTTTTGTTTGTTTGTTTGTTTTTGTCTCCATTGGGGGAGATTTACCCCCTAAATTTTTGGTGGTAATCATCATCTCAAATACAAACAGTGATTGAAAATCCAAGATGACATATGACAGGAACAGGAACAGTAGGTGAAATCTTCTAACGAGGATAAGTGTTCTGCGAAAAAAAGCCTGAGAGGCAATCTCCTCTTATGTCCTACTTTGTCTCAGGAACAGGAAGTGAAGGTAAATCTCTCTGACCGGACAGCTGCAACTTTCATTAAAATAACACCATGTGATCTTGCTATGAAGGTCCTAACACAGGTGCTTGCTTTTATGGGGTGGCTTTGCTCTGTCCCTGTCTGCCAATTGTGGTGCTCCTGCATTGTCACCCTGTCACTAGGGTGACCACATTTCCAAACTACCATTCAGGGACACCCCCCCTTCCCAAAAATCAGCTTGTGCTGTAACGAATCATAGCACAGTGATTGGACACAAGAGGCGGGATTTATGAGTTCTCCAATCACAAGCAGGGGGCAGGGATTGTGCTCCTCCAGGCATTCCTGGCCAGGACAAGTACTGTCAGTGAGTAAAGCGGTGATGTGGCAGCCTTTTTTGGGGGCATCAGATTGGCCCGGGGGGTGGCTGTGTCAGTTTCATTCTGGGACACTGTATTGTCCTGGAATGAAGGTGCCCGGGACAGACCTGCAAAATGCGGGACTCTCCCGGGCAATCCGGGACACGTGGTCACCCTACCTGTCACACAGACTTCCTATGGAGACTACAAGTGGCCATTTAAAGTGGTTGTAAAGGCAGAAGGTTTTTTATCTTAATGCATTCTATGCATTAAGATAAAAAGCCTTCCGTGTGTAGCAGACCCCCTCAGCCCCCCTAATACTTACCAGAGACCCTTCTCTATCCAGCAATGTCCACGAGTCCCTCGGCCATCTGGGTCTCTCCCTCCTGTCTGGCTGACACAGCAGCGTCGCCATTGGATCCTGTTGCTGTCAATCAAAGTCAGTTAGCCAATCAGAAGAGAGAGGGTGCGGGGCTGCACTGCAGCTCCGTGTCTGAATGGACACATGGAGCTGCAGCTCGGCTCAGGTGCCCCATAGCAAGCTGCTTGCTGTGGGGGTACTCAAAAGAGGGAGGGGCAAGGAGCACCAACGAGGGACCCGAGAAGAGAAGGATCCAGGCCACTCTGAAAATCCACTGCAACAGAGCAGGTAAGTATACGGTAACATGTTTATAATTAGAAAAAAAAAAAAAAAAACGAGACTTTACAATCACTTTAAACACACATTATGCGGGGATGTTCTACCGTTGTCACCATCAGGAAACCCACACTGAGAAATGCCATGTTGTTGTCACTAAAGTACATCTAGTCAGGAAGTGGCTGCAAAGAAGCTGCAGGAGAGCAACAGCACTGAAATGCAACAATGGATTAAAAATGAATGCTTTAGTTAAAAATGGCATTTGCTTATGATACATAGTGCATTAGTAGATAAAATGTAATTCAGTTAGCATTTACAACTAAGTAAGTTTTGATAAATAAAATATTGATTTAAACTGCAAACCGCCACCTTACATAATCCATGTTTTCCTTTCTCTTTATATGGACTTTAGGGGGTAGAATTGTGAATAGTAAGTCACAATATGTCAGGAAAGGTGAATGATTTCCTGATCCATCCATTTATATAACAGACATGAGCTGTAAGGAGGCAATGAAGTGGCACAATGGATTTAGAGGGGCGTTGCGAGGTTATTCATACAGCTATGCCACTTAATAGGGTGGAAGAATGCACCGGAGCAGAGAGAGATGTTTGGCAGGGAGGTGATGTCAGCTGGAAACTGAGAATACCAAGGCTACAAGGCTGTAATTAGAGGAGACCTCAGAATTTATTGCTCTTTGGTTATATATTTAATTGCTTTTGATTTCTATCTGAGCAATGGCATTTGTAAACCTAATATTGGCATTGATACATGTCCTACTATTGAGTCACAGGGCCAGAGCTGAACGAAGCACTCCTGCAAGCTTTTTTCATAAGGCCAATGTGCCAGAACCAATCAGAATTCTTCTTTCACTGATTTGATTGCAGTAGCTGCAATCTGTCTGGTTACAATAGCTTATTGTAGTTACTCATCTTTGTCCTAGGCAAACGGATCAACTGGACTATATTTATGTTTATATATGAAGTAATAAAAATTAAAGACTATAACTGTCCTGAAGAAGCAGATATGTTTGTGAAATGCGTCAAGCTTCCAAGGGAATTCCAGATGTAATATGTTAAATACTGTAATCGGCTTAAAAAAAAAAGAAAAAAAATACTGTACATATTGTCTACTTTTATGTTTTTACTATTCACCTTCAGGCTGTATTCAGCATTTTTGGTCCTTTTGCAGTATTCTTTTTATTTTTGAGCACTTGTACAGGTGTTTTTGTGGGCTTTCTAATAACACTTGAGTGTTTTTTTTTTTATTATTCTTTTGTAGCCAATGGAAAGCTAGTTACTAGTGGGAAAAAAAAGTTCAAATGTTTTTCAGCTATTCCTATTGAAGTAATTTGTCGCAATTGTATATGCTATATTATTATTTTTTATTTGCTATTTTTTTCCATGAAAGTGGAGTTACCCTGTAAGGGTTAGTCATTTTCTTAGTATTCCTTCTTTGGTCCGCATATATGCACAAAGTAATCAGTAATATCACTTACTGCAATAATCCCTTGAGGCAACCTTTTTGTGCCAAAATCAGAAGCTGTAAATGGAGGTGCTCTGTTTGTGTTGCTGTATGTACAATGCTGACAAGAGCGATGGGATTTCCTGTGTGGACATGATTCTGACACATATACCTCAGTCTAATGGATTTCATGGCTTCCCTCATGGACAGCATGCACCTTGTACTCGTCAGACCTTTCTTCCTACACGAATATCATGTTGTTGTCTTTTATTTCTTTATTTAGGTGTGGATAGCAAGGCCGAATTCCCAGAATCCTCCACTGCTTGTGATTTATCTGTTGCCTGGACTGTGTTAGGCTAGGTTCACATCTAGCCGTTTCCTGAGTGCTGCGTTTTCATGGGCACAGCAGACCATTCTTTTGAATGGACTGCTGTACCTACGGGAAACCCAGGAACACTCTGGTCAGCACTCTCAGCCATTGGCTGAGAGCCCTGATCGGAAGCCAGATGGCAGACCTTTCTCTGTCATGGGCCTTCGAACAGCCGGCTTCTGTTGGACCGGCTGCCATACACATGGGCCGAATGTTGTCCAGTCTTTATTGAACCGGCCGATCCCGGACGACATTCGGCCGATCCCGGACGACATGTGTACTAGACTTTAGGCTTATTATCTGCTATGGGCCTCACCTTACCTGAATGTATTCCACATAATGACAAAAACATAGAAAGAACCAGCAATGCCATCACCCTCCTCGCAGTATGTGTCCAGCCCAATAATTTTTCCTTTGTTTTGGATAGAGTGGGGAAAGGATAAGACCCCCGTTAGGTTTTTTACTGCTGAGTGGGACTTTGTTAGAGAGATTTCACCTCACTTCCTAGCTAGCTGACAGCGTTTTATCGGACACAAACTAAGGGGGGGGGGGGGGATCCCAACAGCAACACAGACAGAAATAAAACTGCATTACTTTTTTTTTATCTTTTTTATTGAAGTTTATATGAACACATAAGATTTGCCCACTTAGGGGCTCAACATTTGCCCACGCAGGGGCAGTTTCTCTGTTGCGGCAGCACACCGCTACAGGGGACAACATACAACACAAACAGCTCAACTTAACTTATACTATAACCCCAAACGTGGGGAGAGGGTCAGTTCAAGATAATCCGTGCTCAAATTGATATCAACAGGAGAGAGCAGCATGAAAAAAAAGTTGGGTCGATAGTAGGGTTGTCCCGATACCACTTTTTTAAGACCGAGTACAAGTACCGATACTTTTTTTCAAGTACTCGCCAATACCGATTACCGATACTTTTTTTTCAATGTCACGTGACAGTGGCACATGTGTCAGTATTTTTTTTTTATTTTTTTTATTTTTTACGATTTTTTGTTATGTTTTTTTACAGTGCTTTCTTCTTTTTTTTTTGGTGGTGGGGGGGGGGGGGGGGTTGGATTGTGTGAGTGTGTTTTTTTTATTCACATTTTTATTATTTTTTTCAATTCATTTTTTTTATTTATTGCAATTTTTTATTTTATTTTTTTACACCTGTTGGGGGGGCTTTGGTGAGATTTCAGGGGTCTTAACAGACCCCTGACATCTCCCCTTTGAGACAGAGAAAGGGACTAGGGACACAGATCCCCCAGTTCCTTTCTCTGCAGCCTCAGATAAAATGAATGGACAGGAGGCTCCTCTCCATTCATAAACTGAAGCATCGTAAACACAGGTTACGATGTTTCAGTTATATGAATGGACAGAGTCAGTGATGACTCTGTTCATTCAGAAAAGGTAGGAGCCGGGTTTAGCGGCTCCTACCTCCGCTCTCCATCCTGACAGATCGAGGACAGAGGGAGTGGAGGAGGACATGGAGGGGACACGGAGCACGGAGGGGGAGAGCAGCAGGAGTGGGACACGGAGCGCGGACAGCAGCACGGAGGGGACAACGAACCCGGAGGGGGAGAGCAGCATGGAGGGGGACACAGAATGCGAAGGGGGAGAGCAGCATCACGGAGGAGGACACGGGACACAGATCATGAAGAAGGACAGCAGCAACAGCATGGAGGGGGTTACAGGGACAGTCAGCGGTGATCGGTGCGGCTTTGGGGGGAGTTTAGAAGCACCGATCGCCGCTGTATATATTTCGCTAAAGCAGCTGAAAGGGGGGGGGGGGGCTCCGGGGGGAGAAGCTGTCAGTTGTATTGAAATGTATACAGGGCGACCAGTGCTTGAAACTTCCCCCCCGCCGCACCGATCATCCCTGATTGCCCAGGTATCGGGTGAAGCATCGGAGCATTTCCCCCGAGTACAAGTACTTGGGGAAATGCTCAGTATCGGTACCGATACCGATACTAGTATCGGTATCGGGACAACCCTAGTCGATAGAGTAACAAACTAAGAATACATTGTCAGTCTAAGCATTGGTCACTGCAGCAGTTGTGGTGCTTCTATCATCTAGCCAACGACTCCATACCTTCTCAAATTTTTGCGGGCATCCCCTGGTCGAGTAGGTGGCTTTATATAGGGGTAAACTGGCATTCACTAGGCCCTTCCAGAATCTGACAGAGGGGGGAGACGATTGTTTCCAGTTCATCGTAATGGCTTTGCGGGCATAATACAGTAATAGGGATATGAGTATTTTCCTGGCTCTGATCAATGGCAATTGCTCAACTAGCCCCAGCAGACAGTATATAGGATCATAAGGGACACAAGCTTTAGTGACCACAGTGATCACCTGGAGCACCTCCTTCCAATAATGTACGATTGTCGGGCATACCCAAAAAATGTGGAAAAAAAACCCCGGTTGATAGGAGCAGCGCCAGCACGCCGGAGAATGCTCCGGCGACATCTGGTGCAACCTGTGAGGTGTGTAGTGAGCTCTATGTACAATTTTATATTGGACCAATTTGTCTCTCGCTGAGACCAGAGGGGAGAAGGGAAAGTCCCAAACCTCCCTCCAGTCGTCCTCATCCAGCCCCGGAATGTCCTCCACCCATTTCCTGCGGAGGGAAGACAGCTCGGGGACAGCAGCAACCAGCAAGGATCCATAGAGCTGAGACGTGGGTTTCTCCAGATCCCTTACCCGGAGGGTGGATTCTAGCTCAGAGTAGATCAATTCAAGTGGTTGGCCTAAAAATTGACACCTGTAAGCATGAGCAATTTGAAGATATCTAAAATGAGCCCGCACAGGCACATTAAATTTGGCGCATAAAATGTGGAAGGGGGTGAGGTCTCTGTTGGTGATAATATGTTTAAGGGTCAGTATTTTGTATTTGGCCCAGGCCTGTGGATCCGGGATAGTGTTGAAATGCGATAGGTTAGGATTCAGCCACAGGGGGGTGTGAGGAGACCAAGAGTTCAGCTGGGGTGCCCTCAGCGCCTCACCCGCATTCCATGCCCGCAGAGTGGTACGCATCGAAGGGGTGAGATTGTGAGGCGTTTTAGGCCCCCTAAATAGCAGCCCCTCCAGCGCCTCCAAAGACCCCACTATGGCTGCCTCCAACACCGTTGCAGAGTTGGTCAGGTCCGGCTGCAGCCACCAATGGGCGGTCACAAGCTGAGTGGCCAAGTAATACTTGTAGCAATCAGGGAGAGCCAAGCCCCCACTATCCACAGGCCTGGTCAAGGTGGTATATTTGAATCTAGGTGGTTTGGGCCCCCAAATAAAGGAGAGGAAGAGTTGCCTGAGGGAATTAAAGAAGACCTTAGTCAGCCATTGAGGGGAGTTCCGAAAAATGTACGTAAGTTTAGGCAGGACTTTCATCTTGATAAGATTAATACACCCAATGAGAGAAAGGGGAAGATTACTCCACGCTTTTAGTTTGGTTTTAATGACTACCAAGACAGGATCAAGATTGAGCCGCACAAAGTCCCCACTCTCTCTTGAGACAACAACTCCTAAATAAGTAAACTGTTCAACCCACTGAAGTGGGAGAGATGAGGGTGAGGAGGACCTGGCCCCCGCATCCACAGGAAACAACTGAGACTTGTGCCAGTTCACTCTCAACCCCGTGAAGGCGGAAAAGGCATCCATGATACCGAGTGCGCCCCGCAGAGAGTCACCAGCATCGTTCAAAAAAAGGAGCATATCATCCGCGTAAAGAGCCACTCTCTCCTCCAGCCAGCCCACCCTAAGACCACGGACCTCGGCCGAGCTCCTGAGGGCTTCAGCAATAGGCTCCATGGCCAGGGCAAAGAGATCCGGGGAGAGAGGGCATCCCTGCCTGGTGCCCCTCTGCAGGGGGAACGAAGGAGACAGGGAGCCATTCAGCTTAATGCATGCCGTGGGACCAGTATAGAGTGTGCGTATCCAATCTATAAATTTTAACGGGAATCCCATTCTTCTAAGCACCTCCCACAGATAGACCCACTCCACTGTGTCGAATGCCCTCTCTACATCCAGGGAGGCAATGGTCCTAGTACCCTGATTAGTATGGGGGGCATGAATATTAGAGAATAATCTACGTATATTGATGTCTGTAGACCTACCAGGCATAAAGCCCGTTTGATCAGAGTCAATCAGGGATTTTATGACTGTATTAAGTCTGATGGCCAATAACTTGGTTAACATTTTTAGATCACAGTTTAGAAGTGCAATTGGCCTGTAGGAGGCGCACAGCTTAGGGTCTTTATTAGGCTTTGGAATGAGAACGACATGGGCTTCTCTCATAGAGGGTGATAAGGAGCCTTGTTGCAAACAGGCTTGGAATATCTGAGCTAGTTTGGGGGCGAGTAGATCTATGTGGGCCCTATAGTACTTAATGGGCAGGCCATCCGGCCAGTGTGACCTCTTCTGGAGTGATCTCCGAGACAAGGAGTTGCCTCTCCGTGTCAGAGAGCCATCCCAGGGCCAGCGTGTCCAGTAGAGAGATCATAGGTGCAGGATCAAACCCGTCAGGGAGTGAGGAAACATACAGAGAGGTGTAAAACGTGGTGAATGCAGACAGAATATCCTCCTGAGAGGTGACTGAAACGCCACCTGTCGTGAGGATCTCCGATATTACCGCTGATGGCCTGTCCTGCTGTGTCAGCAGCGCTAGTAGTTTGCTATTTTTGTCTCCATGTTCAAAGTATTCCTGTCTGCTACTTTGTATACCAAGCCTAGTGGTATCTGAAACATGTAGATGTAATTCTCGCCTAAGCGATGAAAGGTGCTCAAAATTGGAGACCGTTGCCGAGGCTGAATACTGAGTCAAGGCCTCGTCCACCTTACGCTGCAGGTCAGAGACCCTGTCTCCCAGCTCCACCCTCACCGCCGCCACAGCCGAGATATACTGACCCCTGCCGTGAGCCTTGGAGGCATCCCAGGTCATCTCCAGGGAGGCTGACCCCACATTGTGTGCCCAATATTCCCCCAGGGGAGAAAAAACTCTGTCATGGACTGCCTCGTTATTAATCCAATGGGGCTGTAACCTCCAAAGGGCTTTGTTCCGTGACCTGGTGGTCCTAATGGTCAATTTAAGTGGGTGGTGGTCAGAGAGGCCAGAGGGAAGGTAGCATGCCTCTTGAATGTTAGCCAGCATGGTGGAATTGGCAAAAGCCAGATCAATGCGGGAGGAGGTTCGAAATGTGGCTGAAAAGCATGAATACATTCTGTCGTGGGGGTGAAGCCATCTCCATGCCTCCTGGAACTCTGTGGCCTGAGCCTATGTTCCGAGATCAGAATTGAAAGTAGATTGGGGGAAAGGCCTATCCAGGTCACGGGACAGTGTAGCATTAAAATCTCCCATGAACAGAACCTGTGCTGGGCAATGCGGAGCCAGCCTCTCATAGAGTGTGTACAGAACCTGTATCTGACTCGGGGGAGGCAGATAGACATTCACAATAACATACTTCTTGTTATACATACTCAACACTACCATAACAAATTTCCCCTGGGGATCCAGATGAACATCATGAATTACACATGGTACACGTTTGCTAATCAGTATAGACACCCCTCGAGAATACGAAGAGTAGGTCGCATGAAGCGCCCTTTGCACCCAGGGTTTTTTCAGAGCCAAAACCTTGCTACCAGTTAAGTGCGTCTCTTGCAGCAGCACTATGTGGGGATTATGCAGTTTCAAATATTGGAATAAGAGTGACCTTTTATATTTGGAGTTAAGCCCCCTGACGTTCCATGACAAAATGGTTGGTAGCTCAGCATCTGAGGGAGCCATCATGGAGCACCAGGGGGGAACAGGAGCAGGATGAGCCCATCAAACCAACACATGTAAGCAAACCCAGCATTGGCACATATATTCAGTAGGACCAGAGACCAAGAAAGCATTTGAGCAGTACAGCACTTATTCGGATCATCAAAACAGATATACCCCTCTCCCCAAAACATATAACTCCCTACCCAGACACCATACAAACCTAGCTCAGAGGCCAAAAAACTAGTCCAAAGAACCATAAAAACTGATGCAGGGTTTTGTCCCATAACTGAAAAAAACATAGTATCCTTAGGTCACTGAGACCTCAAGAAAGTGGCCCGGAGGCGGAGGAGCACCCTCCGGGGAAGCCCGTCTCGGCTGTGGGTGGGGGATGCAAAGTGTGGGGAGAGAGACCAGGGACAGCCGGAGCACGTCTGTTCAAGGGTGGGGCAATTCAGTAGGTGCTGTTGGAGCTCCTTAGGCAGGAGTAAGCGGCAATCTAGTCAGCAAATGTTATCTGTCATACAAATGGGATAAAGGTGGAATTGGGTGGAAACCTGCAGGGAGAAAAAGGACTGGGGACATAAAACGGGCAATGCTGGAATTCGTCAGGAAACAAGAGGCAGTCCTGTTGAAGGAGGGAAGTGATATTCAGCTGCTCCCTGCCGGATGTAACGACCATGGGTCCTTGGCCTAATGAAGTTAGTGGGTGTCCAGCCACGCCGCTGCAGCCTCCGGAGTGTCAAAGAAACGGGTGTTGTCGCCATCAGTGATCCGCAGTCTGCTGGGATACAAAAGGCCAAAGCGTATTCCCTTCTCCCAGAGCCGGCATCTCACATCAGTAAAGGACTTTCGGCGTTGCTGCACCTCCTGAGAGAAATCCGGAAAAAAGAGCAATCTGGTATTCTCATATTTGATTTCAGGCATGGTACGTGCCGCAGCCAGGATGCGGTCCCGATCACGGTAATTTAACAACCGCAGCAGGAAGGGGTGTGGAGGGGCCCCAGGTCTCGGAAGAAGTGGTGGGACCCTGTGGGCTCTTTCCACCACGAAAGTGGGCGGCATGTCACCCAGGTTGAACAAGGTAGATAGCAGTTGTTCAGTAAACTCAGCGGGTCTTGGGCCCTCAGCTCTCTCAGGCAATCCAAGTATACGAATATTGTTCCGCCTGAGGCGGTTCTCAGTGTCTATCGCACGTTCTTGGAGCGCTTTTACCTGTAGCTGCAGGGCCCTGACCTCCCTGGAGTCTGTCCGGACCGTATCCTTTACCGTGGAGACCCTATCCTCCACCTCCGCGATGCGAGACCGAAATTTGTCCATATCCTGGCGGATGAGGCCGACATCTACTGTCTACTTTGGCCTTTTGTCGATCTTCACTGTCAGGGATTCTTTGCAGGATGTAATGGCCGCCAGAATCTCCGTTCCTGTGGGGGCCACCACTGCCCCAGTCGTCAGCGTATTGGCCGTCATCGCAGCCGCAGACCGCTGTGTAGATGAGGTAGCCGCCGACGGAGGGGTGCGTGGAGCCTTCGGGCCTGATTTTGAGTTGCGGGTCCTAGGGTAGCCCATCCGACGTTCAAGCAGAAGCAGAGAGGGGCCGGGGAGCTGGATGAGGACTGACCCAGTTCAGATGCACTGGGCCAGGGCAGTGTTCCAGTGGGATGTGTCGTCCCCCCCCCCCCTGTGGTGTATGGTAGTCTAACCCCCCCCCTCTGAAGATGCACTTTTGCCTGCTTACCGCCTGGAGGATGAGGCTTTGTAGGCCACAGGATGGCGGCGGGATGATATGTATTGGGAAGCAGTTCACAGGGCTCCTCCGGCGGCCCTCTGATGACACCCCAATCCGTCCGGTTAGAGTCCGAGAGCGCCACCACAGATGGCCCAGGATGGGGTTGCAGCTCGTCCCACCGATCGCGGCACCCGAGCGCGGAGGACGCGGAGGCCTCGCAGGCCGCAAGATGGCGGCAGGCCGCGGGCGTAGGGGAGCAATCCACAGGGTTCCTCTACCGTTTCCCCGATGGCGCACGCCTGATCCGAGAAGCCCCCTCAGATGGCTTAGGATGTGGCTGTTGCTCGTCCCGCCGATCGCGGCACCTGAGCGCGGAGGATGCGGAGGCCTTGTAGGCCGCAAGATGGCGGCGGGACATAGCAGTATGGAGCCGGCCGCGGGCCGGATAGCAGACAAACAGGCCGGCCAGGGAAGGCAATTTAACCTGGGGCCGATGCGGGGGGTGCCCAGGAACCAGGATGAGGGTTTTGGAGGCACACTTGGGTGGCAAAGGGTCAGGATGGCAGAGGATGAAGTCAGGATTAGCGGAGCTCCACAGCAGCACGTCCTCCTTGGTTCACATCCGGACACGCCCCCCCAAAACTGCATTACTTTAATAGAGTAGGTGAAGTCTGGAACCCTTGTCAGATTTTTTTCTATCTGTGCCCCTGTTGAAGATTTTTTCCTTGACTTCCTGTCTGGTGAAACCAATGCCAGCAGGACAGGAAATCAGAGGAAGTCTCGACTGTGTAGCCCTGGATAGCAACAAAAAACCCGACAGGAGTTCTAATCCTTCCCCAGAGCTAGAAAAAAAGTTTTTGGTTTGACGTACACTTTAACAACTTGCCGACCGCCCTATAGCAATCTTTCTGCTACAGGGCGGCCCTGCTGCGCAGGATCTTGTGTATATATATGTGTATATATATGTATCGGGCATGAGTGCCACTGAGTGTCTTTGCAAAGCGCTATATTCATGGATTGAATGTAAGTGTATCTACCTATATTCATTAAAATTCCTTTGCGTTATTACGCTATGTGCCATCTCCCTTCTTTTTCCACATGAACTTTATGTGAGCCATTTCATTATTCCTATTGGCTTGAACCTCTGGTGTTTTTTCCTGAGCTTGGACCTTGGACATAAGGGTGCACAGTGCCGGCCTGGTTTCCATATGTACGGACATATACATATTCAGCCTGTCTGACCCCATACACATATGTGCATTGGGTCCACTTCATCCGGTAAGCCTCCCCTTCACGTGGTGGTGGTTACGTTACAAGTCACTCATTACTTTGGAAGATTCACCTATACACAATTTTGGACTGATTTAATCACGATTATATTCACGTTTCATCACATCCATTTGGAATTTTATATACATTTGGACTTATACTTAATCCTTTGTGATTTAGTTAATTTTTGAGCACTTGAGTGTTATATATTGTTATACGCATAGCGCTGCATTTTTGTATATTATTATATATATGTATCGGGCATGAGTGCGCGCCACTATCGGCTTGCTCCTGCTGTGATTCTACACAGAGGGAGCTGATTAGTGGGTCCCATTGATCCGATGTCCGCCAGCACCCGCTTATCGTTCGTTACACAGGCAGAAGGCAATCTGCCTCTGTAAACAAAGCTGGTCTTCATTCTGTCAGTAGGAAAGGCATTGATCCTGTGTTCCTGCAAAGCATGAACATGGATCAATGCCTTCCCCTAGTAAAAGCACCTACCCCACTGTTAGAAAACACTGGCTAGGCACACAGTAAAAGTGGTTGTAAACCCTGGAAACATTTTTTTTTTTTAAACCCACCTGCAAGACAAAGGCATAATGAGCTAGTATGACTAGCATACTAGCTCATTATGCATCACTTACCTTAGATCGGGGCCCCCGAAGCCGTCCTCGTCTCCCTCTCCAGCCGCAGCCATCGCTGCGGCGATAGCCGGAAGGTTACTTCCGGCTATCGCCGCTCCAGCCGATCACAGAGCCGCTCCGGCGATGTGATTGGCCGGAGCGGCGAAGACGTCACTCCGCGCATTGTGAATGTGATTAACCCTGTGAATGCGCCGTTGTCTATGGCGCGCATGCGCCGTAGACACCGATGCATGTAATTTTTTGCAAATATCTCCTAAACCGTGTAGGTTTAGGAGATATTTCTTGCACCTACAGGTAAGCCTTAATCTAGGTTTACCTGTAGGTGCAAGTTGCATAAGTGGGTTTACAACCACTTTAACCCTTTGATCGCCCCTGATGTTGACCCCTTTCCAGCCAGTGTCATTAGTATAGAATATACAGTATATAAAAAAAAATCCATAGTTTGTAGACACTATAACTTTTGCAGAAACCAATCAATATCCGCTTTTTGGGATTTCTTTTTATCAAAAATATGTGGAAGAATACATATTGGCCTAAATTGATGAAGAAATTTGAGTTTTTTCATTTTTCTTTTTTATTGGATATGTTTAATAACAGAAAGTAAAATATATATTGTTTTTTTTTCCACAATTTTTTTTTTTGTTTATAGCACAAAAAATAAAAAATGCAGTGGTGATCAGATACCACCAAAAGAAAGCTATATTTGTGGGTAAAAAAAGGACATAAATTTTGTTTGGGTACAGCAATTGTCAATTAAAGTAATGCAGTGCCATATCGTAAAAAATGTCCTGGTCATGAGGGGGGGGGGGGGTAAATCTTCCGGAGGGCAAGTGGTTAAGCCAGAAGGCACACTGTGCACTCCAGGTATTGTATGATGCTGAGCATCATTTAATCTAGAAGTGATGGTATTTTTTGACAGCTTGGCTTTACAAGCACTTGGATTTACTAACAGCTTTGCTTTACTTAATAAATGTTTGAAAAATATTTTTGTGTATGTAGGAATAAAAATTGTTTCTGTTATGTTGTAGGGGAGCGGGTGTGATATCACATGCTGACACGATGACTGTGAGACGGGCGGCTGAGGTGACCAGAAATAAGGATCACACTCTGCACCAGTCAAGCCGCAGGTAAGAATACCGAGCTTCAGTTACAATAAAAATAAAAAGTGTATTTTCAGTAAGCACATATTTTAGGTATTATTGCCATTTTTATCTTAAGGTTGAACTCCAGGCAGATATAAAAGACACAAACTAATGCAGGTCTGTACTCACTAATTCATCATTAATTGCATTTTTAAAATGTAAGCAGTGTAAGTACCCGAATGTGACCTTGTATCGGCCTTTTACAGTCCCTGTACAGCAGGGCTGGAGTGTGAGAGGAAGTAGCAGTACAAGGAGCCAATCAGTTTATGCGCTGACACGAAGCATGTTGACAGGAGGAGAGAACAGTATGACAGAGAGATGAGCTCATCAGTGTGCTGCTACTTCATTTTTCACTTTCCAATCACAGGCTGGGGGTGGGTCCAGGATGACCTGGGCCCAGAGCAATGGCGGATCCAGGGGGGGGGGCAACAGGGCAATTTCCCCCCCGAGACCATCTGTCACACTTACTTGCTTGCTCTGGTTTTTTTTTTTGCGCCTGATCTTCCGAACTTTGGGGACCCGGTACCGGCCGGCCGTAGGACCCCTGGACCCCAAACTTGGCACACATGTAGCCCAATGTCTCCTCTACAAGTGTGCAAAGTTTGGTGTCTGGGGGACCTACGGCCGGGGAGCACTGATTTTTTACATTCGGGCACCCCTTCCATAGACTCCAATGTCAAACAGTAATTTCTCCGGTGATTTTGCGGACCCAGTACCGGCCGGTCTTAGGTCCCCTGGACCCCAAACTTGGCACACATGTAGCCCCATGTCTTCTCTACAAGTATGCAAAGTTTGGTGTCTGGGGGACCTACGGCTGTGGAGCACTGATTTTTTAAAACCGGGCACCCCTTCCATAGACTCCAATGTTAAACGGTCATTTCTCCAGTGATTTTGTGGACCCGATACCGGCCGGTCATAGGTCCTCTGGACCCCAAACTTGGCACACATGTAGCCCCATGTCTCCTCTATAAGTTTGAAAAGTTTGGTGTCTGGGAGAACTGATTTTTCAAAGCCTGGCACTCCTTCCATAGACTTCCATGTTAAACATCAGTCTAGTCATGGGCACAGTGAGGCATGGGCACAGTGAGGCAAAGTGAGGCAAGTATAAGCCTAGGACACCCTAGGCTTATACTTGAGTCAATACGTTTTCCCAGTTTTTTGGGGTAAAATTAGGTGCCTCTGCTTATATTCGGGTCGGCTTATACTCGAGTATATACAGTACTTCTTCCGTGGCTGCCGCTGCCTCTCTGAGTCTCTCTCTCAGTTTCTCACATCAGCCGATCAGCGGCGTCGAGAGAGAGACTCGTCTAATGTAGTTACGTGGCGCACTGACACGATACCAGGAGCGGAGGAGGAGGTGGGTGGAGCCTCTTCCCTGCACTCGCTGCTAACGCCTGGGCCGCTTGGCGTCTAGCAACGAGTGACGTCAGTGAGTCACGTCAGGCCGCTCTGTGGGCAGGTGCAATAGCGTGCGGCTCCACAGACGGGTAAGAAAGCGGGCGGCTCCGCTTGCGCACAGTTTGTTGTCGGGGGGCGGCGCGGTTGGTGGGCAGACCGTGCTGCTCAGTGTGTTGGCAGCGCAGGTGAGAGTGAGAGAGCAGGCTCAGTGTGGCAGCTGGCCAATCAGCTAGCCAGGAGCGGGGGAGCAGAGAGATGAGATCATCTCTCACCGCCCGTGCCTGCCCTGCATTCCTGCAGTGACTTCCGCCCTCACTGTGCAGGCAGCAGAGAGATTACATTATCTCTCTGCTGCCTGACTCTGGGAGTCTGGGACACAGCAAGAGACAACCAAAACTACACCTTAGCAGGCAAGTTAGTGACAATCCGCAAGGTGTGGCAGGCGACGTGGCAAGTGACAATCCGCAAATTGTGTCGGGTGACGTGGCAAATGACAATCTGCATCTGGTGGCAGGCAAGTGACAATCAGCAAGGTGTGGCAGGTGACGTGACAAGTGACAATCCGCAAGGTGTGGCAGGTGATGTGGGAAGTGACAATCCACAAGGTGTGGCAAGTGACAATCCACAAGATGTGGCAGGTGACGTGGCAAGTGACAATCCACAACGTGTGGCAAGTGACACGCTCAGGGCTCCCACTAATTGCAGGCGACGGTGGCAAGTGACACACTCGGGGCTCCCACTGATTCTGCATTGAACTATTTAATTTCACATTACAATTTAATAATAGAAATAATGCGCTTCAATCATCCTGACACCATAACAACCATGGTGCCGGGATGATTGAAGCGCCGACACCAACCATTTCCCCGATAAATTTCCCACAAAAAAATCATTTTTTGGCAGTGCCCCTCCCGAGAAAAGACTCTGGATCCGCCCCTGGCCCAGAGAAAGTGGGTACTGCAGGGTAATTTCTGGATTTAAAAATGAATATTGCCACAAAAGCATATTTTTAATTGTATCTTTTAATTGACTATTTAGTGGAGGCCTTAAAGTAATAATTGATAGAAATGTATATAACTTTTTATGCTCTATAATTTTTAATTTTTTTTGCATAGAAATTTGTACACTAAAGGCATGACATATTAGCTACTACAGCAACCTTTCCTCTCTGCTTACCAGGTGCCATAGTAAAGCTGGGTAAACACGGTCCGAATATCTGCTGGTTCAGCAGGATCCGGCCAACATTCGGACAGTATATACAGCTGCTTGTCCGACAGGAGCTAGTCTCACGCCTGGCTTCTGTCGAATGGGCATGCTGGAAAACCAGCATCTGACCAGCTCTGAGCGCAGATTAATGTGTTCTGGCGGGGGGGGGGGGGTTGTTGGCAGTATACACAATAGAAAAGCAGGGGTTATCACTGCACTAAGTATGACGACCTCTCAGTTTTTTTCCTTCATTCCTTCAGCCCGCTGGGTTGAATGAAGAGCAACTTAACATGTATACCTAGCCTTAGACATCAGCCACGCCAAGGATACATTGATTTTAAAGTGTCAGTTGTCTTATAGAGGAATTCCAAGTGTGACGTTTTTATCATAGTTACATTGGTCCAGCATGTACTATGCATATACCATACCTAAGAGATCCCTCTAGAACAGTGGTTCTCAACCTGGGGGTCGGGACCCCCTCGGGGGTCAAATGATGATTTGCCAGGGGTCACCATATCCTGGGCTGTTCCTGAAGCCCGCACCACTCTCCCAGCCTTTTTGCGGTCCCCACTACAGTTCTCAGATCAGCAGATGACCTTGATCAAGAGCACCTAAGTTGGCTGATCAGAACTCCCCCCAGCATTGCCACTCATCCCATCCCCCCCCCCCACCAAGGGAGTAAGAGAAGGAATAAAAATAGAGAATACATTGAAGGGAGAGGAAAAGAGAGGAAAGAAGAAAGAAAAAGGAGAGAAAGAATAAGAGAAAGAACAAGAAAGACGGCTAGAGAGAGGGATGGGGGGGGGGGGGACAAGAAATTAGGATAGAGAGAGATAAAAGGGAAAGAAAAGAGAACAAAGAGAGTGGTACATCCTAAAATGTACCATATGAGGTTTTAATACTGTGCGAGTGGAGGGGACTCGGAGCGGTAAATTTCCATGGGTTAGGGGCGCAAATGACTTGTCTTGCCTTGGGTACGAAAATAATTTTACTGTTAGGGGTCCCACAACTTGGGAAATTTTATCAAGGGGTCACGGCACTAGAAGGTTGAGAACCACTGCTCTAGAAGCTGGAAATTACTGTAGCAGACCCGTCTACTGCAGTGATCTCCACTAGCTTTTGGGTTCCGTGCCAAGCGTCTCCCTTGCTGCATTCTGAAGTCAGGAGGTTGATCGCTCAGCATGGCACCATTCAGAAAATGCTTTGCATTTTCTCAATGAATGCAAGGCATTCTCTGATTGGACAAAGTGTAGAGGTGGGGGACTCTGATCTAATGGTTACAGGCAGCACGTTTTTATGTTCTGTTCATGTGTCTTCATGGGTTTCCTCCGAGTGCTCCGGTTTCCTCCCACACTCCAAAAACATGCTGGAAGGTTAATTGGCTCCTGCCTAAATTGGCCCTAGTATGTGCATGGATGAATGTGAGTTATTGACCTTAGATTGTAAGCTTCATGAGGGCAGGGATTGATGTGAATATGCATTATATATGTGTAAAGTGTTACGTAAATTGACGTGCTATATAAGCAATAAATAAATAAATAATGGAGGGACTCTGATGTAATGGGGGGACCCTGATGTATTGGGGGGACCCTGATGTGAAGTGAAGGACTCTACCATGAAGGAGGGACACTGATGGGATATGGGGCTTTAATGTGAAAGGGGAACCTCTGATGGGACTCTGTTGTGATAGGGCCACTATAATGTGAAGGGGGTGCTTTGATGTGATGGAGGACCCTGAGGTTATGGAGGGACTCTGGTGTGATGTGGGGACTTCTGATGTAAAGGGAAAAGGGGGAACTCTAATGAGAACTGATTTTAATGTAATGAGGAGACTGATGTGAAGAGGGCTAACTGTGATGGCAGGATTCTGATGTGAAGAGGAGCGCTGATGTGAAGGGGGGACTTCCCCATGTGGCACCAAGGAGAGGGTGACATCATTATCCAGTGCAGATATCATTGTCCTTTAGCCCAAAAAAATTCAGGATTGGGGTGCCTCTTGAATTTGCATACTTTTAAAGAGTGCCATGATTGAAAATGGTTAGGAAAAGTTGACCTCATACATTCTCTTTTCAGCTTTTTTAGTCACGTAAAGACTCAGGCAGACTCCTGTTCACTCCTTCACTGCCTCTGCACTACCCAGAAGTAATATCAGATGTTACTTCAGCTCATGACTTGCGGTACAGAAGCCTGCCGAGTGAACAGTGAATACTGGAATCCTGGAGAAATCTTCACTGCAAGGATGCCAGTCTTCTTCCTGGCTCTGAATTTGGGAGAGTCGGATGAATGATAGAATTCTCTCACCCAATTCGGAGATTGTGTTACAGGCAGTGAAAGCAATGAAAAAATTGTTCTCAATGGAGGAGGAAGGAGGAGATGGATGCCCATCAGGAGATTTTTCTATTGAATTCAGCCCAGAAACCTCAAGCTATTGCAGCGCTGGAAGTTCAGAGACAAGAAGAGGAAGGGGCTTCCTTGCAGTGAAGATTTCTCCAGGATCCAGCTTGCTGCATGACCTTGGATATACTTCATAACAGGTAAATTAAAGTGGATGTAAACCCACTCTCATCCTTTCTAAACTACTGCCATAGTGCTGATCTATAAGGATATAGATGCCTCCTGCATGTATCCTTATCTGTCAAATGTCTCCCCTCTGTCTGTTATAAGAACTGAAAAACTGTAGATTCTGTGGGTGGATCTGTTGTCTGGAGCTCGTGGGTGGAGTCGTGATGTCAGTAGACTCCCCGCCCACCTCTTCACTCCCCTTGTCAACATGCATTTTCTCTTGTGTATTCCTTCTGCTATGATCACTAACATCCAGTCAAAATCCAGAAAAGTAACCACATGACTTCAGAAAAGGAGTGGGGGAGGGAATTAAAAAATAATGCCTGTTTAAAGCTAGTGCACAAGATATGTAAATAACCTGTCACTCAAAGCAAGGGGGCGGAACGGACAAAGGTTTTTCTCTGTTTGTCCATTTTATCTCACTGAACAATAAAAGAGGATTGTTCAGAGCTGGATTAACTTTTTGTGGCAAGACCTGGCACAAATGATAGGAAATCTTATACACTACATTGTGACAGCATCCACTTTAAGTCACTAAAGCTGTAGACCTAAAAATCATTTTTGGGTATACTTTTACTTTAAATGCACATGCAGTTTACTGTATAATCTCATGGGAAAATTTTTGTACAAACGGTCTTTTAAAAATTGTTGAAACCTTTGGATCAACAAGACAGCCAGGCTTGTACAATAGAACAGTTAATACTCAAAACTTTTCATGTCTTGCAAGTCTCAAGCCCAGGGCAATCTCGTGTCCTACTAAGGCTCTGCCTGTGAATTATGGATTTCCAGCCGTGTATCTCTGCCCGCGATCATTCTGCTCTTCCTCTCTCCTTCACCACGGTTGTGGCTTGTGGTTTCTGGACCTCATGAAGTCAGAGTTTTGCCTTTTTTTCCCACTTTGCTTTTTGAGTTGGGAGCGAGGAGAAGGGAACGTTTAGTGTGGCTTTGCTTGGTCCCTCAGATTGCTGACTCACACACTGAGGAGTGGGACTGCTATGGACTCAATAGTGTTTATTTAAGGACAAATTCCAGTCTTAATTGTATTCTGTATTTAGATTGCAATTTGGGAGTTTTTTTTTTCTTATTTTTTTATAGATTCCAATTATGAGTGTGTATTAATTCTTTTTGGTTTCCTTGCTTTGAAAAAGCTGATATTGTGCAAAATAGAATCTAACTCCTGACAGATTTAATGGTCGTGTTATCCGTTCTCTGTCAGAGAATGACTGATAGCCGCTCGGCATAGCACAGCAGAGAACGGAGAAGCCTACAGGAAAGTAGTTTAGGCCACTATTTATCCAAGAGCAAGAGTATTAACACAGTTTAAAGTAGTGTTCCGCCCAAAAAAAAAAAATTAAAAGCCAGCAGCTACACATACTGCAGCTGGTGGCTTTTAATAATAGGACGCTAACCTGTCCTGGAGTCCAGCGATGTCGGCACCCCAGCCGATGTTTCCATCAGCTGTCGGGTGCTGCCGCCGCCATTGCGGGCAAGGGTACCCGGCAGTGTAGCCTTTCGGCTTCACGCCGGAAACCCTACTGCGCATGCGCGAGGCCTGCTCCTCTCTCCTACTGGCCCGGCGGCCGGGGGAGGGAGGAGGAGGGAGCCCCAGCCGTGATGTCACCACCCGCGGCTGAGGCTCCCGGAACTGGGAAAGGATACCTGTCTAAAGCCCCATACACACGGTAGGACTTTTTGACAACAAACTTCAAAATGAGCAAGTTTTCGGACAAACTTTTTCGGTTTTCATCGGACAAAAGTTCGCTCTGCAAACGGACAAACTTTTCGGCAACAAAAGTCCTACGGTGCAAAGTCCTATCGTGTGTACAGAAATCCATCGGACTTTTGTCCGAAGTACAAATACGCATGCCCAGAACCAATGTTAAAATCAACCAACAATAGCAGAAGTTGACCAAAGGGTGGCGGTAAAGAGCAGAAAAGAGCAGAAAAACCACGTGATGTTGGAAAAGTTTTGGGAAAGTTTGCAGAAAAGTCCTGCCGTGTGTATGCTATGGGTGTTCCCGGCCAACTTCCTCCACTGAAAAGTTTGTTTAAAGTCCGACTGTGTGTACGAGGCTTTAGACAGGTATCCTGTCCCCCCTCCCCCCCGAAAGGTGCCAATTGTGGCACCGGAGGGGGAGGGGAATCAGATGAGAAGAAGTTCCACTTTAGGGTGGAACTCCGCTTTAAACCGAACATGTGCCCAGATAGGGCAAAGTGAAAGGTTCCCTTTAACAACAGCAACACCAGCTACTTATATTACCTTTTCTTGGTTCCATTGCTACAAAGCTACAAAGCAGGGCTCAAAATTTCAAATCCTAAGCTACTAGCCAGACCTCAAGGGTTACTCGCCACCAGTTGTCCTGCCCAACCCCTACCATGCCCCACCCCTAAACACGCCCTCATAAATTATCTCATGAAATTACACTTAAATGTTTTATGCAGAATTAAGTTATAAAAATAAATATTAACAACAACTTTATCCGTGCCCAAAAATGCAGCCTGCTCGTGTCCACCAATACAGCCTGTGTCTGCCAGTGCAGCCTGTGTCCGCCAATGCAGCCTTGTGTCCCCAATGCAGCCTTGTGTCCCCAATTGTGTCCCCAATGCAGCCTGTGCCCGCTAATACAGCCTGTGCCCGCCAATGCAGCCATGTGTCCACAATGCAGCCATGTGTCCCCAATGCAGCCTTCTGTCCCTGCCAATGCAGCCTCCTGTCCCTGCCAATGCAGCCTTCTGTCTCCGCCAATGCAGCCTTTTGTCCCCGCCAATGCAGCCATGTGTCCCCAATTCAGCCTTGTGTCCCCAATGCAGCCATGTGTCCCGAATGCAGCCTTGTGTCCCCAAATGCAGCCTTGTGTCCCCAAATGCAGCCATGTGTCCCCAATGCAGCCTTGTGTCCCCAAATGCAGCTTTGTGTCCCCAATCCAGCCATTTGTCCCCAATGCAGCCTTGTGTCCCCAAATGCAGCCATGTGTCCCGAATGCAGCCTTGTGTCTCCAAATGCAGCCTTGTGTCCCCAAATGCAGCTTTGTGTCCCCAAATGCAGCTATGTGTCCCCAATGCAGCCTTGTGTCCCCAAATGCAGCCATGTGTCCCCAATGCAGCCTTGTGTCCCCAAATGCAGCTTTGTGTCCCCAATGCAGCCATTTGTCCCCAATGCAGCCTTGTGTACCAAATACAGCCTTGTGTCCCAAATGCAGCCTTGTGTCCCCAAATGAAGCCATGTGTCCCGAATGCAGCTTTGTGTCCCCAATGCAGCCTTGTGTCCCCAAATGCAGCCTTGTATCCCCAAATGCAGCCTTGTGTCCCCAAATACAGCCTACCTGTGTACTAGGAAAAGATAGAGCCGTCACCGCCGCCGGGAACATAGCAGCTTTCATTTCAATAGCTGTGTGTTCCCTGCCGCGTGCCATCATATACAGCCCCTCCCCCTTGTCTGGGCACTTCGATAGACAGATCACCCATCAAAGTGCCCGGACAAGGGGGAGGGGCTCTATATGAAGGCGCGCGGCGGGGAACACACAGCTATTGAAATGAAAGCTGCTATGTTCCCGGCGGCGGTGACGGCTCTATCTTTCCCTAGTACACAGCGCGGCAGCTCTCCTCTCCTCTCTCTTCCCCTATGATCGCCCCCCCCCTCCCAGGCAGCCCACACTCGCCAGCCCTCAAAATTCAATCGCAAAATGCGAGCAGACGAGTGGAATTTTTGAGGGCTGTACAAAGTAATGTACAACCCCAACTCCAAAAAACTTGGGACGCTGTACTGTAGATGATGAAGTCTTTGCAATTTTCCGCTGAGGAACATTATTCTGAAATTCAAAAATATATATGAAATGTTCTCGCGCTAAAAGCAAACATACACCCAGATTGATTTCACTTCTTATTAATTCATCCTGGTATAGGAGAGTGTTGCACATCACTGATTGTAGTTTGTATGTTTGCTTTTAGACTGCATTCACACCTGAGCGTAGCGCTTCGAGCGTTTTTACCGACGTTTTTACCGGCGTTTTGTCACGCGAATTTGCGCCCGTCGAAACGCTCGTTGTCGCGCTAAATGCTTGAATCGAGCGTTTCCATTACATTCTATGACTCCTAAAACGCCCAAATCTGCCCGATTCGCGCGACAAAAAAGGGTCCGGAACTTGTTTGAGCTTCAGGCGTTCGGCTTCAGGCGTTTTGGAGTGGAGATGTGAACCATCTCCATAGAGAATATTTGTTTTTTCCCCCTCTAGCGTTTTGTAGCTTCAGGCTTCAGGCTACAAAACGCTCAGGTGTGAATGCAGCCTAAGCGTGAGAACATTTTATATATATTTTTGAGTACCATTGTGTAATGCCCCATACACACGATCATTTTTCATCCCGTTAAAAATGCCATTTTTAAAAATGGGCATTAAAACCGATCGTGTGTATGCTCCAGAGCATTTTTAACGACGTGAAAAATGGGCATTAAAAATTTCGAACATGCTCTATTTTTTCACGTCGTTTTTCATGTCGTTTTTTTTTAACGACGTGAAAAACGATAGTGTGTATGCTTTTACGAGGTGAAAAAAAATGTGCATGCTCAGAATCAAGTATGAGACGGGAGCGCTTGTTCTGGTAAAACTAGCGTTCGTAATGGAGATAGCACATTCGTCACGCTGTAACGGACTGAAAAGCACGAGGCTGAAAAGCGCAAATCGTCGCTCAACAAACTTTACTAACATGAAGGGTGGCGCCATCCGAACGGAACTTCCCCTTTATAGTGCCGTCGTACGTGTTGTACGTCACTGCGCTTTGCTTGAACGTTTTTTAAAATGATCGTGTGTACGCAAGACAGGCTTGAGAGGAAACATGAAAAAAAAACGACGAGAAAAACGTCGGTTTAAAAAATGGCATGAAAAACGATCGTGTGTACGCCGTATAAGGTGAACACTTTTAGTTTTTGCACATTTTACTCCATTCCCATTTCGCTTACTCCTTAGTAGCGCGAAAGACTCACATTATTGTTCTGAAATTGTTTGACAATTTTTTTGACGCAGCTTTTCATAGAATGGTAAAACTTTGGCCATCTTTACTTCTAAAGCCTCGTACACACGACCGAGAATCTCGTCAGGAAAAAACCCGTCGTTTTTCCCTGACGAGATTCTTGACAAGAATCTTGTCCCGGCCGAGTGTACACACGCTCGATTCAAAAGAACCGCCGTTCTTTTGAATGGAACGAACGCGGTAACATCATCGACTATGACGAGTGAGTGCTCGTCACATTCAATGCCGTCGCCGCCATCTTGCTACACCCTACCTATGCCTAGGAAGCTACCGCGCATGCGTTGAAGTCATTTCGAGCATGCGCGGGTTTCCACGGCGAGAGGTAAGCATACACACTCTCGGGTTTCTTGTCGGGAAACAGGCCGACGAGAATCCCGATGAGAAAATAGAGAGCAGGTTCTCTATTTTTCTCGTCGAGATTCTGGCCAGTTTTCTTGACGAGAAACCTCAAAGCCTCGTACACACGCACGGTTTACTCGGCAAGAAAGCTCTGCCAGCAATTTTCTTGCTGGTTCTTGCCGAGAAAACCGGTCGTGTGTACGAAGCTTGACTCTCTAAGATGCTCTTTTTATACCCAATCATGTTACTGACCTGTTGTCAGGTAACCTGATTAGTTCAAAAGCAAAATGTTCTTTCAGCTTTTCCTTGTTAGTATTACTTATTTTGCCAGCTTTTTGTTGCCCTGTCCAAACTTTTTTGAGACATGTTGCTGCCATCGATTTCAGAATTACCTTTTTTTTTTCTTAAAATGGTAAATTTTCTCAGTTTAAACATTTAATATGTTTTCTATTTTCTGTTGTGAATAAAATATGAGTTTATGAGATTTCCAAATCATTGTATTGTGTTTTTATGTTGATTTTTCACAACGTCCCAACCTTTTTGAAATGGGGGTTGTAACAGGATAGGCACCCCGCCAAATGATCATACAGAGAATAATTGTAACGTGTTTAATAAACAGGTGCAAATTAGAATTAATAATTCAAAACAGGATTAGAGTGGGATAGAGCATGCATACGCTGAAGAACAGATTGTTAAAGCTGCACAAAGGTGGACCCTTCATAGCAATGTCCCTGGGACTCAATCAGCATAATCTATGGCTGCATAGCATAGTCTCTATAACACTTAATAGCAAAAGACAGTCAAACTGAAAATAGCAACTTAAAGGAGAAGTATAGTCAAAGCTTTTTTGGCTGGGCTTCTCCTATGGATCACAGAAGTGCAATTAGTTTTGCACTCCTGTGACCCGTTTTCAGCAGAGAGCGGGCAGAAATCTGCTCTCTGCTGACGTCACAGAAGTTAGTCCAGGCACCACGTCATCATGACAATGGAAGCTGGGATCTGCCAGGTGCCTGGACTGACACCCCCGCTCAGCCTCTCAGCGAGCCACTGAGAGTCTGAGCCGGCCACTCCCTTCCCTCCACAGCTCAGCGCTCCAGTGAGCGAGGAGGAAGCAGAGCGGAGAGCTGCTCATTGACAGTCAGCAGCTCTGCTCGGGGAGCTGTCAGATCCGAGCGATCTGTGGTGTTGGATTTGCTCGGGTCTCAGTGTAGAGGCGCTGGGGGACAGATGCAGCATCGGGCCGATGCAGCATCCAACTAGGTAAGTATAAGTCAGGAAAATACCCCAAACCTATACTTCTCTTTTTAAGTAACACAATACAGAACACCTTACCCTTATCCCTTAAAGATGAGCTCCAGACTCCCCCATAAAAATTAAAAGTCAGCAGCTACAAATACTGTAGCTGCTGACTTTTAATATTAGGGCACTTACCTGTCCAAGAAACAAGCAGTGTCCTCACCCAGGCAGATTTTTTTAATCGGCTCTTGGGTGCTGGCGCTACCATTTTGACTAAGGGAAACCGGCAGTGAAGCCTCGCGGCATGAAGCACACTGCACTTTGTGAATGGGTCGGCTGCAGGGGAAGGAGGGGGTGGGGCAACTGCTGGCTCAGTTTGCCGTGGTGAACTGAGACGGAAGTGGGAGCGGGTACCTGTCAAAACCAGGTACTTGCTTCCCCCCGTACTCAAAAGGTGCCAAATGTGGCAGTGGAGGGGAAAGGAGGCAGTCAAGCGGAGCTTCCCCTTTTGGGTGGAGCTCTGCTTTAAGTTCAGGGTAGCTCTGGTAACACAGGTGAACAGCTGGAGGGATCCAAGGACACTGAATTGAAGTATTGACAAGGGACTCCTGACAGTAGCTGAGTTATTTGGTGAAGATGCGTGCTACTGGACTTCACCTGGCTGCCCGCACGCCTGTTCTGTCACCTGGTTGCAGATCACTTGCCCAGCTATCTCTGCCTCATGAGGTGTGGCCTCTGTGAGCTGCTGAGGGAGAGAACCAGAGGAACTTATCTTCCCTGGGCATGTCTAGGAACCCAGGGAGTTGTGGGAAGAAGATGCTAGAGGAGCCTGTGCCTGCATCTGAGCATGGTGTGTAAATGGGCGTTCCGCTACAGTAACATACCCGGTACTTCTGGATATTAGATTTATGTGACTTGTGGGGGGGAGTGAAGTATTGTAGCTGGTGTTGCTGGTATTAAAGTGAACCTGTTGCTTTTCCCAACATGGGCAAATCACAGGTTCACTTTAAATCTGAACTCCGGGCTAAATAAATATTGTCTAAGCACAAGAGGCATTTGTATTCTTATTTAAATCTTGGTGTCCTTGGTGTATTTTTTACATATCTGAGCAATAATACAGCATGAAACTCTGCAATTTGCCCCTGCACAGAAGTTTCCTGTGACAAAAAACATAACAAACCAAAAAAACGTGTTGCGCTGTGAATATATTCAAACAAACATATATTCAGATAATCAACATCATGTAGTGCTCATACACTGATGACAATAAAGTTTTATAAGTGTAAAAAAGAAAATGTGATCAAAACAGTCACTGCTGCACTCGATTTGTGCAGGATGACTGGTTATGTATCTGCCCCTGCTATATTTTTTTGCAGGCAGCCACTAGGGGGAGGAGTTGCTAAATACCTCTTACAGCTCTGCTATGTGCACAGGCAGATAGCTATGATGTCACCACTATACTTAAATTTAAGTTTTTGGGGCCAAATAAATTCAGCAGTCTGCAAATTTGGCCTGTTTGTTTGAATGCAAATGGAATGGATTATGAAAGCACTGTCTATCTGTAAGTAGATCTAAAAGAGATAGTCACAATCAAATTGTATTATGCATGGACAGAGTAACTCCGCTCTAATTCTTTATACAGTAATAGGTTTTCTAAAATAACTGTATGGGGCACTTTTAAAGTTCCGAACTGAATACTCCTCAGCAGTCAAATAAGTTTACCTTTTATGATCACCATTTTTCTGTGTTTGCATGCTGGGCAGTCTTGTGCCTAATTGTAAGAAACCTTTTTCTTTTTTGTTGATGCTTCACAGTATAAGAAGGTCATCCTGCATCAGCACATCACCATACTTGAGCAGTTTCACTTAAATTGACCCCTAGAAGTGGAAAAAATAAATAAGAAATGATATACCGTATATAGTTAAGATGACTCATAGTCAAGCGGTTAACTGCTTAGACTCTAAAGCTGAACTTTGTTTAATCAGCTAAATACTTTCCAGGTACATCAAAACAAAAGTTGTACAAAGTCTATTCCTGTGAATAGAAAAGGCTGTCTTATGCCAGCATGGTACACAGAAGGACCCTTGCTCTCTATGTGGAAGCAGTAGTCTCACTGAAAAGGTCTGACATGCCCCCTGCTAAGTCAGAGTTAGAGCTCTGCACTCAGCAAGGAGCATGGGCTTCGCTGATTACTTAGAGTGTGTGTAGGATCCCTACAGAGAGATTGCTGCTTCTGCACAGAGAGCAAGGGTCCTTGCTGGTATAAGACAGGCTTTTCTATTCGCAGGATCACAAGGTAGAAAATAAAGGAAAATCCTTAAAAAAATAAAAAAATAAATGAATGCAGCTACCACATCTAAGGACTGGTAAGCAGCAATATTTTACATTTTTGGTCTTTGGTTTAGCTATGTCTTTAAGTGATATTAAAGGCAGATTTTTTTTAAATAACAAAGATGTCATACTTACCTGCTTTTTGCCTCCAGTCCCCCACGTCGCTTCTGGCCCCTCCCTCCTGCCGAGTACCCCCATAGCAAGCAGTTTGCTATGGGGCATCCAAGCAGGCTTTCTCATGAGCTGCTGCTTTGTGTCCATTCACACACAGAGCACGACTTGGCCCCATCCCCGCTCTCTCCTCATTGGCTGTGGTTGACAGTAGTGGGAGCCAATAGCTCCTGCTGCTGTCTCAGCCAATAAGGAGGAAGGGACCCAGGAGAGCTGGATTGAGATGGGGCTCAAGTAAGTATTAATGGGGCTGGGGGGAAGCTGCACACAGAAGGTTTTTTACTTTCATTCTTAAAATTGCACGAAGGCAAAAAATCCTTGAGCCTTTACATCGAATTTAAGCCTGTTGTGCAAAAAAAGTTAAAAATCTTCAATAATATCTTGCGCATTGCATCACTGGAACAAGAATAGTATGCTATAACTTTACCAATATGCATCAATTATTGCTTTCTTTTTCCCAGGGTGAACCCCACAGGTAAAGAGAACTCTGGGACTTGGCAAAAACTTCTTCAGTATCACTTGAGTGTCAAAACCCAAGCTGTAAGTACATTGGTGCCAGTCATATACAAACAAGAGGTTGACCAAGAGAAGACTCCATTTAAAGGCCTGGAGAACTGGCCAAGTGACAAAGACTTACAAGGTTTGGGACAGAACATGATCAGCAACAAAATGATTATTAATGACCCAGTGATGGAAATTAATGTCAAAGACCCAGGACTTATAATTAAAAAACAGCTGGGTAACACCAAGTCTTCCCCATCTCCCCAAAAGATCACCCTGAAGAAAACATCAAGCATCAAGGATAAAATTTCAGAGTGGGAAGGCAAGAAGGAGACACTGTCTCCAAACCTTGGCAGGGAAGAGCCTACAACTGTAAAGAGACAGGACTCGTTTGGTACCACTTTTGCAGATACAGCTGTTGATGATGGAAGGAACCGTCAGAAAGTTAATATCAAAAGGATGTTCAGTTGGGAAATGGAAAATAAGGACATTGAACAGAAAGAGTCTCAAAAATGTGAAAAGAAAACAGAAAAAGAGGACACCCTAACCACAGAAAGACTTCAGGAGCAAGTTACAGGCACCAAAAAGGACCAGACAACTGTGCTGAACCAAGTGAAAAGGTTTGAACGTTCACTGAAGGACAGTCCTGCAGATGGCCTTCCGCAGTTACCTGGGACCTATTACTCCCCACAGTGTTTACTGGATTCAGAGAACCAGGAGAACAAATTGGGGTCAAAATCGAAATGGGGATCAGACTCTGAGAATGCAGAGCCTATATTTGGGACAGTTGGAGAAGGCAGTGCATCTCGAAGGACAAGCAATGCTGAAAATGTTTATACGGAGCCCGGGGCCCCTGAGAAGTCAATACCTATCAACCCCTTACCAAAGCCTAGGAGGACTTTTCGGCATGACGGAGACCTGGGCTCAGTTAGAACAGGTTTATGGAAAATAAACAGAGACTTACCTCCACTTCCTTGTATACTTCCCCCTCCACTCCCAACATCTCCACCTCCATCAGCTGTCAGCAGGAGACTTTGGAATAGCAAGCATAGAAACAATGGAGACCACAGGTAGGTGTACTTGACTTGTGATTTTGTAGCATAACAGAAAGAAACCTTACAATGTTTGCATAAAGCATAATGTATCTTTAAAAAAGAAGTGAAGGATTCATTTATTTTATTTGCAGTTTTATACTTACCTAAGTGGATGCAGCATCGAGCTGATGCTGCATCTGTCCCCTGGCACCTCTGCACTGAGAACTGAGCGATCGAACACCACCGATCACTCGGTTTTCAGAGCTCCGTGAGCAGAGAGCTGTAGACTGTCAGTCACAGCTCTCTGCTCTGCTCCCTCGTCGCTCATTGGAGCACCGAGTTGTGGAGGGGCGGAGTGGCCGGCTCAGCCACTCAGCGGCTTGCTGAGAGGCTGAACGGGCTGTCAGTCCAGGGATCTGGTGGATCCAGACTTTTTTGTTGCAATGACGCGGTGCCTGGACTGACATCTGTGACGTCAGCAGAGAGCGGACCTCAGCCCACTCTCTGCTGAAAATGGGGCACAGGAGTGCAAAATTAATTGCACTCCTAATTATCCATAGGAGAATTACAGCCAAATGAGCTTTGGCTAGTCTTCTCCTTTACCTATTAGTTTGTGTTCCTGTCCTCTGTTTTGCTTGAAGTTTAATTATTGATTTGGATAGAGTGGAGATGATTTAGAACACATGTCAGTTTATTATTGCTGTCTGTGCCCCCGTTAAGGCGATTCGCCTTCTCTATCTGTCCTGTTTACCGTTATCATTGAAAGTGAAAGCAAAAGAAAATCTCAAATTTTGGGTTGTCCCCAGAAAAGTAATAGAGGGAAAATCTTCCAATGAGGACACTAGTTCTGACGACCTGGAGGGCCCCCAAGGGATTTCCTTAATTTGCAGGGATTTCTTCTCACTTCATGGGACAAGAAGTGAAAGGAAATATCCAAAATGGGAAACATATTGTAAAAAAAAATCTGACAGGGGTTATAAGTTTTGGACATAGTTCTATTGTAGGTGCCCATGTTCAATTGTGTTTTGTTCCTAAAATGTGTTCAATAACAATAAAAACAAAGGCAAAAAATCACACAGAGTTGTTCTTATACATGTTTAGTAGGCATGTTTATTCTCTTTCCATATACAAGGCTTTGAATTCAAGCCCCCTCAAAAGGTACGGATGTAAGGCACTGGATGGTCTGCTAAATCCAAAAAACAATACATTGCAGATTACCAATCCTTAAAGCAGAGCTCCACCCAAAAGGGAAAACTCCGCTTGTCTGCCTCCTTCCCTCTCTGCTGCTACATTTGGCACCTTTTGGGGGGGAGCGGGCATCCGCTCCCACTTTGGGCTACGTTCGCCGCAGTGAACCGGCCCAATCAGAGAGCGCAGCACACTTCACGCATGCACAGTAGGGAACCAGCTGTAAAGCAACAAGGCTTCACAGCTGGTTTTCCTTAGTGGAGATGGCGGCGGTAGCACTGCATAGCCTATTGAAAAATCGGTTTTCGGGTAAAGACTGGATTCCTGGACAAGGTAGGTGTCCTAATATTAAAAGTCAGCAGCTACAGTACAGAGGAGCTCCTCTTTAAAAGAGAACTGTACTCACCTCCACTCCACTTGGTTGTTTTGATTGGCCGAGCTGCCATCGCACTCACGAATGCGCGGGAGATCACTGAACTTGGAAGATGCTGAAATTATACATTGAGCTGCATGTCCACAGCTTAGTTTACAGTGCAAACAGGCAGGTAAGATTGCTTTAATGCATAAAGGGAAATTTATTAAAGATGGAACAACCTTAACCAGGAGCAGATGTGCATGGTATCCAATCAGTTTCTGCCTTTCATTTTCAAAGCTTAAAGCGGAAGTAAACCCATCGATTTAACAGTTTCAAAAAGCAGTTACATTCCCGGCATGCCGGAAATGCCAACTGTCACAATGGTTGTGCTCTCAACCAAACTGTCAAACCATCCAATGGCTGGTGTCATAACTGATCACATGTGCAGCAATATGGCAGTTGAAGATTAAACAGAGGCCAAGATGGCAGCTTCCTTGCCTGAAAATGATAGGAGGGTTTACTTCCACTTTAACTAAACTAGCTGAAAAAAGAAGTTACCGTAAATGGCTACCATGCACAGCTGCTCTAGATTCTGTTTGCTTCAGTTTTGATAAATTCACCCATAGTATGTGTCTTCTGTATTCAGTCGTGTTCGCAATTTGTTTTTCAATAAAGTTCAAATTTAAATGTGGTGGCAACATTATTTTTTTTCATTATTTTCACCTGGTGATACAGCCAGTAAGTCTGTGATTTTTCAACTTTACTAAAGTTTTAAATACTTACAGTCCAAAACCTGCAAAGTCCCTTGCTGGCACCACCATCTTCCCTCCTGGCTGTAAAAGTGCGTGCCCATAAGGTTTGTTGGCCATAAAGAGAAACTATTGATGCATAGCTTACCTGTTGTTTCAAGAGAAAATAAGGTACAAAAAAACGGACAAATGAAGAAATATAGCAAAGACAGAAACACAAAAATAAAATTAAAAAAATAAACCGGTGTCAGTACATGTATGCAACGTTTTTTCACTGGAAACTCAAAAAAATGAAGCTACACATCACTGAATACATTTTCTGGTACCACGTGATTACAGCGAGGCAAATACAAATACGGTGTACTCAAATAAACTCAGATGGTAGCTTCCACATCTCAGACCTTCTTAAGAAATATAGCCTTCCGTTCAAGGCTTTTATTGTTATATTGTTGGAGAGCTCATGCTTATTAATAGATACAACCTTATGCAGCAATGAGCTATCGATTCACCAGTCAGGAAGGAAGTCTGTAGGTTTATTTTTGTTTCCTGGTCTATAAGAAGCTGTAAACCTATGAGAATTTTATCCTCAGACTGGCTTTGAAGATTCTTCCAAATACGTTAACCCTTTTACAGTATCACTGATTGCACTTTAGGGTGCCCAAATTATTATTTGGCAGTGAAAGACGCATGGAAGCCCATATATAATCAGTCTTGGTCAGGCATGGCAAACTCATATTAAACTAAGGGCCGTACTGAGTTAGGATAACAAGAAAAGTCGCATTCGTTTTATCATTGCACAACCGAAAATTCACAAAGTTATAAAACATTTTTGTTATATTTAATATAAGTTATATAATTATATCTAAAGTTTGCATACATATTTCCTAACTTTCTAAAACTGTAAAGAGGGACTCTTTTTAGACTTTGTGCAGACTAGAAAGCTAAAAACTGCTTTAAAAAAGCGAATGTTTTAGCGTTTCTTGCTGGCATTTAGCCTAGTGTGTAGACTACATTTAGTAGCTTTAGCATGAAGGAGCGAGGCTGCTAGCGACCTTAACCAGTAAATAGTTGGTGGTTAAGGAGCGGGTTACCTGCTGACAACAAAAAAAACATTGCCTGTAATAAAATAAATGTTTTTTTAAAAATGGCATGGAACCCCCCCCCCCAATTCATAACAGGCCCTTTGGGTCTGATATAGATTTTGAGGGTAACCCCCATACCAAAATAAATAAATGATGTGGGCCCCTCCCCCCGAATCCTTACCAGACCCTTATCCGAGCATGCAGCCCGGCAGGCCAGGAAAGGGGAGAGAGACAGGCGAGCGCCCCCCCCTCCTGAACCATACCAGGCCAAATATTCTCAACATGGGGGGTGTTTTGGGGTGGGAGAGCTCTGCCCTCCCCAAATGCACCATGTCCCCATGTTGATGGGGACAAGGGCCTCTTCCCCACAAACCTGGCCGGTGGTTGTGGGGGTCTGCGGGTGGGGGGGCTTATTGGAATTTGGAAGCCCCTTTAAGAAAGGGGCCCTCAGATTCCGCCCCCCCATGTGACATAGTACCCCTACTTATTTACCAAAAAAAGTGTAAAAAGTAAATAAAAACACAACACGAGTTTTTATAAAAAAAAAGCCCCCCCAGTGTAGATTCTTTGTCAATTACTACACCTGCCGCCACCGCCGACCCGAAAAAAGAAAAAAAAAACAACTCTGGTCCAGACGAAGGCTGCTGCTATCTGACAGCTCTGCTGCTAAAAACCTATGTTGTGTTTTTATTCCCTTTAAGGGGGGGATCAGAATTTCCCCTGCCCCAAAGCACCCTCCCCATGTTGAGGGCATGTGGCCTGGTATGGTTCAGGAGGGAGGCCCATACTTCTACCTTAAATAGAAAAATATAATTTTGTATCAATCAGATGGCTGGTGCTAAATATTTCTGGGAGGGGGCAAACTAACAACACCCCCCCCCCCCCCCCGAAGACGGAGGGAAAGGCGGCAATCGCCGCAAAAACCCCCCACCCCCGTGCAGGAGACAGACATATACACATATATACAGTAAATATGTGTATATATCTATAATTTCTTTCCCAATTGCTGTCAGTGGATATGATGGGTTATTTTCAATGCTCTCCCTGTGTATCCATAGGATGACAGTCACTCACACACCAGGCTCGTGCTCTCCCGGCTTCTCAGAGATCTCTATGACCAGCAGCTCCCCACCCTCATAGCTCCATCCTCTGGTGTAGATCCGGCTAATGGAGGGACATTGCAGCCACACGGCCACCAGTGACTCTCGTAGCTCAGGGTAGCGGTGATACTTGAAGGAGATGCCCCCCTGTTCCCAGCTCAGCCTGCGCCTCCTGCCCTTGGAGGACGACCAGCAGCCGATGAGCAGAAGAAGGAGCTCGCAGGCGGCCAGCCACAGAGAGCCCCGGCTGAGACTCCCTGTCCAATCGGGCCTCAGGACCTGCTTTGCTTCCTGATTGGCCAGGAGGAGAATCAGGATGTCAATAGCGATAGCTCTGTGCACCGAGCCCACCCTTTTTTGAAGCTCTAATCATGTGCTTAAAAAACAAACAAACCCATTGTAATCCATGCTTCCAGCGCGCTGCATTTAAATTAGTGGCCGACCGCATGGATTAGGTGTCCCCACTGGTAGCAACAGAAGGTTATGTCACTGAGTGATATCTTAATATTACCCTATCCAAAAAAAAAATTGCCTTTAGATAAACTTAATAAGCCCTAAAGAAAACAAGCCAACACATTTTAGAGGCTATAATGTTTCCCCCTTCATCAGGGCTTCAAGTGCTTTTTTAATAGCACAAAGAACTTGTAAAGGTTAAAAGAGGATGATACTCAGCAGTAGATAGCTCCTTTGCACATTGTTGGAGTAACAGGATGATGTGGGTCAATGATGAGTTCAGAAAACAGACTGGGGTCAGCAAAGAACAAGCGACACAGTGCTAAACTAGTAGCAGAGAAGGAGTCAGGTATAGGCCGGGTACCAGAACATTTGAGCTGAAATGATAGTCAGTTGGTAGGATGTGGAAAACGGGAACAAGCCAGGTCAGTAACAGAAATTACCAGTCAGGTTGCAGGATCAGAGGTCATGGGTTTACTGAGAACCTGGCAGGACTTTTGTCTATTTGACATCTCTATCAGCAACAAGCATGCATACACGGCCAAATACATGTTGTGAGATGCATGTACAGACACACATGCCTGTGCAGAAATGCACAGGGGCTCATGCTGGAAGCCCCCCAATGACGGCTAGTGCAACTTTCTTGACAGGTGTGCTGGGTGACAGTATTTCTGTTTCCACACACTAAATATTAGGTTACAAGCCAACCACATTATGCAGGTCAAAGAGAGGATGTCATGGCCCATAGTGATGAGCAGGGCCGCCATCAGGGGGGTACAGGCAGTACACCTGTAAGGGGCCCGGAGGTCCCCAGGGGCCCGGATGCCTCCCCCCTTTTCTTTTTTTCTTTTTTTTTGTAAGGGGCCCAAAGGTCCCCAGGGGCCCGGAGTTCCCCAGGGCCCCGAATGTCAACCCCCCTTTTAGTTTTTTTTATAATTTTTATTTTTTATAAATTTGTTTTATTTTTTATTTTATTTTTTATTTATGTTATTTATTTTTATTTATTTTTTATTTATTTTTTGTAAGGGGCCCAGAGGTCCCCAGAGGCCTGGAGATCCCCAGGGCCCCTGATGGCAACCTCCCTTTTTTTTATTTTTATAAAAATTTATTTATTTATTTATTTATTTTTTCTTATAATTTTTTTTTTTTTAATAATTTTTTTGTAAGGGGCCCAGAGGTCCCCAGAGGCCCCCCAGTGGTCCCCAGGGCCCCGGATGGCAACCCCCCTTTTTTTTGTGTTTGTCAGCACCCAAAGCCCCCCCGACCTCAACAATTTGCGGCAGCTGTGCCCCCCGCTTCTCAATTTGTGGAGGCAGCACCCCCCCCGGTTCTCCTCTGCTCCGGGGGGGGGGGGCCCATGCCTGAAGCTGTGTAAGGGGCCCCAAAATTCCTGATGGCGGCCCTGGTGATGAGCTTACCAGTGTGAAAAGGTATTTGTGCAACACCTCTAGCAATCACATCATACTTGGCCATCTGCCTTTATGTCTTATTATAGAGATTACCTAAACTGTAACACATATACTGTCATTTTATTCAACAAATCATTTGGTGACTCAGAGCACTTCTCACTTCTCAGGCCACAAAGATAATTATATTATTCACTATAAATGCATCATTAAAATAGCTTACATAACACTTATGTGATGTTTGAAGCGTAAATATAGCCAAAATAAAAATTACATATATAATCCAGTCTGTCAGCAGCATCAACATAGCAGTCTTTGTTTTTCCCACCTTTGACATAGTTTCATTACCTGGTGATCCATCCAGTAAGTCAGTTATTTTTCAATTCCTTTTAACAGACCAAGCTGTCCAGCAAAGGTGGCAGTAAGGACTCTTTCACACTTGTGCAACTTTTCCTGCAACTTGCGACTGCAAAAGTCGCATGACGAGTCATATCCCATGATTTCCAATGAGTACTGTTCATATCGGTGCAACTTTAAGTCACAGCGACTTCAAAGTGGTCCATGCACTACTTTGGTCCAACTTTGATGCAACTTGAGGTCCATAGACCTCAAGAGTACACAGACATTGCTTCTAGTCAGGTCGAAGTTACATCAAAGTCGTGTTTAAGTCACGTCAAATTTGCGTAGTTGCGTCAAAGTTGCGTAGCAAAGTCCCGTCAATATCGCACAAATTTCAGCTTGTATAAGGGTGAAAGAGGACTTAGAGGGTTGAAACAAACCATTTAACACTGACAGGGGTGCTTTACATTGGTCAGCTTTTATTTATTTATGTAAAACTTTTATCCTAAAAAGATAAAGAACTATTGCTCTAACTGCTTAAAATATGCTAGCTTTATTTATAGGTGTACAAGGCCCTCAGCCCTGCGTGGGTGCTTTTTGCATTGTATTTCTTTTGATTCTCAATAAAAATTATTGTACCAGAAAAATATGTTAGCAGGAGCTGGCTGTTAGTCATTAATGTAAAGTCCATCCAACCACCACCCTCTCCACTAAAATCCAAGGGTGGCTACATTGCTCCTCTATAGATGCAGTGGAGGAGTGAATGTGGAAACCCAGAGACAGGAGGTGTGCTAATGGCTGATCACCAGCTGAAAAAAAAATAATAATAAAAAAGTTTGAAAAAGAAAATAAATGTAGCCACCACATCCAGTGATGGGTAAGTTACAATATATTTTTCTTTTTGGGTTTATTTGCGCTTAATGCCCCTTTCACATAACCATTCCAGTTTTCCAGGCAGACCTGATCGGACGGTCCATTCACCCCTATGGACCGGATCAGGTCTTGACTGTTAGTTTTCCAGGCAAACCTGATCGGACGGTCCATTCACCGCTATGGACTGGAGGACGTAAACAGACTTGTGTCCATTTACACCCGCCTACCTCCAATCCGGTCCGCTAAAAACAAAACGGAAAGGGGAACCGTTCTCTTCCGTGTAGACATATTGGATTGGAGGTAGTCGGATGTAAGCAGACAGTTGGGTCTGTTTACTCCTGGCTGCCCATAGAGCTCTGCATAAACTGAGCGGACACAGACCTGTCATTTTCCTACTCTGCTCTGATTAGATCTGTGAGCGGATCCCTGCTGATCGGAATGCAGTCCACCCCACGTGAAAGGGGCCATATTGCCAAATTGGAAAAATGCCTAATTCCAGACATTTTTTTCGTTTTGGCTATGGAGGGGGAAGAGTTAACTTTTCTGTCAAGCTTTTATTTCAGTCTGTGACCCCATTAGAGAGATTTGCCTCCACTTTTTCAAGTGATTTCCATTTAAGAAATAGGGGTGTGGTTGTCATAGGGACAGGAAAGTACCGACAGCAAAAAAACTAATTGCCAGAAGCTCTAATCTTTCCTAACTCTACTTAAAATGTGTTTTTGTTTTAGATTGCATCCCTCTTAGTGAGATTTCCCATTCCTGTCCTGACAGTAAGGGATGGAAAATCTCTCCAAAATCTCTCACAAAGGTGGCTATAAAAACCTGACAAAGGCCCCAACCCTTCCCCACTCTACACGAAACAAAATTAAAAATTTTGGGTGGAGTTTGTCTTCATGCTGCAGCTTTGAGGAGCATCATTTTGGTTTGGTAAGAATATCAGAGCAGGGACTTATCATGGTAGACAAAAGCCCTGTACACACGATCGGTTTGACTGATGAAAACCGTCCGATGGATGGTTTTCATCAGACCAACCGATCGTGTATGGTACCCATCGGTCTTTTTTCCATCGGTTGTAAAAAATAGAACTTGTTTTAAAATTTTCCGATGGGAATTTCCGATCGTCTGTGGGCAAGTCCATCGGATAAAAAACCCACGCATGCTCAGAATCAAGTCGACGCATGCTCAGAAGCATTAAACTTCATTTTTCTCGGCTCATCGGAGTGTTTTACGTCACCGTGTTTGGAACGGTCGGTTTTTTGACTGATGGTGTGTGGCCAAGACTGATGAAGAACAGTTTCATCGGATTTCCGATGGACAAATCCATCGGACGAAAATCCATAGGTTATCCGATCGTGTGTACAGGGCTAAAGTCATCAACACAAAATGGATAAAGCAATTATGTGAGTTGCAACAATATTTTCAAATAAAGCAAAGGATCTCCTAAACAAAACACCTTGAATAATTTGCCCACTTTTCTTAGAGATCACTGGGAGTCAAGCTGGGTGTACATAGATCAAAATCTGGCCAGTTCAGCAGGGACCAGCCAAATTTGTATCCATGTATGGCAACTTCCATTGAACAGAAGTTCATCTACCAATCGACTTCTTTTCAACCTCCCTGTTGGAAAATTTCTGCTCAGTCAGCGTCACAGCCAATAAACTGCAGCGCTGATCAGTGTATTCGGACGATAGGGAAGTCTCCCTGCTGTCAAAATACAAAGACACAATGGAGTGGATTCAACCTTGAGACACCCAAATCAATTCAAACATCCATGATCATTGAAGTTGGGGAATAGAGGGTGACACTTTGAATTAAGTTGGCTACTTCTTACATTTGAAAACTAGGGGAGTTTTAGGGAACTGAACCATCAGCATGGGGGGACTGGAAAGTCCAATAGTACACTCAACAAGTACACTAATTGGCCAAAAGTGTGTGGATACTCGACCATCACACCAATATGATCATGTTGGACATCCCTTTCCAAAACCAGGATTATTTATATAGATGTAGCGACCTCACCTCTCACTCCCTCCTTCTCTGTCAATGTCAATGGCTCTCGTCTAGGGGACCAGGGAGTAGAGTGTGATGCACCACCAGCTCGTATCCTCTAGTGTGTAGAGGTGTGAGCTATACCCAATTACCTTTGGGTCTGTGCCCCTGTCCAGAGCCAAAGCTCCCCTTGAGGATGATCCTTAAACTCCCAGAAAGCCAAGTTCCGCACCATTGAAAGTCCAACACTTATTTATTCTTTTAGAGCAATAAATAGTCCTTTGAGAGCAGACTGGTTAGACAACGAACAGGCATGGTGAAGAGGAAGGTCCAGGCACAAACATGAACTTATTACTCTCCTGTTTCGGTATGCGCAAACAGGCTTGGCGCACGGTCGCTGCCACCGACCGCGAGGGTGGTCGCTGCCACCGACCAAGTGAAATAGAATTTGAGGTCTCTGCCACCGACCTGGGTTTCAGTTGGGTCGCTGCCACCGACCATAAGAACGTGGACTACCTTCTTGAGATGCAGCCCCTGTCAGGGGAGTCATCCATCTGGATGGTCACCAGAGGCCTCCGCCGTCACCAGCCAATGCTGCGCTGGATCTCCGGGAAGGTCACTTCTCTGGTCCCCCTCGCCCGAGATTCGGGTGTCCAATACCGGAGGACACCCTATGAATCCTCCATCCCTTGCGGGGCCCAGTCGAAGGTACTGGGCCCCAGGCCCCCAGAGAGTACCTCACCCCAGACTAAAGGTGTCTGGGGTGGAATCGCAGCTCCATCCCCGGGCCGAGGGCGCCCGGAGACCACCAGCACTCACACCCAGGCTGAAGGTGCCTGGGCGTGGACCCCGAGCGGAAGATGTTCGCCCCTCTTATCCCCCCTCCCAGCATGCACAACAGGTTCCCCGCCCCGCTGTACTACTGCTGCGAGAGGACAAAAAGGGCACAGACTTACAATGGTGGTTCAACCCCGGCCTATGGCGACAGCGCCACCTACAGGCCGCAGGGAACTGGACATCCTTGTATCCTCCACTGGCATAAGTTGGTCTATGAACCCTAACAATTGCTGCATCTGAGCCATTTATCACTCAGATGCCTCCCCTAAATGTAACCACCCGCTACATAGAGTTAGCCCCCCTCCCCCACTGTGGCTATAACCAACAGTCTTCTTTCATCTGGGCAGGCTTTCCAAAAAAAGGGATTTTTATAACAGCTTACCTGTAAAATCCTTTTCTTGGAGTACATCACGGGACACAGAGCGACTTAGTCATTACTAATGGGTTATATAGTTTACCTTCAGGTGTTGGCACTGGCCAATTCCAAACCGGAAGTACCCTCCCCTATATAAGCCCCTCCCACCCGGGAGCACCTCAGTTTTGTAGCCAAGCAATAAGTGTCCCAAAAAGAGGGGTGGGAGCTCTGTGTCCCGTGATGTACTCCAAGAAAAGGATTTTACAGGTAAGCTGTTATAAAAATCCCTTTTTCTTTTTCGTACATCACGGGACACAGAGCGACTTAGTCATTACTAATGGGACGTCCCAAAGCAATGCCAAATGAGGGGGGGGTACATAAGCTGGGCGCCATCAGGCATGAGGATCTTTTGCGGCCTGCAACACACTGCGCCCAAAGGCGACATCCTCCTGACTTCTAACGTCTACCTGATAGAATCTAGTAAACGTGTGTACCGAAGACCATGTTGCGGCCTTACATACTTGAGCCAGGGAGGCCTGGTGATGCACTGCCCATGAAGTTCCAACCGCTCTTGTGGAGTGCGCCCTAACTTTGAACGGAGGCGGTCTCTTTCTCAAGCCATAGGCTTGTATTATGACCTGTCGAATCCACTTGGCTAAAGTAGATTTTGATGCTGCCTGACCCCTTCTGGGGCCTTCCGGCAGAACAAACAAAGAATCCGTTCTGCGAATCTGAGCAGTGGCTTTTAGATAAGCTTTAACTGCTCTTACCACATCCAAAGAATGTAATAACTTTTCCTCTACTGAGCTAGGTTTGGGGAAAAAAGAAGGAAGAACCACATCTTGGTTCAAATGAAACCTCGATACCACCTTAGGAAGAAAGGCTGGATGAGGACGTAATACTACTCTGTCCTTATGGACAACCAGATATGGCTCCTTACAGGACATAGCTGCTAATTCCGACACTCTTTTAGCCGAACAAATGGCTACTAAGAAAACCAATTTCCTGGTGAGAAGAACCAAGGAAATGTGTTGTAATGGTTCAAACGGTTGTTTCTGTAGAACCGACAGAACCAGGTTTAAGTCCCAAGGACATATGGGAATACTAACCGGCGGGCTAATACGCATCACTCCTTGTATAAAGGCTTTGACTAGTGAATGCGAAGCCAAGGGCCTTTGAAAAAATATTGACAAGGCCGAAATCTGACCCTTGATAGTACTCAAGGCCAGCTTCCTATCTACAGCCCACTGTAGGAAGTCCAGAATCCTCCCTATCATGTACTTACGTGGATGCCATTTCTTGGTCTCACACCACGTAATGTACGCTTTCCAGATCCTATAATAGATCTGCCTGGATACCGGTTTCCTGGCATTGATCATGGTAGATACCACAGAATTAGAGAGCCCTCTCTTTTTCAGAATGTGGGCTTCAATAGCCAGGCCGTCAAACCTAGGGCTGGTAAGGAAGGGTGGTATATCGGTCCTTGCGACAGCAGGTCCGGACGAAGTGGGAGGGTCCAAGGACTCCTCACTGACATTTTTACAATCTCCGCGTACCATGCCCTTCGGGGCCACGCTGGAGCCACCAGAATCACTGGTTTCTTTTCTACCCTGATTCTGCGGAGTAATCGCGGTAACAATTGTGGCGGTGGGAATGCATATATCAGCTTGAACCGATCCCAAGGGAACACTAGGGCATCCGAGCCGCAAGCTAGGGGATCCCTTGTGCGAGACACAAACCTGTCCACCTTTGCGTTGAATCTGGATGCTAGCAGATCTACATCCGGTGTTCCCCACCGCTGGCATATTGCCTGGAAAACCTCGGGGTGAAGAGACCATTCCCCCGGGCATAATTGTTGGCGACTTAGAAAGTCCGCTCTCCAATTTTCCACTCCTGGGATGAAAACCGCGGATATGGCTGGGACATATCTTTCTGCCCACTCCAGGATGCAATTTGCTTCCTTCTGGGCTGCACGACTTTTTGTGCCACCCTGATGATTGATATATGCCACTGCCGTGGCATTGTCTGATTGAATTCTGACAGGGGACCCCTGGAGTTTGGATGTCCATGCTACTAGGGCATACCGGGCTGCTCGTATCTCTAAGAGATTGATGGGCAGGGCCTTTTCTGCTTCTGACCACCTGCCCTGGAGAGACCATTGCTCCAGCACTGCCCCCCAGCCGATGAGGCTGGCATCTGTAGTGACCACCTTCCAAGAAACCGGACTGAAGGGTTTCCCTCTTTCCAGATTCTGGGGCACCAACCACCAATGGAGGCTCTTGCGAACGGAAGGGGACAGGGACATTGGTAAGTCTAAAGCCTGAACTTTTTTGTTCCAGGCTGACAGTATGGCCCTTTGCAAATTCCTTGAATGGAATTGACCGTAGGGTACCGCTTCGAATGAAGCCACCATCTTTCCCAGCAGCCTCATGCAGAGACGTATGGATGGTTTTCTTTTTGTACCCACTAATTGGGTCAAATTTCTTAAAGACGACACCTTCTCTGGAGGTAAGAAAATCTTTCTCTGATTTGAATCCAGCCTTAGCCCTAAGTATTCCAGACTTTTGACTGGTCTTAGAGCTGACTTGTCCCGGTTGATAATCCAACCGTGATATTCCAGATACTCGATTGTCTTGTGAATAGCTACTTCCAGCTTTTCCACTGAGTGGTCTATTAGTAGCAGGTCGTCTAGATATGCCATTATCATTACACCCTGTGTTCTTAGATTGGCCAATAATGGGGCCAGAATTTTTGTGAACACTCGTGGTGCTGTGGCCAGACCGAAAGGTAAGGCTCTGAACTGAAAATGGCGCCCTTCTACTGCAAAGCGTAGAAATTTCTGATGGGCCGGAAAGATGGGAATATGCAGATAAGCATCCCTTATGTCGATCGAGGCTAGCCATTCCTGCCCTTGTAGGGCGGTGGCCACTGATCGGATCGACTCCATCCGAAAAGTCCTGATATTTAGGAACTTGTTTAGCCCTTTTAGATTTAATATGGGCCTCACGTCCCCATTTGGTTTGGGGACTGTGAAAAGGTTCGAGTAAAACCCGAATCCGCTTTCTTCCAGGGGAACCTTCATGATTACCCCTTGGAGCAATAGTTGTTCTAGTGCCAGAAGGAGGGATCCTCTCTTTTGGGGATCTCTTGGCACATTTGACCTCATAAATTGGGCAGGAGGAGTGCCTTTTAACTCCAGCTTGTATCCCAGACTTACTGCGGAGAGCACCCATCTGTCTCTGATGGTGTCCCGCCAGGTCTCTGTGAACAACTGAAGTCTTCCCCCCACCCGATTGAGCGGGGGCAATACTTCATGCCTTAGGGGGAGGTTTTGTACCTCTCTTGATCCAGGGCTTCTTGTTACCCTGTGATTGTCCTGATTTCTGCCCCCTGAATTTGACCGCGGAGGCCATCGGAACTGCTTCACAGCCGATGTGCCCGGGACTGGAGAGGTAGGCCTCTTAAAAGAAGGACTTCTACCCTTGTTCTTAACCGGTAAGAGTGAACTTTTACCGGCAGAAATTTTCTGGATATATTTGTCCAGATCTTCTCCAAATAAGCGTTCTCCATGAAATGGGAAGCTAACCAGCAGTTTTTTACAGGGAGCTTCAGCAGACCAGTTTTTGAGCCACAGAAGCCTACGCATATGTACTATAGACAGCGTAAAGCGGGAGGCCTGTTGGATTGTATCCTTTATGGCGTCCACCGCAAAACACAAGGCTCTAGGCAGGTCAGCTAGGGCATGAGCCTGCTGATCTGGTAAGTCCCTTAAGACTTGTTTCAACTGATCTTTCACTGCTTGGCAGACTCCAATCGCTGCTACCGCAGGTTGTGTCACCATACTTGCTGTAGAGAAAGCAGATTTTAGTAAAGACTCCAATTTTTTATCTATTGGGTCTTTGAACATTGGAACATTATCTACTGGACATGTCAGTGATTTGTTAACAGAAGAGATGGCTGCGTCCACTATAGGGACCCTCCATTTTCTTATGAACTTATCCTCCATGGGATAGATCACCGGAAATCTCTTGGGGGGAGCAAATATTTTATCAGGATGCTCCCAATCCTGGTAAATAAGCCCTTCTAATAAAGGGTGGATTGGGAAGGAACAGACCGCCTGGGGAGCTTTTAGCGACCCCAGCGAGGAAACCGTAGTGGATGGTGGTTCCGCCAGAGGCATTTTAAATGCTGATCGGACCATGTTAGTCAGAGACTGAACCCATAATCTTTCAGCCTGAGAAGCTGAGAAAGGTTCTTCCACTGTTGATTCCTCTATAAGTGAATCAACCTCATCCTGATCCCCTTCAGGTAGGTCGATCTCTGTGTGGGGCTGTTCCTCCACTAACAGGCACTCTGAAGGAGGAGACGGAGATCGGACGCGCTTTCCCTGAGATAGGGAAGCAGCGATCAATGCTGTTAATCTCTCTTCTAATCCTCCCAGAGTTGAGGATAAAACCTCCTCTGTTATATATACAGGAGCAGGTGGACTGGGGACAGCCGCAGCACCAGGCATTCCTGCGGGGTTTCTACGGCTACTGACCTCTGCATTCTCAGGGGAGATTGGTGCAGTGCAAGCATGCCCAATATCCTCAGAGCCCGATGGAGACCCCTTTGGCTTCCTGGAAGATCTATTTCCGGAGCGTCTGGACGACATATCCTTTAAGCACAAAGCTGAGGTATTCCCGTCGTCATACACCAATTTTTGCTGGTAATAGTCTAACACAGGTGCTGCTATATACCAGCTGGTGTCCACTAAAGTGCCTTTCTATGGGGATGCCTGCATCAACCGCCTCTGTGTGCCACTGTTTGTTGCTAGCTCTGTTTGCATGCAGCTGACACTTGTACTGTGTCTTTTAACCATGCTGGGACGCCCGCACATGCGCAGAAGCGCCGCGGCGCGCATCGAGCGTCATCCACCCGCCCCGCCCCTTTTTTTTCATAGGAGGCGCGTGCACGCGCCCGCGCGCGCGCCCGTACGCCAATGGCGCCCTTTTCGAAAACCAACAGAGGACTAGGAGCCAGGGCCCTTTTTGCCGGAGGGCCTGTGCGGTGGATGAACGCAGCAACAGGGCAGAGGAAGTGGATTCCCTCAGAGAAACTTACCAGCTGCCTGGATCTTTTGAGTTGAGAAAACCAAAGATCCACATTTACAAGAAAAATGGACTACAGCGGCCTCTAGTGGTTTAACACAGGTACCGCGGTCCCTGTTTTTTTTTTTTTTTCTTGACTACTATTAAAATTTTACATTTTCAGTAGTTATAGGCAAACACAGATATTTAGCGGGAATACCGTTAGGTAACAGACAGAAAGACAAATTAGGCTTGGGGGTCCCCCAATAGAACCAAGTTCCTGAGGGCCCCCACTTACCTGATCCCCGCCGCAGGACTTTGTTTGGTCCACAAAAGTCCAAACTTCACCTATCACGGCAGGCATTGTAATTAAACCTTCAGGGACCGGGTTCCCAAGGATTCCACTCCCCTGGACCTGTATAGCACCCTGCACAGACAGCGTCTTGGTCGTGGGTATGACCAGAGCTCTGGATCCCAGGGTCCAGCCCTCCTAAGAGAAGCATTACAGGCAAAACCTTGCTCTTCTGCTGCAAGGCCCGGGTACCGACCGTTTAGCTATGAAGCTTTTTTGGTGGGATCCGGAACAGCTTACTAAGGCCCAAAAGAACCTGTACGCAAGCTCAGTGAAAAACACATGTTACTCTTTGGCCAACACCTTAGACACTGGCAAAAAAACTGAGGTGCTCCCGGGTGGGAGGGGCTTATATAGGGGAGGGTACTTCCGGTTTGGAATTGGCCAGTGCCAACACCTGAAGGTAAACTATATAACCCATTAGTAATGACTAAGTCGCTCTGTGTCCCGTGATGTACGAAAAAGAAAATGGTAGCGTATGTCTGTGGGAATTGGTGCTTCTTCAGCCAAAAGAGCATTTGTGAGGTCAAGTACTGTTTGAGAAGTCCTGGCTCGCAAATTTTGCATCCCAAAAACATTCAATAAGGCTGAGGTCAGGGCTTTCTACAGGCCACTCAACCTCTTGCACAACTCCCCACCATATCTCTAAGGACCTAGCTTTGGGCACAGGGGCACAGTCAAGCTGGAAAAAAAAGGTACTTTCCCCAAATTGTTGCTAAAGGAAGTGCACCGATGAGGGAGCTTCGACACCTCATTGCTGGAGTGGAGGTTAGTATGATTCCACTTTAAAATGTCTTACTATGTTGTAGCATTAACAGTACACTTTACTGGAAGGACCTAAATTCCTGAACCTAACTTGAAGAAGTCTCCTTATTATAGGTTTAGTCATATAGTATATATTGCTATTCACAACCCATTGGCCACATACTAATTTCAGCACAATGTGTGTTTTACGCAAATGTATACACTTCATGCAAGTGTATATTACAAATCTGCCGTGTCATGGAACAGCTATGTGTCATTATCTCTTCCTGAAGAACAAGTTTTTTTTTTTTTTTCTGAAGAAATAATAAACCGTTTTAATTTTCAGCTGCTGTTGTCTTCTATCAGCTTCTAACATTTCATTTCCTTGTCCTTTCCTTTCACTTTGCACGCCAGAAAATCCTATGAATTTGAAGATCTAATGCAGTCGTCAGAGAACGGACGGGTAGACTGGTACGCACAGACTAAGTTGGCCCTCACACGCACTTTATCTGAGGAGAACGTCTACGAGGACATTTTAGGTAGGATATTAATACCTTTTATTTTCAGTATAAGATCAAAGCCACTCTATATAAAAAAAAAAAAGCAATGTTGCAGCTTGGTAGTAAACAGCATAAGGTTACGTTTACATTGCACAGCGCATATGAACTCCTTCTTTTGATGCATTTCATTCATTGATTAAGCTTTGCAGTGGGTTGTGCAGTACAGTACCTATAAAATTTATGGTGGACCAATCTGATGCCGCGTACACACGACCGTTTTTAATGTCATTGAAAAAAACAACGTTTTTCTCGACGTGATTCTTCTCAAGCCTGCCTTGCCTACACACTATCGTGAAAAAAATGCTTGAGCAAAGCGCGATGACGTACAACGCGTACGACGGCACTATAAAGGGGAAGTTCCATTCGGATGGCGCCACCCTTTGGGAATGCTTTTGCTGATCCTCGTGTTAGTAAAGTTTGGTGAGAGACGATTTGCGCTTTTCAGCCTCGTGCTCTTCAGTCCGTTACAGCGTGACGAATGGGCTATCTCCATTACGAACGCTAGTTTTACCAGAACGAGTGCTACCATCTCATAACTTGCTCCTGAGCATGCGCATTTTTTTCACGCCGTTAAAGCCTACACACGGCCGTTTTTCACGACGAGAAAAACGATGACGTGAACAACAACGGAAAAAAATAGAGCATGTTCCAAATTTTTTGTTTTTTTTAAAGGTTTTATTTATTGCTTTTGACACAACAAACAGACCCAGCGGGCCATACACAAAAATAAACTATTTACATTTCTTCAGCATTGGCTCTCTCGCCCTTCTTCCAGACCCCCACACAGTGATAGGAATAATTCAGTTATAAGGCCACCTTTTCTTAGTAACAGTCGAAATTTTGTTTAGATATGCCAAATAGTTACATACATATTAACTCCTACTGCAGGTGCATTCTATTAGGTGCCACTCAATCCACCACCGTAACTTCACTATTCATCCAACTGCCCCACACTTTATCAAATTTCTGTGGTATGCCCCTGCTAGCGTAAGAAGCCTTGTATAAAGGTGCAGCCCTATTAACCACACCCTTCCATGCTGATACAGATGGAGGATTGGGCTTTTTCCATGATAACACTATAATTTTCCTGGCATAATATATTAGAATCGTCAACAGAGTACGAGTCACTCTCTTTGGGGCTAGATTGTCTACCAGTCCCAAAAGGCATACCTCTATCGTGGGCTGTAAATGAATGGTGGTTACTTCAGCTATGCATTCTGTAACCCCCTTTCAGAATACTTGAATGGACGAGCAATTCCAAAAAATATGCAGGAAATCGGCAGCGAGGGAACTGCACCACCAGCAACCAGGTGACTGCGTAGGGAATATCTTGGCCAGCCTAGCTGGAGTAAGATATATGCGATGCAGGAATTTAAATTGAATGAGATGGTCCCTGGCAGAGACCAATCTAGTAAAATTAATGTCCCATACATCATCCCAGTCATCCCTGTCTATCTGGGAGAACACCTCACCCCACGCTGCCCTACACTTTGCGAGGAGATCATGTTCCAAATTTTTAATGGCCATTTTTCACGTCGCGAAAAATGCTCTGGAGCCTACACACGATCATTTTTAATGACCAAATAAAAAAATGGCATTTTTCTCGTCATGAAAAATGGTCGTGTGTGCACGGCATCAGAGTGTGGAATCTACTTCCTTGAACCTGATACAAATTTAATTGAGTCTAATTTGCGCCATGAATCCTTTGCTGACTCTCGTGGTTGCCATTTTGTGCCTTTCCAGATCTCCTTCAAAAATTGCTTTGTTATGTAATCTGCGGATTATTTCTGAACAGCTCAACAGCTGAACTTTACATTTCAGTAGAAAACAATGACGGTCCGCTGAGAAATTTAAACAGAAAGAGAAAGACAGCATCCCATTACAACTCTGAAACCAAAGTAAATAGAATCAAGCCCAAACCTAGGTCCTCCTGGGATATTGTCTAAACAGGAATTTATTGTATCCAGCACTTGGCTGGCTCTTGTTAAACCTCCTGCCTTCAAAACAACATTTTCCCTTCCTGCCTCTCTATGGGCATGTAGACCCAGAGATTTATGTGCGGGAACTGAGTTTACATCCATAAATTTACCTATATAAAGGGCATGGGGGGGTTGTAATGCTAAGGCAAGAAGCCCCAAAGATAAAGGATATCTTGCCTGGTTTGATGTGAATGGTTTGACCTAACTGATCTCCAGGCGGATATAAAAACACAGTTATGTAGCTCTGTACTCGTGAATACATTGATAAAGGATCAGCCCACCTTTGGCAAAAATGAAATAAATGCACCCATGTTAATGAAAAAAAACAATGTGATCACAATATGATGTGTAGAGCATTGCAACTGTGATCAATGCATTGCGGGTCCTGCAAAATCATAGCCCCTGGTTGATACAGAGGTACATTCTTTCACTTCCACGAGTCCCTCTGCCACAGCAGCAGATGGAACTTGTAGTATTTCCATTCATAGATCCCTGTAAATGGATCTGTGACTGGATGACACAGTTGTGCAGGCGGAGACATGCACGCTGCACTAAATTGCAAAGATTAACAGTACACCCCAGGGAGAAACAGCCCACATTTTATGTAAAGGAGTGGGGGGGGGGGGGGGGTTGGGAAATGTGACCATGTTTGATGAAACATCCTAATTATAGTTGTACCTTAAAATATGTTTTTTATGTAAGCAGTCTCGGTTCCTAAATTTAACTTATGCCGCGTACACACGTTCTGAATTTCCGATAGAAAAAGTCAGATGGGAGCTTTTCATCGGATATTCCGACCGTGTGTATGCCCCATAGGACTTTTCCCGTCTGAATTTTCCCGTTGGAGCAGGTTCTCTATTTTTCCTTCGGAAAAAATTTCCGATTGGAATTTCCTATCATGTATACAAATTCCGATGCGCTAAATTCCAACGCATGCTCGGAAACAAATCTACGCATGCTCGAAAGCATAGAACTTAATTTTCGCGGCTCGTCGTACTCTTTTACGTCACTGCATTCTTGCCAGTCAAAAGTTCACCATACTTTTGTGTGACCGTGTGTATGCAAGGCAGGCTTGAGTGGAATTCCGTTGGAAAACCCATCCAATTTTTTTCCGACGGGAATTCCGCTCGTGTGTACAGGGCTTTAGTATAAACCTTTTATGTTACCTGTAAAACAGAGCTCAGACTAGAAACAGAAGAAGCAGCACAAGGAGCCAATCAGCTCTGATGCCGTGGCGATTGGAGGAAAGAGCAGTGTCACAGAGGCATGAGCTCATCAGTCTGCTGCTTCTCTTTTCACTGGCCAGTCACAGACAGAGAGGGACAAGACCTGTAAGCCTCTGTTCACATTGCAGGAAAATCAGGTCAGGACTGTGTGGCAGTCCTGTATAAGTCCCAGAACTAGATTGTGGGCCTAAAATGCAACTTTGGATCTCTGCTCGGGATTCCCAAGTCCCGTTCGGTGGGTTCCGCTGAAGAGTGCAGGCTAGAACCGAGTCTGTCCGCGCTCAAATCATACTATACTGGCATAGAAAATGTTCTGGTGACCAGACCATACCAAGCCATATGTTGGAGAAATGGTAGCAGCCTCAACTCACTCCATCTAGGCCACGCCCCTGACGCGGTTCACTCATCAGGGGTGTGGCCTAGACAGAGTGAGCTGAGGATACTCTCTAAAATATGGTTTGGTATGGTGTGCAGTCCCAGAACTAGATTAACATAAACAGAAACCCGTTTTCAGCAGAGAGTGGGCTGAAATCTGCTCTCTGCTGATGTCACAGAGTCAGTCCAGGCTCGATGTCATCACGACCATAGAGTAGGGATCCGCCCAGATCCCTGGAACGGCACCCATCTCAGCTTCTCAGTGAGCCGCTGAGAGCTTCTTGAGCGTGCCCCCCTGTCATGTCGCTGCTTATCTGTGTAACAATGTCCGAAATGGGTTAAGACTAATTACTAAACAATTATACACAAAACCTAGGCCCACTCCTTGTACCTGAAAGCTTCGGAAGTTGCGATATGACATTGAACCACATACTGTAGGTGTAACATGCAGAGTATACCCCTGTATAAGATCTAATTCAAACACTTGCAAACATTTCAGAAATATTTCACAAACCCAAGTGAGAAGCAAATCATAAATGTCTATGTACACTGACCCAATAAAATCAATGGGGAACCGATAGAGCCCGGAGCCTGGGGTACAATTAGACTAACACTGGTGGACAGGAGTAGTTTCCCAGATCTTCCAGCATAGGCTCCGTATTACATCATAATATGAAATACTTGTGTGTATGGCCTCACAGAGAAGGAGGGCCTTCTGATGAAACAACGCACACATACATTTTATTTTTATCCACAGTTACACAACAGAGGATAAGACTGATGAGAAGCACTGATAGCACTCAGACACTGACAGCAGATACACAATCACCCCCCCCCCCCCCCCCCCCCCCCAGGGCTGGCAGTCTCTGGAAGGGGTCTAATGAATGCCAGGAATGCTCTGTTTTGACCTGGGTGAATATCTTTCATTCCATGACCTGTTTAGTTTACCTCATCTTTCTGAACAAACGGAGAATGAGTATCTAGTCATGGAGACAACAAAACACGTCAACATTATTTTGGATAAATCGAGGAAGCTTTAAAGCTGAACCCCGAGCAGATATAAATGAGACAAATGAATGCTTCTGTATTTATTAATACACCCTTAAATGTATTTGACTTGGTAGAGGCCCCTTGCAGTCCCCGACTGGGAGAGAGAGAAACAGCACAAGGAGCTTGTTAGTTTTACTACTCTGCAAGAAGCATGCTGATAGGTGTAGAGAGCAGAGTGACAGAGAGATGAGCTCAGCCGTATGCTGCTTCTGCCCCACTGCCCAGTCTCAGGCTGTAAGCGTTACTGAACTGAAAAATCAGTTTCCCTGCAAGACCTGGCTGTACTATGTAGCAGAGCTGTGTAAATATCAGGATTGAATGGACAGAAATACAAATTCTTTAGTAGGCAAAACAGCTCCCATATATGTATTTCATATATTTATTAAGCGTTTTTTCTAGGGTTCAGCTTGTTTAAGATCCTCAGTTGGTAAGCTGATGCTGGATCTTCAGGGACTTAGTTAACCACTTGTCCACCGCCCACTGTCAATTGACGGCGGGCGGAGGATACTCTCGTTCTGGGAGGACGTCATATGACGTCCTCCCTTTAAACGGAGCTAGAAGGCGCGCGCGCGCCGCCAGCGGCGCGCGCCCGCCGCGTTCACAAGGCCCCGGTGCGCGTGCCCGGCGGCCGCGATTGCCGCCGGGCACCCACGATTGCCCGGGAAACGAGCAGGAAAGTGGGTCTCTGTGTGTAAACAAAGAGATCCACGTCCTGTGAGGGAGAGGAGGCTGATGGTGTGTCCCTTGTACATAGGGACAACCATCAGTCACCTCCCCCAGTCAGTCCCCTCCCCACACAGTAAGAACACATTGAGGGAACATATTTAACCCCTTCCCACCCCTAGTGGTTAACCCCTTCCCTGCCAATCACATTTATACAGTAATCAATGCATTTTTATAGCAGGGATCGCTGTATAAACGTGAATGGTCCCAAAAATGTGTCAAAAGTGTCCGATGTGTCCGCCGCAATATCGCAGTCACAATAAAAAATCGCAGATCGCCGCCATTACTAATAAAAAAATAAAAAAATAAAAATGCTATAAATCTATCCCCTATTTTGTACACGCTATAACTTTTGCGCAAACCAATCAATATGCGCTTATTGCGATTTATTTATTTTTTTACCAAAAATATGTAGAAGAATACGTATCGGCCTAAACTGAGGAAAATTTTATTAAAAAAAAAAAAATGGGTATTTATTATAGCAAAAAGTAAAAAAATAGTGTTTTTTTTCCAAACTGGACGCTCTTCTTTTGTTTATAGCGCAAAAAATAAAAACCGCAGAGGTGATCAAATACCACCAAAAGAAAGCTCTATTTGTGGGAAAAAAAGGACACAAATTTTGTTTGGGAGCCACGTCGCACGACCGCGCAATTGTCATTCAAAGTGTGACAGCGCTGAAAGCTGAAAAATGGCTTGGGCAGGAAGGGGGTTTTCGTGCACAGTAGGGAGGTGGTTAAAGTGATTGTAAAGTCTCATTTTTTTTTTCTATAAAAATAACAAACATGTCTTTACTTACCTGGTCTGTGCAATTGGTTTTTCACAGAGCAGCCCAAAACCTCATCTTCTCTTGTCCCTCTTCTCTGCTCCTGGCCCCTCCCTCCTGTCGAGTGCCCCAACAGTAAGCAGCTTGCTATGGGGGCACCCGAGCCAAGCTGCAGCTCCGTGTGTCCATTCAGACACATAGCTGTGGTCCCTCTCTCTCCTGATTGGCTAACTGACTTTGACAGCAGTGGGAGCCAATGGCGCCACTGCTGTGTCTCAGCCAATCAGGAGGAGAGTGGACATCGCCGGACAGAGATGGGGCTCAGGTATATATTAGGGGGGCTGCTGCACACAGAAGGCTTTTTATCTTAATGCATAAAATGCATTAAGATAAAAAAAAACTTCTGACTTTCTAACAACTTTAAGGTGGGTGTTTTATGTAGCAGTCATTTAAATATAAAATGACATTGGGTAAGGCTTACATCAAGGAGGTAAATAAGGTTCAGGAAGGCAGTCTTTTCAATATGAAACCAAAATCAAGAACACGGGGACATGACCTCAAACTAACTGGAACAAAGTTCAAAACGAATCTTAAAAAGTATTATTTTATCGAAAGGGTAATTGATTGGAATAAACTACCAGCAGAGGTAGTGAGACAATCAACAGTCAACAATGGCTTCAAACATCCTTTGGATAAACATAGATCTATAGTCAGACAACAAGGTTCATGGTAAGCAAAAACAAAAAAAACAACCCCTAAAAACAAAATAAAATAAATAAAATGGGCAGACTTGATGGACTACTCACTACTAATGCCGCATACACATGACCGTTTTTAACCCCTTCCTTACTGGGCACATATACCCCCTTCCTGCCCAGGCGAAATTTCAGCTTTCAGCACTGTCACGCTTTGAATGACAATTGCGCGGTCGTGCGACGTGGCTCCCAAACAAAATTTACGTCCTTTTTTCCGCACAAATAGAGCTTTCTTTTGGTGGTATTTGATCACCTCGGCGGTTTTTATTTTTTGCGCTATAAACAAAAATAGAGCGACAATTTTGAAAAAAAAGCAATATTTTTTGATTTTTGCTATAATAAATATCCCAATTTTTATTTATTTTTTTATATTTTTTTCCTCAGTTTAGGCCGATACGTATTCTTCTACATATTTTTGGTAAAAAAAAATCGCAATCAGCGTTTATTGATTGGTTTGCGCAAAAGTTATAGCGTTTACAAAATAGGGGGATAGTTTTATGGCATTTTTATATATATTTTTTTTTTATTAGTAATGGCGGCGATCAGTGATTTTTTTTGTGACTGCGACATTATGGCGGACACATCGGACACTTTTGACACTAATTTGGGACCATTCACATTTATACAGCGAACAGTGCTATAAATATGCACTGATTACTGTATAAATGTGACTGGCAGGGAAGGGGTTAACACTAGGGGGCGAGGAAGGGGTTAAATGTGTTCCCTGGGAGTGATTGTTACTGTGGGGGGAGGGGACTGACTGGGGGAGGTGACCGATCTGTGTCCTTATGTACAAGGGACACAGCATCGGTCTCCTCTCCCTGACAGGACATGGATCTGTGTGTTTACACACAGATCCATGTCCTTGTCTCTGTAACCGCCGATCGGGGGTGCCTGGCGGACATCGCGGCCGCCAGGCACGCGCATCGGCATTGCAGTGAAGCGCCGGGCACGTGCGCGTGCCGCCGGCGGCGCTCGCGCGCCCCCCAGTGGCCAAATAGCGGAGGCCGTATAATAACGGCCTCCCGACATTTGACAACCACCTTGCGGCCGTATATTCTCGTACGGCGGGCTCGAGGTGGTTAATGTCATTGAAAAAAACAACGTTTTTCTCGACGTGATTCTTCTCAAGCCTGCCTTGCCTACACACTATCATGAAAAAAAATGCTCGAGCAAAGCGCGGTGACGTACGAAATGTACGACGGCACTATAAAGGGGAAGCTCCATTCGGATGGGGCCACCCTTTGGGCTGCTTTTGCTGATCCTCGTGTTAGTAAAGTTTGGTGAGAGACGATTCACGCTTTTCAGCCTCGTGCTTTTCAGTCCGTTACAGCGTGACAAATGTGCTATCTCCATTACGAACGCTAGTTTTACCAGAACGAGCGCTCCCATCTCATCACTTGCTTCTGAGCATGCGTGGTTTTTTCACGTCGTTAAAGCCTACACACGGCCGTATTTCATGACGAAAAAAACGACGACGTGAAAAACGACGAGAAAAATTAGAGCATGTTCCAAATTTTTAATGCCCATTTTTCACGTCGTGAAAAATGCTCTGGAGCCCACACACGATCGTTTTTAATGACCAAATAAAAAAATGGCATTTTTCTCGTCATGAAAAACGGTCGTGTGTACGCGGCATTAGTCTTTTTCTGCTGTCACTTTTCTATATTTCTATGTTAAAGTGGAAGTAAACCCTCCTATCATTTTCAGGCAAGGAAGCTGCCATCTTGGCCTCTGTTTAATCTTCAACTGCCATGATGCTGCACATGTGATCAGTTATCAGCCATTGAATGGTTTGACAGTTTGGTTGAGAGCACAACCAATGTGACAGTTGGCATTCCCGGCATGCCGGGAATGTAATTGCTTTTTGAAACTGTTAAATCGATGGGTTTACTTCCACTTTAAGTGGCAAATGAAGATGTAGATAGAAAAAAGGCAACAAGCTAATTTGTTAGGTCCAAGAAATGATTAATTTTTTACTCAAATAAGAGGTATAAGAGGTATAAGAACGTTTCCGGGTCTTACAAAGGGCCCTACCCTGATCCAGCCTGTCAAAGTGTGGTTCTGCTAATAAACCCATTTTGTTTTTAGACCTTTATAAGTTTTTTTTTTTTTTTTTTATTTTAGTCTTTTTAATTTTAAATCCTGCCCGTATCCCAGTAAAGAAATTTGTCTTTTCTTCCTGTTCACTAGAAAATTGATTCACACATGTTACGTTTTGCTGTTGGGAGATTTTCCCCTGGTGAATGTCAGACAGGACAGGAAAAAAGGATAAATCTTCCTTTTTTGGTACTCTTCTCCCTTATGCCGCGTACACACGACCGTTTTTAATGATATAAAAATTAAATTTTTTTAAATGGTCATTAAAAACCATCGTGTGTGGGCTTCAGAGCATTTTTCACGACGTGAAAAACGGCCATGAAAAAATTGGAACATGCTTTAATTTTTCTCGTCGTTTTTCACCTCGTCGTTTTTCTCGTCATGAAAAATGTCCGTGTGTATGCTTTAACGATGTGAAAAAAATTGCGCATGCTCAGAATTAAGTATGAGACGGTAGCGCTCGTTCTGGTAAAACTAGCGTTCATAATGGAGATAGCACATTCGTCGCGCTGTAACGGACTGAAAAGCACGAGGCTGAAAAGCGCGAATCGTCTCTCAACAAACTTTACTAACATGAAGGGTGGCGCCATCCGAATGGAACTTCCCCTTTATAGTGCCGTCACCGCGCTTTACTCAAGCATTTTTTTCAACGATAGTGTGTAGGCAAGGCAGGCTTGAGAAGAATCACGTCGAGAAAAACGTTGTTTTTTTTCAATGACATTAAAAACGGTCGTGTGTACGCGGCATTAGTTTTAATTCTGGAGAAGACCGTGGGAGATTTCAGACTTTAGCAATTATCTCTGTTCTGGAGTCCCTGTGAGAGATAGGAAGCTAGCAGATGATGGGGCCTACCAAAATCTACCCCTAATGCCGCGTACACATGGCCGAACTTTGCCACGGGCAAAACTCAGTCGGAATTTGTTATGTCCCTTAGACACGGGGTGCCAGCAATGCTGCCAGTATCTGCTCAGCAAGTTACACACACAGGCCGGATGAACTTCTCAACCATGGAGAGGGTTTATTACTCACTCAGAAACATGATGACTTGTTACATGGAGGAGTCTTAATACAACAGGCTTCTATCATTACCAGATCTATGCATCCATGCTGCTGCTGCTGCTTCCAGTCTCACACACACACCCTCTCTACTTCCTGTTACAGCCCCTCCCCCCAGCATGCATAAGGAAAAAGGGTGAAGGGTCACAGTGTTCCAGCACAAACATCACAGAATTTCCGACGGAAAAATGTAAAACCTTCTCTCTATCTAAGTCCGTCGGAAATTCCAAAGGGAAAAGTCCGATGGGGCATACACACGGAATATCCGATGAAAAGCTCCCATCTGACTTTTTCCATCGGAAATTCCGACAGTGTGTACGCGGCATTACAAAAACCCCAGTTTGGGGTGGAGCCAGCCTTTAAAGGGATAAAAACATGTTAGAAGCCTTTGATGGAAGTTTTGGGAAAGTTTACCTTTAACCTGTTCTTCCTCTACTCATCAAGCAGCAGTTGCATCCATCCACTCTTTCCCGTAACATGAATAAGGAAGTCTTGGCTTGCTGTTTCACACAATTGTAATTATGGGGTAATTACCGTAAAGCATCCAAATGTTTAATTCCTTATGCAAAACTAACGGCTTGTTAAACTAGCCAGACTGCAAAGTAATAAGGTAGCAGGTAGTGTTTTAGCACTTTTGGTGTTCAGTCCTGGAGACCTGGGTTCAGTTTCCATCACTTTCTGTCTAGAATCTGTATGCTGTCGGGTTTTTGTGGGTTTCCTCCCACAAAGTACAAATAATGCTTCTGTTTAAATGTATGCAAGTAACTCTCTCGAAAAAGAAGACAAGACTTTAGGGTGAGTAAATTGAACTCTACTCAAGCTGGCCTTGGCGTCAATGATAATTTTGTTTTAGTCATATTTTAGTCATCTGAATTTTATTTTAAGTCCTATTTTAGTAGACTAAAATCTCCAGTACATTTTAGTTGACTAAAATTATTTTAATTGACTAAAATCTAATGGGTTTAGTTCAATTGTGCTGCATTATTTAAGCATTTCTCTAAAATTGCCAAACTCATTGTATTCTCCTGGAGTAAAAATCTAATAACATGTTATTATTTATGGTATTAAGATTTGAACATGCACTACAGGCGCAGATTTAGCGGTTGTGATATATAACCAGTGTTAATTTTGACATCATATTTCGAGTTAGTAGTCATAGTCTTTTGACTAAAATTACATTTTAGTTTTAGCCGTATTTTAGTCATATGAATTGTTTTAGTTTTAGTTGTATTTTAGTCATCTGAACTGTTTTAGTTTTAGTCGCATTTTAGACTAAAATAGTATTAATTTAGTTAACGAAAATATTTTTGTCTTGGCGTGTGTCTGTGTGAGCTCGGTGATAACGTTGGAAGCTCTTCTAGGCTCAGTGACTGATAGGGAATGATCTGTGTATTTCACATATCTCTGTGGATTATTCCTGACTTGGACATGCAGGAATATGCTGGCATCTGTAGTTCCCCCCTACTAGAGATCACAAGTTAGGCCCCATGCACACGAGACGCCGGTGCAAACTCTGCTGAACACACGTTTTTAAAGGCTAAAACCGGCGTTTAAAAACGCCCGTTTTAGCGGCATTTTACCGCGTTTTACCGCGTTTGCGTCTATAGGCGTTTAGTTAAGAAACATCATAAGACCCTCCCTAAGCTCAAAAAACATTATTATTTAACCATTTCAGCCATTTTGGGAGACCAGCAGCTGAGAGAGCAGCAGTGTACTTGTATTTAGCGTATCACTTGCCACATCATCTGCCACAAGCTGTGGATTGTCCACTTGCCACGTCACCTGATACGTCACCTGGCCACGTCACCTGCCACAAGTTGTGAATTGTCCACTTGCCACGTCACCTGCCACGTCACCTGGCCACAAGTTGTGGATTGTCCACTTGCCACATCACCTGGACACGTCACCTGGCCATGTCACCTGCCACGTCACCTGCCACAAGTTGTGGAATGTTCACCTGCCACGTCACCTGCCACGTCACCTGGCCACGTCACCTGGCCACGTCACCTGCCACAAGTTGTGCATTGTCCACTTGCCACGTCACCTGGCCACGTCACCTGCCACGTCACCTGCCACAAGTTGTGAATTGTCCACTTGCCACGTCACCTGCCACGTCACCTGGCCACAAGTTGTGGATTGTCCACTTGCCACATCACCTGGCCACGTCACCTGCCACAATTTGTGGATTGTCCACCTGCCACGTCACCTGGCCACGTCACCTGCCACAAGTTGTGAATTGTCCACTTGCCACGTCACCTGCCACGTCACCTGGCCACAAGTTGTGGATTGTCCACTTGCCACATCACCTGGCCACGTTACCTGCCACAATTTGTGGATTGTCCACCTGCCACGTCACCTGGCCACGTCACCTGCCACAAGTTTTGGATTGTCCACTTGCCACGTCACCTGCCACGTCACCTGCCACGTCACCTGCCACAATTTGTGGATTGTCCATCTGCCACATCACCTGGCCACGTCACCTGCCACAAGTTTTGGATTGTCCACTTGCCACGTCACCTGCCACGTCACCTGCCACAATTTGTGGATTGTCCACCTGCCACGTCACCTGCCATGTCACCTGGCCACGTCACCTGGCCACGTTACCTGCCACAAGTTGTGGATTGTCCACTTGCCACATCACCTGGCCACGTCACCTGCCACAATTTGTGGATTTCCACCTGCCACGTCACCTGGCAACATCACCTGCCACAAGTTGTGGATTGTCCACTTGCTACGTCACCTGCCACAATTTGTGGATTGTCCACCTGCCACGTCACCTGGCCACGTCACCTGCCACAAGTTTTGGATTGTCCACTTGCCACGTCACCTGCCACGTCACCTGCCACGTCACCTGCCACAAGTTGTGGATTGTCCATCTGCCACGTCACCTGGCCACGTCACCTGCCACAAGTTTTGGATTGTCCACTTGCCACGTCACCTGCCACGTCACCTGCCACAATTTGTGGATTGTCCACCTGCCACGTCACCTGGCCACGTCACCTGGCCACGTTACCTGCCACAAGTTGTGGATTGTCCACTTGCCACGTCACCTGGCCACGTCACCTGCCACAATTTGTGGATTTCCACCTGCCACGTCACCTGGCAACATCACCTGCCACAAGTTGTGGATTGTCCACTTGCCACGTCACCTGCCACAAGTTGTGAATTGTCTACAGTGCAATGCAAGCAATTACAGTTTTTTTTCATATTTCTTTGATGGTTTTTCATCATTTGCCATCATTTTTGAGATTTCTAATGTAAAAAAATAGGTCACCTTTAAAAACGCTAATAAACGAAATCGCGGCAAAACGCCGGTACCGCGTTTTGCCGCGTTTAGCGGCGTTTAGCCGCGTTTTGCGTCTGAAACGTAGAAAACTTTTGCGTCTGAACCCATTTTTTTGCTTCTGGAAAAACAAGGTTAAACGCAACTGCCTAAAAACGGCAATAAACGAGACTGTGTGCATGGACACATAGGATAACATTGAATGGGTTCAGGAGCAGTTGAAAAAAGTGTCCAACTGCCTCTGAACACGCGTTTAACAGCAAATAACAGCGTCTCGTGTGCATGGGGCCTTAGAAGTTACATGAGTAAGCCAATTGATTGTCATTGGTTGCACTGCTGTCTTACATCCTGTTTTGCACTAATTACAGCTGACTCAAATTTCCCATTACCACAGCTATAGGGCACTTGCGTGCTACAAACTTGCTGTTTACATGAAGAAAAGCATTAAAATATGTAACTTTTTAATCATGAATTTAACTTATTTTTAAAGCTTGCCAACATTTCAGAAGTATGCAATTCTGTATTAATTTGTATGTGATATGTCCATAAAGAAAAAAACGTAAATGCATATTTGTAGCTGAATTAAAAAGGCATCTTCTAAAGCCCTGTACACACGATCGGATTTCCTATGGATTCAAATCCGATGGATTTTTCCATCGGAATTCCGATGAAGCTGACTTCTATCAGTCTTGCCTACACACCATCAGTCAAAAATCAGACCGTCCCAAACGCCGTGACGTAAAACACTCAGACGAGCCGAGAAAAATTAAGTTCAATGCTTCTGAGCATGCGTCGACTTGATTCTGAGCATGCGTGGGTTTTTTCTCCAATGGAGTTCCACACAGACGATCGGAATTTGCTATCGTTTTTTTTCCATCGGATAAATTTAAAACATGTTCTATTTTTTCTTACCAATGGAAAAAAGACTGATGGGGCCCATACACGATCGGTTTGTCCGATGAAAAAAGTCCATCGGACTGTTTTCATCTGTAAAACCGATCGTGTGTACAGGGCATAAGAGTCAATCCTGAATTTTGAATAACATTCAGACCGATTTGGATTTGGGGGGCCAAATCTGAATCTGAATTTCCAAGTCATTTTTGGCTGTTTGAATTTCTAAAAGACTTCTGGAAGGAAGGGACTTTAGGCTGTTTTGACTCTTGGGCTCGTGCACGATGACAAATGCAGTCTTTTTGGATACTTGTACACTGTACTCATGTATGAACATCAGATTTCTGGAAGAAATTAAGATGGGCTGTATAATAAACGCGTGTTTTCGCACGTATGCAAACACGCATTTAAAATAAATTGTCACTTTTCTTGTGTGTTGTATGCACATATATGCACTTTTTTGTGCATATATGCATGTACACGTATGTAAAATACTCTCTAGCAATGCAGGTTTTTTTTTTTTTCGTTGTTCTAATCTTTATGCAGCGCAAGTTTATGCACTTGTATGTACAGATCCATTTAAAACAATGGGTTCTATTTAGTTCAGTAAAAAAAATAATGTTTTTTTTAGGCATCCATGTGCAAGAGCGCTTTATCAGTATACTTTTTTGTTACAGATCAGAATACAGCCTATTATAAGTTGGATAGACGTATTTGCTCTTTCAAAGCCTAGAAAACTAGTAAAAAATTGTTTTGGCTGAAGTTGGGCTTTCCCTGTAAAAATCAGTGGAAACGTGTGATAAGGTTATAGGAGACTTCAAAACTCAAAGTGGATTCAAAGGAAGATTGAGCAGAAAAGAACAAATCCAAAACAAAACTTGTGTTTGTTGATGTTAAACGTGGCATAAAGCTTGTGGCTTTTTGGATGAGCTTCCAATTTTCTCTCTTTAGTTCCACTTTCCTCTTCCTTCTATTCTCACCTAAATAACCCACAACCTAACCTCCAAACACTGCTGTGAAACCATGCATACAAGGCTGATACTGAAAGAGGAACTTTAGTTTGATTTTTTTTTTTTAAGTCAGCAGCTACAAATACTGTAGCTGCTGACTTTTTAAAAATCAGGTACTTACCAGTGCCTGCGGTCCGGCCAGTTCTTACCGCTACGGATCACTGGTGCCGCCATCTATGGCTTCTTGAGGATCGACATCTGGCTTTCCACTGCGCATGTGCGATTTTACGAACCACATTATGAATGGTCCTGCGGCCTCCTGGGACATGTCGCATATCCCAGGTGGCTACGGGAAGAGAGGGGGCGGGGCAAGGTACATCCTCCTTGTCTAGGTATGGATCGTGGGAGTGGATGATGACCAAAATCGGTACTCGCCCCCCCCCCAAAAAAAAAAAACTTGTAAGGCCCAGTTCACATTTGATGTTTTGGTATCTCAAGCAGAATCGCTGCCATTCTGCCTGTGATCTGAAATTGCACTGTAATAGTAGCAAAATACACTTTATTTTTAAAGGCACCTGCACAACAAAATACACTGTAATCCCGGCAAATCACATCTGGCAAAGCTTCTTGCCCAAAAGAAGCTCCTGCGTTTTTTGGGGGCGACAAGCTTTGCACGTTTTATCAGTGCGGCAAACCGCATTGTGTTCATTGTTATTATACAGGGTTCATATAGCGCCAACAGTTTGCCCAGTGCTTTACAACAATGGGGCAAACGGTATAGTAAAGCCCTGTACACACGATCGGATTTCCTATGGATTCTAATCCGATGGATTTTTCCATCGGAAAACCGATGAAGCTGACTTCCATCAGTCTTGCCTACACACCATCAGTCCAAAAACCGACCGTTCCAAACGCCGTGACGTAAAACACTCCGATGAGCCGAGAAAAATGAAGTTCAATGCTTCTGAGCATGCGTCGACTTGATTCTGAGCATGTGTGGGTTTTTTATCCGATGGAGTTCCCCACAGACGATCGGAATTTGCTATCGGTTTTTTAACCATCGGATAAATTTAAAACATGTTCTATTTTTAAACACCGATGGAAAAAAGACCGATGGGGCCCATAAACAATCGGTTTGTCCGATGAAAACAGTCCATCGGACTGTTTTCATCTGTAAAACCTTTCGTGTGTACAGGGCTTTACAATACAATTCAATACAGGATGAATTAGAGGGCCCTGCTTAGGTGCCAATAAAAATGAATGTCACCCAAATACGCGTGGTGCATTTTGCCACTATTGCAGTGCATCTTTGGATTGCTGGCAGAATCGCAGTGATTCTATCTAAGATTCCAAAACACCAGATGTGAACGGCCCTTGCTCAATTATAGGCGGAAGGGGGAGCCAACCAGCAGGACTTCACTAAAGCACTTTGTATCAATAACAATTGACATTTTGGTAAATCAAATATTTTCCCCGTTTGTTGGATCTCAGTGCTGCTGATTTTCTGCAGTCTGTTTTCAGCCTGAATATCATCCAGTTTACTGACAACAATCGACCATGCCTGTGCAATGTGCATCCACATTGCTGTTTGTACTCTTTATTGGGAGAGAGGGTGACAGCACAAGATCACAACTGGGAGACAGGTAAAGAACATTGTCAACCTACAACAGGAAGTGCTTGAATAAGGATTGCCTGGGATTGTTTTCATGAAACCTGCAGCATGGTAGCGGATTTAAAAAGTATGTAGCATAATTTTTAGGGTTTGATTCGCATTTGGATCGCTCTTCAGAGACCATTTCACAGGTGGTGAAGAGGCATTGTATTGCCTTCTGACCGCCGACTTTAACCCCTTGATCCCCAAACGAGTGCGCCACAACTACGTGCATTGCATGCGGTTGCAGGGTGCTTGCAGAGCAGCCCTATTCACATGAAAGTGACAGGGGGGATATTTCCTGCCGTGGCATGTGCACACCCCTGACCACTGCCTCTGCCGGTAAATGGGGGTAACTGTTGGGGCAGTAAAAGTGCAGCTCAACTGCAAGGTTTTACCTCCCCTCCAACCGCCAGTGCGAACAAGCTTTTAGAATACTTGTAATTCGTCTTTTCTTACACTTTAACTTCATCAAAAAATGTATTACAAAACTATACAGTTAAAGTTCTGGAAACTTTAGTTGCTGTGTAATGCAACGGATTAGAAGCCGTGTTGTACTTTCACAATCTGGAGATCATGTGTTCCCAGGTTTAGTCATATTTCATGTTAACCTCCATCATCATTACTTCATTGGATGCCTATTTCTGTCTATCCTGATCAGTGAACTGAAAATAATTGCGAAAATCACTTCCCTATTCTGTGTTCCTAAGTAACATCCGTGTTATTGTTGGCGGCTCATGAAATCTTAGCGCTGATTGAAGGATAAAGTCTAACTCCAGCCAATTGTTTTACTTGAGTTTTGGATAGATTGGGGAAGGGTAAACCCTCTGCTAGGTTTCTTTTCCTGGTGCCTCCATGGCAGCATACCTGTGACAAGCTCCGCCTTGGCTCCTCCCTCAGGACTAGTGAATATTATAAAAGAGTTGGTTAGCACAGCCCCAGCATTCTCCTTTTTTTCCTCATACCTCATGGCAGTGAATTTTGGTCGAACGTCCTTAACCTTCTGCATTCGGCAGCTTCCGTCCGGGTTCAAGCCTCTCCCGGACGCGGTCCCTTCTCTTGGGCAGCTAAACGCGCTTATAAGGTTGGGAGTCCCTTCTGTAGGATCTTTTGGGACAAGCAGTTTGTCTCTTAACTAAGAGCTCTACCTGCAGCACATCTTCCAGGCATTAGCTCACACATGGCAACAGAGGCAGCAGCTATTTCTGCATTTCTTTTTTTTTCTTCTTCCCTTTTTTCCTTCCTTTTAGCTTTTTTCTTTCTGCCCGTTTTCTCAGTGTTTCCCATTTCCTTTATGCCCCCTGTCTCCCCCTGTCTCCCCCTCGCCCTCTATCACCTCCTCGTCCCCCTTAGGGATCACGCGCGCGCTCACCCCCAGCCTTTTTGTTTACTTACGGCGTCTTTTGCCGCATTCTGCGCATGCGCCGACGCCCGGGACGTCCGGGTCCTAGAGCCGCCGGTTCGCACATGCGCGGTAAGCGCGGAAGCCTCGGCGGCCATCTTAGGTTAGGGAAAAATGTTGTTTTCTTGCCCTTAACCCTAAATTACAGGGCAGAGGCACCTGTTCCCATTTATCTCCCTGGCTGCCTGAGATCTACTTAACAGAACGCTCCAGGGAAGAATACCTGTCGTTTCAGGTAAGTAAAAATATATATGTGTATATATATATATATATATATATATGTATAATAATTTTTTTTAAAAAGGGGGGAAAATTGTTTTTAAAATTAATTATAGTATATACAGGTGTGCAAGTAAAACTCTTAAAAAATAAAAATAAATTATATTATTTGAAAAAAAAAAAGGGGAAAAATTGTTTAAAAAATTAATATTTTTTTTTTATATGCATGCGTGCGAGAACCCCCCCCCCCCCCAAAAAAAAAAAAATAATAATTTTATATAAATAAATTAATATAAAAAAAAAAACAGAGATTTTGTTTCTCTTAGCCAGATTAGGACATGGTCGTTAACCCTTCCCTGTTCCTTTCTTAGCTGCTACCTTTACTAAGCCACTCAGCATGAGCCATTCGCCACCCGTACAAAGATCCTACTCTACTTCTGAGGTAAGGACCTACGTCCAGGTAAGCTTACACATCTTAAAAAAAAAGAGTGCACCGAAGCTGGTACTTTTATGTATTTCGGCCCTATACGCCAGAAGACGTCTAAAAATACCTCAAGGCAAAATGAGGACTATGATGATTCTAGTCCCAGTAGAGACAGGTTGTCCAGGCATCGGGATCATAGAAGTGGCAGGAAGTCATCGCTCAGGCGCTTTTCAGGCGCTTTCACGCAAAAAAAAAAAAAAAAAAACGCCTGAAAACTTATTTCCATTAAAATCAATGAATGCTTTCACACTGGGGCAGTACACTGAAAAAACGCCCATCTCCATTGAAATGAGTTGAAAGCGCCTGAAAAGCGCTTCAAAAGCGCTCAGTGTTTTACTGGCAGTTTTTCAAGAGCCTCAGTGTGAAAGTGGCCTAACGCTCCTGAAGCTGAGATCTCCAGGATGTCAGTCCTTTGGAGACACCCCACTTCCAGACAAAGTGATCTGTCGAAAATGCCCAGCGGACAGAAAGTCCGAAAGCCTGCAAGTGGCGGACCTACTTAAGAAAGCAGTAAAGAATTCCCTCGCGGAATTGGTAGCCACAATGCCACCGCAACATCTGGCATCTCCTATGACATCCCCATTCCCGGGCCGTCCTCAAGTGAAATCTCACGCCAGACGCCTGCTTCTTCCTCTAAACATCAGGAAGAGAATGCCATCTCAGGGGGTCTCTCTGATGACCTAGATAACTTTTGGTTTTGCTTTCGCCATGGTCCAGCCTTTTGTGCAGGCGGTAAAACAAGTGATCGGCTAGGAAGAGACCGACACAGAAGTCTAAGTCGTACTTCCCCTTTTTTCAAACGCCAGATTACCCTCTTTCCCTCTCATGGGGGATATCAGGGATGTGATTGAGGAAGAGTGGAAAAAGACGGAGAAAAGATTCTCCATTAATCGACTGGGAAAGTTATACCCTCTCTCAGAGGCCGATTCCGCAATGCTGGAGGGCCCTCCAGTGGTTGATGCAGCTGTGGTAAGGTTGGCAAAGAACGTCACATTGCCCATGGAAGACTCGGCTTTGTTTAAGGATCCACCAGACAGAAGGATGGATCTTGATCTCCCAAAAGATGGCGGGCAACGCTTGTAAACCTGCAATAGCCCTGATGTCAGCGTCCAACGCCCTATGCGTCTGGACAGATGATATAGAGTTTGCAATCTAACAGGATACCCCAGCGGAGGACATCATCAGGGCCTTAGTGGAGCTAAAGCTCTCAGTAGATCTTATTGGTGAAGCCACGATCGATTCAATTCGATGCTCCGCAAGGTCAATGCTCCACACAGTTATGGCCAAACGGGCCTTGTGGCTGGAACCTTGGTCAGCAGATATTGCCTCAAAGCAAAAATAATAAATAAAGTGTGGCGCTATGTGCAAACAGAAAAATATATATATAAAATGTCTGGTTGACAATTGGTCTATATAAAGACCCGTATATCGTGTTGAACCTAATAGTGGTTCTGTACACTTATGTAAAAAAGTGCATATACCCTGCAAAAATTCAATATGTGCAATGGCGTGAAATATATAAATTAATTTAAATAGGTAAATTAACCTAACACTGAAAAAATATAAAATGACATGAATATCATATGTGAAAGTGATCCACAATATATATTAGTGTCCAATTTTCTGTGAGAAAAAAAGAGAAGAAAGTCTCTCAGTGAATGTGTGATCTGATACCAACATCAACACTGCATCAACACCACGTCAGGTGTGTAATGAATGGTAGGTACAGTCCAGACCAGTTCCTTGGATTTATGCGTTTTCTATGTTGCAACACTTAAAGGTGATATATGCCATTGGAAAGTGAGTAAAAGGGTGTATACTCTTACCGGATGTTGTAGATCCAACTCGCCGTACGGCGGTGGATCAATCGAGCTTGTGTCCACGCCCGGGACTGATAGATGTATATCCTGGGGACAGTCTTTCCTCAGCATCCTTACGACGTTCCAGAGAGTATATCCCGAGGCTTTCCAACGTAACTCACACTTCCAATGCGATAAGTCAAAGTATGACACCAGAATTTCACCATATGCGTAGTGTCACCATGCTGCCACACCTTGCTGATTGTCACTTGCCTGCCACCAGATGCAGATTGTCATTTGCCACGTCACCCTGGGGAGGTTCCTATTACGGCATACAAAATTGGACACTAATATATATTGTGGATCACTTTCACATATGATATTCATGTCATTTTATATTTTTTCAGTGTTAGGTTAATTTACCTATTTAAATTAATTTATATATTTCACGCCATTGCACATATTGAATTTTTGCAGGGTATATGCACTTTTTTACATAAGTGTACAGAACCACTATTAGGTTCAACACGATATACGGGTCTTTATATAGACCAATTGTCAACCAGACATTTTATATATATATATTTTTCTGTTTGCACATAGCGCCACACTTTATTTATTATTTTTCCTTTACACTATTGTCAGTTGTTGTGTAGGCTGCTAGAAATTTGAAGGTTGGCGCAGTATTTTTCCTATTTTATTGCCTCAAAGCAGAATTGGAGCAAGATACCCTTTGACGGAAAAGCCTTGTTTGGGGAGAAATTGGATAAGGCCATCTCTCGCGTCATGGGCGGAAAATCGGGCCTGTTACCCCAAGACAGGCGATCCAGGCGCTCCAGGACATTTACAGGCAAAATTGGAGAAGCACGCAGTCTACCTTCCTCAAGACCCGTAGACAGAGACTCGTGCCTATCCCTCAGGATTCTGCTAAATCCTTTTGACGCCAGGCCATCCCAAGCGATCCCTGTGGGGGCCAGACTCAAACACTTCTTGAAGATCTGGGAACAAAGTGCAAGGATTCGTGGGTAGTCTCCACAGTTAAATACGATCACTTCTGGTCATTTCTAGACAAACCCTCCAAAGACTTCTTCTCTCCGACAAGGGTGTCAAGGTTCCCCCAAAAAAACGGAAGCACTACAGCGACTTCTTCTCTCCTTGCAGGAACAGCAAGCAGTGGTTCCAGTGTCTTCATCAGAAAGATTTTCGGTTTTTACTCCACCCTGTTTCTAGTCCCCAAGAGAAACAGAGGTAGGAGACCCGTGTTAGACCTGAAGAGGCTAAATCGCTATATCTTCCTAAAAAATGTAAAAAGGAGTCGCTATGAGCGATTATACGTGTAATCCAACCAGGGGATCGGATGTTATCAGTAGACTTGCAGGATGTTTACCTGCATATACCGACACTCCCTCCTTTCCAGAAATATCCGAGGTTTGCAGTGGTGCCTGCACATTTTAAATTTTGGAGTCTCCCATTCGGCCTCTGCACGTCACCAAGAGTCTTTACGAAGACCCAATTGCCATTATAGCCCCTCTAATAGATTTAAGGCCTTGAGTATACCATTACTTGGATGACCTTCATCCCCGGGTGAAGGTTCCAGCCCAGTTAGTGGAACAGAACGGTACACTATCCCTCCCACCTCAAAAGGTGACATTGACTGTTCGACAGATGAAGAAAGTCAGTGTGAGATCCTACCTGTCATACTCAAACTGTCAGAGTCTGATAGGCTGGATGTCGTCATGCATCCCTAGGGTCCCTTGGGCTCATTGGCATTTGAGACATTTCCTCCATAAGTTCTTGAGGCTGTGGAACAGACGGTATCTATCCCAACCCATACACCTGACGACCCTGATGCTCAGGAGTCTACATTGGTGGATGAAGAAACACACGCCTATGAAATCACGTCCATTAGGACATGTCAACTGGATCACAATTATTAACGATGCCAGTGAAGCAGGTGGGGATCACACTGCAACCAGATCTCAGGGCAAGGAAGATGGTCCTTCACTACAACAGGCCTGGTATCAAATATCCTGGAGGTCCGGGCAGCCTACCTTTTGCATTGCTAGCCCTAGAATTCAAGATTACAGGCAAACCAGTTCTTCTCCGAATGGACAACAGGGCTGCGGTGTCTTATATACACCGACAAGGAGGGACGCGCAACAGGTCCCTGCTGAAGGAAGTGAAACCATATTCTTTTGGGCAAAAAGGAATCTAAAAGACCTAAGGGCAGTCTATCTGCCCGGTCTTCTCAACTCAAGGGCCAACCGCCTATCTCGCAGGTTCGTAGATTTCAACGAATAGTCTCTGCACCCGAAAGTTTTCGACTGGTTAGTGGACCAGTGGGGTTCCCTCGGGCTGGGCCTATTTGCAACAGCATTAAATACCAAGTTTTCAAGGTTCATCTTGAGACTTCCTCATCCCCAGACGGAGGCAGTAGATGCTCTCTCAGCCCTTGGGCATGCAATCTGGCCTATGCCTTCTCTCCATGGCCTCTCATTCCAAAAAAAAACTCCTGTTGAGGCTTATGGTAGAAACCACAACAATGATAGCAGTCCTACCGTACTGGCCAAGACGTCCCTGGTTCCCCACAGCAATGTACCTGAATACACAGCCTTCAGTCAAGGTTCCAATAATACCTTTTTCTCCTGTCACAGGGATGTCACACCCATCCAGATTCCCGCAGGTTAAATCTTCACATCTGGCAGCTGAAAGGGAAAGATTCCAATCCCTAGGGTGTCCCAACAAAGTTATCGAAACCCTGCTCAGCGCAAGAAGGCCATCCACAAACAGTATATACGATAAGGTGTGGAACAAATTCAGGGCCTTCATGATTGGCAGAAACTGTGATCCAGATTTCCCATCATCCTCTCAAATTCTAAAACTTCTTGCAGGCAGTAGCGGCAATTTCAGCGGCAACCAGTAAAAGATGGGCTGAGGATTCATTAATAATCCAATTTTTCAAAGCTGTCAAAAAGATCCGACCACCAACTAAACAATCTTTTCCCACTTGAGATCTTGCTATCATCCTAGAGTCTTTAACCAATCCACCTCTTGCCTCTTCAGAGTCAGCATCGCTTTGGAATCTAACCATGAAGCTATCCTTCTTGATAGCCATAACTTCTGACAGATGGGTTTCAGAGCTCCAAGGTTTAGGAGCGGATCTTCATCATATCATATTCTTTCCTGACAGGGTAGAACTCGGAACGGTGCGATTTAGCCCCAAGGTCACATCATCCTCGAACATGTCGGAGCCTTGGGCACTTCCAACATTTTCAAAATAGGACTCAGGTTCTCTTCACGAGCTGGACATTGCCTCCACTTTGAGATTCAATCTGCAGACTACAGCATCCTTCAGGGACACTATCAGATTGTTCATAAACAAAGGCAAGGAGGCGTCAGCAAGAACGATTGCCTCATGGTTCGCTAAACTCATCCACAAGGTGTACAGGGCAAAAGGACTGGGATCCCCTTCGATAGTCAGGGCGCACTCCACCAGAATGGTTTCTGCCTCTTGGGCGGCAAGAGCGAATGTGTCAATTGAAACTATTTACAAGGCAGCGACTTTGGTCGTTCCAACATACGTTTCTGAAACATTACCAAGTAGCCCCAGGAGCTCTCTCATCGGTGGAGTTTGGCAGACAGGCGGTCAAATCGGCCTTTGCTTCTTCCTCTAAATGATGATAATAATCTCTTTAAAATAAACCTCTGAGCATCATCCCACCCATATCAGCTAGTTATTTGTCACAGGTATGCTGCCATGGAGGCACCAGGAAAACTGAAAATTGTATCATACTTACCAGTAATTTTCCTTTCCTGGTGCCTATCTATGGCAGCATACAATCCCACCCTCGGTATTCTATATTACGGAGAATGCTGGGGCTGTGCTAACCAACTCTTTTATAATATTCACTAGTCCTGAGGGAGGAGCCAAGGCGGAGCTTGTCACAGGTATGCTGCCATGGATAGGCACCAGGAAAGGAAAATTACTGGTAAGTATGATACAATTTTCCGTTTTTTTTCCCTCTGTTTGGGAGATTTCCCATCACTTCCTGTCCCCCTGTGACCAGGATAGACAATGAAGGGAAATCTTCAATGGAGACATAAAAAATAATAGTGTGGGGAAGGGATAAAGCAAGTGTCAGATTTTTATTCCTACCTGTGTCCCCATTAGAGTGATTCTCTTACTTCCTTACTAGGCGACACCAGCTGTGGTTTTACTGGGAAAGGAAATTAGGGCAAATCCTCTGAAGGAACGAGGACATGGACAGCTATACATACCCTACCTACCCCACTATATCCAAAGTTAAAAAAAAGTGTAGACTGGCAGTATACCATGATCTTCAACCTGTCTCAGCGCTGCATTCTCACCATACTTACCAGGTCATCATTCTACACTCGCCTCCTTTCAGCAAGCTCCCAGTGTTAAATTAACAGATGCAATTTAACTGGCTATCAAAGCTGCTCCGGAAGTGTGAATTTGGCTGTGTATGGGAGCATAGAATGCTTCATGCAGTTTCATGTGTTAGGCTCGATTCACATCTATGCATGTTGCTTTTAAATGTTTCTGCTGTGCTTTTTGCGGTGCTTGCCTGCATTTTTGGACACGCGTTTGTACCGCGATTTGTGTTTTTTTTTTACACTGTATATAGCTGGTTGCTAAGGGGGGGGGGCCGGGAAGCCCGGCCCGGCCATTGGATGACGTCATCTGTATGCCACACCCCCTTGTGACGTCACCGCCCGGGGCATGATGGGTCCGTAACGTCACAAGGGGCAGGGCCTCTGGATGACGTCATCTTATGGCCACGCCCCCGTTGTTATCTAAGAAATGCTTGACATCGGCACGGACAGATCAGCGGGATGCAGCGGGATGCAGCGGGAGCGGCATCAGAGGAAGAAGAACACCGGAGAAAGAAGACAGGAGAAAGAAAATGACCAGTTATATACAGCAAAACACAAATCGCAGCAAAATCACAGTAAAACCACTGTACTTGCGTTTTGAATGCGTGTCCATTGAAGTCTATTACAAGTAAAATGCTGCATTTTGTGGGGAAAAAAGTCCCTGACCCTTTCCAAAAACGCAGAGGCACAAAAATGCATTCATGTGAACGTGTTCCATAGGAACTCATGTTAAAAAAATTCTCTGCATTTCTGCAAAATGCATCAAGAAACACATTAGTGTGAATTGAGCCTCAGTGCTCACGGCTGGGCCGAGGGGTAGGCAAAGAAGGCGTCTGCTTTGGGTGCGTCAGTGAGGAGGGATGCAGCAGTTCTTCAGCTGTTTTGCTTTATCTCTAAAAAGCTTCACTGCCAGGATAATTTAGTCATTTCCAAGCAGTGGCATTAATGCGAGTGGAGGAGAAAGCAGCTCTGTGCAAAAGGGCCAATCACACTGGTGTTGTGGTAATGTCCACATTACTGCACGCATCAACGCAACGTGCACATTAGGCTTCATGTACACGGGACGTTGTTCAACCTCTCCTGAACGATTTAACTTGACAGCTAGAAACCAGTGTCAAAAACGGCAGTTTAGCCGCGTTTACATGCCGCGTTTAGCCGTGTTTGCGTCTAAAAGCATTTAAAAAAAAAAAATTATGTTTTTTTTAATTTTAATTTTTTATGAAAAACGTCTCTAAACGAAACGCTGCTAAACACGAGTTTCCGTGTTTAGCTGCGTTTAGCCACGTTTAGCCGCTTCAACTGCCTCTAAACACAGCTTCTGAACGCATTTTTTGGGGTTCCAGAAAAAGCCTCTAAACACAACTGCCTAGAAACGACTATAAACGACCCTGTGTACATGTACTGATAAGATAAGAGAGGGTTCAGGAGCAGTTGAAAAAAATGCCCAACTGCTCCTAGGCCTCGTGCCCACGGACGTTTTTACAGCCGCGTTTTTGAGCGTTTTTTACAGCTTAAAAACGCCTGTCCATGTTAGTCTATAGCTTCATGCCCACCTAGACGTTTTTGAGCTGCAAATAGCATAGACGTTTTTAAGCTGTAAAAAAAAAACAGGACCAGTGCGTTTCTCAGCGTCGGCGTTAGGCATAAAAAAAGGTGAAGCGTAAAACGTGCAAAAAACGCCGCAATCGCGTTTTTTTTAGCTCCGACGTTTTTTTTGGGGGGGGTTTTTTTCAAAAAAAAATAAAAAATTTACAATAACATGGACAGGCGTTTTTAAGCTGTAAAAAACGCAGCTGTAAAAACGTCTGTGGGCATGAAGCCTAAACGTCAATTTACCAGCAGCAGTGTACATGAGGCCTAACAAGCTATGAGTAAGCACTAAAATTATGGTGCGAAACGCGTCAGCTTGTCTGCTCTTATTCTTTGCTGTGGTTTGGATTTCCGTGATTTTCCAATAAAGGAATTGTTTTTGGAGTGCGGCTGTCCAATAGTTTCCTTCCATTTTTCGCATTATTATATGCATTGCCTGCACCCGTGGCTTGGGATAGAAGCGGAAAAATCAATCAGGTACATCTGAGCGGTAATTTTCTCTTTTCGGCCTAACATGCAGTGGTGCCATTTATTCTAAGGGCCGATTCCCACCAGAAACTGCACATAACTGTGCGATTTTGACTGCGTGTTTACATGCATTTGAAGCACGCTTTAATGCGTTTTGCGCTGCGTTTTCAGTGCCTTTTTCTATACGTATTTGGGCTTGGCTTTCTTGGCTTAAAGGGGCATGGTGCGGTGCATTTGAAGTGCGTTTGTAGTGCATTCCCTGCATTTGTGGTGCAGAAAAATGCAGCAAGCTCTACTTTTTTTTTAACTGTGCTGAACTGCACTGCAATGATGTGAACTTTACCCATACTGTAGGAATACCTTATTTTGGCATTTTCTATCCAGTTAGAGTGCAGAATGCATCCAACTGCATTCGGTGTGAAAGGGCCCTTAGCCTCCGTTCACATTGGAGCAATTTGTCATGCCATTTGACAGCTTAAATTGTATGACAAGTTGCACCCTATTGCCGGTAATGGCAGTGCGATGCTGACTTTGTAGTGCTGCGTCGATTTGAAAAAGTAGTTCCTGCACGACTTTTTGCGATTTCAGATGTGACTTGAATAGACATATCTGCATGAAGCCGCACAGATGTCTTTGAAGTCTCACCCGAAGTCACACTGACATGCGGCTTTGAAATCATGCAATTTTAAAGCCGCAGTCAATGTGAACGGGAGGTTAGTGGCATTACAATGTACCACGTTAACAGACGCGTGTCGCAGCGTGAAGCGTGGCCGCAGGTGTAAACAGGCTCTGAACCCCAGGCAGTCAAATCTCTCCTCAATTAAACTTCATTTTGCTCACTGCAGTCAGTTTTTGGAAAAATGTCATCTGGGTGTCCATTGGCTGTGAGTGAGTGGGTGGGGGTATAATTAGACCTGGGAGAAGTGTGGAAGAAGCAGTTTTTAGGTGTCCTCTCCCTGCACAATGTTTTGGCTGCGGTGCTGCTGTGAGTAAACTGTTGTTAATTATAAGGCCTGGTTCACACCTATTTATTTTTTAGTGCGCTTTCAGTTTTGCAGAAAAAAACACTGCAGTCCATTTAGAGTGGAGTTCCACCCTGAAATTTTTATTTTTTTTACCAAAAATCCCCCAAAAAATAGAAAAAAAAATGTTTTTACTTACCAGAAATAGCGGTTGCTATGCGGAAGTCCCTAATCTGCCTCTTCATCGTCCGCGGCTGGTCTTCTTCCACCGTCCTACTCGCGGTGTCTTCTGGTGAATGGGGCGTGCTGCCTTCTGGGAACTGTGTGTATCCAAGGGAGCAGCCGGCCCATTCACAAAGCGCGGCTCGCGCATGCGCAGTAGGAAACGGGCAGTGAAGCCACACGGCTTCACTGCCTGTTTCCCTTACTAAGGATGGTGGCGCTGGGAGCTGCCAGGATCGAGGAATCGGCCTCGGGGGGCTGACATCGCGGGCGAGTAGGACAGGTAAGTGTCCTTATTAAAAGTCAGCAGCTACAGTGTTGTAGCTGCTGACTTTTAAAAAAAAAAAAATGGGTCATGTTCACATCTGTGCATTTTATGGAAAGGGCCAGGGACCAGCAGGTTGTGTTTTTGGTTCCATAGACTTCAATGGCTCAAAAACGTGTATTGAAAAACACAAAATACACCTGGAATATGCAAACTGCAACCTGCATAGGTGTGAATCGGGCCTAAGGCTACATTCACACGGGTGATGGGGTGTGGATAATTTTGTGCATTCAGAGGTGGCTAAACACTGAATTCAGCGACGCTGCATACAAACTGGCAGATCTGCTGCGGCCAGTTTGTGTGCGACCAAAGCTCTGCAGAAACGCCGACCCTGGACGCACACTGTCTGCATCCAAGGTCAGTCAAAGGCTCTGTTCACATATAACAGCTCAGGTGAGAGGATGCATGGGAACAGAGGCGACGCTGGACATTCATTTATACAGGGTACAGATCTGACAGTCGCTGCTGATCGCACACAGTGTGCGTACAATGTATAGACCTGCTGGTAAGAATCTGCTGATTCTTGTGGGAAACTGCCCCTGGCTGCTGAAGTGTGAATGTAGCCTTACCATCCCATCCATCAACCCCCTACTGAGCTTTCATTTACAGGTAAAGAGGTTTTATCATTATTAATGACTTGAACTCCGTGAGATCCATTGAAGTGTTTGTTACCCCAACGCTTTATATTCCTGATATGTGCCTGCTGTACCATGGACTTGTATGAGAAAGTATCCTATTCTCTTTGTATTGCTTCCTTTGTGTGAAATCCCTGCTGTTTCTGCCAGTCCCTCCTGTTTTTCTATTAAAAACTGACCACACTATGCAGGAGAGCACATCATGGTCAGTTCTCTAGCTGTGCTGCAAACTCGGTGTACTCTCCTCCAATGATCAGACTTGTCCTGATACACCCCCATTGCACAGCCATTCACTGGGAAGCACAGTGTGCTGCTGCATTTCCTCCCCCAGTTCTTATGCAGCTGAGAACAGAGGGAATGTGATCACTTATAAAAAAGGGAGAAAAAGGTATTTATTTTTTTTAATTATAAAGGTATGTGCGTTTTTACTTGCCTCCTTTCTCAGATTTTTCAAAGTTTGTCAAGCAGGGTGGTGCTGATGGGTCCACCCACAGCTCAAATTTTGTCCGATTCAGCAGGAATCGGGTGATAGCTGAGACCTGTATGGTCAGCTTTGGCTTATAATAAGGGGATCTACTGTATATAGAGATAATATATAATATATATACACACTGTATACCAGCGGCGACCCGTCCATTTGAGGCGCCCAGGCGCCGCCCCCTCTCTCCAGGCCATCCCCGACCCCTATATGCAATGGATAGATGCACGGCTGCCGGGCACGGGGCACATGAATTACAGCAGCTGTTTTTTTTTTGTTTTTTTTAAGCACCTGATTAGAGCCAGAGGCTCTAATAGGCTTCCAAATAGGGTGGGCTCGTGATGCAGAGAATGTGACTGAAGTCCACCCAGGTGTGTTACAACAGCGAATGAATATTCGCTGTTGAAACACTGATCGCCAATCAGAAGCGGGTGTGAGACCCGTTTTCCAATTGTCCGAAAATAGAAGACTCCCGATTGGCTGCTGAGAAGGAGGGAGATAACGGAAGCCACTGCTGCAATGATGACCCGTGGAGAGCAGGAGAAAGGGAGGCTGCCGAGCAAAGGAAGCCGCGGGCGATGGGGTAAGTGCTACCGACCGACCCGGGGGAGGGTTGCATACTGTTTGCCGCAACCCCCCCCCCATTCTTCCACCACTGCTGTATACAAATGTAGGTGAACAGCCCCTGCTAAAATGCAATTAATGCCAGCAATGGGCCCAATATAACAATATCAAATGAAAAAGGGTTGTAGCACAAAGTCCAAAAGATAAATTGCATACTAGCAGCAAGTGTAGCAAATAAATAGTTGTAACAAATTATTTCACTGAAGAATGAATTGGCATCAGGTGAAACATAGTGACCAATCAACTGGGAGACACACTAGCGCCAAAAGTAGTTCTTCACTGAGCAAAAACAACCTGAAAAAATACTGTTTACAAAAACAACCAATGAATTTTCATAAATATAAATCCAAAAACTCAAACCAAAAAGATGCAGGGTACTAAAGTATAACTAAAGGCAAAACTTTTTTTTATTAAGTTTTGGATAGAGTGCAAAGATTACAACACTTGTCAGTTTTTATTGCTGTCTGTGTCCCCATTAACCACTTTAAGACCAGGCCTTTTCTGGAACTTTTTGCATATATATATATATATATATATATATAATTTTAGCAGAGACCCTAGAGAATAAAATGGCGATCGTTTTTGAATAATGTGAAAGATGTTACACCGAGTAAATAGATACCTAACATGTCACGCTTTAAAATTGCTTGTGGAATGGCGTCAAACTACTGTACTTTAAAATTCTGCATAGGCAATATCTAGTGCTAGAATTCTTGCTCTTGCACCTCTCCTGCCGCCTATAAAAGTGATCCCGTGGCAAATCCGCTGCCAAGACCACTTTTATTAGATGCAGAATCTACAGCAGTACAAAATAATACCGGGGTTATGTTAGCCATAACAATGGTATTTAATGTCAAAATAATGATGTAAATGTATTGTGGGTGGTCTTGAAGTGGTTAAGGAGATTTTCCCTCTCTATTGTCCTGTTTACCATTATCATTAAAAGTAAAAGAAATTCCCAAATTTTGGGTTGTCCCCAGAAAAGTAATAGAGGGGAAATCTTCCAATGGGGACACAAAGTGTAGCTGCTGACTTTTGATAAACACACACCTGTCCAGCGATGCGGCCACCCAAGCCCTTGCTTCTCTCCGCGGCACCGGCATTGCAAGTGTGGGCACCCAGCTGTGACAGCTTGAGGCTTCACAGCCGGGTGCGCACTGCGCATGTGCAAGTCGCTGCCTCCCCATTGGTCAGGTAATCATCTGGGACCTGTGATGAGAACCAGAAGATTGCAAGGAGGGAGGGGGAGAGGAGAACTAAGTGGGTCAAGCGGGAGCAGGTACATGTCAAAACTAGGTTCCCCCCCCAAATGACATGCCAAATGTGGCATATATGGGGGGGGGAGTGATTAAAGCAGAACTTCCCCTTTTGGGTGGAGCTCTGCTTTAAGTGATTTGGTAACCGGTCGCGGGTCACAATGAACTAGGGAGTCCTACCACCCCCCAAACCACAGATGTAAACAAGCCCTTAGTGTCCTGAACCCCCTATAAGGCTGCTTTCATACTGCAGTTTACCCAAACAATTTGGTTGAAAATGGTGATTTGTGTTATAAAGCGCTGCTAGGATAGCGGGTAACATGTAATTATGGGGGAGGGCAGCACTTGGGTATCTACATCTTGTGCACTAGAGGGCTATGTCCTAGCAGTGGTGATGCTAGAGGAGCCGGCGTTCCATCGAGAAATGCCTCCCGTTGAAAAATGCCCCCGATGGGTCAGCCCATGCGCAGTCACAGGCGTTACTCCAGCTGATAAGTTGATCAGCTGGCGTGATGTCAACACGGCGGCATTTCTGGCTAGAACACTGGCACCAATGATACTAGTTGCAGTTCACATTTTCTTGAGTACGTAACTGGATCAAATGGTGTTATTTACATGTATTGTTCAGCTGTAACCAAGTACAGTTTGGAGTTCCAAAAGAATGTAAAGACAACACAGCCACCATCCAGGGAGATATTAAGGGGGATTAACAAGGATTGGCTGTAGGGTTGCCACCTTTTCTTCAATCCAATCCTGAACACTTTAGCGGGGCATGACAATTTATTTTAAGGGGGAATGTGGAATCTGGTGTAAAGGGGAACTCTGATGTAAGGGTGTTTCTGCTCACTTACTTTAGAGTTCCCTGCATTTCCCCTTAAATCAGGGTTCCCAAAGGCCCCCCTTGCATCAGAGTCCACGGGGCACCCCATATATCGGAGTCCCCCCTTTTCTTAGTGTTCACACTCGCTCAGAGGCAGGAGAGAAAAAGGAAGAAGTGGGGTAGACTTCAGACATTGGATGGTGAGCTCACTGACCCGAGGATGGAGGCTCAAGCATTGACACCTTTCATTCACAATATATGAGATGAAAGGAAATCCTGGACTGCCGCACTCTGTTCAAAGACCTCTTTATTGAGTAAAATCAACTAAAAATTATCCAAAATGGTACAGTCACAATAAAAAGTGAACAACAAGAAGGTGGCTAACGCTTTTCACATCGTGAGATGCTTATTTCATTCACAATATATCTGCCGGCTGCTGAGCGTCACATTTCCAGCCCATGCATCCCTTTCTCGAGCACAGAATGCCAGGGATTGGAGTGTGGGTGGGCAGACAGAAGGGTAAGGGCAGGAAGAAATCAAGACCTCTCTCCTCTCCTGCCCATTTATAGTGGTAGGGCCTGTGCGCACACCTATGTACTTGGCGGTTGTGGTGCTCCGTTACTTGGGGAGCCGCAGTCCATTCTCAATGTGTTCGGGTTTCAGGAGGTCTGAAACCCAGACACACCATTCCAAACCCGGACTGGGTGAATCCCAGACGGGTGGCAACCCTAATTGGCTGATGGAGGAAATAAAAAATGTGCTGATTTCTATAACAATTATTTCATGGTTTTTATGCAGCAAATATATAATAGCGTTGCATGACAGTTTGCTAATTTGTTGCATGATGGTGATGTTCCGTCCATCCAGACTTTGAGAGCACGTGACATGTAAAAATCAATGTTTCCCTATGAGAGCCGTCCTAACGGGTCTGACTCGTGTCGGTCCGACTTTGAAAAAGGTTTATCCGCTACTTTGGTCCGACTTATGTCTGATTTTTAGCCAATAGAATTGAATGGAAGTCGCATTCCAAGTCTGATCCTCCTCTTAGTCGATGTGATTTGGATCTGACATTACAGGAAGATTACACAGGCATTCCTTGAAGTTGCTTCAAAGTCGTGCCGAAGTCGCCTGGCCAGGTTGTGGCAGTGTGATCTGAGCCCTCATTCACACTGAAGGCGGGTTTGAAGTTGTGCGAATTCAGCTGAATTTGCACAATTTCAAACCCGCATTCGAGGGCGATTTGAAAGGCGCCCCCGAAGTCACTGCAAAGTCGGCGACGCACCGATTGGGACAGTGCCGTTGTCGGCAATAGGCTGCAATTTGACATATCAAAATGGCATGTCAAATCGCTCCCATGTGAATGGAGGCTCTGTTGCAGATTACCGTAATAGAAACCATTACATATGGCTTAGAGTGATTTGGGGCAGCTGCCACAACAATGCATAGAACTTGTTTATTTCATGCATGAAAAAATGCAGCAATAGTCACACAAAAATTGACTTTTTTTTTATTAACCGCGCCTAATTTATTTGTATAAGAAATCCGGTCAGGTGTGACAACTCCTGCAAAAGGAACATCATTTTGCTATGGCAGAGGCAGGCAAATCTGGCACTCCAGCTTTTGTAGAACTACAAGTCCCATAAGGCATTGCAAGCCTCTTGATGGCCACAGGCAGGTCTCCCAGAGGCATGATTGGATTTGTAATTTCACCAAAGTTGGGAACAGTTTACCTCGCTAGAGAATCTATCTGAAAATGCTTTTTGCCTGGCCTTGCTATTTTCAGTGTCACAGAACAAGTATGCAGCCAATGATGTCAGAGGAGAGTCAGTGCACCTAACTGTTCAATGAAAGTGACAGCCAGGCATCTAGCACTTAAAAAATGAGAGTTTAGGAATGACAGCCTGCTTTGTACAGTCATTTATATCGTGTGTGTGTACCGGCTTGTTATGCAGCCACTGGGAATCCTCAGATTTCCTCACCTTGTCCAAACAGGTTGCAGGTCAGAGATCAGGCCCCGCCCCTTTCCTGTGTAACTGATCATGTTAATACTGAAGTCTGCTCACTCGCCTACCTGTGTTTGCATTTCCTGATCATGTGACACATCAGCAAGTTTCTGCATGACATACAATGGCGAGGAAAAAAGGTAAGCTCTATAAGCAGCTAAGTGGTCTCCCTGATTCCCTTCCTCACCCACCTTCTGTCCCCTAACCTACCTTCTGCCCCCTAACCCCTCTCCTGCACTATAGTCCCTTCTCCTGTCTGTGACCCTGACTTGTCACTCTCTGCACAGAACTTTGACCAGAAAATGAAAGTTCACAAAGTCATCAGCATGGCACGTTTGAGTCAAAGCGAAACCAGTTTTTTTTTTTTTTTTTTTTTTTTTTTATTTGACACAAAAAAGTGACTCTCTGGAGAAATCCGATTCGTGATCAGGGACTGAAATGCAGAAGTTCGTTGGATTTTTTCAACAAGCTGCAAATAGTTTGATTGTGGATTGCAGCTCACCTTGTCTGAAAAAGAGAAATCTTGCTATGCATTTTATTCTTGTCATGAGTTTTAGAAGAGCTGTGTACATTCGCTGCTGATATGAGCGGGGCAAAGATTTGTTATAAGAGAAATACAGAGCCGACCATTGCCAAGAACGTTACGGTCCCGATTAACCACTTGCCGACCGCCGCACGCAGATGTACGTCGACAGAATGGCACGGGCAGGCAACTGGACATACCTGTACGTCCCTTTTAAATTTGCCGCCCAGCGAGCCTCGCAAGCGTGTTTGCGGGAATTCGATGTTCCGGGGCGGCCCGCGATTGCGGTCGGCAAAGGCAGAACAGGGGAACGTTTACGCTGCACTTAAGATATTTACACCAACCCGCCCCGAAAAAAATTAAATATCTTGTGCAGCTTACCAGTTCTTAGAGGTTGTGGCTGTATTAGTTTTCCCCTTTTTTTTTTTCTGGTGATCCTGCCAGTAACACCTTTTGGTAATGGCACTTACTCACTGTACTATTATCTATGGAGAAGAAACCGCATTGCCACCCTGAGCTGAGACATGACTACAGAACACTCTGTCCACGTTATCTCCATAATATAGGGGCAGGTGTTTTGTAGTGTTCTTATAGCTAGGAACAATGTATGCGAATGATGTGTTTCAGTGGCGGCTGGTGCTCAAAATTTTTGGGGGGAGCAAACAAACTGAAAAAAAACTTGAATTGCAGCCTCGCTGCGCCCCATGAATTGCAGCCTCGCTGCGCCCCATGAATTGCAGCCTCTGTGCTGCCCACCCGCTGTCTGCCCGAAACTTACCCCATTTAAGGTGGCAGGTCAGGCAGCGGGTGACAGCGGTGAGCTGTGGGATGGCTCCTGTGTCCGCCATGCTGTTTTCCATGAGTCTCTTCTCATTCTTCTAGGCATCCAATAGGGGCACCTGTGCCTTCAGCCAATCAGGTGACGGGTATAAGACCCACGCTACCTAATTGGCGGAGAGGCGGTTCAGTGTTAGAAAAGCAAATATTACATCTGGGTGGACTGCAATGCTCTGCGCCATGAGCCCACCTTTTTTGAAGCCTATTAAAGCCTATGGCTCTAATCAGGTGCTTCAAAAAAACACTCCCACCGCTGGAATTCAGGCGCCCGGCGTCCGAAAAGGGGCCAGACGCCTGAATAGGGGGTGACGGCGGCCATGGATAGATTCATGCAATGCATGAATCTATCAATTAGTCGTAGAGGGGGTGGAGAGGGGGCAGCGCCCGTGCGCCCTTAATGGACACACCGCCACTGATGTATAATTACTTTTTCCTAAAATTAATATATGAACTTCTTGGAATTACATTTGTTGCGAGCTTCCCCCCTCCCTCTTATATCCCAGTCTTCATCCAGCGTTGTGCCAGAGAGCAGCACTGTTCTTTCTCTCCCTACTCAGTAAGAGCAGTGGGAGCCATTGGCTCTCACTGCTGTCAGTCAAACAGTCAAATCCAGTGACGAGGGAGCGGTTGGCTAAACACTTTGAGATTGCTTTGTAACCCTTTCCAGCCTTTTGCAGATGACTACTTTTGATCGTATGTCATTAGGGAGATCTTTTTGCTAGGCATGGTTCACATCAGCTGATGCTTCTTATGAACAGCAGTCTTAAAATGGTGTTGTGTCTTTTTTTTTTTTTTTTACAATCAAAGTAGCTCTAAACCACGCCTACAAATGCGTTTCATTAATTGTACTTCAGGTGTGCAAACTGACTCCAAATAGCTTTCACTGAAGTAATTTAGTCTATGGGTTCACTTACTTTTTCCTCCGTCACTGTGAATGTTTAATGGGTGTGTTCAATAAAGACACAAGAAATGAATAATGTTTTGTCAGTTTAAGCACAATGTTTTTGTGTATTGTTTGTGACATAGATGAGGATCAGATCTCATTTTATGGTAAATTACTGCAGAAAAACAGATATTTCACATGTGTGTGTGTGTGTGTGTGTGTGCGTATTTATTCTTACCCGAATATCAAACAAATATAACAAAACACTTACAATTCTATATTTAACCAAATGGGAGCAAAAAAGCTAATTAAATTTTTGGGGTTTATATACACTTAAAGGAGTAATAAAGTCTCAAGGTTTTTCACATTAATGCATTGGCTCCTGCTGCTGTCAATCAAATCCAGTGAGTCGGGGGCCGAGACCTGCTGTCTGTGTCAATGGACGCGACCGCAGGACTCGGGAGCGCACCCGCACGAGTGCCTCCATGGAAAGTGACTCTCTGTGGGGGCACTCGATGCGGAGGAGGAGCCAGGAATGTTGCTGGGGGACACCAGAGGGGGAGGATTGGGGCCGCTCTGTGCAAAACCCTTGCACAGAGGAGGTAAGTATAACATATTTGTGGTGTTTGTTAAAAAAAAAAAAAAAAAAAAAAAAAAAACTTTACAATTATAAGGTTTGCTAAAATAGCCTTGTGGTCAATGTTGTATGTCATGGCATGCCTTAAATGCCATTGGAGCTTGATGAATCAGAACCTCTGGAGTCACTGACCTGAATCTTGTCTGTTTAATCTGCTTGCTCCAGAACATCTTATCTGCATACTAGTATCTGATCAGAGTAAATTGAATCCTTGTAAACCTCAGTATGACAGCCGGTAAATTAGCATTTTTGAGGAGAGGTCCATAATCACAGCTTAAGTCTCTCATAGAAGGGTTAATTTAAAACAGATTTTCTCATACTGTATCAGTAATCAGGGCTAAATCCATAAATTTATTGTCCGCAATGAAATTATTTCTCACTCATTAAATGCAAATTGGCTTGTGAGGCATAAAGCTCACCACACACGTTACAATCTGATTGTACAATGTCTTTCAGATCCACCAAGTACTGTATGTAGTACAAGGGCCTGGTTATTCGGTTGCAAATTGGTTGGATAGTTTAACCACTTCTCCACCGAGGACATCATATGACGTCCTCGACTTTGTGCGGTGATATCTGAATGATGCCTGCAGCTACAGGCATCATTCAGATATCACTGTTTTCTGCCGGCGATTCTGTGCACGATCATAGCGGCAGTTCCGCCGCTTGATCGTTCTTATAGGCAGCGGGATGGGACGTTTCCCCCCCCCCCCTCCCGCTGCCATCCGGTGCTTCTCCGGGCTCTCCCGTGCCTTCGAGAGCCCGGAGAACGAATCGGCCGGCACCGGCTCACGACGATAGAGATGTCATCTCTATGACCGCCTGAGGCCCGGTACGACGTTGTGACGTCACGCCCGGGTACCCGGAAGTAAACAAAGCCGCAATCGTGGCTGTTGGCATGAGATCAGTGATTTTTTTTTGATTTTTTTTTCACGATCTCATGCTTTCAAGCCTGGAGGAGAGATGTGGGGTCTTATTGACCCCACATCTCTCCATAAAGAGGACCTGTCACAATGATTCATATTACAAGGGATGTTTACATTCCTTTGTAATAGGAATAAAAGTGATCAAAAAAAAAAGTGTAAAAGAAAAACAAAAAAATGTAAAACGCCCCTGTCCCCGGTAGCTCGCGTTCAGAAGCGAACATGCATGCAAGTCCCGCCCACATATGTAAACGCCATTCAAACCCCACATGTGAGGTATCGCCGCGTGGGTTAGAGCGTGTGCAACAATTCTAGAACTAGATCTCTGTAACTCAAATGGTAACCTGTAAAAGAATTTAAAGCGTCGCCTATGGAGATTTTTAAGTACCGAAGTTTGGCGTCATTCCATGAGTGTGCGCAATTTTAAAGCGTGACATGTTAGGTATCTATTTACTCGGCGTAACATCTTTCACATTATACAAAAAAATTGGGCTAACTTTACTGTTTTTGTTTTTTGATTCATCAAACTTTTTTCTTTTCCCCAAAAAAGGCGTTTGAAAAATTATTGCGCAAATACCGTGTGAGATAAAAAGTTGCAATGACCGCCATTTTATTCCCTTGGGTGTCTGCTAAAAAAAATATATAATGTTTGGGGGTTCTGAGTAATTTTCTAGCAAAAAAATTATGATTTTTACATGAAGGAGAGAAGTGCCAGAATAGGCCCGGTGGAGAAGTGGTTAAGCAGGTCTTCTTCATATTAAATAGTTTTGGTGGATCTAAAGTTGACTTCACAGAGATTGTATGGTCAGATTGCAAAGTGTGTGGCAAGCCTAAGATACCTATGTTAAGGGCCTGGCAGAAGAACCTTCCTTGGGCATAATATTGTGGGAGCCTTTCCTGCTTCTGCATCACTTCATTTGCAAAACAAATTATCAAACTGATCACTCTGTCCTACAGATTAAAAGAAAAGTTTGGGCAAGGCTCTTTTGGACATGCTTCTCTTCTGGGTCACAGGAGTACACATAGTTCTGCACTCCTGTGACCCAGATTCAGCTAACTGTAAGTTAAAGCCTGCTGTCAGCTGACATCACAGTGCCGGTGTCTTGTCGAGCTCGTTCCCCTATCGATATGGTTCCGAGCTCGACTGCGCAGGCGCTGCCGAACAGCTGTTAAAGCTCGGAGATTTCCGTCGGCTCGGCTTGCGCCTGCGCAGTCAAAAGGGAACCAGATCGATAGGAGGAAGAATATGCTCGCCAGCTGTGGACGCGCGCGCCCCCCATCCTTCATTACACACGCAGCTTTCTTCTTCACGCCGCTGTACAGCAAGGGGCGGCAGGGGGCAATAAGATCTGATAATCTTGCAGTGGCATTTGTTTGTTTATAGTCGAGCCGCTATAGAGCGGTGTGTATAAACAAACAAATCGCACTGCTCAATATCGCATCTCATTCGCCCCTTGCTCTATACTATAGAGCGGCGTGAAGAAGAAAGCGCCGTGTGTAACTAGGCAACGGGAGCGAGCGCGTCGAGCTCGACTGCGCAGGCGCTGCAGAACAGCTGTTAAACATCGGCGATTTCCGTCGCCTCGGATTGCGCCTGCGCAGTCGAGCTCGGAACCATACCGATAGGCGGAACCAGCTTGGCAGATCACCGGTCCAGGCTCTGCAGGGATCCCAACAATAATGTAAGGATCCACCCAGATGCCCAAACGGCAGCTGGCTCAGCCACTCAGCGCATTGCTGAAATCCTGTGCCAGCTGCTCTCATCCATTCCACAGCTCAGCGCTCCAGTGAGGGGTAGTGCAGAGAGCTGGTAACTGACAGTCATTGCTCTCTGCTCAGTGAAGACCCGATAACTGCGCAATCAGCGTTGATGTGATTGACAGTTCTTAGACTCAAACTTTGTTTTCTTGATAAAGCATAGGAAGAGTCCTTTTCATTGATGAATTGCTGTTATTTAAAAAAACATTTTAGCCCCATATCAAAGTGGTTGTAGAGGCTGAAGTTTTTTTACCTCCATGTAGGGCTGGGAAAAAAATCGATTTTAATCTTGAATCGAGTTTTGAGTTCAAATCGATTCAGATTTGAAGAAAATCGTCCCCCCCCCAAGAGTTTTCGTAGCAGGGCTCGTGTCCGGAATGGCACTGGGCGGCGTTACCCCAATTACATCTACTCGTCGCAGCCGCCGCGAGTAGATGTAATGTAACACTAACTAACCGCAAGACGCCGTCTGCCTACCTGATCAGCATGTCATGCAGACAGACAGCGGCCATTGCAGTGTTCAAAAGCCGCGCCTCCCGAGTCCTCGTCTGTGATAGGCGGAACACTCAATTTCACAGCAGGCAGTGTTCAGCCTATCACGGACATCCTCTCATCCTCGTCTGTGTTATAAGGATAAGCGGATGTCCGTGATGGGTAGAACACTGAATGCTGGGAAATTGAGTGTTCCGCCTATCACAGACGAGGAGGAGGCGCGGCTTTTGAATACTGGAATGGCCGCCGGTGTAGCAGTAAAATCCGTATCCCATGAAAATCTGCATCAGGTATGAGCACAGTGATTGAAGCACGGGCACAGTGAGGCATTGGGCACAGTTCAATTCAACTAAGAGTAACCTCCAGGATTTTTTGTTTTATTAGCTATATCCAAATACAGTATTAATAATTTGGATGTTTAACAATCTTTGTTGCACACTGACTTTGCAGTTAAAGGGTTTGCCTTTGCAATTTTGTTTGTTGATGCACTTTAATAGAATTTAAAAAAAATGAATCGTAAAATCAAGTTTTTTTTTAATTAAAAAATAGCCCAGCCCTACCTCCACGCATTAAGGTAAAAAAAAAAAAAGGATCCTCACCAGCTCCCTCTTATACTTACCTGAGCCCGATCTTTTTGAGAACAAGCAAAGTGTCTCCCTCTCTTCTCAATGGACAGATTTGATGGGCTTGGACTTTCTTTTTAAAATTCATTATATTTTACATGCTTCTGTCATTCTAGATCCCCCATCAAAGGAAAATCCATATGAAGACATCGAGACGGACAGTCGTAGCATAGGAAAGAAGGGTGTTCCGGGACCTGTGGCCCCTGTTCCTGGAACGCTGAGCAAGGTAAACACAGTGGCTTGTAGCACTAGCCTTTCTCAAACTGGTGACCTAATATTGGGTTTGTATATATGCAATAGGAGTCTCACCCGAAGCTTTATAATAATAAAGACCAAATCACAACCCCAGAACTTTGAGGGTGGTCAGATGAGTTTCTTAAGGTTGAACTCCATGCAAATGACAAAGTGCTATTTCACACCAGATGCAGTTCCGTGCGCTTTTTTTTCTGCACTAAAAATGCATGCAGTGTTTTCCATGTAGTCCAATAGCTCTAGTTGACACCAGTGCAGTCAGTTTCGGATGCAGAAAAAAAATAGCGTGCTGCATTTTTTCTGCACAGAACTGTACTGGAATCTAGCAAATTCACGCACTGGAACTGCGTGTGGTGTGAACTATTAAGCAAAAACTGCTCCGGAACTTATGAGTGCATTTTTGTGGTGTGCAATGGCCCTAAAAATGAATGCACCGTGTTTTCCATGTATTCCAATGGCTGTAGTCCACACCAGTGCAGTCAGTTTCAGGTGCAGAAACTGACCGGGAACTGACTGCATTGATGTGAACTAGAGACATTGGAATACATGGAAAACACTGTGCATGCATTTTTAGTGCAGAAAAAAAGCGAACGGAACTGCATCTGGTGTGAACTGGCTTTCAATTAAATGCATATGTGCACGTTGTTTTCCTGCCAAAAATGTTGTATTTCTGTGCATCCAGTCCTGAGATTTACAAAGCTCTGCCACACAGCACAGCCCCATCTGGTAGGACGGAAGACCTAATTTTTTTTTTTTTTTTGCTGTAGTTAAGAAACATTAAAGGGCTTGTCCCACCCCCAACCTCTGATTGGATAGTGAAAGGAGAAGCAGCAAACTCATGCCTGCTTTGGCTGTTAATATCCCAATACACTTTCTCTGTGTTGTCATCAGGCACAGCAGAAGCCTCCTTTCTTCAGGCAAAACTCAGAGCGGCGCAGCTTCAAACTGTTGGACATAAGGAAGCTGGGGAGGGATGGCGGGGCTTCTCCCAGTAAACTCAGCCCTCCGTCATCTCCAAGCAGCCCAGATGACAATTTCTTCAGTTCTGGAGACCAACAGAACGGGAGACGGAGGAGAAAAATCCCAAAGGTAATCCTTGGTATCAGAATTCTCTTACACAGAATTGTATTGAATTTTGTTATTTTTTTTTTTGTTTTTTTTTTGTGTAACCCTGCTACTTTTTATATAGTTGGTGATGCGAATTAATTCCATATACGAGGTACGGCGGGGAAAAAAAAAGGTGAAGAGGTTGACACAGTCTACAGACAATAACTCTGGGAGAGGTAATTCAATCACTGTTTTATTTTACAAAAAGTGTATTTTTTTTTTAGCTTTGGAGGAGCAAAGGATCAGAACTTCTGTCAATGATCAAATACTGGAAGGGTAATGGGTGGTTGTAAAATTGCCAACACATTTCAGAGTTCAAAGATGCCCCCTTCGTCATGGCTGCAATTGATACAAAATGTATTCAGGAAAAAACATACAACACTTCTAAATAATTTTTTTGGACTTTAACCACTTCAATACCGGGCATTGTCAAATGACGTCTACAAGGTGGCTCTGCCATCCTGGGTGGACGTCATATGACGTCTTTGGGCCTCCCGGCCGCTAGGGGGCGCGCGCGCCGCCGGCGGTGACCGCTGTGTCACTCAGGTGCCGATGTGCGTGCCTGGCGGTCGCAATGTCTGCCAAGTACCCGCAATCAGCAGTTATAGAGCCAGGGACGTGGATCTGTGTGTGTAAACACACAGATCCACGTCCTGTCAGGGAGAGGAGACCGATGCTGTGTCCCTTGTACATAGGGACAACGATCGGTCCCCTCCCCCCACAGTTAGAATCACTCCCTAGGATACACATTTAACCCCTTGAATCACCCCCTAGTGTTAACCCCTTCCCTGCCAGTGGCATGTATACAGTAATCAGTGCATATAGCACTGTTCGCTGTATAAATGTGAATGGTTCCAAAAATGTGTCAAAAGTGTCCGATCTGTCCGCGGCAATATCGCAGTCCTGACAAAAATCGCAGATAACCGCCATTACTAGTTAAAAAAAGTCATAAATCTATCCCCTATTTTGTAGGTGCTATAACTTTTGCGCAAACCAAATCACTATACGCTTGTGTGTGTATGTGTGTATATATATATATATATATATATATATATATATATATATATATATATATATATATATATATATATATATATATATATATATATATATAAATAATTTTTTTTTTTTTTTTTTTTTTTTTTTTTTTTACCAAAAATATGTAGAAAAATATCGGTCTAAACTGAGAAAAAAAAAAAAATATATAAAAAAAAATAGGATATTTATTATAGTAAAAAATATATAATTTTTTTTTTTGTTTATAGCACAAAAAATAAAATCCGCAGAGGTGATCAAATACCACCAAAAGAAAGCTCTATTTGTGGGGGAAAAAAAAGAATGTCACTTTTGTTTGGGAGCCACGTCGCACAACCACGCAATTGTCATTCAAAGCGTGACAGTGCTGAAAGCTGAAAATTGGCCTGGGCAGGAAGGAGGTGAAAATGCCCAGGTTTTGAAGTGGTTAATACTTTCGTGGAGCACTCGAGTCATTGTATTAGTCACCAGAAGTGGCAGCTGGTGCTCAAAATTTTTGGGGGGCGCAAACAAACTGAAAAAAAAAACTGTTAGTAATGCAGGACTGCAAATGGCCATTTATTAGGTCATTATATATCATTACTGTTAAAATATTTAAAAAGTTAAAGTCAACTGTTAATACAATAAATGTACCATGAATAAGTGAATTTTCTTAAATCGGTAAGCCTCAGTTGCAGCCTCACTGTGCCCATTGTGAGGGGTTCCCACCATCCCTTTGAGTTCCAAGGGCTGTACACCTGTTGGCTGTTGTGCCTATTATTATGAGGGGTTCCCACTTTGCCTGTTACCAGGTCTATACACCTTTGCCCATTGAGGGGTTCCCACCATCCCTGCACTGAGTTCCTGGGTCTGTACACCTGCTGTGCCTATTAGGTGTTCCCACCATCCCTGTGCCGAGTACCCGGGTCTGTACACCAGCTGGCTGATGTGCCCATTATGAACGGTCCCCACTGTCCCTGTGCGTAGTTCCCGGGTCTGTACACCTGCTGTGCCATTATGAGGGGTTCCCACCATCCCTGTGCTGAGTTCCTGGGTCTGTACATATTGTGCGATGCAGTATAATGCTTGGGTATGAGTACTTGGAAGCAACGTGCTGTCAGAATTCACACAGATGCAATGCAGTGCGTTGCACTGCATGGAGTGACTGAATGCAGAAAAACACCTACAGCACCACACAGCTGTCACATGACTTGTGAACTCCTATAGAGAACTTGCAATAAAAGGCAGAAAATGAGGAAACTTCATAGAATAATCCATGAAGAAATTTGGGCTATGACCTCATACAGCCCCCCCATATAACGGGTTACAGCTCAGACTATACCAAGGACAAGTCAGGGGAAATGTGGGCATAGGAGACCAGGATGGTGACAGCAGAGGACAGCCCAGTGACCAAAAGCTTGAATGCTTTCACACTGGGGCGGTGAGACCAAAAGCCTGAATGCTTTCACACTGGGGCGGTGCGCTTGCAGGACGTTAGAAAAAGTCCTGCAAGCAGCATCTTTGGGGATGTTTGAAAGTGGTGTATACACCGCTCCAAAAACGCCCTGCCCAATAAAATGACTGGGCAGCGTTGCCGAAGCTCCACAACATGGGCGCCTTTAACCCTTGGCCACTAGCGGGGGTTAAGTGCCCCACTAGCGGCCGAAAAGCGCAGCTAAAACGACAGTAAAGCGCCGGTAACGCAGCCACGGCTGAGTGAGAAAGGGGACTTACTGAGGAATCCGACTGTAACCTGAGCCAGGTGGAAGTGTTCTCACTGCTGTCAGACGCTCAAGAAACCGGAAGAGACGCTGTGGGTCCCATGAAAGCACCGCCTTACGTCCTACAGACCCGGCAATCTCTAACCACCACAGGACACATAGTTCCAGGGTGGGAGTGTTCAGAGCGCAGAGCCCTGCGCCCCGAGGGCAGTCTAAAGGCCAGCCAACAGATCTTCTTGCCCGCAATCGCATGATTGCGATGATGATGTAATGCTTCCCATAGCACCTGTCTGTCTGGTGCCCCCAACGACCACTCTCCCCGCACACACTTAAAGGGACTTTTTTTTTTTTTTTTTTTTGAGGAGTAGCTTTGTGCCCCCTATGGATGGGCCGCCACTGATCACCAGACTTCCAATTGTGTCTGTGCCCCAACTGAGATGTCGCTCTCTTCCCCTACTCCACAAGGGGTATGTTTATAACACAGTATACAGTAAGGGGAGAAATTCTTTAATCCCCTGCAGATTTTGTAAGTTAGACTCTTAATTTCTTTGAAATTGGACAATCATTTTTATCATAGTTATATTTTAAATGATGCAAATGTTATAAATTGAGTTGCAGTTCAGTGAGTAAGATAAGTATTTGATCCCCTACCAACCAACAGTAATTCTGTCTCTCGCAGACTGGCTACAGTATGTGCTCATGTGGTACACAGGTTAGTCCTGTCAGTGTAAGAAGGCGCTCCTAACAACGACTCGTTATGTGTATAAAAGACATCTGTCCACAGAATCTTTCTTCCATTCAAACCTCACCATCCTGGGGAAGATCAAAGGACATCAGGGACAATATTGTAAACCTGCACAAGGCTGGAATGGGCTACAAGACCATAAGCAAGAATCTCGGTGAGGAGGAGACAACTGTTGGAGTGATTGTTTGAAAATGGAAGAAATAGAAAATAACCATTAATCGCCCTCGGTCTGGAGCTCCATGCAAGATTTCACCTCATGGGGTAAAGATGATCATGAGAAGAGAAGAGTGAGGGATCAGACCAGAACTATACGGGAGGAGCTTGTGAATGATCTCAAGGCAGTTGGAACCACAGTCACCAAACAAACCATTGGTAACCTAATACGCCGCCATGAATTGAAGTCCTGCAGCACCCACAAGGTCATCCTCCTCAAGAAGGCACATGTACAGGCCCATCTGAAGACTGCCACTGAACATCTAAATGATTCAGAGAAGGCTTGGATGGAAAAAGTGTTGTGGTCAGATGAGACCAAAACTGAGCTCTTTGGTATTAACTCGACTGGCCGTGTTTGGAGGAAGAAAAATGCTGACTATGACCCTAAGAACACAAGGCTGTTTCTCTGCTAAAGGTACTTTGCCACATTGAGGGGACAATAGACAGGGCCATGTATTGTAAAATCGTGCATGAGAACCTTCTTCCCTCGTAGATGGGTCTTTCAGCATGTCAATGACCCAAAACATACCGCCTAGGCAACAAATGAGTGGCCCAAGAAGCACATTAATGTTATGGAGTAGCTTAGCCAGTCTCCAGACCTTAATCCTATGGAAAACTTATGGACAAAGTTGAAACTTCGAGTTGCCAAGTGACAGCCAAGAAACCTCAAAGTGGATGTAAACCCGATTCATGAAATTTGAGCTGGGCACATATATCTGCAGTATTTTCTTATCTCTCTTCAAAGCACTTAGGCTGGTTTCACACTGGGGCGGTGGCGGTATAGCTCCGCTATTTTTAGCGGCGCTATACCGTCGGAATTGCGGAGGTATTCGGCCGCTAGCAGTGCGGTTTTAACCCCCGCTAGTGGCCGAAAAAGGGTTAATACCTCCCGCAAACCGCGGCTACAGCCGCGGTTTGCGGGCGGTATTACCGCGGTGTCCCATTCATTTCAATGGGAAGGAGCGGTATACACACCGCTCCTTCACCGCTCCAAAGATGTGGCTTGCAGGAGATTTTTTCTCCTCCCGCCTGCGCATCGCCTCAGTGTGAAAGCCCTCAGGCTTTCACATTGAGCATACTGGGGCAGGAGTTTTTCAGGCGTTATTTATGCGCTATTTTTAGCGCAAAACGCCTGAAAAACTCCTCAGTGTGAAAGGGGCCTATGTCCAGTGGCTTTTCCTGCTCCTTTCTTCTTTTATCAGCATGATAACTTTTGACAAGTTCTCCAACCCATGTGATAAAACCAGCCTGAAATTTGTGTTGGTGAGTGCTATAAATTAGCAGAAAGCTGCTCTACTCAGACTTTCAGAGCTGTCCTATGTATCCTATGTGCCCTTTCTCATTCAGCAGTAGCAGTGTAGTGTTGGATTACACTGGGAAGACAGCTGATTAGAGGAAGTGAAAATTTTAACACAATGTGCACTTTCTACACAGTATATAAAGATGAAGACCGCAGATATAAATGTACAACTTATGTAGGAGGATTTGTTTCATCCCTGTGTATCATCTAAGGCTGTTCACTTCACTAGGTATATGTGAGGGTTTACATCCACTTTAAGGATTTAGAGAAGATCTGTAAAGTAGAGTGGACCAAAATCCCTCCTGAGATGTGTGCAAACCTGGTCACCAACTACAAGAAATGTCTTACCTCTGTGCTTCCCAACAAGGGTTTCTCCACCAAGTACCAAGTCATGTTTTGCTTGAGGATCAAATACTTCTTTTTTTTTTTTTTTTTAACTCACTGAACTTCACATTTGTATCTTGTGTTTTTTCTGGATTTTTGGTTGATATTCTGTCTCTATCATTTAAAATACACCTATGATAAAAATTAAACCCTTTATTTCTTTGTAAGTGGGCAAACTTACAAAATCTGCAGGGGATCAAAAAACTATTTTCCCCACTGTATGTAACAGTCAGCAAACATTTACTATAGGTGAATGCATGTTTTTAAATGACTGTGATTCACCACCAGCGAATGTGTTTGGTGAAAGTGGCATTCACTACTTTGCTGTCTGCAAACTACCAGTTGGACAGAATGTAGAGGAAAATCTGTCAGTGCTCTTATTGCTTGGGTTTCCCTCCCTTCCTATTTTGGCTGATGCCTGTGACACAGACAGGAAGTGAGATGAAATCTGTTAAAGTGGGAACAAGGACAGTAATTAAAACTTAAATTTTCTAGTCTTTCCCACACTATCCAAAACAAAAACTTTGGCTCTTGTTGGACCCTGTCAGATGAGGTTGCATAATAGAAATGAGTACCGGTAATTCCTGTTGTGCTCCAGTTACTGTCAGTGGGAATAATACATTTTTCTTTTTCTAGTGACAGATGACAACAGTGAATCGGACAGTGACACAGAAGAGAAGTTGAAAGGTAAAACTTAAACTGGGTATCTTTTATCTCCCAGCATGTCATTAACTATAATTGGCCTAATTTTGTCAGGTTAAGTCTTTTATGAACCTTAACGACCCAGAGGAAGGCCAAACCCCAGGCTGCTCTGGCCAATTCTTCCTGACCCAGGGAAGAAAATTCCTTTTGTGACCTCCCAAAAGCAAATGTTTCTATATTGTGAATGCAAATATTTCAAGAACATCTTATAATCATTATCACTGTAGATGGCAGTAGCTGTGGACATCTAGTCTTTTTCTTTTTCTTTTTCTTCCATGTTACTGATCTTGCCATTATAGTTTATCTGTACATGTATTCTTGTCAAGCAACAGTCCAGCCAAGAAAATTGTTAAAGTGAGCAGCTAAAACCAAAAAAAAACAGCCTTTGCTGTAAGTACCTTAAGTGCCTGTTCACACTGGTGCGATGCGAGAACATGGCGAATCAACTGCGGGTTCCTGTATCGCACCCGACACGCACGTCAGTTCACACTGCCATATGCGAGCTGATGGGGCGTGTCGTATGTTAACGACACCCCCATTTCAGCTCGCGTATCGCAGTGCGAACTGACAGTTCGGCCATGAATCGAGTCGCATATGTGTGAACACCCATTCGATTTGATTCTGGTCCGAACAGAAAAAAGGGTCCTGTGCGTCTTTGGACCAAATGCGGTGCGATATCAGCCATGCTATCTGGATGGCTGATATTGCACCGCACAGACACCGCATGTAATGTGAACAGCAGTGCGCTGCGAATTACATGCAGTGTCTGCATCGCACAAGTGTGAACCGGCACTAAATCCTGAGATTTCCCCCGCAGTCCTTCTTCCTTCTTTCTTCTTCTCTTTCCCTGGTCAACTTCATTCAATCCCATGAAGTATAGAGTAGAAGAGAATAAAAGTCAGAAGTCATCTTTAAAGCGGAGCTCCGCCGTAAAAAAAAATATTAAAAGCCAGCAGCTACAAATACTGCAACTGCTGACTTTTAATATTGGGACACTTACCTGTCCTGGAGTCCAGCGACATCGGCAGCAAAAGACGAGCGATTGCTCATCTCTCGGCTGCCCCACAGCCATCATGGGTGAGGGAATCGGGAAGTGAAGCTTTGCGGCTTCACTTCTAGGTTCCCTGCTGCGCGTCTTTCACTGGTCACCGTTGTGTTTCCCAAATCACAACGGGAGGACCGGGAAGTGACTCACTACCCGCAGACTGTATGCACGGAAGTGGGTGCACATACCTGTCTTAGACACCCTCCCCCTGAAAGGTGCCAATTGTGTCACCGGAGAGGGGGAGGAATCCGATGAGCGGAAGTTCCACTTTAGGGTGGAGCTCCGCTTGAAGCAGTACAGAAACCTTTTTTCTGAAGTTGGAGCCACTTCAGTAGTGCAAATTAAGACTGCTCTCATTGACTAGCATGGGATTTCACATGTGACTTGGGGTCTCAAGTCCTATCCCAAGTCACGGCAGTGTGAATTGAGCTAATAAAAGGCAGAGTTCTTTATGTTTTTTTAAGTATTTTAAGGTGGAAACTCTGGTCTATAACCCCACAGTTAGATGACACGAGCTACCACTTTATAGAAAACCATCTCCTAAAATTGTACCTTTCTGCTTTTTATTGTATTGCTCTGTCTTGCAGCACACAGCCAGCGACTGGTGCATGTCAAGTCCAGAATGAGCCTCACCCCGCGGTACCAAACTTTGGAGCGAGATCTCATAGAGTATCAGGAGCGGCAGTTGTTTGAGTACTTTGTTGTTGTGTCACTGCAGAAGAAGCCATCTGGTACTGTGTATGTTCCGGAGATCACCCAGCAGTTCCCGCTCAAGGTAAGAGCGTCTGAAAATTGGTTCTCAGAGGATGTCACACCATACTTATATATATATATATATATATATATATATATATATATATATATATATATATATATATATATATATATATATATATATATACCCCGTATTTATCGGCGTATAACACGCACCCCAAGTTTAGGAGGGAATTTTAAGGAAAAAAACTTTTAGGAGGGAAATTCAAGGAAAAAAAAACTTACATTTAAATGCAGCATGCAGCCTTGCCCAGTGTCCATCTGCAGCCGTGCCCAGTGTCCATCTGTCCATCTGCAGCCTTGCCCAGTGCCTTTGCGATCGTGTCAGTTCCGGCGGTTTTTAAAATTTGGCGCCGATTTCTGTGGAGAGGAGCGAGCGGCGCCGAGTGTACTTCGGCTAGACTCGGCTCCTCTCGCAGTCCCGCCCATCTCCACTGACTGCGTCGCTGACGGAGAAAGCCGAGTGTACTTCGGCTAGACTCGGCTCTGCTCACAGGCAAGACTGCGAGAGGAGCCGAGACTAGCCGAAGTACACTCGGCTTTCTCTATGTCAGCGGCGCAGTCAGAGATGGGCGGGACTGCGAGAGGAGCCGAGTAAAGCCGATTGTACTTCGGCTTCGGCTCCGCTCGCTCGTTTTCAGCAGGGGAATTCGACGGAGTATCGGCGTATAACACGCACCCACGATTTTCCCCTGATTTTAAGGGGAAAAAAAGTGCGTGTTATACGGTGTGTGTGTGTGTGTGTGTGTGTGTGTGTGTGTGTGTGTGTGTATATATATATATATATATGTGTGTGTGTGTGTGTGTGTGTGTGTGTGTGTGTGTGTGTGTGTGTGTGTGTGTGTGTGTATATGTGTGTGTATATATATATATATATATATATATATATATATATATATATATATATATATATATATATATAATTTTTTTTTTCAACCTGCTTGGGATCAGACATCAAAGGATATTTCGTCTTTTTTTTATTTTACTTTTCACTTTGTTACTGGGGCATGACATTCACTGACTTCATGGATAGGTTTCATCACATCCATCGTACTATTCAATGAAACACTCAATCTGGCAGGGGCATAGCTCCCAACTGTACCTGATTTGGAGCAATGTCCCTCATTTTGGTCTGATCTATATAGTTGTATATAAAATTCACTTTCTATCTTAAAGTGTTTTCCAGCCCTAAACCTTTCATCTGATTTCTAAATTGTTGCATTTGTAAATTCAAAAAGCCAATCTAAAGGAATAGTAGTGATAAAAAAAAAGCACTTTTGGGTTTAACCAATCTTGTTGTGTGTTTTTTTTTTTTTTTTTTTGTCCAATTCTCCTTTAAGGGGGTGTGGCAAAAGGGGTCTATACCTGCATACTTTTGCTGATAGGTGTCCCTCATTCCCATCTCAAAACATTGGAAGGTATGCAGGGGGTGGCAGTTGGAAGGCCTTTGCCTTCAAGTCCAGGTAAATCAAGCCTTGGTAACAAAGTGAAAGTAAATCAGATAGGGTTTTAGAAGATGCTTCTCTTGCAAAAAATAAATAATAAAATGCACTACAGGTTTACTTTTTTAATTGATTAAAATATTGTGATGTATTTTCAATATAATTTTTAGAAAGTATTTTAGCTGTGCATGTGTTTTTTGTTTTTCATTATCTGTAAATCAGTATTTTCACTCTCCTTTCACTTCAAGCTAAAGAAATTTATTTTGAAATGGGTACTATTACTTTCTAGCAGATTGTGTAGCTGGATGACAACTTTCTTTCTTCACCTTCTTGCTGTGTTATTGGTTCTATCTCGGTCCCAAAAAAGTAGAAGGCCCCTTAACAGTTTCAGCATAGATATTCTTATAGAAACCGCCTCTACTTGTTTTAGGAGACAACTTGCACACAGCTGGTTGGAGAAATCTTTCAGTTAACACCTGCTTGTACAATTTACAAGAACTGTATATGTTTATTTTGTATCTCACAAAATGAACAGACATATTTTTCACCAATCCAGCATATCTGCGGTTTGTCAAGTGTTAATTACAGGGCAACAAGTTGGGGTGTGTTTGTAGAGACAGGCGACTCCCACACTACGGGTTTTAACATTTGATGTTCATATTTCAGCTGGAGCGATCGTTCAAGTTCATGCGGGAAGCCGGCGATCAGTTCAAAGCCATTCCACAGTTCTGTTTCCCAGATGCTAAGGACTGGACACCAGTGACTCAGTTTGACAGGTAAAGTGCATGTCTACTATGAGACCTTAAATGTTACTTATCTGCTGACACAGTGCATTGAATAGAGTTCTTCGCACACACAGACAGGCAACCTGTTATTTTAGGCCCCTGGTGCCCAACCTGCGGCCCTTTTGGTATTTGTTGTGCTGCAGCCCTCCGACCATTATGCATTGATGGAGCATTGGTTTGTAAAAGGATTGTAATGTTGGTGATCTCCAGAAGTCTCTAGTAACCTGTTCCCAGTCTGTTTGCATCCGGTCTTTTACCACTCCTGTAGTATGTCCGCAGTCTCTCACCGTCCCCTGTCTGCAGTCTCTGACCGAACCCTGTGTCCCCATTAGGAAGATTAACTCTTTCCAATTGTCCTGATCGCCAGAGTCAGAGAATCAAAATTGGGGAAAATCCAAAAATTTTATTTTCCTCCAGAATATTAATAAAGGCAAAATCTTCCAATGGAGATGCTTGTTCCCATGTCAGATGTCTAATGGGAAATTTCCCCTCATATTGCAAAGATATCCTCTCACTTCCTGTTGAGTGTACAGGAAGTAAAGGGGGATCTTTATAATGATGGGCCAAAACTAGGTGGTTTTAACCATTACTCTAGCCATAAAACAAAAATGGAGCTGATTTAGGCTAACAAACTACATTATTTCTGATAGCTCCTTAAAACCTATATGAGATGCAAGCACTTAACGTGTATGTCTGGGGAAAACAAAAACATTCTCTCCAGTACATGCACATTTGCCTATGGTTTGTCTGTTAACACTTCATGTACGGAAATATACCTAATCTGCAAGAAATCCAGTAAGCTCCTAAATGTCAGTTTTTAGCGGACAGCCCAGTGCCTCTGCTTCACTGTAATCCTAAACTATCCTGTCAGTCCTGCCTGAGTTCTCACTACTGAACTTCAGCACACCTCCCCCTTCTGTTAGAGACGACGAGAAGGAAAATGTTCTGTAGTAGAGAGCAGACATCTGGCCAGTTCTGCTTGAATATTCCCCCCCCCCCCCCAAAGTACTTCAGCAAGGACTAAAAGATCAATGCCTTGGCACTGGTCACATCGATCTACTACCCGATCCCAAAGTGCCTTAGCAAACAAAAATTAAAGCTGCTTACATTTTGCATTTCCTGGTTCCTCCCTTTCCCCATCATCGACCTACTAATGACACTTAAATAAAAGCTTTCCGTCTTCATTGCATACCTAATTTTAGACCCACTGACATCAGCACTGGTTCTCTGTGCTTTTATCTACAATGCAGGCAGATTATCGCTGATGGAAGGGGCTGGCAGGGTGCTGTGTATGCAGTACCTTCCTGGGAATATTACAGCGCCCGCAGCCCTAATGCACATTGTGAGAAGCTTGGTGTGCAGTGAAATCAGATTAAACTATTTCGGTACAGGAGAGGAGCCTGTACAAGATTAGAGGGAAGGCTGGAGTTCACCTTTTTTACATATTTTTCAACTATTTCATTTTAAGTTTTTTCATGTTGGATTATTATTTACCCGTTCTTCCATTTTTGAATAAAAGTTCATTTTACGCAAACATGTACAGCCTAAGTTCAAGCTACCCAGATCTCAGCCTTATTAGTTCTGTTCTGAGTTGACAACCCCATTGATGGTGCTGTTTCCCTTAGACAATAACTTTGATATGTAGTCAGCTCCAGAATGTCAAGCTTTGCCCTGTGAAAGGGGTGATCACATGATCATGTACACCAATCACTGGCTGCCCAGATCCACCAAACGCTGCTCCATTCTGGTTGTGTGAATTAATGCAGTAGATGGTAAGAGTGAAAACATTTTAGGCCTGCAGCTACAGAAAAAGCAAAGGAATGTATGAAGAATTCCTCACAGAACTACATAATTTTTTGTATTCTTTCTTTTAGTGAGACTTTCTCGTTTGTGCTGACCGGGGAAGATGGTAGTCGGAGATTCGGTTACTGTAGACGACTTTTGGTAAATAAAACGTAACTCTATGAATCAAAACTCTGCATAACTTCAGCAAGTGTAAATCTTGTTCCGAAGCTAAAAAATGCCCCCCCGTGCTACAGCACTGCTATGATGTAACTAGGGCCGAAACAACTAATCGATTAATTGACAACTAATCGATTATGAAATTAATTACTATTTTCATAATCGATTAATCGGCCAGTAACATATTGGGGTTAAAACATTTTTTTGCCCTTTACCGTACAAAAAGAGCAAATCGCTACTGTAAATATTACTTTTACTGTCCCACAGTAAAAAATTAACCCCTTACAGTAGTGATTATTTGCTCTTTTTGTACTAATTTTAGTTTTTTTTTAATCCCATTATGTTACTAAACATCTCAGGCCTGGGTCACACCTCTGTTTTTTGGTGCTTTTTGCAGAAACGCACTACAGTTCATTTACATGGTTTCCTATGGGACATGTTCTCATCCATGCTTTTTTCAGCTGCTGCGTATTTGGAAAGGGCAAGGACTTTTTTTAATGCAAAACGGTGCTATTTTGATTCAATATACTACAATTAAGAAGCTGCAGAAAAGCATGTAATGCGTTTTTGGGGCAATTTGTGTTTTTTAATCTGCCCAACAACAAATTGGCCAAAAAAAAATGTCAAAATGCAAATCGACGCAAAATCACTTTTGTTTTTAAGGCTATTAACCGATTAATCGAAACAATAATCGGCCAACTAATCGATTATGAAAATAATTGTTAGTTGCAGCCCTAGATGTAACCCTTCCCCATACCTGAACCTTGAACTCCAGTTTCAAAGACAGACCTTTATTTGTAAATAAAGGAGTCACTAGAACTTCTGTTGGGTTTTTATTGCTGTCTGGGAATCCACTGGGGAGATTTTACTTCCGGTCCCTGTGACACAGCACATGAAATAAAGTAAACTGGTCACCTGGACAATCTACCCAGTGAGGACTTAAAAGCAACTAATACCTGACAGAGGCTCCAACCAATACCTAAACTATTTATACCAGGGAAAACACAGGTTGTGACTGTTTTTTAACTTGTAACGTAGCCCCAAAAATATTAAACCCGAAAGCTCAACTCCAGAATAAACTTGTAATTTCAAAGTATACTACTTTTATCAACCATAAAATCCAATTGCATACATAATCTTAGCAAGAGGAAATCCATCTATAAAGTCAAGTCAGAGTTATATCGGCAAAACTCATGCTCCCTGCAGATCATAGAAACCCTAGCTTTGATTTGATTATATGTAACCCATCTGTGTTAAAATTCATCTTACCCAGAGATCTTCAAGATGGTTAAAGAGGCAGGAGGTTCTTTACCTTAATGCATAGAATGCAAGAAAAAAAAGCATTTTTGCTTGCACATGATTGGATGATGGAAGTCAGCAGAGCTTCTGCTCTTTTACTAAACTCTGGAGCAACTGCACGTGCGGTAAATCAACCCCACAGTGCTGGATGTTTTTCATTTTTAAGCCCAGGTTCACACTGGGCTGCGGGAATGAAGCCGTGCGAGTTCAGCTGAACTCGCACGATTTCACTCCCGCTTGTCAGTCCCGATTTCGGCTGCGATTACAGAGACGTGTGTGCAGTTTGTGCACAGATGTCAATGTAAATTGTGGGCCGAAATTGCAAAAAGTAGTACAGAAATTACTTTTTGAAATCGGTACAGCACCGCAGATGCGGCGTCGCACTGATTAGGACGATGCCATTGCCGGCAAATGCCGCCGATTTGATATGTCAAATCGCATGTCAAAACGCACCAGTGTGAACCAGGGCTCAAGCCCAGTTGAACTTTCAGTTTAGACCAGGTAAACCTTTTCCAGGTGCATTAAAACAAAAGATGTGCAAAGTTTTAAGATTTGTTTTTCAGTAGAAAAGCCTGTCCCCTGCCAGCATGTTACACAGAAGGCCCCCTGCTTATCCTGGGGAAGCAGTAGTCTCTCTGCAGAGGTTAACACATCCCCTGCTGATTCAGACATAGGTCTTCATTTAGCAAAACTTGTGCTCCTTTATGATTGGGGCTGTGACGGATCTCTGCAGAGAGACCCATGCTTATACACAGAGCAAGAGTTCTTCTCTACGGCATGCTTGCAGGGGACAGACTTTTCTACTTAGAAAGTGGCTGCTTTCTAAAAAAAAAAAACTAAGACTTTGCACACCTTTTTGCTTTGATGCACCTGGAATGTATTTAGCTGATTTAGACTGGATGCTCAGTTGGGCTTTAAATAATGCTTTGGCAGCAATATGTTCTGTCACGCTGGCGTTCTGTTTTGTTCTTTTGCCCTTTGAATCCTACTGCCAAAACTCAGTTTGGTATAGGCAATATTTCCTTTGTAGGAATGTTTGAGAGGAGAGGCAGCAGAAGTCACGGTCACTGAGCTGTGACGGAAACAGTTTGGAAATCTTTGAACCCTCATTAAACCTTAATGTTCCTGTAGCGGCAACAATGTACATATTACATCATATGCTTCACTAATACACAAAAAAAGAATAAAAAAGTAATAATGAAAAAGACACCTGCGCCACATTAACTGTGTTTAGTATAGATGCAGCTGCCAAGAATTTCCCAGTATGCTTTGCCTCTAAACCTTCCATTTTGTTCCCACAGCCCAGCGGAAAGGGAAAGAGACTTCCTGAAGTTTACTGTATTGTCAGCCGGTTGGGCTGCTTCAACCTTTTCTCAAAGGTACAGAAAGGTGCAAGGACATTGTAGTGGTGGGTAAGGGAGATTGGTTGTTTACATTTGATGGAAGCACAATAAAAGGTGAAAACAAAGGGGGAAAGTAGTAGTTTGTGAGTCGCACCATAGCAATGCCTGCTTCCCATCTACAGCATGTGGGTATTGATCTGTTTCAAATTCCACTTTATTCATTGACATGCCTCCTTATACTCAATCTGTCCAGACAGTATAGTCACCTGCTGACTTGGCACCATCCACAGGCAGCTTAAGGTCAACCATAGACCGTTTGAAGAACCGGCCGCGATTCTAACCATTAATGCGCAGGCTGAATGTACCAAGCTAATCAATCAACTTGGGTAAAACCAGCCTGCTTGATTCACTTGCTCTCTTCTCCTAGCAAAGTTGGCTTCCCTCGCCCCCCTGCTGGGAGAAGACAATTCATCAGCAGGAGGGATTCCCCTGTCAGCACTGTCTGTTTTTGAAAGGGAATCGTGCAAATTTCTTTCCTGCAACCTGTGGTTGCAGGAAAGAAATTTGTTCTGTGTATGGCCAGCCTAACTCTTTAATAAGACATAGCAGTTGAATCCAGCACAATTCTACTTCAGCTAATTGCAGTACAGTGGATATTTTTGCAGTCCTTTTTGAAGTGTAAGACAGAGATGGGGTTGAGTTACTAAAACTAAAAAGTGCAAAATCTGGTGCATCTGTGCATCGAAACCAATCGGCTTCCAGGTTAACTTGTCAAAGCTGAATTTCAATACGCTGAAGTTAAAATCTAATTGGCTACCATGTGCAGTTGCACCCGATTTTTTTTTTTTTTTTTTTTTTTTTTTTTTTTTTTATCACTCTTCAGTTTTAGTAAATCGACCCCTATGACTTTCCTAAGCCCTGTACTAACACTTACTGAGAGGACATAGAAGAAACAGGGCTGGTCTAGATGGGGTTGAATTAACTAGAGGAGGAGAGAGGGAGATCAAATTGTGTAAATAAACAAGTTGTAGTGGTCAAACTTCCACTAGATGTCGGCATACTACAGAACATAACACAACACAGAAAAAAAAACATAAGTGGGACAGAACATTGATCCTCTGTATAGCTATTTGTAGGGATAAGTTTTCAGGTTTCATAGTTCTTTAACCTTGCAGATGGTGAGATGTATGTATCCTTCTTTTTTTTTATTTTTTAAATGGAACTGGTCCTTTCACACAGGCTTTCCACCCAACGGACTCAGTTTTGCACAGCAGGGGTATTGATCGGCCCACTGTGCAGAGACGGACCTGTCAGAGCCCTGCTCTCCTCTATGGGGGATCAGATGAAAACGGACCGCCTGTCAGTTTTTCATCCGATCCTCCAGACGGATGGAAAATAGGGTTTCCATCCGCCTGGATTTCAGACAGAATTGGATATCGGCGGATATCATTGGATATGTCACCGCTGACATACTTTGCTCCATAGAGGTGCATGGAGCATCTGATTGGGTCCAACTGAAAACCAGGAAAATAGGCAGTGGTTATCTAAAGGCCCATACACACGGTCAGACTTTTTGCCAACAAACTTCAAAATTAGCACGTTTTCCAAAAAACAGACCGTGTGTACGCTCGGACAAACTTTTTCGGTTTTCATCGGACAAAAGTTCGCTCTGCAAACGGACAAACTTTTCGGCAACAAAAGTCTGATGGTGCAAAGTCTGACCGAGTGTACAGAAATCCATTGGACTTTTGTCCGAAGTGCGAATACGCATGCACAGAACCAATGTTAAAATTAACCAACAATAGCAGAAGTTGACCAAAGGGTGGCGGTAAAGCGCAGAAAAACCAAGTGATATTGGGAAAGTTTTGGGAAAGTCCTGCCGTGTGTATGCAATGGGTGTGCCCGGCCAACTCCCTTTTGGACAAAAATCCACGGAAAAGTTTGTTTGCAGTCCGACCGTGTGTACGAGGCTTTACTCAAGTAGCAAGTATCAATGTGGCACAAGCTTCATCTGTAGCTATCTCATGGAAGCTGCTCCAGAGCCGAAGGAGATTCTGTGACAGCAGACTTGTGGCCTGTACACACAGTCTTAAAATCGGACAACAGATCGTCCAATCTTTTTTGCATGCTAGTTGCATATCAAAAATGAAGAGGTTACTCTCGTACAACAGAATAAAAAAATCGGAAGTGATGTCATGTGTTGTAGTGTATTTGTATTGTATTTTTGGACGATGACTGTACTGATTAAATGAAAATCGTACGATCTGGTATCGTATGAGAAAAAAGTTTGTGCTTGTCCAAACGGATATCGGATGAACTGTCGTGATCGGCTTTCGAAAGCTCTGTACTAACGATCCAATTATCGTACGATCGCTTCGAAAGTGGTATTTTTTGTCCGATTTTTGGATCGTATGTACGGGCCATAACAGCAGAATTGATGTCAAGAATTAAAGAAATGGTCCACAGTAGAGATCTGCAATTTTCTTTACTGATGCCAGATGCTATGCTGCTTTTCACCTTATAGAAATCCTAACTTTGTATATTAATGGATTAGAACATGCCTTTTTAAGCTGCTTCAGTTTTCATGGTTAAAGTTCCAAAAGGTATAGCCTTTTACTTTTATTTTTACGTGGAATAGTGAGTTATTTTTTTTTCTTTGTTATATGTGCCATCCTTAAGCCAGCCATAGACAGAGCGACTTTCTTTCTTGCAAGCGCGGGTTGCAGGAAAAAAAATCGCTCGGTTCCCTCATCAACACAGTTAGTGTTGATGAGGGAATCCTTCCCGCAGATTCATTGTGTTCTCCTAGCAGGGGGGCAGGGAAAGCTGTCCCCACTGGGAGAACACAGTGATTGTTGGCGGCTATAACGGCCGCTAGAAATAATCGCATGTAAAATCCGTCAGGCTGGTTATACTCAAGTTGATCAACTTGGGTACTTTTAGCCTGCCCATACACGGTTCGAATCTTGGCCAGTTCCTGCTGAACTGGCCGAGATTCGAACTCTCTATGGCTGGCTTTAGACAGTTGTCGTCTGAGCAGTTGTCCTCATTGTAGGATTCTCTGTGTATTCCTGTTCTGGTGACCGCTTTAACAGTTTGAATTGCCCACCACTATCCATGGCAGTGGTTCCCAGGGCCAATGGGGTCTATTAAAGTTTTTAGCACATTTTCACCCAAGGATCACATTTTCGAATTTGATTCAACTGGAAAATGTGTCAATCATGGGTGAAAGTTCTGTGATTCTTGTGTGAAAACAGTTCATGAATAGACCCCATTTTTTGGGTGTAAATCCCCAGCAGGGACACAGATGGCAAAAAAACCTGACAGGGGTTTTGTCCTTTTACACACTATCCAAAACTCACAGAAAGTCTTGGCTTTAGATGAATTTGAAGCTTATTTTGTTCCCCATTATATAAAACCTCACTTATACCAATTCTTGCAGATTCTGGATGAGGTGGAGAAAAGGAGAGGCATCTCTCCAGCTCTGGTGCAGCCATTCATGAGAGCCATCATAGATGCTCCATTTCCGGCTCTGGGAAAGAAGATTTCAGTAAAAAACTTCCTACCCGGATCAGGAAACGAGGTATGGGAAGCCATCAAAAAGAAATGTTATTGGTGCAACACGATTTTTAACTTGTGACTGTTTAAATGCTGTCCCCTAAGCTTATCATTTCCAGGAGAATCACCTTTGTTTGTGATTGGCACCTGTTATTGGTGAAGGATTCTCTAAAGCCCCGTACACACGGTCGGAATTCCCAACAGAAAAAGTCAGATGGAAGCTTTTGGTCGGAAATTCCGACCGTGTGTATGCTCCATCTGACTTTTTTTCTGTCGGGAATTCCGACAGAAATAGATTGAGAGCAGGTTCTCAATTTTCCCGTCGGAATTTCCGACGGACGTTTTCCCGTTGGAAATTCCGACCGTGTGTACGGGGCATAAGCCTCTGAAAAGTGAGAGAATTTCCTCAAGCAGTGATTGGCAGGAGAATTCCCCCAAACTGTAACTGGCAAGAAAATTCCCTGAGGCTGGGTTCACACTGATGTTCAGACTTTCCCCGCATCCAATTTGCATGACAGAGTGTAAACGGCTCTCAAATGAGCCAGTTCACACACCTCCAGGTTGCAGAAGGGTCCTGTGTGTCTTCTGGTCCGTTTCAGGTGCAAATTCAGCCAAAAATTCGGACCTGAAACGGTGAACAGGGACACAGCGGACCCCCTGCTGTGAGCCGCGGTTGCAGCTCGTGTAAACCCAGCCTTCAACTTTAACTGGCAGGAGAATTCTGAGCTGTGATTTAGAGAGAGGAGGATTTCTCCCCAAGTTGTGATTTAGAGAGAGGAGGATTTCTCCCCAAGTTGTGATTTAGAGAGAGGAGGATTTCTCCCCAAGTTGTGATTGAGAGAGAGGAGGATTTCTCCCCAAGTTGTGATTGAGGAGGATTCCCCCCCCCCCCCAAGTTGTGGTTGAGAGGACTTTCCTAAACTATGATAGTTTTCCTGCAAGTTGTGATTGACCGAATTCCCACAGCCTTTGACAGGAGAGATAATTCCCCCAGCTCTCGTGATTTGGCAGGAAATATTTAATTGGAAGAGTGTCTTTGCTTTAATTGACGAGTGCATTCGCTTACTGGCTGGAGCATTTCCTATGTGTATTTGGTGGGAGTGTGGCTCACCTCTGCTCTCTTCCTAGGTGATTGAACTTTGCCGACCTCTGGATTCCAGGCTCGAACATGTGGATTTTGAAGCGCTATTCTCCACTCTCAGTGTACGGCACCTCATACAAGTCTTCGCCTCTCTCCTTCTGGAAAGAAGAGTCATTTTTATGGCAGAAACCCTTAGGTAAAGAAACTTTTTTAGTATGTCTCCCATGTCATAAGAATGCATTTAAGTAGAAATCCAATTCATTCCTTTGTTCACATCTTTGTGCTGCTATTGAATTCATTTAAAAAAAAAAAAATAGGACATGCTGCAGTTTTGTGTGTTTACCAATGTTAAAACTGCCCTATTGAATTGAATGCTACATTAACAACGGGATTGTGCAGTTTTGTGCCGTTTAACACCTCTACAGTATGAAAACTCGCTGTTGTGAATTTATCTGCTCCATATTCCATCACAAACAAAAACTTACATTTGAAAATCGAATTACTAAATATACTTAAAGATAACTCTGGGGGCTCGTTTGAAGCGAGGTGGTGATCTGTATTGGTCAATGCTGGCTCAACGCATGGACACTGCAAATACTATTGCTGTCTATGCGCCCAGTTCACACCAAACCATTGTGCTGGTGTGCAGTGTGTAAAAATGTAAATATGCTGCACACGCACATCACCACTCTCCATTGCACAGAGTTACATAGAGGTTTTAAAAAAAAAGTGTGTGCATGTTATTTGCACAATGTGTAGATAACAGTTGGGAAAGGGAGGGAAGGAGGGAGTGGGAAATGGGGAAGGAATGGCAAGAAGAGGAAAGGAGGAAGAGTGAGAAATGTAGGGACAGATGGTAGAGGAATAAACCCTAAAGGAATGGAGAAAAGAGGGGAAGAAGTGGGTTGAAGGGGTAAGGAGAAGGTGAAAGAAATGAAGGGAAGAAACGGAAGGGAAAAGATGATTTGGAGGTGAAGAAAAGGGAAAGAGGCAGTGGCGTATCTATGTGTGCAGGGTGTTCACTGCACACGGGCCCAGAGGGGGGGGGGGGGGGGGCACTGCACACCGCACACATGATGATGCCCTGGTTGACAATGGGGGATAATTGGTGCAGCGGAAGGGATGGCTGCAAGCACCGATCTCCCTGTATAGCCTTCAGTGAAGCAGCTGACAGCCGCTTCTCCTCTAGTTCCCGCGGCTGTATACTGAAATGCCATACAGGGAGATCGGTACTTGCAACTGTCCCCGCAGCACTGATCATCCATGACTGTTCTGTGTCCTCCTCCAGCGCCCCTCCATGACCTTGTGCACCATCCCCCCCCCGCAGCCAGCTTCCCTCCTCTCCCATCGGCTGCTGTGGGGGATGGAGAAAGGGGCCAGTAAATATGTCCTTTACCGGCCCCTTCCTTTTCTGAATTGTACACAGTGAGGGATCGCTCCTGTGCCCTTTGAGGCCTCATGCACACTGGATGTTTTTGGACATTTTTACAGCAGCTGTTTTTGGCTTCAGACTTTTTTTCCTACAGTCAAACTCCCCATCACGTTATTCTATGTGTCCATGCACACATAGGCTGTTATCAGCAGTTTTTGGCTGGGGCGTTTTTTGTCTTTAAAAAAAAAAAAAATCTAGTGGTTCCGAGGAGGTTTTTTTTAGCTGTTTTCAGCTGTAAAAATGCTCTAATGTCAAACGCTCAAATGTGGCTCACCGGCGTTTTTGGACGTTTATGATCCATTGAAAAATAAATAAAATAAAAAAACACTATTGTAAAAACTAGCAAAGCTACTGGCTTTTTTTTTTTTTTCTTATGTCCAGTGTGCATGAGGTGTGATAACTGTGTTTACTTCAGTTTATGAATGAGCAGGAGCCTCTTCAATGCTGAAAAAGGGATTGGGTAATCTCTCTGTTCTCAGACCCTTTGTCTGTCTCACAGGGGAGATGTCGACTCGGGGGGTCTGTTTAGACCTCCCACCTCCATACACTCTGCACTCCTCTCCCGCAGATACTACCCACCTCCATGCACTCCTCTCCTGCACATACTACCCACCTCCATGCACTCCTCTCCTGCACATACTGCCCACCTCCATGCACTCCTCTCCTGCACATACTGCCCACCTCCATGCACTCCTCTCCTGCACATACTGCCCACCTCCATACACTCCGCACTCTACTCCTGCACATACTACCCACCTCCATACACTCCGCACCCCTCTCCTGCACATACTACCCCCTCTTTACACGCTGCACTGTAAATTTCCTATTTTAATATTCACATTACAGCATTCTGCACTATGTAAGTTATCTCAGACCCTATGAAGCCACGCCTAATATTTAGTGCGATTTAGGCCACGCACACTTTTTTATCTTGCACACTGGCCCAGCTGATTTCATGATACACCCCTGGAAAGGGGGTAAGAAGCGGGTAAAGGGGAAAGTAGGAGATGGAAGAAATGAAGGGAGGAAACCGGTCGGTGGGGAAGAAATGAAGAGAAGGGGAAAGGAGGAGGAGGAGTAGTAGTAGGAGGAAGGGGGAAGAAATGAAGGATGGGAGGGTAAGGTACAGAGAGAAGAAAAAAAAGGGAAACCAAGATAGAGGAGGAATGGAGCGAAGAAGGGGAAAGGAGGAAGAGGATGAAATGGAGAGTAGAAGTGAAAGGAAAAAAAGTGAAAGAAAGAAGGGGAAAGGTATGGAGAGAAGATGCAGAAGGGAGGGGAAGAGAAAGATGAGAAGGAAAGAATGGGGAGGAGAAAGGGGGAAGGAATAGAGGGAGGAGAGGATGTGACCAGTCACCTTTATCCCTATGTAGTGTTTATGAATGAATTTTCTGTTTTTGGTCCCATATCTCCTTTCAATTCTGGGAAATCCTGAGCTTGTAAAACCATTTACAATGCCAACCTCATTCCAACACCTGTCCTGTTGCTATATACTCTCAGTAGTACCTCTGAAAGACCTTAAACAAAAAAGTTTGTGCTTCTAACCCAGTGAACCTGGCCTGTATTTAACATGACGCATCCTTTTAGATAAGTCTATTTTCACATGTGAACTTGTTTTGCCCTCCACCAATTTCCTGGTTGCTGCAGGGTTAACTCCGTACATATTTTCCCGCTCTCTTCCTGTTGTGTTACCATGGAGATGGCAGTAAACATTATAGCGTTCAACTCTGATGTCACCCGGCGTATAATTATAAAGTGGTGTGTGCGCGGAGTGGGATTCTGGGCATTTTTCCAGAAGTGTCCGTGTTCCAGGCGACTAGTGATACTGTCAAGCACACATGTATTGCGCTGCTTTTGCCTGTTTATTTAATCTCACGAAAAGAGACAAACTGCCCAGATTTAATAAATTTTTCTTAAGGCTTAGGAGCAGAACCCTGCAAATGAGACAGATCGATTTTGCAAAAGACGTCAAATTTTCCATTGCTTAACGAAGGATAGTATAAAATTCCATGTTGTAGTACTTGCAATCGGAATGTCTGTCTGTTTTTTAAACTCCTTTTCACTACCAGCTTTGGGTTAATTTCCTAGTCATGGGGATATAATCTAATGGAACAACTCAAATGAGTGTTACATGGTTACTGTCATGTTAAATCGTATGTAGTTTCCTTAAACTGGCCACATGCTTTAAATCTGATTTTGTACAATCGCTTTAAAAAAGGACTATGTAATATGAGTCTGGTTAAAGAGGGCCTAGCATCAGATATTATATATTTATTTTTATTTTTTATGTTCGTGATTTGTCAATCTTATTTGTTTTTTAAATTAACATGTTATACTTTCCTGCTATGTGCAATAGGTGTGCACTGAGCAGCACCGATCCTCTTCTGGGGTCCCCAGCCGTAACTTCTGGCCCCTCTTCAGCGAATGCCCCCATAGGAAGCCGCTTCCTATGAATGCACTTTTGCAGGCTCGATACCGAGCCATGCTGCCTGTGTCTATAGGCACAGGCATCGTGGCATGGCCCCGCCTCCTGCTCTCTTGTCACATGATTTGATTGACGGCAGCAGCAGCCAATGGTAGTCTACCCTGTGAGGAGGGAGAGCCGCCGCTCTCATGCATTGCACTGGATCGTGATGGGGCACAGTTAAGTATAAGAGAGGGGGCTGGGGGTGAACCCAGGCGCACAAGTTTTTTTACCTTAATGCAGAGAATGCATGCATTAAGGTAAAAAAAACTTGACCCTTTAGAACAATTTTAAAGTACAAGAATGCTAAATAAGGATTCCCTTACTTTATTTATTATTATTATTATTATTTATCACAGTACTTCCCCCCCCCCCAACAATGCCTTAGCCCTCGTTCACACTAGGCCAATTTGACATGTCAAATCGGAGCCTATTGCCAGCAATGGCACCGTCTGAATTGGTGCGACGGCGACTTTGCAGCACCACACCGATTCCATGCATGAACACAGATGTCTCTCAAATCGCCCCTGAAGTTGGACTGAAATGCCGGTTTGAAATCGTGCGAGTTTGCATTCAGTGTGAACCTAGACTTACCGGTAATCTACTTTTCTCTCCATCTTTGATCAGCCAGCAATCCAGGGTTACCATCAAATTCCTGGACTAAGATGCTGGCTCAGAGATGGCACAATCATGTAAATCCTGGAACCTGTGCAGTTCTTGGCTGTGTCCACAAACGTCTGGAGAGATCAGCCCCTGCCTCAGGCTCTAACCTTGTGGCTTGCTATAAAATTACAATGTTGCAGTCTAAACATGGGGGGGGGGAGAAAGGAGACAATGCTTCCTCCTGCCTGAAGCAAGCTGACAACATCATCTCAACCAAGCCACTGGACTGGAGCTCTATGATGGCTTTTTAATGATAAAAGGTTGAGGGTGTTTTTTTACTGTTGCTGTGTATTGTGAGATTTCAGATTTATTAATGCAGACTTGTAAAGTGAAAAAGGTCCAATTTAACACATGCCATAAACTCTTGCTGCTAGGAGTACTGTATTCTGTGTTTTTTGTGACCTAAATGATGTCCAAAGACATAATTTGGGCCTCCTTATAAGCAAAGCTGAATGTAGCAGTTTTATTTCACTATAAAGCTGTGCTTTTGCAATGCTGCTTTGTCCAGTGACCTTTTTAAGGGGACTGTGAATGCCGACTGGCAGTTTGAGAAAGAAAGAGTTTCCTCTGCCTGCAGCAGAATTGGATCATCTCAGCCTAGGCAAAGTCACATATAAATGAATATAATCTCCTGTGTATGGGTTTGTGTCTCATAATTTATAAGATTGTTCTTATTTATTTAACATAATTAATTAATTTTGAACACATTGTGACTTCTTTTTTTTGTGTTGAATTTTTTTTCTTTAGCATGTTGTCCAAATGCTGCCATGCCATGGTTGCATTAATATACCCCTTTGCCTGGCAACACACCTACATTCCTGTGCTTCCTCCATCAATGATTGACATCGTCTGTTCACCCACTCCATTCCTGATTGGTCTGCTGTCCAGTTCTCTGCCTCGTCTGAAGGACCTGCCTGTGGAAGAGGTGAGCTTTAGGTTTGTCAGTCATGTTCACCCTTTAGGGCAGACAAAACAAACTATTAGTATGTTTGGTTGTATGTTGAGGATCCACATTCAGCATTTTCATCATACTGTCTCCATTTCTATAAAATGGCCATGTTTTGAAGATGTCATGCAATTGTCCATGCAGAAAGTTTACAAGTTCTGCATCGCAGCCTAAACTTTGTTCCCTTACCGGTTTCAACTATTGCAGTCACAGATGCATTTCTCTCCAGCCTAAAAGATTCTCCCCACCCCCACATTACTTGTCTCTGAAGGTTCTCATTTATCCAGGTCATGGCATAACTGGTATTGGTCACATTCTGTAATGATGAAGATGATTTATAGCTTTTAAAATGTTCCTAATTACTCATTAGTGTTCTTAACATTAAGGGGGATGATTTACTAAAACTGGTGCTTACAGAATCTGGTGCAGCTGTGCATAGTAACCAATCAGCTTCTAGGTTTTATTTTCAAAGCTTTAACTGAACAAGCTGAAGTTAGAAGCTGATTGGTTACTATGCACAGCTGCAACAGGTTCCGTGTGCACCAGTTTTAGTAAATCTCCCCAGAACCATACTATTGGGCTACTTTCACACTGAGGCGCTATAGCGCTAAAAATGGCACCTGCAAAGCGCCCTGAAAGAGCCTCTTCTCCCTGACCTTGTCCCTGACCCTTTTCCAAAAGTATGCTGCACCAAGTGCATAGTGCTGCAGCACCATGTGTGAAGATGCAAGTTTTAGCAAATGCATGGAGGTGCCATTAGCATTCACTGGCACCGGCACACATCTGCTAAAGGGCAGCATGTTTTTGTGTGTCAGGAAAGCGTTAACCCAGCCTTTTGGATTGGTAAGCTGCCATATATATTAGATTTTTATTTGTGGGTTTAGATGTACGCTGAAGTTTTATAGTGCTTATATTTTATCTTCCCTGTTTCCTTCCTCCCCATCTCATCCACATGCTAATGAAATGAGTAATCCTGCCCCTGCTCCCTCCGCAATTGCCCTAATGGCTCCTGCTGCTGTCTCGGCCAATGAGGAGAGAGCCACTGTTTTCATGCACATCGCTGGATTGAGATCGGGCTCAGGCAGGGGCGTACCAACAGGGGTCGCAGGGGTCACAATTGTGACCCGCCTCCCTGTATGCCTGGATAGGGGGAGCTGACTCTGTCCATTAATATCTGAGGCAAAGTAAACCATGTTTACTTTGCTTCAGTTTATGAATGGTCAGAAATCTCTCTACGGAGCTATTCCTGTCCATTCATTCAGTGCAGTTAAAGCTGCAGAGGAGATAGAGGGCTGTGTCCTCAATCTCCTTTCTCTGTCTCAAAGGTGTAACATCAGAGATCTGTTTCGACCCCTGATACTTGACCAAAGCCCCCCTGATACTTGACCAAGGTAGGGGGTCCTAAAGAAAAGAACATTTTACATTATTTTTTTAAATTGTAAAAAAAAAAAAAAAAAAAACTGACACTGGGCTCAGATAAAAGGTCCCCGGCTGTGGGTCGGGGGGGGGGGGGCGCCTTCATGGTTTCTTGCACCGGGGCCCTGAAGGTTTTTAGTTGCGCCACTGGGCTGTGTTTTTGTTTTGTGTGTTTTGTTTTTGTTTTTTACCTTTTTTTTTTTTTTTTTTTTTTTTTTTTAATGCGTGGAATAAGGTAAAAAAATAAACACCTGACTTTATAAACCCTTTATGTAACACTGGAATCTAAAACAAGCACCTGGAGGATCACTTTAAGTTCTGTGTAAGGATAACTAATACAAATCTAAGCATGCATTCAGTCTTTTCATAGCAGTGAGGACAGTACAGACTGGTCCTTTATACTCAAATATCACTTCTGACATAAACAGTTCTGTTTTGCTTGATAAAAATTGATAAAGCTCCAATTTAGTGAGATCAGTGATGTGGGAAAGTACAGACTACAAAGGGGTCTTTAATAGACCTTTGCACAATGAAGCTAATTATTCATTACAATAAATTTGTTTTATTGATTTTAATACAGTGCCTTATTGTCGCCTGGAACAAAGTGCCAGTAACCTTGTATCTGGGCCAAATAGTTAAAAGCTTAACTCTGTGTAGAAAAAAGACACAAATGATTGCAGCTTTGTATGAACACATCAATAAATGTATTTTCTCTTATCGTCCATGGACTGACACAGCTTGATACTGTAAACGTGTGGGTATATGTCCCTGCTCGCAGGAGAAGATCTAGGCAGGATGTTAGATGTTAGAAACATACATTCTAGAACAAACCAGAGCTGAATAGCCCCGCCCAGGGGGCGGTCCCTCTGGACATTACCCTCCCACCTGCAGCCAGCAGCCTCCGTTTTTTTTCTGCCTAGCAGAAGTGGCTCTCTCAGGAGCCAGTCTCCTGGAAGATTTTACTTTTTTTTCAATTTTATTTCTTTGGGAATTTTATTATTTTTTATTTTTGAGACCTTCAATCAACTGTCGGCTGAGCAACAGGTTGGGTACACTGGTATCCTTGTAGTCTTCCCTGTCCGACCATCGAGCATGCTGATCCTCGCCTTGTGTGCGTGAGACTCAGTTCACGACATGCCCCATGACTCCAGGGGTGGCCGGGTTGCTTTTAGCTCTCGCGGTCCTCAAGATTGAACAGTACCTGACTGACTATCTCTCGCGGTGGACCGAGCCGACAGCTACGCAGTACTGCTCTGTGATAGGTCTGTCTGAAACAAGCCAGTGGGTCCCTGAAAGGGACGGGTAAGTAGTCTCTCCTACTGCAGGTGAGTACATGCTGGCTGTGTTTCTTTATATGGGGGGTTTCTCCCTGTCTCCCCCCTGTTATGCTGCACCCTGTGGGGGTGCTTGGGGGTCACTCTGGCCTGGCTGGGCGCTCATGTCTGTAGTGGGTTCTGGGGAGAGGGGCAGTTTTTCTGGTGTGTGTGTGTGTGTGTGTGTGTGTGTGTGGTGGTTATTGCATGTGCCATTAGCGCGCACATTGGCGCTGTTTGAGGTGGTTATTGCGCGCGCATTAGAGCCTTTTGCCCTTTGAATTTCGCGCTTGGTGGCCATCTTGCTGTGGCTCAATGGCACAGTTATAGCGGCGGCCATTTTCTTGTAGCCGCGGCGCATTTACTTTTGGTTTCGGCCTTTAGCGGCGGCGCAAATCTCCTCACAATCTCGTCACTCTCCTCAGGCTCACAGCGCGGGCAGAACTGAGCGGTCCTTAAGGGTTGGGGAGTCCTCCGGGTATCCCCTCTTCAGCCTCAGCGTAGCCAGTGGGTGGACTGTATATTCACTGTATAGTGTATAAGGTCTCAGAGTGTGGCGGTATGGAGTCTGGTACACCTGCTTCTCCACACTTGCCTGAGGCAGTTGTCGGCAGTCCTGGAATCATTCCTTGTCAGAATGGAAGCGGTGTGTGAGCGCAAGGGAGCTGTAAAGCGCCCCCTCCCCACACATTCTCCTCTGTCTCAGATATGGGCCTAGCTACTGCCGCTCAGGACCCTAGCTCTGAGGATTTTGATGTGTTTGGACAGGACATTCCTTGTGAGGAAGACTCCAGTCCTGAACCAGTAACTGACAGGGTGCTTGTAAGTGAACTCATTGATGCTGTGAGGGACACTCTTAAGCTGAATGTTGAGGCTGAGGAACCTCAGTTGGAAGCTGTCTCCTTTTTAGTTCCTTTAAAACCGTCTCTTCAAAAAAGGTCTTTCCATATGTGCCTTTTTTTTTTTTTTTTTTTTTTTAAATACATTCATTGACCAAATCTGGGATAAGCCGCAGAAGACTTTGACGGTCCCGCGCCGCTTAGCCATAAGGTACCCCTTTGAAGAGGACCTGGTTAAGAAGTGGGCTCATCCCCCAGTCGCCCGTTTGAATAAGGCTACCACGCTCCCAATGGAAGGGACTCCTGCATTTAAGGATCCCACTGATAGGAGGTCTGAGGTGGTGAGTAGAACTATGTTTGCCTTATTGGGGTCTGCCTTACGCCCTATTGTGGCGGCGACGCTTGTGTCTCAGACACTCACAGGATGGGCAAAGATTTTGCACCAGACGGTACAGGAGCATAATCTCCCTCCTGAGACCATTGCCCTAGCTCATCAACTTGTGCAGGGCCTGGTCTATGTGTGCGATGCCACTTTGGATGCGGCTCCCTTAATATCTGGGGCCTCTATCTCTGCTGTGGTGCTGCGTCGCCTTATCTGGCTAAAATGCTGGTCGGCCGACCTAGCTTCCAAAAAGCTCCTGGCTGACTTGCCCTTTAAGGGCGGTAGACTGTTTGGGACCGCCCTGGATGACATTATTAAGGCTGTCACAGGGGGTAAGAGCACCTTCCTCCCTCAGTCTGTTAAGGGAAAGAAGCCCCTCCGCAGGTCGGGCCCTTCCTTTCCGGCGAAGAAGACGTTTTTTTCGTCAGTCAGAATCTACGTGTAAGCCTGCCCAGACTGAAAAAAGTGCGGTGGGGGGACACAGGCGTCCCTGGGTGCGTAATCCCCCCCAAGCCCGCCACCGCATGAAGTCTTGCCCCTGCCCGACTCTGGGCTGGGGGGACGTCTTCACAGGTTCACGGTTCGGTGGACCTCCCGGATCTCCGGCCGGTGGGTGTGCGAGGTTGTCACCTCCGGATACAGGATAGAGTTCCGTTCATGGTCCCCAAACAGGTTCTTCCCCTCAAACCTCCCTCTCCTTCCTGCCCGCCGGGTGGCCCTCTTGGGGGGCCATACAGGATTTGCTCGGGTGTGGAGTGATTGTGCCGGTTCCGTCACAGAAGAGGTTTCAGGGGTTTTACTCGAACCTGTTTGTTGTCCCGAAGAAGGACGGGGTACGGCCAATCCTGGACCTCAAGGCTTTGAATGCCTACGTGATGGTACAAAAATTCCGGATGGAATTTATTCGCACGGTCATTGCGACCCTCCACCAAGGGGATTTCCTGGCGTCCTTGGATATCAAGGACGCTTACTTGCACGTCCCAATCTGCGCAGGTCACCAGAGGTTTCTGCGCTTTGCCATAGGCGAAGTCCACTATCAGTTCGTGGCTCTTCCCTTCGGCCTAGCATCGGCACCAGGGGTTTTCACCAAAGTGCTTGCCCCGGTTCTAGCTTTGCTGAGACAGCGAGGAATTGTTGTCGTGGGCTATCTGAACGACCTCCTTCTAAGAGCAGACACTGGCTCAGAATTGGAGGAAAATGTGACAATAGTCAGTCAGACCCTCCGGGACTTTGGGTGGCTTCTGAACATGCAGAAATCGGTTCTGGTCCCGACTCAACGTTTGGAGTATCTGGGCCTGATCCTAGACACTTCAGCAGCGAAGGTGTTTCTACCCGCAGAGAACTTACTGACACTTCAGTCGGCGGTTCGGGTCCTGATGGCCCGAAAATGGTCATCTATCCGTTTCTGCATGAGGGTCCTGGGACTAATGGTGGCCTCCTTCGAGGCGGTCCCATATGCTCAATCACACACTCGGGCATTGCAGAAGGGAATTCTGTCTGTTTGGGACAAGTCCCCATTGTCATTGGATCTTCAGATCCGAGTGAGTCACTCATTCAAGGCATCCCTGACGTGGTGGCTGAGATCCCCAGCTCTTCGGGCCGGAAAGTGATTTTTTTTTTTTTCCCCATTCAGTGGACGGTGGTCACGACGGACGCCAGCCTGACAGGCTGGGGAGGAGTTTGGGGAGTCCTGTCAGCGCAAGGCCTCTGGACTCCGGACGAATCGTCTCCCAATCAACGTTCTGGAATTGCGAGCGATCAGACTGTCTCTCCGCGTGGTCGAAGAGACTACAGGGCCGCTCGATCAGGATTCAGTCAGACAACGCCACGGCCGTGGTGTACGTCAACCATCAGGGGGGCACTCGGAGCTCGGCTGCGGCATCCGAGGTCGCCCACATCCTAAGGTGGGCGGAAAGAAGCGTGTCGGCCGTCTACATTCCGGGCGTAGAAAATTGGCAGGCGGACTATCTGAGTCGCCAGTCCTTGGACCAGGGGGAGTGGTCCTTGCATCCAGAGGTGTTTCAACTCCTTTGTCGGCGGTGGGCCACGCCGGATGTGGACCTGATGGCATCTCGCCTCAATCGCAAGGTATCGAGGTTTGTGGCCAGGTCCAGGGACCCCTGGGCGGATGCCTCGGAACGCGTTGGTGGCTCCGTGGGGTCAGTATCACTTGATATACGCTTGCCCTCCTCTGCAGTTGATTCCTCGTCTGCTGCGCAGGGTATTCCGGTGATCCTCATTGCCCCGGATTGGCCTCGGCGTCATTGGTACGCCGATCTGGTACGTCTCATCGCGGACGTCCCTTGGCGACTGCTCATGAGGGAGGACCTTCTGTCTCAAGGTCCAATCTTTCATCCTGCTTTACAGTCTCTGGTTTTAAACGACATGGCTATTGAGAGCCAGGTGCTGAAGGACCGAGGCCTGTCTGGATTCGGTGATTTCAACCATGCTTAGGGCATGGAAGTCGTCTTCTAGAAAGATCTATCACCGTACCTGGAGAGCTTACATCGCTATGTGCGAGGAGCTAGACTGGCGTCCACGGACGTACTCTGTCCCCAGAATCCTACGGTTGCAGCGTGGTGCAGCCCAAAGGCTGGCTTTGAGCACTATTAAGGGTCAGATTTCGGCCTTGGCCGTTTTCTTTCAACGACCCCTAGCAAGTCATTCTTTAGTTAGCACTTTTGTGCAGGGGGTTCGCCATGTGATTCCCCCTGCCAAGCCCCCGCTCCCTCCTTGGGATCTGAACTTGGTGCTCTCGGTTCTTCAGGAACCTCCATTTGAAAATATCAGAGATATTCCTCTTTTAACCTTGTCTCAGAAGGTGGCTTTCTTGGTGGCCATCACTTCTGTTAGACGGGTGTCTGAGTTGGCGGCTCTGTCATGCAAGTCACCTTACCTGGTCCTCCATAAGGGTAAGGCGGTGTTGCACCCGCGACCATCTTTCCTTCCAAAGGTGGTTGCGGCTTTTCACCTTAATGAGGACATTGTCCTTCCGTCCTTGTGCCCTCATCCATCGCATCCTAGAGAGGTTGCGCTTCACAATTTGGATGTGGTACGAGCCTTACGGGTGTACCTGTCTGCTACTGCTTCCATTCACTGTTTGTGTCTGTCTTGGGTCCAAAACAGGGTCAAGCGGTTTCGTCTGCCACAATTTCTAGGTGTTTTAAACAGACCGTTATACAGGCCTATGCCATTAGGGGACAGGCGCCTCCCTTTCCGGTCACGGCGCATTCCACCAGGGCAATTGGTGCTTCCTGGGCTTTCCGACATCAAGCTTCGGTTGCACAAGTGTGCAAGGCGGCGACCTGGTCGTCCGTTCATACCTTTTCTAAGTTCTATAAGGTTGATGTGGCTGCATCTTCGGATGCTTCCTTCGGCCGCAAAGTGTTGCAGGCCGCTGTTTAATGTTGCAACTCCTCCGTTGAGGAGCTCTGCTTGTTTGGAGTGAAGTTTTGGTTTTTCCTTTACTACTGCTCCCACCCTTCTGATACTGCTTTGAGACGTCCCACACGTTTACAGTATCCAGCTGTGTCAGTCCATGGACGATAAGAGAAAATAGGATTTTTGTACTCACCGTAAAATCCGTTTCTCTGACGTCCATGGACTGGCACAGCACCCACCCTTCCTTTTAAGGTTTGTACTGCTTTGTTACGAACTGAGGCTGCAGGTGGGAGGGTAATGTCTGAAGGGACCGCCCCCCTGGGCGGGGCTGTTTAGCTCTGGTTTGTTCTAGAATGTATGTATCTAACATTCTGCCTAGATTATCTCCTGCGAGCAGGGACATATACCCCCACGTTTGCAGTAGACAGCTGTGTCAGGCCATGGACGTCAGAGAAACTGATTTTACGGTGAGTACAAAAATCCTATTTTTAAAGGTTAGGAAAATAAATGGCAAACAAAAGAAAATATTTTAACGTATACAATTGCGACACGAGTCATATTGTAATTGAATGTTAGGCCCCTTTCACATTGAGGAGTTTTTCAGGCGTTTTAGCGCTAAAAATAGCGCCTGAAAAAATCCTACCCTGCAGTCTCAATGTGAAAGCCAGAGTGCTCTCACACTGAGGCGATGCGCTGGTAGGACGAGAAAAAAAGTCCTGCTAGCCGCATCTTTGAAGGAGCGGTGTGTGTATACTGCTCCTTTACCGCTGCTGCCTATTGAAATCAATGGGACAGTGCGGCTATACCGCCCCCACAAACCGCTGCTATAGCAGCAGTTTTAACCCTTTTTCGGCTGCTAGCGGGGGTTAAAACCGCACCACTAGCGGCCGAATACCGCCGCAATTCCGCTGCAAAAACTACAGTATAGCGCCGCTATACCGCCAGCGCACCTCCCGGCTCCAGTGTGAAAGGGGCCTTATTAAGAATTACCTTTCCTTTTCAATCTGCACCCGCTGTAATTTTCTGAAAATGCAATGTGGTTACCTGGAGGTGTTCTGTACACAGAATGTGTACTGAACACACCCCAGAAACATCATTTCCTGCTTGTGTGATTGGATCACTTATTTTCACAGAAGTCTACACTAAGATACAAGTCAGATTTTAGGCAACCCCTGGAACAAATTTTTATACTCCCAATAGGAACACATCTAAAGGGATGCAGGCCCAGCAGCTTTCCTCGTTAGTGTCCTGCAGGGGCACAGCTGATTGATAATTTTGAAACCACTCCCATTAGATTAATTTTCCCACATGGGCACAGAAATGCACATGGATACCTTCAGAATAACAAAAGGTAGGAATCTGCAACAAAGGTTGTTATAATCCCTGCAATGTACAAAGATCACCCAGAGAGGAATGTTTTGTTGAGAAAAAAAAAAAAAAAAGTGGAGTTACACTTTAATATACAAGCAGTGTAAGTACCTGAATGTTATCTGGTATCAGCCTTTTGCAGACGCTGAATGAATGAATGAGTCACTTGTATAGCGCTCACATGCGAACTGAATCGCCTCTAGGCACTTTTTGCAGCCAGTGTCTGCTTGGCTGGTGCGGTCATTTTACCCCGTAGGATCTCGACGCACTTGGGACACAGTCGTACACACATATATACATATATACTGGGCCAATTTGGACAAGATCCAATTAACCTACCAGCATGTCTTTGGAGTGTGGGAGGAAACCGGAGTACCCGGAGGAAACCCACGCAGACACAGGGAGAACATGCAAACTCCAGGCAGATGATGTCGGGATTCGAACCAGTGACCCTTTTGCTGCTAGGTGAAAGTGCTAACCACTACACCACTGTGCTGTACAGCAGAGCTGAAATGTGAGAGGTAGAAGTACTACAAAGAGCCTATTGATTTGTGCACTGACAAGAAGCATGCTGATAGGAGGAGAGAACACAGTGATGAGCTGTTAACTGTGTTGCATCACTTTTAACTGTCCAGTCACAGGCTGCGAGTATGACTTAGGCTCAGGAATCATGGGTGCTCAACCTGTCCCATCATGCCTTTGCGTTGGGGAGTCATGCTTATAACTGTCAGCAACTTGCAATGCTTCATGGGACTTGTAGTTCTGCAACAGCTGGAGGGCCAAAGGTTAAGCACCCGTGGAAGTGATGCTGGCCATCAGGACACCTAGTGGCAGAAATAAAGTACTGTTGGCAAAATCTCAGATATGTTTTAAATTTGAATCAACTGTTTAGTGACACTTTAATGCTACTGACAGACTATATAACCTACAGCATGTAATTTTTTGATTTTGCCCATTGTTCCACTTGAAGTAGTAATAAGTTTGTTTCACTGTTAAGGTTTTATTTTACCAGGGTAAGTATAACCAGGCAAATGCCATGTCACATTTTTAGATATAAATAACACTTCTCTAAAGCACTGTTGATCACAATTTGAATGAAACAAAGATATTTTGTATCTGGACGCTCATCCATGGACATTGCTGACAGATGAGCACATTGTATCATGCTGATTCTGGCACTCGGTCAGTGGCCCAGTTTTCACAAGAGAGAAATAATTACCGTAATTAACTAATGGCTTCCGGAGGCAGAGAAGGGCCCTTGCATGCCAAAAACAACACCATTCTGTGTATGGCTGTAAATGATAAGCTGTCGGCCCCTTGGAGAGGTTCAAAGGGAGGGGAAGAATCCTTGGCAACAAATCGTTTATTTTAATGTGTGTGTTCAGATGAAAAGTTTTTTGGTTTTTGATTAAAGAGGCAGGGCCATCTTAATAGCATCATGGGCCCCTGGGCAGAGTAATTAAACATGTATCCATTAGTACTTTCAGTAAATTAAAATTTTAAACAATGGCATAACAATATTCCATAAATCAAAGACTAACACAAAGGGCACAGTATAGGGGGAAAGCAGGACACAGTACAGTGTGTGTGTGTGTGTGGAGAGAGGGGAGAACGTGGTCAGGAGGGCACAATACTGGGATCAGGAGAGCACAATGCAGGTTCTGGAATACTTCCAGGGACACGGCCATCCCGGGACAGTTTAATAAAAAGCATGACTGTCCCGGAAAATCTGGGACAGTTGGCAAGAATATCATGGGGGGGGGGGGGGCCCATGCACCTGGGCCCCTGGGCAGTGCCCAGGGGTGCCCATGCATTAAGATGGCCCTGAAGAAAGGTTTTTGCTGCTGTCCATGGCTCATTTGAGAGATTTCCTCTCTTCCTATTTGCAGAGAACATTTTACCAGACCTGAGGTGAGGGGAACGTTTCAAACACAATACAGACAGAATAAAATCGGTTTCCTATAGTAGCATAGGGAAAGGCTAGAACCTTGGTCAGATTTTTATTTCTGCGTCCCGTTTTTTTTTTTTTTTTTCCCCCTTCCATTTCCTATCTATCAGAATGGTTGTCAACAGGACAGGAAGTGAGGGAAAATCTCTGTAATGGAGTCAAATATGGCCATAAAAAAACTGACAGTTCTAATCCTTCCTCACTCTATCCAAAGCTAGAAACAATTTGTCTAGACATGCACTTTAGTGACCCTGTCACCAGATCGTTTTTTTTCAATATTTATCCCATACGATTATATGCGCATTTCACATTTTTTTGCCTTGTGTTTACCTGTAAAAGCCTTCCTTGTGTAGCCATCCAAAAGCCCTAAGACTGCTGCTGGGTGCAACCCATTTTGCACATAATGTCAGCAGCTACAGCAGACTCACAGCTGCCACCCAAGTGTATTCCCCTCCACTCCTTCCCTGACTGCTACATAAAAGGTTATGAAGGGAGGTAAGAGGAGGAGCTGGGCCAGCACAGACAGTAATTAGACACTACCAGAAGAGAAGGCTATGAGCTGCAAGGAGGGAGAGGGCTGTTCTGGAAAACTGACATTCCCTTAGGGTTGCCACCTGTCCGGCATTCACCCCCGACAGTTCCGGTTTGGAATCATGCGTCCAGGTTTCAGACTGCCTGAAACCCGGACACATTAGTCAGACCGGACTATGGCTTCCCAGCAGGGTTGCTGGCTGCACTTGTCTAAGCTGAGTGTCTGTTACACTCTTTCATGCTGCCCAAAGCCAGCACTAACAATTACCCCTCCCCCAAACACAGAGGGGAGAGGAGAGGGGGCTCCTCTTCCTCCCACCCCTACCCGTCTGTGTCTGCCCACACTCCAATCCCCGGTGCTGTGCCTCCAGAAAAAGAAAAGTGGGAGCCAGAAATTTGAAGTCCAGCAGCCTCAGATACATCTGGATGAGAGGTGCTGACTGCCAAGGGATGAGTGCGCTCACCATCCATCTGTCTAACTGAAGTCTCCCCCCTTCTCTCTCCTGCTTTTGAGTTAGTACATTAAAGCAAATCAGGGTTCTCAGAGCACCCCTTACATCGAAGTTCCCCTTTACATCGTAGGCCACAGTGTTCCCCCTTACATCAGAGTCATCTCCGTACATCAGAGTTCTTAGTGTTCCCCCTTAAATCGGGGTTCCCAGAGCATCCCTTATGTTAGAGTCCCCAGAATTCTCCCTTGCATCAGAGTCTGCAGAGTCCCCCCTTACAGTGAAAGGGAACTCTGCGAGTCCAGATGTAAAAGGGGTACTCTGATGTAAAGAGGGGACTCTTGTTGTTAACTTCATATGATTAGAAATGTTATTTAATTGCAAAATATATGTATAGTTTTTACTATAAAAAAAAAATTGCTGTGCGCCGTTAAAGTGGTTGTAAACCCACTTTTTCAACTTGCACCTACAGGTAAGCCTAGATTAAGGCTTACCTGTAGGTGCAAGAAATATCTCCTAAACCTACACGGTTTAGGAGATATTTAGTAAAAATGACATTGCTCCGTGTCTACGGCGCATGCGCGCCGTAGAGAACGGCGCATTCATGGGGTTAATCCCATTCACAAAATCGGCTACTTCCCAGCAATAGCTGGGCGTAGCCGATTGTGACGGCTCTTGCGCGCATGCGCAGAGTGACGTCACCGCCGCTCCGGCCAATCACAGCGCCGGAGCGGCGCTGTGATTGGCTGCAGCGGCGATACCCGGAAGTAACCTTCCGGCTATCGCCGCAGCGATGGATGCGGCTAGATGGAGGGACGCGGACGGCTTCGGGGGCCCCCATCTAAGGTAAGTGGTACATAATGAGGTAATATGCTAGTCATACTAGCTCATTATGCCTTTCTCTTACAGGTGGGGGAAAAAAAAAAAAACTAAATGTGGGTTTACAACCACTTTAAAGTGTTCGGGTTTGACTTGAAGAATAGGTGGCAACCCTACATTCCCTGGAGTCTTCCTTCTCTACCAAGTTCAGAAGTATATTGCTAATTTGTTTATGGAAGAAAAAAAATGCTGCAAGTAAGCTGATTCTTCTGTGTTAACTGCAGTTTTATGTTGGTGACCGGGTCTCTTTAAAGCTTCTATGAGATTTTAGCGAATGTGTTTAGATCTGCTTTAAAGAGCTTCTCTTTCTGTAATGGGAGGAATCCTTGAATCAGTGCAGTTTCGGTTTCCTGATGTCCCTGTTCAGCGTTTGTTCAGTGTGGGTGGAAAGTAGCGGCTGGGCAGTGATTGGACCGGCTCCAGAACGTTGAAAGGATTTGTCATTTCTGGTCAGTGGTAGGGAAACCTCAAACCACAGCTGAGGATGTGTACGCTGTAGAAATGGCTCAGACCCAGCTGCTGCGGACACTACATTAGGCAGGAAGGAGGGCAAATGCAAAAGAGGGGACTGGAAAGCCCCCCGAGAAACAGGAAATAAAAGACCTTTGTTTTGTTTCTATACAGGTTCTCCTGGTGGACCTCGGTAATGATCGCTTCCTCAGCCAGGTGAGTGTGACTGTCAGTACTAAAAGAACCTTGAATGTCACCATCTGCTTCACCTTGATAATAGGAAGAAGACCACTCGTGTCTTAGAGCTTACAGGAAGCATCTTGTTTTCAGGCTGTGCAGGTTTTATATATATATATATATATATATATATATATATATATATATATATATATATATATATATATAATTTTTATTGAATTTTTTTTTCTCCATGCTATATAGTTCTTGCCTAGTGAGACACCTAAGCTTACTTTTTCTGTCGCATGCGTTGTGTACTGTGACAACTAATGGTCCGCTCCTTCCTCTCCTTTTTATCATTCCCAAGATTTGGGAGAGTCTTTTTTAATGTTTGCATCGCCCTTCATTTAGCAATGAAAATGTCTGCAGTCCGATTATCCTTAGAACCCCAATCCTGAATCTTTTCCTTTTTGTGTTCTAGATGGATGATGAAGACTCCATCCTCCCCCGGAAACTGCAAGCAGCTCTGGAACAGATCTTGGAGCAGAGGAACGAGTTTGCTAGTGAAATAGACACTTCTGCTAATGGCCAACAAGGTAACCGGTAGAGTTTCTAACTCTAATTATTTTGTCCCTGCCTCCATCTGTAGCTTCTTTTTTAGCTTGTTCATTAAAAGTGCAAACCTAGGGCTTGATTTCATCATCTGGCTCAGGAAACCTTTTGACGTTCTACAAATCCTATTAGAACTGGGACATTTGGTTCATTTATGATGTGGCCCTAAACTTGGGTCTTTAGAGTTCCCCCCACTATGTAGTTTACCCAAGATTTTGAAGCTGTATGTCACTTCTGATAAATTTTCCTGACCCCAAGAGAAAAATGGTGACGTAAGGGACCTCCAGCTAATTGACAGCCTCAGCTCTGTTCCTGTGTGCTGGGTGAAGGGGGGGGGGGGGTGTCTCTTCCCTTCAAGCAGCTCTCAGAACTCTCCTCACTGTGCAGAATGTAACTTCAGCTTCAGACAAGTTGTACATTCTTCACTGTGAATGGTAATAGAGCTGAGAAGAGTGCAGATAAACAAGTTCAACTTATGTAGAAGGATTTGTTTCATCTCTGTGTATCATCTGAGGCCAGTCACTTCACTGGGTATATGTGAGGCTTTACTAGACCAGAACAAAATTCTTTTTTGATAAGCCTTCTGCAGGATTGGATTGGAGGGTCTTGGACCCACCAGATGAATTCACTATTGGAGTTCTAGTGAAGACTAATGCACTTTTTTGGCTAGTTAGAAGTTATATGGCACGGTTCTGCATAAAATCCCATCTGTATTCTAATGAGAGAGAATGGGCTCACCATTCATCCTTTAATAGGCCAGTCTAAGCTTGGCCTCCTAGTGGACTCTGGTGGCGTTAGTGACTGAAATCTTTTGCAGGTTCCTCTAAGCCACGGAAGTCACATGTTGTTCATTGTAATGTAATGTAATTAGGCTTTAGAAATATCAATATAACTTTTATTGGGGTGACAAAATCTAATTTTCCATAAATTTATATAAATTTGTTCTCCAGATTCCAGCGCTCTCAATGATGTGGTATCTGAGGCCTTTGTCCGCTTCTTTGTGGAGATAGTTGGTCATTACTCTTTATTCATGGTTCCTGGGGAGCAGGAGGAGAGGACGCTCCTCCGCGATGCCTTTCGCAAATCCATCTCCTCCAAGAGTGTCCGCCGATTCCTGGAGGTCTTCATGGAGACTCAAACGTTTGGAGGCTTTACCCAAGAGAGAGAGATGAGGAAACAGGGAACCAAAGGTCAGTGAGTCCAATTTCAGGTTATTTGCAGTGAGCCTGCTTTCCTGGTTTTCTCACTTAGTGCCAGTCTGTTAGTCTTCTCTGACTTATTGAAGACCAAGCAATTGTTGCTTTAGGTGGCCTATGTTTTACCAGTTTTCTTTTATCTATACAGTGATTTAGCAAGGATGTGGATTAAAGTATATGTAAACAATCACCCTGCATGTAAACAATCACCCTGCAAAACAACCTATTCAGTTTAAAATAAAAAGGAAAGGCAAAACATGTGTGGATACATATAAAAAATAAAAATAAATCCCATAATGTCTGTTCTCAGCTGCATAAGGAGCTCAGAGGGAAGGAGAAACGGTAGCACACTGTTTTCCCAGTGTATGGTTGGGGGGGGGGGGGGGTGGTGGTGTCCGCACCAGTCTGATAGTTGAAGAGCAGGTTGAGTTCCCTGCACAGCCAGAACACTGACCACACTGCTCTCATGCCTGGTGTGGTCAGTTTTTAGTAGGGGACTGGCAGGAACACCAGGTATTACACACATAGGAAGCAATACAAAGAACAGAATAATTTTTCTTACAAGTACATGGTACAGCAGGCTCATATCAGTGTAGCGGGGTCTCTAAATTTAGGTGGGACACCCAGGTGTGTAGTATGGGAATAGTGGACCACTTGTGTTCGTGGAGGATTGGATGGTGTAATAATCTCCTTGGCCTCTGGGTGGCGGGGTACCTGGAGGCTCAAGGTAGATTTGCCATTACAGTGCTAGCCTTTTTGTCCCTTTCCGGAGATGGTACGGCGAGGGCGGGGAACCTGCCGTGGTGTCGATGGGAGGAGATAAAAGGGGGAGACGCCCTAACCACGAGGTCTTCCGGAGGATCTTCTTCACGCGCCCAGGCACCTTAGGCCTGGGTGCGGGCGGTTCGGATTCCGGCCCAGGCGCCCTAGGCCTGACCGGAATGGAGTTGGAGTCCATCCCAGGCACCTTCAGCCTGGGGTGAGGTACTAAATTAGGAGGCCTGGGGTCCAGTGACTTTGACTGGATCCCGCAAGGGTGGAGACGTCCGAGGGTCCCTGAGGTGGATGGGGCCCATGTCTGAGGTGAGGAGGCCGGGGAGGTTACCCGTCCGGAGAGTCTGGAGCAGCATCAACCCAGTGACGGATGGGCCTCTGGTAACTCCCTTGGAGGGACATCTTCCCCTGACAGGGGCCGCAATGCAGCGAAGGTACTCCTATCTACGTTCTCTTGAGTCGCTGGTAGAGACTCTCAGATTCTATGTCCTTTCTAGCTGAATGCTATAGTAACCGCTGGCGAGATCGCAGTGGTTTAGTTAATAACCAGGATAGTGCCTCGACCTGCTCATCCCCGTATCAAAATGTTATCAAGTCGCAACCAGTTGGCTACTGAAGCACTGTTTATTGTGAGATGTACAATAAAGCAAGAGTTGGACTGTGATCGGTGTGTGGAACTCTGGTTAATGGGAGCAAAGGGAAGTGTTGACACAGCAGGACTGTATTCCAGACAAAAGCACACAGGCCCGAGGAAATATCTGGTGCTGGCCTTCACCTCACCCACAGCTATGGGGAGGACATGGGCCGTAGCGCATCTCACCCTGTCGTGTGACATACCCCTAGACAAAAGAGGTGGGGTGAGGCCGCTACATCAGGAATATGAAATGTTGGGTTACCTACTCTTTAAAGTATCTAAACCTGAAAGAAAAAATATAATATATTGCAGTTTACTGATCCTTGGATATGGTGGTTCCATTAGGTTGTTTTTTTTTTCCCCATTTTCACCTGATGATCCTGCCAGTAATATGCTTCCTGTTCTAAGATGACATCACACATTCGCTGTACTGTATCTATGGAAAAGCAGCAGGTGTTCTGTAGTTCACAGAAGATAGCAGATAACATTGTTTGAGATAACCAGTTCCATGCACAGGAACTTAGAAGCACACTGAACTTCTGGCAGAACCAACAGGTATATTTCTGTACTTGCTAAAAAAAAATGTTCCTTACCTGAAAAAGATGAATGGATATTCAATGTTATATAGCACACACAGCACTTCAACACTACAGCATCCTATATAAAAAAACTTTTTTTTTTTTTTTTTCAATTGGAGGAAAACAAGCTTGTGTTTTTGTTTGTTTTTTTTCCCCTTTTGTGTAACAATCTGCAAATTACTAAAACGGCAGAATCCATTCTTAAACAGAAGCATTGTCGGTGCTTTGTACCCACCCTCCTTTCCTGTTGTCTTTGTTCTGATATGAAATCCCAACCCCTGAGAGCTTGCTGAGCAGCCCCCGCAGATGCCGACACAGCTGTGAGCACAAAGGATTCTGGGTGTGTATGGAAGATGCTGAACTCATCTGCTATTTGTTTGTATTTACAGGTCTGTTTGAGGTCAGGGCGCAGGAATATCTGGAGACGCTGCCGGGAGGGGAGCAGAGCGGAGTCAACAAGTTTTTCAATAGGATAGGTGAGCTGGAAAAGGGATGATGTCTGCCTGCTGATTGTCTCACTGTGTTTACCCTTGGGCTTAATGTACACGGGACTTTTTACAACCTCTCTCGAACGATTTAATTTGACAGCTAGAAACCGGCGTCTAGAAGCGTTTGAAATTTTTTCTTTTTTTGTTAAAATGAAAAACATCTGTAAACGAAACGCTGCTAAACGCGAATTGCAGCGTTTAGCCACATTTGGCGCTTGAAATGCCTCCTAAACATCTTCTGAACGCATTTTTTTTGCATTCCAGAAAAAGCCTCTAAACTCAACTGCCTAGAAACGACTATAAACGACCCTGTGTACATGTACTGATAAGATAACATACAGGAGGGTTCAGGAGCAGTTGAAAAAAAAATGCCCAACTGCTCCTAAACGTCCGTTTACCAGCAGCAGTGTACATGAGGCCTTATCTTGGCAGATTAGTTAGAGGTTGTAAAAAAAAAAAAAAACCTGTAAGACAAAGGCATAATGAGCTAGTATGCATTACTGATGGGTCTTGCTTTCTATTTTGTTCCATGCAAAGTAAAAGCATAATGGAGTAGTATGCATCACATACTAGCCCATTATGTGCCACTTGCCTGCACCTTCCTTCCGGGGCCGTGGACTCCGGCTCTGTAACTGCCCGGAGTCGCATGACGTCACTCCCACGCCTTCGCATGGGAACCGAACTGTCGCTGCACACGCCCTTTTATAAACAGCACGGTCGCGCCCTTTCTTTAGTGCGCATGCGCCAATGACGTTGGCACAAGCTTATATGGTAAATATTGTACCGTGTAGGTTTAGGAGATATTTCCAGTGCCTATAGGTAAGCCTCATTATAGGCTTACCTATAGGTAAAAGTGGTGCAACTAGGTTTACAACCACTTTAAAGGCACAGGGACACATGTTATATCCAGCAAAAGCACAATATCGGTGAAGGGATCCAGCGCGTCGCCACATCCAGGTCAACTAATTGTACAAAAAAGTGGCGTCCACCCCAACCCATAACTGGCCTTTGCAGCAATTTGCCCATGGAAGGGCAATGCACATCACAAATAAAAGATTTCCCAGCACACTTACCAACCAGCCTGCAAAACAACCACATTGACCCTAACAGTTTACGTTTAAAAAAACAGGGTTTACACATATATTTGCAAATTTCTGCAAACAAAACCCTCTGTTTTTAACATAAACTGATAGACAGGGCCAATGTGGTTGTTTTGCAGGCTGGTTGGTTAAGTGTGCTGGGAAATCTTGTTTGTGATGAGACGTCAGACGGTATAGGGTGCTATGTATATAGGCTGACCTGTCTTTTTTCTGTGATCTTCTGGGCTGCTGGAGGAGGGTACTTTCTTGTGTTGGAGTGAATGTTCAGGTAGGACGGTTTTAATAGCTTGACAATCTTCTATCAGTAAAAGGAACTAGCAAACTAAATGCCGCTCATTTAGGGTTTACAAACACTGCGTATCATAGACAACTGGCACTTTTTTTGTAATAAGAATGGTGTGCTCATTCTTTTTATCCTTTGTTACATCTCAATGCTGCTGCAGCCTCTTTGCAGCCACATCATGTCTACATGCACTCCAGCAATGGCTGTATGGCAATTCTCAGGGTGACCATGTCTGCATATTATGTGTTGAAACAGCCACTTGTAGTTACCATCAGAAGCCTCTGTGACAGGGTGACAAAGCAGGGGCACCGTTCGGAGACGTGGACAGAGTGTTGTCACCCTGTAACAGGAAGTGCTTAACAAGGCTTCATGGCAGGATCATCATGTGTTATTTTTATTGGGCGCAACAGATTAAAACATTTTGGAAACAGAGGTGGCTCTAGGCTTTGTGAGGCCTTAGGCAAACCTTAGATGTGAGGCCCCACTAACTCCCATAATGGGGGAAAAATAATTCAAGCGATAAAAATTAAAGGTATAAATTGCATATATAAAGAGCCTTAAATCATATTAAAGCGGAGGTGCAGCTTGTATTTTTTTTTATTTTTATTTTTAAAGTCAGCAGCTACTAACAATGTAATAAGGAAAGGAAGGTGCGCCAAACTAAGTGCAGTATAACAGCTTTAATGGCAAATTAAATAAAAGACAGCCAAATGGCTACTCACAAGATGCAGGACAATATAAGGCGTATATACAGTGATGGTGGTCCGGTGTCATCTGAAGCGGTCCTTAGTGGAGATGTATGTCCCAGATGAAAAGATGGCTGTAGGCAGGTCTGTAGTGTCAGCAGAGGGCGTCTGGACATCAGAACCGTGTTTGATGTAACTTCCACTAGTGATGCAGGACCAACCAGGAAGCAAACAGGTCCTAGATGGAAAGAGGGCTGGAGGCAAGTCTGCAGTGTCAGCAGAGAGCGTCTGGATGTCAGAACCAGACGAGATTTGAATTTCCCTGTACTGCTGGAACAGCCAGGAAGCTGCACATCAGCATGCGCTTCAGCGTGGAGCGCAGCGTGCCGTCGGACCGGAAATGACGTGGGGCAAAGAGCGGACCAATGGGATGAGAAATGGAAGGGATAAGATTGCCCAGGAGGTGTGTGCCCCCCCCCCCTTTTCCTTCTTTCTGTAAGTCAGATTTCCACCTATATACCTTTGTATATATTATTCCTCCCCTCTGTCCCATCCCCCATTAATATAATTTATTTAATTTTCTTTTCCTTTCCCCCCCCCCCCTCCCTCCTCCTCCATATCATTCATCTCTTTTTAAATAAACGTTTTCTCCCCTCCCTTCCCATTTCATTCTATACAGATATATATTTTTTATATTTAATATATATTTTATGTATTTTATACATTTTTTTTTATTATATTTTGTTTCCTTTTCAAAATAACCTTATCAACATTACCCCTATTCATATGTGCTTTGCTCTCCCCCGCTATCATTATACTACCACTTCCATTTTTTTAACATAATTTTTTTAGATCTTTTTATTTATTTATATATATATATATATATATATATATATATATATATATATATATATATATATATATTCATATTTTTTTTACATGTATTCTCTTACATATATGAGATTTAAAAATTATTAAATTTTATATAATTGTTATATATTTCGTGCATATATATAATAATAATTATTTTCTCCAATTTGTTCTTGTATAAAATCATCTTATAGATACATGCCACGTCAGTCATGTTCCCCCCGTCCCCCCCCCGTCCCCCCCTTCCTCATATATCCGTCACACACCTCCTGGGCAATCTTATCCCTTCCATTTCTCTTTCAACCTATCACAATGTCTGGTTACTGTTGCTAGTATGTTTTTAACCAATCACGAAACGTCTTTCGGCTATATGACACCCACCTATCGCAATGCTCTCCATGGATCTGAAGAAACAGCTGATGCTGTGAAACGTGTCATCCCATTGGTCCGCTCTTTGTCCCACGTCATTTCCGGTCCGACGGCACGCTGCGCTCCACGCTGAAGCGCACGCTGATGCGCAGTTTCCTGGCTGTTCCAGCAGTACAGGGAAATTTCAAATCTCGTCTGGTTCTGACATCCAGACGCTCTCTGCTGACACTGCAGACTTGCCTCCAGCCCTTTTTCCATCTAGGACCTGTTTGTTTCCTGGTTGGTCCTGCATCACTAGTGGAAGTTACATCACACACGGTTCTGATGTCCAGACGCCCTCTGCTGACACTACAGACCTGCCTACAGCCATCTTTTCATCTGGGACATACATCTCCCCTGAGGACCGCTTCAGATGACACTGGACCACCATCACTGTATATACGCCTTATATTGTCCTGCATCTTGTGAGTAGCCATTTGGCTGTCTTTTATTTAATTTGCCATTAAAGCTGTTATACTGCACTTAGTTTGGCGCACCTTCCTTTCCTTATTATATTTTACAGAGCCTGCTTCTGCTTAAGGTAGCTGCCGCTGGTGCTTGCATCACTTATTAAAACTTATTGAAATTTGAATTTTATGCTCTGCCAGAACTCTTTTTGCGCCATTTTTCTTTTCTTTTAAGCTACTAACAATTTAGCTGCTGACTTTTAATAAGGACACTTACCTGTCCTACTCGCCCGCGATGTCGGTCCCGCCACGGCGATCGATCGCTACTGCCAGGCTCCCGGCTCCTCCATCCTGACGAAGGGAAACAGGCAGTGAAGCCTTACAGCTTCACTGCCCGTTTCCTACTGCGCATGCGCCACTCGCACGGCGCTTTGTGAATGGGCGGCTTGCCTCCTGGGATACACACAGTTCCCAGAAGGCAGCGCGCCCCATTCACCAGAAGAGGAAATGGAAGTTCTCAATCCGAGGACAAGGAAGAGGCACAGTACTGATATAATGGGGAACCTTTATCAGTGCCCCCTTACCTTACTGTATTCACTGCCCCCTACATCAGTGATCCCCCCCCCCCTCAGACTTGCCTTGCTACACTGTTACTGACCACCACTCGGGTGCACCATGCAGGGCTCAGTCAAATGGTCCTCTCTGGGCTCCAGCTTGATGGCTCTCGTTTCATCCTATATTACACTACGAGACTGTGAGGACATGATATAAGATATGGTCAGAGACTGTGCTGCCATAATACAATAGATGGACTGGGCCTGCAGAAATACTACAGTAGATGGTCAGAGTGTGTGGACAAGATACAGGAGATGGTCAGAGACTGCATACATGATACAAGAGATCGTCAGACTGCATACAGGATAGAAGAGATGGTCAGAGACTGCATACAAGAGATGGTCAGAGACTGCCGACATGATACAGGAGATGGTCAGAGACTGCCGACATGATACAGGAGATGGTCAGAGACTGCCGACATGATACAGGAGATGGTCAGAGACTGCCGACATGATACAGGAGATGGTCAGAGACTGCCGACATGATACAGGAGATGGTCAGAGACTGCCGACAGGATACAGGAGATGGTCAGAGACTGCCGACAGGATACAGGAGACGGTCAGAGACTGCCGACATAATTGGTCTGAAATTGCACAGAACCAAGGGCCAAGGGCCACCCCCTCTGTGGCAGACAGCATCTCTTTAATTGGGGGGGGGGTATGTGCTAAAGGGGTGGATTTCCTATCCAAGCCCCCTTGAAGCATAAGTCATAAAGTGCCCCCTAGAACATATCCTCTCCCCCAAAATCGCTCAAAGTAAACTCTAGGCTTGCTCCACCCCCCCCCCCCCCCCCTCTGGAAGGCTCCCTTACTTTGCATTAGTTCAGGTGTCATATTTTGTCAGACGAGCAGCATTGTCTCGAGTTTTGGCAGCGTGGTGAGCCTCCTTCTCTTCCCCCTCCTCCTCTGTGTACACAGGAAACCTCACACAGCAGGAGAAGGAGGGAACAGCCTCAGTTCACTCCGTCTCCACGGCACTCTGCAATGTGTGTGTCAGGGCCAGGCAGCCGGGGACTGCGAGGAGAGATGTCTGCTGACAGTGACTCGGCTCTTTTCTGCCATAAAAAGTGGAGCTTGCGGCAGCGTGCGGGAACAAAAATAGCCCGCACAAGCTGCGGCTGCGGGCATTCCATGACCAATTTGCCGGAAAGGGTGAGGTATGGGCAAATTAGGCGGCCGCACGGGGCCCCTGAGTTTGCAGGGCCCCTGAGTTCGCGAGGCCTAAGGCAGCCGCCTAATTGGAGAGCCGCCTCTGATTGGAAAACTTTCAAAGTGACCTTTTAACATGTTAAAGCTTCTGAGATTTTAGTGATTGGTTTTACAGTAAATTTTACATAATCTCTGAGAGCTAATGATACACAATTCACTTCTTGTAAGGTAGAAATTTAGATTACAATTGCCCAGTGGTGACCAGTTGTCTTTACTCTTTTTGAAACCAAGAACGTGAGATGTTGAATTGAGGCAGTTGGGGGTTAGGGTTGGGTTTTAGGGACTCTGGTTATGCTGGTCAGTTTTTTAGCAAGTTGAACCTCTTGACTAGCTTTAAATCACAAAATCGATTCAACAAATTTAAGTGAACCCATGCTTTAACCTTGCGTGGCAAAGGAACAGGTTATCTTAACCCCTTCACACCGACCGTATGCAAACATGCGTCCTCAGCTTGAAGGGGTTGTACCGGGGTGATGCATGCAGCTGCACGCATAAGCCCGGTACCTTTTTTTTTAGAGCCGGCTTTCTTGGGATAACAAGCAATGCCGCTAAAAGCCGCTCGGCTGTTATGCCAAGGAGCGGGAGGGGACGTCCCGCCTTCCACGGCTCTCCCATCCCACCGGGAGGCCCGAGCAACCAGCCGACACGTCAGACGGCTGGCTGAAGACCTGAACGCGATCGGGTCTCTGATCTAGTAACCCGGAAGCGATGTCATGACATCCCTTCCGGTTTACTGAAGACATAAAGGCGCCAAATTTAAAAAAAATTCAAAACGGCCAAACTTGACATTTTGAATGCAAGTGCGAAGGAGGGATTTGGGATCTTATAGACCACAGATCCCGCCATAAAGAGTACCTGTCACTGTCGCAAGGGATGTGTACATTCCTTGTGACAGCAATAAAAATGATCAACATTTTTTTTTGTTTAAAGAGACAGTGTTTTTTTTTTTAAAGAGCTGGAGCTGCTTGCGCGCAGAAGCGAATGCATACATATGACGCGCCCGCAAATTTAAACGGTGCTCAAATCACACATGTGAGGCATCGCCACGATCGTTGGAGCGAGAGTAATAATTTTGGCATAGGACCTCCTCTGTACCGCTAACCTGTATCTTTTAAAGCGTCGCCTATGGAGATTTTTAAGTATCGTAGTTTGTCCCCATTCCACGAGTGTGCGCAATATCAAAGCATGACATGTTGGGTATCTATTTACTCGGCGTAACATCATCTTTCACAAAAATTGGGCTAACTTCACTTTTTTTTTATATTCATGAAAGTTACCCCCCAAAAAAATTGCGTTTGAAAGACCGCTGCGCAAATACCGTATGATATAAAATATTGCAACTATCGCCTTTTTATTCTCTAGGGTCTCTGCTATAAAAAAAATGTGTGTGTGTTTGGGGTTCGAAATAATTTTCTAGCAAAAAATACGGATTTTGTAAGCAATAAATATTAGAAAAAGGCTTGGGCGTGAAAGGGTTAAGACAGAGGTCTCCAAACTGCGGCCCTTTGCTTGCCTTTATTCGGGCCTTAAGGCATAATTCCTGCCACTGACGCAAACAATGGGGTACTATTCCTTCAACGGACACCACTGATGGGGCATAATTCCCTTGACTGACAACAAAAATGGGGCACTATTCCTCCCACTTACGCCAACTATTTCTCTCCCTAGAGCTGGCATTGTTTACTCCCACTGGGCACAGACCACACCCCCTAAAGTCTGAAGGACAGTAAACTGGCCCTTTCTTTAAAAACGTTGGAGACCCTTGTCCTAAAATATCAGTCTAATTGCTTTTTGTATCTTCTTGTGGAGTTATATTATTTTCCTCCTTCTTTCCATAGGAAGTAAAATGTGGTTTCGTCACAAGAAATAAGAAACTGAGGATAGAAGACAGGACTTTTTTAAGTTATTAACACGTTGTCTCCACTTAACCGGATTTCTTACTGTTTGGAGGCTCCAAGAAAAAGGAAGCAAGGGGCCAATCTCCTTGTCTTGAGTGGCCCTTCTCCTCGACCCTCCTCACAGAACCTGTTTGGACTCCCTCTGCTGTTTCATGCACTGGACAGACCTGATAAGCTCACCATTCATACCACATCAGTGGCCATTATCTTTGTTCTTTTAGGGATTTTTTTTTTTCAAAACTTTATTTATATTAGAATTAAAAACAATCTTCGCAAGAAGACAGACTGATTTTATGACCTCTGATTGGGGATATTTAACTTTCTATTAAATCAGTATACTGGGGTGCAACATATCTGGAGGAGATATTTGGATACAAAGAGAAAAACGTGTTTTTAAAGCTAAAGACCATATTGGGAATTGGTGTAATGAGCTTCGCTACTACTTAAAATGTAGTAGTGCCACGGTTTAGCAGAATGTTGCTTCCTGTTGACAAAGGCAAGAGTGCTCTGAAGATCATCTTTAGGTGTCTTTCACAAGATGGAACAAATGTGTTACCATGCTGGAACTGGTCCTCTGATGTCCATCTATATCTAGTGGCTAACTCGCAGCAGCTGGAAGATGTTAAGAAGAATGGCACAGGTTACGTTCTAGTTCAGCTTCCACTCTTGTGTAATATCACAATTTCCACGTTTTATTGAGCCGTATGAGCTGAACAGTTGATGGGAAGTGTAGAGAGGCAATGAACAGGTCACATGGCCTTTTTACTTGCAGTGGTTCATCATGTGACTCATCAACTGCCACGTGTAATCATCAGTCATGTGCCTGGGAGCTGTCCGTGTGTACCTGTATTAGATCATGTGACCACTCAAAGTGCTCTTGTGACCTCTCCATTGGCAGCAAGTCATATAAATGTGAAATGCGCCTGAAAGCATCCACTCCTTCTTTGGACTATCCCTGTGCGCTAACAATTAGAAGCTTCTTCTTTTGACGTACTCTGCTGACCCAGTATATTGATAACAAATCAAATGCTTTTTTGCGTTCCGTGGCGTGTAAATGTCTGTGGTACTGATTATGTCACAAGGAAGCGCACAGAATCATTGTGTGACTTGCTAAGAACATTTTGTCTGTTGTGATTTTTGTTGTATCTGAAAGGTAGCATTTATTTGATTCTGATTTGTCATTTGTAACATTTTTACCATGTTGGGAATTGCTGACATGCCACCTGATAATGCCTGTACACCCACCTGAAACCATTTTTTTGTGCTCTCCATCAATTCAGGCTGATTAGCTAAAATGTTTACGGCCAGTTCACACCGGAACACGGTGCAGGAAAGGTGTGCATTCGTAGCACGTGAACTCTCTGCACTTGTGAGACGCATGTGGGTGCTAATTGTTTATGGCACCCCAAATGCATCTTGCACATTTGCCGCCGCCAAACCACATAGTACCGCAGTACCATGCGATTTGGCGTGGTGCAATTAACAAAAGTAGTACTTGCACTACTTTTTGCATGTTCCAGTGCGTTTTGCAGACTATTCAATTGAATGGGCTGGCAAAACCGGAATGCATTGGACTGCACGGGAACGCACACACATTCCAGTGTGAACCAGCCCTTAACTTTGTATAAGTCACTTTGAGGCTTATTTATCCTATGCCATGGGTGCAGGCAGAAAACCATGTGATGAAGGGGGTGTTGCCTAGTAAAACTAGGGGCTCTGCTGTCTGTTTGGCTATATACAACACAATATACATTGCCCAGTGTGAATTCTGCCTACTGCCAGCTTCCTCTGACCTTCATATAGTCATTTTGCTAAAGGAGCAATCTATCACAAATCTGTTTTATGAATCTGCCTATATTTGTGATGAGGTGTTCCCTGATTAGTCAGCACCTCTTTGGACTTTGCACAGTAACCCTTTTGGACTTTGGAAAAACACTGCCCTTGGCACTTCTGTTGAAAGTTTCCTGTATCAACCAATCAGAAATCGGCTTTCATTAATGCCCTTGCTACCTGAACACTAGGCAAAATTAATCTAGCTATATCTTTTGTAAAGCAGAGATTTTTTTTAGCAAGTAGGCATTATGCACACTGAAGCTCAAAACACTGCTTTTACAGGCGTTTGAGCTTTTTTTTTTTTTTTTTTCTCTGCCTCTAAACTCCCCTCCATGTCCATGCACACTGTAGGCATTTACAGGAGTTTAGAGACAGGAAAAAAATATCACTTGTGCATTCAACAAAGGAGCGTTTTTAGCAAGAAAAATACCCGACACGCCTAAACGCACGTTAAAGCTAGACGTTTTTAGCACTTGAGCATTTTTTTATTTCAGTGGCGAGAATAAATTTATCTTCTGGCCAATGAAATGAAAAAACAGCCAAGCAATTGACGCACCTAAACAGGCTTGGAAAAAATGTGGCATAGGAGTGTTCTTGCAGCTGCTTTTCTCCTGCCAGGAGAAAAGCATTTAGAAGAGCCCCAATGTTCATGAGGCCTTGGTGCAAGTACCTCCACACTGGCTTCCTGTAATACCCTGCAAAGCATGATTCATATGAGCCAGTAGTAAAATATTACATTGGCAGCCTGCACACAGCAATAAAGCTTGATTGGCCCATGGTATTGAATCAAAATTCAAGAAGGTCCTGTCCATTAAATTTTCTTCCAGAAGAATTTCATGTTTCTGGCATGTTGGGTGACCACATCAAAGTGCCCCATATCGGGTGTCCCCCTCAGAGTGCCCCCCCTACATCAGGTGTCCTCTTCAGTGTCATCCTGCATCAGTTTGCCCCACCAGAACCCCCTTATATCAGATGTCTCTATCACCATACCCCCGTCTGTGTCCCTTTTACATCAGATGTCCCCCATCACAGTGTTGCCTTACATCAGGTGTCACCATCGCAGATGAATGATGCTGGCCATCATTTAATCTGGAAGGCTGAGGACATCAAGTGGCAGAAAAAAGTACTGCAGAAGACAGCTGCGGGTTATAGGTAATTTTGCAGCTGCAAAAGCTGCTTTTCTAATTTGAGGGGCTATTATATTTTTTAATTTTTTACTTTAATTATGCTTTATCCCTATGAAGGCTGACCTCTGGTTGCTACCGTCTACTACTAAACACTGATTTTTGCGCTGTTTTGTTTCCATGGTGAACAGAGGTTTTGGAGATACGAGCGAGCTGTATTTCCTGTAGGAAATTAAAGCTGCTGGCCATGCTATTGGTTATTGTAACCATATGAGTCCTAAAATGCAGATTTTGTCTGATAAACAAGCCATGCTGTAACGTGTCCTGTACATGATGGGGAGGGATAGTTCACAAGTTGGTCCCAGCCTACTGCAAGCAGTTCATCTCCGCCTGTTCTCTCCGTCTGTTTGTAATGTGTACGTCTGCTAATAGGAAATGCCAAAGATGGAAAAGGTCTGTTTCAAGATTTTAAAGGGGGGAGGTTCAGCCAGATGCAAAAAGGAGCCATCTCTGACTTTAAGGAAACTTTGAGAGAAACACTTGGTACCCATTCATACTGCCCTTATGCATGACTTGTTATAACACAATTATTGGTGGTTGCAATGCGGTACCAGTCATTCCGATTGGCACCCCCAATTGTATTGTATTGCATTGCAGTGGAATATGCACAATACCATGGGTTGCGATGTGCTGCCATAAAATGGAAGCATGCACCACTTTTGGCAGTGCAATGCATGTTGCAGCGCATGTACATCACAGAATGAATGGCACCATATAGCACCAACGCAATGTTTTTGGGTAGATGCTGGTGGATTGTGCATTACCTAATTTTAATCCAGGGCTTAGGTTGAAGAATTTCTGCTCCTGGGTTTCCAGCTCCTCTCAGCCTTTTGAGGCCATTTTTGTGTTTTTCTTGCTGATTTTGTATATGGAGAATTGTGCGACAGGAAGAGGGAGACTAAGTAATTGAATATCACCAATTGATCCTTTGAGAGATGTCAGTCAGTTCATCAGGTGCCATGTAGAACTGAAATATAATTTTTGAGGGGTAGGCATGACCCTTTCTACATCACAGTACCAATGAACCCCTTTATAAGGAATATTGGTAGTTGATGCATGTAAATGGCAGAATACTGAAACCACTAATGGAGAATCCTGTGATCAGTTAGACTAGGGCTGGGTCACCAGCATCTCTAGCTCGCAAGAAACGGGCCCCAGCACATTCTCGCAGGAAGTGCTGGGACTTGTATTTCACCAGCAGCTGAATGTGAAACTGCTGGCTGCCTAGTCCCAAGCTAGATGGTGTCCTTTGTGGGACTTGCTGTGCACATGCGTTTAAAGTATAATATAATTCTATATATAAATACCAATAAAATTGAGCCTGTGGTTTATATAAAGATTGTTTGTATGGTTCTTTTCAGATTTTACCTATTGTAGAAATAAATTTTATGTTAATTATTTGACTTATTGAGCATTGTCTTTTTGATTATGTAATTTTAAAGTGTGTGTGTGTGTAAACCTTTTAACTTTTGGTCTGTTAAATATCGAATTGATAAAATTTCGATAAGTGAAAAAATACCTGTTGCTCCTGACAGAATTCCTGTGAGCTCTGTATGTGTTCTAGTCCTATTGGCTTTTAAATCCCAGCTATCGCAGAGGACTACAGAACCTCTTCCATCTGTTATAGAGGAAAGGAGAGGGAGGTGGGTTTGTAGTCTTGTCCTAGAGCAGGGTTGCCCAACCAATGGCCCGCCACCTCCTGCTTTGGGATGGCGTGTCAGCAAACCCAGATCGCGGGTTCCCAACCTGCCATCCCTGAGCATCCAGTTTAAAGAACGAAGCCGGTGCTATAGGAAGCAGAGCCTGTATAGTGCCGGCTCCTGTCAAAGGCGGAGTGATACCAAATGTACTCCGCCTGTGATAGGAGCGATACAGGAAACATCGGCTCTGCTCTTTACTGCAGCCGCATAATTCCTCCAGTGCTGGCTCCTGTCACACATGCTCGGGATGGTGGGTTGGGAACCAGCCAGCAGTATCTGCCAACAGTACCCACCAGCAGTACCAGCCCTGGAGGACAGCAAGCAGCCATACCCACCTGGGGGACAGCAGCAGCCAGCGATACCTGCAGGAATCCTGAGGAAGAAGTGAAGGTTGAGGTGCAGGTAAGCAGAAGCCTTAGGCCCCTTTCACACGATCGGTCTGATTGGGTCCACCTGTCTGTTTTTCAGGTGGCCTTAATCAGACCCTCTATTCACCTCTATAGAGCGGCAGATGTAAATGGACTTGTGTCCATTTACACCCGCCTATCTTCAATCCGATCCACTTAAAAAAACAGAAGGTGATCCTGCCCCTTCTCTTTGGGCGGCTCGGATCTGCTGGCCCATAGAGGGCTGTGTTCGTGTCTGCTCTGCATATGCAGTGCAGACACGGACCTGTCATCTGCCCGCTCTGCTCATTCTGACCCGCGACCAGTTACCACCTCGCGCCTCAAAAGGTTAGGCACCCCTGTCCTAGAGTGATGCTTCTCCTCCCATAGATGCAGTACATTGAGTGACTGTTGTCACCTCTTGAACAGGGGATGTGTTACTAGCAGGATTACCAGGTGAGAAAAAAGGGGGGGGGAGCCTGAAATAACAGCTAGCATATCTATGAACTGGTAAGCTGCAATATATTACATTTTATTCTTTGGTTTAGATAACTTTTTATTTATTTTATATACAGTGGTTAGGAGTTGGAAACCTATATATGATTGTCATCTCTTCCTATTGGGGGGATTTTGGCTTACTTTCTGTCAGGACAGGAAATAAATCTAAGCCAGGCACAGACAAAAACATATATTTAGTAGAGTGAGGAAGTGTTGGGATTTCTGTAAAAAAATATTTTTTTTATTGATTTGACAAGTTAGAAGGCGGTGCGCAGGCCCATCTGCATTTGTAGGAGGGGCCTCGCCTTTTAAACCAGCCCCTGGGCCTCTCTTACTGTTGACGTTTTTCTTTCGTTGGGCGTTGCAGTCGTGTAAGGGGCGGTCCTGTTTGGTGTCTGGGGCGTGCCGATTCGGTTTGTCACTCGCACGTGTCATTTCCGGTGCCGCGGTTGACGTCATTTCCGTGGTCCTCGTGTTACTCAGCACGTCGGGGGCCCACTTATTATAGCCAGGATGGAGGTCTCATGCGGGTCAGGGTACCCAATGTTGTGGAGTGGGCTAGTCTTACTTTGTGTACTGCGGTTGGGTTGGGTTTTTCTCATGGTATCAGATGCAGCCTTGTCGGGGCTGTTCAGGGTTAGTTCTTGCAGGTATCTGGTCATGTTACAACCTGCACCTCCGGGCATTCGGTCTTTCTACATATGCATAGGGATGCTGCCGGGTTGTGGAGGATTTGGGTTAACATGTTAGATACCGGTCAGGCACGGGCGTTTTACATTCACATGGTTATTTTTCAGGTGCCTTATCACTCTGTTCGCATGTCGTTCTTATGTCGTGTTTGTTTCTCGTTATTCGCAGGAGCTGGTTGCTAAGTGTGTTCCGTTAGTCTGTGTTTTCGTTATCAAGTAACTCGGCAAGTTCCTGCGGTATTCCCGTTTTGGTACTTCATCTTACGTTTCATTTGGGGTTTTATGTGCTTTTCCCTGGATGTCGCATTTCATGTTTTATTATTTTTCTTCATCCTCAGGAGCTGGTTGGAGTGTGTAGGTGTGCGTGTGCTGTCAGATTCTATTTTCAGTTCAGCGAGTGCAGTAAGTGCTGTTTCCCCCTTCTTTTTTTTCTTCTTTTTTTTAACGCTGGTGGGGTCACGCACAGGTTGCACTGCCAGTCGTTAAAATCACATGCCATGGTGGCTAGAGGCGCACCTTTTTTCCAGCGGCAACTGTCACCTAGGGGTTATCAGTCGGCCAGGTTGTAGGTCTGGGCAAGGGAGGAGGGAGAGGGGGTTTCTTCCTACACTTTTTTACAATCACTTTCGTGGTAAAAAAAGGAATCAGTAGGGTGGGGTTAAGGGCATATGGTGTAGTTCTGTTCACCAAGTGAACTTCGGTCTTCAGTTAGTTCAAGTCCGTCACGTTGCTTGTAAGGGGCGGTTGGGGGGGGGGGGGGGTTCTTCCAGGTGGCATCAGGGCACCCCTCGGTAGGTTTGCTGGAGTCACGTTTTTTTTTCGGGGTTCGGTCCTCTTCCAGAGGGATCCGCGGTGTTCACTTCTTCATAGGTTGGTTGCAGGAGTTATGTGGCCATTGGCGTTTCATTGTACCTTTTTGTCATGTTCTCAGGGGTTTATTTCTACTTTCCAAGTTCCAGCGTGTCAGGTAAGTATTGTTCCGTTCTTCACTGGGTATTCAGTCTGTATGGGGTGTTAGGTTCACCATGTCCTTCACCATCATTGCATTGCCTATCACGTTTATAGGTATGAACGGATTGAGGTGATCGTTTTTAATTGACTTGCACATTGGCAGGTCCGCTCATCCGTTGCACTCGTGTCATTTCGTTATTTCACGACTCATTGGTTTTACCTGACACGATTTTCAGGTGTTAGGGGCCTGAGTGTACGTTGTTAATTACCTGTTACGCCTCAGGTGACTCGGTTCCACTTGATGTACATGTTCAGTCCTTCTTCCGCACGGATGTCTTAACCCACTTGCACCGCGGGGGGTTTTTCATGGGTTAATCGCTCACTCACCGTTTCAATGTCACAATTAGGTTATGTCTCAGGCGGCAGATGTTGAAGATATTTTGCTTGTCCCGCCTTCCCAGGCTAGAGTGTCCGAACTCGGCAGCACACCCTCCCTGAGGTCCTGGACCATTCCTAGACTCGTGGCTGAACTCCAGCATAGGGGTATCTCTTACTCGGCTTCGGCTCGCAAGGCGGAACTTTTTAGACTTTTAATTCCCAGCTCTTCAGGCACCACTCCTGAGCAAGTTACCCTGCGCTCAGTTGGGGCTTCTCTTACGCTTATCCATTCCATTCTAGGTGTTTTGGCTACTTTTCAGGAGTTACGTGCCAGGATAGAGGTCCTGGAAAGCCCTCTTTGCCTGGCTTCAGTGGCACCTGCTGTTCCTGGCCCATCAGCAGCCCCCGTGTTACCCTTGGTATCGGCAGCCGTTCCTGGCTCTTCAGCAGCCCCTGTGTTGCCCTTGGTCCCGGTAGCCGCAGGTAAGGCCGCTAGTTCTCTATCGGTTACTCCCGCCCATTTTATCCCAGCTAATATTAAGAAGGACATTTTGGATGGCAATTTAGCCTCCCTCTTAATTGCCGCCCATAAGTCTTATGCTTGTGGCGATGTCTCGGTGGTGGTTAAGACCAGGGACCATAGGCTGAGTCGCAAGCTCTCCATTCCTGATTTTGTGCTGGTGTTTAGCATCTTTAGGGATGTTATATGCTCAGTCAGTCCTCATAGGAGGGAGGAGCTTGACTTATATTTGTACGCTGTAGTTGAGTTGTGCCAGAAATATGGTGGTTTGGCCTTCTTCGACTATCCTCTGTCATTTTCTGCTAAGGCTGCGGCTGTGTTTACCCAGCATCAGGCAATGACCGATTGGAGCGTTGTAGATACCGAACTCTTTTGTCGCCATTTTGCGGGGTTAAGATCTCCTGTTTGCTCTACGTGCCAGTCATCCACTCATACTTCCTACTGGTGTCCTCTCTTGGGACCCCCTGCTGTGCCGGGTACCTCCAGAGCGCCCTCTAGTCTGTTGCCAACCCCCGCCCTTTCCTCCTCCTTTTGACAAACTTGGTTGGCTGATCCATTTCTTGGGTAAATCTCAGATTTGTAATTTCAATCAGGGCTCATGCAATTACAGCCAGTGTCGCCTGTTACATGTTTGCTACCTGTTATAGGGCTCATCCCAAGTCGTCCTGTTCACTTAAACTGGGGAAGTCCTCCTGACTGAGCCGTATTAATGTTGCCTTCTTTGTCATAGGGCCTTTCTCTTCCCCCACCGTTTCATCATTGGAGGGTCAACCCTCTTGGCCTAGTTAAAGGCAAGTTTTCTAATAAACTACGTTTTTTAATTTGATTTGTCAGCTCCTCATTGCTCTCGCGTGCCTAGCTTGAATTCCTTGATCCCATCAGAAGAGTTTTCTCTTAAATACGCATCGGTAGACCAGGTAATCCAGCGCATTATCGGCTTAGGAAGGAATGCTTGGTTGTCCAAGGCCGATATTTCGGATGCTTTCAAGCTTCTTCCTATTTGGCCTTCTCTCTGGCAGTGGCATGGTATCACGTGGAGGGGGGAGTATTATTTTGCTCTGCATTGGATCCTCTCGCGTATGGTACACTGTCAGGAGGGCTTGCATTACCTGGATGACTTCCTCCTGATCGAGGGGTCAGGTCGGGCTCCCTCTGAGCTCCAGGGTCTGGTGGCTGTGTTTTCTGCTCTTAATGTCCCTTTGGCAAGCGAGAAGATGGAGGGCCCAGCCACCACCTTGACCTTTTTGGGAATCGCGTGGGATTCTCGGTCCATGCAGGCAAGTCTGCCGGCGGATAAGTTGGTTAGGATTAGCGAACGGATTCATGGGTTTTTAGTGTCCCGAGTCACCTCCAGGTAAGATTTACAGTCGCTGCTGGGGATGTTGAACTTCGCCATGAGGATTATTCCTCAGAGTAGGTCGTTCATCTCCCGGTTGCTAGTGTTGCTTCCCGAAGCCCCTGATTCTGATTCCATGGCCATTTTAGACTCAGCGGCCTTGGCTGACCTGCGGATGTGGGACCAGTTCCACCAGGACTGGAACGGCGTGTCCATGTTCATTGCTGCAGTTTCGGAGGCATCTTTTCAGGTTGTCACTGATGCTGTGGCCACTAGGGGGTATGCGGCCATTTTTTCACTCATTGGCTGGCGGGACCATGGCCGGACGAATGTCGGGTGATTTCCTGGGTTTGTCCGGACGTCTTCCCTGTTTGAGGTTTACCCCATAGTGGCTGCGGCTCAGGTATGGGGGCATTTGTGGTCCGGCAACTCTGTAGTGTTCTTCACGGACAATCAGGCGATTGCAGACATTAATAAGGGGAGGTCTGGTTAACTACACATCATGGCTTTCGTACGTAGGCTGATCTGGCTGTCCTTAGTTTAGATTCCACATCCACTGCAGGTTTATTAGTGGGGTTCAGAATTCGGCAGCTGACGCACTGTCACGTTTTGATTTTTTTCGTCCTTTTTCCAGCAGGTCCCAGACGCAGACGTGTGTGCCACCCTGTCCCCGTATATTTCGCTGCTGAGGATGGACTAAACACGCACTGGGCAGGGGCTTTAGGTTTGATTTAACAGCTCTCTGTCCGTCACCACTAGGAGAGCTTACAGTACGGCCTGGAGAACGTTTCAGTCTTTCCATTCTCAGTACCCTAGATCAGATTGTTTTGATAACCAGTTTCTATTGTCTTTTGTTGCTTGTCATTTCCAGCTGAAATTGTCCCACAGTACAATTAAGGGGTATTTGGCAGGTACCCAACATTTCTTGTCTCTTCTTCCGGGTAGGCAGTCTTTGTTTGCGGCTCATTCTGTCAAGGCTATCCTCGGGGGTATTCAGAAGAGCAGTCCCACGAGCCCTTCTAATAGGTTGCCTATTACAGGTCACATTTTCCTGGCCATGTCGGATATTTTGTCCAGGGCACCTTTTGGGCAGCGGCATAGCCTGGTGCTGAAGGCGGCTATTTACCTGGCCTTTTATGGCTTTCTTAGACTAGGGGAATTTGCTCGTACAGGAGCCAATTCCCGTACACTGATCTTCAGTCAGTTGGTCAGGGGCCCTGACCATTACGTGTTGCATCTAGAGGCATGTAAAACGCAGCAAACTGGGACAGGAACCGATGTTAGGTATTTCAAGGTTGAGGCTGGTTGGTGCCCAGTTTCGGTTTTGGATCTGCTCATGGCCCAGTTAACAGGGGAACCCCGGGATAGTCCTCTTTTGCCGGTTAATGGGGTCCCAGTCACCTCAACGCTTTTCATGAAGTATTGCCACACTCTCTTAGGGAATTTGGGTTTAAATCCCATGTCCTACTCGGGGCATTTGGTCAGGATTGGGGCCGCTTCTGCGGCCTCGCGCCAGGGTGTTCCGGTATACATTACAAAAGGTTAGGCAGGTGGAGGTCTTCATATTACTCCAGGTACATCCCAGAGCCACTTGATGAGATGTCTAAGGCTTTTGTTCATTTGGTTGATTAATCTGTGCTGTTTTTAATAAACCACCTTTTATACTTATCCTAGTGTCTTTGTTTTTTGCCCCCTTTTAGGCATAATGACCTTGTGACTACGGCACACCCCAGGTCACCTTTTTTAGCTTTCTTCTGTTCTTTCCCCTAGTTCCACAAGAGGCCCCGAGTACAAGTTAGAAGGCGGGGGCGCAGGCCTGCCTGCATTTGTAGAAGGGGCCTCGCCTTTTTAAGCCAGCCCCTGGGCCTCTTACTGTTGACGTTTTTTCTTTCGTTGTCCCTCCCACCCTCTCCCTTTTTTTTTTTTTTTTTTCATTTCTTTTCTCTTCTCGAGTATGCCCCCTTTTAGGCATACTGACCTTGTGACCACGGCACACCGCAGGTCACCATTTCAGCTTTCTTCTGTTCTTTCCCCTAGTTCCACAAGAGACCCTACAACTAGACACCCCATTGCTTGTAATGAAGGTGAGGTGGACACATGGACAGGAAGGGAATGAATTGGGGGACATGACCATAATGCAAAAGTGTGGACCCTACCTAGCACTAACCTTTCATACAACTTAATCCCACTGCTAACCCCCACACTAAGCCCTCATGCAGTCCTTTTAACCTAATGCTACTTAAGGCTTGATTCACACTAATGCATTTTTTTTATGCTTTTTGCAGAAATGCAGGGAATTTTTTTTTAACATGGGTTCCTATGGAACACGTTCACATCAATGCATTTCTGTGCCTCTGCGTTTTTGGAAAGGGCCAGACTTTTTTTCCTGCAAAATGCAGTATTTTGCATGTAATGGACCCGCATCCAAAACGCAAGCACTGCATGTATACCGCAATTTGTTTTTGTTTTTTTACATTTACTGTATACAGCTGGTTGCTAAGGATCGGGAAGCCGGCCCGCAGCGTCCTTACAAACAGGTGCGTTGTCAGCGGCTAAAAAAATCACAAAAAAAACGGTGTGGGGTCCCCCCCTCTAGTCCATACCAGACCCTTTGGTCTAGTATGGGTTTGGAGGGGACACCCCCATGCCAAATAAAAAAAAAAAAAAATATGGTGTGGTGTCCCCCCCCCCAAAATCCATACCAAACCCTTATCCAAGCATACAGCCTGGCAGGTCAGGCACCCAGACCACGTGCCCTTAACATGGGGGGGTTGTGCTTTGTGCCCCCCACCTCAAAGCACCTTGTCCCCATGGCCCTGGCTGGTAGTTGTCAGGGTCTGGGGGGGGGTTGCTTATCGGAATCTGGAAGTTCCCTTTAACGAAAAGGCCCTCAGATCCCAGCCCCCCCCCCCCCAATGTGAATATATACCCCTACCCATTCACCAAAAAAGCTGTGAAATGTAAAAAAAAAAAACACGAGCCGGTTTTTGACAAGTCTATTAAAAAAAAGATGGCTCTGTCTTCTTCTCGAGCCATCTTCTCCCGCCGTCGTCTCTCCCACAGTTGTCTTCTCCTGCGCCACTGTTTTCTTCCTTCTCGCCGCTGCTGTCTTCTTCCTCCTCGCCACCGGTTACCCGCTAAAAACAAAAGTCTGCTCTTGTCCTGATGTTCAATTGTGACGTCCCCCCCTGTCCGACGGCTCTTATGTAGCCATGGGGTGTGGCCATCGGATGAAGTCACCCAGAGAGCCTGCCCCTTGTGATGTCACAAATGAGTATGTTCTCCGGGTGACGTCATCCGATGGAATAGAGCAAGGGTCATATTGGCACAAAGTGCTTTCCTTTAAAATGAATTGAAACAAATAGAAATATAACTACCTGGAGAATAAAACACTAACGTAAGAAGCATACCCAATACTTGTTGAATTGAGCATTCTTCCTATCGTAATAGGCACAACCCACAACAGTTTAAATTGTCAACTAAATTCATAGGAAAAATGCACAGGCTACAAATGTCATTTGTATGTGGAACAATAACAACCACCACTTTCTATCAACCCCTCTCTTTTAGCATTGACAAATTTAACAATAGAGGTAAATGTCACACTAATGAAAAAGAGAAAAAAAAGATCTGCAACGGTCAAAAAGACCAGCCTGGGGGGCGTGTCCTGACTATGGAGGAGTGAGGACGTGTGTCTCTGCAGCTCCGTCTCACCGCCGCATTAAATCCCCACCATGAGGGGGAATCTCACCCCAACCACCTCCTATTATGTCACAGAGAAGTCGGGCGTCCTCGCAGCCACGGCGGACCGATCGCACCAGGCAAGGGCAGCTGGATTCCTTCTTCCCGGGGAACAGCGGGCAGAGCCGCGAGGCTTCAAAGATGGCACCGGCCGCGAAGGCCCAGAAAACAACTAAGGCCTCCCAGAACGCCACCACCCAGTCTCAACAGCCGGCAAGCTCCCCTATACCAGTGTTTCTCAACTCCAGTCCTCAAGGCGCCCCAACAGGTCATGTTTTCAGGCTTTCCATTATTTTGCACAGGTGATTTGATCAGTTTCGCTGCCTTAGTAATTACCACTGCTGTTTTATCTGAGGAAAATCCTGAAAACATGACCTGTTGCGGCGCCTTGAGGACTGGAGTTGAGAAACACTGCCCTATACCATCCCCGAGGCCGGTAAGTGAATCGGGCTCCCCCTCGTCCTCGGATGGCGACCCTGCGGCTCCTGACCCCCTAGATGAGGCGGACATTAGGCTCCATATTTGGTCTCTCCCCACCAAGGCTGATCTGAAGGGCTTTTCTGACAGGGTAGAGAAGGCCCTCAAAGAGGACATTGCACAGCTTAAAGCAGATACTTCAAACCTGGGGGGCAGAATGGAATCCCTAGAACAAAGGTTTGAGGAAGCCCTCCCAGTCATCTCCATGCTGCAGGACAAGTGCACTACACAAGACCATCAGATTGACGCCTTGCTCTGTCAGACGACATGGAGAATCACAGCCGCAGGGCCAACATCAGGATCTGAGGCCTGCCCGAAGCAACGGGTGCTAAGGACATTATTCCTACCCTGGAGGCCGTCTTTAAAGAAATACTAGGACTGCCTGCTACAGCCACCATCGCGATAGACTGTGCACACAGAGCCCTGAAGCCCCCATCCCAAGATGTGAACAACCCAAGGAACATCATTTGTAAGCTGCATAAATACACACATAAAGTGCGGGGCAAGCCCTACTTTGACTTTGATGGTGCGCACTTGGCATTCTACCAGGATATTTCTAGACGCACTCTCATGCAGCGCAGATCACTTCGCCCCCTTCTGGCAGCCATTCAGGATGCAGGCCTGCAGTTTCGATGGGGCTTCCCCTTTTTTCTTCAAGTCACCAAAGAGGGCAAAACTCTTGTCCTCTTTGGACTTAGACCTGGTGGACTTCCCAGATTGTAGGGGAACGCCAGACCTTCCCGCCACCAGGCTTCCGCCACCCCAACCATGGCAGTCCGCCAAGTGCAGGAACCGCAGACGGGATCGGAGACGGTACCCCTCCGACTCAACAGGCCCGGTCCCCATGAGGGACTGATGGAGCAATGCTCTTCGATGGAGGGAAACTCTTTTGATAGCTAGATTTTGGACTTTCCAGTGTCATTAGGGATGAGCCATGCTCCCCCGCACTTGCCCGACCTGCTGTTTTAATCGCACTTTTTTCCACTTGACTGGCAGGGTGGGGTGGTGACCCGTATGCACTAATTGAGCTCTGCCCACTTGCAACAAGCCTAGTCGAACCCCTGTCTTCCAGAACTCCCCCACAAGGGGTTACTCCCCTTCTCCTCCCGAACATGGCCCTCAGATTTTCTTTATGTTCAAATGGCTCCGGCCACTCTGTTTTGCTTGTTATGTCTTTTATATTTTGTCTTCTGTCTTTTTTTCTTTCCTCTCCCCCCCCCCCCTTTTCCCTCCCCCTTTCTCCAAGGAGTGACCTGCCGCATCATCGCCCACACCGAGCGCACCACAGATCTGGACGCTTCGACCACCTCCAGCTCTTCCTATGGCTGCTCCACAGGTAAGCTCATATAACGTCAGGGGCCTTTGCTCCCCACACAAATGCAGCAAATTACGGTGGGAGTTGAAACGGTTAAAAACACAGGTGGTCTTCCTTCAGGAGACTCGCTTCACACCCCAGTCACTTCCTAAACTACCTACTCATCTCTTTAAACAGTGGTTCCTCAGCACCTCCCCGACACTAAAATCTAGGGGGACGGCCATCGCAATACACAAGTCTTGCTCCTTAAAAGCCCACCGACAATAAAGTAGACCCCCTAGGCAGATATGTTTTCCTGAAAGGCAGTATTGCTGGACAAACGTACACGTTTGCAACGATTTATGCCCCTAATGCTTACCAATTCGCTTTCATCGATTCTACTTTGGAGCGACTGGCTGACTTTAGAGAAGGCTTCTTGGTCCTCGGGGGAGACTTCAACATAAGCCCTGACCCCTCGATCGACATGTCCCACGCGAAACCCCCACATTCCTATGCGTTAAGCATTTTCGCAAGACCCTCCAATCCCACCTCCTGATAGCTGGCGGGTACTACACCCCTCAGACCGAGACTTTAGCTACTACTCCAAAGTGCACAACGTTTACACATGTATAGACCACATATACAGTATGTGGACTAAAATACCCTGGAACTCCTACAGTCTGCGTCCCATTGGCAACATCACCATTTCGGACCACGCCCCAGTCACGATTGCCTTTGCCCTACCTTCAGGCACGCATAGGGCCTGGACATGGAGGTTGAACGACAACCAACTAGACGATGTGGCGGTGGGGAAGGAGGTATCTGAAGCTTTGACTTATTACTTTAGAGAAAACTCCATCAACGATATAAATGAGGGCGTAATATGGGTGGCCAATAAGGTTGTGGTTAGGGAAGAGTTGATCTCTCAAGGGTCCAGACTTAAAAAGGAATGCCGGGCAGACTTCCAAAGGGTACACACAGCCCTTCAAAAGGCTGAACTCCAGCATGAGGCAAGTGGGGGCCCCGAGGCGTTGAATAAACTAACCGAGCTGCGGGAACTGTTCCTGCGCCTTTTGGACCGCCAAACTCATAAACAGTTTCGATACATGTCCCATAAATTCTACGAACATGGGAACAAGTGCGGGTGGATGCTGGCGCGGGCACTCAGGAAACGACATGCGCAGACTTGCATACAAAAATTGCACTCCACCTCAGGGAACTGACAGTACAATCCTCCAAAATTGCCTCGGGGTTCCGAGATTACTACGCCACACTGTATAACTTAAACTCCGAGCTTCCTCCTACCACACGAGACACTAGACAACAAGCGGTCCAGGACTACCTGACCTCGGCCGGTCTCCCCCCACTCACAGAAGACCAATCTTCGACCTTGGAACTACCGATCACCTCAACTGTACTTGGGGCAATGGTGGAGTCCTTGCCTAATGGGAAGAGTCCCGGCCCAGATGGGTTCACTAAGGCGTATTACAGAACCTTCCTTTCCCAATTAGCGACTCCTATGTGCAAATATTTTAACTCCATAGCAGGGGGTAAAGCCACCCCCCAGAGGCACTTTTGGCTCACATCACTTTGATACCGAAGGAGGGCAAGGACCCCACCGTCCCTCAAAGCTATCGCCCCAGCTCTCTCCTCAATTTGGATATAAAAATCATAGCGAAAATCTTAGCCAATAGACGTAAACATCTAATACCAGAGATCATCCACCCCAACCAAATGGGTTTCATAATGGGCAGAGACAGGGCTAGGGACAACTCCCTCAGAGCGGTCCAACTCATTCATTGGGCCCAGACCCACAGCCCTATATAATTCTATCGACGGACGCGGAAAAAGCTTTCGACCGTGTTGACTGGTCCTACTTGAAAGCAGTACTTGGGCATCTAGGATTAGGACCGCAAATGATGGCGTCAATTATGGCCCTGTATTCCACACCTTGCGCACAGGTCAAAGTGAATGGCACCCTCTCATCTAGCTTCCCCATCGGGAACGGCACGAGGCAGGGGTGACCCCTTTTGTTCGCCGTAGTGCTGGAGCCGCTGCTCTGCACCGTGCGAGCCAGTCGGGACATTAAGGGCCTACAGGTTGGAAATACGTATGCGTATGCGTATGCTGATGATGTCTTATTCCACCTCTCTCCTTGTGTAGCCTGATGAAGGAACTCAAACATTTTGGATCACAATTTCAAAATAAATTTCACAAAGTCTGAAATCCTCCCCATCTGTCTCCCCCCCCCACTTGGCCATGAGTCTTAAGGCTGTCTTCCCTCTTTCGCCTGGGCCACGACGTCCCTGCGATACCTGAGCGTGCAACTTACGGATCGCTTCGACACCTTGTATGCAGCCAATTACCACCCACTGCTTACCGCGGTCAAAAAAGACCTCTCACAATAGACGCAGACTGCTTTTACATGGTTGGGCCAGGAGAACATCATAAAAATGATCGTATTGCTACGAATGCTCTTCTACTTACAGATGCTACCGATCCCCCTACCCAGACTCTTCTTTGACCGTTTGTCCAGTATGCTGTCCGAGTTTGTATGGCACGCGTGTAAACCCAGAATAGCTCTGAGGGTGCTGAGATGCCCAAAGCGAGAGGGTGGCTTAGGAATCCCAGACATAAGACGATATTACCGAGCCATAGTCCTCCAGAGGATACTTAACTGGCATTTCCATACTCACTCTAAACTCTGGGTCTCCCTGGAGAAATGCCTGGCAGGCTGGAATCTATCTTATGCACCATGGTTGCCCCAGGAACATAGGGGTCTATCTGAGACTACCTCCCCACTGACAGCTCAGGTGCTCTCAGTCTGGGAAAGGATTAACCCACTGCTAAAATTAGCCCCCCCCCCCATGTCCCCGCTGGCCCTGTTGGGTGGATTCCTGTGGTTTCCCCCAGGCGGACAGATGGCCTTCTTTGGGCCATGGGTGGACGATGGAAACGCCAGCTGCGGCAAACTTATGAAGGATGGCAGGCTCCTGAGCTATGAAGCTCTACCAGCCGGAAGTCAGGGCCCACAAATGAATTTTTGGAGATATAGACAATTGCACCACTTCTTTGAGACACATGGCCGCACAATTAGGGACTCTTTCTCCCCAACCCGTTTGGGCGCCTCTTCATAAATGAGGATCCTACCCCTCATATGGTGTCGGAATTATACTGCCTTCTAGGTTCTGCTACCCCCCAATCCAAACCCGCCTATATTCGGAGGTGGGAAAAAGACTTAGGGCAGGAACTCACGGACACACAATTAACTCGCCTATATCACCTCACCCACTCGTCCTCTATGGACTCCAAAACCCAAAAAACAAACTTCAAGATAATGTCCCGCTGGTACCGTGTACCGGTGGACATGGCACGTATCTACCACTCTGAGTCAGAGCTATGCTGGCATGGCTGTGGACATAGGGGTATGCTTATTCACATATGGTGGGAGTGCCCTCTAATCAAACCCTTCTGTGAAGATGTAAAAGACCAAATAAAAAGCATAACAGGAATAGACGTTCCTTTCTCTCCGGTGCACTTTCTCCTACATGTTCCCCCGACTCCACTCAGCCAATATAAAAAAAGCATGCTGCCCCATCTGCTAAATGCAGCAAAGCGCTTACTTCCAATTTACTGGAAACAGTCCAGAGTCCCTACCCGGGAGGAGGGGATCAGCGGGGTGAGTGCAATCCGAGAGGCTGAGGACTGGGTAGCGATCTGCCGGGGTTTCCGAGACCGGTTTATCGGTATCTGGACGTCCTGGACTGAATATGTTTCAGACCCTAACTATTTTCCCCCCTAGCCTAGACACTGCCTTATTAGAACTGGCAGAAACCTCCCTTAAAGCCCGCAGGCTGATGAGAACCTAGAGGCCAGGGAGCCAATCCCCTGATGGGTAGCAGCTACTGGAGTTCAGCTGTACGGATGGCTTCATTTCGAAGTGGTGTGCTCGGTGTGGACATGAACAAAGCTCCCTACAAGATTGCAGGTACGCTCAGATCGCTCCCTCCTTCCCCTATCTCTACCCCCTTTTTCTTTTTCTGTACACTCCAAAAGTGGTATGTTTTCCTTATTACACTGTTGCCGGTTGGAGGACCAAATGATCAGCTGTTGGTAGACATAACTGCATAGAGCCTCTATGCTCACGGTAAAGGCCCCCGACTTTAAGGGGGCACCGGTCGTCCCGTTTGAGTATGCAATGTCGCTTTCTGGCCCCCCTGGTGTGTGGGAGGGGTAGGGGGTGGTTTGATGGAGGCTATTGGGCCCCCCTCTGCCCCGGCCACGGGCCATGGGACCATATTTTTAGTACGTTTTTGTGGACAACCCCCTCTGGCTCACCACTAGGGACTAGGTTGTACTATGAAAGGCAGAAATACTCTACTTACCCTACACACCTCCACAGCTGTTCACGACATTGCCCCCTAGGCTCCTTACTTATCCTCCCACCCGGTAGAGGCCCCTGAGCCATCTCGCACAACGCCCACCATTATCGTTTTTGTTGTTGTACGTATCTCTCTGTTCAACCTGTTTATTTGTGCCGTTTATATTTGCATGACCCTGCAAGGTCAGTGATTCTTTTTTACCACAGACTGTTGGACATGTCCTGTTATATGTTCTTTTACAAAATAAAACACTGATTATACAAAAAAAGACCAGCCTTACATCAGGGTCCTGCCCCAGTAGTCTTTTTAGCGTGATATTTAACTCTATTGTCATTGCGAATGCTTCGAGAGAGAGGAGAGGAGTTGATAAAAAGTGGTGACTTTTAATCCACACACTAATGGCGTTATTGTAGACTGTGCACTTTTTCTTTGAATGTATCTGAGAATTAGAATTTTTGAAATAATAAAATGACAATAAACTGATTCTTATTGTAGAAATAAGCATTAAATGGGGTACACACTATAAGAAAATTGGGTGAATGTTATCAGATTTTTCTCGATTGTTTCACATCAAATCGGAACCGATGAACAAAAATTTGTATGAAAATTCTCGTACGACAAAGGCTTTTTTTTTTGTTGTTTGTTTCTGATCATGCACAGTGTGTCTGATCATGCACAGTCTTTCTTTTCTGATCTTTCTTGTACGAAGATCGTACGAAAACGGTAAACATTAAACTAAAATTGTTTGTTTTGTCCCCGCACGAGAAAAATTTTGGAGCTTGTCCCTTTAGGAATTTTCTTGCGAAAATTCGGAAACGGTTGTCAAAAGTTGTGTACACACTATACGAAAATCGTAAGAAAATTATTTTGGGAAAAAAATGTTCCCCCAATTTTCTTAGTGTGTACGAGCCTTTACCCTTAAATATTGGTTTATTATGCTGTGCCAGACTGCCAGTCTGGCACAGCATAATATGGGCTTGTACATGTACAGCTGTGGCCAAAAGTTTTGAGAATGACACCAATATTTAATTTTCACATTTGTCTGCTGCTTCGGTGTTTTTAGAGCTTTTTGTCAGATGTTACTATGGTATACTGACGTATAATTACAAGCATTTCATAAATGTCAAAGGCTTTTATTGACCATTACATTTAAGTTTATGCAAAGAGTCAATATTTGCAGTGTTGACTCTTCTTTTTGAAGACCAACATGGCATGTTGTCATTGTTAATCAATTTCTGGGCCACATCCTGACTGTGATGGCAGCCTGTTCTTGCATAATTAATGCTTGGAGTTTGTCAGATTTTGTGGGGTTTTTCTTTGGTCACCCGCCTCTTGAGGATTGACCACAAGTTCTCAATTGGATTAAGGTCTGGTTGGTTTCCTGACCATGGACCCCAGGGCCGGCCCTACCATGGGACCCGATGGTACCATTGTACCAGGCGGCACAATCAGGGGGGCGGCAAATTGCCGCCTGCCCGCTCCTCTCCCCCACTCCACCTATCACTGTGAAACAGCAGCAGCAGCATTGTAAAGAATACACTGTGCCTGCGGCTGCGGTGTGTGTTTGGGATTCAAAGCTCCTTCCTGTCTCTTCCCCCTCCCTCCAGTCTCCTGCCGTGCGGGGTCCCTGTTATCTCTAACATCAACCTCCCCCCCTCCAATCACCAGTGCGGAGTGTTGAGAGAACTGGGAGGCGGAGCTCACTGGATCTCCTGTCAGGCTGGCCAGAAGAAGGGAGGAGGTGAGCTGACTTTTTCTGGGAGAAGTTTTCTAGGGTGGATAGTAGTTGCTTTCAAAGTGTTTTTTTCTTCAGGAGATGCAGTGAAGGGTTAAGTTGACAGAAGAATCGGAGGAGATAGTGAGTTTGAGTGTGGGGGGGAGGGGGGTCTGCACCAGCCCTATCACATTTAACAGATCACTTCTAAGCATGAACAGTCTGTGCAAACATCCTCCAATCCAATTGTTCAGACTTGATAATGTGAAGTAATTTATAACCATTAATGTAACCTGTATATATGTGGTGAGTTCACCCCTCTGATTGTCCAGACTCAGAGCCTGGATACCACAGGGTTATATGAATGGTCATCAATTACCTTCACATTATCTGGGTATACAGAGTGCTAGGAGCTGGATTAGTAGTACTGTTGTATGATTTATTGTTGTATGTTTTTAGTGGATGAGTTTTTTTTTTTTTTATTATATACATCGCCGACCTGACCACTTCTCAACTCCCCCCAGCTGGCATCACCCCCCCCAGACCACTTTATACAGACGTCACTCAGAGCTGCTTCCTACCCCCCCCCCCCCCCAGCTGAGGGACATCATTTCATGGTCACTTTTCTTCCCCTATCTTCCCAACATCACTCCCTGGTCACCCCATAGACACCGCAAGAAATCCCTCCCCATTCTGCCACCGCCATACACTCCGAAGTCCTCTCCTGTACCAACTGCACCCATCATACCCTCCGAACTCCTCTCCTGTACCAACTGCACCCATCATACCCTCCGAACTCCTCTCCTGTACCAACTGCACCCATCATACCCTCCGAACTCCTCTCCTGTACTAACTGCACCCATCATACCCTCTACACTCCTCTCCTGTACATACCGCCCCATCATCCCTTCCGCATTCCTCTCCTGTACATACTGTCCCCCATCATCCCCTCCACACTCCTCTCCTGTACAAACCGCCCCCCTCATACCCTCCCAACTCCTCTTCTATACATACTGCTCCATCATACCCTCCACACTTCTCTCCTATGCATACTGCCCCCATCATACCCTCTGCACTCCTCTCCTGTACATACTGCCCCCATCTTACCCTCTGCACTTCTCTTCTGCAGAACCCTGTGCATTCAGATCTAAAGGAGAACTCTGTTGACTCTGATATAAAGGGGGACTCTTGTGATTAACTCCATATGATTAGAAATTTTATTTAATCACAAAAATATATGTACAGTGTATACTAAATAAAAAAAAATAGCTGTGCATTGCTTTGTACAGAGGTAATGAATTTAATGTACTACAAAAAAATATATATATTGGCGTGCGCTGCTAATGTGTTCGGGTTTGGCTTGACGAAAAGGTGGCAACCCTACGCTGCACTGTGAGGCAAATTGTCGCCAACCCGTTCCGCCCGCTCCGCGCTCCACTGTGAGGCAAATTGGATGCCCGCCCGCCGGCCAGCCCGCTCCGCTCCCCGCGCGCTCCATTCACCTGGGCTTTGGGCCCAGGTGAATGGAGCGTGCGGGCAGAACAGGGGAACAGTCAGCGGGCGGGACAGTCAGCAGGTGAGCGGGCTTGCTGGCCAAACAGCGGGCGGGGGAGCAGAGAGATGACATCATCTCTCACTGCCCGCCCTGCATCACTGCAGTTCCGCCCCCACTGTGCGGGCAGCAGAGAGATTACATTATCTCTCTGATGCCTGCCTTTACTCTGGGACACAGCAAGTGGCAAGTGACAATCTGCAACGTGTGGCAGGTGACGTCGTGGCAAGTGACAATCCGCAATGTGTGGCAGGTGGCGTGGTGGCAAGTGACAATCTGCAACGTGTGGCAGATGACGTCGTGGCAAGTGACAATCCGCAATGTGTGACAGGTGGCGTCATGGCAAGTGACAATCCACTACGTGTGGCCGGTGACATCGCGGCCGCCGGCCACGCACAGGTCCTTTTATACTCTTATATACATGTATAGAGCCATGACAGGTCCTCTTTATACTCCTACATACATGTATAGAGCCATGACAGGTCCTCTTTATACTCCTACATACATGTATAAAGCCATGACAGGTCCTCTTTATATTCCTACATACATGTATAGAGCCATGACAGGTCCTCTTTATATTTCTATATACCGTATTTTTCCGTGTATGAGATGCTTTTTTTTCCTAAAATAATAGCCTGTAAATCGAACAGCGTCTTATACACGGTCAGTCAGCCTGGGAGACAGCCGCGCAGGTGCGTCGCGGCCCATAGCTTGTCAAGCGGCTTCCTCCAATCACGAGCCGTATGTTACTGACGTCAGCTAGAGCTGGGGGTGGAGGTGGAGAGTGATCAGATGCAATCCTGTTGGAAGTGGAGATGCACAGATGCAACAGGGACCGGAGTGTTCTGGGACCAAGATGTCAGAAACTAATAAAAGTAAGTGATTGTCTTACTCTACCAAATCAAACCAAATGTAGCCAGCTATGCAAAAAAGAGCATGGGAATAGAGCTGCAGAGAAACAGTTTGGACTTGCCTCCACTGAGTATATGATCAGACAGTGGAGAAAACAGGAAGAACAACCGCTGCATAATATACTAGTATTTAAACGTTACCTGCGGTAATTACTAAATAAAAATGTGTTCTGTTTTACCTATGTGTAAAATATTGATTTCTTAATTTTGGGTTGGAAAAATCTTGTACATGGGGGCGTCTTATAGACAGGAAAAATACGGTACATGTATAGAGCCATGACAGGTCCTCATTATACTTCTATATACACGTATAATGCCATGACCTCTTTATACTCCTATATACATGAATAGAGCCATAACAGGTCCTTTTTATAGAGCCATGACAGGTCCACTTTAGTTATCATGATATAAAATGATGGATGTGGGGGCATTTTGGTGGGCGTGATTTTTTTTTTGGGGGGGGGGCAGCATTTCATTCTTGGTACCAGGCAGCACAATGTCTTGGGCCGGCACTGATGGACCCTAAATGTGCATGTTTTGTTCCCCAAACCACTTGGTTATCATTTTTGCCTTATGGCAAGGTGCTCCATCATGCTGGAAAAGGCATTGTTCCTCACCAAACTGTTCTTGGATGGTTGGGAGAAGTTGTTCTCAGGAGGATGTTTTTGTACCATTCTTTATTCATGGCTGTGTTCTTAGGCAAAATTGTGAGTGAGCCCACTCCCTTGGGTATGAGGCAACCCTACACATGAATGGTCTTAGGATGCTTTACTGTTGGCATGACACAGGACTGATAATAGTGTAGCGTTCACCTTTTTCTTATCTGAACAAGTTTTTTTCCCGGATTCCCCAAACAATCGGAAAAGGGATTCATTGGAGAAAATGAATTTACCCCAGTCCTCAGCAGTCCAATCCCTGAACCTTTTGCAGAATTTCAGTCAGTCCCCGATGTTTTTCCTGGAGTGAAGTGGCCTCTCTTGACACTGAAATATTTTGTTGTGTTCTGTTCAGTTTCTTGAACTGTTAAAGTTCATGTAAATGTGCACTGCATGGTGGCATCATCACGCAAAGTTTTTTTTATTTTAACGTTACTTTTTTGTAACGAAACTTGGTTTTACTTAAAAGACGTTATATAACTACTAAATCTGTGTCTGTAGTGCATGTTCAAACCTTAATGCCATATTAGATTTTACACTCTAGCAGTATATAATGAGTTTGGAAATTGTAAAGAAATGCTCAAATGCAGAAGACTAAAATGGGACTAAAACTAAAATGCTATTCTAGTCAAAAGACTAAAGGCCCATACACACGATCAGACTTTTCGACAACAACGGTCCGACGGACCGGTTTTATCGGACAATCCAATCATCTGTATGCTCCATCGGACAATTGTTGTTGCTTTTTCAACGGACAAATGTTCGCTGTGCATGCTCTCAAACTTTTCGACAACAAATGTCCGATGGAGGATAATCCGATCATGTGTGTATACAAGACCATCGGACAAAAGTCCAAAGTACAAACACGCATGCTCAGAACCAATGCTAAACATCAGCCAACAATAGCAGAAGTTGCCCAAAGGGTGGTGGTAAAGAGCTGAAAAAACACGTGATTTGGTGAAAGTTGGCTGAAAATGTTCTGCCGTGTGTATGCAGAACAAGTTCACGGCCAACGCCCTTCGGACCAAAATCCACGGAAAAGTCAGATGGAAGACCGATCGTGTGTATGAGGCTTTAGACTACGTTTCCCCCATATTCCCTTTATGGATCCTGGTTTACATTATGGATCATATTTGTCAAGATCTTTTACTTTATGATGGTTAGTTCTGGTCATCTCTTTTAGCCCTCTTTGACATAAATAAGTTGCAAGTGTAACATACCACACACACTATACAACAACTCAATATGACTAAAACAACTGCAAAAGACTAAAATGGGACTAAAACACCATTCTATTCAAAAGACTAAGACTAAAACTAAATTGAAATTTGCTGCCAAAATTACCACTGCACACAACATACCACACACACACTATACAACAACTAAATCAATTGCAGAAGACTAAAATGGGACTAACTAAAATGCTAGTTTAGTCAAAAGACTAAGTCTAAAACTAAATTGAAATTTGCTGCCACAATTAACACTGCACACCACACACAACACAGCACACAACAACTAAATATGACTAAAACAATTGCAAAAGACTAAAATGGAACCTAAACGCCCTTCTAGTCAAAAGACTAAGACAAAAACTAAATCAAAATGTGCTGCCACAATTAACACCACACACAACATACCACACGGCACACCACACAACAACTAAATATGACTAAAATGGGACTAAAACGCAATTTTTGTGAAAAGACGAAGTCTAAAACTAAATTGAAATTTGCTGCCACAATTAACGCTGCACACAACACACCACACAACACACATTTGCTATAGTGGTCTCCATGTTTTGGGCCAGATTATTCTGTCACGATCAGGGATCAGGCTCAGAGACCAGTAGCTATAGCAGTAGTTGGACTCCCACCAGCAGGATAGGTAAAGAAGCAAGTCACCCTGGTGGATGATGTGGGCTCACCTAAGGTGCGGAGTCTAAGTTCACCTGAGCTCCTGATGGTGGAGATGGGTTTTGCTGAGTATTAGTACCAGGTCGCAGTCTTCATGATCGCCCAACCAGGAGGTAAGGAAGCCGGGGTCCAGTAGCATATATAGCAAGTAAGGATCAAACCGAAGCTCTGTCGGTAAACAAGCCAAAGTGTTGGTATCAAGTGGTTGCACATTGGGATCAGGCAGAAGCATAGTTGATGAACAAGCCAAAGGTCTGTAACAAATGGTAGCAAAAATATGGACGGCAGCAGGGAAGATGAGAGCGAGATATTGTCTGGAGAGAGCATCTCGGGTAGCTCAGCGAGAAGAGTCATTGCCAGACACAGCAAGGGTCCCAGGTCCTGACACCTAGTTTAAAACTTCTTCCAATGTTTTGGCCATCTTCAATCCCAAAAAAGCTGCACCTCTCCCATTTAATTGGAGTCCGTCTCGGCTATAGAGACGGTAACCATCTGAAAAGTTAGTTCAGTTCTCCATGAAGCCAAATCCCTCCTCCCGGCACCAGTTCCTCAACCACTTATTAAGCTCCCTAAGTTCCTGCTGCCTCTCTGTGTGGCTTGAGGTACAGGCAGTGTTTCTGAAAATATTGCCTTGGAGATCCCTTTCTTCAATATAGCTCCCAAGTCCCTGAAATCACTTTCAAGGGCGCTCCATCTTCCTCTAACTTTGTCGTTAGTACCAATATGTACCGTGACAGCTGGGTCCTCCCCAGCCCCATCCAACAATCTGCCCATGCAATCTACAATGTTTCAAACCTGAGCACCCGGTAAACAACACATTGTTCTGCGATAACAGTCTGTGACAGATTGCCCTCTCTATCCTTCCAATAATTGAATCCCCTACCAGTAATATCTGCCTATTCTTTCTTGTAACTTTCCCCACATCTTCACTGGAGGAGATGTTCCTTTGGTTCTCCTGGCATTTTGGTGGAGTCTCAACATGAACGTTGCATTCTGGTGGGGTCTTAACATGAATGCCACATTCTGAAGAGGTCTTAATGTGAATGCTACATTCTGTTGGAGTCTCGACATGAACATCACATTATGTTGGAGTCTCAACAGGAACATCACCTATCTGCTGGCGTCTCAACGGGAACTTTACATTCTGCAGGTGTCTCGACGGGAACTTCAGATTCTGCCGGAGTCTCGATGGGAGCGTCAGATTCTGCTGGACTTTCAATGTGAACATCACATTGTGCTGGAGTCTCAACAGGAATGTCCCATTCTGCTGGATAATCAATAGGAATGTCACATTCTGCTAAAGCCTCAATGGGAACATCACATTTTGGTGGAGTCTCAAGGTGGACATCATGTTTTGGTTGGCCCTCAATGCGGATGTCCCATTCGGTCTCACTCACTGGGGCAAGCCTGCTGCGTGAGTTGTGTCTGCAGTAGATACAGCCTTCATCTGCAATAAAAAATAATCAAATTTAGCACAGTCACCTAAATTTCATATATATATATATATATATATATATATATATATATATATATATATATATATATAATTTTTTTTTTCTTTATACAACATCAAATTATAGAGAGAAAAGTTCAAAACTCCAGTGCCAGGGACAACAAATAAACCCAACATGACAGGGACACAGGGATGACTATTGTTGGCCTTTGTACAAAAATGTTGGTTGCCTGGCAGTTAAGCCAACCTACAAAATTTTTAGTGACTCGGTGAGCTGGCAACAAGTATTTTCAGCGGTGTGATGATACATTTGCTGGGAGTATGCTATCTGCAAGGAGGGAATCTCTGGTGCCCATGGATGCATATTTGTGTTGAAGCCTGCCCTCTTTGCACTGCACATATGAATACTTGGCAACTGTCTCAGATTTGCCGGGACAGTGACGCTTTTTTGTATGCTGTCCTGCCATGGCTCAGTTCCGAGATTGGAGAGGGGGGAATAGTGGCAAATGAGACTCCCTACTTCTGAAGGAAGCTGTGGGCGTGGATGGGGGGACGCTGCAGAAGGGAGACTACTTCTTCACTACCGCAGTAATCTGCAGCTCTACAAGTGTATTTGGTTGTAGCTCTGATATGTACAGCTTCTCTTATATTGCTTCAATTAAAATATGGTATTGGTTTAATGATATGCCTGTTGTAGAACCACTCCCATTTTAAATGATTGCCCGCCCCTCATTTCTGGCAGTTGGTTGGTACTGAGGTCATCAGTCCAGCCTGTTATAACAAGAATGCAAAGCTTGTTCAAAAAAACAAAGTCGGTTGACAGGTGGAGAGAGAGGTGGGGCTGGGGTGACGACTTGGCTCCCTGTATACAGCTCCAAAAATTACGGTTTGCTTCTTTTGATTTAAAAATCAGCAGATTGGTGTTTACAAGACAAAAGCCAGCAATGTCCATGGCAATCCCTATACATGTGTACATATGGGGGGATTTAAAAAAAAAATCCTTTCGTTTTAATAGCCTTTCACTGCTAAACTTTTTTTTTTTTTTTTTTTTTTTTTTTACACTACTAAATATATTTTCCGTGTTTTAACCCTTTAACTGCCAAATCAGATGTTTTGATTTTCATTCATGAACCCTTTCATTGCCAAACCAAGATTTATTTATCCTTTCATTTTTTTAACCCTTTCACTGTCAAACCAAATTACTTTCCTTTTTTAACCCTCCCTCTCCCCATTTTAACCCTTTCACCGCCAAACCAGGTTTTTCCATCTTTTTAACCCATTCACTGTCATAACATATTCCCCCCCCCCCCCCCCACTTCTCGCCCATATATTAAAGTATAACTAAGGCTGCATTCAAACATTTTCGCAGGCAGAATCCGCGCGATTCCATCCCGTGATTTCAAATGACTGCAAAACGCGAGACGCATTTGCGATGCCATTACTTCTAATGGCACCCCAATTGCACCGCGATTTTGCCACAATTGTCACATGGTAAATCGCTCTGCTTCCGCGCCAAATCACAACATGCCTCTCTGTCGCCCAAAAGACGCTCATGTTCCTTTTTGAGCAACAAGGGTTGCTATTGCAGCACAATTTACCATGCAAAATCACAGTGCGAGTGCAGTGCCATTACAAAAAATGGCATCGTAAATGCGTCCGGCACTTTGCAGCCATTTGAATTTGTGGGGCGGAATCACGGAATTTAGCACCAGGGGTAGGGACATTAGCAGAATTGTTACAAAAAATCTTTTGGAAATTTCTTTTGCAGAGATGCAAAGAAAGTGCAGCACGCCTGATGTCATTTCTCTGAGTCCTGAATGTGACACCCAGCATTTGCAGGCTACCTTAAGAGGAGGAGTAATGAAGCAAAGTAGACAGGGTGGGGGCAAGCTGCCCCATCGGTGGAAGCATAAACGTCACTGCCACCCCCAGGTTTTCAGCAGGTAGGAGTAGGAACCCAATAAATTGAACATACCAGCAAAGCCACCAGAAAGGCAGGTGTTTAGGTATGTATGTTTATGCAGTGTATATATACTGTATAATGCATGCATGTATGTGTGTACATATGTTGTATGCATGTACTATATATTTTGCAGTGTCTGTTTTATGCATAGGTGGTACTGCTGTGCAATATAAATATAAATATAAATATAAATATAAATATATAAAATATGAGGGTCGTAGTGAAAAGAATCAGAGGTGTTGCTGTGAGCTGAACTTTTAATACACCCGGCTAACAAATTATGTACATTAACCACTTAAGCCCCGGACCAATACGCAGCATAAAGACGAGGCCCCTTTTTGCGATTCGGCACTGCGTCGCTTTAACTGACAATTGCGCGGTTGTGCGATGTGGCTCCCAAACAAAATTGACGTCCTTTTTTTCCCACAAATAGAGCTTTCTTTTGGTGGTATTTGATCACCTCTGCGGTCTTTATTTTTTGCGCTATAAACAAAAATAGAGCGACAATTTGGAAAAAAATGCAATATTTTTTACTTTTTGCTATAATAAATATCCCCCAAAAATATATAAAAAAACTTTTTTCCCTATTCGTCTTTCAGGACAGCCACAATGAGAGACATAGGCTCCTCCCCTTCCACAGGAAACACTGCGCGAGCACACATAATTTCTTACTTCCCCTGCCGGCCTTCAGGTGTTAGTGTTTCCTCCGGAGGGGAGACACTGTGTAGGAACCAGGCTGATCAGTCAGGGGACTGAGGCATTTTTTTCTACCTGTTAGGAAGCAGGGGCTTCCAGGGTATTATGGTGCGGTACTTACCCGCCATCCGTGAGCCACCCCAGCCTGGTCGAGCGCGGCTGAAGGCTGAGGGGGACCCCTATCGCGTCCACAGGGCTGCAGCAAGGAAGCAACACCGCCCTCCGTGTATAGGAATACATGCCGCATTTTTGGAACCAGCGGGCCGGACGATGTAGCGACGTCATTTCCGGCCGGGGGGCGGATGCTTTCCCTTTAACCCATGACTTCTGTTCCGGGTCACGGTGCTGATAGGGGCCGGGCACAGGCTGGAGAGAGTCCAAATCGCGCACAGGCAGCGTGGGACTCAACGGACGCAACTACCTGCAGTCAGGATGTCGAAAGCAGAGGCTCAAGCGGCGCATACTGACACCTCCTCCAGCCTTCCTAAGGTAAGAGTACCCTGGGGTGGGTTCCTCTCTACCTAGGAATACCTCTCTATGTATGGTTCCTGTCCATGGGGGGGTAATCCCCCTGGATGGTCAGGGGGGGAGGCTCTGGTTCCTTACATGATAGAAGGATCAGCGCACTCTGGGGGTTGTGCCTGTCTGACTACATTTTTTTCTATGGTTTTGTTGTCATCTTGTACTTTAGAAAACTACAGAGAAATCGAAATCAACCCATACCTCTAAAAGGAAGTGTGCCTCCTGTAGGGACACGCTAGGGGAAGCATGGGGGAAGGTCCTATGTAAAAATTGCATTGACACCCTGGTGAAAGAAAGGGATTCAGAGCAGGAGTCTGGGCTTGCAGCTTCCGTAAAAGAGCTCTCGTCCACTTTTTCGTCTTTCAAAAGTCTATTTGAGAGATTTCAACTCCCCTCTATTCCCGCCTCCCAGGATACAACCCCCCCCCACCGGCTCAGGGCTCTGTACCGGCTAATCTTGCCACTGCACTGAGGGCAGAGGAGGTTGCAGGCCCTTCCGGTGTACAACAGGCACATCCAGACAGTGCCATCTCTGATTCCCAAGAGGACTGAGAAGGAGAAGCCCAGGACGGGGAGTCCAGGAAACCCTCCAGCTATAAGTTGTCCCTGGATGAGGTAGAGGACCTCTTGGGGGCAATTCATACTACCCTCGGTATCCAGACCCTACATGACAAAATGTACAAGGGTCTGGGGGAACAGAAGAAGAAAGTCTTCCCTGTACACGAGGTACTGATTGACACTGTCAAAAGGGAATGGCAGGATCCCGAAAGGAAACCCTTCTTTTCTAGATCCCTAAAAAGAAGATTTCCTTTCTCGGATGACCTAACGTCCATTTGGAATAAAAAACCCAAATTGGACGCCGCCTTCTCCCAGGTTTCTAGGAACACTGACCTAGCGTTCGAAGACATGGGAGCCTTGGCGGACGTCATGGACAAAAGGATAGACTCCCTGCTAAAGAAAACATGGGACTCTACAATGGGGAATCTAAAGCCTAAGATGGCTGTTACAGTTGTGGCCCACAACTTAGAACACTGGCTCCTCAAGATCCAGGAGCACATTGAGGCTGGGACAGCTAAGGAAACGATTCTAGCTTCCTTCCCGACAATCCTGCAAGGAATCGCTTATATAGCGGACGCCTCAGCGGAATCAGTCCGCATGTCGGCCAGATCGGCAGCCCTGGCCAACTCTGCCAGAAGAGCCTTCTGGCTTAAGACTTGGCCAGGTGACAGTGCCTCCAAGGCTAAGTTGTGTGGGATACCCCTGACGGGAGACCTACTGTTCGGCCCTGGTCTAGATACAGTTCTAGAACGTTTGGCAGATAAAAAGAGGTCCTTTCCCCCCTAAGCGTAAGGCCCCAGTACTATCAAAAAAGGGGTTTCGTCCGCAGGGTCAGAAGGGGGCACCTAGGCCTGAAAAACAGAAAAAGGCTTGGACCCCTAAAGGCAGGGGCAGAGGAGGAGCGATTTTTCATCCTCAACAGCCCGGAAAGAACCCCTGACTCTCTAGTCAGAGTGGGAGGAAGACTGGGGACCTTCCTCCCACTGTGGGAGACAATTTCCCCCAACCAGTTTATTATGGGGATCATAAGAAAGGGGTACCATTTAGAATTTGCAAGGCCCCCCCCCCCCCAGAGATATCTAGTCACGTCTCTTCCCAAGTGCAGGGAGAAATCCCAAGCCTTGTTGGGAGCTCTAGAAAATCTGGAAGGTCAAAACGTAATACGCAGAGTTCCAGAAGCAGAGAAGGGGATTTTATTCTCACATTTTTGTGGTAAAGAAAGCTTCCGGAGGGTTCAGACTAATCCTCAATCTAAAGCCCCTGAACAGATCGATTGTATACAAACGATTCTGGATGGAGTCGATTTTTTTCAGTCAGGGCCCTCCTCCCCCCCCCAATTGCTTCATGGTATCTCTGGACTTCAGGGACGCATACCTACACATCCCAATTGCAGAAAGCTCTCAACGTTTTCTACGTCTAGCAGTGAACCTAGACGGAACAGTAGTACACCTACAGTTCCAAGCACTGCCATTCGGGCTATCCTCATCGCCCCGCATTTTCACCAAGGTTCTGGCGGAACCTGTGGCGTTCCTGCGACTTCAGGGAGTGTCAATTATAGCTTACCTGGACGATCTGCTTCTATTCGCAGCATCTCCAGAACAGCTATCCAGAGATCTGGAAAGGACAAAGAGGGTTCTTACAGACCTAGGGTGGCTACTAAACTTAGAGAAGTCCAGCCTGATCCCATCACAGAGGATCACATACCTAGGGTACATTCTGGACTCAACTCTTTTGAGAGTATTCCTCCCGATGGAGAAGGTCTTAAAGTTAGACAGGGCAGTGGCATCCCTCCAGGGCAACCAACAGGTGACGATAAGATATCTGATGTCGACACTGGGTCTGTTGACATCTACTCTCCCAGCAGTCCAATGGGCAGGACTGCACTTTCGCCCCCTACAGGCCTTCATTTTGAAAATATGGGACCACTGTCTAGAGGTTCTAGACAACCTGGTTCAGGTACCTGCTCAGGTAAAAAGATCCCTCTGGTGGTGGAGGAGGGCTTCAAACCTATCGCAGGGGCGTCTGTGGTTTATCCCAGTGTCTCGGGTGGTAACCACGGACGCAAGTGGCAAAGGCTGGGGGGCACACCTGGGATCCCTTCCAGCACAGGGAATCTGGGAGTTAGAAGAACTAAACAGGTCGTCCAACTGGAAGGAGCTGAGAGCAGTTGGTCTAGCGCTCAAGTTTTTCCAGGAAAAACTCCAGGGTCACCACATTCAGGTGAGGTCGGACAACTCATCGGCCGTAGCCTATTTGAACAAACAGGGCGGCACGAGGAGCGGAGTCTTGTCGGCCCTAGCACCAGTCATTCTGGGCTGGGCCGAAATCAACACACTCTCACTCTCAGCAGTCTTCCTGAGAGGCGAGAAGAACGTCATGGCAGACTTCCTCAGTCGGACACAACTGAGGGAGAGCGAATGGGTCCTCAATCAAGAGGCCTTTTTGCTCTTAGCTAAGAGGTGGGAGCCACCAGAAGTGGACCTCTTCGTGTCAAAGGAAAACGCAAAGGTCCCCTGTGTTTTTTTCTCTCTAAACAGGGGAGAGGGAGCGTTGGGAGTGGACGCACTAACCCAAAATTGGGAATTCAGAATGTGCTATGCATTCCCACCACCGGTTCTGTTGCCCGCTGTTCTGAGGAAGTTTCAGATAGAAAACAATTCCCTGATTCTAGTGGCACCACATTGGCCCAAGAGAGCATGGTTCTCAGTTCTCAAACAGTTGGCCGTAGAACCTCCCTTTTTCCTTCCACCTCGAGAGGATCTCCTCTCACAGGGTCCAGTCCTCTGCCCTCAGGTTCACAAATGGAGGCTAGCGGCTTGGCTACTGAGGAGGGCATACTAAAATCGAAGGGCTTTTCAGAAAAACTAGTTGCCACCCTCTTTAGTAGCAGGAAAAAGGAGACTCGCCAGATCTATAGAAAGGTCTGGCTCCGCTTTAACAAGTGGTGTATAGACTGCTCCTGTTCGGTCCATAATTTCACTGCCATCCTAGAATTCCTTCAATGTGGGGCAGATAAGGGACTTTCCATAGCTACCCTTAAAAGTCAGATTTCAGCACTCAGTGCTTATTTAGAGAAACCTCTGGCCTCCAACCCCTGGGTAGTCAGGTTTTTCAGAGCCCTATCCAGACTAAGACCAGCTCAGGGCCCACTATTTCCCAATTGGGACCTGTCTTTGGTTTTGCAGACCCTTACGGGCGCTCCCTTCGAACCCTTAGAGGAGTGTCTACTAAGGGATCTAACCTTAAAGACAGTGTTTTTGGTTGCAGTGACCACTGCTAGGAGGGTCAGCGAGTTAGAAGCTCTATCCGTTAGACCCCCTTTTTGTATTATTTTCCAGGATTGGGTCGTTTTAAAGACCGATCCGGCATTTTTGCCCAAGGTGACTTCAAAATTCCACAAGAATCAGGAAGTAGTTTTTCCTTCTTTTTGTCCCAACCCCTCAGGTGAAGGGGAGTTGAAATTTCACACCTTGGATGTCAAGAGATGCTTCCTGCAATACCTGGAGCTGACAAAAGTTTTTAGAAAGTCAGACTCATTATTTATTTTATTTTCTGGGGCCAGAAAGGGTTACAAGGCATCTCGACGCACTATTGCAAGATGGCTCAGAACAGCCATAGGACAGGCATATTCTTTAGCGGGTAAGGAGATCCCTACGGGAATAAAGGCACACTCCACCAGAGCTCTGGCAGCTTCTCAGGCAGAAAAGGCTGGAGCAACGCCAGAACAAATATGCAAGGCAGCAACTTGGTCCAGCTACGCCACTTTTGTTAAGCATTACAGAGTGGATCTGGTGTCGGCAGGTGAGCAAGCCTTTGGGCGAAAGGTTTTGCAAGCTGTAGTCCCACCCTAGTTAGTAAGTGCTCGTCTATCCTCTCATTGTGGCTGTCCTGAAAGACGAATAGGGAAAATTAGAGTTACGCTTACCGGTAACGTCTTTTCCAGTAGTCTTTCAGGACAGCCCTAGTACCCACCCTAAAAAGTGGGGGGTCTTACTAAAGACCGGAACGCAGCATGATTAAGATAATAATAGTATGCTATTAACGTGTTCTTGTGTCTCCCCAGCTGTTCGGAGGTGATCTCAAAAAACTGAAGGCCGGCAGGGGAAATAAGAACTTATGTGTGCTGGCGCAGTGTTTCCTGTGGAAGGGGAGGAGCCTATGTCTCTCATTGTGGCTGTCCTGAAAGACTACTGGAAAAGACGTTACCGGTAAGCGTAACTCTAATTTTTTTCCTCAGTTTAGGCCGATACGTATTCTTCTACATATTCGTCGGGCAGTTAAAGGGGACGTACAGGTACGTGATTGTGCCTGTATGAGCCATTCTGCCGACATATATATATATATATATATATATATATATATATATATATATATATATATATACTGTGAGGGGGTTAGCTCGGCAGCGGGTGTGTGTGACCCCCGGGATGGGCTCCCCACACAAAACAGGCCCAGCAAACGGAGGTTGTGGTTTTCAAAATCAAAAAGGTGCGGTTTATTTTCTATTTACAGTGACAAAACACAGCAAAGCAAAAGAAACATAACCAAAATAAATCCTGGTCAAGTTGACCTCTGACTAAACATACAGGTTTCCTAACTAACAACTGGGATCAGCCTAGTGCTGTCCTAGTCCCTAAGTCCCTGGTTTTAAATGTCCAAGCAAATAGCCACACAGGCTTTTTCTCACCGCACAGGTGTTCACTCTCCCTAGACAGTCCACACAGGTCTGGTTCCAGGCATGAGCTAACATCTAATGAAGCTGGGAGTTCTTATAGAGGCCTAAATGAGCTGACAAGCTTCAGCTGGTCTCATCAACTCCCTGTCTGCACGACGCCCAGCCCTCTCCCTAGAGGTATGAGTCATCCATGAGCCCACTAGCCTTATACAACTCTCCACCTAGTTGTATAAGTCGGCGTAAAGCCTGAATCTGGGCGAAATATATCTACCCCCCTGGATGCAAGCAGGTGACTTTACCTTCCTGCTGTCACATACCCCCCCCTCTTGTTTTAACCTCGGGGTTGGAACACCAGCAATCAGGCATTCATGTACTCGAGACAAAGCATCCACATTCCCCATTTGAACGCCAGGGCGATGCTTTACTGTGAAGTTGAATTCCTGGAGGGCCAGGAACCACCTATTCACTCTTCTATTTGTTTCCTTGTTTTGAGCCATCCACTTTAACGGAGCGTGATCCGTAACCATGTCAAAGTGCCTACCTAGCAGGTAGTACCGAAGGGAATCTAGAGCCCACTTCACCGCTAAACACTCCTTTTCAACGGTGGCGTAATTTACCTCATGGGACTTCAACTTCCTGCTGAGGTAAATGACTGGGTGCTCTTCCCCGTTCCAGACCTGGGACAATACTGCTCCTAACCCCACATCTGACGCATCACTTTGTACGACAAAGTCTTTAGAGAAGTCGGGTGAGTACAACACTGGCTGGCTACATAAGGCTTGTTTCAAGAATTGGAATGCTGCCTCAGCCTCGGGGGTCCATTTAATCATGACCGACCCTTTCCCCTTCGTCAGGTTGGTTAGGGGCACAGCCTTAGAAGCAAAGTGGGGAATGAATCGCCGATAATACCCAGCGATTCCCAGAAAGGCTCGTACCTGCTTCTTGCTGTTGGGACGTGGCCAACTCTGGATGGCCTCGACTTTGTTGAGTTGGGGTTTTATTACCCCCCTCCCAATGGTGTACCCAAGATATTTGGCCTCCTCCTGCCCAATGGTACACTTCTTGGGGTTAGCCGTAAACCCCGCTTCCCGAACAGAGTCCAGGACTGCTTGCACTTTTGGCAGATGTGAGGCCCAATCTGTGCTATGGACAATTACGTCATCCAGGTAAGCCGCAGCATACTTCCGATGGGGCCTCAGCATCTGGTCCATTTTCCGCTGGAATGTGGCCGGCGCATTCTGTAACCCGAACGGCATTCTTTTATATTGGAACGCCCCGTCTGGGGTTACAAATGCGGTTTTCTCTTTGGCCGACTTGGCCAGGGGGATTTGCCAATACCCTTTTGTGAGGTCAAGAGTCGTCATGTATCGGGCTGTTCCCAGCCGGTCGATCAACTCATCTATACGTGGCATGGGGTAGGTGTCAAATTTTGTAACTTTGTTCAACTGACGAAAATCGTTACAAAATCGCCAGCTCCCATCCGGTTTAGGCACCAACACGATGGGACTAGACCAATCACTTTGGGACTCCTCTATCACCCCTAAGTTCAGCATTTTCTGTACTTCCTCCCGTATTGCCTCCCGTCGAGCCTCTGGGATCCGATAGGGTTTTAACTTCACCCTTTCACCGGGCGGGGTAATGATGTCATGCTCTACCCCCGATGTTTGTCCTGGCAGCTCAGAGAATACCTCCTTGTTGCGAAGCACAAACTCCTTAACCTCCTGTTGTTGGGGTTGTGACAAGGTGGCTGCTATTCCAACCTCAGGAATCACGCAACCAGTTTGAGCTGGTGACCAAGTGTCTGCGACTAGGGACTCTCTATCCCTCCAGGCTTTCAACAGATTAACGTGATAGATCTGTTCGGGCTTTCGCCTTCCTGGTTGTCTGACCTTGTAATTCACTTCGCTCACTTTTTCCATTATCTCGTAGGGGCCTTGCCATTTGGCAAGGAATTTACTTTCAACCGTAGGGACAAGTACCAATATCCTATCCCCCGGGGAAAAGGTACGGGTCTTGGCTCCACGGTTGTACACTCTCTGCTGTGCCAACTGCGCTTGGGCCAAATGTTCCTTCACGATGGGCATTACCTGTGCAATTCGATCTTGCATCAGGGCGACATGCTCAATCACACTCCTGTGGGGAGAACTCTCACTTTCCCAAGTTTCCTTGGCAATATCGAACAGCCCTCTTGGGTGTCTCCCATACAGTAACTCAAAGGGGGAGAATCCCGTAGAGGATTGGGGCACCTCCCTAATAGCAAACATCAAATAAGGAAGTAAACAGTCCCAATCCTTTCCATCTCTATCCACCACTTTCTTCAACATTTGTTTTAGGGTTTTGTTGAATCTTTCAACCAGCCCATCGGTTTGGGGGTGATACACAGATGTACGCAATTGCGTCACTTTGAACAATTTACACAGCTCTTTCATAACCCGGGACATAAAGGGTGTACCTTGGTCCGTAAGCAGTTCTTTACAAATACCCACCCGGCTAAAAACAAGAGATAGCTCTTTGGCTATGGTTTTGGCCGAGGTATTTCGGAGAGGGATCGCTTCTGGATAACGGGTGGCATAGTCCATTATAACTAATATGTACTGGTGCCCCCTAGCGGACTTGATTATAGGACCTACCAAATCCATGGCGATCCTCTCAAACGGGACCTCAATGATGGGTAGAGGGACCAGCGGGCTACGGAAATGTGGCATCGGGGCCAACCTCTGACACACAGGGCAGGAGGAACAATAATTTTCTACGTCCTTCATCACCCCCGGCCAATAGAATCTCTGTAATACCCTCTCTCGGGTTTTCTCTGTCCCCAGATGACCTCCAAGAATGTGCCCATGGGCCAACTCCAACACCAACTTCCTGTAAGGTTTGGGCACCACAAGCTGCTCAACGGTTTCTTCTGCCCTTTTTGCCACCCGATACAGTAGGTCCTTCTCTACGCTGAAGTATGGGTAAGTGCAGGTATTATCTGGGTTCACTAACTCGCCATCTATTTTCACTACGTTTTCCCGTGCCTTTATTAGGGCGGGGTCTTTCAACTGTTCTGTGGCAAAGTTTTCCCTGTGAACCTCAAGATCAGAAAACTCCACAGACGGTAGGTTTTCGTCTGAGGAGGTGGGCTCCTCTCCAGTTTCTTGAGTCTCCCCTGCCAATACTGATAAGGGAAATTCCGGAGAGTCCTCACCACTCTCAGGGGAGTTCTGGCTATCACATTCCTGGTACATAGGGGCACCAGTGAGGGGCTCAGGATCATCCCACAGTTCCCAGAACTTCGGAAAATCCCTTCCCACAATGGCGTCATGCGGTAACTGAGATACTAAGCCCACTGGATGAGAGAGGGTACCTTTGGGGGTCTCGAAACACACTGTAGTCACTGGATACTCTCGGGTGTCCCCATGCACACAAATAACAGCTACCTTGCTATTCCCAGAGACCTCTGTTTTAACTAACTCAGCCTTTATCAGGGTCACAAGGCTACCTGAATCCAGCAATACCACAACATTTCTACCATTAACACACATTTTGCATAAATGTTTCTCAGTTCCTCGAATGGCAGTGCATGCGACTGTCGCACACAGCGACTGACGTCTGCCCGTCAGAAAGTCACACTGCATGGGTTCCTCCACAACCGGGCAATTGGCTGCAATATGTCCCGCTTGCCGGCAGCGGTAGCAAACGATCCTTCTTGCCGCCTCTTGAGCCGCTGATTTCCCAGGCTGTTCTCGCCAAACTTGGGGTAGAGCTCCCACCCTCTCACTCTCTCCACCCTCACCCCTTGGAATCCTCTTATCCGCCCCTGGGGATGGTCTGGTCTTAGGGTGGAAAGTCCGAGTGTCTCTGGAAGAGGCCGTCAGGTTCTCTGTAGCCAAGTATTTCTCCACATGATCCACAAGACCATCGGCCGTCTCTGGGTCTCCATGGCTTACCCACTTTTGGATGGCAGTAGGAAGAGCTCTCAAAAACCGATCCATTACAACACGTTCCACAATCTTTGGTGCGGACAAAGTCTCTGGCTGTAGCCACTTTCTGCTCAGGTGAATGAGATCATACATTTGAGACCTGGGGGGTTTTCCAAGCTGGAAAGTCCAGTTATGCACACGCTGAGCCCGGACAGCCTGGGTGACACCCAGCCTTGCCAATATTTCAGCTTTTAGCATCACATAGTCTTTTGCTTGGTCAGGCTCTAGGTCATAGTAAGCCTTCTGCGATTCACCAGTTAACAGAGGAGCCACCAGTCCAGCCCACTGCTCCTCAGGCCACTTTTCTCTTTCAGCAGTCCTTTCAAATGTGGTCAAAAATACCTCTGGATCATCCTCTCCAGTCATTTTTGTCAATAAACGACTCACCCCAAAGGACGCGGTATTAGTGGGACGGCTTTCCTCACTGGTCTGCGGACGTTGCTGCATTACTGCTTCCATTTGTTGTAGTCTCTGCTCTTGCTTCTGTAACAGGTCTATGAAGCGGGCCTCAGATTGCTGCTGGGCTTGTTGATGAGCTTGCTGCTGGGCTGCAAGGCTCCTTTGCAAACCTGCATTTGTCTGCTGTTGATTGGCATTTGCTAGAGCCAGCTGTTTCAGTATCTCCTCCATGCTGGCTTAAAAAAACTGCCACTGGTTCTCCACCAACTGTGAGGGGGTTAGCTCGGCAGCGGGTGTGTGTGACCCCCGGGATGGGCTCCCCACACAAAACAGGCCCAGCAAACGGAGGTTGTGGTTTTCAAAATCAAAAAGGTGCGGTTTATTTTCTATTTACAGTGACAAAACACAGCAAAGCAAAAGAAACATAACCAAAATAAATCCTGGTCAAGTTGACCTCTGACTAAACATACAGGTTTCCTAACTAACAACTGGGATCAGCCTAGTGCTGTCCTAGTCCCTAAGTCCCTGGTTTTAAATGTCCAAGCAAATAGCCACACAGGCTTTTTCTCACCGCACAGGGGTTCACTCTCCCTAGACAGTCCACACAGGTCTGGTTCCAGGCATGAGCTAACATCTAATGAAGCTGGGAGTTCTTATAGAGGCCTAAATGAGCTGACAAGCTTCAGCTGGTCTCATCAACTCCCTGTCTGCACGACGCCCAGCCCTCTCCCTAGAGGTATGAGTCATCCATGAGCCCACTAGCCTTATACAACTCTCCACCTAGTTGTATAAGTCGGCGTAAAGCCTGAATCTGGGCGAAATATATCTACCCCCCTGGATGCAACCAGGTGACTTTACCTTCCTGCTGTCACAATACATACAGTGGCTGGTCCTTAAGTGGTTAAATACACCTGACCGCTGCATTCTGTGCATTACCCACTCCTGACCCCTGCATTATGTACGTTACATACTTCTGACTCCTGCACTTCATATATAGTATAAGCCCCATGTACCACTCCATCCCCATTTTCAGGAATTCTGATTTTCAAAAGTTCCCAGGTATACATACGACCCCCAACTCTAACACCTCCAAGACTCCCAACAATAACCATCCCTGTAACCCAATACAAACACGATTCCATAAATGTACCCTCTCCGTAATTCCATCCCTTACACTAAACCTACCTGTACCCCAAGAACTAACCCTCCCTATAGTCCCATCCCAACCCTAACACTATCCCTCACAATAATGGTCCATATAACTCTACTTGCCAACTCTTCCTTTGTTTGCATAATCATCTCTCTTTTGCCAAAATCCTCTGTGCTGAAAACTTCTTGCATTGAAATATATCAGCCCAGGGTTCCCACCATGGGAATCTCAGGTATTGGCAGCTTTATGAAAGTATTGAAGCAAAATAGTTTACAATGATAGCCAGGTAACTAGCATTTTTTTTAAGCAGCTGAGGCACTCTCTGGGCCTATTCACATGTGCACTCTAAAACGCACATTACTATGCTTTAACACTAAGCATGGAAACTCACCTGCTCTGTGTGGTGTCATTCAATGTAAATGGCACCCCAAAGCATTGTACAGTAGAGCCCTACACACAAATGCACCATAGTGCTGTGCAACGCAGATCCTGTGTGTTATGTGCTCTGATTTTTTTTTTCTTTTTATCCTTTGTAGGGCATAAGCATAACTAATGGACTGCTTTACCACAACACATGTGCCACACAGTGCATTAAACCACCATGACAGAATGGTTTAGTGTGAATAGGCTCGTAATGTTTCTTCTCCACTAGGATGTCTATGTCAGATTCAGGCCTGAGAATTCCTCTCAGCAACCTAAGCTCCTCCATTTTGTTTTGACTTCAGGGCTGTTGTGACACGCAGGCCTGCATCAATAACAAGCAGCCCTCAGGGGATGGAGAAATCAGGGACAGAAACACAACACTGAAGACAAGGTGCCCGGATTGCATGTGTGAATATCATTTGTCCTTTCCTGTCAGAGGGTGTAATTAGGTCCTTCAAACACATCAAATGTTCCTTTTTTTTTTTCCCCATTTCCTTTCTGTGCTATCATATTTTCTCACACACACTTCCTATTATGTAACAGCTAGGAAAGGATTCCCGAGCTATTACCAAATATTATCACAACATATATACAGGTATATATACAGTATATTAAGATTTGTATTTTACAAAAAAAAAAAACCTTAATTCAATACAAATTTATTTGTATATAAAGTGCAAACAAAACAAATAATTTACAATATAATTATTGGTTTAAAAAACATTTATTTTTTAACATTGGGCTGCAATTTTAAAAAAAAATGGCCAGCTATTGTTTTTCTAATGGGGTTAAAAAAAAAGAAAGAAAGGAAGGATCTGATTGGCTTTTATGAACAACACTGATACTTTTCTTTCAGGAACTTTATATGTAAGGTCTTGGAGGACATACAAGCACAATGTAACAAGAAAATTCAATGCATTGTATTGTCAGACAAAACTGAAGCTTGGACTTCTGTGCGTATTGTAGCTGGTCCAGCGCTGAAATGACAGCCCTAGGCAATGTACTATCCTGCCCGGTTGGGGGAAAGTGGGGGCACAGTAAAAATTTAACCACAGCAGTGAAGCAAAGCAGAAATTATACTGCCTGATGCCTTCGGTGAGCATTACTGTCACTAAACACAACCCAATTAAGTAAATGGTGCCACACCGCAGCCAAATGCAATGCATGATGTTGCAGTACAATGGTGTGGCCTTTTAAAGGCTAAAACAGCCAGTGAGGAGGCAACATAATGCCTCCCAAGCAGCCTGTCAAACACCCTCTGAAAAGCAACCCACTGCAGATTGGTTTTCAGAGGGCAGTGGCAGTGTTAATGAGCACCCAATATAATCTGAGATCAGTTCTCCCAGTGTAATCAGTGGGCCTCTACTGTCCATGTGAATGTTGTCCTCTACATTCTGCTTATCAGGAGTTTCTGTTAAAGTGCAGAAAACAGCCATCACAAAGCCCTTATAATAACACAGAGTTTGCTGATCTCCTAGTGTAAACAGGCAGCAGGGTTGATCTGTGTTTTCTCTGCAGGAGACATTCAGAGAGTGGAGACAAGAGAGACTTTCACCTCTGTACTCAGGGTCAGCCTGGTCCTGCTTTGGAGAGATTTCCCCTCACTTCTTGTTATGCCTCTAGAATCAAAGACAGCGCCAGCATAGGGCTGTTTAGGCAGCTGCCTTAGGGTGCCAGGATGGGGGGGAGATCTTGATTCTTAACCACTTCTCGCCTGACCAATGTATTTATACGATCGGACAGGTGCTCCCCAGTTCCTGGAGAAAGTCCCTGGTTGTCCTCTGGCTGGTGCACAGTGGTGCAATCGGATGACAGTGCTTGGTACTGAGCTGCTGTGATTGGCCCTGTACCATGTGATTTCTGTGACTAATAACAGCAATCAAGTAATAAAGTATACACAACTGTCATGAATGACTTTCATTCATGACAGCTTGTTTACTACTCTGATCAGTCACAGTGATCACATGATACAGGGCCAATTACAGTGGTCCTGTACCGTGTGATAGTTGTAGCCAATCACAATAATAAACAAGGAGTCAAGAATGAAGTCCATTCATGACAGTTAAAACGATTTCTGTTACAGTGATCATCACTGTAACAGCAATCATAGTGAAAAAAATCCAGATTACCTTCCCAGAGTAGTACACTGTGGTGACACTGCACTATGCTGGTGACAACATGTAAAAAAAAAAAAAAAATGCACCTTCGCCTGTATAGGCAAAAATCTTTGCAGCGGTCCTTTTCTAGGATAGGAAGTGAAGAAAAATCCTCCCAATAGGACACATCAGGAAAAAATACCTGACTGAGGTTTTATACATTTCTTATTCTTTCCAAAACTAAAGCAATATTATTTATATACATACAGTTTAATTTTACACAAATGCTAATTGTACATCATACATATGACCAAAACATACTCGGATGAATTAGACATTTCTCACAACTCAAAACCAATGTTTCAAGGTAACCGCAGTAACAGGAGCAGTTCTTTTTAGATCTTCCCCTAGGCCCTTTATCTCTTAATGTTTCCCAGAAGCCTTTGTTCTCCCAATTTATCTTGGGTCCACGTCATCTTCCTGATCTCCTCCCAGACTTTGGTAGAAGTTCCCTACAAATGAAGAAAAAGAGAATATGAAAATCACACTCCTCTGTATCTGCCTCCTTCGTTTACTGGTGAAAATGGTCCACAGGTCCTGAAATCCATAAGATCCACAAAATGTTTGCTGACATGATTTTGTCACCGACCTGTATTGCTGGAAACACCCTTGAAGTAGCATGTTCCTTGGGACAAGTTACATGTGAATAAGCCCAGGCATCCTTCACAGTCTGAGGGGCTCTGACATGATCGCCATAAAATTTCATCACATAGTGCCTGAAAACATGATGATGATAAGAGTTACACAAGGATGAGGAACACCAATCATAATACTGGAACAGACACAACATTGGCTTTGTGCTAAATCTTAAAGTGGATGTAAACCCTCACATATACCCAATTAAGTGAACAGCCTCAGATGATACACAGGGATGAAACAAATCCTCTTACATAAGTTTTACTTGTTCATCTGCAGCCTTTACTTCCCTACACCCCTTCAAATGCTGCTAAATTCTTTCTTCAGCTGTCAGGAGCACAGAGGAAGGGGCGGAGAGACTGCAGTAACAGTGTGTAAGAGCTGATTGGAGGAAAGAGGCACCCCCTCCACACAGCAGAAGAACTGTTTTCTGAATAGACAAGCTTATTCTGGGCTCGCCTCCCTCCCGACACAAACTTTATCTCATGTTCTCAGAAGTGACTCATGCTGATAACCGAGGAACGAAGCACCAGAGAGAAACTGCAGATATACTGTATGCGCTTTGTTTAGATTCCATGACTGACGTTTACAAGCACTTTAAAGCGCAACTCTAGACAGATTTAACCACTTCATTACCCACGTATAGTAATATGACGTCCGCAGGAGGGATCTCCCATCCTGGGCGGGTGTCCTATGACGTCCTGGGCTTCCCGGTCCTCTAGGGGCGCACACGCGCCTGCTGCATTGCTCGGGACCCGGTGCGCGTGCCCGGCGGCTGCGATGTCTGCCGGGCACCCGTGATTGCTCATTAACATGGCAGGACCGTGGATCTGTGTGTGTAAACACACAGATCCATGTCCTGTCAGGTGAGAGGAGACCGATGGTGTGTTCCCAGTACAGAGGAACACCGATCGGTCTCCTCCCCTTGTGAGTCCCCTCTCCCTACAGTTAGAATCACTCCCTAGGACACACAATTAACCCCTTGATCGCCCCCTAGTGTTAACCTCTTCCCTGCCAGTCACATTTACACAGTAATCAGTGCATTTTTATAGCACTGATCGCTGTATAAATGTGAATGGTCCCAAAAATGTGTCAGATGTGTCCGCCGCAATGTCACAGTTACGATAAAGATTGCATATCGCCGCCATTACTAGTAAAAAATAAATAAAAATGCCATAAACCTACCCCCTATTTTGTAGATGCTATAACTTTTGCACAAACCAATCAATATACGCTTATTGCGTTTTTTTTACCAAAAATATGTAGAAGTCGTCATATCGGCCTAAACTGAGGAAAAAATTTGTTTTTGTTTTCTTAAAATTTATTTATTATAGCAAAAAGTAAAAAATATTGTGTTTTTTTCAAAATTGTCGCTCTTTTGTGTTCAGTGTTGCATGACCGCGCAATTGTCATTCAAAGTGCGACAGCGCGGAAAACTAAAAATTGGTCTGGGCAGGAAGGGGATCAAAATGCCCTGTAATGAAGTGGTTAAAAAACAAAATTGATGCAGCTCCATAATTATCAATACACTCTTAAATGAGATGAGAGAGAAAGAAGCAGCACAAAAAGCCAGTCAGCTGTACTGCAGTGCATGGAGCATGCTGATAGGAGGAGAGAGCAGCGTGACAGGGAGATGAGCCCATCAGTCTGCTGCTTCTTACATAGTTACATAGTAGGTAAGGTTGAATAAAGACAATAGTCCTTCCAGTTCCACCTATGTAGGTGTTCTTCTTTTACTTTCCTGTAAAGGGTTGGGGGAGGGACAAGATTTGATGTGTTACTTAAAGCGGAACTTCACGCAAAAGGGGAACTTCCGCTCTTCCTTTTCCCTAACATTTGGGGCATCTTTTTTTTATTTTTATTTTTTTAGGGGGAGTGTGTACCTGGTTTTGACAGGTGCCCGCCCCCCCCCCCCCACTTCTGGTCAGATTGCCTTCCTTCTCCCCCAGTCTTCTGGGACATGTAACAGACCCCAGAATCCTGCAGGACCAATCAAACAGTGTGCAGGGTGGCTCGTGCATGCACAGTGAGCAGCCGGCTATGAAGCCACAACCAGTAACACCCGACTGCCCACACTTAGAGTGTTGGTGCCAGGGAACGAAGCCCAGTGAAGAAACGGGCTAGGTGAGGACATCTCTGAATCTTGGGGCAGGTAAGTGTCCTATTATTAAAAGTTAGCAGCTACAGTTTATGTAGCTGCTGACTTTTAATGTTTGAACAGATGACTGGACGACCGCTTTAACTGCAAGAGATTAAAATCAGATCTCCTCATCTAAAAAGAAAAAAAAAATCCCAAAGGTCGCAACAATAATGCCAGTGATGACATTTGAGTTCTATGCGCAAGCATCAAATGCTCATATACAGGTGAAACTTGAAAAATTTGAATATCGTGCAAAAGTTTATTTATTTCACTAATGCAACTTAAAAGGTGAACCTAATATATCGGACTCATTACATGCAAAGCAAGATAGTTCAAGCCGTGATTTGTCATAATTGTGATGATTATGGCTTACAGCTCATGAAAACCCCAAATCCACAATCTCAGAAAATTTGAATATTACATGCAATCAATAAAACAAGGATTGTACATAGAACAATATCGGACCTCTGAAAAGTATAAGCATGTATATGTACTCAGTACTTGGTTTGGGCCCCTTTTCAGCAATTACTGCCTCAATGTGGTGTGGCATGGAAGCCATCAGCCTGTGGCACTGCTGAGGTGTTATGGAAGACCGGGTTGCTTCAATAGCGGCCTTCAGCTCTTCTGCATTGTTCGGTCTCATGTCTCATCTTTCTCTTGGCAATGCCCCATAGATTCTCTATGGGGTTCAGGTCAGGCGAGTTTTCTGGCCAATCAAGCACAGCAATCCCACGGTCATTGAACCAGGTTTTGGTGCTTTTGGCAGTGTGGGCAGGTGCCAAGTCCTGCTGGAAAATGGAGTCAGCATCCCCATAGAGCTCGTCTGCGGAAAGAAGCATGAAGTGCTCCAAAATCTCCTGGTAGACGGCTGCGTTGACCCTGGACTTAATGAAGCACAGTGGACCAGCAGATGACATGGCTCCCCAAATCCACACAGACTGTGGAAATTTCACACTGGACTTCAAGCATCTTGCAGTGTGTGCCTCTCCATTCTTCCTCCATACTCTGGGTCCTTGGTTTCCAAATGAGATGCAAAATTTGTTCTCATCAGAAAAGAGGACTTTGGACCACTGAGCAGCAGACCAGGTCTGTTTTTCTTTAGCCCAGGTAAGACGCTTCTGACGTTTGTTGTTCAGGAGTGGCTTGACAAGAGGAATACGACATTTGAAGCCCATGTCCAGGATCCGTCTGTGTGTGGTGGCTCTTGATGCACTGACTCCAGCCTCAGTCCACTCCTTGTGAAAATCCCCAACGCTTTTGAATGGCCTTTTCATGACAATCCTCTCCAGGCTGCGGTCATCCCTGCTGCTTGTGCACCTTTTTATTCCACACTTTTCCCTTCCATGTAACTTTCTATTAATGTGCTTTGATACAGCACTTTGGGAACATCCAACTTCTTTTGCAATTACCTTTTGAGGCTTTCCCTCCTTATGGAGGGTGTCAATGATGGTTTTCTGCACAACTGTCAGGACAGCAGTCTTTCCCATGATTGTGATTCCTACTGAACCAGACTGAGAGACCATTTAAAGGCTCAGGAATCCTTTGCTGGTGTTATGGCTTAATTAGCTGATTAGAGTGGGACACTTTGAGCCTAGAATATTGCACTTTTTCACAATATTCAAATTTTCTGAGATTGTGGATTTGGGGTTTTCATGAGCTGTAAGCCATAATCATCACAATTATGACAAATCACGGCTTAAACTATCTTGCTTTGCATGTAATGAGTCTATATCGTATATTAGTTTCTCTTTTTAGGTTGCATTAGTGAAATAAATGAACTTTTGCACGATATTCTAATTTTTCGAGTTTCACCTGTAAGTGAGTTTAATGTAATTTTGCAATTAAAAACCTGTGACCAAAGTTGCCATAGGGTATAAATTGTCAACTCCACTTGATCTTTACTGCTACCTAAAAATCTACACCCACTGGTATACTGTATTTCCCCATGTGTGTGTCGAAATGTAGCGTCAAATGGGGAAAAAAGCTCTCCTAAAGTAAAGGCGTACATTTACTGTGAGATTTACCATCTCTCTATATTACTATGTCCCACTAATGTGATATCAATTTAATCAGCAGAATTTTGTTGATTATATTTTGCAGTAAATATAGTAAATATAAGGGGGGGGGGGACGGACACAAATTATGCAAATGTTGCATTGGGAAAAAATAAAGGAAGATGCATGTTTTCTAATTTGTTTACTATTTATTCCTAATAAAAACCATGGTAACAAAATTATATGTATCCTGAATTTCCAGCCAAATTAAAGCCCTATCTGTACACCCCCCCCCCTTCAAAAAAAATGCATAAAACTTTAGGGTACACTACAAAACATAAACAATATAATGTGCGGAAACCAAGACATCGCCAAAACGAAGGACAAAATGCTCATGGATGAGGGGGTTTAGGGAGAAAAATGCCTAGAGACTGAATAGGAAGTTTTTAACCACCTATTTGTTGCATACAAGACATTGGCCCTGTTTATAGCACTGTTTCTGTCAGTGTATTGATCATTGAATGTTGATGTTTTTTTAATAAATTCAGTGTTATATTATGTAAGCAATTGTCATGAGGTTACTCACAGAGTATTGAGAGAGATATGAAAATTGGAGGAAGAGGAGAGGAAATGTGATGATTGATGTGGGATTTATACGTGAGCTGTCAGACCTCCTAACACATTAGAGGTCATATTGCATCTGGTGATTGTTCTCGTGGTGAAGGAGAAACACACGTGGTTCATGGTAGAAGTTATTAAACTCTTCAGTGAAAGAAATTGTCCTATTGTTTTTTGGTCTTTTGCATTGTTGGAATTTATTTTTTATTACATTTTTTCAATGTATTGCAGCAAGTTTTTTCATATGTTTTTCACTCGTTTTGTAGTTATTATTTTTATAAATTTGTTCCACATAGGGGTCTATTAATTAAAAAATAAAATAAAAAATGCTGAGTAAATGTCTCAAACTGTCATGAATAATCCTGTATTTTGTCTAATATGGTAATTTCCTATGATTGTCAGCTCCATCTTGTGGCCATAATACAGTATTTTCCTTATTGAGGTATTTCAGGAAAATACCACATTACGGCCAATAGATGGAGCTGAGGATCAAGAGAAATGATGTATTAGGCATAATGTTGCATTATTTGTGACATAAACTGAAATTTAAAAAGTTGTGACTGTCTTGCCAAGCAATGAAATGAGCACATGCTAGGCTAAAAATCACCAATACACGAATTGCCGTTTTTGCCACTGGAATCTGTAATCCGAGCACCAGCTATGTAATCTATGTCAGCCAGTTCTTTAACTTTTGGGCATATTCACCACATACATTGCCCCTACAGTTTTTATTTTATTATTATTACTACATTTTTTTACTGTCTTTTCTAACTATTGTCATGCACACTTGCTTTGTATATATTCCCATAAGATGTGTGCTTTTTAATATGCTAACAGGACCAAAAAATATTAGAGAAAATCACATTTTTATTTTTTGTAGGTCATTTCTTAGTTTGAACACTGGAGTGCACATTCCATAGCAAACAGTCTTTCTTAATAAATTGTGTGCATATTCACACAAATCATAAACAAATGCTAAATTCAAATGATGGTCATTTGTGATCTTTCACAAATACATTGTCTTACCGTGTCCTGGTTGCGCTTTGTTTAGATTCCATGACTGACGTTTACAAGCACTTTAAAGCGCAACTCTAGACAGATTTAACCACTTCATTACCCACGTATAGTAATATGACGTCCGCAGGAGGGATCTCCCATCCTCGGTGGGTGTCATATGACGTCCTGGGCTTCCCGGCCCTCTAGGGGTGCACGCGCGCCCGCTGCGTTGCTCGGGACCCGGTGCGCGTGCCCGGCGGCTGCGATGTCTGCCGGGCACCCGTGATTGCCCATTAACATGGCAGGACCGTGGATCTGTGTGTGTAAACACACAGATCCATGTCCTGTCAGGTGAGAGGAGACCGATGGTGTGTTCCCAGTACAGAGGAACACAGATCGGTCTCCTCCCCTTGGAGTCCCCACCTCCTACAGTTAGAATCACTCCCTAGGACACACAATTAACCCCTTGATCGCCCCCTAGTGTTAACCCCTTCCCTGCCAGTCACATTTACACAGTAATCAGTGCATTTTTATAGCACTGATCGCTGTATAAATGTGAATGGTCCCAAAAATGTGTCAAAAGTGTCAGATGTGTCCGCCGCAATGTCACAGTTCCGATAAAAATTGCAGATCACCACCATTACTAGTAAAAAATAAATAAAAATGCCATAAATCTATCCCCTATTTTGTAGACACAATAACTTTTGCACAAACCAATCAATATACGCTTGTTGCGTTTTTTTTTTTTTTACCAAAAATATGTAGAAGAATTCATATCAGCCTAAACTGAGGGAAAAAATTGTTTTTGTTTTTTAAAATTTGGGATATTTATTATAGCAAAAAGTAAAAAATATTGTGTTTTTTTTCAAAATTGTCACGCTTTTGTTTATAGCGCAAAAAATAAATACCGTAGAGGTGATCAAATACCACCAAAAGAAAGCTCTATTTGTGATGAAAAAAAACATAAAAATTTCATTTGGGTACAGTGTTGCATGACCGCGCAATTGTTATTCAAATTGCGACAGCGCGGAAAACGAAAAATTGGTCTGGGCAGGAAGGGGATCAAAATGCCCTGTAATGAAGTGGTTAAAAAACAAAATTGATGCAGCTCCATAATTCTCAATACACTCTTAAATGAGATGAGAGAGAAAGAAGCAGCACAAAAAGCCAGTCAGCTGTACTGCAGTACATGGAGCATGCTGATAGGAGGAGAGAGCAGCGTGACAGGGAGATGAGCCCATCAGTCTGCTGCTTCTTACATAGTTACATAGTAGGTAAGGTTGAATAAAGACAATAGTCCTTCCAGTTCCACCTATGTAGGTGTTCTTCTTTTACTTTCCTGTAAAGGGTTGGGGGAGGGACAAGATTTGATGTGTTACTTAACCACTTAAGCCCCGGACCATTTGGTAGCTAAAGGACCAGAGGTGAATTCAGAATTTTGCACTGCGCTGCTTTAACTGTAAATTGTGCGGACATGCAATGTTGTACCCAAACGAAATTTGCGTCCTTTTCTTCCCACAAATAGAGCTTTCTTTTAATGGTATTTGATTGCCTCTGCGATTTTTATTTTTTGCGATATAAACGGAAAAAGACCGAAAATTTTGAAAAAAAATGATATTTTCTACTTTTTGTTATAAGAAAAATCGAATAAACTCAATTTTAGTCATACATTTAGGCCAAAATGTATTCAGCCACATGTCTTTAGTAAAAAAATGTCAATAAGAGTATATTTATTGGTTTGCGCAAAAGTTATAGCGTTTACAAACTAGGGTACATTTTCTGGAATTTACACAGCTTTAAATTTATGACTGCCTATCTCATTTCTTGAGGTGCTAAAATGACAGGGCAGTACAAAACCCCCCCAAATGACCCCATTTTGGAAAGTAGACACCCCAAGGAAATTGCTGAGAGGCATGTTGAGCCCATTGAATATTTTTTTTTTTTGTCCCAAGTGATTGAATAATGACAAAAAAAAAAAAATTACAAAAAGTTGTCACTAAATGATATATTGCTCACACATGCCATGGTTATGTGTGGAATTGCACCCCAAAATACATTCTGCTGCTTCTCCTGAGTACGGGGATACCACATGTGTGGGACTTTTTAGGAGCCTAGCCGCGTACGGGACCCTGAAAACCAATCACCGCCTTCAGGATTTCTAGGCACAATTTTTGATTTGACTCCTCACTACCTATCACAGTTTCGAAGGCCATAAAATGCCAAAATAGCACAAAACCCCCCCAAATGACCCCATTTTGGAAAGTAGACACCCCAAGCTGTTTGCTGAGAGGCATGGTGAGTATTTTACAGCTCTCATTTGTTTTTGAAAATGAAGAAAGAATTTTTATTTTTTTATTTTTTCTTTTCAATTTTCAAAACTTTGTGACAAAAAGCGAGATCTGCAAAATACTCACAATACCTCTCAGCAAATAGCTTGGGGTGTCTACTTTCCAAAATGGGGTCATTTGGGGGGGGTTGTGCCATCTGGGCATTCCATGGCCTCCGAAACTGTGATAGGCAGTGAGAAGTGAAATCAAAAATTTACACCCTTAGAAAGCCTGAAGGCAGTGATTGGTTTTTGGGGTCCCGTACGTGGCTAGGCTCCCAAAAAGTCTCACACATGTGGTATCCCCGTACTCAGGAGAAGCAACAGAATGTATTTTGGGGTGCAATTCCACATATGCCCATGGCATGTTTGAGCAATATATCATTTAGTGACAACTTTGTGCAAAAAAAATAAAAAAAAATTGTCTTTTTTCCGCAACTTGTGTCAACATATAAAATATTCCATGGACTCGACATGCCTCTCAGTATATAGCTTGGGGTGTCTACTTTCCAAAATGGGGTCATTTGGGGGGGTTTTGAACTGTTCTGGCATTTTATACACAACATTAGGAAGCTTACATCCACTCTTCTAACCACTTGAAGACAAAGCCCTTTTTGACACTTTTTGTTTACATGAAAACATATTTTTTTTTGCAGGAAAATTATGTTGAACCCCCAAACATTATATATATTTTTAAAGCAAAGGCCCTACAGAATAAAATGGTGGGTGTTGCATTTTTTTTTTCTACACAGTATTTGCGCAGCGATTTTTCAAACGCATTTTTTGGGGAAAAAATACACTTTTTTTAATTTTAATGCACTAAAACACACTATATTGCCCAAATGTTTGATGAAATAAAAAAGATGATCTTAGGCCGAGTACATAGATACCAAACATGACAAGCTTTAAAATTTCGCACAAACGTGCATTGGCGACAAACTACATACATTTTTAAAAGCCTTTAAAAGCCTTTACAGGTTACCCTGTTAGATTTACAGAGGAGGTCTACTGCTAAAATGACTGCCCTCGATCTGACCTTCGCGGTGATACCTCACATGCATGGTGCAATTGCTGTTTACATATGACGCCAGACCGACGCTTGCGTTCGCCATTGGGCAAGAGCAGGGCAGGACAGGGGTGCTTTTTATTTTATTTATTTTTTTATTATTAATTTTGCTTTTTTTTTTTTTTTTTTTAAATTGTTCCTTCCATATTTTTTTATTTTTATTGTTATCTCAGGGAATGTAAATATCCCCTATGATAGCAATAGGTAGTGACAGGTACTCTTTTTTTGAAAAAACTGGGGTCTAGACCCTAGATCTTTCCTCTGCCCTCAAAGCATCTGACCACACCAAGATCGGTGTGATAAAATGCTTTCCCAATTTCCCAATGGCGCTTTTTATATCCGGGGGGGGGGGGACATTCCCTCCCACTGCTTGTAAAAGCAGTCCAGAGGCTAATTAGCCACTAGGATTGCTTTTACATGAAAGCCGGCTGCTGGCTGAAAAGAATGATACCAAGATGATACCTAAACCCGCAGGCATCAATCTGGTATAAACATTCAAAGTCCAGCAACATACCAGTACGTTGCTGGTCCTTGTTGGACATGTATTGTAATCTTTTTTTTTCATGCAGCCAGGTGGCTGAACGAAAAAAGAGATTGATCGGTGGGTATACCCACCATTAGAATACCGCCCTTCATCCACCCACTTCTAATGATGGGCATACATGCACCATTTATATATGCCGAAGCATGGGGGCATCCTCCCGCAAAAAAGTTATGCCGCACACACATGGTCAGACTTTTCCACGGGCAAGCCTCCGTCGGAATTTCGACCGTATGTACGCGGCATTAGGAGCAAAATCACTCCTCCGCCCCTGCTGCCCCAATGCTTCGGCATATTTGCTTTTTTTTTTAAACTGTGGTGGTGAAATCACCTCCTACAGCACTGGAGTCGCAGGGATCAGGCCTGTCTCTGCGAACGCTGCAGTTATGTGTGTTGTGTTTTGTAAGTGACAGTGATCGATCGATACTGCACTTGGGTGGCCTGGGCTGGACGGAGGGGCAAAACGCAGGTGCTAGCAGGTATCTGGGCTGATCCCGCTAACACTGCGTTTTTGGGAACCCTAAACTGCTGGGGACGCTAGTATAGATCTGATCAGATCAGATATTGATCTGATCAGATACTATACCACTAAGGGGGGTGTATGCTTAACGCGTGGGTGTTAGCGTTACTGGCACTAACCTGACGCTGCCTGGGGTGTGACGCAGACCCTCTCTGATGCTAAAACCTAATTGATATCACCCGCCGGGCGATCAGGGGGTTAAACCTTTATTGGGTTATATACGGCGGGTGCCCTGACACTATAAAAAGCAAACTAACTAACCAGCGTCACCCGTAACACTTATATGATGATCACTGGTGAAAGGGTTAACTAGGGGCAATTAGGGGGTTAAAACCTTTATTAGATTATATATGGGGGTACCTGACGCTATAAAAACCTGCGGCGAACCTAAAAAAATTTACTGGCAACCGATCTGCATCACCGACGCTAAGACAGCGATCAGAAAATGATCGCTTAGCGACAGTGGTGATAGGGGGTGAAAGGGTTACCTGGGGGGCGATCAAGGGGGTTAAACCTTTATTAGATCATTTATGGGGGTACCTGACGCTATAAAAACCTGCGGCGAACCTAAAAAAAAAATACTGGCTACTGATCTGCATCACCGACGCTAAGACAGCGATCAGAAAAATTATCGCTTAGCGACAGTGGTGATAGGGGGTGAAAGGGTTACCTGGGGGGCGATCAAGGGGGTTAAACCTTTATTAGATCATTTATGGGGGTACCCGACGCTATAAAATTCTGCGGCGAACCTAAAAAAAAATACTGGGTACCGATCTGCATCACCGACGCTAAGACAGCGATCAGAAAAATGATCGCTTAGCGACGGCGGTGCTAGGGGGTGAAAGGGTTATCTGGGGGGTGATCAAGGGCTTAAACCTTTATTAGGGGGGGTTAGGGGGCTACACTGGACCTAAAACTAAATGTAGTGACACTTTTACAGTCACAAATGTCACTGATTGCAGTGATCAGTAAATAAATGGTCACTGCAATCAGTGACACTGTGACTGGGGGCTGGGGGGGGTGATCTGGGGGGGCGATTTATGTGCCTATGTGTGCTGGTGTTAGTGTAGTGTTTGTGCACTGACCTGTGTGTCTTCTCTTGTACGGCGCTCGGTATATGTGAGCGCCGCACAGGAGATGACATCACTTCCTCCTGCTTTCTCTGTCTGTAAACATTACACGGACAGAGGGGGCATTTCTATTCGCCGGGAGCGATCGCGGGGGGGTGGCCGGAATCGAACGGCCGTCCCCTCATGTCGGATCGCTCCCCAACGAATTCCGACCGCTCACTGTACAGAAGGGGGGTCCGATTGGACCCCCCAACTGTACAAAGGCAATCACGTATGCTCTACGTGATTGTGCCTGTCGGTGCCATTGTGCCGACGTATATATACAGTGAGCGGTCGTTAAATGGTTAAAGCGGAACTTCCACTCTTCCTTTTCCCTAACATTTGGGGCATTTTTTTTTTTTTTTTTTTTATAGGTGGAGTGCGTACCTGGTTTTGACAGGTGCACCTCCCCCCCCCCCACTTCTGGTCAGATTGCCTTCCTTCTCCCCCAGTCTTCTGGGACATGTAACAGACCCCAGAATGCTGCAGGATCAATCAAACAGTGTGCAGGGTGGCTCGTGCATGCACAGTGAGCAGCCGGCTATGAAGCTGCAAGCAGTCACACCCGACTGCCCACACTTAGAGTGTTGGTGCCAGGGAACGAAGCCCAGTGAAGAAACGGGCTAGGTGAGTTCATCTCTGGATCTTGGGGCAGGTAAGTGTCCTATTATTAAAAGTTAGCAGCTACAGTTTATGTAGCTGCTGACTTTTAATTTTTGAACAGATGACTGGACGACCGCTTTAACTGCAAGAGATTAAAATCAGATCTCCTCATCTAAAAAGAAAAAAAAATCCCAAAGGTCGCAACAATAATGCCAGTGATGACATTTGAGTTCTATGCGCAAGCATCAAATGCTCATATACAGGTGAAACTCGAAAAATTCGAATATCGTGCAAAAGTTTATTTATTTCACTAATGCAACTTAAAAGGTGAACCTAATATATCGGACTCATTACATGCAAAGCAAGATAGTTCAAGCCGTGATTTGTCATAATTGTGATGATTATGGCTTACAGCTCATGAAAACCCCAAATCCACAATCTCAGAAAATTAGAATATTACATGCAATCAATAAAGGATTGTACATAGAACAATATCGGACCTCTGAAAAGTAGAAGCATGCATATGTACTCAGTACTTGGTTTGGGCCCCTTTTGCAGCAATGACTGCCTCAATGCGGCGTGGCATGGAAGCCATCAGCCTGTGGCACTGCTGAGGTGTTATGGAAGACCAGGTTGCTTCAATAGCGGCCTTCAGCTCTTCTGCATTGTTCAGTCTCATGTCTCTCATCTTTCTCCTGGCAATGCCCCATAGATTCTCTATGGGGTTCAGGTCAGGCGAGTTTGCTGGCCAATCAAGCACAGCAATCCCACGGTCATTGAACCCGGTTTTGGTGCTTTTGGCAGTGTGGGCAGGTGCCAAGTCCTGCTGGAAAATGAAGTCCGCATCCCCATAGAGCTCGTCTGCGTAAGGAAGCATGAAGTGCTCCAAAATCTTCTGGTAGACGGCTGCGTTGACCCTGGACTTAATGAAGCACAGTGGACCAACACCAGCAGATGACATGGCTCCCCAAATCCACACAGACTGTGGAAATTTCACACTGGACTTCAAGCATCTTGCAGTGTGTGCCTCTCCATTCTTCCTCCATACTGACTGGGTCCTTGGTTTCCAAATGAGATGCAAAATTTGCTCTCATCAGAAAAGAGGACTTCGGACCACTGAGCAGCATACCAGGTCTGTTTTTCTTTAGCCCAGGTAAGACGCTTCTGACGTTTGTTGTTCAGGAGTGGCTTGACAAGAGGAATACGACATTTGAAACCCATGTCCAGGATCCGTCTGTGTGTGGTGGCTCTTGATGCCCTGACTCCAGCCTCAGTCCACTCCTTGTGAAAATCCCCAACGCTTTTGAATGGCCTTTTCCTGACAATCCTCTCCAGGCTGCGGTCATCCCTGCTGCTTGTGCACCTTTTTATTCCACACTTTTCCCTTCCATGTAACTTTCTATTAATGTGCTTTGATACAGCACTTTGGGAACATCCAACTTCTTTTGCAATTACCTTTTTTACTGGTTTTCTGCACAACTGTCAGGACAGCAGTCTTTCCCATGATTGTGATTCCTACTGAACCAGACTGAGAGACCATTTAAAGGCTCAGGAATCCTTTGCTGGTGTTATGGCTTAATTAGCTGATTAGAGTGGGACACTTTGAGCCTAGAATATTGCACCTTTTCACAATATTCAAATTTTCTGAGATTGTGGATTTGGGGTTTTCATGAGCTGTAAGCCATAATCATCACAATTATGACAAATCACGGCTTAAACTATCTTGCTTTGCATGTAATGAGTCTATCTCGTATATTAGTTTCTCTTTTTAAGTTGCATTAGTGAAATAAATGAACTTTTGCACGATATTCAAATTTTTCGAGTTTCACCTGTAAGTGAGTTTAATGTAATTTTGCAATTAAAAACCTGTGACCAAAGTTGCCATAGGGTATAAATTGTCAACTCCATTCGATCTTTACTGCTACCTAAAAAAATCTACACCCACTGGTATACTGTATTTCCCCATGTGTGTGTCGCAATGTAGCGTCAAATGGGGAAAAAAGCTCTCCTAAAGTAAAGGCGTACATTTACTGTGAGATTTACCATCCCTCTACATTACTATGTCCCACTAATGTGATATCAATTTAATCAGCAGACTTTTGTTGATTATATTTTGCAGTAAATATAAGGGGGGGACGGACACAAATTATGCAAATGTTGCATTGAGAAAAAATAAAGGAAGATGCATGTTTTCTAATTTGTTTACTATTTATTCCTAATAAAAACCATGGTAACAAAATTATATGTATCCTGAATTTCCAACCAAATTAAAGCCCTATCTGTATACCTCCCCCCCTAAAAAAAGAATGCATAAAACTTTAGGGTACACTACAAAACATAAACAATATAATGTGCGGAACCAAGACATCGCCAAAACGAAGGACAAAATGCTCATGGATGAGGGGGTTTAGGGAGAAAAATGCCTAGAGACTGAATAGGAAGTTTTTAACCACCTATTTGTTGCATACAAGACATTGGCCCTGTTTATAGCACTGTTTCTGTCAGTGTATTGATCATTGAATGTTGATGTTTTTTTAATAAATTCAGTGTTCTATTATGTAAGCATTTGTCATGAGGTTACTCACAGAGTATTGAGAGAGATATGAAAATTGGAGGAAGAGGAGAGGAAATGTGATGATTGATGTGGGATTTATACGTGAGCTGTCAGACCTCCTAACACATTAGAGGTCATATTGCATCTGGTGATTGTTCTCGCGGTGAAGGAGAAACACACGTGGTTCATGGTAGAAGTTATTAAACTCTTCAGTGAAAGAAATTGTCCTATTGTTTTTTGGTCTTTTGCATTGTTGGAATTTATTTTTTATTAAATTTTTTCAATGTATTGCAGCAAGTTTTTTCATATGTTTTTCACTCGTTTTGTAGTTATTATTTTTATAAATTTGTTCCACATAGGGGTCTATTATTAAAATAAAATAAAAAATGCTGAGTAAATGTCTCAAACTGTCATGAATAATCCTGTATTTTGTCTAATATGGTAATTTCCTATGATTGTCAGCTCCATCTTGTGGCCATAATACAGTATTTTCCTTTTTGAGGTATTTCAGGAAAATACCACATTACGGCCAATAGATGGAGCTGAGGATCAAGAGAAATGATGTATTAGGCATAATGTTGCCTTATTTTGTGACATAAACTGAAATTTAAAAAGTTGTGACGGTCTTGCCAAGCAATGAAATGAGCACATGCTAAGCTAAAAGGCTAAAAATCACCAATACACGAATTGCCGTTTTTGCCACTGGAATCTGTAATCCGAGCACCAGCTATGTAATCTATGTCAGCCAGTTCTTTAACTTTTGGGCATATTCACCACATACATTGCCCCTACAGTTTTTATTTTATTATTATTACTACATTTTTTTACTGTCTTTTCTAACTATTGTCATGCACACTTGCTTTGTATATATTCCCATAAGATGTGTGCTTTTTAATATGCTAACAGGACCAAAAAAGATTAGAGAAAATCACATTTTTATTTTTTGTAGGTCATTTCTTAGTTTGAACACTGGAGTGCACATTCCATAGCAAACAGTCTTTCTTAATAAATTGTGTGCATATTCACACAAATCATAAACAAATGCTAAATTCAAATGATGGTCATTTGTGATCTTTCACAAATACATTGTCTTACCGTGTCCTGGTTGAAGGTTCCATGATCACTTAGGTGGTTAAACAATTGAAGGTTCTGATCACTGACAGGTCTCTGGAAATATTGACGTCTATCTCTGCGTAATAAATTCACCCCAAATGCATGTTCGAGTCCTCTGTCCCTCAAAGCTGGCCTCATAACTAATGAGTTCTCAGCTGATCCCATATTACCAGTTTCTGATTGGCTTGGTGTCCTCCTGCTTTTCCACAACAACCCACTGGCATTTCCATAAAGTGTCAGCTCTGTGGCTAAAACGGCCACCCACATCAATGTGAAGGAGGCCATCGCCTGCTTTGGTGTCTCAAAATGTTTTGCTACTTGAGGGTCTACTGTCTTTATCATCTCACTTCACCCTTAAATATGCTCCAACTTCCTGCCAGACTCTTGTTTACCCTTTGATGTACCTGCATACGTGCCCTTTAAGTGGAAACTTCGCTCCCATGACATCACCTTTCCAAAAGCACAATGTATACATCCCCAAACATGCCCGTTTTTCCGACATTCCATAAAGGAGGAGGTGAGGTCTAATCATCCCTTGCGGACACCAATTTGTGTTAGTCACCTCTTGTAGGATAAAGAAGATGGAGGGGATTCTTGGAGTTATTTGATAACAATGCATCAAAAACGTGTGCAAATAAAGCATGGATGACAGCATGGTGGCAATTATCCGCCATTAGATAAAAAAAAGATCTTATTTGTTCTGGTTACTGTTGCTGGTATATTGTCATACCTGAGATTCTTTTGTGCCTACACTAAGGCAGCGGCTCAGCCATCAATAGGATTCAGGATATTCAGGGTCAGCAGATTACTAGTTCTGTTGTGGGGATAATATGTTCTGCAGGGTGACCGTACAATTATAGGGTCACTTCACCTAAATACTTGCTTTGGTTTTGGATGGATTCTTGCAATCTAAGTCACCAAATGGCTTTTTAAAACTGAATTCCAGAATAAGCAAATATAAGTGGCATGTGTATTCTTACTTGAATCATGGTGTGCTTTGTGTATTTCTTCCAGATCTGTGCAGTAATTCAGCGTGCAGGAGCTTCCTGTAATAAAGACCGGTCACTGCTGCTCTCTCTCCTTGTGTAGGATGACTGGTCTTGTCTCCGCCCCCTCCTGTAGTTTTCTGCAGGCAGCCTGTAGTGTGTGGAGCTACTAAACAGGGTGGTGGGCTATGAACTAGGGTGACCAGAAGTCCCCGGTTTCAGGGGACAGTCCCTGGCTTGAGGACACTGTCCCCGGACCAAGTCTGTCCCCGGTTTTGTCTCCGGATTGGATTTGAACAGGGGCTGGGGCAATTTCAAAGACAGTCTGTGCAGAATAAAAAATAAAAAATCTGAATTACACACCCCCGCTCCGCTGCTCCTACTAGCTTAGAGGGGTTAGAGGGGTGTATTTTTTTCCATTATCTGTGCCCCTTCCTGATGATCATGTGCTGGCCAGAGTGGAGGGAATATTTCTTCAGTTTCTGGTGCATGACCATTCAGCTCCGCTCCCATGTTCTTCTGTCTTGGCTCATGTCCCGGCCAGCCGCCTGCCCGCTTATCTTCTTGCCTTCTCTGGCAGAGTGATCTTCCTCCGCTCCCCACCCAGTAGTAGCCGGGGCCCGGAGAGTGAGACTTGACAGGCTGTGAGGCGGGCGGCCGCGGCAACGGGCAGAGAGTCGCTGATTGCTGCCATTACTAGAAAAAAAAAATATGTCCCCGGATTTCATTTTAAAAATATGGTCACCTTACTATGAACAGCACAGTGTTGATGTCACCACTACTTTTGAAATATAATAACTGGGTTTGAAAGTGTTTTTATATCCTTTCTGGATTTGAGGAATAGATTTAAATATTTTTTTTTTTGCACCTAGAGAACAGTGTTAAAATAATTTATACACTAAATACTATCACTACAGGTATTGGCCCCATACAGTTACTAGAATACAATATTTTTCACTATAGTGGACCTTTAAGTATCGGTAATACAATGTACTTTATTCTTCTTTTACTTCTTTTTTCCATCTTTTGTATATTTTATTCAGCTGACCATGGCTGTCCTTGCTAATGACATATTTTTAAACATTTTTACAGTTCCCAAGTAACAAAAAGGGCTAAATCTGTCAAAATAAACATAAAGGAATCCTGTGCTGTGAAAAAAAATATTTATTGATACATTGTAATGATTCTATTGAAATTATGTCATTCAGCATTCATATTATTTGAGGAAAAAAATATACTTTATATGTACAGTTATTTATTTTAAGCCGTAATTGTTCCTTCATTAAAGCACTGCAAATTTAATACAATTTAGCTTTTTTTAATTTTAGAACTACAATCTTCATCAATTGAAATGTTCTGATTAAGTGGCGGTTCACACTTGTGCGAGTTGATACCGAATGCGATGCGTTAAACACAAACTAGACTCGCATGTCATTCAAAAAGTAATTGTTTTCAATGATGGTGGTTCACATTTATGCGTTGCGATTCCTCTCCGAATACGATGAAAAAAAGGGTCTTGTGCGAGTTTAGAGCGTTGCGAATTTAGTCTCCAGAGACATGAATGTAAATCGTTCTGGAATCGCATTTGATGGTTCACATATGTGCGAGTTCCACCACACTACTCTTCACAAAAAAACAGGAAGTTAACACCTTTTTTTTTTTTACATTATGATTCCATTGGCTAGAACATTAATCGCAGCCATGTCCTACTCCTGAAATTTGCATTCAAATTGCGGTAAATTCGCACCTCAGAATGAACTGAAAAAACTGAACAAATTCACAGCGCAGCAGTGTGAACCGGTGATCTGCCGACAAACGTCCCCACGGCGGATTCTGCCCCCAACTGTACTGCGCAGGCGCGGCGCTTGCGCAGTACGAACGTCAATGAGCTTCCGAAAATAGCCGAACGTGTAGAGCTGAGAGTCAGCTCTACACGGCGCCTGCGTGGACCTAGATGTAAGTGGCCAGTCGGCCTCACGTCCTCGCTTCGCTCGGACGGCTCGCTACGCTCGCTCGGCCTCCTGGCTCTTTTTTTAACATCCTCCATGTCCACGGGGATGGTAAAGAAAGAGCCTGGATGTCAGCAGTGTAGCACAATTTGGTGTGCGCAGGCGCCATGTAGAGCTGACTCTCAGCTCTACATGTTCGGCTATTTTCGGAAAAAGCGCCGCGCCTGCGCAGTACAGAGCGGGCAGAATCCGCTGGGGGGCAATGCTCGGCAGTACACCGGCACTAAACAAATATGTGCTGTTTGAGTATTGCAACGCCACCTGGTGGACGATGCAAGAGCAGCAGGATCTATCATTCTGTCAAACACAGGAAGACTGTTGCTGCATTTAAAAATTCTGTTAGCTGAATGACCTTTTTTTTTTTATACGGGAAATACATTTTTTCAATACTAAAATATATATAAAGCCATTTTTTTTTGTGTTGGATAGGGTAGAAAATGGTCACCACAATACATTGGGAGGGTGAATCTCCTCAATGGGAACAAAGACAGCTATGAAAACCTGACAGAAGTTCTAACCATTCCACACTACCTATCACTAAAAAAAAAAACGCTTTGACTAAGGTTATATTTTAAATCTGAACTTCCGGCAGTTATAAAAGGCACACATTTAATACAGATCTGTAGTCAATTAAGTGAAAGTAAAAAAAATAATAATAGTATTTTTGGTTTCCTGTATAACCCTTTTCTTGGAGTACATCAGAGGACACAGGGTTTCTTCATTATCATAACTACTTGGGTTATGCTACCACCTACAGTAGAATGAACACTGGCCAAGAAGAAAGGCAGGCTTCCCTACCCACACAAAAAGCCCCCCCCCCCCCAGCAGAGCCCTGCCTCAGTTTTATAGCAAACTTTGAGGAATCACACAAAAAGCAGAGGGATTCATCTGTCCTATCATGTACTGAATGAAAAAAATTCATTACTCTGAATATTGACTGTGGCTTAAAGGGATGCAGAGTGCAGGAGTTAAGTAGTAAATAATGCAAAGGTTCAGAAGTAAGTGACACAGAGTTCAGAGGTCAGGAGTAAGTGGCGCAGAGGTTAGGAGTAAATGATGCAGAGTTCAGGAGTAAGTGACACAGAGTTTAGTAGTAAGTGACACAGTTTTCAGAGGTTATGAGTAAGTGACGCAGAGTTCAGGGGTCATGAGTAAATGACACAGAGTTCAGGGGTCAGAAGCAGTTGGGTCAGTAGCAAGTGATGCAGACTCCTGAGGCCAGGAGTAAGTGGCGCAGGGGTTAGGAGTCAATGATGCAGAGTTTAGGGGTCAGGAGTAAGTGACGCAGAGTTTAGGGGTCATGAGTAAGTGACACAGAGTTCAAGGGTCAGGAGTGACACAGAGTTCAGGGGTCAGGAGTGGGTGACACAGAGTTAAGGGGTCAGTAGCAAGTGATGCAGAGTCCTGAGGTCAGGAGTAAGGGATGCAGAGTTCAGGGGTCAGGAGTAAGTGACGAAAAGTTTAGAGGTCAGTAGTCAGTGACGCAGAAATCTGAGGTCAGCTTACCACATGCATTAATGGTGTTCTTCTTTCTGTCCTCAGCATGGGCTATCTTCCTCCATTCCCAGGGTCAGTTAGGCAGGGCTAGCGGGACTGTGGTTTGACTTAGAAGTGGCCAATAACAGTCCTCCTCCCTGTAGAAACCTTTACCCATCCCCCAGCATTAAATCAGCACTTGATCTTCTCCCCATACACAGGCACTGGATGGATCTCTACTACAGCTGCAAATGACAATCTGTGTGAAACTTCTCCCCTTCCAATACAGGCATGATTACACCCTAGGACATCAATCTTCTCAGTGCTGCAAATAAACATGCTCTTTTTGGGGGATATATAGAGACATTTAAACTCGTATGGCATGGAGGGGGAAAGCTCTAGAATTCCAGCTTGGCACCAAACCTTGGATACATTTGTCTGTGATGTCCCAAGCCCAGACAGGTTGACATGTGTTGCCCCACCTGCAAGAGTGGGGGCACCCCTTTACTGGGAAGAGGACTTGGTTCTGGTCTTGGAGATTTGTAAGTTACATAGTGGGTAAGGTTGAATAAAGATAACAGTTCATCCAGATCAAACTGGATCTAGTTCTTCTTGCGGAACTGACAGGTAGGCTTCTGATTGAAGCCATAGGTCGGTGGCTGGTGAAAGGACTACTTTTTTGCAGTTGAAGAAGGTCCTAGCCTTTGACCCGTCATTTTTCCCTTTTTCTAAAGATGGCCCAAACTAATGCTCACCCTCAAAGGGCAGAAGCTCAGTCCCCACTGGCCTCCTCCTATTCTACTGTACATCCTCATCCAAAAGATGATCGTCTGGCACCTCATATTCCTGCAAAAGAGGAGGAGAGGAGGGAGAGTGCCCACATTTGCGACCCAGGTATTCCAACCCAGTGAAAACACCTGAGAGTTGGTCAGGAGGCCATAAATGTCTGCTGTAACTGCCACATTTCTCCCTGGATACATATGAACTTGAGGAATGTGCCCCTAAAACAGTGGAAAAAACAGATAAGGACAGGAATTCAGAACTGATCTGACTCTTAGGGGGGCTTTGGTGGGTAGACTATGCAGGGGTCCCTCCTAACCTGATTTGGCAAACCCACTTATATATCCTTCCCACAACCTCTCTGCCATATCTTGCTGAAGGTAAACAATACAAAAAAAGGTAAAAAAAAAGGTCTTCACAGCAAGGAGCACTGGAAGGGCAGACGCATGAAGGTAAACAAGCCATACCCCTGAACAGGTAAAAAGGCCACCTAACTGAAAGAAAGGGCTGCTTGCTGAAAAATACCTAGTGGCTTAGCATACAATACAGACTACCACAATACTTGCAGGGATTGCACCTAGGAAAGAAGAACTGCAAACAGTACCACTGATCTTGTGGAGGGAAGTGTCCTGAATAGTGCTTCCCGCATGTGCACTCAGCACCAAGGTGATCCAAAATGAAGGCCACGCATGAACCAACAATGTCATGGTGCACAAGCCATGCCACCGGAACCACCCCAGTAGGGGTGTATGGAAATAGGCTGTGCTGGTATTGGCTATGTCTGGGCAGGGAATTTTGAAGCAGTACACACAATGTTACTGCCTGAGACTCTGGAGAACAGCCAGCCTCGGGTGAGTGAATTTTCTCTTTTCCTTCCATCTAGTTCTTCCTTCCATGTGCCATAGTTGTCCCTCCTTCCTGCCTTCCATGTGTCATAGTTGTCCCTCCTTCCTGCCTTCCATGTGCCATAGTGATCCTTCCATCCTGCCTTCTATGTGCCATAGTGATCCTTTCTTCCATGTGCCATAGTGATCCTTCCTGCCTACCATGTGACAGTGATCCTTCCATGTGCCACAGTGATCCTTCCTGCCTTCCATGTGCCACAGTGATCCTTCCTGCCTTCCATGTACCATAGTAATCCTTCCTGCCTTCCATGTACCATAGTGATCCTTCCTGCTTTCCATAGGCCATAGTGATTCTTCCTGCCTTCCATGTGCCACAGTGATCCTTCCTGCCTTCCATGTACCATAATAATCCTTCCTGCCTTCCATGTACCATAGTGATCCTTCCTGCTTTCCATAGGCCATAGTGATTCTTCCTGCCTTCCATGTGCCATAGTGATCCTTCCTGCCTTCCATGTGCCATAGTGATCCTTCCTGCCTTCCATGTGCCATAGTGATTTTTCCTGCCTTCCATGTACCATAGTGATCTTTCCTGCCTTCCATGTGCCACAGAGATCCTTCTTGCCTTTCATATACCATAGTGATCCTTCCTGCCTTTCATGTACCAAAGTGATGCTTCCTGCCTTCCATGTGCAATAGTGATCCTTCTTGCTTCCATGTGACATAGTGATCCTTCCTTCCGTGTACCATAGTGATCATTCCTGCCTTCCATGTACCAAAGTGATCCTTCCTGCTTTCCATGTGCCATAGTGATCCTTCCTGCCATCCATGTGCCATGGTGATTTTTGCTGCCTTCTATGTGTCATAGTGATCCTTCCAGCATTCAATGTACCATAGTTGTCCTTCCTGCCTTCCATGTGCCATAGTGGTCCTTCCTGCCTTCCATGTGCCATAGTGACCCTTCCTGCCCTCCATGTACCATAGTGACCCTTCCTGCCTTCCATGTACCATAGTGACCCTTCCTGCTTTCTATATGCTTTAGTGATCCTTCCTATCTTCCATGTGCCATGGTGATCTTTCCTGCCTTTCATATGCCATAGGGATCCTTCCTTCCATGTAGCATAGTGATCCCTCCTTCCTTTCTACCATATAACATAGTGATCCTTCCTTCCATATAACAATGATCCTTCCCTCTCTCCAATCTCTCTCCCTAAGGGTTGGTTCACACTGGAGACTCCAGCTTGTGGCACAGAAATTAAACCATATTTTATAGGTACAAGGAAGCCCAGGGTTTGTTAAACCATGCCCCTTAAGCCCCACCCACTATCATGTTTGGCAACACGCACTCTTTGCTGTGGCGTGCATTGCATGCCGCAGGTCACCGTCTCCTTGAAATGTCCCTCATTCTCAAGCTCAAAAGCTGGGAGGTATGATGATAAGTCTCTGTAGTAAAACAATCTTACCTGTCTGTTGGCAATATTCTATTGCATGCACACTAAGCTGAATACCGGAGTGCATCATTAAATGTATTTTCAAAATACAAGCAGAATGTGACCTGGTATCAGCCTCTTGCAGATCCTGTACAGCAGACCTCAGAGTGAGGGAGGAAGAAGTGGCACAAGTATCCAATCACTTCATGTGTGGATAAGAAGCATACTAATAGGAAGGGAAAGCAGAGTAACAGAAAGATGATCTTATAACTGTGCTGCTTCTCATTTTTTGCCCAGTCACAGGTGAGGCAAGTTCAGGGTGACCTAGGCTCAGAAGAAGTGGGCTTAAATGATGCTGGCCATCTGACTAAGGACTTCCAGCAGCAGAAAGAAGTACTTAAGCCCTGTACACACGGTCTGACTTTTGCCCAACAAACTTCGTTTTGAGCAAGTTGGACCAACAATCCGACCGTGTGTACGCTCCATCGGACAAACTTTTTTCGTTTGGTTTTGGATTTCATCGGACAAAAGTTGGGTCTGCAAACGGACAAACTTTTGCCCAACAAAAGTCCGATGGAGCAAAGTCCGACCGTGTGTACAGAAAACCATCGGACTTTAGTCCGATGGACAAAACAACTAATGTTAAAATCAACCAACAATAGCAGAAGTTGACCAAAGGGTGGCAGTAAAGATCAGAAAAGAGCAGAAAAAACACGTGATGTTGTAAGAAGTTTTAAGAAAGTTTGCAGAAAAGTCCGAGCGTGTGTATGCTATGGGTGTTCCCAACCAACTCTGTTCGGACAAAAAAACACGGAAAAGTCCGATGGAAGTCCGACCGTGTGTAGGAGGCTTAAGGGGGAAATCTCTGGATTGAAGCTGATTATTAAAGCAAAAGATGGTTTGGTTAATTTACTATTTAATAAAGATATTAATTTTCATTCAGTTTTTTGGCTGGAACTCTACTTTAAATACAAGAATAAAATATGCCAAATGTTGATTTCACCCCTCAATAATTGGGCAAATGATTGAAACTGAGGTGAATGTAAAAGAGAGTTGGACTTCATTCTACAAAGTGATTAAAAATTTCAACCGAGTGGAGTAACTGATACATAACATTCTCATTCTTTGGTTTGAAGCTTCCCTAGAGGTTACCAGTACCACTATCAGTTTCTGACTGCTGAACTGACAAACTGCAAGAAGAAGCACTTCTTCACACAAACATAGAGAGCGTGTCTGTTTGGAAGGGCTCTAATACTGTAAGGCAAAAGAGTTCATGAAATAGGCAACCCTGTTAAAATTTGTTGAGTCCAATGACTGGCTCCACCATGATATCTGTTAATGTCTGGTCCTGAGAAAGGACTTCCCATTGGTTGGAGGGATGGTCCAGACTCTAGGTGCAGGCCATGTCTCCTCTGCTACCTGCTGCACACTGACGCTGGTGGGAGAGATGAGCTGAGAGATGGCCCCGCGGGAACGGAGGGACAAGCGGGCTGCCAGAAGTCCCATTCGGACGCAGGTATCGGTGTCCAGTTTCGCCAGGACCCCAGACAGGAGACCGGCCATAAGACTGTAGGGACAGAAGGACAAAGATGATCAAGTATTATCACAGGACACACTGAACTATGGCTGAATCAGACACACAAATGTACAGGTCTACAAAGACAAAAAAGAAGAGTTGGCTTTGCTTCCTGAACTAAAAGGAGTCTCCTGACTTCTCTCAATGTCCCCTGTACCATTTCCCCTACTCATGGGCGTAGCATAAGGGGTTGCAGGGGTCACAATCACAACCCCGCCCCTTGCTCCAGTGGGCCCCTGCAGCCTCCCTGTCATATCATATCCTCCACAAAGTTCAGCTCCGCTTTGCCCTAAGGCCCCACAGCCACGCTCCAGTACTGGGCTTCCACTTTGTCTTTCACAGTCCACACCTCTCTGTTATCATTGGCTGGGGAGAAGCTAAGAGACATTTCCTGAATGGAGAGGAGCACGGGGTGAGAACAGCCCAGTATGGGAAAGTGTCTGTGCTGAGTGCTGGCAACATGGAATGGTAACCAAGCTCAGTGACTTAAGAGGAGGAGAGTGCCGTCCTGTTGCCACAATGGGACAGATGTCACTGGTGAGGTAAGACACAACTCAGTATCTCCTAGTCACCAGCTGGGATTCTCTGTACCCCCCACCCCACCCGGGGATGTCCGCTTACCCCACTTCCCTGACAACTGGAGAAAAGACACTGTCCCAACACTGACAGAAGAACCTTAAGAGATTGCTAAAACAAATCCACTAACACCTCCCGAGGGGCTGCAGGCTCCAGATTTTGTGTCACATGGCTTTGCCCCACCAGATTTAAGTTGCGCCCCCCCAAAGCCCCCTGACCACCCCCTCCACCCTGGATGCTGAGCTCCATTCCCATTACAGCACTCTATACTGCTCATCCTCCGCAGAACAGCAACATAAAAGCCAGATACACCTTGTGAAGGCTGATCCCTGTCCTCTGATTCTCCAGCGGTGATCCCTGTCCTCTGATTCTCCAGCGGTGATCCCTGTCCTCTGATGTAGAGAGGAACTCTGGGAACTCAAAACTCTTAAGGCACTTTGAGTATCTTGGCGTGCGGTGGGTGTATCTGCACGCACGGTGAAAGTGGTGGGTGGTAGTTGGAGGGGGGGCCCAGGTCAACTTTTGCATCGGGGCCCACAAGTTTTAAGCTACGCCTCTGCCCCTACTGTTCTTTTGCTGAACCTAGTCACAAAGTTCCATAGGTGTCTAGATGAGGGAAGTATAGCAATAATGAATAGTAATAATAATAAAAAATTATAATAAGTAATTTTGTAGTTTATACGTTTTCAGGTTCCTGCTCCCCCCTCTTTACCCTGCTATCCTATGTGCTGACCTGTGAGTGAATATAATACATTAAATACAGTCCTTGTTTTTGTTTTTTTCATCTATTTCTGCAAATTAAACATTTGCATAATTTTAAAAAGTAATATTAGTAAAAAGTACAACAGACCTGTCTCCAGCTCCTGAAACATTAACAATTTCTTCAGTAGAGATTGGGGCTGCAGGATAATGTAGGGCACAGAGGTCTCCCCATGATGTCTGATGGAGAAGAAAAACAAATGTAAATTTAGGGTTATAATTATACAAAATTATTTTGATACTTTTACATCTCAGGGTTTGACCATATTCACTGGTCATCCATATGCATTCTTAAAGCCGAACTCCAGGCAAAAAAAGTTCATTCAAACATGTTCCTCTATAGCCACAAAGAATATAAATCCACTTTGTGTTGCAATAAAACAAAAAACAGCAAATAAGAGAAGTTTACATACATTAAGTATGCGTTTTGGTATGTATTTTTAGGTATGTAATATATTTGAAGAGTAACTCCACTTTTCTTAAGAAAAAAAAAAACAATCCCCGCTGGTTCATCAGTGTATATTTCAGGGATTTTAACAAAAATTGTTGCAGATTCCTACCTGTTTCTGCTCTGAAGGAATAGCTCTTTGATTATGTCAATGTGTAGGGTAAATCTGAATGGAAGTGACTTTTTCCTTATCAGCTGATGCCCTTACTATTTTCTAATGAGGAATGTTGCAGTGTCTGCATCGCTCTAGAAGTAATTAACCCTTTGGGAGTATCTCACCAAAAATTTAATTTTCATTGCAAAGGATGCCTAAAATCTTACAGACTTGCAGTGCAGACTTGTATGAAAATCAGTGGGGGAATTATTCAAGCAGGAAATTACATTTTTTTACATTTCTGGGGAAGTCTCGTACACTGTGTACAGAAGCCTCCAGGCTTCCATGTCGCATTGAGAAGGATTGAAAAATAAAGGTAATTTTTAATAACAATAAATTAGAATATGGCTTGGGTAGCAAATGTATGTTATATATTTTTTGCAAATTTTTTTTTTCTCACAAAAAGTGGAGTTACCCTTTAAGAGATCAAATAACATGCACTGGAATAATCAGTTCACTTGTCTTGGATTTGGACCCACCTTGTTATTAGGATGTAAAGACAATACCCCATTGCAGCTGTGACTACACAGGAGGACCCCATGAGCTCCCAGGGTTACAATGACGCAGTGCAGGTTCTCCAGAAGTGGCAATGACAGGGTGATCGCCATGTCTATGACATCATCGAATGCACACGGAACATCTGAGACAAGGGAACAACAACAGAGATATTCAATTCCGACCTGCAATGGAAATCAGCCCTAAACCGAGGAATAATGAAAATATCTAGCCTCTAAGAAATGATTCGAACATTGAGGACTGTCTGTCATTACATCAGTTATTTTATTCATTAAGAATCCTTTTATGAATGCTGAAGTGTTGAAAGACATTGAGAATAGAGGTATCACTCTGTCAATCACTTAAAAGGTCAGTATGATGACATTTAGATACTCTGGGAGGTAAGAGACACCATGCACCTTTTCCCTTGAGACAATTACCATCATGATAATCATTTTGTATTTGGAAGTTTCATATGTTAAAGAGACACTGTTTCTAGTCCATTCATTTGTACAAAAAGCTTTCATAAGACTATATGTGCTTTTGATATATTATATGCATAGGCGTGCGCACAGGGTGTGCCAGGTGTGCCTGGGCAAACCCTAATCACCCTGTGCCAACGCAGATTCTCCCTGCTAAACCCCCATGGCAGCTGATGCTACTGAGAAAAGGATTGGGGTAAAAAACGACTGACACCAATCTCATCCTTACTGACACCATGCTCTGCGCTGCTGACACCATCCGCAGCTCTACCGATACCATCCATTGCTCTACTGCGCATGTGTGTTTGAACTTTGCAGTGCACACCCTAATGCAATAGGCTGCACACACCTATGATTATATGCATGTTATTTACTTTTAAAACCCTCCCTTTTTTTGGACATCCAAAAGCTCTGAGACTGCTGCTTGATGCCACCATCTTGCATGTAATGTCAGCAGCCGCAGCAAAGTCCAAGCTGTCACCTAAGTGACACTCTATAGTATTCCATTTCACACAAGTGGCCCTCTATATTATTCCCCTTCACTTCTTCCCCCTCCCTACATAAAAGGTTATGTAGGGATATGAGAGGAGGGGTGGAGGAGCTGGGCCAGCAGAGACAGTAATTAGACACTCCCGGAAGAGGAGATGGTTATAACATGTAAGAAGGAAGGGGCTGTGCTATGGATCTGATTCTTCCTAGAGTAGTCACATTTTACCTGTACGTGATTTTTTTTTCCGGGGTCTAGGGTGCCCGCCCAGGTGCCACCAGCAACCCGCTCCTGCTGTGATTGGACAAATCGGGAGCCAATCAGCAGGTCCGGGGGACCTGATGGCCGCCCGGACCCACCGATCATTCCTGAGGCAGACAGAACTGCGGTCTGCCTATGTAAACAAAGCAGATCGCCGTTCTGCCAGAGGGGAAGATGGAGTTCTCGAGTTCCTGCTAACCATGAACACAGTCAAAGCACCCCCCACAAATAGAAATCACTCCCAGGGAACACATTTAACCCTTTGATTGCCCCTGATGGTAACCCCTTCCCCGCCAGTGTTATTAGTACAGTGACAGTGGATTTTTTTAGCACTTATCACTGTATTGGTGTCACTGGTCCCCAAAAAGTCTCACTTAGTGTCAGATTTGTCCACCGCAATGTCGCAGTCCTGCTAAAAATCGCTGATCGCCGCCATTACTAGTAAAAAAACAAAAAAGTCCATAAATCTATCCCATCGATTGTAGACTATATAACTTTTGCGCAAACCAATTAATATACACTTATTGAGATTTTTTTTTATCAAAAATACGTAGTAGTATATATATATTGGCCTAAATTTTAATTGGATGTGTTTTATAACAGAAAGTAACAAATAGTTTTTTTTTAATAGTTTTTTTTTTGTTTATAGCGCAAAAAATAAAAACCGCAGAGGTGATCAACTACCACCAAAAGAAATCTCTATTTGTGGGAAAAAAAAGGGGCATCAATTTTATTTGGGTACAGGGTAGCACGAACGCGCAATAGTCAGTTAAAGCAACGCAGTGCCCTATAGCAAAAAATGGCCTGGTCTGTAAGGGGGGGGGGGGGGGTAAACCTTACGGAGCTAAAGTGATTAACTTGGTGACAGGGTCTCTTTAAAGTTGAACTCCAGGCAAACGACTATGTTGAAATACAGACGGACAGCATGAAATGTTAGGGACCTCACTTCTCTATAAGGCAGGTCATACACGGTTCGTATCAACCTGCTAAATCAGCCAAGATTTGAACCATGTATGGGCAGGCTGAATGTACCAAGTTGATCGATCGATTAACCTAGGTACAACCAGCATGCCAAGTTTTACCTGCGCTTATCCCTAGCGGCTGCTATAGCTGCCAGCTTCCCCTGCCCCACCCCCCTCCCTCCGGCAGAAGGAATTACTGCATCAAGCCATGGTTCACACTTACAGCGGGAATGAAATCGTGCGAGTTCAGCTGAACTCGCACAATTTAATTCCTGGATGTCAGTCCCAACTTCGGGGGGCGATTTCAGAGACATCTGTGCGGATTTCTGCACAGATGTCAATAAAAATCGCAACCCGTAATCGCCAAAAGTAGTACAGAAACTACTTTTGGGAATCAGTGCGGCGCCGCAAATTCGGACGCTGCCATTGCCGCTGATTTGGCATGTGATTTGACATGTCAAATCGCATGCCAAATCGCATCAATGTGAACCAGGGCTTACACTGTCTGTCTCTTGATGTGGGATTCAAGCAAATTTCTTTCCTGCAACCCATGATTGCAGGAAAGAACTTTGCTCCGTGTATGGCTGGCCTAAGGCAGTTTCAAAATACTGCTTGGTGACCTGCTTCCAGCCCACTTCTAGCTGGACAATGAAGGAGAATTAAAACACTGATTTCACTTGACAGCACTGCACAATAAGGATGAGCTCCGGCGTGTTTGCATAGTACACGTGCAGAGCCCGCCAGGAAGTCGGCTCCGCGCTGCGCTAATGACAGACAGGAAGACATTTCCCGATGCTCGGCTGCAGAGATCGGGAAATGTCTCCCTGGCTGTGATAAGCGCAGCGCGGTGCCGACTTCCTGGCGGGCTCTGCACGTGTACTATGCGAACACGCCGGAGCTCATCCTTACTGCACAATGCAGTAGAGCACAGTTTTCAGTTTACTGAGAGATCAATTCTGTTTGCATTTGGGAAGAATTGGCTCAGGTGTGTCATCATTATCTGTGAATTTACCGAAGTTCACTGAATAACCTAATGTCCTGTTGATGGAAATGAGCTCCTTAAGGTTCGGTGAGATGTAGGTTAAGGCTGTCCAGCTGTCGGATGTGAAGGGTTTAGATGCCTTGGCTACATCTGTAGGCTCATAGCAAACTGCCAAAGAAATAAAGAGAACAAATTAATGGTGCTTGATTCACATTTAAATATTTAAAGCTGAACTCCAGACAAACAGCTATATACACACACAGATGAAATACATACACTATATTACCAAAAGTATTGGGACACCTGCCTTTACACGCACATGAACTTTAATGGCATCCCAGTCTTAGTCCGTAGGATTAAATATTGAGTTGGCCCACCCTTTGCAGCTATAACAGCTTCAACTGTTCTGGGAAGGTTTAGGAATGTGTCTAAAGGAATGTTTGCCCATTCTTCCAGAAGTTTATTTATGAGGTCAGGCACTGAACCAAATAGAACAGGGAGCTGTGACTCGGATCGGGTGTCCCCATAGCAAGCTGCTGCTGTGGGGGCACTGAACAGGAGGGAGGGGCCAGGAGCGCGGAAGAGGGACCAGAGAAGAGGAGGATCAGGGCTGCTTTGTGCAAAACCAACTGCACAGAGCAGGTAAGTATAACAGGTTTGTTATTTTTAGACAAAAAAATAGAAGTGTAAATAAAATGTGTAGCTCCAACAATTACAAAAAATGTAATAAGCCGATTCAGCAAAGGTAAAACAATTGTACAAATGTCCATCAATGGTAAGATAAATCCTCTGTGAAAAGAAAATTCTTAATCCAAAAATAAAGTCTTGTGAAGAAATAATGCGGATAGGATCCAACACCTTCTAAAGTGAAAATATGTTTCCCTAAAAGTGATCAGAGATCAGTCACCACTTCCCGGTTAAGTGAACACTCACCAGAGACGATGGCTGCCATTACAACAGCATACACACTTGTATCTTTAAGTTGGAAATCTACTGGAAGCATAAGGATTGCACTCAATATCCACATCCAGAGGCACTTCTCAGTAGGGTCAAACTAGGGTAAATAAAACTCACCGGGAACCAACATAATATTCCTTGAATAGTTGCAGCTGCTACCATTTGTTTATCTAAGTGTTTTTTCTCAAGATTTTATATATAGTAGCACTTTAGTACTATTTTACCAATATTCTGATAGTGTAGTCGTTTTTTTGGGGAAAATTCTTTATTGTTATAAAGAATTTTAGGTACAAAAACAAAGCCTATTGGGCAAACCCAGGCTCGACACGATTACAACAAAAGAACACACATAGAACCAACAAAAACTCTAGTGCCCGACTGGCACTAACCGACAGTACACTCCAAAAGTCACATCAGGTTTCCTACAGAAAGTATGGGTTTATCTTCCAAGGGTCTAAAATGAGGGCTATACAAGGGGCAAAAACAGCATGTCGCTAGATGTCAAGTTACCATGATCGTCATGCTTGCTCTCACTGTTGCCGGGAACGGAGGGGGTTTAGCTGCTTAACGCGAAAGGTCTGGGCCTGCATTCGTGGAAGGGGCCTCAATCCAATCTCCCTGCAGGCCATCTATTAGAATGTCTGGAAGGCAAACAAGGAGAGGCAGACAGTCAGGAGGCAATAAAAGAGGGCAAGCAGGCTCTGTGTCTGGGGGCAACAGTGCTGGCCATGGGACACGCTTGTCCTTCTTTTCGGCAGCTGGACATGTTGAGCCACATCATGCCGAAGACTTGGTAGAGTGGATGACCAAGCCCTCCTCCTCCTCCTCATCCTCTCTCACCCAGGCTCAGGGTACTGGCAAAGCAGCTGCCAAAGCGTCCTCTTCCCTGTTATCAATGTCAGACTCATCATCAGTCACTCCTTCCCTAGACCCACCATGTCCTCCTCCTGAGGAGTCCCCCGAACTGTTTGAGCACAGTGTTGGGTACATGCTCCAGGAGGATGCCCAGCGTTTCGAAGGGTCTGATGATGAAACCCAGCTACAGGAAGGCAGTAGCGTGAGAGCAGACAGAGGGGATGCTCAAGAAGGACACCAATCTGGCAGTCATGTTCCAGCAGCTGCAGCATACTGCCAGATTGGCTCCAGTGATGAGGAGGGAGGGGATGATGAGGTCACTGACTCCACGTGGGTGCCTAATAGGAGAGAGGAGGAGGAGGATGAGGAGGAGGCACATCTCCAACGAGGCAGGATGCCCTTTGGTGGCCAGCGTAAGGGCAGTACACCGACGGAATCACACCGCAGAGCTCCGCCTGTGCAGGGCGCTGCCTCTGCCCGTCATTCAAAAAGTTCCTTGGTGTGGGCCTTTTTTGAGGCTAGTGCATCAGATCGCACAGCTGCTGTTTGCAACATATGTCTCAAGCGTATATCGCGTGGCCAAAACATCAGCCGCTTGGGTACCACATGCCTGACCAGACATATGTTGACCTGCCATGCAGCTCGTTGGCAAGCCTACCTCAAAGACCCACACCAAAGAACAAAGCGGACCTCTCCTTGCACCGCATCAGCTGGGATCTCCAACCCCACTATAACTTCAGTCCTCTCTGAAACATGCACTGAGAGGAATGAAGGTGTAGAATTAGGTGTGTCACAGCCAAGTACTTGCGGCCACTCTGCTAGCAGTACACCGACGTCCGATTCTAGCAGGCAAATTTCCCTGCCCCAGCTCCTGGACCGTCGAAAGAAGTTCACTCCCAGCCATCCACATGCCCAGCGGTTGAATGCTAGCTTGGCTAAATTGCTAGCGCTTCAACTGCTGCCTTTTCAGTTGGTAGACTCGGCCCCCTTCCGTGAGTTTGTGCAATGTGCGGTTCCTCAGTGGCAGGTTCCCAAACGCCACTTTTTCTCACGGAAGGCTATTCCGGCTCTCTACCGGCATGTGGAAGGCAATGTCTTGGCCTCGCTGGACAGGGCGGTCAGCGGTAAGGTGCATATTACCGCTGACTCATGGTCCAGCAGGCATGGACAGGGACGTTACCTTTCTTTCACGGCCCATTGGGTCACTCTTTTGGCAGCTGGGAAGGATGCAGGACAAGGTGCAGTAGTGTTGGAGGTTGTCCCACCGCCACGCCTCCAAAATGCTACTACTGGTTGTGACACACCTCTCTCCTCCACCCCCTCCTCTTCTTCTTCCTCCATGGCCTCTTCCTGTGGTTTGTCCTATGAACCAGCGGTGCTCCGTAGCCGTTCACGGGGCTACGCAAGTACGCAGGCAAAAAGATGCCATGCCGTGCTTGCGCTGGTGTGTTTGGGGGACAGAAGCCACACTGGGGCAGAGGTCCTGTCTGCTCTGCAGGGCCAGGCTGAGAGGTGGTTGACGCCACGCCAGCTTAAGCCAGGAATGGTGGTTTGCGACAATGGCACCAACCTCCTCTCCGCCCTTCGACAGGGACAACTGACCCATGTGCCCTGTGTGGCTCACGTCCTTAACCTGGTGGTGCAGCGGTTCTTGGGCAGGTACCCGGGCTTACAGGATGTCCTGAGGCAGGCCAGGAAAGTCTGTGTGCATTTCCGCAGATCTTATAATGCCAGTGCTCGCCTGGCTGAGCTGCAAAAGGAGTTGAACCTGCCCAAGAACCGCCTTATATGTGACATGCCCACCAGGTGGAACTCAACGTTGGCCATGCTGCAGCGGCTGCACACGCAGCAGAGGGCCATCAATGAGTACCTGTGCGACTACGGCACCAGGACAGGGTCAGGGGAGCTTGGTTTTTTTTCTCCACGCCAGTGGGGCATGATCAGGGATGCATGCACTGTCCTGGCACCATTTGAGGAGGCCACGAGGATGGTGAGCAGTGACAGTGCATGCATCAGTGACACTGTACCTCTTGTCCACCTGTTGGAGCACACGCTGCGTGGAATAATGGACAGGGCACTTGAGGCAGAACAGAGGCAGGAAGAGGAGGACTTCCTTGCCTCTCAAGGCCCCCTTTACCCAGACAGTGTTCCTTCTGTCCCACCCATCGCACAGGAAGAGGAAGAGGAGGAGGAGGAGGAGGAGGATTGTGTCAGCATGGAGGTGGAGGCTGGCACTCAGCATCATCAGCAGCAGTCTTTTAGGGATGATTTACAGTCCCAAGAAACCAGTGGACTTGTACGTGGCTGGGAGGAGGTGACTGCGGATCATGTCGTCCTTAGTGACCCAGAGGACTCCGGAGCGAATGCCTCAGCAAACCTACGCTGCATGGCCTCCCTGATCCTGCAAAGTCTGCGGAAGGATCCTCGTATTCTTCGGATCAAGGAGAGGGACCATTACTGGCTGGCCACTCTCCTTGATCCACGGTACAAGGGTAAGGTTGCGGACCTTATGTTACCGTCGCAGAGGGAGCAGAGGATGAGACAACTCCGGGAGGCCTTGCAGAAAGGTCTGTGCAACGCGTTCCCAGAGACTGGGAGGTTACAAACTCCTGGTCCTGGACAACGAGTTGCTGAGGCTTCGGCCAGTCAAAGAAGGAGCGGTGGGGAAGGTGGCCGTCTGACCGATGCGTTCAGACAATTCTTTAGTCCGCAGCCCCAAAGTATGATCGGTTCCAGCAACCATCGCCAGCGTCTGATAAACATGGTGCAGGAATATCTAGGGGCAAGGTCAGACTTGGACACCTTCCCCACCGAAAATCCTCTGGCTTACTGGGTCTTGAGGATGGATCACTGGCCAGAGCTTGCACAGTATGCAATTGAGCTACTGGCCTGTCCTGCATTCAGCGTTCTTTCGGAACGCACATTCAGTGCTGCTGGAGGATTTGTCACGGATCACAGGGTGCGCCTGTCCACCGACTCGGTTGATCGACTGACTTTCATCAAGATGAACCAGTCTTGGATCACCACCAGCTACCACACACCTGATGCTGATATAACAGACTAATTGATTTTAACATGTCACATCCCTTCAAGACTGATGCTGATGCTGAGTGCCTGTGCTGTTATGTTGACTGGCTATCCTCCTCCTCCGAGTCCTCAATGATACGATTGATGATGATAGCTTGGAAGATCATTTTTGTTTATGGGTGCCGCCACCAGTGGCTAAGGCCCAATTTTTCAGCCCCTGTTTTACAGGGGCGTGTACTTACAATTTTTTTAGCAATAATTTGCCATAGGGCTCATTGCTGTGCTCCAAGTACAGTATCTGTGAGGGGTTGGAGTGTTGTGGCACCAGTGCCTAAGGCCCAATTTTTCAGCCCCTGTTTAACAGGGGCGTGTCATTACAATTTTTGAAGCAATACTTTGCAACAGGGCTCATTGCTGTGCTCCAAGTACAGTATCTGTGAGGGGTTGTAGTGTTGTGCCACCAGTGCCTAAGGCCCAATTTTTCAGCCCCTGTTTAGCAGGGGCGTGTCATTACAATTTTTGAAGCAATACTTTGCAACAGGGCTCATTGCTGTGCTTCAAGTACAGTATCTGTGAGGGGTTGTAGTGTTGTGCCACCAGTGCCTAAGGCCCAATTTTTCAGCCCCTGTTCAACAGGGGCATGCAATTACAATTCTTGATGTAATAATTCACAGCAGGGCCCATTCCTGCACCCACCAAGAGTAAGTCTGAGGGCTTACAGTGTTGTGGCAACGCCACCACCACCACCACCACGAAAGGCCCAATTTTTCAGCCCCTGTTCAAAAGGGGCATGTAATTACAATTCTTGATCTAATAATTCACAGCAGGGCCCATTGCTGCACCCACCAAGAGTAACTGTCAGGGCTTACAGTGTTGTGGCACCAGCACCACCATCAAAGCCCCAATTTTTACTACCACTGTTCAACAATTATATGTAATTAAAATTCCTGATATAATAGTTGACAGCAGGGCGTTCCAGCACCAACCAAGAGTAACTGTGAGTGCTTACAGTGTTGTGCCAACACCAACAACTAAGGGGCCTATTTCTGCAGAGTATATACGGCAGGTCCCTACTTTCAAACATCCAACTTACAAACGACTCCTACTTGCAAACGCAAGAAGACAACAGGAAGTGAGAGGAAATCTACCCCTAGGAAGGAAAATTCTCTCCTGTAAGAATAAATATGGGAGAAAGGTGTCTCCTCTGTACTGATGCTTTATCAGCAATCCTTGTTTCAAGAAAAACACCACATTTCAAAAACAGTTGTCATTGGGACGGAAAGTGAGGTAAAATGTTCTGAACAGGGGCACAGACAGCAAAACAAATGTTACAGGGGTGATAACCCTTACCTATGTTTTCCAAAAAGTTTAAAAATAGATTTTTGGGCTGGAGCTACACTTCAACAATGTACCTGTTCAAAATTACAAACACATTCTACATAAGAACAAACCTACAGTCCCTGTCTTGTATGCACCGCCTGTATACGGCTGTTCAGAGTATATAGGGCCTTTTTTATTTTATGTGCGGGGTTCCCCTTAATATCCATACAAGACCCAAAGGGGCTGGTAATGGGCTGGGGTAGGGGGGGGGGGGGTCATGGGGTAGCTATGCCATTTTTCTTAAAGATTTTCATCCATATTACCGGGACCAGACATTACATTAAAGCCGCAAGCAGTTTTAAATGGCTTTTTTTTCCTTTAGAAGTGTCATTTTGTGCAGGGACAGTTCTAAACACGGGAAACACGTGGCACTTCACAGGCATACTTTAGACACCCCCCAGGTACGATATTTAAAGGAATATTTGACTTTTTTTTTTTCACTTTATGCATCATTAAAATGACTGCTCCCGAAAAACGACCGTTTTTAAAACTTCTTTTTGCATTGATACATGTCCCCTGGTGCAGAACCCGGGTTCCCAAACCCTTTTTAGGACAATAACATGCATAATAGTTGTTATAATTAGCCCTTTAGAATTCGAACGTTCGCATCCATTGTATTTAATAGGGTTCTAATGTTCGTACGAACTTTCGGTCCGTTCGCGGGTTCTGGTGCGAACCGAACTCGGGGGTGTTCGGCTCATCACTAATAAGGACTGTAGGTTTGTTTGTAAGTCGGAACACTGCTTGTAAGTGTAACTTCTGTCTGTAGTAGTTATTGAGCAGATAAACAAAATTACAGTATTCCAAAATGTTTGAATATGAGGACATTGTCAGAAGATATGTATAAAGTCCGCCGAGTCAGCCGAGCACCGCCAGCACACCGCAAAGGTGGAAGGGTATATTCTGTGTAATCGCTCCAGAGTAAGATATATGCAATGTAGAATTTTAAATTGTACAAGTCTGTCCCCTATCTGCAACCAGCTGCAGAAAAGGACATTCCCATATCTCCTCCCAATCTTCATCATCTAACCCAGGAGAATCTAATGTCCATTTAGATTTGAGAGTATCAAATCCCGAGTGGACAGAAGGGAGCATAACCTTATATATATATTGGAGAGGGGTTTGACTAGAGTTTCATCCCTGAGTACACTCTCGAGGTTAGAGGTGTAAAAGGCTACCACCTGCCTCTTAAATTGTGTCTGAAATGCATGCCTAAGTTGCAGATATCTGAATAAGTATACGTTAGGAAGATCAAACTGCCCTTTCAGGCTATCAAAGGACTTTAACTTCCCATCTGAGCAGATATGCTCAATATACTGTATTTTGTAGCGGTACCCACGTAGGAGCTGCTGGTTTAAGTTTGGTCCTTGCACGTTACCTCACCTTTCGTTGTCTAGGGGATGAGATGAGAGTCTATAGAAACTTCAATGTCCACACAAGTTATAATCCTTTCTTTTTAGGCTTTATTCCACAACAACTTGCATAAGCGGAGGGACGGAGGATTAGGGGAAGGTTCAGGCACTCAATGCAGATCACTGGGGAGTTTCTAAGTTTCAAAGTCACACTCACCACTTTACTTCTAGTGGGTATTGCTCACCCGGATAGGCCCCTCTCACCTGGCCTAGCAGCCGAAATGATGCACGGTCAAAAACAGGTTAACAGTCTCTCCCTGAATTAAAGATGAACTTGTTCAATGATCCTCTGCCACAGGATCCAGTACTCGAATATCCAGCCTTACAGTCTTAGAGCCTTTAAGCCAATCCCGGCAGACTGTGGTGCATCTTCCAATAAAGTTACAGGCCTCTCCCGAGATACCAGCCTTCTGCTTGGTCCCTTCCAGGACAGGTCTTCCCCTGGTTTCCTCCATTGAGTGGCTTCCTCCCGCAGGACGGACAGCACAGAATCACCTTCAAGTGCAGGCCCCAGTCAACTGGGCCTCAACTGGGCCTACCTGGCATAGATGCAGCCTCGGGCCAACGTGGCTCCGCGGCTGAAATTCCAGTAACACATGTCTCGGGCCAGGAGGGCCACGAGACGAAGAAGAGCCCAAAGAAATGGCGTCTGCCCCTTAAGTATCCCTCCCCAGCATGCTCAGCGAGGAGACCACTCCCCCCTGAGCTGTTCCCGGGGAAAAACACCCAATGCACTCTGGCCTGTTTGTGTTCCAACATTGGCCTGGGGTGGTAACGCCACCTACAGGCAAACAGTGGGAAATCCTCCCAAACCCAGCCATAGCCAGAACAGAGGCTGATTTAGCCTTAAGTTTACAAGACTGAGCTAACTTCCATCTCAGACTCCCACTAAATTTGAACATAGCGCCTGGTCATCAGGAGCAGGGCACTACATATTTAATGCCCTTTTCTGCCCAGACCCGGGGGTCAGGCATAGAAACTAATTCCCGTAATGAAGGGTTGCGCCACAATGGGGAATATTGGGAGATGTACCCAGGGAAAATAGGACATTCAGCCTGAGCCACCAACCAGGCTCATAGGACAGTTTTCATTGCTTTTGTCAAAGGAAGGGGTGCAGTTGAACCTCTATATATAAGATTTTTAAGCGCTTCATACAAACCCACGTAAGATCCTTCCAAAGCCACAGCAGCATTGGAGTCATCTGTAATTAACCAATTGTGAGCATGCATCAGCATTGTGGCCAGAAAGTATTTGTAAACATCAGGGCAAGCTAATCCGCCCTGTAGCCAGGGTCTTTGTAATGTTGCTAATTTAAACCTTGGTTGCAGAGAACCCCAAATAAAAGAGCCTAAACAGGAGTTAATCAACTTAAAATATTTCCTGGGGATCCACACAGGGGAATTTGCGCAACACATAAAGTAATCCGGGCAACAGTTTCATCTTAAGTAGACTAATATGGCCCACTAAAGATAGAGGGAGATTAGCCCAAGCCTTCAATTTAGTCTTCATATTCTGTAATAAGGGGACTAAATTTAGTTTACAATAGTCCGTGGATCTCAGAGAAATCACAATGCCCAAGTATCTAATTCTGTCTGCCCACAGAAGAGGCAGATTGGGATCTGCTATACAGCATGCCTCTGGGTCGATGGGCAGAATTAGCGATTTCTCCCAGTTGACCTTTAATCTGGAGAATTTGGAGAAATCTGAGAGGATATGTAGAGCCTCCTTAAGGGAAGGCCCCGTGTCATTTAAAAAAAGTATGAGGTCATCTGCATACATGGCCACTTTTATCTTCCAAAGATCCCACTCGAATACCAGCTACAAGGCCACTGCCACCGGCTCCATCACTATAGCGAAGAGGGCGGGAGACAGTGGGCAGCCCTGTCTGGTACCCCTCCCAACCCAAAAGGGTTCCAAGAGCTTGCCTCCCAATTTGATCTGGGCTGTTGGAGAGGAATATTGAAGCTGTACTCAGTAACAAGTGCTGCAACGGTGTGTTTCAATAGGGGATGGGAACTTTACATCCCCATAGAAGATCTTCCGTTATCACTGAAGTAAGCTAACAGCAGGGGGGGGGGTTGGAGTCTCTTCTTATCCAGTCATACGTGGAAAGCTCCTTAACATAGAGGTGCTTAGACATGCAAGGATGGGAAAACAGCAGACTTGAGATTGTATTGTGACATTCCAAGTCCACCTCTAGTCTTTAAGGCATCCCGCAGTCAGGCAGCTGGGCTCCAGATAGCCCCAGAGGGAAATGGAAACAACTGAGTATCTGTATAATGCAGGTGGGAGTAAAAACATACTGACTAAACAGTATAGTACAGTACCTCCAGAACTTGAGAAAGGAGATGATAAGCAGATCCTCAGAAGCAATGGCAGAACAGCGCCTTAATCTTAACGCAGCATATTGAGCCAGGCACCTGCTTCAGCGGGGGTATCAAAAAATGTGGTAGAGCCTTCATGTTGGACTCGTAAGCAGCTAGGGTAAAGCATTCTATATTTGATGTTATGGTCTTGCAGTCGTCGGCGAGCATCTGTGAAGCTTTTGCGCTTTTTTGGAGATCCAGAGAGAAATCAGGAAACAGCATGATGTGGGCATTGCAGAGTTGGATGCTTCCTGGCCTTGGAGAGTATACGGTCCCGGTCACGGTAGTTCAAAAAGTGTACCAGGAAAGAGCGAGGAGGGGCCCCTGAGATGGGGCAACCCATGGGAACTCGATACGCCCGTTCGGCCACATAGTTAGGAGAAACTGCAGTCAAGCCCAGAAGATCTTTAAAAAAGGCTTCCACAAAATCAGACGGGTGATCTCCCTCTAAACCTTCAGGGAGACCCAAGACCCTAACATTATTGCGTCTCATGCGATTTTCTGTATCATCCGACTTTGAAATGAGCAGTTTTACTGTGGTTTGCAAATCAGTGATCATAGCCAGGTGTTGACCCGTGCGATCCCCCACTTCTGACACCTGGGCCTTAGACTCTGAGAGGCGGCCCCTTATTTTATCTGAATCATTCCTTATGAGGTTGCACTCTTCCGCCAAATGATCAAGCCGGACCAGAAGAGATGTCCCGCTGTTATCAATTGCAGCCAGAATCATGTTTGTGTCTCCTGCCAGAGATTGGGACGGCGAGGGCGCATAGGCTTCAGCAGGGGCTCCCTCCTCCATGTCAGCTAATAGTGCTTGCAGCCGTTGGAGTAAGATGACGTCCACATGTGGCTGCAGAGCTGGAGCCACGGCTTGTCCCCTGTGCGGCTGTGGAGCGCTGCTTTGAAGGCATCGGGCGGCTCGCTGACAGGCAGAGGAGCTCCGGTGTCAGTGTGGGAGGTAAGTAGTGAGCAGATCGGGTAAAATAGCCCAGGATGGATGCAGGATGGCAGGACCTCTTCTCAGAGATGTCCGTTCAGCTCCTCATCCAGCTACACCCCAATAGTGTAGTAGTTTAAGGTGAATGCATGAACATATAAAACCAAAAGGTAAAAAACACAAACTTCTTACATAGAAAGCACTGCCGACTCATCCTAGTAACTAGTGCTGACGTCAAGCTGATATGCGATCCCGGGTCGGCAGCAGCTTTCTATGTAAGAAGTTTGTGTTTTTACCTTTGGTTTTATATGTTCATGCATTCACATTAAACTACTACACTATCAGAATATTATGTGAGCTTTATTTACCCTAGTTTGGCCCTACAGAGAAATACCCCTGGAATGTTTATATTGGGCGCAATCCTTATGCTTCCTGTAGATGTCTGACTTAAAGATACAAGTTTGTATGCTGTTGTAATGGCAGCCATCGTCTCTGGTGAGTGTTCACTTCACTGGGAGGTGGTGGCTGACCTCTGAGCACTTTTTGGGAAATATATTTTCACTTTAGAAGGCGTTGGATCCTATCTGCATTATTTTTTCACAAGACCTTATTTTTGGAATAAGACCTTTCTTTTCACAAAGGATTGATTTTACCATTAATGGACATTTATACAGTTGTTTTAACTATTCTTTTCTTGCTTTGTTTCCTCCCCCCCCCCCCTATTTCTTTGCCTCTATTATCTTTTTGATTGTTTATTTTTGGAGTCGGCTCCAGGTCTTAGAGGTCTGTGCGACTCCCTGCTTCCACTGGTTTATAAGTTATTAATAGGACCGTTGTCAGTCTGAAGTGCACTGGGGGTTGCCCGCACAGTCTAAGGAGTTGAGCCACCCCGCAAGCAGATAGGGGGACGGCTCCTCTGGGCGGGTGGTTCACTAGTTGAAACCTGGGTTGGCGGGAGGAGTTTGTGTCTCAGGGGTGCAGTAGTCTTCTGAAAGATATCCAAAAGTGCTAATATGCTCCAGCCCATGCTGGAGATTCTTTGTTAGATTTGTTTTCTGGGTGCTATAACATAGACCCCTGGGCGTTATGATCCTAGCGATTTGAATCCCGAATGCTGTATTATGACTATACAATGTTATGATGTATATTTTATACCTTTTGTATGACAAAACTTTAATAAAAATATTGAAACATATACAGTTGTTTTATCTTTGTTAAATCAGCTTTATACATATACTTTTTGTAAATGTTGGTGCTACACATTTTATTTACACTTAGTGTAGACCTACCTGTAAAGTGAATCTAAAGCTGGCCATACACTGTTAGGCTTCATTTAGCCTGCCGTTGGGAGGTGGCAAAAATGTGCAGTTGAGCCACACTTTTGCCCACCCGCCAACCGCTCCCACTTAAGCTACAATAGGCAGTGGACAGGGATGTTTACATCCCACGGGGTGGGAGGGTGCATGGATGGAGGAAGATTTTCACTAACAGAAGAGTGATTACCACAAGGGGCACATCCAACTGTAAGGTATGACCTTTGTGCTGATTTTTCTGTTTGTGATTTTGGCTGCGCTTTAAAAGAAAATGTGCAAAACTGCCTATTTTTTTCATTTGCAAATAGTTTTGTCATGCTTTGTACTAAACATCATTTAGACTTACCGTATATACTCGAGTACTGTATAAGCCGACCCGAATATAAGCCGAGGAATCTAATTTTACCATAAAAAACTGGGAAAACGTATTGACTCGAGTATAAGCCTAGGGTGTCCATCTGCATGCCTCACTGTGCCTCACTTTGCCCATGACTAGACTGACGTTTAACATGGGAGTCTATGGAAGGTGTGCCCAGCTTTGAAAAATCGGTGCTCCCCGGCCGTAGGTCCCCCAGAAAACAAACTTTGCACACTTGTAGATGAGAAATGGGGCTACATGTGTGCTACGTTTGAGTCCAGGAGATCTACAACCGGCTGGTACCAGGTCCCCAAATTCACCAGAGAAATGACCGTTTAACATGGGAGTCTATGGAAGGGGTGCCCGGCTTTGAAAAATTGGTGCTCCCTGGCCGTAGGTCTCCCGGAAACCTACGGCCGGCCGGTACCAGGTCCCCAAAGTCTGGGAGATAAGGCGCAAAAAGGTGACTTGAGTATAAGCCGAGGGGGGCATTTTCAGCACACAAAAAATGTGCTAAAAAACTCGGCTTATACTCGAGTATATACGGTAATTTTAAACTTGACAAGTTATAGAATAAAATGTATACTTTTTATTAACAGGATATGTACTTGTTTTGACTAACAGTGATCTAGAAATTAGTATTTATTTTGTCAATAGATTCCACAGAAAATAAAGTAATTTTTGTAAAGTAATATTGTCAAAAGTAAGCCTAAGGTTTCTAGAAAAAAAAAAAAAATAGAAAAAAAAAAGAAATTATACATTTTTATTATCACATTGCTGTCTATTGTTGTTACCTATTGAAAAGTCATCACCAAATAAAAAGGCCTATAGTGTTGATGTAAAAACTGCTCTGGTCCCTAAGAAGTAAACAGGTACATGAGCTAAAGTGGTTAAGAATAGAATAAAGTGGCACAAAGCATTAATGATGAATCCATACAGCTGAAATGTACAAGGTTCACTGTGGCTTGCAGCATTAGGCTGAAGTTAAAACACTTTGCTGGCACACTGACCTGGCACTTGATTCTGCCGTGCAACCTCACACACATAGTGGATAGTAGATACAGGTACATTCCCGTCTAGGCATACCAGGCAGGACTGGCGTAAACTGTCTGCAAACTGAGATACCTGGGAAAAGAGAGAAGGACTTGGGGTCTAAATTGTAATTCCAAACAAAGAAAACAAGTGAACTGCTAGAGGAAAACTCCAGCCCAAAACTTCAATTTTGTTTTGGATAATATAAGGAAGGGATAGAGCATATATCGGGTATTTATCGCTGTCTGTGTCCTTATTGGAGAATTTCCCTTCACTTGCACTGAAGACAGGAAGTGATGGGAAATCTCTCCAATGGGGACACAGCCAAAAACAGATACGCATTGTTAGTAAAGTGAGGAGGGTTAGAACTTCTGACAAGAAACCGACAGTAAGGGGAACAAACTTACACACTGAGGCGCTATTTTTAGCGGTGCTATACCGTCTTTTTTAGCGGCGTTTTTCGGCCGCTAGCAGAGCGCTTTTAACCCCGGCTAGCAGCCGAAAAAGGGTTAAAAGCGCCTGCAAAGAGGTGCTGCAGCGGCGCTTTGCCGGCGCTTCGGCAGCGCTGCCCATTGATTTCAATGGATAGGGGTGCTTTAGGAGCAGTGTCTTTCTGTCTATCCAGTTTTGGCAGGTAGTGCAGGATGTCTGATTTTTATCCAATGCATTTTTTTAAATCAGTTATTTAAAACAAAATGTTTCATTTATACAGTAGTATAGAAACAAGCTGTCACGCAGGATGGATTATCTGATGTATTTAAGTAACTTAAAGGTCTTGTCCCTGTCCCAGCCTGTGACTGGATAGTAAAAGGACAAAAAGCAGTCTTATGAGCTCATGTCTGTCTCTCTGCTCTCGCCTCCTCTCAGTATGCCCCTTGCATTGCAGCACAAGTGACTGGCTTCTTGTGCTGCTTCTCCCCCTCCCAGTCTGAGTTCTGCTGCACAGTGATTGCAAGGGACTGATACCAGGTCAAATTCAAAGTACCATACACTGCTTGAATTTAAAAAAGAATATATTTAATATATTTAATCATGTATGAATGAATGCAGAGCAGAATAAATTCATGCCTTACATAGTTACATAGAAGATTAGGTTGAAAAAAGACCCTTAGGCTGGATTCACACTTGTGCGTTGCGTTTTTGAGCTACGGAGTCTTTGCAAAGTTCGCAATCAGCCGTTCCTTTGCGTTTTAGCTGTGGATTTTCTGACCTGGGAGAGGAGAGGGAAGTGTACAGTGGCTGACCGCGATCTCGCCGCTGTTCTCATGAGGGGGAACGCTGCGCCAAATTTTTAATAAAAAACCGGCATGGGTTCCCCTCCAAGAGCATACCAGGCCCTTAGGTCTGGTATGCGTTTTAAGGGAAACTCCCTACACGGAAAAAACGGCGTGGGGGTCCCCCCAAAATCCATACCAGACCCTTATCCAATGCAGCCCGGCCGGTCAGGAAAGATGGTGGGGACGAGCGAGCACCCCCCTCCTGAACCATACCAGGCTGCATGCCCTCAACATGGGGGGGTGGGTGCTCTGGGGCAGGGGGGCGTTGGTTGTCGGGGTCTGCGGGCGGGGGGCTTATCGGAATCCGGGAGCCCCCTTTAATAAGGGACCCCCAGATCCCGGCCCCCCACCCTATGTGAATGAGTATAAAAACACACTACACAGGTTTTTAAAGTAATTTAGTAGGCAGCTCCGGGGGTCTTCTTCCAACTTCGGGGGTCTTCTGCTCTCCGGTGTAGTCTCCGCGCTCTCCGGTTCTTTCTGCCTTCTGCCGGGCGCCCCACTATCTTCTTCCAGCTCTTTTGCTAGTGGGGGCCCGGTCTTCTTCGTCGCCTTCTTCCCTCTTCTCTCCTGGAGATGTTGACTCGTCACTGTCTCCCGCTGTAATGCCGTGTGCACGGAGCGCAACTACTTATATAGGCATGGGGCGTGGTCACCGGGTAATGCCACCCGGTGACCCCGCCCCCGTATGACGTCACAGTCCCGGGGAATGATGGGACTGTGACATCATACGGGGGCGGGGTCACCGGGTGGCATCACCCGGTGACCACGCCCCATGCCTATATAAGTAGTTGCGCTCCGTGCACACAGCATTACAGCGGGAGACAGCGACGAGTCAACATCTCCAGGAGTGAAGAGGGAAGAAGGCGATGAAGAAGACCTGGCCCCCTCTAGAAAAGAGCTGGAAGAAGATAGCGGGGCGCCTGGCAAAAGGCAGAAAGAACCGGAGAGCGAGAGAAGAACCGGAGAGCGCGGAGACGACACCGGAGAGCAGAAGAAGAGACCCCAAAGTCGGAAGAAGACCCCTGAAGTCGGAAGAAGACCCCCGGAGCTGCCTAATAAATTACTTTAAAAACCTGTGTAGTGTGTTTTTATTGACTTTATTTCCACCAGGTGAATGGATAGGGGTACGATGTACCCCATACTCATTCACATAGGGTGGGGGGCCAGGATCTGGGGGCCCCCTTATTAAATGGGGCTCCCGGATTCCAATAAGCCCCCCGCCCGCAGACCCCGACAACCAACGGCCAGGGTTGTCAGGTAGAGGCCCTTGTCCCCATCAACATGGGGGCAGGGTGCTTTGGGGTGGGGGGGAGCAGGGCACCCCCCCTGCCCCAAAGCACCCACCCCCCCATGTTGAGGGCATGCGGCCTGGTACGGTTCAGGGGGGGGGCGCTCGCTCGTCCCCACCCCCTTTCCTGACCGGTCAGGCTGCGTGCTCGGATAAGGGTCTGGTATGGATTTTGGGGGGACCCCCATGCCGTTTTTTCGGCGTAGGGGGTTTCCCTTAAAACCCATACTAGACCTAAGGGCCTGGTATGCTCCTGGAGGGGAACCCATGCCGTTTTTTTATTTAAAATTTGGTGCGGAGTTCCCCCTCATGATTCATATGTACTGTGTTCAGAACGCAACCCATCTGCGAATCAGATGCGTGCCCATAGAACATAATAGCCAGACAATTCGCACCGCAAAGCCTAGAAAACGCACACTTTTTTTGGGCAACGCGAAGTGCGAATGCATCGCACATATGTGAAACAGTCTCATTGAAATCAATGTATTTTAAAATGTTATGCGAATTGGATGCGGTGTAAGCCGCAACCAATTTGCATAGGTATGAACCCGGCCTTAGGGTTTATTTATTAAAACTGGAGAGTGAACAATCTGGTGTAGCTACATGGTAGCAAATCAGCTTCTAACTTCAGCCTGTTCAATTAAGCTTTTACAATAAAACCTGGAAGCTGATTGTTTTTTTGCAGAACTGCACCAGATTTTGCATGTTCCAGGTTTAGTAAATCAACCCATTGAGTCCAACCTGCAGTATGTGTGCGTGTGAGCAGGTCTTTTATATCTGAATACAGATTTCAAAGTAGATTGCTTTGAATAGCTGGCAACAGAATCAGGCAGTTTCCAGCGATTGTACAATTCAGTGTCTGGGCTCAGGTAAACACTCCAGGAAGCACACAATAGCATCTGTCTCTGAGTGGCAGAGGAACATCAGCCTGCCCCACAAAATATCTTAATCCAGGATTCATCTTCTCTGATCTCCTGACCTGCCATGATCTCTCACCTCACTCTTTCCATGTTCCATGTCTCACTTACAATCCCCCTCCGATCTCCCTGTCATCAAAAGGCTCAGCAGAGTCTTAGCAACATGTGTTATGTGGGGGGTGGAGCTGTCTGTATTTTCTGGAACCCGCAAACAGCTTAATCTTTCCAAATCTAATAAAATGCTCTTCTAATCTCCCTCTGACAATATCTGACAGCTGTACAGCGAGCTGCTTTCCTGTATCACATATTACGCTTCTGATTTAACTGTAGATCTAAAAGCATATGATCTTTGTTTTATTTCAATTTTTTTTTTGCTCAGTTCTATTTTTATACTCTTATTTAAAGTGTCCAAATACCTTCTTCAGCTCTGTGTATACATAGGTGCATGGGGGAACTCAAGTCCTTAGTGGGGTATGGTAATGACAAAGCCCCAAATGATACAAAATGACTCAAATTGACATGATCCAGAAACATTTAGACCAAATAAAGCTTTGTTATATTCAAGCAATTTTTTCAAATTTTTGGAGATTCTTTAATGACTGGCACAGTACTACTGGATTGGCTTAAAGTGTTTGTTAAAGGAGAAGTATGGGATGGGTTAAAGGAGCACTAAACCTTTTTTTTTTTTTTTGCTTAAAAATAACAAACATGTTATACTTACCTCCACTGTGCAGCTCGTTTTGCACACAGTGGCCCCGATCCTGGTCTTCTGGGGTCCCTCGGCGGCTGTCTTGGCTCCTCCCCGCAAGGACTCCACACCTTAATGCGAGTGAGCTCGCATGGTGTGGAGTGATTGCGGGCGCGCTCCCGTGATACAGCGGCGGCCATAGCCGCCGACTGTATCACTCGGCCCCGCCCCCCGGCGTGCCGCGTCATTGGATGTGATTGACAGCAGCGCCAGCCAATGGCTGCGCTGCTTTCAATCTATCCAGTGTAGCCAATCGGCGGCCAGGCAGAAAAACGAAGAGGATGACGGGGACGAGCATGGGACTTTTGAGGGGCCAGGTAAGAAAAACGGGGGCTCGGGGGGGGGGGCGGTATTGTCGAATGTTTTTTCACCTTAATGCATAGGATGCATTAAGGTGAAAAAACATGTAACTTTACTACTCCTTTAAATAACTGGTACATATCACATTAGTAACATATCAGCTAATCTTTTTTTCCTTCCTCTTTTAGTCTTTACAGCATGTGCACATGAACTTTCCTTCTGCTGGCAAAAATGGTCCACTTTCAGTTTGAAAAGTTCTCAGGGGGTGTGAACATCTCCACCAACACACCAACACACCCCCTGCCTCTGTCCCCCCTCCCCTAAGAGACGTGTCTGTGCTGATAGATAGGGAGGGGGAGGAGGGAGAAGGAAGGGGGGAGCAGCTACGCTCTGTGAAGTCTCAGAAACAAGCAGAGGGAGGAGAGCCGACATCAATCAAGCAAAATGACAGGAAAGGAGGTGGATCCAGAATCTTTATTCACACCATTGTCTGGATGATGCTGTATGAAAGACTGTAGAACCTCCCACAGGTATTTATCTCGATTTTAACAGAATGGGGGCACTTCTGAGAGTGCTAGGAGGGTTTATAGATCTCAGCAGCTCACATAGAATAGATGTAAGCAAAAAAAAGGAAACCCATACTTCTCTTTTAACCCCCAAAAAATATATAGATCCTGCTTCTTTAAAGCATGTTCTATGACACAGTGCTTGTCCTGTGTCATTTGCCCCCCTTTAACACCTAAAAAACCTGGCTGATCCTGACAGTTTCTCCACACCCCTCTGTAAACTGAACACGGTGTATCATGGCTGCTGAGACCAAACACTGTGGTCAGTTTACGTGCCTCTGTCATCAGCAGCCTGCTATCTGCTCTCCTCTCTGCTCCTGTGTCCTCCTCCCGCCTCCCCTCTCTGTCTGTGTGTGAGCTGCCCCTTCCAACTCCTGCTGCTCTCATAACACTAACCAGTATACACCATCAGCACTGCCTCCTATTTCAGTGTCTCGCTCTGTGAATAATTTATAAATATAAACGCTGTAAATACCTAATTTAAGAGCCAGATTGCGATCACATGACCAGCCAGCTCCCCCCCCCCCACCCTTCTCCCCTTCAGACTGACATCAGCAGGGAAATCTCAGCCCCTCCCACTGCATCTCTCAGAGGAGGAAAGGAGAAAGCTGGCTAGTCATGTGATCGCAATCTCAGCAGTGAAATTAGGTATTTGCAGCATTTATTTTTATAAATCACACACAGAGGGGGATACAACAATAGGAGGTAGTGCTGATGGTGTATACAGGATAGTGTGGCTTAACAACCACTTTAAGGCCAATGTGGTGCTTCTATTTAAAAAGGAGTCAAAGTCTTTACCAAGTAACTGTAGAACGGTTAGTTTACCTTCTACAGTCGGGAACCCAGATAGCAAGCAATTGTACTGCAAGTTTGAAAATGACTTCCTAAGCTACTGCTCGACTTGCCAAGCTTCACAAGTTTGTTGTACAATTGCAGCAAGTCCGCATTGCATGACTCCAGATAAACTTTCTTTGCAAACATTCTGCAAGTCTGCTGCAAGTTCTGGATCAGTTATGTTGTGCAATAGTCATCCCATTACAGGAGTCACTGTGGCTGAATTGTAATGCTGTAGAGCTCTTGCTGTAGACTCACCACTGCAACTTTGCCCTGGCTAGAGACTTGCCATGCAAATTTGCTACAAATTAGAAAAGTGTCATCTAGAACTTGTGCTTTAAGTGGTCTGCAAGTGTACAACTTGCCCGTGAAAATGTGCAGCAAGTTAACAGACCTACAATTTAACACTGCCACAAATTTGTAGCAAGTTATCCTTGTTTTCTGGGAAGATACTTGAGAGTTTAAGGACCGTATTGAAAAGTTTTTGCTTGAAAATAATATTTTAAGCAATAGTCAGCATGGATTCACGAAAGACTGAAGTTGACAAACAAATCTAATTTATTTTTATGGAGTAATAATAGTTTTCTACAGAAACAAACTACAAGTAAAAAAATAAATAAATAAAGCTAGGCATGATGTATTGTAGAGGGAGGTTTGGGAGTAAATGCCTATACAAATTTTTACAATCTCAGACCGTAGTAAACATATATGCAGCGGCAAGAAAAGTGTGTTTTAATGCCCATTTGCTGCACAATGCATTTATGGCAGCAGGAGATTTTATGCTGTGGGGGCTCTCACAGCGTGCTCCCACCACACTGACTGAGCTCTCACCATCAGCTCTCAGTCAAGGTTTCTGATTGGGAGACAGCAGGACGAGCTCCCAATACATGTGACCATAGGCGTGCGCACAGGGTGTGCTGGGTGTGCCTGGGCACACCCTAATCACCCGATGTGCACTAGCATTATCGCTCTGTGTGCTGGCAGAGAGATGGGAAAATCTCCCTCTGACTGGCTCTGCCATAAGAGAAGTTCTTCCACACTTCTCTTTTACTGTGCTTGTGGGGAGATGGGAAGTATCTCTAAATTACTCTTCCATACATACAGTATATATATATATATATATATATATATATATATGTGCACATGTGTTTTTGACCTTTGGGGTGCACACCCTAATGCAATAGGCTGCGCACTCCTATACATGTGACCGCTGTGAGAGCCAGTCAAAGCAGTCACATCACATAGAAGCCACACCGACTCCTGGGCATTAAAAACCACTGATGCCGCTGGGCTTTATACAGAGCATCCAGAAAGTATTCACAACGCTTCACTTTTCCCACATTTTGTTGTTACAGCCCTATTCCAAAATGGATTTAATTCATTATTTTCCTCAACGTTCTACAAACAATACCTCATAATGACAACGTGAAAGAAGTTTGTTTGAAATCTTTGCAAATTTATTAAAAAAAAAAAAAAAAAAAAAAATCGCATGTACATAAGTATTCACAGTCTTTGCAATGACACTCAGAATTAAGTTCAGGTGCATCCTGTTTCCACTGATCATCCTTTGGATGTTTCTGCAACTTGATTGGAGTCCACCTGTGGTAAATTCAGTTGATTGGACATGATTTGGAAAGGCACACACCTCTCTATATAAAGGTCCCACAGTTAACAGTGCATGTCAGAGCACAAACTAAGCCATGAAGTCCAAGGAATGGTCTGTAGACCTTCGAGATAGGATTGTATCAAGGCACAGATCTAGGGGAAGGGTACAGAAAAATTTCTGCAGCATTGAAGGTCCCAATGAGCACAGTGGCCTCCATCACCTTTAAATGGAAGAAGTTTGGAACCACCAGGACTCTTTTTAGAGCGAGCTGAGCGATCGGGAGAGAAGGGCCTTAGTCAGGGAGGTGACCAAGAACCCGGTGGTCACTCTGACAGAGCTCCAGCATTTCTCTGTGGAGAGAGGAGAACCTTCCAGAAGAACAACCATCTCTGCAGCACTCCACCAATCAGGCCTGTATGGTAGATTGTCCAGACGGAAGCCACTCTTCAGTAAAAGGTACATGACAGCCGCCTGGAGTTTGCTAAAGGGCACCTGAAGGACTCTGTGGGGATATTTTTCAGTGGCAGGAACTGGGAGACTAGTCAGGATCGAGGAAAGCAGAGCAGTCTGGACCTCAGACTGAGGCAAAGGTTCATCTTCCAACAGGACAATGATCCTAAGCACACAGCCAAGCTAACAAAGGAATGGCTACTGGACAACTTTGTGAATGTCTGAGTGGCCCAGCCAGAGCCCAGACTTGAACCCGATTAAACATCTCTAGAAAGATCTGAAAATGGCTGCGCACCGACACTCCCCATCCAACCTGATGGAGCTTGAGAGGTTCTGCAAGGAAGAATGGGAGAAACTGCCCAAAAATAGGTGTGCCAAGTTTGTAGCATCATACTCAAAAAGACTTGCGGCTGTAATTGGTGCCAAAGGTGCTTTAACAAAGTATTAACCACTTCCTGCCCGGTCAATAGGAGATTGACGTCCGGGAAGTGGTTGTGTTCTCCTGACTGGACGTCTATTGCGGCGATTGCACACACCGCTACACTGATCTCGGTGAAGAGCCTCCGGCGGAGGCTTTTTACCACGTGATCAGCCGTGTCCAATCACGGCTGATCACGATGTAAACAGGAAGAGCCGTTGATCGGACAGACGCGAGTAGAGGAGAGCCGATCGAAGGCTCTCCTGACAGGGGGGGTTCGTGCTGATTGTTTATCAACGCAGCCCCCCCTCACATGCCCACACTGGACCACCAGGATGCCGCCCAGGACCACCAGGGAAGCATCTAACATGTGGATGGCCAGGTAAGTCCCCCATGGCCATCCACATGTATAAATATATGCCTAACTTATGCTAATCAGTGCCCACAAATGGGCACTGACTGGCACCATCTTGGCACAATTTTTTTTGTGATGCCCAGCAATGCCACCCACCAGTGTCATCAGTGGAATCCACCAGTGTCCATCAGTGCCACCTATCAGTGCCCTTCCGTGCCACCTATTAGTGCCACCCATAAGTACCCATCAGTGCCACCCATAAGTACCCATCAGTGCTGCATATGAGTGCCCATTAGTGCCGCCTATGAGTGCCCATCAGTGCCGCCTATGAATGCCCATCAGTGCCGCATACCAGTGTCACCTATCAGTGCCCATCAGTTCCGCCTATCAGTGCCGCCTATCAGTGCCCATCATTAGTGCCCATCAGTGCCATCTCATTGGTGCCACCTCATCGGTGCCCATCAGTGCCGCCTTATCAGTGCCCGTCAGTGCAGCCACATCAGTGCCCGTCATTGAAGAAGAAAACATACTTATTTACCAAAAGAAATTACAGAAACAAAGAAAAACTTAGTTTTTTTCAAAATTTTCGCTCTTTTTTTATTTGTTGTGCAAAAAATAAAAAATCGCAGAGGCGATCAAATACCACCAAAAGAAAGCTCTATTTGTGGGAACAAAATGATAAAAAATTTGTTTGGGTACAGTGTAGCATGACCGCGCAATTGTCAATCAACTTGCGACAGTGCCGAAAGCTGAAAATTGGCTTGGGCAGGAAGGTGTATAAGTGCCTGGTATTGAAGTGGTTAAGCAAAGGCTGTGAATACTTATGTACATAAGATTATTTTTATTTTTTTTATAAATTTGCAAAAATTTTAAACAAACTTTTTTCACATTGTCATTATGGGGTATTGTTTGTAGAATTTTCAGGAAAATAACTAATTTAATCCATTTTGGAATAAGGCTGTAGCATAACAAAATGTGGCAAAAGTGAAACGCTGTGAACACTTTCCGGCTGCACTGTATTTATATATATATCCACAGCAGATGTAAAATGTACAATGACTCAGAATTCTTACATGTTTCTCAGTAATCTTCTGATGGATCTCCATGTCACCTACTCCAAGGCTCAACTCCCCACTGCCATTAATCACCGCACAGTAGGTGGCTGTACTCTGATCCCTCAGGCGTGCCACACCTCGCATGTCCTGCAACAGAAGAAGTATAGTTGTAGTCCTTTCAAATGAACAGTAATACCAGGTTGGAGAAGCATTCATATCTCTGCCCTCTATGTCATCTTGCTATCCAACCAAAACATTTCCAGCATGCTTATTTCAAGAAAAAAAAAAAAAAAGCCAGTGTACATTGGAACTCTTTATACAAAATATTGACACTCTAATTGTTAGGAAAGCATTTTTCAGTAGAATATTTATTCCTGACTGGTTGAAAAGAATCTGTGTCCCCCAATTCTCTTCTGGAACTACTGAAATGCCCAGTGCTTCCAGATATGGGGACATGACCTCCTCCCAGCACAAAAAGTTGTGGCCTGAGCAGCCAATGTGGGAAGTCAGCAATGAGAGTTTAATTATTTAATGCCCAGATCAGAAAAACCAGGACAAGTTCAATATTATAAATCAGCAAATTATGAAAATGCACAAGCAGTATGTGTGTTTAGAGCAGTCCTTATGTGAGCCAATGTCAGGTAACCGTTGCAGACAGTGCATAGTAAACACTCACCATGTGAGAGCAATATTGTAGAACAGAGCAAGACAGCTCATCTTGTCCTAGAGCGGAGATGAACAGAGGTCTCACTCCCAGCCGACTCAGGCAATCTGCAGAGAAGAGAATGTCTAATGTCATTATTGGATCCTTATAACAGTTCACTAAAGTTGCAAATGTGTCAAAATAAACCTAACTGTGTTTTGTAAATAGGTTAAAATATGTGTCTAGGCAAAACAATACAAAAACAAACAAACATACAGTATGTAGTATGTCTTTGCAGTACATGCACATTTACCATGTTTTATCCCTTTAAACAACCTGCTAATACAGTGGAACCTTGGATTATGAGCATAAATCCGTTCCAGGAGAATGCTTGGAATCCAAAGCACTCGCATATCAAAGCGAGTTTCCCCACAGAAGTCAATGGAAACAAAGATAATGTGTTCCGCATTGACTTCTATGGCATGCAATACCGCATGTGGCCAGAGGTGGGGGGGGTGCCAGAGAGCCTTGGAAATACTCGGGGACAGCTCGACTGATCTCGAAAAGGTTCGGAAACACTCGGGAACTGAGTATTTCCGGGTGATTTTGAGTATTTCCGAACAGCTCGGGACGGCTCCGAAAACATTCCGAGTGTCACCGGCACCCCGCACCTCTGTCCAAATGCGGTACTGCACACCCATTAGCTTGAATTCTGCTCATTTTGAGAGACAACACTCGCAAACCGAGTCAGAATTAAAAAAATAAAAATTGCTCGTTATTCAAAACGCTCGTTAACCGCGTTACTCGTAAACCAAGGTTCCACTGTACATTAAAATACCCATTAATCTGCCCAAATTGCACTCAGATCGTTATTTCCTATTTCGAGTTCTACAGCACACAGCAATATTGTAGACTAAGTGGTGTCAGCCTTGTCTATTGCTAGTGCCTTCAGGTGTCCCTTTAACTGTGTCTTGACATCAGGAGGCAGGGTGGACTTGACTGTCACAGTGGTAACCTGATTGGGATCCTGTCCTGTTATCTACTAATCACAGATACTGGCAACTGTCTGTGACAGCTCAGTCCATGTGCTGGAAGCATGCAGTGAGCATGCTCTCAGCACAGAAACCTCTCCCGCCTTGGATGCATATGTGTCGCATGTGGCTGTGTTAAGGCCCACCCTCCCTGTCACTGCACATATGTGTTATAAAGTAGATGTAAACCCGAATTTTTTTTTGCTGTCACAATGTAGTGTATAAGATTTCCTTCCTATCATCTGTGCCAGGTCTTGCCAAAACGAGTTAATCCAGCTTTGAGCAATCCTCTTTTCTTTTTTCAGTGAGATAAACGGACAAACAGGAGAACTTTTGTCCGTTCCGCCCCCTTGCTGTGAATGACAGGTTATTTACATATCTCATGCACTAAGCCTGAGACAGGCATTATTTTTTAATTCCCACCCCCACTCCTTTTCTGAAGTCATGTGGTTACTGTTCTAGATTTTGACTGGATGTTAGTGATCATAGCAGAAGTTCGGTGTAAGGAATACACATGAGAAAATGCATGTTGACAAGGGGAGTGTAGAGGTGGGCGGGGAGTCTACTGACATCACGGCTCCACCCACCGAGCTCCAGGCAACAGATCCACCCACAGAATCTGCAGTTTTTCAGGACTCAGGCCTCGTACACACGGCCGATTTTCTCGGCAAGAACCAGCAAGAAACTTGCTGGCAGAGAGGTCTTGCCGAGTAAATCGGTCGTGTGTACGCGGCTATCGGGTTTCTCGTCGAGAAAACCGACAAGAAACCTCGACGAGAAAATAGAGAACCTGCTCTCTATTTTCTCGTCGAGATTCTCCTCAGCATGTTTCTCGATGAGAAAAGTGAGTGTGTGTACACTTACCTGTCCTCCCGGAAGCCCGCGCATGTTCGAAATGAATTCGACGCATGCGCGGTAGCTTCATAGGCATACGTAGGGTATACCAAGATGGCGGCGACGGCATTGAATGTGACGAGCGCATGCTCGTCGTAGTCGATGACGTCACCGCGTACGCTCCATTCAAAGAACCGCGGGTTCTTTGAAACGAGCGTGTGTACACTCGGCCGGGACAAGTTTCTTGTCCAAGAATCTCGTCGAAAAAAACGACATGTTTTTTTCAACGAGAATCTCGGCCGTGTGTACGAGGGCTCATAACAAACAGAGGGGAGACATTTGACAGGTAAGGATACATGCAGGAGGCATCTATATCCTTATAGATCAGCACTATGGCAGTAGTTTAGAAAGGATGAGAGTGGGTTTACATCCACTTTAAGTGTTCAACATGTGGTTAAACTACTCAGTCTTTCCCACTGTCCTCATCTCCAAAGCATAGACACTAATTGACTTGTAGCCCAAACAAGAACTGGGTGGGGTAAATAGACCATTCTGTGCATTAAGGTAAAAAACCCTTTAATAATAGCCACCATTACTCACCTGAGCCCAATCTTGATCCAGCACTGTGCATGTCTGCAACAGCTTTTCTCCCCTCTCCCCTGTCTCACATGCTTGGCTGAAAGCAGGGGGACCCAATTGCTCCCACTGCTCTCAGTCAGAACCTGTAAACAGAGAGCAGCAGGCAGGGTTGAGCCGGGCTAGGTGTCTGAATAGATGTAAACAGCCTGACTCAGGATCAAGACCACATGAGTTTCCCCATAGGAAGCAGCTTCCCAAGGGGGCACTGGGTATGGGAGAGAAACCAGGGGCACCCGGTAGGGACCCCAGAAGAGGAGGATCAGGGCTGCTCTGTGCAAAACCATTGCACAGAGCAAGTAAGTATGACATGTTTGTTATTTTAATGGGAAAAAAATAACTTTACAAATCGCTTTACATTTCTGACATGGAATTTTTTGCACTTATAAAACAGATTTAACAAATGCTATCTATATTTATCAGACCAAATAGAACAAACAAGGGGAATTCATGGTTAGAATTTGCATTTGCTTTAAGAATAGTTTATGAGTAAAGAAAAAAAAAATTCCTGTGTTCTCCTCATAAAACAAGAAGCAGATGGCATCTGTTTAAAGCCTACTAGCTTAAAAAGCCTACTTTGGACTTTTTCATCCCACCCAAGTCTACTGGCCAGTAGATCCTGCTGGATGAGGCCAATGATGGACTTTGCATTATCTGTTTGATTTTATCACTCGTTTGTGAGTACATTATTTTATTTTTAATAAATTTCTGTTTGCAAAAGGTAATGTGCAAGGCTGGTGCGCCCTCTGTCCTTGTTTTCTTTTAAAGAAACAGATGGCAGCTCTTTACTGCCCTGGCCCATAAATGTCAACCCACAGCCTAGCCAGCATGCTTATGACTACCACATATGCAACTTCGGCTATCACAGAATATAATACAGTTCCATGGAGGAAACATCATTTTAACATTAACTGTATCTAAATTGGTTTTAGTTTTGTATGGGGTATGGAAGGGAAAGAACTCTTATCAGGTTTGTATTGCTGTTTGTGTCCACAATCGGGAGATAAATCCTCTGTTTTACCTGGTGATCATTGTCACCTGGGCCGAAAATGGTGGGAAATCCAAAATGTCACCAAAAAAAAAGGAATATAGAGGTAGTCTTCCAATCTGGGCACATTTTTCTGCTGACAGCTGTCTATGACAGGATTGCCCTTATTCATATTGTGTCTATGGGTGAAGGTATTTCTGTACAATGGGTCACAGATGGCAAAATAAAAAACTGACAGTTTTTTTTCACATTCCCCACTCTATCAATAACCTAAAAGAAATGATTGGGCTTTATATATACTTTAGGGCTTGTTTACACCAAGTCTGCTGAGCTGCAGTTTTCTGCACACCACTGCACGTGTACGGTCTATACGGGGCACATAGAAAACAATTGTCTTCTATGTGCTTTGCTCACACCCTACATGCGAGGTGGTGTGTGGAAAAACTCAGCCTAAAGTGTAATTCCGGGCTTAAAGGGGTTGTAAAGGTTTGTTTTTTATTTTCTAAATAGGTTCCTTTAAGCTAGTGCATTGTTGGTTCACTTACCTTTTCCTTCGATTTGCCTTCTAAATGTATTTTTTCTTTGTCTGAATTTCTCACTTCCTGTTCCTCCTCAGTAAGCTTCCCCCCATCATCCGAACCATTCTGGCTGGGGGTTAGTCAGTGTGCTCGCCCCCTCCCTTGGGACTACATGCCTGCGGGGAGACGCTGTGAACCTATTTAGAAAATAAAAAACGAACCTTTACAACCCCTTTAAGTCTAGCTACTCTGTCCCCTACCCTCTCCTAACACCTAGACTTACTAACCTGTGCAAGAAAGATGTACAGTATATACTTACCTATTTTCCAGTCTGGTCACGTGATCTACCCTGTGTCAGCCAATGGCACTGCAGGGGATGGAGAGCTCCAACAACGGCTAGTAAAGCCTAAAGTGGCGATGTCACCCATTGGCTTCAATGAACCATCTGTTGAAGTGCTCCTTCCTCTCCCCACGCTGGCTGACACAGGGGTGCAGGATCAAGTGACCGGACCGGGGCAATGTGATGTTAACAAGCCTTAAAACTATATCCTTCCTTTAAAAATCAGCTCCATAATATGCATTGGTTTTCCTCTTCCTGTTCCTCACCTGCCAGGTTCCTGCCCACACCACCACACGACTGGTGAACTTGTCCAGGATTGGTCTGTCCTCCAAACTGCAAAAAATACATCCCAATTATATTGAGTGACACTACAATGTTTTAAACCAGAGCAAACCAAATGGTGCAAAGGTGGACATAGACGTATGTAGGCACAATGAACGTCCTATAATTACTAAAGCACTACCCCCGCCGGAGCCGCTGGTTGATTTGGGTCCTCTATTCCTGACAGTTTCGTTTGAAGACTCCACCAATGACACCACCCGTAATATTTTAAGTTTTAATAGACACACAAGAATTGGACTTACATCTCTATGGAAAATGGCAGGATGTATTGGCAAGTTAGCCAACACAGAGCATAAGAATGAATACACAATCAGATCCAGAGGGTTCCTCGTAGTGATTTTAAACTCCAGCATATACTATGGCCCCAATAGCATAACGGTAGCTCTCCTCGTGAGATAAACCGCGATATGTAACAAAAATAAGTATTAACTAGAGACCCACAAAATGAAAATTTTGGTGCTGAAACCGAAAATGCAGGATGCACCAAAACACAGAAAAATACAGTTTTTAAAAAATATATATTTTATCTATAATTGTATTTTCGACTTTTTAATTTATATCATGAATTTAAATTAATATGAATTTATTGTTGGCCATTATGGGCACTTTTAGCGCAAGAAAAGCTCAAGAAAATATGCATCCCTTTAAATTTAATGTATGTCTTCACACTGGTCCGTTGCGCTTCTGTTGTGGTGTTAAAAATCCTGCTTGCTGCATTTTTGGTCAGTTAAAAAAAAAAAAAAACACACTAAAAGCACACCTCTCCTTTGAAATGCATTTAAAACGCAGCAAGAACGCATCAATAACGCACCTGTTTTTGAGTCACATAACCTACGTAAAACACACCATAAGCACAGTAAAATGGTAGAAAAATCGTGCATGTTTTTGGTGCCATTCTCTGCACCTTTTTCTTTATCGGCAAAAGAAACAATTTTCAGCATGGCCGACATTTTGGTGCGTCTCTAGTATCAACAGAGTTTAGGCCAGGTCACTACTGTTTAATTGGGCAACTGTATGGCAAATGCTAAAAATATGCATGCATCATACATACTAGGGGGAGTACAACTGGGGGAATCCATAGTGGAGAAGGATCTGAGGGTTTTGGTAGAGCATGAGCCTAATAATAGCATGCAATGCCAAGCTGCAGTTTCCAAAGCGAGCAAAATCCTTTCTTGTATTAAAAGAGGTATGGACTCCAGAGAGAGAGATATAATTTTACCAAGTATTGCACCCAGTGAGTTACACCGAGTAATAGGGATTGATTTTTAGGTACAGTTGCAGTGACTGGATGCAAGCAACAGGTAGACTGGCCACATTGGGCCTAGCTCAGGAACAACAGCAAACAATTAGAACATTGGTGCATAGTAAAGCGAACCTGCAAACTTCTTGTAAGTGAGTACTTATAAAAACTGTCAACGGTTTAGCTTAACTGTGGATCTGTGACTCTCTAACCACTCTCTCTGTCTGAAATCCTCCTGCACCGATCGGCCGAGACGTTGGAGGGGCCCCCTTTTTTCCTTTTCGTTGGCCTTTAACTGCGTGGCAAAAAAGATGAAAAGTAGCATGGAGGCGATTCACCTCCATTGCTCTTCCAGCAGGTCTGCACAGCAGTAGCTTGGGTCACAGGCTGGTGGTCAGAAAGGGTACCGGAACAGCTGACAAAGTGCAGCTCAGTCCGGCCGCCTGGGACAGAGTATAACAGCGCTCAGCATGCACACAACTCGCCAGCTCCTTCTGTCCCCAGAAAGACACAACACAGCACCTCTCCCTCTGCAGAAGCTCTCTAGTTGCTGCCCCTCCCAACTCCTCCTTCCTGGGCTTTTTCATTTTATACCCACCCCCGTCTGCTCCTTCTGCTCTCAGGTACACCTGGGTACAGTAGTTTGTTTCCCACCATTGTCAATCAATCCAATCTCCACCTAAACAAAAATTTGCCATCTTTCTGTAGTCCAGAGTCAATCCCAAACAAGCACACCTGTTGCTGCCATCTTGTTCATAAAAAGGAGTCCTGCATAGCCCAGTACCATTAATTCCTGTTACATGACAATAATACTATGTATGACACAATTACTGACAAATACATGCAAATAAATGCATGCAAGTGCATCCCTGGTATATGTGGCCTTAAACTGGCCATACATACAAATTTCAGATATATTTCCTGCTAAATCAGCTGAAATCATGGGTGGCCCTGTCCGCACTACTCAGCTCAAAATAAGTCTACTAAAATTAATTGCTGTTGGGTGAAAAATTATTGGTCAAACAGCAATTGTATTCAATCAGATGCAATCAATGCTCAGGTATTCAGACTGCTGTGGTTGTCAGAATACAATAGCTGGCAGTGCCTTGGAGTGTCTGTTGGTGCATCGGTAAGGCTAGGTTCACACTAGCCTGCATAATGAAACATAACATTATAGTGTGCAGGCCAGTGTCGGTGTCGGCTCAGGCAAGGTGCGATGCATGTTTCAGCACCACAGCGCTGTGTGGTGTGAACAAGGTACATAGAAAACAATTGTTCTCTATATGCCCTAGCAGTGACCTGCAGTTATCCAGTGTGGAAAAATGCATATAACTGCACAGAGCATGAATGAGCCCTAAGAGAAATTTTAGGGAGAGTGAATAAGTGAGGCTAGAGAGAAATGTGGGCATAAGAGAGACTGAGATCAGAGAAAAAAAGAGAGATTAGAGAGAAATGAAAGAATGAGAGAGAGATTAAAAAGCAGAGAGAGGCATAAATGGAGAGAGAGCAAGCGAGAAGGAAAGACAGACGGAGAGAGAGAGAAAGAAAGACAGATGGAGAGAGAAATAAAGACAGGCAGAGAGAGAGAGAGAGAAGACAGGCGGAGAGAGAGAGAGAGAGAAAGACAGGCGGAGAGGGAGAGAGAGAGAGAGAGAGAGAGGGGGGAAGGACAGACGGGGAGAGAGAGAGAGAAAGAAAGGCAGGAGAGAGAGAGAGCGAGAGAGAGAGACACACACACAGATGGAGAGAGAGAGCAATAAAGAGACGGGGAGAGAGAGAGAGAGAAAGAAAGACAGGAGAGAGAGAGCGAGAGAGAGAGACACACACACACAGATGGAGAGAGAGAGCAATAAAGACAGGCGGGGAGAGAGAGAGAGAGAGAGAGATGAGAATATAAGAGAGTGATATACAGTATAAGGAAGAGAGGGAGAGGTAAAAAGATTTGTTTTCCTTTAAAGCGGCTTTGGGAAATCTTTGCATGCTCCAGAATGACACACAGGGGTCACATTAAGATCACAAATTATCCTGGGGGGGGGGGGGGTATCTTTTACATTTATTTTGCACATCATGTGTCACTTTATAAATACATGTTTTATAAGAGTTGTTTAGAAATAAAAATAAAAAGTTATGTCCCTCTTCTCGTCTATTAATTCTCTAGTATTCTCCCTCATGTTTCTCATCATTTTTAATAAGTGTCCTATTTTTACATAAAAGAGTATGGGAATTCTGTTTTTTTTTTTTTTGGGATGTTTTCTTGAGAATTTCTGAACATGAAAGCAATCCTATAACAAATGCCAGCTTATATTTTTGGTGTTCACTTGCTGGCAGGAAATCCACTGTGCCCATTACTAACTATTGGCAGATGAATGCTCTGTTAATTCAGTTTAGCCCAAATTACTATTTGTTTTCTTATTTATTACAGGTACTTATATAGTGCTGTCAATTTACGCAGCGCTTTACATATTTATTATACATTCACATCAGTCCCTGTCCTCAAGGAGCTTACAATCTAAGGTCCTTAACTCTCATTCATACATACACATATTTAGGTTGCACATTTGTAAGTAACCCAGTCCCTGTTTGGACTCTTGGCTGTGGCCCTCACCCTACTGTCTCACACTCCCTGCTGAATTCTTTGTAATGTTTATAGTGCACCCCCTAAAGAGCCGCAGGTAGTTTGGGCTTATTTCCTCCCCTTAGCGCACACTCAGACAGGTACACAGCATTTTCAGCAGTCTTTCGCTTGCTCAAGAATCAGTCTAGGGTTTTTTTTTATTTCGTTTTATTGGGGAACTATGAACTTGAATGGGGATAGGGAGCATAGGATACCCTGGAACTGTGGAACTTGAACAACATGAAGATTGCTAACTTTCTGGCTGAAAATGAAGATCCTCTTTAATCCGTTCAGGGAAAAGGTATAGGTGAATTTGATAGTCCACACCCATCAACATGCACAACTCCCCCATCCCAACTGAGTCACTCCCCAACCATCCAATCTGCAGGTAACATACACAGTACTTCCAAGTATTAAATTTTTCTTCTTCCTTCTACAATGCAGCTCTGGATAACTGAACAGCCAATAGTTGGGTCCTTGTACTGTCACATTGGGGAGAAAGGCAGATTCACTGCCATGTCTGAATTCCAATTTGGTCTAGATAGGGCTAAGGACCTTCCACCTACCCAAACATGACTGCCTTCTGGCCTAGCGATTGCCTCTTTTCTTGGGGCTATGGTTAGTATATAGGGTGGTTGGTTGGCAAATAGGGTGGCAGATATTAGCAAGGAAGGCCTGCATCAGCAATAGGGAGGTGGGGGAATATTAATCAACTACTCTTGAATGAATGGGCACAGCTCAGGTTCACTATAGAAAGTTGGTGGGTGATTCTATCTACTTGCAACTATCCATAAAAGAATAGCCAGCCTGACACTTTAGTAAATACACCACGTATAAGTCTACTTACTATTTTTTATCCCCTTTAGGCTGTAAATATTTGTGAGACCATCTTTTACCCCTGTGGTCTGATGTCCTTTACTTTAGGATTGTACTTTACTTTAGGATTTGTACCTTGTACTTTAGGATTGTTGGAGAATATACAGTAACATATCCATACCTCCATTTTATCCTGAGTTGCCTTCGCAATAAAGTCCACAATGATGCCACCAATTACCACCTAGAAAAGGATTGAGGCAATATTACTACATTGACTTTGCAAAATGTTACAATAGTTCCTATTCTTTATAATTTACTTTTGGTTTGAGTTATTTTTTATTTGTTTTTAACAATAGATGGTTTGAGTTATTTTTACTGTTATATTTTACTGTAAACACGCCTCACAAAGTCAGATTCTCTTTAAAATCATAGGCTACTCAGGATACTTTAATAAAGGTACATTTATAATTTAGAGATGCCTCACCGGCTTAGAATCCTGGTTTGCATCATCCTCTTGTCTCTCCCGCTGATGGGGTCCTTTTCTTGTGCCCCCTTTAGGTTTCCGGATCTGGCAGAGGGCTGCAGCAATGCGACTTCCCACCTTTGCATTATTCTTTACAAGAGCAATGTCTTTGCAAGGGATAAGAAAATATGGCTGCACATTTTCTATCACTCTCTCTGCAATCTAAAGTTAGGATATGCCAGCTTTCACCAGAGCCCATTTCACATAGGGCTTTTGCTCAGGAGCAGGAAATAAAAAGGTCATAAGTGTGTGTCTATATGATCTTGCAATCATGTAAATAAAATCAGCATGTGTTATTCTGTTAAAATGTTGTTTTGTGCATATATTTCAAAGTCTATGTAGAATCTGTTGATATTTTGCCAGTTTTTTAAATTTTACAGATTTTTAAAATAAAACCTGTTTTCATTACATACCTTACTTTAGACCACATTATGTCACCACTGGGTCTCTGTTCTGCTCGGTATGCTGCAGGAAACTGGAAGGAGCCAGCAGGGTTCTGTACATAGCTTCCTGAAAACATCACAGCAACCTGCCTCAGTACTCTTGCTCTTGGGAGGAGTTAGGCAATGTCAAAATGCCTTGATGGGTGGATGTCAGTCTGAAGTGGGCACATGCCCAGCCTAGCTAACGCCCACATGTGATGCTGAGCCTTCATGATAGAAATAAAATAAATTCCAATAAATTAAAGGAGCAGGCCAGGCACCGCTGATATCGGCGGCTGCATGCAGGGTGAATATCTCCTAAACCATGCAGGTTTAGGAGATATTCATTTTACCAAAAGGTAAGCCTTATTATAGGCTGACAAAGAAGCAGCAATCATAAAAAGAGGACATAGTTTTAGTTTGAAATCATATGAAAATGATTATTGGGCAAATGTAAACTAGCAAAGGATACTAGATTCCAGTGATCTTCCTCCAGTCAACTCATTCACTCTTTGTAGGACAAAGGGTGTCACATCTTTTCCTCTGATGCCCTGCAGCCTAAACATCGTAATAAAAATATAAAAAAACATTAAAATTTAAAAAAAAAAAAAAATGCCTTTTAACTATACCTCTAGCCAAAACATGATGTTAGTTTTGGCCACACTAGGGAATAGTTAAAGAGTATATAAAACCAACATTTCATATTCCTGATATGTGCCTGCTGTACCATGTACTTGTATGAAAAAGTATTCTGTTCTCTTTGTATTACTTCCTGTGTGTGTAATACCTGGTGTTCCTGAGAGCACAGAGTAGTCAGTTCTCTAGTAGCAATGCGAAGAAAAATGTGTTTTGTTTCGGATAGATACATTATGTTACTAATATCGTTTTGTTGATTCATTTTGGTATTAGTTTCATTTCATTTCATTTATTTTAGTTAAATGTATTACTTTTTTAATGAATTCCAAATTTTCTAATTGATTTTCAGAAAATATCCAAATTTTGGGAAATTATCGACTGATTCAAATTCTATGTGAAAAATAGTTGGTTGTTAACCACTTAACGACCGCCCACTGTAAATATACGTCGGCAGAATGGCACCGACAGGCAGAATCACGTACATATACGTGATTGCCTTTGTATAGTTGGGGGGTCCGATTGGACCCCCCTTCTTTACAGTGAGCGGTGGTTAACTGATCGGGAGCGATCAGGCATGAGGGGACGACCGTTCGATTCCGGCCACCCCCTCTCGATCGCTCCCGGCGAATGAGAGAGCTTCCCCTGCCTGTGTAATGTTTACACAGGCAGAGGAAGTGATGTCATCTCTCCTGCGGCGCTCACATATACCGAGCGCCGTACAGGAGAAGATGCCAGGTTAGTGCACGAAACACTACACTGACACCAGGACACATAGGTACATAAATCGCCCCCCAGGCCCCCCCAGACACCCCCAGATCACCCCCCAGCCCTAGTGTCACTGATTGCATTGACCATTTATTTACTGATCACTGCAATCAGTGACATTTGTGACTGTAAAAGTGTCACCAAAGTTTAGTTTTAGGTCCAGTGTAGCCCCCTAACCCCCCTAATAAAGGTTTAACCCCCTGATCGCCCCCCAGATAACCCTTTCACCCCCTATCACCACTGTCGCTAAGCGATCATTTTTCTGATCGCCGTCTTAGCGTCGGTGATGGCGATCGGTAGCCAGTAATTTTTTTTAGGTTCGCCGCAGGTTTTTATAGCGTCGAGTACCCCCATATATTACCTAATAAAGGTTTAACCCCCTTGATCGCCCCCCCAGGGTAACCCTTTCACCCCCTAGCACCGCTGTCACTAAGCGATCGTTTTTCTGATCGCTGTTTTATTGTCGGTGATGCCGATCGGTAGCCATTTTTTTTAGGTTCACCGCAGGTTTTTATAGCGTCAGGTACCCCCATATATTACCTAATAAGGGTTTAACCCCCTTGATCGCCCCCCAGGTAACCCTTTCACCCCCTATCACCACTGTCGCTAAGCGATCGTTTTTCTGATCGCTGTCTTATTGTCGGTGATGCCGATCGGTAGCCAGTTATTTTTTTTAGGTTCACCGCAGGTTTTTATAGCGTCAGGTACCCCCATATATTACCTAATAAAGGTTTAACCCCCTTGATCGCCCCCCAGGTAACCCTTTCACCCCCTATCACCACTGTCGCTAAGCGATCGTTTTTCTGATCGCTGTCTTATGCCCCATACACACGATCATTTTTCATGCCGTTAAAAATGCCATTAAAAAAAATGGCCATTAAAAATGATCGTGTGTATGCTCCAGAGCATTTTTAACGACGTGAAAAACGGGCATTAAAAATTTCGAACATGCTCTCTTTTTTCACGTCGTTTTTCATGTCGTTTTTTTTAACGACGTGAAAAACGATAGTGTGTATGCTTTAACGACGTGAAAAAAAATGCGCATGCTCAGAATCAAGTATGAGACGGGACCGCTCGTTCTGGTAAAACTAGCGTTCGTAATGGAGATAGCACATTCGTCATGCTGTAACGGACTGAAAAGCACTAGACTGAAAAGAGCGAATCGTCTCTCAACAAACTTTACTAACATGAAGGGTGGCGCCATTCGAACGGAACTTCCCCTTTATAGTGCCGTCGTACGTGGTGTACGTCACTGCGCTTTTCTTGAACATTTTTTAAAATGATGGTGTGTACGCAAGACAGGCTTGAGAGGAAACAAGAAAAAAAATGACGAGAAAAACGTCAGTTTTAAAAATGACATTAAAAATGATCGTGTGTATGGGGCATTAGTGTCGGTGATGCAGATCGGTAGCCAGTAATTTTTTTTAGGTTCGCCGCAGGTTTTTAAAGGGTCAGGTACCCCCATATATTATCTAATAAAGGTTTTAACCCCCTAATTGCCCCTAGTTAACCCTTTCACCAGTGATCACCATATAATTGTTACGGGTGCCGCTGGTTAGTTAGTTTTCTTTTTATAGTGTCAGGGCACCCGCCGTATATATAACCCATTAAAGGTTTAACCCCGCCTATCACAGTTTCGGAGACCATGGAATGCCCAGATGGCACAAAACCCCCCCAAATGACCCCATTTTGGAAAGTAGACACCCCAAGCTATTTGCTGAGAGGTATTGTGAGTATTTTGCAGATCTCGCTTTTTGTCACAAAGTTTTGAAAATTGAAAAAAAATAAAAAAAATAAAAAAAAAATTTCTTTCTTCAGTTTCAAAAACAAATGAGAGCTGTAAAATACTCACCATGCCTCTCAGCAAATAGCTTGGGGTGTCGACTTTCCAAAATTGGGTCATTTGGGGGGGTTTTGTGCTATTTTGGCATTTTATGGCCTTCGAAACTGTGATAGGTAGTGAGGAGTGAAATCAAAAATTTGTGCCTAGAAATCCTGAAGGCGGTGCTTGGTTTCCGGGGTCCCGTACGCGGCTAGGCTCCTAAAAAGTCCCACACATGTGGTATTCCCGTACTCAGGAGAAGCAGCAAAATGTATTTTGGGGTGTAATTTCACATATAACCATGGCATGTGTGAGCAATATATCATTTAGTGACAACTTTTTGTATTTTATTTTATTTTTTTTGTCATTATTCAATCACTTGGGACAAAAAAAAAATATTCAATGGGCTCAACAGGCCTCTCAGCAATTTCCCTGGGGTGTCTACTTTCTAAAATGGGGTCATTTGGGGGGGGTTTGTACTATTTTGGCATTTTATGGCCTTCAAAACTGTGATAGGTAGTGAGGAGTGAAATCAAAACTTTGCGCCCTTAGAAATCCTGAAGGCGGTGCTTGGTTTCCGGGGGCCCGTACGCGGCTAGGCTCCCAAAAAGTCCCACACATGTGGTATCCCCGTACTCAGGAGAAGCAGCAAAATGTATTTTGGGGTGCAATTCCACATATAACCATGGCATGTTTGAGCAATATATCATTTAGTGACAACTTTTAGTAATTTTTTTTTTTTTTTTTTTTAGTCATTATTCAATCACTTGAGACAAAAAAAATAAAAAATATTCAATGGGCTCAACATGCCTCTCAGCAATTTCCTTGGGATGTCTACTTTCCAAAATGGGGTCATTTGGGGGGGTTTTGTACTGCCCTGCCATTTTAGCACCTCAAGAAATGAGATAGGCAGTCATAAACTAAAAGCTGTGTAAATTCCAGAAAATGTACCCTAGTTTGTAGACGCTATAACTTTTGCGCAAACCAATAAATATACGCTTATTGACATTTTTTTTACTATTTTGGCCGAAATGTATGACTAAAGCTGAGTTTATTCGATTTTTCCTATAACAAAAAGTAGAAAATATCATTTCTTTCTCGTACATCACGGGACACAGAGCGACATAGTCATTACTAATGGGTTATATAGATACCGTCAGGTGCTGGCACTGGCAACTTCCAAAACCGGAAGTACCCTCCCCTATATAAGCCCCTCCCATCCGGGAGCACCTCAGTTTTTTGCCAGTGTCTAAGGTGTTGGCCAAGAAGAAACATGTGTTTTTCACTGAGCTTGCGTACAGGTTCTTTTGGGCCTCAGTAAGCTATTCCGGATCCGACCAAAAAAGCTTCATAGCTAAACGGTCGGTACCCGGGCCTTGCAGAGAAGAGCAAGGTTTTGCCTGTAATGCTTCTCTTAGGAGAGCTGGACCCTGGGATCCAGAGCTCTGGTCATACCCACGACCAAGATGTTTTCTGTACAGGGTGCTATACAGGTCCAGGGGAGTGGAATCCTTGGGAACCCGGTCCCTGAAGGTTTGATTACAATGCCTGCCGTGATAGGTGAAGTTTGGGCTTTTGTGGACCAAACAAAGTCCTGCGGCGGGGAACAGGTAAGTGGGGGCCCCCAGGAACTTGGTTCTATTGGGGGACCCCCAAGCCTAATTTGTCTTTCTGTCTGTTACCTAATGGTATTCCCGCAAAATTCTGTGCATGCCTGTAACTACTAAAAAAATGTAATAATTTTTAATGGTGGTCAAGAAAAAAAATATATATATATTTTTTTATATATATTTAAGATATTAGACTGCGGTACCTGTGTTTGTCCACTAGAGGCCGCTGTGGAATGTTTTCTTGTCATGTGGACTAGTTTCTTCTCAGCAGAGCAAGTCCAGGCACATGGTGAGTTCTCTTATGGGAAACTGCTTCCTCTGCCATGTTGCAATGCTCGTCCATCCCCCGGCCTGCGGCAAAGAGGGGCCCTGGCTCTTGTCCCTAGTCTCCATTTTTCAAAATTAGCGCCGAAGGCGCACGTGGCCGCGCGCGTGCGCGTGCACGCGCCTCTATATATAGAGGTGAGCCAGGAAAGGGGGCGGAGCCTGGGGGATGACGCTCTGTGTGCGCCGCAGCGCTTCTGCGCATGTGCGGGCGTCCCAGCATGTAAAAACCACAGTTTTGTGTGGTGAGCTGGCTATGAAGTACAGAGACAGAGCTGGCAACATTTAAAAAAAGGCATACAGCAAGCGGTTGATACAGGCATCCCCTAGAAAGGCACATTAGTAGACACCAACTGTGATATAGCAGCAATTGTGCTAGACTATTCTCAGTAAAAGTGGTGTATTACGGCTGGAATACCTCAGCTTTAGGCTTAGGAATATGCCGTCCAGAAGCTCCGGAACTGAATCTTCCAGGAAGCGAAGGGGGTCTCATCGGGCTCGGAGGATCTTGGGCATACTTCTGCTGCACCAGTCTCCCCTGAAGTTCAGAGGTAAGTGACCGTAGAGACCCCGCAGGGGTACTTGGTACTGTGGCTGTCCTCAGTTCACCTGCTCCTGTGTATGTAACAGAGGAGGTTTTTTCCTCAGCTCTGGGAGGATTAGAGAGAGATTGTCAACATTTATCGCTGCCTCCCTGTCAGGGAAAGCACGCCCGATCTCCGTCTCCTCCTTCAGAGTGCCTGTTAGCAGAGCAACAGTCCCATACAGGGATCGACCTGCCTGAAGGGGATCAGGATGAGGTTGATTCTGTTATAGAGGAATCAACAGTGGGGGAACCTTTTCTCAGCATCTCAAGCTGAAAGATTATGGGTTCAGTCTCTGACTAACATGGTCCGATCAGCATTTAAAAATGCACCTTGCGGAACCATCAACCACTACTGTATCCTCGTTGGGGTCGCTAGAAGCCCCCAGACTGTCTGTTCTTTTCCACTTCACCCTTTACTGAAAGGGCTCATTTACCAGGATTGGGAACGTCCTGAGAAAATATTTATTCCCCCAAGAGATTTCCGGTGGTCTATCCCATGGAGGATAAGTTCATCAAAAAAAAAAAAAAAAAATGGAAGGTCCCTACAGTGGACGCAGCCATCTCTTGTATGTATAAATCACTGACATGTCCAGTGGATAATGTCCAAATGTTCAAGAACCCAATAGATAAAAGATTGGAGTCCTTATGAAAATCTGCTTGGTGATACAACCAGCAGTAGCAGCTATTGGGGTCTGCTAAGCAGTGAAGGATCAGTTGAAACAGGTCTTGAGGGACTTGACAGATCAGCAGGCTTTGCCCTAGCTGATCTACCTAGAGCCTTAGGCTTTGCGGTTGACGCCATAAAGGATTCAGTCCATCAGGCCTCCCGCCTTACGCTGTCTATAGTACATATGCGTAGGCTCCTATGGCTCAAAAACTGGTCTGCTGAAGCTCCCTGTAAAGAATGGCTGGTTAGCGTCCCATTTCATGGTGAACGCTTATTCAGGGAAAACCTGGACAAATATATCCAGAAAATTTCCAGCGGTAAAAATACGCTCTTGCCGGTTAAAAACAGAGTTAGAGGTCCCTCTTTAAGAGGCCTGCTTCTCCAGTCCCTGGGGCATCGGCTGTGTAACAGTTCCGACGGCCTCCTCGGTCAAATCCCGGGGGTAAAAAACAGGGACAGTAGCAGGGTAATGAGAAACCCTGGGTCAGGGGAGGTACAAAACCTCCCCCAAAGTTAAATTCATTGAAGCCCCCACTCAGTCGGGTGGGGGGAGGACTCCAGTTGTTCGTAAGAGACCTGGCGGGACACGATCAAGACAGATAGGTGCTCTCCGCAGTAGGTTTGGGATACAGTTTGGAGTTAAAAGACTCTCCTCCTTCCCATTTTTGAGGTCAAACGTGCCAAGGGATCCCCGGAAGAGAGAGTCCCTCCTGTTGGCACTAGAACAACTATTGCTCCAAGGAGTAATTATGGAGGTTCCCCTGGAAGAATGAGGGTTCGGGTTTTACTCAAACCTCTTTACAGTCCCGAAGCAAACGCGGACGGGAGGCCCATATTAATTCTAAAAGGGCTATACAAATTCCTGTATATCAGGACTTTCCGATGGAGTCGATCCGATCGGTGGCCACTGCCCTACAAGCGGAGGATTGGTTAGCCGCGATCGACATCAAAGATGCTTATTTGCACATTCCCATCTTTCCAGTCCACCAAAAATTTCTACGCTTTGCAGTAGAAGGGCGCCATTTTCAGTTCAGAGCCTTACCCTTCGGTTTGGCCACAGCACCACGAGTGTTTACAAAAATTCTGGCCCTTTATTGGCCAATCTAAGAACACAAGGTGTAATGATAATGGCATATCTGGATGACTTGTTGCTGATAGACCACTCAGTGAAAAAACTAGACGTGGTCGTTCACAAGACAATCAAGTATCTGGAATCTCACGGTTGGATTATCAACCGAGACAAGTCAGCCCTAAAAACCAGTCAAAAGTCTGGAATACTTGGGGCTAAGGTTGGATTCAGGCCAGAGAAAAATATTCTTGCCTCGAGGAAAGGTGTTGTCTTTGAAAGATTTGATCCACTTAGTGGGTACAAAAAAGACAGCCGTCCATACGCCTGTATATGAGGCTGCTGGGAAAAATGGTGGCATCATTCGAAGCAGTACCCTACGGTCAATTCCATTCAAGGAATTTGCAAGGGGCCATACTGTCAGCCTGGAACAAAAAAGTTCAGGCCCTAGACTTACAATGTCCTTGTCCCCTTCCGTTCGCAAGAGCCTCCGTTGGTGGTTGGTTCCCCAGAATCTGGAAAAAAGGAAATCCTTCAGTCCGATTTCTTGGAAGGTGGTCACTACAGATGCCAGCCTTATAGGCTGGGGAGCAGTACTGGAGCAATGGTCTCTCCAGGGCAGATGGTCGGATGCAGAAAAGGCCCTGCCCATCAATCTCTTAGAGATACGAGCAGCCCGGTATGCCCTAGTAGCATGGACATCCAAACTCCAAGGGTCCCCTGTCAGAATTCAATCAGACAATGCCACAGCAGTGGCATATATCAATCATCAGGGGGGCACCAGGAGTCGTGCAGCCCAGAGGGAAGTAAATTACATCCTGAAATGGGCAGAAAGATATGTCCCAGCCATATCTGCGGTATTTATTCCAGGAGTGGAGAATTGGAAGGCGGACTTTCTAAGTCGCCAGCAATTAGGCCCAGAGGAAGGGTCCCTTCACCCCGAGGTTTTCCGGACAATATGTCAGCGGTGGGGAACATCGGATGTAGATCTTCTAGCATCCAGATTCAACGCAAAGGTGGACAGGTTTGTCTCTCGGACAAGGGATCCCCTAGCTTGCGGCTAGGATGCCCTAGTGTTCCCTTGGGATCAGTTCAAGCTGATATATGCATTCACACCGCCACAATGGTTACCTCGATGACTCCGCAGAATCAGGGTAGAAAAGGAACCAGTGATTCTGGTGGCTCCAGCGTGGCCCCGAAGAGCGTGGTACGCGGAGATTGTAAAATGTCAGTGGGGAGTCCTTGGTCTCTCCCACGTCGTCCGGACCTGCTTTCGCAAGGACCGATATACCACCCTTCCTTACCAGCCCTAGGTTTGACGGCCTGGCTATTGAAGCCCACATTCTAAAAAAGAGAGGGCTCTCTAATCCTGTGGTATCTACCATGATCAATGCCAGGAAGCCGGTATCCAGGCAGATCTACTATAGAATCTGGAAGGCGTACATCGCGTGGTGTGAGGCCAAGAAATGGCATCCACATAAGTACGTAATAGGTAGGATTCTGGGCTTCCTACAGTGGGCTGTAGATAGGAAGCTTGCCTTGAGTACTATCAAGGGTCAGATTTCGGCCTTGTCAATATTTTTTCAAAGGCCCTTGGCTTCGCATTCACTAGTCAAAGCCTTTATACAAGGAGTGATGCGTATTAGTCCTCCGGTTAATATTCCCATATGTCCATGGGATCTAAACTTGGTTCTGTCGGTTCTACAGAAACAACCATTTGAACCATTACATCATATTTCTTTGGTGCTTCTCACCAGGAAATTGATTTTTCTAGTAGCCATTTGTTCGGCTAAAAGAGTGTCGGAATTAGCAGCTATGTCCTGTAAGGAGCCATATCTGGTTATCCATAAGGATAGAGTAGTGTTACGTCCTCATCCAGCCTTTCTTCCTAAGGTGGTATCGAGGTTTCATTTGAACCAAGATGTGGTTCTTCCTTCTTTTTTCCCCAAACCTACTTCGGTAGAGGAAAAGTTATTGCATTCTTTGGATGTAGTAAGAGCAGTTAAAGCTTATCTAAAGGCCACTGCTCAGATTCGCAGAACGGATACTTTGGTTATTCTGCCGGAAGGCCCCAGAGAGGGTCAGGCAGCGTCAAAATCTACTTTAGCCAAGTGGATTCGACAGGTCATAATACAAGCCTATGGCTTGAGAAGGAGACCGCCTCCGTTCAAAGTTAGAGCGCACTCCACGAGAGCAGTTGGAACTTCATGGGCAGTGCATCACCAGGCCTCCCTGGCTCAAATCTGTAAGGCCACAACATGGTCTTCAGTACACACGTTTACTAGGTTCTACCAGGTGGACGTTAGAAGTCAGGAGGATGTCGCCTTTGGGCGCAGTGTGTTGCAGGCCGCAAAAGATCCTCATGTCTGATAGCGCTCAGCTTATATATGGTGTATCCCCCCCCTCATTGGGCATTGCTTTAGGACATCCCATTAGTAATGACTATGTCGCTCTGTGTCCCGTGATGTACGAGAAAGAAAATAGGATTTTTATAACAGCTTACCTGTAAAATCCTTTTCTTGGAGTACATCACGGGACACAGAGCTCCCGCCCCTCTTTGGGGACACTTATTGCTTTGCTACAAAACTGAGGTGCTCCCGGATGGGAGGGGCTTATATAGGGGAGGGTACTTCCGGTTTTGGAAGTTGCCAGTGCCAGCACCTGACGGTATCTATATAACCCATTAGTAATGACTATGTCGCTCTGTGTCCCGTGATGTACTCCAAGAAAAGGATTTTACAGGTAAGCTGTTATAAAAATCCTATTTTTTTTTCAAAATGTTCGGTCTATTTCCGTTTATATCGCAAAAAAAAAAAATCGCAGAGGCAATCAAATACCATTAAAAGAAAGCTCTATTTGTGGGAAGAAAAGGACGCAAATTTAGTTTGGGTACAACATTGCATGTCCGCACAATTTACAGTTAAAGCAGCGCAGTACAAAATTCTGAAATCACCTCTGGTCCTCTAGCTACCAAATGGTCCGGGGCTTAAGTGGTTAATGAGCAGGCCGGGAAGCCAGCCCCACATCCTTAACAACCGATGAATCATCAGCTGAAATGTGAACAAACGAATTCCAGCAATGGAAAATGCAGAAAAAAAAAACAGCGTGGGGTCCCCCCCCCCAAACCATACCAGGCCCTTTGAGTCTGGTATGGATTTTAAGGGGAACCCCATGCCAAACCCATGTTGATGGTGACAAGGGCCTCTTCCCCACAACCCTGGTCCAGTGGTTATGGGGGTGTGAGGTGTGATCTATCTGAATCTGGAAGCCCCCTTTACATTCATCTGTCAGCAGCGAAGCCCGGTGACAGCTGATGAGTCATCAGTTGTTAAGGACGTCGCAGCTATTCTTCACACAGAATTCGAATCGGTCGATCATTTATCAACCAATCCAAATTTGAATCATTCTGAAAACTTGGAATTCGTTAGAAAACACATATATGAAATGAAAAGAATTTCAACTAAATGAATCTAAATTTATATTCGGACCAAAACAAATTGCACATGTCTATTCTCTAACTATGCTAGGAACTCAACCTGCTCTCTTCTAATGATCAGTCTTGTCCTGACATTCCCCCTCCCCACAGCCATTTACTAAGAAGCTCAGTGTGCTGCTGATCACTTATGATCACTGAAGTGATCAAGTGTTAAAGGGGCCTTAGACAGCTGTTCCCTGTGGAAGAGTTCCCCTCAATTCCTTTTCCTACGACAATCATAATTTTGGATTTCCCATCACTTTCTGTGACAAAGGTCCCAAACACAAATAGGGAAGGCAAATCTACCCAGCAAGGACACAGACAGCAATAAAAACCTGACAGGGCTTCTAAACCCCCCTCACTCTAGCCAAAACCTTACATTTTGGACTAGAGATACACATAATGCAATTCAGAAAAGATGTCAATGGACTAAATCCGCCTCTGGCCTCTTATAACAGGGACAACAGCTTTGAGATCTCCAAGACCCCTTTCACACTGAAGCGCTTTACAAGCGCTGTTGTGCTAAAAATAGCGCCTGTAAACTGCCTCTTCTGCAGCCCCAGTTTGAGTGTTTTCACACTGGGGCGGTGCGCTTGAAGGACAGGAAAAAAAAGTCCTACAAGCAGCATCTTTGGGGTAGTGGGGGAGCGGTGTATACACAGCTCCTCCACCCCCCCTGCCGATTGAAATGAATGGGCGCCGCTTTCAAAGCGCCTTAAAAAGCGCTTTTTAAAGCAGCGCTAAGTGGGCGCTATTAACCCCTTTTTAAAAGCGTGCCGCTATAACAGCGGAAAAGTGTTGCTAAAACTAGCAGCGCTTTACCGCTAACGCTCGAACCGCCCCAGTGTGAAAGGGGTCGAAAGTTTCCAGCTCTGCCCACCTGTGTGGGCATTATAAAAGTGAAGTTCTCTCTACTAAATCCTCTTTTATTCAACCTATTTTACAGTACATACAATCCAGCAGGATGAGTGAGACACAGGATGACACAGACCTGGTTTCTTCCAGTGCTTGCTGAATGGCTTCCTCTATTATCTCTCCAGAGGCAGCATGCTCCGGAGGGATGGGAACGGCAATAAGGACCCCGCTGCCAACTCTGAGCTCTAGGGAATGAGCTGTAGGTAGAAGGTATGGAATAAACATTCAGGTATATGACATCTAACAGGTGACAAGAGAAAGATGTTTCAATTTTATGATGAAGGACATACAAATACAGTAGCTGGGGTATTAATTCTCAAACCACTGCCAATCAGCTGCTTTTTAAAGTTGAACAAGCACCAAAAACTTCCCATTAGATATATTCTTCAATAGCCACAGACGATATGCATCCACTTTGCAAACCCTTGACCTTGTACAATTAGCAGTGACATCATCATCATACTGTACATAGTCTGTGCAGACAGCAGAGCTGTGGGAGGGATACAACGGGCTCCACCCACTGCAACCTGACTGCAGAAAGCTACAAGAGGGGGCGGAGACAAGACCAGTCCACATGCACAAGGAGAGAGAGCAGCAGTGCCTGGTCTATATTACAGCAAGCTCTTGCACAGAGGCAACATTTTACACTGGATTACTGTGCGTATCTGGAAGAAATATCTACATCACACCAACATTCAAGCAAAAATACACATGCCTCTTGTATTTAGACAATATTTGATTTTTATGGAGTTCAGCTTTAAAAGGTATTAATTATCACAGATTCCAACCTTTCCCCATATATATCACAGCTTGTGTCCCTATTAGGAAGATTTTCTCTCACTTAGTGTGCTTTTAGACAACCATGGCAAGAAATTCTGGGAAATCTCCACAGACAGAGAGAGCAATAAAAACTTGACATAATTTGCTCTATATAAAAGGCAATGAAAATATTTTGGATTCTATGTAAAAAACATTCACTGTGTGGATGTTTTAAGCACTTGCATTGGAACAAGGAATGTTTGCCGTATTGTTTTTAATGATTATCTCCTATGATTGCCAGCTCCATAGAGTGGCCAAAATTCAGTATTTATTTATTCACCTATTATGGCCAACTAGATAGAGCCAATGATCACAGGAGAAAATCATATTACCCCTTGACCCTGTTGTCTGGCATTGGCTTTAATTTCATTTCATTTAAAAATAGAACTGGGATTCTTTTTGTACTATCAACTCTCTAAAGAAGTGTAGAATGTGCCAATACTATATAAAAAGGAAAAACTTTGCTTGCTCTCCTTAGCCAAGCCCAACGTAAATTTTGATTCTCTTGACACTCCAAAATGCTCAACTTTATTATATTAGTAGCTAACTGCAAACAAAAGAAGTAATTTGTACTTTTTGCAATCAAGTGTTACAAAGTGAAATAGTTTTAAAGCCCCTTTCACACTGGCGGACTGATCGGGTCCACCTGTCAGTTTTTCAGGCAGACCGATTGGACCCTCCATTGTGCTCTATGGAGTGGCGGATGTAATCTGACTTGTGTCCATTTACGTTTGCCGACATCCAATCTGACATGATCCACTAAAAAACAGAAGGATTGGTATCTGTTCCCCATCCGTTTAGCGGTTCGGATAGGATGGCCATCCAGAGTAAACAGACAGTCGATGCATTTATATCTGACTGACCATAGAGGAGAGCTGTCTGTGTCTGTAGAGCAGACACAGACCAGCCACCCGCTTGTTCCGCGGGAATCAGCTCACAGATTCCCCACTGAGCTGATCCCTGTCTGGAAGGGGCCTAAAAATGATGCAGGTCTCAAATTTACCAGCTGTTTTGATCCAGAAGAAGGCAAAACAAATGGACTTGATATCAAAAAGTGATTTGGTATATTATAGGGACATCTAGAAATGTTAATTGTGCCTCAGGAGTTCACCAGAAAGATTTACTTTTTATATGGAATTCAGAAAAACATCAGTGCACTTCCAGTGGCTAGTCACTTTTAGAGCCTCATAGCTGTATATCTGCAGAGTGAGGTCTACTGCACTTCTGCCTCTGACTGCTAGATTTGGAGTGAGATTGGGTGTTGTCACTGCTGGAGAGGAGGCTGTAATTGAAAACCTGCAGTGCAAGGATCTCCCTGTTTATGATTTATTCATTTTATGCATCTGTGCTTCCTTCACCTCTCCTGCTGCTTCCTAATTGATCCTTTACTAGTCATTGGATCCCCAGTCAACAGAGGTGCAGCTCTGACATGAGATAGCAAAGTTCTGTGTTTACCAAGATGATGCCTAAATACATTTTTTTTTTTCGGACACCACTCCCTTAAAGGAGAACAAAAATTAAATTTCTTGACCTCAGCAAGGTAGTTGGTATAGTTCCCTGAAAATATTTTCATGCTGTCATTTTGTAACTGTTCTCCTCACCATTAGCTTTAGAAAAAGCACCCAGTCCTTTTTATATCTTGTTAAAGAATTTACTGTTGCTGCAGTAAGACATAATGATATGTAGGACAGCATGGTAAAGAGAAAAAACCCATTCCTGTTAGATACATCACCGTCTTCATCATGACCAATGACCTGATGGCAGCAGAGGTATCTAGCAGAAAGAATGTGATCTTTTTTGGGTGTATAGAAGTGATTGGACTTACCAATAAGCCTTGCAGCTTCTTCCTCATTGCGGACATTATATGGAGCTTGGCAGCCGCTGCGCGGGGTGAAAAAAGACGGAAAGTCTCTGGAGTCCCCAAAAGTGGAAACACAGACCCCTTCTGTTTCCTGCCAATAAATTCAAAGTAGCAAAACTGAGATTTGGCTTTTATTTTGAAAGCAGAATAAAGCAGAACTTCAGTTTTAAATTTTTTAAACTTTGCTGCAGCTCTATGCTCTGCATGCTGCATGTCATTAAGACTCAGCAGCTGTTTACTATCATGGCCAGCTATCATTTTAATGCCCATCCCCCTGTAAAAGTTCTCAGTACTACAGGGGTCACGCAATGATGCACTCGACGCAGCCAATGGTCTTTACTATTGGCCCGAAGACCACAGCAGCGACACCCACAGCTTTAACCGCACAAACTTCTGGGTAGTCCCTGCGTCACCGTTGCTCATTGTCCGCCGCCATACCACAGGAAGGAGAAGAATGGGACTGGAAGGTATAATAAATAAATTGTCCAGGGGTATGGTTCTCAAGGAAACAATTATATTGAAGCCAGGAGTTCTGCTTTAAGACCTTCTTGTACTAAAAGTTTATCTACTTTGATGCAAATTTACTAAAAGTGGACCAAAGAGTGGTGCCTAGATTGTTTGCGAATTCACAGTTGTGCTCCTTAAAAATGGTTATATAAATCTATGCACAGTAAGAGACATTGATCAATTTTATTGCATAGCATTAAATATACTTAAAGCCTGCCTGAACCCAATAACAAAAATGTACTGTAATATATCTCAGTTTTTCAATCCCTACATGCGGTGACTGCATTATTTTAGTTTTCACAGAATTACTTTCCTTTATTTTCACCTGGTGATCCTGCCAGTAACACTTCCCATTCTAGGGTGACAGTTTACTCACTGTACTATATCTATGGCAGAACAGTGTTGTCCCCCCAGACTGCTATCCTGATTTGGACTACAACACTTTCCCTCTTTTCCTATCTCTATTACATAGAGAGGTGTCCTGGAAGTTAACTAAGAAGGCTGATAAGATTGTGTAACATTTCAGGTCAGTGCACAGGTTCCGATTCATTCATAAATTTCTCCCTCTTCTGCTAAAAAGTTGCACTGCAGCAAAAAAAAGAAAAAAAAAAACCTGCCCCTGACCACTTCCTAACTGTGTGTCTGTATGGATTGAAAATCTGTCTCATTTTCTGTGCTAAGACTCAGACCTATGAACATATGTCTCAGTTTTGCTAGAATCAGAACTCTCAAATACACAGAAAAACTGTTGCCATAGTGAGCAGCAAAAATGGTTACTTTGGAAAGCATTTACCCCCAGCATGGCCCTGTTCTCATAAATTGCTTTACCGTGACAACCTTTCCCCATTTCCCCAATCGATTTTCCTTAAATATAGATCTGCAAATTTAGTCTAAAGCCTGGTACACACGATCGGATTTTCGGCGGACAAAGCGTAGGACTTTTGTCCGAAGGGCATTGCCCAGGAATTTGTCTTGCATACAAACGGCACACAATTGTTGGCCAACAAACACAAAACGACGTGTTTTTTCAGCTCTTTAGCGCCACCCTTTGGGCAACTTCTGCTAATGTTGTGTTATGGTTAGCATTGCTTCTGAGCATGTGTGTTTGTACTTTGGAGTTTTGTCCGATGGACTTGTGTGCATACGATTGGATAATCTGACAACACACATTTGTTGGCAGACAATTTTAAGGCATGCTATCCAACATTTGTTGGCGGAAAATCCGACAACAATTGTCCGATGGAGCATCCAAACGGTCCGATTATCCGACAACAGCCTGTCATCACACAATTCCCGTCGGATAATCCGATCGTGTGTATGAGGCTTTAGCTTTAAAAGCTTCACTTACCAGATATTCCAGGGTGCGGCCAATGTCCAGGATGGATTTCACTCCAGCAGATATCACAGCTACTGGTGTTCTCCCAAGCTCAGTCAAGTCTGCACTGACATCCATGGCTGAAACAAATAGCAGATTACACTGATGCAGCGCTATGGGGAAAAAACAGCTTGTACTACATTCAAAAATATACTGTACAGTAAAACCTTGGATTGCGAGCATAATTAGTTCCAGAAACATGCTTGAAATCCAAAGCACTTGTATATCAAAGCGAATTTCCCCATAAGAAATAATGGAAACTCAAATTATTCGTTCCACAACCAATTAATTCATAGGCCCTTCAGATTTTAGTCCATATAAAAAGATTATAGCAATGTGACCAGGTTGTGTAACTATAAAATGTCCATCCACAAATGGAAGCCTCCACAAGGGGATTAGTCGCAAAATCCAGCAGGAGCTACAGAGTAAAAAAGAGAAGAGAGGCGCCTCTAAGTGTAGCAATATGTTGCTAAATGTTGTACCTTCATTAAATGTAACCATATTGTTAAACTTAGAGGCGCATCTCTTCTCTTTTATACTCAGTTGTAACATAACGCTACTCGTATATCAAGACATCGCTTGTATATCAAATCAAAATTTATTTTAAAATGTTGCTTGTCTTGCAAAACGCTCTCAAACCAAGGTTTTACTGTATTTTTAAATATAGCTACTACAAATACATGTGTCTGCCTTCATTGTAGCTTCCTATAAATGCCTAGCTGCCAGTCGTTTAAAATGTTGACATTCTGATATGAATATCTATAAAGATAAGTAAAAATAGGATTTTTTACTCACCGTAAAATCCTTTTCTCTGAGTCCATGGACCGACACAGCTTCTCTATTGACAAAGTGGGTATTATCCGTTAATTAGGAGTGACTAGGCAGAAAAACTTGTAAAAAGTGTTGCATCACACCTTCTACAGTCCCGCCCAGGGGGCGGACCCCCCAGGTATATCCTCCCAGTCTGCATATCGCAGATCAGTTCGTCAAAAAGCAGTACAAACTTAAAAGGAGGGGTGGGTGCTGTGTCGGTCCATGGACTCGGAGAAAAGGATTTTACGGTGAGTAAAAAATCCTATTTACTCTTTCGTCCATGGACCGACACAGCTTCTCTATTGACAAAGTGGGACGTCCCAAAGCAGTGTCAGAGAAAAAAACGAGGCGTGGTAACAGCATAAAAACAAACTTCACCCCAAAACACAAAACAGCACTCCTCCAACGGAGGAGCTGCAACTCTAAACAGCCGCTTGCAAAACCTTGCGGCCGAAAGAGGCATCCGAAGATGCACCAACATCAACTTTGTAGAATTTTGTGAGTTTGAGCGGACGACCAAGTCGCCGCTTTACATAATTGGGAAACAGACACTTGATGTCGGAAAGCCCAAGAGGCACCTCTTGCCCTGGTCGAATGCGCCGTGACCGGAAAGGGGGGCACTTGACCCTTTAAGGCGTAAGCCTGGATTACTATCTGTCGGATCCACCTAGAGATGGTGGCCAACGAGACTGCTTGGCCCTTCTTGGGACCAGCCACCGAAACAAACAGTGAGTCCGACTTCCGGAACAGGGAAGTAGCAGATAGGTATACTCTCAAAGCTCGGACAACGTCCAAGGAATGCAACGCCGACTCCTTAGGATTCGACGGCTGAGGACACAAGGATGGAAGTACAATGTCTTCGTTGAGATGAAAAGCCGAAACGACTTTCGGAAGAAAGGAAGGCTGCGACCGCAGCACCACCTTATCCTTGTGGAAAATCAAATAGGGAGCCTTGCAGGACAAGGCTGCCAGCTCAGAGACTCGTCTAACTGACGTAACAGCCACCAAAAAGACCACTTTATGAGAAAGTGTCAACAGGGGAATATCTCTAATATTCTCGAACGGCGCCTTCTGAAGCACCGAGAGGACCAGGTTCAAGTCCCACTAAGGTAGCGGGGGACGGACAGGAGGGGCCATATGTTGAACCCCCTGCACAATGTACTCACGAGAGAGTGAGCCGCCAGGGGTCGCTGAAAAAAAGACAGCCAGGGCAGATATCTGTCCCTTAAATCGTACTTAAGGCAAGCCTTTGGTCCACCCCATGCTGTAAAAACAGCAGGATTCTGGAAACCAAATAAGTACGCGGATCCCATTTCATTTCCTCACACCTGGAGATGTAGGCCTTTCAAGTGCGGTGATAAACCTTCCTAGAGGACGGTTTTGGAGTACTTCTCATCGTAGAGATTACTGAATCTGACAGGCCCCGGTCTCTCAGTACCTGGTTTCTCAACAGCCATGCCGTTAAAGCCAATGACTGTAAAGCAGGATGGAATATGGGACCTTGCGATAGCAGGTCCTTCTGCAGTGGTAGGCGCCAGGGGACGTCTGCTACCAGACGTACTAGATCGGCGTACCAAGGACGCTGAGGCCAATCTGGAGCGATTAGGATCATTGGAATTCCCTCTGTCTCCACTCTGCGGAACAGAAGAGGAAGAAGCCTTAAGGGAGGGAAGGCATAGATTAGCCGATACTGACCCCACAATGCCACCAAAGCGTCCGTTGCGTCTGCCCATGGGTCTCTTGACCGGGCCACAACCTCAATACCTTACGATTGAGTCCGGAAGCCAGAAGATCTACGTCTGGTGTGCCCCATCTTTGGCAGAGGAGTTGGAACACCTCCGGGTGTAAGGACCATTTGCCCTGGTCCAGCATCTGGCGGCTCAGGTAGTACGCCTGCCAGTTTTCCACACCCGGAATGTACACGGCCGACAGTGCCGGTACGCTCCTCTCTGCCCACCTCAGGATGCGAGCGATCTCCGATGCTGCAGCTGAGCTTCTTGTTCCTCCCTGATGATTGACATATGCCACTGCTGTGGCGTTGTCTGACTGGATCCTGACTGGACGCCCTTGCAGCCTCTGAGACCATTTGAAGAGGCACAGCCTGATCGCCCGGATTACCAGGACATTGATCGGCAGGAGGGCTTCCTCTGGGGTCCAGCGACCTTGCGCCGACTGAACACCCCAGACTCCCCCCCAACCTGTAAGGCTGGCGTCCGTCGTGATCACTATCCAGTAAACCAGAAGAAATGACTTCCCGGCCATTAGAGCCGGTGCTGTCAGCCACCATACCAGGGATCTCCTGACTATGTGGCTCACTCGGATTTGATAATCCAGAGATGATGGACATCTGTTCCATCTGGACAGAACTTCTTTCTGTAACACTCGAGTGTGGTATTGAGCATATGGGACCGCCTCGAAGGAGGCTACCATGAGGCCCAACACTTGCATGCAAAAACGGAGTGACGACCAATTCCTGGAAGTCAGCTGCCGTACTGCAGCCCGGAGGGTCTGCAACTTCTCCACAGGGAGGAATACCTTTGCCTCTGAGGAATCCAGAATCAACCCCAGGTACACTAGGCGTTGAGTGGGCACCAATACTGACTTTTGCGTGTTTAGTATCCAACCACAGTCTCGAAGAGTCTGACAGGTAATGGACACACTTACCTCTAATTCTGAGCTTGAAGGGGCCTTCAGCAGAAGGTCGTATAAGTAGCCTGTGATAGCGATACCCCGCTGTCTTAGAAGTGCCAGAATCGGAGCGAGCACCTTGGTAAACGTCCTGGGTGCTGAGGCAAGGCCCAACGGGAGGGCCACAAACTGGTAGTGGTTAGTGATGAGCCGAACACCCCCGGGTTCGGTTCGCACCAGAACCCGCGAACAGACCGAAAGTTTGCACGAACATTAGAACCCTATTAAATACAATGGATGCGAACGTTCGGATTCTAAAGTGCTAATTATAACGACCATTATCCATGTTATTGTCCTAAACAGAGTTTGGGAACCCGGGTTCTGCACCAGGGGACATGTATCAATGCAAAAAGAAGTTTTAAAAACTGACGTTTTCCGGGAGCAGTCATTTTAATGATGCATAAAGTGAAAAAAAAAAGTCAAATATTCCTTTAAATATTGTACCTGGGGGGTGTCTAAAGTATGCCTGTGAAGTCCCACGTGTTTCCCGTGTTTAGAACTGTCCCTGCACAAAATAACATTTCTAAAGGAAAAAAAAGCCATTTAAAACTGCTTGCGGCTTTAATGTAATGTCTGGTCCCGGTAATATGGATGAAAATCTTTAAGAAAAATGGCATAGCTACCCCATCAACCCCCCCCCCCCCCCCCCACCCCAGCCCATTACCAGCCCCTTTGGGTCTTGTATGGATATTAAGGGGAACCCCGCACACAAAATAAAAAAGGCCCTATATACTCTGAACAGCCGTATACAGGCGGTGCATACAAGACAGGGACTGTAGGTTTGTTCTTATGTAGAATCTGTTTGTAATTTTGAACAGCTACATTGTTTAAGTGTAGCTCCAGCCCAAATACCTATTTTTAAGCTTTTTGGAAAACATAGGGAAGGGTTATCACCCCTGTAACATTTGTTTTGCTGTCTGTGCCCCTGTTCAGAACATTTCACCTCACTTTGCGTCCCAATGACAACTGTTTTTGAAATGTGGTGTTTTTATTGAAACAAGGATTGGTGATAAAGCATCAGTAGAGAGGAGACACCATTCTCCCATATTAATTCTTACAGGAGAGAATTTTCCTTCCAAGGGGTAGATTTCCTCTCACTTCCTGTTGTCTTCTTCCGTTTGCAAGTAGTAGTCGTTTGTAAGTTGGATGTTTGAAAGTAGGGACCTGCCGTATATACTCTGCAGAAATTGGCCCCTTAGGTGTTGGTGTTGGCACAACACTGTAAGCACTCACAGTTACTCTTGGTGGGTGCTGGAATGCCCTGCTGTCAACTATTATATCAGGAATTGTAATAACATATAATTGTTGAACAGTGGTAGTAAAAATTGGGCCTTTGATGGTGGTGCTGGTGCCACAACACTGTAAGGCCTGACAGTTACTCTTGGTGGGCGCAGCAATGGGCCCTGCTGTGAATTATTAGATCAATAATTATAATTGCATGCCCCTGTTGAACAGGGGCTGAAAAATTGGGCCTTTGGTGGTGGTGGTGGTGGTGGTGGTGGTGTTGACACAACACTGTAAGGCCTGACAGTTACTCTTGGTGGGCGCAGCAATGGGCCCTGCTGTGAATTATTAGATCAATAATTATAATTGCATGCCCCTGTTGAACAGGGGCTGAAAAATTGGGCCTTAGGCACTGGTGGCAGAACACTGCAACCCCTCACAGATACTGTACTTGGAGCACAGCAATGAGGCCTGTTGCAAAGTATTGCATCAAAAATTGTAATTACACGCCCCTGTTAAACAGGGGCTGAAAAATTGGGCCTTAGCCACTGGTGGCGGCACCCATAAACCAAAATGATCTTCCAAGCTATCATCATTAATCGGATCATTGAGGAGGAGGAGGAGGAGGATAGCCAGTCAACATAACAGCACAGGCACTCAGCATCAGCATCAGTCTTGAAGGGATGTGACATTTTAAAATCAATTAGTCTGTTATATCAGCATCAGGTGTGTGGTAGCTGGTGGTGATCCAAGACTGGTTCATCTTGATGAAAGTCAGTCGATCAACCGAGTCGGTGGACAGGCGCACCCTGTGATCCGTGACAAATCCTCCAGCAGCACTGAATGTGCGTTCTGAAAGAACGCTGGATGCAGGACAGGCCAGTAGCTCAATTGCATACTGTGCAAGCTCTGGCCAGTGATCCATCCTCAAGACCCAGTAAGCCAGAGGATTTTCGGTGGGGAAGGTGTCCAAGTCTGACCTTGCCCCTAGGTATTCCTGCACCATGTATATCAGACTCTGGCGATGGTTGCTGGAACCGATCATACTTTGGGGCTGCGGACTAAAGAATTGTCTGAACGCATCGGTCAGACGGCCACCTTCCCCACCGCTCCTTCTTTGACTGCCCGAAGCCTCAGCAACTCGTTGTCCAGGACCAGGAGTTTGTAACCTCCCAGTCTCTGGGAACGCGTTGCACAGACCTTTCTGCAAGGCCTCCCGGAGTTGTCTCATCCTCTGCTCCCTCTGCGACGGTAAGATAAGGTCCGCAACCTTACCCTTGTACCGTGGATCAAGGAGAGTGGCCAGCCAGTAATGGTCCCTCTCCTTGATCCGAAGAATACGAGGATCCTTCCGCAGACTTTGCAGGATCAGGGAGGCCATGCAGCGTAGATTAGCTGAGGCATTCAGTCCGGAGTCCTCTGGGTCACTAAGGACGACATGATCCGCAGCCACCTCCTCCCAGCCACGTACAAGTCCACTGGTTTCTTGGGACTGTAAATCATCCCTAAAAGACTGCTGCTGATGATGCTGAGTGCCAGCCTCCACCTCCATGCTGACACAATCCTCCTCCTCCTCCTCCTCCTCTTCCTGTGCGATGGGTGGGACAGAAGGAACACTGTCTGGGTAAAGGGGGCCTTGAGAGGCAAGGAAGTCCTCCTCTTCCTGCCTCTGTTCTGCCTCAAGTGCCCTGTCCATTATTCCACGCAGCGTGTGCTCCAACAGGTGGACAAGAGGTACAGTGTCACTGATGCATGCACTGTCACTGCTCACCATCCTCGTGGCCTCCTCAAATGGTGCCAGGACAGTGCATGCATCCCTGATCATGCCCCACTGGCGTGGTGAAAAAAACCCGAGCTCCCCTGACCCTGTCCTGGTGCCGTAGTCGCACAGGTACTCATTGATGGCCCTCTGCTGCGTGTGCAGCCGCTGCAGCATGGCCAACGTTGAGTTCCACCTGGTGGGCATGTCACATATAAGGCGGTTCTTGGGCAGGTTCAACTCCTTTTGCAGCTCAGCCAGGCGAGCACTGGCATTATAAGATCTGCGAAAATGCACACAGACTTTCCTGGCCTGCCTCAGGACATCCTGTAAGCCCGGGTACCTGCCCAAGAACCGCTGCACCACCAGGTTAAGGACGTGAGCCACACAGGGCACATGGGTCAGTTGTCCCTGTCGGAGGGCGGAGAGGAGGTTGGTGCCATTGTCGCAAACCACCATTCCTGGCTTAAGCTGGCGTGGCGTCAACCACCTCTCGGCCTGCCCCTGCAGAGCAGACAGGACCTCTGCCCCAGTGTGGCCCCTGTCCCCCAAACACACCAGCGCAAGCACGGCATGGCATCTTTTTGCCTGCGTACTTGCGTAGCCCCTTGAACGCCTACGGAGCACCGCTGGTTCCGAGGACAAAGCACAGGAAGAGGCCATGGAGGAAGAAGAAGAGGAGGGGGTGGAGGAGAGAGGTGTGTCACAACCAGTAGTAGCATTTTGGAGGCGTGGAGGTGGAACAACCTCCAACACTACTGCACCTTGTCCTGCATCCTTCCCAGCTGCCAAAAGAGTGACCCAATGGGCCGTGAAAGAAAGGTAACGTCCCTGTCCATGCCTGCTGGACAATGAGTCCGCGGAAATATGCACCTTACCGCTGACTGCCCTGTCCAGCGAGGCCAAGACATTGACTTCCACATGCCTGTAGAGAGCCGGAATCGCCTTCCGTGAGAAAAAGTGGCGTTTGGGAACCTGCCACTGAGGAACCGCACATTGCACAAACTCACGGAAGGGGGCCGAGTCTACCAACTGAAAAGGCAGCAGTTGAAGCGCTAGCAATTTAGCCAAGCTAGCATTCAACCGCTGGGCATGTGGATGGCTGGGAGTGAACTTCTTTTGACGGTCCAGCAGCTGGGGCAGGGAAATTTGCCTGCTAGAATCGGACGTCGGTGTACTGCTAGCAGAGTGGCCGCAAGTACTTGGCTGTGACACACCTAATTCTACACCTTCATTCCTCTCAGTGCAGGTTTCAGAGAGGACTGAAGGTATAGTGGGGTTGGAGATCCCAGCTGATGCGGTGCAAGGAGAGGTCCGCTTTGTTCTTTGGTGTGGGTCTTTAAGGTAGGCTTGCCAACGAGCTGCATGGCAGGTCAACATATGTCTGATCAAGCATGTGGTGCCCAAGCGGCTGATGTTTTGGCCACGCGATATACACTTGAGAGATATGTTGCAAACAGCAGCTGTGCGATCTGATGCACTCGCCTCAAAAAAGGCCCACACCAAAGAACTTTTTGAATGACGGGCAGAGGCAGCGCCCTGCACAGGTGGAGCTCTGCGGTGTGATTCCGTCGGTGTGCTGCCCATACGCTGGCCACCCAAGGGCATCCTGCCTCGTTGGAGATGTGCCTCCTCCTCATCCTCCTCCTCCTCCTCTCTCCTATTAGGCACCCACGTGGAGTCAGTGACCTCATCATCCCCTCCCTCCTCATCACTGGAGCCAATCTGGCAGTATGCTGCAGCTGCTGGAGCATGACTGCCAGATTGGTGTCCTTCTTGAGCATCCCCTCTCTCTGCTCTCACGCTACTGCCTTCCTCTATCTGGGTATCATCATCAGATCCTTCGAAACGCTGGGCATCCTCCTGGAGCATGTACCCAACACTGTGCTCAAACAGTTCGGGGGACTCCTCAGGAGGAGGACATGGTGGGTCTAGGGAAGGATTGACTAATGAAGATAATGATACCAGAGAAGAGGACGCTTTGGCAGCTGCTTTGCCAGTACCCTGAGCCTGGGTGAGAGAGGATGAGGAGGATGAGGTGGGCTTGGTCATCCACTCTACCAAGTCTTCGGCATGATGTGGCTCAACATGTCCAGCTGCCGAAAAGAAGGACAAGCGTGTCCCATGGCCATCTGCTGATGACAATGCACCACGTCCACGACCAGCACTGTTGCCCCCAGACACAGAGCTTGCTTGCCCTCTTTTTTTGCCTCCTGACTGTCTGCCTCTCCTTGTTTGCCTTCCAGACATTTTAATGGATGGCCTGCAGGGAGATGGGAAAAACAGCAATAAGGGCTACCTTCAGGTGTATACTGTGCAGGAGGCTTAGCAACAATGACACTGACACTGTCCCCTGCCTATCCTTCTCTGTCCCTAAACACAAGGATTTGCAATATGCTTCAGCAAGATTGGTTTAGCACAGAATAGCACACTGACAGTTTCCCTCACTGTCCTTCTCTGTCCCTACAAACAAGATTTAGCACAGAATAGCACACTGATAGTTTCCACGAGTGTCCTTCTCTGTCCCTAAACTCAAGGATTTCAAATATGGTTCAGCAAGATTGGTTTAGAACAGAATAGCACACTGACACTTTCCCTCACTGTACCTCTCTGTCCCTAAACTCAAGGATTTCAAATATGGTTCAGCAAGATTGGTTTAGAACAGAATAGCACACTGACAGTTTCCCTCACTGTCCTTCTCTGTCCCTACAAACAAGGATTAGCACAGAATAGCACACTGATAGTTTCCACGAGTGTCCTTCTCTGTCCCTAAACTCAAGGATTTCAAATATGGTTCAGCAAGATTGGTTTAGAACAGAATAGCACACTGACAGTTTCCCTCACTGTCCTTCTCTGTCCCTACAAACAAGATTTAGCACAGAATAGCACACTGATAGTTTCCACGAGTGTCCTTCTCTGTCCCTAAACTCAAGGATTTCAAATATGGTTCAGCAAGATTGGTTTAGAACAGAATAGCACACTGACACTTTCCCTCACTGTACCTCTCTGTCCCTAAACTCAAGGATTTCAAATATGGTTCAGCAAGATTGGTTTAGAACAGAATAGCACACTGACAGTTTCCCTCACTGTCCTTCTCTGTCCCTACAAACAAGATTTAGCACAGAATAGCACACTGATAGTTTCTACGAGTGTCCTTCTCTGTCCCTAAACTCAAGGATTTCAAATATGGTTCAGCAAGATTGGTTTAGAACAGAATAGCACACTGACAGTTTCCCTCACTGTCCTTCTCTGTCCCTACAAACAAGAATTAGCACAGAATAGCACACTGATAGTTTCCACGAGTGTCCTTCTCTGTCCCTAAACTCAAGGATTTCAAATATGGTTCAGCAAGATTGGTTTAGAACAGAATAGCACACTGACACTTTCCCTCACTGTACCTCTCTGTCCCTAAACTCAAGGATTTCAAATATGGTTCAGCAAGATTGGTTTAGAACAGAATAGCACACTGACACTTTCCCTCACTGTACCTCTCTGTCCCTAAACTCAAGGATTTCAAATATGGTTCAGCAAGATTGGTTTAGAACAGAATAGCACACTGACACTTTCTCTCACTGTCCTTCTCTGTCCCTACAAACAAGGTTTAGCACAGAATAACACACTGACACTCTCCCTACCTATCCTTATTTGTCCCTAAACACAAGGAATCCAGGATTAGTAAAGGAAAAAAAATGACACTGTCCCTGCCTATGCTTCTCTTTCCCTGCTCCGGAACACACTACACAAGGCCGCCGCGCTGGCGGCCTTTTATAGTGTGGGGCGTGTACTAAACCCCCTCAGCAATAATTGGCCACAGGCATCCTGCCTGTGGCCAATCATTGCTCTCCTCGCTGCCGGCGCTGTGATTAGCCAAGCATGCGGGGTCACAGTGCATGCTTGGCCAATCACAGCGCCTGGATGACACTGCGATGGCGTAGTGCATTGTGGGCCGTTCGCGACACTCGAATTTGGCGCGAATGGCCCAAATCGTTCGTTCTTCGTCGAACGATCGAACAGCCGATGTTCGAGTCGAACGTATGTTCGACTCGAACACAAAGCTCATCCCTAGTAGTGGTCCTTCCCGATAGCAAATCGCAGAAACCTCTGGTGTCTGGAGTATATGGGGACATGCAGGTATGCGTCCTTGATGTCCAAGGAGGCCAGAAAGTCCCCCGGATGGAGAGCCGTGACTACAGATCGAACCGACTCCATCCGAAAACTTTGTACCTTCACAAAGCAATTGAGGGCTCTGAGATCCAAGCTTGGACGAACCCCCTCCTTCTTCGGCACAATGAACAGATTTGAGTAAAAACCCCGTTCCAGCTCTGGAACTGGAATAACTACCCCGCGTTCCAGTAGACCCTGGACCGCCCCATACAGGGCCTCCCGACGGGTCGGTAGTAGCTGGAGATTGGAGGTGTTGAATCTGTCCGGTGGACAAGAGAGAAACTCTATCTTGTAGCCTGAGGAGATTACTTCGCAAACCCACCTGTCGGAGATTAGTGCTGTCCACTGAGTCGCGAATTTGCGAAGACGTCTCCCCACCCGAGAGCTGGGTGGGGGTGGACCTTCATGCGGACGCAAATTTGTCCGCAGGCTGATTGGGTATGCGGGACCAATGACGCTTTTGTCCTTGGGCAGGCGCTTTATCGGCCTGGGGTCTTTTCCCTGTCGCCCTAGGGGGACGAAAAAAATGCTTGCGTGCAGTAAAGGAGGGCCCTTGCCCTTGGCGTGGCCCCTTACCCTTGCTAATTTGGGGAAGCAAAGTGCTTTTACTTCCTGTGGCATCCTTGATGATGTCATCCAGAGAAGCCCCAAAAAGTCTATCGCCCTTAAAAGGCAGATCCAACAGGGCTTTCTTGGAAGTCTGGTCCGCAGACCAGCCTTTTAACCAGATCAGGCGGCGTATTGCTACTGCATAAACCGAAGTTTTAGACAGCAGGGGAATAGTATTCATGTCTGACTCGCAGACAAACCTAAGGCCCTGGACCAACAGGTCGGCCAATGTTATCTCATCAGGAGGAGCATCTCGCTCCTTAACCCCTGGAGTAGCAATCTTGCCCATTCAGTAAGTGTGTGAGACACTAGGGCCCCCGCCAATGCCGGGCGTACTGCCGAGCCTACCACTGAGTATAGGTAGCAAGCGAGTGCTTCAGCCTTCTTATCCACAGGGTCCTTGAAAACAGGAGCCCCTTCTACAGGAATTGTGGTGGCTCTATTAAGTCTGGACACCGGAGGGTCCACTATAGGGGGGAGAGGTCCATTTCTTCAGAAAACTCTCCTCAAAAGGGGTACCGTACCGCAAACCTCTTTGGGGCTGTAAAGACCCTCAGTGGGTTCTCCCATTCCTTGTATAAGAGTTTATCAAAAGACACACAAGGGAACACCTTAGCAGTGCGGGCAGGTCTATGAAACCCAAGTGGACCGGAGTCTCTGCTGCTTCTGCAGTATTTTCCAATTTTAGCATATCCCACACTGCAGTAATAAGGTCAGATACCAAAGCCGTCTTGCGTACTGACCTGGACTTTGAGTCATTCTCACTGTCCGGTCACGGTCTGCAGTCTCTGATGCGTCAGAATCTGGGCCCCGAGCCGTAGCTGGACCTGGTTCTGCACCAGAATTATCCCCAGAAGCTTGCAGGGGACGGGGCGTTTACTACCCCCTGTATTCCCGTGTGCTGCTTCCACCCTGGCAGCAAACGCCTCTAGGATTGCAGTCATAGCGTTCATAGACACCTCAGGGGCACCAGCTGCTAAATCTGGTGTTTCAGGGGAGAAGACATCTGGCTCAGATGCCATGCTGACCACACGCTGACACTCACAGGGCTCCAGGCAAGATATCAATAGGCCACCCTCCTGTGCTGCAGAGAGGCTGGGTCACCCAGAGGACTCACCACCCTGGACCGGTACTGCTATGCTGCCGTGTGCTGCGCCTGTGATGCTGTCCCTCTGCTGCTGTGTCAGTCTGCTTCTTTTATCAGCCTTTCCTGTGTGAATTTTCGAACCAGTGTAATGCACCCTAGAGGCCGGAGGCTCTCGCAAAATGGTTGCCAAAAACGTCTGTATGGAAAATAATGTGGGCTCTAAGAAAATGGCCGCTGACCGAAGATAGAGGTCAAGCAGCCATAGCCCACAAAAAGATGGCCGCCGAACGGCAATATCTGCATACAGGGTGGACAAACATGGCCGCCGATCAGCTGATAGGGGCCAGTGGGTGTGGCTGAACCACAGGAAGATGGCCGCCGGGCAGTCAGAAGAGGCCGAACTCGGCATGGACCACCTCAAAATGGCCGCCGACAGCATGGAGGAGGAAGCATACAAGCACAGGTAAGCAGAAATGACATTTCTTTTAAATGTTAGTTACAGCCAGTCCCGCTCCAGTGGAACCCCCTAGGTGACCCCCAGCACCCAGCAACCTTTAGATAGAAGCCCAGGGAGGAGGGAAAGGCAGGGAGAGAGGGAAGAAAGGGGCCACAACCACTTACTTGATCTCTCCAGGAATGTCCAGCTAAATCACCCAGCCGAGGCAGGGGAGTTTTACTTACCTATCCTGCATGTCTTATGCTGGAAGACATTCCAAACAGGTCATCGTCCGCGCACGGAAGGTGACTGTTGGCCAGGCATGCTGTGATTGGACCCAGAAGGGACGATCATATGTATGCCCTGGAGCGTGACGCTCACCGGACAGGCTGCTGCGACTCGGCCGTAAGGTCAGCCGAAGCTGAGCGGTCCGATGCAAGCCTTGGAGCGTAAGCTCACCGGCCAGGCTGCTGCAACTCGGCCGTAAGGTCAGCCGAAGCTGAGCGGTCCGATGCAGGCCCTGGAGCGTAGGCTCACCGGCCACCCGTGGAGCGACGGGCATGTCGTGGAAAACCCAGCGCGTAGCTAGGGTCGGCACATGCTCGATGGCCGAAACTGGGGAGACTACAAGGATCGAGGATCCAGCCTGTCACCCAGTCGGCAGTTGATCGAAGATCGCAGGAAACAAAAATGTAGCAAAAAATATAATATATATATATATATATCTTTTTCCCCCGGACCAATGGGCCCGAAGGGAGCCATGTCCTACTCCTTGCTAGACAGAAAAAAACTGTTCTGCGATATGCAGACTGGGAGGATATACCCGGGGGGTCCGCCACCCTGGGCGGGACTGTAGAAGGTGTGATGCAACACTTTTTACAAGTTTTTCTGCCTAGTCACTCCTAATTAACGGATAATACCCACTTTGTCAATAGAGAAGCTGTGTCGGTCCATAGACGAAAGAGTAATAAACGTTTTTCATTTTGTCTCCCTTCTTCCTTTACGCCCCATTGCCAGACTGCATTTTTTCCAGCTCATAAAAGTAAAAAAAAATTTAACTTGCAATGTTACTGTGAACTGAAAAATGGAGATAGCTGGACAACAAAAATGGCAATATGCTGCAAAATTAAACAGAAAAAAATAATGGCTTCTTGAGGAATGTTCTCTATCCAAGTTCATGACATAAAGTGAAGCAAACACTTTTCTGAGCGGTCATATGTACTGGGCCGTTTAGCTCTAACACTCTTTTGGTGCCCAGTATCTGTGGAATGCTGGACAGGTATATTAGGTGTGTGTCAAAAGATCTCTTTTGGTATCTATAACATGAATATGAACAAAGTATTTACTGTTCTCTCCATCACGGTGTACTCCTCCTATTCCACCGGTCACAAATACGGAGATCCCTGCGTGATGGGCTGCTATCATTGTCCCAGACACAGTGCTTCCACCGGAGAGACCCTGATAAAAGACATTTTGGAAATAAATTTTCTTTTTAGAAAATACGTTTATAAATCTTATTAAGAAGAAAACAAATATACCAAAAAACTGTTTGCTTATCTGTTCCTTCAAAAGGTCATGATATCATTGTTTTTATTTCAGCTAACATAATCTTTCTATCTGAAATCTATCTTTATAATGAATTGCCATATAGCAACTGAAATTAGAAATCAGACTTTGGAGTTGAAGTGCCTGCTTTCTAAAGCCCATACACGGTACAATTTTTGGCCAACCAAGCGTCTGATTTTTGTCAAAAGGGTGCGCCAGGATCTTGTCTTGCATACTAACGGTACACAATTGTCATGCCACAAACACGAACGTAGTGACGAGGTATTTCAGCTATTGAGCGCCACCCTTTGGGCCCCTTCTGCTAATTTCGTTTGGTGAGCATTGATTAAGAGCATGCGTGTTTGTCCTTTTGACTTTTGTGTAACGGATTTGTGTACTGACCATACGAGAATCAGACATCAAACCGTTGTCCGCCAAAATTTTACTGGCCTGTTATCCAACATTTGTTGGCGGAAAATTGGACAACAATTGTCAAAAGGAGCGTACTAACGGTAGGATTTTAGAACAACATTCTGTCAGACAATCCCCTGCCAACAGACAATCCCCTGCCAACAATCAACCCGTGTGTACAAGGGTTTAAGGTTTGACCTCATATCATATTATATGATTTTGGTAAATCTGAAGACAAAATTTAGCAGAAAATCTAATAGTGTGTATGGGGTCTAAGATAACGGCTGGGGGGGAGATGAGGCAGATGACACTTGCAGCCATAAAGTACAGAATTGTTGAGGCAGATCATCAGAGTATGTGAATTACTGTACAATTCTTCTCAAAAGTAAAACTGCTTTTGTATCTCTGTTTCATTTGAATATTTTGTAAACTGCCTAGATCTAACATCTTCAATTGCCTTTCAGTGTATTAAACTAAAATGACTGCTGCTCCACAGCAGTTGTGATCTCAAAGTTTTCTTGTGCACTGCCCATAGATGAAATCAGGTTCTGCACCAAAACTATGCTAGGGGGCCTAGGCCTAATCACTGTCAGGTAAATAAGGAGGTGAGGTCATGACTCCCTCTGACACCAGTTGACATTGGGTATATTGGTGGCAGTTGCAACAGAGGAAGAAGCGGCAGAGGGAGTGCTGGAGATGACGGTACAAAGTGGTTCTGAGATGGTTTTGCACTTTGTCCTAAATGTCAGCAAAGATATAATACTCTCTATTAGAGCTGCACGATTCTGGGAAAAATGAGAATCATGATTCTTTTGCTTAGACTAAAGATCACGATTCTCAAAAACTTGATATTCAGAAAGCCCATGACATAGAAGGGGCTAATCTCAGTCCTCCCTATGTCACTATGCACCACCCACAGATCTACATTTTAAAATGGTTAATTAAAAAAATAAAAATCTATATCAAAGTTAAACTTAAAAATAAAAAAAGAAATATACGGTATATATATCTATATATATATCTACCGTATATACTTGAGTATAAGCCGGCCCGAATATAAGCCGAGGAACCTAATTTTACCATAAAAAACTGGAAAAACTTATTGACTCAAGCCTAGGGTGTCCATCTGCATGCCTCACTGTGCCTCACTTTGCCTCACTGTGCCCATGACTAGACTGACGTTTAACATGGGAGTCTATGGAAGGGGTGCCCAGCTTTGAAAAATCGGTGCTCCCCACCCGTAGGTCCCCCGGACAACAAACATTGCACACTTGTAGAGGAGAAATGGGCTACATGTGTGCCAAGTTTCGGGTCCAGGAGATCCACGACCGGCCGGTACCAGGTTCCCAAATTCACCAGAGAAATAACCGTTTAACATGGGAGTCTATGGAAAGGGTGCCCGGCTTTGAAAAATTGGTGCTCCCCGGCCGTAGGTCCCCCGGAAACCTACGGCCGGCCGGTACCAGGTCCCCAAAGTCTGGGAGATCAGGTGCAAAAAGGTGACTCGAGTATAAGCCGAGGGGGGCATTTTCAGCACAAAAAAAAATGTGCTGAAAAACTTGGCTTATACGCGAGTATATACATATATATATATATATGTGTATATATATATATATATATATGTATATACTCGCGTATAAGCCAAGTTTTTCAGCACATTTTTTTTATATATATAGTTATTTTTTTCTTGTTGCGTTTAACTTTTATATAGATTTTTCTTTTTTAAATTAACCATTTTAAAATGTAGATCTGTGGGTGGTGCAGCATGGTGACATAGGGAGAACTGAGATTACCCCCTCCTATGTCATGGGCTTTCTGGATATCAAGTCCAAGCAAGCAGTCAAGCAGTCATAATATAAGCTCACATTTGTGTTGTGCCTGCCATTGGATCAATGCTGGTGCGCAGTCACTGCAGGGTTTCCCGGCCGGGGTCTCTGACGAAGAAACGTGGTACTGCCCATGCCCAGGCATTCACCGCGGCGCATCACGCTCTCTGCTCTACTGACGTCAGTTCCTGTTGCTGACGTCAGTTCTGGTATCTGCGCCATCTGCGCCATTTGGTCTCTGACGGCTTCTCCTCCAGTCCAGGCTACATCCCGGGGACACCCGAAAAAATCACGGTAATCCAGGCTTGAGATCGCGGGGGGGGGGGTGAATCGAGATCACGATTCTATATACGATTAATCGTGCAGCTCTACTCTCTATACTGAGAAATGCCTGCACTACCATATAATATGCAAAAATGACAAGCTTTGCTAGGGCTCAAGTATATGGGTACAATGCATTTGCCTGCATAGAATAAACACACTTCATAATTTGGTGCCTGGGATGTCCTGATGCTGCGTACAGTAGACATGAATGGGTGACTGCGGCTGTATGCAATTGTGCGCCGCTGATTTTGTGAATGCACACTACCTATGTTCAGGACATTACGTCTGTGTGCATGAACCACTTCACACACATCCGCTGCAATTTTTTCAGGGGGGGGGGCGCTTTGGCAGCAGTGATACACAGTCGCATTTTATCCTTTCTTCGACCGCTAGCGGGGGTTAAAAGCGACCCCCCCCGCGTTAAAATGTAAAAACACCCCACTGTGCCCCCTGCATCTTTCAATATCTCTTTGTCACTACCGTGTACCCCCTCTCCACAACTGCACCTCTGGACCCCTTTACATTACACAGCACCCCACAGCTCTGGATCCCTTTACATTACACAGCACCCTGCATCACTGGACCCCTTTACATTACACAGCACCTTGCATCACTGGACCCCTTTACATTACACAGCACCCCTTTACATTATACCTCACCCTGCATCACTGGACCCCTTTACATTACACAGCACCCTGCACCCATTTACATTACACAGCACCCTCCACCTCTGGGCCCCTTTACATTACGCAGCCCTGGACGCCTGTATGTTACACAGACACCCCCCTAACAGTTCTGGACCCCCTGCATGTTACACAGACCCCCCTACAGTACAGATCCCCCCTACAGTGCAGACCCCCCTACAATACAGACCCCCCCTACAGTGCAGCCCCTCCTACAGTGCAGCCCCCACAGCTCTGGACACCTGTATGTTATACAGACACCCCCCTAACAGTTCTGGACCCCCTGCATGTTACACAGACCCCCCTACAGTGCAGACCCACCTACAATACAGACCCTCCCTACAACACAGACCCCCCACAGTGAAGACCCCTATACAATACAGACCCCCCTTACAGCACACTACAGACCTCCCTACAGTACAGACCCCCCTACAGTACACTACAGCCCCCCCCCCCCTCCAGACCCATAATGTACCTCGGGCCTCGGCTCAGAGGATCAGCGCGGGACATGATGCACAGTCAGTGACAGCACTGTAGACTACACGGAGGAAGGGGAGGCGGCGCTGGTGGCTTTGCTCTGCTCGGCTGTGTAAGACAGCTGAGACAGATCAGAGCCGCGGTGCGGCCACGAGAGAAGGGGATCGTTCTTTGCGGGTCCTGGGTGCGCCGACGGGTGTCACTCGGGTGTGGCGAACACCCACTCCCCCAATTTGCAAAGCCACTAAATGCTCTCTGTTTGTACTGTGTTCTTACCTGCCGCTGCCTGTCACCGCGCTGCTTAAATCCACCCGCTGTCTCCACTTCAGTCGCAGAGAGGGGGGGGGGGGCGCAAGCCTGACACCCCCCCCAGTGTGTGGCACCCAGGGCAGCCCGCCCCCTACTTAGTACGGCACTGACCTGAGGGAAGGACTCACATGGGCTAGCACAGAGAAGCCGGTAAAAGAAGTGAGTTGTGGAGAAAACTTCCTCTACCGGCTATTGTGTTACCTGTCAAGTCGGAGCAGAGAGGGCTGCTATAGGTTCCGGAACGGTGTTCCGCTGCGTTGCGGCAGAAAAAAAGCCCTGCTATTCAACACCTTCTCTATTCCAGGGGGGGTAATCACCCCCCTTGCCCTATGGAGCGGATGCCCATGTGCATGTAGCAGTGTGTACAGCCGCAGTCACCCATTCATGTCTATGGATGGCTGTACACAGCACCAGGACATCCTGATCACCCAAATACTCAGGAAGCCTTAAAGGCTTTGTAAGATATACAATGAGATGAGCACTACAATGACAATGTAGGAAATGCACATGAGCAATTTAAATACAAATTAATACACCTAAACATGCCAGTACACCAAATGAAACATGAGTCTGAATCGTGTGCTGGTTTGACTCAGGTCATTTCCAATAGAGGGATCTGATATATACAAACATCAAATATCAAAGAAGCAGAAAGGCAGCAATAGTAAAATCATATGCTGCTGATGATTATACTGTATATAACTGTAGCCAGGTGCTGTGCTACAGTAACATGGAGAAGGAGACATTGCCTTTTATTCTTTCCTCCCTCTGCTGAGATACTGACGTTATGCTGCACCATTCTCCTCCGGCCAGCAGGGAGAGAGCTAAAGCCGAACAAGCTTATAGACTTTTATGCACAGTGCTGAGAATCCTGGGAGTTGTAGTTTGAGACTGCAGTCATATAATGGGACAAATAGACTCCTTAAACTACAGATCCCAATATGCATTGTGCAGTAGGAATGGATAATTTTTATTAAAAATTTCTTCCTCTTGGCACCAAGGGAGTTAGAGAGAGAGCACCTCTGCCTGGATATTCGACTGCCAGTGGGAGGGACCAGACAAGTAGAAATCCAAGCCTGAGACTGGGAGTGATGACATCTGGAGGCAGCACTGTCTACATCACAGCACCCGCACCACTGCTACAGGGAGACTGGAGTGTCCACTCAGACTCTGCTTTCCACCGCTGATCACCAAAGGCTTTTCAGGAGAGATCGAGGGGACCCCCTTCCTTCTACAGCAAGAGGTCACCTCAGCATCTCGGGGACTGGTGAGAGGGCTATTCTACCTTGAACCTGTGCCAAAACTATGCTGTTCCTTTACTGCATGCATGTTAACTGGGGCTGTCATTGGGTGCACCAATGCTATTAAGGCGGTAGTAGACGGCAACATTAGGAAAAAAAATCCCCTGCAAGGCAATGGCATAATGTGCTAGTATGATCTGGGCGCCAAATGTCATCTTATGCCTAGTCCTAACTGTTAATCACTTTGCATGCTAAATTGTGTTATTACCATTGTTAATCCATTTTATGCTTGTCTAGTTACCAACCAAATTGGATGACAATATATTAAGTTTGCCTCTACTACCTGGCTTGGTGCCTGTTTTGTTTGATATAGCACTACACTCAATCTGGTGTGTTAGAGGGGCTGATGTTCTTGGGAAAGTCGAGGTAAAGAACAGAGCACCTATCCTATCCAGTGGCTCCTATGGGGTTAATGCTACACAACAAATACCTAAGGATCATTCAAAAGCAGTACAGATACAATAAGTTGCTAATAAAAGGTATCAATAACATTCTTCTGATATCACAAATACCCCATATAAAAAAGTAGGTGGTGCCTTATTGGTAGGTAGGTATATCAATGTGGTAGGACTGGTGAAGCTAAAGAATCCACACGTATCACAGCAGACTATTGCTTTGTCAGGAGTGGACAGAATGGGCGAGTATGTACAAATACAAATACAATTTTTTTACAGATTCACACATTGATCAAGTTCATCTGTCTTGTATACAGTATGAAACAAAAAAAAAAAATGAACAAACTGTACAATCAAGCTGGATTACCTGGCTGAGAACGAATGGCAGGTCTCTCCTTGACACTTTCACGCAGCCTTTAGTGGTCGCCAGGAATTTCAATTCTTCTTCATGGAGCCCAATATGAACTTTACCTTCTATGATGCCCACCGTTGCTGGAACTGATCCATTCAACCGAACAATTTCTTCCACTTCATTTGCCATTCTGTAAGTTGCATGGCAGAAAGAGAGGGTGCATGAAACTAGTCATTCTGAATATTGAGTTTAAAAGTAATCTTTGATTTTTTTACAACCATGTTTTGTTCTATGAATTTGCATCCAGCAATAATAAACAATTAGGATCGATTTGCAATAATATATTTAAGTTATTTTTTGTGGGGTAAACATTTATTTGGTGAATCATTTTTGTTTCATTTTTATTAAAAAAAATGTAGTTTGAATTGTGTCAAATATTATACACAATTCTATTGTATAGATTTTACCATGGAATATAAGCAGTACTGGATGCAACATATTCTAAGAACATTCAATCAAGAGAAAATAGTCTTATGCCCCATACACACGATCGTTTTTCATGCCGTTAAAAATGCCATTAAAAAAAATGGCCATTAAAAATGATCGTGTGTAGGCTCCAGAGCATTTTTAACGACGTGAAAAACGGGCATTAAAAATTTCGAACATGCTCTCTTTTTTCACGTCGTTTTTCATGTCGTTTTTTTTAACGACGTGAAAAACGATAGTGTGTATGCTTTAACGACGTGAAAAAAACGCGCATGCTCAGAATCAAGTATGAGACAGGAGCGCTCGTTCTGGTAAAACTAGCGTTCGTAATGGAGATAGCACATTCGTCACGCAGTCACGGACTGAAAAGCACGAGACTGAAAAGAGCGAATCGTCGCTCAACAAACTTTACTAACATGAAGGGTGGCGCCATTCGAACGGAACTTCCCCTTTATAGTGCCGTCGTACGTGTTGTACGTCACTGCGCTTTGCTTGATCGTTTTTTAAAATGATCGTGTGTACGCAAGACAGGCTTGAGAGGAAACATGAAAAAAAACGACGTGAAAAACGGCAAGAAAAAAATGGCAAGAAAAACGATCGTGTGTATGGGGCATAAGAATGTTCTATTTTGCTTCATTTACACAAATTCCGCAGCTTAAAGTGATTGTAAACGATCACCTTGTAAAACAACCCATTTAGTTTAAAATAGAAATGAAAGGCAAAACATCTGTGTATAGATATATATATAAAAAAAAAAAACATTATACAATAAATACCTTTTTCCCCTTTTTTAATTCCCCCCCCCCTCCTTTTTTTTTTATAAGTGATCACATTCCCTCTGTTCTCAGCTGCATAAGAGATGGGGGGAGGAGAAGCAGCAGAACACTGAGCATCCCAGTGAATGGCTGCAGAGGGGGCATGTCAGGACAAGTCTGATCATTGGAGGAGAGCACACAGAGTTCCCAGGACAGCTAGAGAACTGACCACCATGAGATTTCCTGCTTAGTGTGGTCAGTTTTTAATAGGAAAGCAGGAGGGACTGGAAGGAACACCAGTGATTTCACACAAAGAAAACAGGATACTTTTTTATACAAGTACATGGTACAGCAGGCACATATCAGGAATATGAAGTGTTTGAGTAACAAACGCTTTATTACATTGTGTGAGCAATTCCAAAAACAAATGAGTGAATGCTGGGTAATTCACACAGAACAGATGCACATGGAGTTTCCCACATGCACATTTTACTGTGTTCTGTCTCTTAGGCCCCTTTCACATGGGTTGTCGGATCAGGTCCATCTGTCAGTTTTTCAGGCGGACCTGATCAGACCATCCATTCACCCCTATGGAGCAGTGGATGTCAGCAGACAAATGTCCAATGACATCCGTCGCTATCCGATCTGATCCTGTCTGCCAAATCCAGACAGATGGTGGTCCTATTTACCATCTGTCTGGAGGGTCGGATCGGATGGGATCGGATGAAAATGGATAGGCGTAACGTTTTCATCCGATCTCCCCATAGAGGAGAGCGGGGCTCTGACAGGTACGTCTCTGCATAGTGAGCGGAGATGGACCAGTCATCTGCCTGCTCAGCGGGGATCAGCGGTGCAATCCACGCTGAGCAAGGGGAGGCCATCAAGCGGATCCGCCCTGTGTGAAAAAGGGCCTTAAAGCGGAGGTCCACACAAAAATGGAATCTCCGCTGTCCGGATTCCCCCCCCCATCCGGTGTCACATTAAGCACCTTTCAGGGGGAGGGGGGGAGCAGATACCTGTCTAAGCCAGGTATTTTCACCCACTTCCGGGCATAGACCCCTGCATAATCTGTGGGAGTCTACACCACATACAGCGCCCCCGCTGTCTTCTGGGAGACACACGGGTCCCAGAAGACAGTAGGGACCAGTGGCATTGCGCAGCGTGAGTCGCGCATGCGCAGTAGGGAACCAGGAAGAAAAGCCGCAAGGCTTCACTTCCTGATTCCCTTACCGAAGATGGCGGTGGCAGCATCCAAGGACCAAGGGACGGGTCGGCCTCGGGTGCCGACATCGCGGGCGCCCTGGACAGGTAAGTGTCCTTATTTTAAAAGTCAGCAGCTGCAGTATTTGTAGCTGCCGACTTTTAAAAAAAAATAAAAAATTTGGCGGACCTCTGCTTTAAGTACAGAAAAACACCTGCTGATCTGCCGGAAATCCAGTGAGCTGCTAACTTCCCGATTGAGCAGACAAGCAGATGACAACAGTGGCTTTCTTGGCTTGAAATTCCAACAAACATTGTCAGCCCTGTCTGCACTCTTCCCTGCTAAACTATAGACCAGGGGTGCCCAACCTTTTTAAGACCGAGGGCCACTTAAGCGACTTGGTAACCGGTCGTGGGCCACAATGAGCAGAGTGTGCAGATGACAGGTCCGTGTCCACTCTGCATATGCAGAGCAGACACAGCCCACTCTACTCTATAGGCCCTCCCATACGGTCAGACAGAAAGGGACGGATCCCCTTCTGTTTTTTTTTTTTTTTGCGGATTGAATTGAAGGTAGACGGATGTAAATGAACACAAGTCCATTTACATCTGCTGCTCCATAGAGGTGAATGGAGGGTCCGATTGGGTCAGACCAATTGTGTGAAAGGGGCCTAAGGCTGCTTTCACAATGATGCACTGTGGTTTACCCTTACTGTGGGTGCAGAACAGTGCACCTGCGGCTTTCCTGAGGGTTAGCTACACTTTGCCATAGACCTCTATTATATCCTGCAGGTGTGTTGCACTTTCTGAAAGCGCACCAACCCGCAGGTAGTAACAGAAGCCTATGGCACACTGCAGTTCAGTTTGAAAGCAGCCCAGTAACATCTGAAGAACAGATATCCCCAAATATATACTGTGATGTTAGTAATAAACTTACCTTTAATAACAGTCTTCCATTTAGGTATCACCGGCTGTTGCTGTCCCAGGCAGAGTGCATTTGGTATAACTCCGCTCGTGGCATGAGCAGCATTATACAGGAAGTATCGGCTTATGCGGCTCTGCTCCGCAGCCGCTTGTTTCCTCTACTGCTGGCTCCATTTACAACACTGATGCTCTGGGATGGCTGGTTGGCAACCCTCAATCTGGGCTTGCCATCCCAGAGCAGGAGGTCGCGGGCCACATCAGAGGGCTTTGCGGGCCACAGGTTGGGCACCCCTGCTATAGACCATCCTCGCCTTCTCATTTTCAACATATAAGAGAAGGTGTTCTGTAGTCTGTGAGAATGGAACTGGGCAGGGCTGACAGCACTGCGTGGGATTTCTGTGCAGCGAAGGCAGAGTATACAGGAATGTAGCGGGGTGTTTCCCCTTTAATTAGGAGAAAGAACTACGGTTCCCAGAGCTCCACTGTTCACCGGATGTTTTGGGTTATGCCCCAGAGACTCATGGGGGAAGTGATATAAGGAAGGGGCGAGGCCTGACTCGCTCTCTTTGGACACGGGACGGCTGAGACTGATCCACCTGTGCGGAGCTGTGCTGTGTGAGGGCCTGAAGCCTGGGGACTTCTTACAGCGAACCAAAGAGCCTTCCACCCTTTGCGAGCCTGGGTGGCATCCAACATCTCCTGCCTGCAGCCTAGATTGGATGGGAGACCCGATGGCAGCAACCGCTGTGTGCGAGTGACGACACAGCCGGTGGAAGTCCCGGACGGGTCGCGTCCGGAGGGTGAGCTGAGCGAAAGCTCATCCAATAACCTGTTTATAGTACTGTGCCTATAGACTGCCGAGGCCTACCACCTCACTTTAAGACTCTCACTGGAGATTCGCAGCAGGACTGATCCAGAGGATCTCTAGTGAAGTACGGTCAGTTGTTCAGATTCTCCCTGTTGGATTACAAAGTGTTTATTATTCTTATGTGCACCACCTCTACAGCAAGCCGGTGAAGAATCCATTATTCTTACAGGACTAAGTTTTAGAGTAAGGGATCAGGCCTGATCCGTTAGGTATACATTTAGCTGTTGTACCATAGGGTACCTAGTTAACGGTCGCCCCACGTGGCGTTCCTTTACCCCCCCCTTTTATTCTTATGGTGTAATGTGACTGTTATTGCAGGGCTCTGCATACAAGTTAAAAATCATATTGTCATTGCTGTGTGTTTTCTTTGCATAACAAGAAGTAAAATCCGTTATCCTTTTATTACTGTTCTATGTTTGAATCTCTCTCTTAAAATATAAGGATATATGTGTGTATCCTTTAGACTAGCTGTGCCAGAGTGGGTAGAGCCGATTGCCGGTGGGTTGGAGAGCTGTACTCAGGGCCCAAATCAAACCTTGCGGCCCGCTTAAGCTGAGGGTATCGCTACACGTGGGGGCTCGTACATCCGGGATTACTGAGACAGCGGTGAAACCGCCAGAAGCTACCGGCATGGACCCGATAGAGGTGGGACAGTGGTACAAGAGATGGGGCGTAGACCCAGCCAGGACGGCAGTTATAGAACTCCCGGGGATATGGCAGACACAAGCAATGATACAACTCATAATGTCCCTATCACCGATTCACAAACCATGGGTGATAGATGTGAAAACTAGTGGTGGACTTTCACATGTCTTACTGGAATGGCAGGCAGAAATTCCTGAACAGTTTAGAGGCAACAGCATACAAGATGAGGACGATCAGGTCTATCATTTGCTGCATGCGCTGCCGCGCACAAGAGACAGCCCTCAGACAAAAATAACACTGTCACCGCAGCCATCTTCCCCGTCATCCCCACAGAAGGACACAAAGAGTCCCAGGACAAGCCCAGGCACCCTTAGTGCAGAATTATGCGCTGTTCTGGGGGAGATTGTAGCTCAGTGCAAGAAAGAGCCCACAGATTACCCGATGTCGGGGTACAGGAAACTCTGGATGTTTTCAGGGAGGAAACCAGTACCTTTGGAAGAAGAGGGATTTGAGGAGTGGCTAGACAGCGCAACTCAGGCACTAGAGGAATGGGAAGTTCCGGACCGCAGAAAGAAACAGAGGGTTGTGGAAAGTTTGAAAGGGCCTGCTCTAGAGGCCGTACGCAACCTGAAGATGAGCAAGGCAGATTGTACTGCACAAGAGTGCCTCGATGTGTTACAGAATGTGTTTGGTGGGACAGAGAAAGTCACGGAGCTTGCTTATCAGCTGGAGCATTGCTACCAGAAGGAAGGTGAGAAACTATCAGACTATATGGGACGCCTGGACAAAATACTGCATAGGATGATCCTAAAGAAGGGGATCAGCCCAGAAAAAGTAGATGAGGCCCGTGCTCAACAGGTAGTGAGGGGAGCTCAACCCATGGATTCAATTGCATGGACACTGCGTGCCCGGCAGGATGGGAGGAATCTGGAGTACCCTGACCTCATCCGAATGATTAGAGAGGAAGAGGCTATATTGGAAGAAAAAAAAAAAGAACGCCTGATAGAGCCCGTCAAACAGCCGGTAGCAATAGTTACACCGCCATGACTCCCGATAGGGGAGCGGAGGTGGACACTTTGAAGTTGCAGATGTCCCAGATGATGGAGATGATGACTGCTATAATGGCGAAAGGTCAAGGTGGAGCAGAGAAACCAAGCCCCAGAAAGGAGATGTTCCCAGATACGTCAATACCGAGTCCCACTCGGGACCGAGAAGAGATGTTATGCTACAACTGCGGAGGCAGTGGCCACTTTGCCAGTAGGTGTTCCAGTCCTAAGAAGAAGAAAATGGATAATCGCCAGCCGGCGGGAAACGCCAGAGGGCCCCGGTGAGGGAGTCAACCGGGTGCCCATCTCTTTCAGTGAGCTCCAAACTGAATAGAAGGAAGAGGAAGAGAGAAAACACGACCCCTGAGAAGGAATTTAGGGTCTCTCAACCAAGATACACACCAGAGAGAGGGGACAAGACCCCTCAGAAGAAATTTAGCACTCCCAAGAAGGAATGCCTACAACCAAGAGACATCCCTCAGCGGGTTTGTAACCCCATTAGGGTGGCGAGGGTCAATGCATACCAGGCTCAGGGGAGAACAAAGTCAAAAACCAACTGGATGAAGACAAGTTCTCAGAAGAGAGTGACCTCAACCCGGCCGTACCCAGAAGAATTGGTCGGCCCGTCCCCCACGGTATCTATCCAGGTGGAAGGAGTATATACAAAGGCCCTTCTGGATACTGGAGCTCAAGTGACTTTATTGTATAGAGACTTCTATGATAGGCACTTAAGCCATTTGCCTATACGGAAGATAGAAGAGCTGGAGATATGGGGCCTGGGAACGCAGAGTTTCCCTTATGATGGTTATCTACCCATAAAACTGACATTCGACCCCTCTGTGGCTGGGAAGACAGAAGTATTCGACACCTTGGCGGTTGTGTGTCCTAGACCACCCGGGGCCAACCAGATGTCCCTCATCATAGGCACCAATACGGATCTAGTGAGAAGACTTCTGACCCCCCTGGTGAAGATGAGGAGCCATCAAGATCCAAACATCCATCCCATGCTGAAGACAGCCTACCAACGGTTAGTGTTGGAGCAGAAGACCCCAGGAGAGGGGATAGGGAAGGTGTGGAGACTGGGGAGAGAAGGAGTGGTGCTGCAGCCCGGACAGGTGGCTTGCCTCAAGGCCACTGTAAAGCTCACCTGGGAGCAGCCTGGCCCCTTTGTCATGCTGGAATCCGACCCAAGGGAAGATCACTCAGGCCTGGAAGTGATACCGGAAGTGATTCCAATCAAGGCCTTGAAGAAAGCCAGGGGAAGAGTCCCGGTGAGTGTAAGGAACTCTACAGGAAGGGCCCTAGAGATACCTGCCCGGATGTTGCTGGGACAGGTGAGTCCTGCTGTCCCAGTCAGCTGGTCAGAAGTGAAGCAAGCGGGTGAAGAAGGAGATGTTTGGGAAAAACTTTCCATTGAGAACCCGAACTTACCTGGGGCCTGGAAGGAGAGAGCCAAGGCCCAGCTGACTAGATGGGAGAAGATTTTCTCAAAAGATGAATTCGATGTGGGGCGTGCGAGGAGTGCTACCCACCGCATCCGCCTGCAAGAAGACAAACCGTTCAGGGAGAGAGTCAGGCGGGTTCCGCTGGCAGATCTGGAGGATCTGAGAGAACAGCTTGCAGAACTGAAAAAGACTGGGGTGATTCGAGAGTCCCGAAGCCCTTATGCCTCTCCAATAGTGGTGGTCAGGAAGAAGAATGGGTCGCTGAGGCTCTGCATTGACTACAGAACTCTCAACAGGAGGACCACCCCTGATCAGTACACCACGCCAAGGATAGAGGACGCCTTACAGAGTTTGTCTGGAGCTAAGTGGTTCAGCGTGATGGACCTCAAGAGCGGGTACTATCAAATTCCCATGCACCCAGAGGATAGGGAAAAGACCGCTTTCATAACTCCTGTGGGATTCTTTGAGTTTAACAGAATGCCCCAGGGCCTATCTGGAGCCCCAGATACTTTCCAACGACTCATGGAGAAGACTGTCGGAGACATGAACCTCATAGAAGTCCTAGTGTACCTGGACGATGTCATTGTTTTCGGGAGAACTCTGGAGGAACATGAGGCCCGATTGGAGAAAGTGTTGAGGAGACTTAGTGAAGAGGGGTTGAAGCTTTCCCCCGAGAAGTGTCGGTTCTACCAGTCCTCGGTGAATTATCTGGGACACGTAGTGTCTGAAAAAGGGGTGGCGACTGATCCTGAGAAGTTGGAGGCGGTTACCTCCTGGCCAAGACCCACAACAGTCACCGAACTTAGATCTTTCCTGGGGTTCTGCTCCTATTATAGGAGGTTTGTGGATGGCTTTGCCCGTATTGCCAAGCCTTTAAATGAACTGCTCCGGACTGAAGGGGAAGAGGATGGCTTGGGCCCTAGAAGACCCGGGGAGTCGGTTCAAGATCAGTGGACCCCCAGGTGTGAAGAGGCCTTCAGAACCTTGAAGAGGAGCCTCACCACAGCCCCAGTATTGGCCTATGCTGATCCCACCAGACCCTACGAGTTACATGTTGATGCTAGTCATGAAGGCCTAGGGGGAGTGCTCTATCAGGAGCATGAAGAGCAAATGCGACCAGTGGCTTATGTGAGTCGAAGTCTGACCCCCTCGGAGAAAAACTACCCCACCCATAAGTTGGAGTTCTTGGCTCTCAAATGGGCAGTTGTGGACAAACTAAGAGACTACCTTTATGGAGCAGAGTTTACAGTGAAAACAGATAACAACCCCCTGACCTACCTGTTCACCACTGCCAAGTTGGATGCCACAGGACACAGGTGGCTAGCTGCATTATCTGGGTTCAACTTCAGTCTGAAGTACAGACCAGGGGCTGGAAATAGGGATGCAGATGCCCTGTCCCGAAGATCTCATGCCGTGGCTGATGACTGGGAGGACTGGACTCAGGTAGCACCGGACGGGGTGCGGGCCCTTTGTCAAGGAGCTGAATTCCAAGCCCGAGGAGGCTCCAGAGCAGAGGAAATAGGAGTTACCACAGTGGGAGTTCCAAAACACTACTGTGGGGTGACTCAACTTGAAGAGGAAGGCTTGTCGAAGCTGTCTAAGAAGGAACTGAGGTGCGATCAATTGGAAGACCCCATAGGGAGATTGGTCTTTGAAGCATTGGAAAACGAGAGTCCAGAGAAACTTCGACATCACACCTCCAAGGAGGCTCGTCTGCTATGGAGGGAGCTAGACAAGCTACAGGTCCATCAGGGAGTGGTCTACCGAAGGGGCCCCTCTGATGACTCCGAGGATAAATGGCAGTTGTTTCTCCCAGAGAAGCACCGAGAGACTGTGCTGGTTGCCTTACATGACCAGCATGGTCACCTGGGAGCTGAAAGAACCTTCCAACTTGTCAGAAGCCGGTTCTATTGGCCCTGTATGAGGGCTGAAGTGGAGGAATATTGCCACTCCTGTGCACGATGCATCCAGAGGAAGACTCTACCCCATCAAGCTGCCCCAATGGGCCACCTACAGAGTCAAGGCCCAATGGATCTGGTATGCATTGACTTTCTCTGCCTCGAACCCGATTTGAGTGGATTGGGAAATGTTCTGGTGGTAACCGATCATTTCACCCGTTATGCACAGGCGTTCCCCACCAGAGACCAGAAGGCTTCCACTGTAGCTAAGGTGCTTCTAGAAAAATACTTCGTCCACTATGGATTACCACAGAGAATCCACTCCGACCAAGGAAGGGACTTTGAGAGTCGCCTGATCCGGAACCTACTGGACTCCCTGGGAGTGGAAAAGACCAGGACTACCCCTTATCATCCACAAGGAGATGCCCAGCCTGAGAGGTTTAATCGGACTTTGTTAAACATGCTGGGGACTCTGGAGACAGAGAAGAAGCAGCATTGGAGTCAACACATATCCACTTTGGTGCATGCCTACAATTGCACCACCAGTGATGTGACGGGTTACTCTCCCTACCGCCTCATGTTTGGGAGTAGGGATGAGCTTCGTGTTCGAGTCGAACATACGTTCGACTCGAACATCGGCTGTTCGATCGTTCGACGAAGATCGAACGATTTGGGCCGTTCGCGCCAAATTCGAGTGACGCGAACGGCCCACAATGCACTACGCCATCGCAGTGTCATCCAGGCGCTGTGATTGGCCAAGCATGCACTGTGACCCCGCATGCTTGGCCAATCACAGCGCCGGCAGCGAGGAGAGCAATGATTGGCCACAGGCAGGATGCCTGTGGCCAATTATTGCTGAGGGTGTTTAGTACACGCCCCACACTATAAAAGGCCGCCAGCACGGCGGCCTAGTGTAGTGTGTTCCGGAGCAGGGAAAGACAAGCATAGGCAGGGACAGTGACATTTATTTCTTTCTTGCTTAACCTGGATTCCTTTAGTTTAGGGAAAGAGAAGGATAGGTAGGGAGAGTGTCAGTGTGTTTTACTGTGCGAGTCCTTGTTTCTAGGGACAAAGAAGGAAAGTGAGGGAATTTCTCCTTGTGCTATAGTGTGCTTTAAAAAAACATTTTTTCTAGGGACAGAAAACTCTAGGTAGGGAGAGTGTCAGTTTCTTTCACTGTGCGAGTCCTTGTTTCTAGGGACAAAGAAGGAAAGTGAGGGGAATTCTCCTTGTGCTATAGTGTGCTTTAAAAAAACATTTTTTCTAGGGACAGAAAACTCTAGGTAGGGAGAGTGTCAGTTTCTTTCACTGTGCCAGTCCTTGTTTCTAGGGACAAAGAAGGAAAGTGAGGGGAATTCTCCTTGTGCTATAGTGTGCTTTAAAAAAACATTTTTTCTAGGGACAGAAAACTCTAGGTAGGGAGAGTGTCAGTTTCTTTGACTGTGCCAGTCCTTGTTTTTAGGGACAAAGAAGGAAAGTGAGGGGAATTCTCCTTGTGCTATAGTGTGCTTTAAAAAAATCATTTTTTCTAGGGACAGAAAACTCTAGGTAGGGAGAGTGTCAGTTTCTTTCACTGTGCCAGTCCTTGTTTCTAGGGACAAAGAAGGAAAGTGAGGGGAATTCTCCTTGTGCTATAGTGTGCTTTAAAAAAATCATTTTTTCTAGGGACAGAAAACTCTAGGTAGGGAGAGTGTCAGTTTCTTTCACTGTGCCAGTCCTTGTTTCTAGGGACAAAGAAGGAAAGTGAGGGGAATTCTCCTTGTGCTATAGTGTGCTAAAGCATTCCTCATCAACCATCTTTGAAATCCTTGTTTTTTGGACAGTCAGGGAAATTGTCGTTGTGCTATTCTGTGCAAAAGCAATAATCCTCAACCATATTTAGAAATCCTTAAGTAAAGGGACAGAGAAGGACACCTGAAGGTAGCCGTTATTGCTTTTTTCCCATCTCCCTGCAGGCCATCTATTAGAATGTCTGGAAGGCAAACAAGGAGAGGCAGACAGTCAGGAGGCAATAAAAGAGGGCAAGCAGGCTCTGTGTCTGGGGGCAACAGTGCTGGTCGTGGACGCGGTGCATTGTCATCAGCACATGGCCATGGGACACACTTGTCCTTCTTTTCGGCAGCTAGACATGTTGAGCCACATCATGCCGAAGACTTGGTAGAGTGGATGACCAAGCCCTCCTCCTCCTCCTCATCCTCTCTCACCCAGGCTCAGGGTACTGGCAAAGCAGCTGCCAAAGCGTCCTCTTCCCTGGTATCAATGTCAGACTCATCATCAGTCACTCCTTCCCTAGACCCACCATGTCCTCCTCCTGAGGAGTCCCCCGAACTGTTTGAGCACAGTGTTGGGTACATGCTCCAGGAGGATGCCCAGCGTTTCGAAGGGTCTGATGATGAAACCCAGCTACAGGAAGGCAGTAGCGTGAGAGCAGACAGAGGGGATGCTCAAGAAGGACACCAATCTGGCAGTCATGTTCCAGCAGCTGCAGCATACTGCCAGATTGGCTCCAGTGATGAGGAGGGAGGGGATGATGAGGTCACTGACTCCACGTGGGTGCCTAATAGGAGAGAGGAGGAGGAGGAGGATGAGGAGGAGGCACATCTCCAATGAGGCAGGATGCCCTTTGGTGGCCAGCGTAAGGGCAGTACACCGACGGAATCACACCGCAGAGCTCCGCCTGTGCAGGGCGCAGCCTCTGCCCGTCATTCAAAAAGTTCCTTGGTGTGGGCCTTTTTTGAGGCTAGTGCATCAGATCGCACAGCTGCTGTTTGCAACATATGTCTCAAGCGTATATCGCGTGGCCAAAACATCAGCCGCTTGGGTACCACATGCCTGACCAGACATATGTTGACCTGCCATGCAGCTCGTTGGCAAGCCTACCTCAAAGACCCACACCAAAGAACAAAGCGGACCTCTCCTTGCACCGCATCAGCTGGGATCTCCAACCCCACTATAACTTCAGTCCTCTCTGAAACATACACTGAGAGGAATGAAGGTGTAGAATTAGGTGTGTCACAGCCAAGTACTTGCGGCCACTCTGCTAGCAGTACACCGACGTCCGATTCTAGCAGGCAAATTTCCCTGCCCCAGCTGCTGGACCGTCGAAAGAAGTTCACTCCCAGCCATCCACATGCCCAGCGGTTGAATGCTAGCTTGGCTAAATTGCTAGCGCTTCAACTGCTGCCTTTTCAGTTGGTAGACTCGGCCCCCTTCCGTGAGTTTGTGCAATGTGCGGTTCCTCAGTGGCAGGTTCCCAAACGCCACTTTTTCTCACGGAAGGCTATTCCGGCTCTCTACCGGCATGTGGAAGGCAATGTCTTGGCCTCGCTGGACAGGGCGGTCAGCGGTAAGGTGCATATTACCGCTGACTCATGGTCCAGCAGGCATGGACAGGGACGTTACCTTTCTTTCACGGCCCATTGGGTCACTCTTTTGGCAGCTGGGAAGGATGCAGGACAAGGTGCAGTAGTGTTGGAGGTTGTTCCACCGCCACGCCTCCAAAATGCTACTACTGGTTGTGACACACCTCTCTCCTCCACCCCCTCCTCTTCTTCTTCCTCCATGGCCTCTTCCTGTGGTTTGTCCTATGAACCAGCGGTGCTCCGTAGCCGTTCACGGGGCTACGCAAGTACGCAGGCAAAAAGATGCCATGCCGTGCTTGCGCTGGTGTGTTTGGGGGACAGAAGCCACACTGGGGCAGAGGTCCTGTCTGCTCTGCAGGGCCAGGCCGAGAGGTGGTTGACGCCACGCCAGCTTAAGCCAGGAATGGTGGTTTGCGACAATGGCACCAACCTCCTCTCCGCCCTCCGACAGGGACAACTGACCCATGTGCCCTGTGTGGCTCACGTCCTTAACCTGGTGGTGCAGCGGTTCTTGGGCAGGTACCCGGGCTTACAGGATGTCCTGAGGCAGGCCAGGAAAGTCTGTGTGCATTTCCGCAGATCTTATAATGCCAGTGCTCGCCTGGCTGAGCTGCAAAAGGAGTTGAACCTGCCCAAGAACCGCCTTATATGTGACATGCCCACCAGGTGGAACTCAACGTTGGCCATGCTGCAGCGGCTTCACACGCAGCAGAGGGCCATCAATGAGTACCTGTGCGACTACGGCACCAGGACAGGGTCAGGGGAGCTTGGTTTTTTTTCTCCACGCCAGTGGGGCATGATCAGGGATGCATGCACTGTCCTGGCACCATTTGAGGAGGCCACGAGGATGGTGAGCAGTGACAGTGCATGCATCAGTGACACTGTACCTCTTGTCCACCTGTTGGAGCACACGCTGCGTGGAATAATGGACAGGGCACTTGAGGCAGAACAGAGGCAGGAAGAGGAGGACTTCCTTGCCTCTCAAGGCCCCCTTTACCCAGACAGTGTTCCTTCTGTCCCACCCATCGCACAGGAAGAGGAAGAGGAGGAGGAGGAGGAGGAGGAGGAGGAGGAGGATTGTGTCAGCATGGAGGTGGAGGCTGGCACTCAGCATCATCAGCAGCAGTCTTTTAGGGATGATTTACAGTCCCAAGAAACCAGTGGACTTGTACGTGGCTGGGAGGAGGTGGCTGCGGATCATGTCGTCCTTAGTGACCCAGAGGACTCCGGAGCGAATGCCTCAGCAAACCTACGCTGCATGGCCTCCCTGATCCTGCAAAGTCTGCGGAAGGATCCTCGTATTCTTCGGATCAAGGAGAGGGACCATTACTGGCTGGCCACTCTCCTTGATCCACGGTACAAGGGTAAGGTTGCGGACCTTATGTTACCTTCGCAGAGGGAGCAGAGGATGAGACAACTCCGGGAGGCCTTGCAGAAAGGTCTGTGCAACGCGTTCCCAGAGACTGGGAGGTTACAAACTCCTGGTCCTGGACAACGAGTTGCTGAGGCTTCGGCCAGTCAAAGAAGGAGCGGTGGGGAAGGTGGCCGTCTGACCGATGCGTTCAGACAATTCTTTAGTCCGCAGCCCCAAAGTATGATCGGTTCCAGCAACCATCGCCAGCGTCTGATAAACATGGTGCAGGAATATCTAGGGGCAAGGTCAGACTTGGACACCTTCCCCACCGAAAATCCTCTGGCTTACTGGGTCTTGAGGATGGATCACTGGCCAGAGCTTGCACAGTATGCAATTGAGCTACTGGCCTGTCCTGCATCCAGCGTTCTTTCGGAACGCACATTCAGTGCTGCTGGAGGATTTGTCACGGATCACAGGGTGCGCCTGTCCACCGACTCGGTTGATCGACTGACTTTCATCAAGATGAACCAGTCTTGGATCACCACCAGCTACCACACACCTGATGCTGATATAACAGACTAATTGATTTTAACATGTCACATCCCTTCAAGACTGATGCTGATGCTGAGTGCCTGTGCTGTTATGTTGACTGGCTATCCTCCTCCTCCGAGTCCTCAATGATACGATTGATGATGATAGCTTGGAAGATCATTTTTGTTTATGGGTGCCGCCACCAGTGGCTAAGGCCCAATTTTTCAGCCCCTGTTTTACAAGGGCGTGTCATTACAATTTTTGAAGCAATACTTTGCAACAGGGCTCATTGCTGTGCTCCAAGTACAGTATATGTGAGGGGTTGTAGTGTTGTGCCACCAGTGCCTAAGGCCCAATTTTTCAGCCCCTGTTCAACAGGGGCATGCAATTACAATTCTTGATCTAATAATTCACAGCAGGGCCCATTGCTGCACCCACCAAGAGTAACTCTGAGGGCTTACAGTGTTGTGGCAACACCACCACCACCACCACCACCACGAAAGGCCCAATTTTTCAGCCCCTGTTCAACAGGGGCATGCAATTACAATTCTTGATCTAATAATTCACAGCAGGGCCCATTGCTGCACCCACCAAGAGTAACTGTCAGGGCTTACAGTGTTGTGGCACCAGCACCACCATCAAAGGCCCAATTTTTACTACCACTGTTCAACAATTATATGTAATTAAAATTCCTGATATAATAGTTGACAGCAGGGCGTTCCAGCACCAACCAAGAGTAACTGTGAGTGCTTACAGTGTTGTGCCAACACCAACAACTAAGGGGCCTATTTCTGCAGAGTATATACGGCAGGTCCCTACTTTCAAACATCCAACTTACAAACGACTCCTACTTGCAAACGCAAGAAGACAACAGGAAGTGAGAGGAAATCTACCACTAGGAAGGAAAATTCTCTCCTGTAAGAATAAATATGGGAGAAAGGTGTCTCCTCTGTACTGATGCTTTATCAGCAATCCTTGTTTCAAGAAAAACACCACATTTCAAAAACAGTTGTCATTGGGACGGAAAGTGAGGTGAAATGTTCTGAACAGGGGCACAGACAGCAAAACAAATGTTACAGGGGTGATAACCCTTACCTATGTTTTCCAAAAAGTTTAAAAATAGATTTTTGGGCTGGAGCTACACTTCAACAATGTACCTGTTCAAAATTACAAACAGATTCTACATAAGAACAAACCTACAGTCCCTGTCTTGTATGCACCGCCTGTATACGGCTGTTCAGAGTATATAGGGCCTTTTTTATTTTATGTGCGGGGTTCCCCTTAATATCCATACAAGACCCAAAGGGGCTGGTAATGGGCTGGGGTAGAGGGGGGGGGGGTCATGGGGTAGCTATGCCATTTTTCTTAAAGATTTTCATCCATATTACCGGGACCAGACATTACATTAAAGCCGCAAGCAGTTTTAAATGGCTTTTTTTTCCTTTAGAAGTGTCATTTTGTGCAGGGACAGTTCTAAACACGGGAAACACGTGGCACTTCACAGGCATACTTTAGACACCCCCCAGGTACGATATTTAAAGGAATATTTGACTTTTTTTTTTTCACTTTATGCATCATTAAAATGACTGCTCCCGAAAAACGACCGTTTTTAAAACTTCTTTTTGCATTGATACATGTCCCCTGGTGCAGAACCCGGGTTCCCAAACCCTTTTTTAGGACAATAACATGCATAATAGTTGTTATAATTAGCACTTTAGAATTCGAACGTTCGCATCCATTGTATTTAATAGGGTTCTAATGTTCGTACGAATTTTCGGTCCGTTCGCGGGTTCTGGTGCGAACCGAACCCGGGGGTGTTCGGCTCATCACTATTTGGGAGAGAAGCAAGATTGCCAGTGGATCTGGCCTTTGGCATTTCCCTAGACTATACCTCTGCTACCTCCCACAAAGGATATGTGGACCGACTTAGGTATAAACTGAAAGCGGCCTATGAACAAGCCCAAGCGGCCTCAGACCGGAGAGGGGTCAGAAATAAAAGGAACTTTGACCTGAAGGTTCGAGTGCAAGACCTGCAGCCTGGAGACCGTGTGCTGCTACGCAACCTAGGGATCCCAGGGAAGCATAAACTTGCTGATAGATGGAGGTCCGAGCCTTATGTCATTTGTAGAAAACTTCCTGGACTACCGGTGTATAAGTTAAAGCCAGAGGGGAGAGTGGGACCCTTGAAAACCTGGCACAGAAATCACTTACTCCCACTTAAAGAGGCAGTCAGGATACCTTCAGTGAAGAACCTGCCGGAATCTGTTTCCATCTTGGATACCCCCAGACCCAACACTCGGTCTCAGACCCTCCGAGCTAGGGATGGACAGGCTTCCCAACCAAGTGAAGATGGGAGGGGAGAACTTGAATGGCTATGGCCGTCCTCAACTCCAGGGAGTTCCGCCATAGACCTTCCACCCACTGAAGATACACAAGATGGGACCCTGAACCCAGAGGCTACAGAGTTCATTCCATCCAGTGATGTGCCTGAATGCTGGGAAGATATTCCGGGCCTTTACTCAGAAGCAGAGGAGGAAGAGGCCCCAGAATCAGTGATGGTGTCAGAAAGTGTTCCTGACGCAGAGCCTGTGGTACCTGAGCCTGAAGTCCCAAGGGAGCAAAGAACTTACAGAGTCGTGAGGCCTCCCAGGAGATTAACCTACCCTCAATTGGGAAAAAGCTCAGAGGACTCTGTTGCCACTGCCAGAAGAAGTACTGAGTGCTCAGATCCTTCCACTGTTCATTTGGTGGAAGGCAACCCCAGCTCACTCTCTGGCACAGTTAGACAGGCCACCCATGCTAGTGTGACCTGTGGTATAGGGAACCCCACCTCTGAGTTTTGGTGGAAATTCCCTGTACCAACATCACACTCCACATTCAGTAAATTGGTTCAGAATTGTTGTTAAATTGTTTATCTTTGGGGACCAAAGAGTTTTAGTGGGGGGAGTGTGTAGCGGGGTGTTTCCCCTTTAATTAGGAGAAAGAACTACGGTTCCCAGAGCTCCACTGTTCACCGGATGTTTTGGGTTATGCCCCAGAGACTCATGGGGGAAGTGATATAAGGAAGGGGCGAGGCCTGACTTGCTCTCTTTGGACACGGGACGGCTGAGACTGATCCACCTGTGCGGAGCTGTGCTGTGTGAGGGCCTGAAGCCTGGGGACTTCTTACAGCGAACCAAAGAGCCTTCCACCCTTTGCGAGCCTGGGTGGCATCCAACATCTCCTGCCTGCAGCCTAGATTGGATGGGAGACCCGATGGCAGCAACCGCTGTGTGCGAGTGACGACACAGCCGGTGGAAGTCCCGGACGGGTCGCGTCCGGAGGGTGAGCTGAGCGAAAGCTCATCCAATAACCTGTTTATAGTACTGTGCCTATAGACTGCCGAGGCCTACCACCTCACTTTAAGACTCTCACTGGAGATTCGCAGCAGGACTGATCCAGAGGATCTCTAGTGAAGTACGGTCAGTTGTTCAGATTCTCCCTGTTGGATTACAAAGTGTTTATTATTCTTATGTGCACCACCTCTACAGCAAGCCGGTGAAGAATCCATTTTCTTTTTCGTACATCACGGGACACAGAGCGACTTAGTCATTACTAATGGGTTATATAGATTACCTTCAGGTGTTGGCACTGGCCAATTCCAAACCGGAAGTACCCTCCCCTATATAAGCCCCTCCCACCCGGGAGCACCTCAGTTTTTTGCCAGTGTCTAAGGTGTTGGCCAAAGAGTAACATGTGTTTTCACTGGGCTTGCGTACAGGTTCTTTTGGGCCTTAGTAAGCTGTTCCGGATCCCACCAAAAAAGCTTCATAGCTAAACGGTCGGTACCCGGGCCTTGCAGCAGAAGAGCAAGGTTTTGCCTGTAATGCTTCTCTTAGGAGGGCTGGACCCTGGGATCCAGAGCTCTGGTCATACCCACGACCAAGATGTTGTCTGTGCAGGGTGCTATACAGGTCCAGGGGAGTGGAATCCTTGGGAACCCGGTCCCTGAAGGTTTAATTACAATGCCTGCCGTGATAGGTGAAGTTTGGACTTCTGTGGACCAAACAAAGTCCTGCGGCGGGGATCAGGTAAGTGGGGGCCCCCAGGAACTTGGTTCTATTGGGGGACCCCCAAGCCTAATTTGTCTTTCTGTCTGTTACCTAACGGTATTCCCGCTAAATATCTGTGTTTGCCTGTAACTACTGAAAATGTAAAATTTTAATAGTAGTCAAGAAAAAAAAAAAAAAAGGGACCGCGGTACCTGTGTTAAACCACTAGAGGCCGCTGTAGTCCATTTTTCTTGTCATGTGGATCTTTGGTTTTCTCAAGTCAAAAGATCCAGGCAGCTGGTAAGTTTCTCTGTGGGAATCCACTTCCTCTGCCCTGTTGCTGCGCTCATCCACCGCACAGGCCCTCCGGCAAAAAGGGCCCTGGCTCCTAGTCCCCTGTTTGATTTCGAAAAGGGCGCCAATGGCGCACGGGCGCGCGCGCGGGCGCGTGCACGCGCCTCCTATGAAAAAAAAGGGGCGGGGCGGGTGGATGACGCTCGATGCGCGCCGCGGCGCTTCTGCGCATGTGCGGGCGTCCCAGCATAGTTAAAAGACACAGTACAAGTGTCAGCTGGATGCAAACAGAGCTAGCAACAAACAGTGGCACACAGAGGCGGTTGATGCAGGCATCCCCATAGAAAGGCACTTTAGTGGACACCAGCTGGTATATAGCAGCACCTGTGTTAGACTATTACCAGCAAAATTGGTGTATGACGACGGGAATACCTCAGCTTTGTGCTTAAAGGATATGTCGTCCAGACGCTCCGGAAATAGATCTTCCAGGAAGCCAAAGGGGTCTCCATCGGGCTCTGAGGATATTGGGCATGCTTGTACTGCACCAATCTCCCCTGAGAATTCAGAGGTCAGTAGCCGTAGAAACCCCGCAGGAATGCCTGGTGCTGCGGCTGTCCCCAGTCCACCTGCTCCTGTATATATAACAGAGGAGGTTTTATCCTCAACTCTGGGAGGATTGGAAGAGAGTATAACAGCATTGATCGCTGCTTCCCTGTCACAGGAAAAGCGCGTCCGATCTCCGTCTCCTCCTTCAGAGTGCCTGTTAGTGGAGGAACAGCCCCACACAGAGATCGACCTACCTGAAGGGGATCAGGATGAGGTTGATTCAGTTATGGAGGAATCAACAGTGGAAGAACCTTTCTCAGCATCTCAGGCTGAAAGATTATGGGTTCAGTCTCTGACTAATATGGTCCGATCAGCATTTAAAATGCCTCTGGCGGAACCACCATCCACTACGGTTTCCTCGCTGGGGTCGCTAAAAGCTCCCCAGGCTGTCTGTTCCTTCCCAATCCACCATTTATTAGAAGGGCTTATTTACCAGGATTGGGAGCATCCTGATAAAATATTTGCTCCCCCCAAGAGATTTCCTGTGATCTATCCCATGGAGGATAAGTTCATAAAAAAATGGAGGGTCCCTACAGTGGACGCAGCCATCTCTTCTGTTAACAAATCACTGACATGTCCAGTAGATAATGTTCCAATGTTCAAAGACCCAATAGATAAAAAATTGGAGTCTTTACTAAAATCTGCTTTCTCTACAGCAAGCATGGTGACACAACCTGCGGTAGCAGCGATTGGAGTCTGCCAAGCAGTGAAAGATCAGTTGAAACAAGTCTTAAGGGACTTACCAGATCAGCAGGCTCTTGCCCTAGCTGACCTGCCTAGAGCCTTGTGTTTTGCGGTGGACGCCATAAAGGATACAATCCAACAGGCCTCCCGCTTTACGCTGTCTATAGTACATATGCGTAGGCTTCTGTGGCTCAAAAACTGGTCTGCTGAAGCTCCCTGTAAAAAACTGCTGGTTAGCTTCCCATTTCATGGAGAACGCTTATTTGGAGAAGATCTGGACAAATATATCCAGAAAATTTCTGCCGGTAAAAGTTCACTCTTACCGGTTAAGAACAAGGGTAGAAATCCTTCTTTTAAGAGGCCTACTTCTCCAGTCCCGGGCACATCGGCTGTGAAGCAGTTCCGACGGCCTCCGCGGTCAAATTCAGGGGGCAGAAATCAGGGACAATCACAGGGTAACAAAAAGCCCTGGATCAAGAGAGGTACAAAACCTCCCCCCAAGGCATGAAGCGTTGCCCCCACTCAATCGGGTGGGGGGAAGACTTCAGTTGTTCACAGAGACCTGGCGGGACACCATCAGAGACAGATGGGTGCTCTCCGCAGTAAGTCTGGGATACAAGCTGGAGTTAAAAGGCACTCCTCCTGCCCAATTTATGAGGTCAAACGTGCCAAGAGATCCCCAAAAGAGAGGATCCCTCCTTCTGGCACTAGAACAACTATTGCTCCAAGGTGTAATCATGAAGGTTCCCCTGGAAGAAAGCCGATTCGGGTTTTACTCGAACCTTTTCACAGTCCCCAAACCAAATGGGGACGTGAGGCCCATATTAAATCTAAAAGGGCTAAACAAGTTCCTAAATATCAGGACTTTTCGGATGGAGTAGATCCGATCGGTGGCCACCGCCCTACAAGGGCAGGAATGGTTAGCCTCGATCGACATAAAGGATGCTTATCTGCATATTCCCATCTTTCCGGCCCACCAGAAATTTCTACGCTTTGCAGTAGAAGGGCGCCATTTTCAGTTCAGAGCCTTACCTTTCGGTCTGGCCACAGCACCACGAGTGTTCACAAAAATACTGGCCCCATTATTGGCCAATCTAAGAACACAGGGTGTAACGATAATGGCATATCTAGACGACCTGCTACTAATAGACCACTCAGTGGAAAAGCTGGAAGTAGCTATTCACAAGACAATCAAGTATCTGGAATATCACGGTTGGATTATCAACCGGGACAAGTCAGCTCTAAGACCAGTCAAAAGTCTGGAATACTTAGGGCTAAGGCTGGATTCAAATCAGAGAAAGATTTTCTTACCTCCAGAGAAGGTGTCGTCTTTAAAAGATTTGACCCACTTAGTGGGTACAAAAAGAAAACCATCCATACGCCTCTGCATGAGGCTGCTGGGAAAGATGGTGGCTTCATTCGAAGCGGTACCCTACGGTCAATTCCATTCAAGGAATTTGCAAAGGGCCATACTGTCAGCCTGGAACAAAAAAGTTCAGGCTTTAGACTTACCAATGTCCCTGTCCCCTTCCGTTCGCAAGAGCCTCCATTGGTGGTTGGTGCCCCAGAATCTGGAAAGAGGGAAACCCTTCAGTCCGGTTTCTTGGAAGGTGGTCACTACAGATGCCAGCCTCATAGGCTGGGGGGCAGTACTGGAGCAATGGTCTCTCCAGGGCAAGTGGTCAGAAGCAGAAAAGGCCCTGCCCATCAATCTCTTAGAGATACGAGCAGCCCGGTATGCCCTAGTAGCATGGACATCCAAACTCCAAGGGTCCCCTGTCAGAATTCAATCAGACAATGCCACGGCAGTGGCATATATCAATCACCAGGGTGGCACCAAGAGTCGTGCAGCCCAGAGGGAAGCAAATTGCATCCTGGAGTGGGCAGAAAGATATGTCCCAGCCATATCCGCGGTTTTCATCCCAGGAGTGGAAAATTGGAGAGCGGACTTTCTAAGTCGCCAACAATTATGCCCGGGGGAATGGTCTCTTCACCCCGAGGTTTTCCAGGCAATATGCCAGCGGTGGGGAACACCGGATGTAGATCTGCTAGCATCCAGATTCAACGCAAAGGTGGACAGATTTGTGTCTCGCACAAGGGATCCCCTAGCTTGCGGCTCGGATGCCCTAGTGTTCCCTTGGGATCAGTTCAAGCTGATATATGCATTCCCACCGCCACAATTGTTACCGCGATTACTCCGCAGAATCAGGGTAGAAAAGAAACCAGTGATTCTGGTGGCTCCAGCGTGGCCCCGAAGGGCATGGTACGCGGAGATTGTAAAAATGTCAGTGAGGAGTCCTTGGACCCTCCCACATCGTCCGGACCTGCTGTCGCAGGGACCGATATACCACCCTTCCTTACCAGCCCTAGGTTTGACGGCCTGGCTATTGAAGCCCACATTCTGAAAAAGAGAGGGCTCTCTAATTCTGTGGTATCTACCATGATCAATGCCAGGAAGCCGGTATCCAGGCAGATCTATTATAGAATCTGGAAGGCGTACATTACATGGTGTGAGGCCAAGAAATGGCATCCACGTAAGTACGTAATAGGTAGGATTTTGGACTTCCTACAGTGGGCTGTAGATAGGAAGCTTGCCTTGAGTACTATCAAGGGTCAGATTTCGGCCTTGTCAATATTTTTTCAAAGGCCCTTGGCTTCGCATTCACTAGTCAAAGCCTTTATACAAGGAGTGATGCGTATTAGCCCTCCGGTTAGTATTTCCATATGTCCTTGGGACTTAAACCTGGTTCTGTCGGTTCTACAGAAACAACCGTTTGAACCATTGCAACACATTTCCTTGGTTCTTCTCACCAGGAAATTGATTTTTTTAGTAGCCGTTTGTTCGGCTAAAAGAGTATCGGAACTAGCCGCCTTGTCCTGTAAGGAGCCATATCTGGTTGTCCATAAGGACAGAGTAGTATTACGTCCTCATCCAGCCTTTCTTCCTAAGGTGGTATCGAGGTTTCATTTGAACCAAGATGTGGTTCTTCCTTCTTTTTTCCCCAAACCTAGCTCGGTAGAGGAAAAGTTATTACATTCTTTGGATGTAGTAAGAGCAGTTAAAACTTATCTGAAAGCCACTGCTCAGATTCGCAGAACGGATTCTTTGTTTGTTCTGCCGGAAGGCCCCAGAAAGGGTCAGGCAGCATCAAAATCTACTTTAGCCAAGTGGATTCGACAGGTCATAATACAAGCCTATGGCTTGAGAAAGAGACCGCCTCCGTTCAAAGTTAGGGCGCACTCCACAAGAGCAGTTGGAACTTCATGGGCAGTGCATCACCAGGCCTCCCTGGCTCAAGTATGTAAGGCCGCGACATGGTCTTCGGTACACACGTTTACTAGATTCTACCAGGTAGACGTTAGAAGTCAGGAGGATGTCGCCTTTGGGCGCAGTGTGTTGCAGGCCGCAAAAGATCCTCATGCCTGATGGCGCCCAGCTTATGTATCCCTCCCCTCATTTGGCATTGCTTTGGGACGTCCCATTAGTAATGACTAAGTCGCTCTGTGTCCCGTGATGTATGAAAAAGAAAAAGGGATTTTTATAACAGCTTACCTGTAAAATCCTTTTCTTGGAGTACATCACGGGACACAGAGCTCCCACCCCTCTTTTTGGGACACTTATTGCTTGGCTACAAAACTGAGGTGCTCCCGGGTGGGAGGGGCTTATATAGGGGAGGGTACTTCCGGTTTGGAATTGGCCAGTGCCAACACCTGAAGGTAATCTATATAACCCATTAGTAATGACTAAGTCGCTCTGTGTCCCGTGATGTACTCCAAGAAAAGGATTTTACAGGTAAGCTGTTATAAAAATCCCTTTATTCTTACAGGACTAAGTTTTAGAGTAAGGGATCAGGCCTGATCCGTTAGGTATACATTTAGCTGTTGTACCATAGGGTACCTAGTTAACGGTCGCCCCACGTGGCGTTCCTTTACCCCCCCTTTTATTCTTATGGTGTAATGTGACTGTTATTGCAGGGCTCTGCATACAAGTTAAAAATCATATTGTCATTGCTGTGTGTTTTCTTTGCATAACAAGAAGTAAAATCCGTTATCCTTTTATTACTGTTCTATGTTTGAATCTCTCTCTTAAAATATAAGGATATATGTGTGTATCCTTTAGACTAGCTGTGCCAGAGTGGGTAGAGCCGATTGCCGGTGGGTTGGAGAGCTGTACTCAGGGCCCAAATCAAACCTTGCGGCCCGCTTAAGCTGAGGGTATCGCTACAGGAAGTTAGGAGCTCACTGGATTTCTGGCAAATCAACAAGTGTGTTTCTGTATTTCCAACTCCTTTAATGTGATATAACATGGAGAAATGTTTATGTACTGCAGGGATGTACTTAAAATGTTTTTTATTTTTTTATTTGTCCTGACACACAATTTAAAGTACCGCTGTCTTTTTAAGAAGAAAAATACATCAACATATGCAAATACTGAGACCCACTATGCTCCTCCAAACAGCACAATTTATTATTCAAATCTGTGTGTATGGCATGAGGAATTTTAGAACTCTTTTTGACTGTTCCACTAAATCATCTCCTTATAGTGGCATCAGCCAGGAGACTTATAAAACAATTGTAGCGGGTATGTACTATTTAGGGGCAGCATCTGGGTGGTAGTATGACCCAGATGCACTAATTGGTAGAGTAGGGCTGTTTTCATTCGTGTGAAGACATCAGGGGTGCTCAGTTCCCTGCGGCTCAGTAGGTGGCGCTGTCGCTTTGGGCCGGGGTTGAACCACCACTGCAGTGCTGTACCTTTTGTGACCTCTCGCAGCAGCTATACAGCGGGGCGGGGAACCTGCTGTGCTTGCTGGGAGAGGGTATAAAAGGGGACGGACATCTTCACCACGAGGTCCCAGTCCCAGGCACCTTCAGCCTGAGGGCTGCTGTCCGTGATCGGTGTCCAGGCGCCTTTGGCCTGGACACGTGGAGTTCGTGTTCCATCCCAGACACCTTCAGTCTGGGGTGAGGTACTTAACCGAAGGCCTGGGGCCCAGTACCTTCCACTGAATCCCGCGAGGGAGGGATTGTCCTAAGGTGCCCCTGGTGTCGGGTGCCTGAATCCAGGGCATAAGGGACCGGAGAGGTGACCTTCCCCTAGAGCTGGTGCAGCATATTGCCGGTGCCGGGTGGGCCTCCGGAGACCGTCCGGATGGATGTCGTTCCCTAACAAGGGCCAACTACAAAAGGAAGGTAGTTCATGTTTCACGGCCGGTGGCAGCGGTCCACCTAATCAACCTAGGTCGGTGGCAGAGACCTGTTCCCAGGCCTGTGGCAGGGGCCTCAATAGTTCACCCGGTCGGTGGCAGCGGCCAACCTCACGGTCAGTGGCAGAGACCGTGCGCCAAACCTATTTGCACTAGAAGGAATAGGAGAGTTCACTGTGCCTGGACCTACTCATATCCACACCCCTGTCTGTTCATTTCAAAGTTCAACTGATGCTGTTCACTTGTCAAGAAGAATAAAGGAGTGTTGACTTTTTTTATGGTGTGGGGCTCTATTACTGGCAGTCAAACCTCCACAGGAGAAGCAGAGGCTCCATCCAGAACACAGGCCCCAAGGTAAAACAAGTGTTGGCTTTCACCTCTGCACATTAGAGGACATAGGCCGTAGTGAACCTCACCCTCCTCCCACATACCCCTAGACAAGCCAGCCGTTTCACTGACAAGGGAGAAGGGGGTGAGGGCGTGAGGCCGCTACACAATATATACAGTATTTGGTTATATTTTACCATAACATGCCTGACACAGGCCATCATGTTCTCAGTTCCATTAGTCATGTCATTCACAACATCCTGTGGGGACTATTAGTGCTTGTGACAGGGGTCACTTTGGGCACAGGGTGAGCAAGAAAATAATGGACATTAAGAATATGTCTTGGATTGCTTTAAAATGGGACAGTGATATTTTTCCACAATATTTCCCAGGATATCTGTAAAGAACTATTTACTGTTTGATTATGAAATCAACAGGTTAACTAAAAAGTGACTCCTTCATGATGTTGGGACACATACTGTTAGATGCTAATGTCACCACATCCAGCCCCCACCTGTGTCTGCTAAGATGTCAGATGTGTATTGGGAGACAGTGAGGCTAGCCTAAAGGTCATGTGTCTGAGTCATCACTGTAGTTAATTAGCTCATGTAAATTAGGTCTGGTCAAAGGTGTATTGTCTGAGGAGAATGTAAGAACCTCCTCTCTGTGTGTATAAAACTGGGAGTTTGTCATTAAAGATTGTCAGTCCAGTTGGAAACTTCATACAGAGTGTTTGTCTCGTATGATTGGAAGGATTAATCCTATGGGAAGCGGTCGCCTGACTGTGGAGGATCGGCAGTGGATGTGTGTCCAGAGAGGGCATATCCTAAACGGCGTTAACCCCTTTCATACTTGCCGTTACATTGGTGGCAGCAGTGGGATTTTCCCTCCAGTTACTGGGACACTCCAAACCACCACAGTGAATGACCAGCTATGCAGCCTGCAGGAAAGCCACACTGAAAGACTTACTTGAGAGCCGTGGAGGGACCGGTGGGACAAAGAAAGAAGGCCACCTTGATCAGGGAGCTAGCCGAGATGGATCAGAGGGATGGTGATGCAGGACCCCGGTCAGTTGAAGACTTGTTTCAGCAACGAGTTCGAGAGCGGTTGGCATTATATGGGGCTAACCCATCAGAGACCGCCGTACAGAAAGCCATTAGAGACATCCAGCTGCAGGTTGAGCGACAAGAGAGAGAACTGGAGCGACAAGAGAGAAAACTAGAGCGGCAACATGAGCGGAGAATGACAGAAATACGGCAATCGGAGACAACGCCTAAAGATGCAGCGCCTGTCCGTAAGTTGCTCTTTCGGGCGTTCAAACTATTTAAGGAAGGAGAGGAGGAAATTGAAGCGTTCCTGCAGGACTTTGAGAGACTATGCCAGATACATGAAGTACTGCCCCAAGATTGGGTCGCCTTACTGGCAAGTAATTTAACTGGCAGAGTGGCGGATGCGTATTGGGCCCTGGAGGATGAGGACGCTAAAGACTATGACCGGGTAAAAGAAGCTCTGCTAGCCCGATTTGCCATTACACCCGAAGCCAGCCGGATTAAGTTTCGAGAATCCCGGAAACAAACCCACATAACATACGTGGAGTGGGCACATCGTCTGCAGCGAAACCTTAAGGGCTGGTTCCAGGGAAGCCGCGCTCATACCATAGAGGACATCACCCAGCTAGTACTCTTAGAACAGTTCTTTAACCACACCCCTCTGGTATTACAGGATTGGGTGCGAGATAAGCGACCACGGACTGTACAGCAAGCGGCTACTTTGGCCGATGAATATCTGGACTCTCGAAGGTCAGGCGGAATCGAGCGCTATCCACTATCTCGGCCCAGTTTACCAGCCTCTAACCCAACTTCAGCACCACCTCCAGCAGCCACTTTTCCTCAGCAGCCCAGGTTCAACTCCCAGAACTTCTCACAACCCATCAGGTGTTTCGGATGTAAACAGCTAGGGCACAAAAAGCCAGACTGTCCGTTGAATCCAGCCATCCAGTCCCAGTCATGGAGACAGCCAGCAAGGGGGAGCCCCCGCACATCCATGCCTGCGGCCCACTGCGTTGAGGAGGAAGAACATTGGGGCATCCTGCACGAGGCTGATCCAATACAAGCAGCTAACCGGGACAACAGGCAACAACACAGGCAGACTGTCCGGGTTAATGGAACGGTAGCCAATGGCCTACGTGATAGTGGCGCTACCATGACCCTACTACAGAAGAACCTCATCCCAGAGAGCCAACACACCGGAGACACTGTAGCCGTAAGAGTAGCGGGAGGTACCATCTTCCGGCTACCCGTTGCCCGTGTTCACCTGGATTGGGGGGTTCGTTCGGGACACGTGAATGTGGGGGTGATGAAACATTTGCCAGCGGATGTACTACTGGGGAATGATTTGGCCCCCTCATTTCTGCTTACGCCCCGATGGGCCCCGCTGAAGCCAACCCAGTAACTACCTGTGCCCAGACCCATGCTGCTGGAACCGGCCCGCTTGTGGCTGAGAACTGGGTAAGACTATCTTCCCCGACATGTACCTTAGATCAGGCAAAATATCACAGTCTAGAATTGGAATGTGACAAGTTGGCCAGGGAGAAATCGGAGATGCAACGACACTACGTCATGTATTATGAGATGTCCCATGGCTTGAACATTGAAATGCACAAACAGGCTGAAATTGTCAAAAGGTTAAATGGGATTTGCGCCCAGGTTTTGCCTTACCTCTCCCAAGAGCATCAGCAACAAGTTTTGGGAGCCATTGAGAGAGCAAAGCAAGTGACTGTTCCAGAACTGAATTCCATTATTCGCCCTGCAACCTTACAACGTCACCATCAGCTACTGACCCGGTAAGCAAAACGGCCATGCTGATGGGTTGTCCAGGCATTAAAGGAATGGAACTATGGACTAACTTCGGAGTCAACCCGTCTGGGGTCTTCTCCTGTGTTAGTCTCCTGCCGAAAGGGGAGATGTGTGACAGGGGTCACTTTGGGCACAGGGTGAGCAAGAAAATAATGGACATTAAGAATATGTCTTGGATTGCTTTAAAATGAGACAGTGATATTTTTCCACAATATTCCCCAGGATATCTGTAAAGAACTATTTACTGTTTGATTATGAAATCAACAGGTTAACTGAAAAGTGACTCCTTCATGATGTTGGGACACATACTGTTAGATGCTAATGTCACCACATCCAGCCCCCACCTGTGTCTGCTAAGATGTCAGATGTGTATTGGGAGACAGTGAGGCTAGCCTAAAGGTCATGTGTCTGAGTCATCACTGTAGTTAATTAGCTCATGTAAATTAGGTCTGGTCAAAGGTGTATTGTCTGAGGAGAATGTAAGAACCTCCTCTCTGTGTGTACAAAACTGGGAGTTTGTCATTAAATATGGTCAGTCCAGTTGGAAACTTCATACAGAGTGTTTGTCTCGTATGTTTGGTAGGATTAATCCTATGGGAAGCGGTCGCCTGACTGTGGAGGATCGGCAGTGGATGTGTGTCCAGAGAGGGAATATCCTAAACGGCGTTAATCCCTTTCATACTTGGGGTGCCGTTACAGTGCTCAATACAGTTCCAAGATTTAAAAGAAATACCTGATATTTTGGGGATAGGGCATTCCATGAGTAATAATGGTGCTCTCCAGTGCCACAAGAGGCATCCCCTCTGCCAGTGCTTCTTCCACATTGGGGTGTATTCTGAATATAGAACCTGGATGTGCACCAAAGAATTACTATTAATAAATGCTATTTATTCTGTTTGGAAAAAGATTAACTGACTTAAACTTTGCAGTATGTACTAGATGTGCATGTTGGAAATAGGTTAAAAAGAGAAAGAAAAACTCATCAGACACAAACATTAAAACAAAAACAAAAAATGGATTGCTTTGATTGCTGTCGCAATTGCATAAATCTTTCTTTTTGATTTGTTCAAACTAAGTATATGTATAGCTAAACAACATTTTTTGATAAAGTGGGAAGGTTTAAAGCTCTCTTATTTTTTTGTCTGTGTCTCTTTGAAAAGATTTACATTCACTTCCTGTCCCAGAGATGCAGCAAGTGAAAGGGAAGTTCTACAAGAAGTAAGAGAGTTTCCACTCTTAAGCCTAGTACACACGGCTGAGAATTTCGTCAGGAAAAAACCTGTCGTTTTTCCTGAAGAGATTCTTGACAAGAATCTTGTCCCGGCCGAGTGTACACACGTACGATTCAAAAGAACCGCCGTTCTTTTGAATGACACGAACGCGGTGACGTCATCGACAACGCTCGACTGCGCTCGTCACATTCGATGCCGTTGCCGCCATCTTGCTTCGCCCTACCTATGCCTTGGAAGCTACAGCGCATGCATCAAGTAATTTTTCGAGCATTCGCGGGTTTCCATGGAGGCAGGTAAGTATACACACGCTCGGGTTTCTTGTCGGGAAACAGGCCGACAAGAATCCCGACGAGAAAATAGAGAGCAGGATCTCTATTTTTCTCGTCAAGATTCTGGGCAGATTTCCCGATGAGAAACCTGAAAGCCTCGTACACACGCACGGTTTTCTCGGCAAGAAAGCTTTCCCAGCAGTTTTCTTGTCGTTTCTTGCCAAGAAAAAAACGGCCGTGTGTACGAGGCCTTAGACAGATGTCACCAGAACAGGTGTAAAAAAAAAATAAATGGAAGATTTTCCCTCTATTAATGTTCTGATGACAACCACAGCGGCAATACAAACCTAAAGGCATAACGGGAGCACCAGACCAAATGGTGAAAGAGTCCAGGTAGCCTTAATGATCCATCAAAAGGCACAGGTGCACACAGCCACCCCAACCCCCCCCCACCCCCCACATCCAGCACCTCCGCCCGCTGTCTGCCCGGCACTTACCCCATCTTAGTGGCGGGTCAGACAAACGGGTCAAGGACAGCAAGATGTGTCCCAGGAGTGGCTCTGTTTCCTCTCATAGAGACGCTGTGCGTCTCTTCTCTCCTCCTTGCAAGGCGTCCAATAGGATTGCATGTACTGTCAGCCAGTCGGGTGACGGGTACCAGACCCGCTTCCCGATTGGCCAGAAGGAGGATCAGTGTTTCAACAGCAAATATTAATTCGCTGTTGCAACACACCTGCGACCCGAGCCCATGCTTTTTTGAAGCCTATTAGAGCCTATGGCTCTAATCAGGTGCTTAAAAAAAAAACTGCCCGCTGTAATTCATGTGCCCGGTGACCCGAAAGGGGCCAGACACATGAATAGGGGGCGGCCATGGATAGATTCATGCTATGCATGAATCTATCCACTGCACATAGGGGGTGGAGAGGAGAGAGGGGGTGGCGCCCAGGCGCCTCTAATGGACAGGCCGCCACTGTCAGTGTTCATCAATGTCTTTACCATGAGGGTAATAAATTTATTAGGGCAGAGTTTCTCTATATGGAAATCTAACTGTTTTGATGACTGGCAGAATATGGCAATCAGAAGTTTGTTCTGTCTGTCTTCAAATCTTGCAAATTGTTTATTTAAAGTGTTACTGAACCCACAGCAGTAAAATCAGTCTGTATATGCACTAAAGCATGCTTGTTATTCTCACTGTGGAACCTAAGAGGTTTATCCTCTGCATTGTGTAAAAAGGCTAATTGATCCTGCCTCGTCTGATCCTCCCCTTCAAAGTGATGGGGGACTGAAACTACTTTATCTAGGGAACCATTCTGCGTTAATCTGTCTCTGCCTAACAGGGTTGGATGTAGGGTTGCCACCTTTTCTTCAAGACAAACCCGAACACTTTAGCGGCCTGGGAGACCTTTGGGTGCCCCAAGGAGAGTAGTAATGCAGTGCGCATAGCGTGCCACATCGAAAAGTGGGTGTGGCCTAATTACTCTTGCTGATATCATCGCCCTGCCCCCCAGTGATGCCGAACCTGCCCCCAGACAGCCGCCCGTAGCTCCCAGAAGGCAACAGATTTGTGTGTGACTATCTTGGTTACTTGGGGAGCCACAGCTGAGTCTGAATGATGTGTCCGGGTTTCAGTCCGCCTTAAACCCGGACACATGATTCAAAACCCGGACTGTCTGGGTGAATCCCGGGCAGGTGGCAACCCTAGTTGGATGTGAACTTAAATCTGAATTGGAGGTAAACCCACACAGTTAGAATGCATAAATATATTTAAACTGTCAAAAAAATAAAATAAACGTGTTCTGTTCAGCCACATTTTTAATTCAGATGACCCTGGCAGACTAGATTGTCAGGCCTCGGGCGGTGACATCACAAGGGATGTGGTCTCTGGATGACATCACTGGATGGCCACGCCCCATGCCTATAAATGAAATGGCAGACAGCATAAGCTGACACAAAAGCGGGAGCCAGCGTCGGGAGAAGGACCAGAGGAAAAACCAGAGGAAGGAGACATCAGCGCGGCGAGAAGAACCGGAAGAAGATGACATCACCGGAGGGAGAAGACACATTGGAGCTACGATGGGGGACCTTTTTAATAAAGGATTTTGTCAAAAACTTGTGTACTGTTTTTATTTTTTTACATATTTTTGGGTGAATGAGTTGTAGTACAATGTACCCCATACTCATTCACATAGGGGGGGGGGCAGAATCTGGGCCCCCATTGCTAAAGGGGGCTTCCAGATTCTGAAAAGCCCGCCGCCCTTGTCCCCCACAACCACCGCCGAGGGTTGTGGGGAAGAGGCATTTGTCCCCATCAACATAGGGACATGGTGCTTTGGGGTGGGGGGGCATGTGGCCTGGTATGGTCCAGAGGGGGGGGCGCTCACTTATCCCCGCCCTTTCCTGACCTGCCAGGCTGTATTATTCGATAAGGGTCTGGAATAGATTTTGGCGTGGGGGTTCCCCTTAAATCCATACCAGACTGAAGGGTGAAACTAAGTGATTCGACACATTGTAGCGGACTGTCTCACTCTCTGGCCATAAGAAGCAGAGGAAGGTAGATTTTTATGTAGAAACAAAGATTGAAGGGTCTGGTATGGTCTTGGGGGGGACCCTTCAAGATCCTCAGAGAAAAAGTCACATGCCACAAGTTGGATCAGTTGAGACGATGATCCGACTTGGATGTGACTTGCATTCAAATCAATAGGCTGAAATCGTGCCCAAGTCGGACCATTGTAGTGCAGGAACCTTTTCCAAAATCGGACCGACTTCAGTCAGACTAGTTAGGGCGGCTCTCATAGGGAATCATTGATTTATACACGTCATGCAAGCTCGCAAAGTCGGAGCATATGTCGCACCAGTGTTAACCGGGCCTTCAACTTTAAAGTGATTGTAAACCCTCACCTTGTAAAACAACCCATTCAGTTTAAAATAAAAATGAAAGGCAAAACATTTGTGCATGGATAAAAAAAACTAATAAAATTTAACACCTTTTTCCCCTTTTTTTTTTTAAATATGTCATCACATATTCTCTGTTCTTCTATTCTCTGTGCTGCATAAGAGCTGGGGGAGGAGACACAACAGTAAACGAATCTTCCCAGTGAAAGGCTGTGCAAGGGGGGTCGTCTGATCATTGGAGGAGAGCAGGCTGAGTTCCCAGCATAGCTAGAGAACTGACCACGCTGTGCTCTCATGTTTAGTTTGCTCAGTTTTAAAAATGTGAAAGCAGAGGGACTGGCAGGATCACCAGGGTTTTCACACAAGGGAAGCAATGCAAAGAAAACAGGATTTTTTTTAATAAAAGTACACTGTACAGCAGGCACATATCAGGAATATAAAATGTTGGGTCTACACATTCTTTAAGACTGAATATTCAAACTCCTATAATCCAATCATGACTAAGGTAACTTGAGTTGATTTTCTTACTATGACGATGCACCTGTCCAGGAGTCACGGGGACCCCTGCCCGGACCACCGCACCGGACACTCCTGCAGAACATCTTCTTAGAGCAGATACCAACATTGCCCGTCACCTGACAGTATAAAGCACAAGGACAGTTAAACAGCAGCTAAATGGAATTCCAACACACCATCAGCGTTAACGAGTAATCTATTTACAAAGTTGCACAACACACCCCTTAGGTAATTTCCTGTTTCTCGCTAAGCTTGATGTACAGAGGATGTTGAATAGGTTCTGAAGGGGAGCTGGTGAATGATTAGATGTCATGATTTTTTATCATGTTTTTCCAATACTGCTCACTAAGGCCAGCCATACACGGTTCAGCCGAGATTCAAACCGTTAACGGGCAGGCTGAATGTACCAAGATGATCGATTGAGCAACTTGGATACAACCAGCCTGCCGGATTCTCTTGCGAGTATCGCTAGTGGCTGTTAGTGTGTAAGCAGAAGTGGCCCCCTACTAACTACACATTGGTGATATTTCCATGTGGGCCCTGAGCTGCGGCGGTGTCCAATAGGGTGCATGCTTGCTGGAAGCTGTATGCATCTAAATTGTAGCACAAATTTTTACATGCGTAACAAGGCTTCTTTCACACTAAGGCGCTTGAAAAACTGCCAGTAAAACACTGAGCACTTTTGAAGAGCTTTTCAGGCGCTTTTGAAGAGATTTCAATTCATTTCAATGGAGAGGGAAGATTTTTCACTGCTCTGTCAGTGCACTGCCCCAGTGTGAAAGCATTCATTGATTTTAACCACTTGCCGACCGCCTCCTGTAGATATACGTCGGCAGAATGGCACGGACAGGCACATCAACGTACCTGTACGTCCCGTTTAAGTGCCTGTCCGTGTGGTCGCCGGCGCGCTCGCGACCCTGACGCCGACGGAGGGCTCGCGACCATGCCGCCGGTGGCACGCTCGCGACCCTGCCGCCGGTGGCACGCTCGCGACCCTGCCGCCGCTGGCGCGCTCGCGACCCTGACATCATCCCCGTGAGTCGGACCACGGGTCCTGCGGACTCGATTGCCGCGGGGATCCCCGCGATCATCGCACGACCGCGCAATTGTCAGTTAAAGTGACGCAGTCCTGAATTGCAAAAAGGGGCCTGGCCTTCAACCAGCCAAAATGGTCCCGGGGCTTAGGTGGTTAATGGAAATACATTTTCGTAAGCTTTTCAGGCTCGTATTTTAGCGTGAAAGCGCCTGAAAAGCGCCTCAGTGTGAAAGTGGTCTAAAGCGTAAAATATGGCAGAAATGACAGGCACAGCTGGTTGATTGACCTATTGACTTCTGTACAGCTGCATACAAAACTATACACTGTATGCATCTGTATGCTGAGTTTTTGACACGTGTGAATGAGCCCAAATATTCTGGTGCAAGCACCCTTTATGGGAAAACTGTATATATTCTTTTTTTTTTTCATATTTTGGATACATGTCATACTGGCTACATTCACACTAGTCTCCAATGTTTGGTTCATTTAAAGCAGAAGAAATTATTTGGGAAGTAAACAAACTTTATGATTCCCAAATTAAATGATCCTACATTTTAATGTACCTGAGTTTACATGCGTTTAGAAGTGCTCAAAACATCTTATCTGCCCCTGGGCACATGGATTTCTATTTTCTGCACCTAAATTCTGATAAACACACAGAGCCAATTATACTATTGAAAACCACTGCATGCATTTATTTATGTTTATAAATGTCCTATAGATCTATGCATATTATTGCAAGCGTGAAGGGGGACCTAGTGTCCTCAACTTTATCATAGTAACAAAAGGTAAAAAAAATTACCGTAAATAAAAAAAGACCTTTGAACACGCAGCAAATTTTACTAAGCTACTTTTTTTTTTTTTATCTGTCCGCAGATGGCGGTTAAAAAAAGTTGTTTGTAAGTGTAAGATAAATGAAATGGAGGGCTTACAAACATGTGCCATATTGGTGTCAGTCTTACCTCTGAATGGAGTCACACAAGGTTTTTACTCCTTACCAATTTAGTATGGTGGGGGGAAGGCACATGGAAGGGGTGGGAGCTCCAGACACACTGTGCTGCATTCTTTAGGTTATCATTAACTACAAGACCAGCTGGAGAAAGGGGGGTGGTGGGGTGTCCAGGGGAACCATGATCCTTCCCTAACAAGGTCACAGGGGGGAGGGGAGACGTGGCTCTGTAACCTGCATGGACCATAACCAACATGTATCCCTCAACTTAACCCCGTTATGACCAGGGGGTACTTTACGCCTTTGTGACCACCAAGATGCTGGCCAGGTTTTATCAGATTTTTTATTTTTTTAATTTGGCTACTAGGTGATTGGACACAGTGTAGCGGGCTGTCTCACTCTCTGGCCATAAGGAGCAGAGGAAGGTGGATTTTTATGTAGAAACAATGCGGTTGATTTACTAAAGGCAAATCCACTCTGCACTACAAGTGCACTCGCTGTAGATCTGAGGGGAAGCTCTGAAATGAGGGGAAGCTCTGCTGATTTTATCATCCAATCATGTGCAAGAAAAAAATGCTGTTTTTTATTTTCCTTGCATGTCCCCCTAAGATCTGCAGTAGTGCAAAGTGGATTTGCTTTTAGTAAATAACCCCCAAAGTCTTTCAATGCTTGGTTGTCAGTTGATCACATTCATATGACAGTGATCATAAGCTAGGAGAGGAAATCTTTGACTTGCAGCACCTTCACTGTAGCTATGCCTAAGCCAAGTTCTAGAACAGGGATAGGCAACCTAAGGCACGAATTCCAGGGAAGGAATGCAATACCATTTTCACTGGCACCTGGAAAATCGTCACGTGGCATATGTGCAGGCTCAGACTGGCCCAGTGGCAGGACAATCGTGATCCTCTGCTCCCTAAAAATACAGCACCAGTGCTAAAGGCTGTTTCAATAGTTCACTAGGCTGTCAATTTAAAGCCTGGTGCACACGATCGGATTTTCCGCGGACAAAGCGTAGGACTTTTGTCCGAAGGGCGTTGGCCATGAACTTGTCTTGCATACAAACGGCAAAGAATTGTCGGCCAACAAACACAAAACTATGTGTTTTTTTAGCTCTTTAGCGCCACCCTTTGGGCAACTTCTGCTAATGTTGTGTTATGATTAGCATTGCTTCTGAGCATGCGTGTTTGTACTTTGGAGTTTTGTCCGAAGGACTTCTGTACACACGATCGGATAATCTGACAACACACATTTGGTCACGCTTGGATTAAAGCATGCTATCCAACATTTGTTGGCGGAAAATCCAACAACAATTGTCCGATGGAGCATGCAAACGGTCGGATTTTCCGACAACAGCCTGCCATCATAAAAATTCCCATCGGAAAATCCGATCGTGTGTACGGGCCTTTACAAAGCCTGGGCAGACCCTCTGCACTTGTAGCTTACCCACCTCCATGACATTTCGGAGAGGCCCACCTGATGTCAATGGAGTTCAGGTGCTGATGATCCTTCCAATACAAGCATAGATCTTTTTGCATATGTCGTTACATAAGGAAGGCCAACTGTCAACCCACTTACTCATCCTAGTGGAACTGCCAGCTGCAGAAGATATGGATGTCAGACTCCTGAAGTTGGGGCTGATTTGAGGTCTGTTGGTGCAGTAATTGGGACTAATCTGAGTTCTAAGGCCTGGTTCACACTGGGGCGACAAACGCTCCGACATTGGGAGCTCATGTCGCATGACGTGTGAAAATCAATGTTTCCCTATGGGAGCCGTCTTAACTGGTCCGACACATGTCGGTCCGACTTTGAAAATGCTCCCTGTACTACTTTGGTCCGAATTTGATCCGACCTCAGCCCATTGACTATCATTGAAGTCGGATCAAAGTCGGACCGCAGTCTTGCATGATCCAACTTTGGCATGCGACTTGTGCTGTGCTGCTCTTGTGGGGGAACTCCAGGCCAAATTTTAAATAAAAAACCGGCATGGGTTCCACCTCCAGAGGCATACCAGGCCCTTAGGTCTGGTCTGGATTTGCAGGGGCGCCCCTACGCCGAAAAAACGGCGTGGGGGTCCCCCCAAAATCCAAACCAGACCCTTATCCGAGCACACAACCTGGCAGGCCGCAGGGGAAGAGGGGGGGACGAGAGCGCCCCCCTCCCCCCTTGAACCGTACCAGGCCACATGCCCTCAACATGGGGGGTTTGGTGCTCTGGGGCAGGGGGGCGACCTGCGGCCCCCCCACCCCAGAGCACCCTGCCCCCATGTTGATGAGGACAGGGCCTCTTCCCGACAACCCTGGCCGTTGGTTGTCGGGGTCTGCGGGCGGGGGGCTTATCGGAATCCGGGAGCCCCCTTTAATAAAGGGGCCCCCGGATCCCGGCCCCCCCACCCTATGTGAATGAGTATGGGGTACATCGTACCCCTACCCATTCACCTGGTGGAAAAAAAATTGCAATAAAAAAACCACACAGCTTTTTAAAGTATTTTATTGCACAGCTCCGGGGGTCTTCTTCCGACTTCGGGGGTCTCCGGTGTCGTCGCCGTGTTCTCCGGTTCTTTCTTCTGCCGGGCCTCCGCTAACTTCTTTTTAGCTCTTTTGCTAACGGAGGCCTGGTCTTCTCCGTCGTCTCGTCCGGCTCTCCGTTGTCCTTCTGCCGGCCCCTCCACTAACTTCTTGGTAGCTCTTTTGCTAGTGGAGGAGCCGGTCTTCCCGTCGTCGCCGTCGGCGTCTTCTTCCCTCTTCTCCTTCTCGATGTTGACGCGTCGCTTCCTCCCGCTGTAATACTGGCTCTCTGCTCTGCTCCGCATTAATATAGGCTTCCTATGACGTCACAGTCACATGTTCCCATGACGTCACAGTCACATGCTCCGGGGCCATACCCTCAACATGGGGGAGGGTGCTTTGGGACAGGGGAGGGTTTTGAACCCCCAAAGCACCTTGTCATAATGTGGACAAGGGCCTCTTCCCCACAGCCCTGACCAGTGGTTGTGAGGGTTTGCTAATTGGAATCTGTAAGCCCCTTTTACCAAGGGGGCCCCAAGATCCTGACCCCCCCATGTGAATGAGTATAAGGTACCTTATACCCCTACTCATTCACCCAAAATAAAAGTTTAGTGTTAAAAAAAAAAAGCTCCGGACCCAACGTCTGACAGTTCTTAAATAACTAAGGGCGCAGGGCCACCCGACGACAGTGCTTCCTTGTGACGTCCCCGACTGGCAGCGCGCTGGGTCAGTGAGGTCACAAGGGGGCATGGGCGTGGTATGGATTTTGAGGGGAAACCCCATGCCAAAATAAAAAAAGACCCTTATCCGAGCATGCAGCCTGGCAAGGCAGGAAAAAGGGGGGACGAGCGAGCGCCTCCCCCCCTGATCTATACCAGGTCACATGCCCTCAACATAGGGGGGGTGCTTAGGGGCAGGGGGGCTCTGCCCACCCCAAAGCACCTTGTCCCCATGTTGATGGGGACAAGGGCCTCTTCCCCACTAAACTGGGCTGTGGTTGTGGGCAGAGGGCTTACCTGATCTGAAAGCCCCCTTTAACAAGAGGGCCCCCGGGGTCTCCAGCTGACATCACCTGATGGCCACGCCCCATAGTTATATAAGAACTGTCAGACACCAGAGCTGACAGAATGGCCGGAGCCAGCAGCAGAGGAGGAGTGTTTTTTTTACAGCGGCGGAAGACATCGTGATTGATGTTGGACCTACAACAAAGGGAAATTAGTAATTTTTAATAAAGGAAATGTCAAAAACCGTCTCATGTTTTTATTACACTACTTTTATTACTACTACTTTATTTGGGGGTTGATAGGTACCCCATATGCATTGACATGGGGGAAGGGGCGGGATCTGGGGGGACCCCTTGTCAAAGAGGGCTTCCAGATACCGATAAGCCCGCAGACCCCACAACCACATCCCCAGGGTTGTGGGGAAGAGGCCCTGCCCCAATGCACGCCCCCCATCTTGAGGGCATGTGGAATTATTTGGTTCAGGAGGGCGCTCACTTGCCCCCCCTTTGCTGACCTGCCAGGCTGCTTGCTCGGATAAGGGTCTGGTGTGGATTTTGGGGGGACCCCACTCTGTTTTGAATTTTTTTTTTTTTGGCGTGGGGTTTTCCTTCAAAATCCATACCAGACCAAATAGTCTGGTATGGATTTGGGGGGGACCCCACGCCTTTTTGTTTTCCAATACATTTTACATTGCTAACATTGCCTCTGAGCACATGTCGTATGTCACAAGTCGGGTCAGTTAACAACTTAAAGTGGAGCTCCACCCTAAATAGCAACTTTTGCTATTTGGAACCCTCCCCCCCTCCGGTGTCACAATTGACACCTTTCAGGGGGGAGGGGGTGAAGATACCTGTCTAAGACAGGTATTTTCACCCACATCCGGGAGTCCTCTCTCCGGGAATCTGCGGGAGTTACGTCACTTCCCGCAGACTTCCCTTGGTGTTCTGGGAGACACTCGGCTCCCAGAACACAGGAGCACCAATCAGAACGGCGCAGCGCGACTCGCGCATGCGCCGTAGGGAACCGGGCATGAAGCCGCAGGGCTTCACTTCCTGGTTCCCTCATTGAGGATGGCGGAGGGAGCAGCAGAGCGACGAGCGGTCACTCGTCCTCTGCTGCGGACGTCGCTGGACTCCAGGACAGGTAAGTGTCCAAATATTAAAAGCCAGCAGCTGCTGTAGCTGTAGCTGCTGGCTTTTAATATTTTTTTTTTTCGGCGGAGCTCCGCTTTAAGGACCGAGATCTGTTGTTTACAAGTTAAAGTCAGTTGGGTTTTTTTTTGCTAGAAAATTACTTAGAACCCCCAAACATAATTTTTTTTTAAGACACCCTAGAGAATAAAATGGCGGTCGTTGCAATACTTTACGTCACACCGTATTTGCGCAGCGGTCATATAAGCACAATTTTTGGGGGAAAAAATACCCTTTTTTAATTAAAAAATAAGACAACAGTAAAGTTAGCCCAATTTTTTTTAATATTGTGAAATATAATGTTACGCTGAGGAAATTGATACCCAACATGTCATGCTTTAAAATTGCGCCCGCTTGTGGAATGGCGACAAACTTTGACTTAAAAATAAATGTAAAAATGTCCATAGACGACGTTTAGAAATTTCTACAGGTTACCAGTTTTGAGTTACAGAGGAGGTCTTTTGCAAGAATTATTGCTCTTGCTCTAATGATCGCATTGATACCTTACATGTGTGGTTTGAACACCGTTTTCATATGCGGGAGCGACTTACATATACGTTTGCTTCTGCGTGCGAGCTCGGCGGGACAGGGCGCTTTAAATTTTTTATTTATTTTTTCTTATTTATTTTACTTTTTATTTTTTACACTGTCCATTTTAAAAAAAATATTGGGTCACTTTTATTCCATTTAAAAAAAAGTATGACAGGACCTCTTTAATGTGAGATCTGGGGTCAAAAAGACCTCAGATCTCACATTTACACTTAAATACAATAAATAAAAATAAAAAATTGGACAGTTAAGGTGGCTCTCATAGGGAACCATTGTTTTTTACATGTAATGTGACTTGTGCTCTCAAAGTCAGAGAGATTGTCGCACCAGTGTAAACCGGCCCTTAAAGTGGAGCTCCAGCCCCCCACCAAAATTTTTTAAGTCAGCAGCTACAAATACTTCACGTTTTTCCTATGACGACAAAGGCTACACTGAGGGCATTTCACAAATTTACCATATACTTCAACTGTGGATGGTACAGATGGCAGTGTATATGTGTGTTCTAGCAAAGATGTGGAGGACAGTGGACTTGACACTGAACAGCATGCAGCAGGTGGTGGTATCAGCACTGGAGAGGGTACTGCAGGGGGTGGTATCTGCACTGGAGAGGGTGCTGCAGGTGGTGGTATCTGCACTGGAGAGGGTGCTGCAGATGGTGGTACCTGCACTGGAGAGGGTACAGTGGATGATGGGATCTGCACTGGAGAGATTGCAGTGGATGATGGGATCGGCACTGGAGAGGGTGCAGTGGATGATGGGATTGGCACTGGAGAGGGTGCAGTGGTTATGGGATCAGCACTGGAGAGGGTGCAGTGGATGATGGGATCTGCACTGGAGAGGGTGCAGTGTATGATGGGATCAGCACTGGAGAGGGTGCAGTGGATGATGGGATCAGCACTGGAGAGGGTGCAGTGGATGATGGGATCGGCACTGGAGAGGGTGCAGTGGATGATGGGATCGGCACTGGAGAGGGTGCAGTGGATGATGGGATCGGCACTGGAGAGGGTGCAGTGGTTATGGGATCAGCACTGGAGAGGGTGCAGTGGATGATGGGATTGGCACTGGAGAGGGTGCAGTGGATGATGGGATCGGCACTGGAGAGATTGCAGTTGATGATGGGATCAGCACTGGAGAGGGTGCAGTGGATGATGGGATCGGCACTGGAGAGGGTGCAGTGGATGATGGGATCGGCACTGGAGAGGGTGCAGTGGTTATGGGATCAGCACTGGAGAGGGTGCAGTGGATGATGGGATCAGCACTGGAGAGGGTGCAGTGGATGATGGGATCAGCACTGGAGAGATTACAGTGGATGATGGGATCAGCACTGGAGAGATTGCAGTGGATGATGGGATCTGCACTGGAGAGGGTGCAGTGGATGATGGGATCAGCACTGGAGAGGGTGCAGTGGTTATGGGATCAGCACTGGAGAGGGTGCAGTGGATGATGGGATCGGCACTGGAGAGGGTGCAGGGAGTGGCGATTTTGGCACTGCAGAAACTTCACACAACAATAAATGTCTTTCCATATCCACCCTGTGTATAAAAGTTTTTACAAAGGTGGCAGTGATAATGTCCCACTGGCCGGCACGGGAGCCTGCATCGGCATAAGATTTTGTCTGTAATAGAAATAACATATTAATAAACTCATACAACTTTGTGCACATTTGTATACTTAAACGTTAAAATCTGCCAAACTATCCCCTGTAAAAAAAAGAAAAGAAAAAACTTTCTGACACAAAAAAAAACAAAAAAAAAAAATGTATTCAAAATTATTGTTCTAAATGTATTCTGCTACATGTTTTTGAAACAAAAAAATAAAAAATCCCACAAGTATATATCGATTGGTTTGCTTGAAAGTTATAGCGTCTACAAACTATGGGATGTACTGGACATACCATTGAACCGTAAAACTTTTTTTGCATAGAGATCCATGTGTGTCTCAATCTTGGCCCTGTTAGTTGGCATGAAGGTGGGGAAAAAAAGGACAATAAGATTGTGCTTAGAATCATGTACAGTGGAACCATGGATTACGAGCATAATCCGTTCCAGGAGAATGCTTGTAATCCAAACCACTCGCATCTCAAAGCGAGTTTCCCCATAGAAGTCAATGGAAACGAAAATAATTTGTTCCACATTGACTTCTATGGCATGCAATACCGCATGTGGCCAGAGGTGGGGGGCGCCGGAGAGACTCGGAAATACTCAGAGATCGCTCAGCTGCACTCGGAAACAGAGTATTTCCGATTGTTTCGGAGTATTTCCAAGTATTTCCAAACAACTTTGAGTGTCACCGGCGCCCCCGCACCTCTGGCCAAATGCGGTACTGCACACCACAGAGGCTTGAATCCTGCTCGTTTCGCGAGACAACACTCACAAACCGAGTCAGGATTTAAAAAAGATAACTGCTCGTATTGCGAAAACGCTCGTTAACCGCGTTACTCCCAATCTGAGGTTCCACTGTATTGCATTCTTCTTCCAACATAAACATAAACTTCCTTCATCACCAAAAATGTATATTGGTAAATGCTAACCACTGCGGCAGCATGGCTCGGCTGGGCGAAACAACGCTTTGACCTGTGGCCACTAGGGGCGCGCGTGCCGCCCAAAGCACGTGCGCTTGCCACTCGCCCCCGGAGCTGATGCGAGTGCCCAGCGGGCGCGATGACTGCACCCGCGATCACTCGTGGCACAGCGAGAACCGGGAGCTGTGTGTGTAAACACACAGCCCCCGGTTCTCTCAAGCGAGAAATTACTTTTCCCCAGTCAGTCCCACCCCCCCTTCAGTTGGAACACATTTAACCCCTTGATTGCCCTCTGGTACAGTGGTGGTGCGTCCATAGAGGGCGCCGGAGCGCCCCCCTCTCTCGCTCCCGCACCGCCACTGAAAGACAATACACAGATTTATGCATTGCATGAATCTGTGTATTTTCGCCGCTGCCGCGCTGCCCACTATTCAGATGGCCGGCCTCCTGGTGAGCGCCGGCCATATGAATTAGAGCGGTGGCCGGCGGTGGGTGTGACTTGGAAGTGTCTATCAGAGCCAGCGGCTCTGATAGGCTTTCCGAATACAGCTCTCACGCTGTAATCGGCTTCCAAAAACTCCTCCAAGGTACGCACGGGGGTGCGTTCCTTGGAGAAGACTGTGGGGGTTTCAGCCAATCAGGTTCACCGGATCTGGTTACCGGTAACCTGATTGGCTGAAGCGACATTGAGGGCGGGAGAAGACATCGAGGACGGCACGGACCCGAGGAAGGTAAGTGCAGGGCTGGGGGGGGGGACTGGCTGTATATGGGGGACACACTGGCTGTATATGGGAACAAACTGGCTGCATATGGGGGACACACTGGCTGTATATGGGAACAAACTGGCTGTATATGGGGGACACACTGGCTGTATATGGGGACACACTGGCTGTATATGGGGGACAAACTGGCTGTATATGGGGACACACTGGCTGTATATGGGGGACAAACTGGCTGTATATGGGAACAAACTGGCTGCATTTGGGAACAAACTGGCTGTATATGGGGGACAAACTGGCTGTATATGGGGACACACTGGCTGTATATGGGAACAAACTGGCTGTATATGGGGGACAAACTGGCTGTATATGGGGACAAACTGGCTGTATATGGGGGACAAACTGGCTGTATTTGGGGGACACACTGGCTGTATATGGGAACAAACTGGCTGTATATGGGGACACACTGGCTGTATATGGGAACAAACTGGCTGTATATGGGAACAAACTGGCTGTATATGGGGACACACTGGCTGTATTTGGGAACAAACTGGCTGCATTTGGGGACAAACTGGCTGTATATGGGAACAAACTGGCTGTATTTGGGGACACACTGGCTGTATATGGGGGACAAACTGGCTGTATATGGGGGACAAACTGGCTGTATATGGGGACACACTGGCTGTATATGGGGGACACACTGGCTGTATATGGGGGACACACTGGCTGTATATAGGGGACAAACTGGCTGTATATGGGGGACAAACTGGCTGTATATGGGGACACACTGGCTGTATATGGGGGACAAACTGGCTGTATATGGGGGACAAACTGGCTGTATATGGGGGACAAACTGGCTGTATATGGGAACAAACTGGCTGTATATGGGGGACAAACTGGCTGTATATGGGGGACAAACTGGCTGTATATGGGGACACACTGGCTGTATATGGGGGACACACTGGCTGTATATGGGGCACACACTGGCTGTATATAGGGGACAAACTGGCTGTATATGGGGGACAAACTGGCTGCATTTGGGGACACACTGGCTGTATATGGGGGACAAACTGGCTGTATATGGGGGACAAACTGGCTGTATATGGGGACACACTGGCTGTATATGGTGGACACACTGGCTGTATATGGGGGACACACTGGCTGTATATAGGGGACAAACTGGCTGTATATGGGGGACAAACTGGCTGTATATGGGGACACACTGGCTGTATATGGGGGACAAACTGGCTGGATATGGGGGACAAACTGGCTGTATATGGGGACACACTGGCTGTATTTGGGAACAAACTGGCTGCATTTGGGGACAAACTGGCTGTATATGGGAACAAACTGGCTGCATTTGGGGACAAACTGGCTGCATTTGGGGACACACTGGCTGCATTTGGGGACACACTGGCTGTATATGGGGACACACTGGCTGCATTTGGGGACACACTGGCTGTATATGGGGACAAACTGGCTGTATATGGGAACACACTGGCTGTATATGGAAACAAACTGGCTGTATTTGGGGACAAACTGGCTGGATTTGGGGACAAACTGTCTGCATTTGAGGGGACAAACTGGTGGCGTTTGGGCACAGTGGCTGCGTTTAATGGGCACAGTGGCGGCAATTGATGTTTTTTTTTCAGTTTGTTTGCGCCCCCCCAAAAATTTTGAGCACCAGCCGCCACTGCTCTGGTATTAACCCCCTTCCCTGCCAGTGACATTTTACAGTAATCAGTGCTTTTTTATAGCACTGATGGCTGTAAAATTGTCAATGGTCCCAAAAATGTGTCAGAAGTGTCCAATGTGTCCACCATAATGTCTCAGTCCTGATAAAAATCGCAGAACGCCGCCACTACTAGTAAAAAAAAAAAAAAAAAATGCCATAGTTCTATCCCCTATTTGTAGACCCTATAACTTTTGTGCAAACCAATCAATATATGCTTATTGCGATTTTCTTTAACAAAAATATGTAGAAGAATACATATCGGCCTAAACTGAGGAAGAAATTAGTTTTTTTGGGGAAAAAAAATTGTGATATTTATTATAGCAAAAAGTAAAAGATATTGTGTTTTTTTCAAAATTGTCGCTGTTCTTTTGTTTATAGCGCAAAAAATAAAAACCGCAGAGATGATCAAATACCACCAAAAGAAAGCTCCATTTGTGGCAAAAAAAGTACGCAAATTTTGTTTGGGTACAGCGTTGCACAATCGTCAGTGCTCTTGTAAAAAGTGCTCTGGTCAGGAAGGGGGTAAAATCTTCCAGGGCTGAAGCGGTTAAACCATTGCTTTTACAAACAAATCCAGTTTTTAAGGAGAGCACTTTAACAGAAACTACAAAACCTACCAAAAAATATCTTGTATTTCTGAAAATCTGGCTCAGTATCTGCTGCAGACTGCAGTCACTGGAGCTCCACTCTACACAGAATTCATGTACAGGAAACAAGTGACCTCCACTTCCTGTATCGTCTATTTGTTGTTTGTTATTGTCTATTTATTGTTTGTTACATTAAAGTTGATTTAAAAATAAAAAAAAGGTGGAGTTGCGGAGGCCACATGTTTCCTGTGACAGTGGAGCTCAAGCTGTAGAGATTCACAATAAAGTTTTGTAAAAACAAAAGAAGTGGAGTGGAGACCACATGCCTCCTGTCATCGGTGGAGCTCCACTCCGCAGCCACTCAGCCAGACCCCTCTCAGAAGTTTTGGTGTGGGAACGCCCCGCCCACCGCCGGAAGCAGGAAATCCCGGAAGTTCCGGTGTGTTGTGGAGGGGGGGGGGGATAAACAGGAATGGCGGAAGCAGCGGCGGCACCTGTAGCTCTGGCATCAGTGGCAGCAGGGAAGAGCCCGCTGCTCCAGTTTCCGGACAATCCCCCCGCGGGCGGCTGGACGAGGCAGGTGACCTGCAGGTAGGAGGGGTGGGCGGAGCTATGGGAAGGGGAGGGGGACAGGTTTCCAGGGACTCTCTGTTGTTTATGTTCCGGGAAATGTCATGTGTTGTGGGACATGCTCGTGTTTGTTCACAACTCTTCCTGACGGTGGTCCTGGCTTCTTACATTGTCCCCATGCAATACACCCGGCCTTTCATACTATTCCCTAGAGGGACACTTGGCTGGCCACTTTAGTCCCTGGTAGGGCGCTTGGGTTCTCACAATGGTCCCTGATGGGGTGCCCCCATTGTCCCCATGGGGTGCGCATGTTAATCCCTGGAGGGGCGCTTGGGTGCGCACGTTAATCCCTGGAGGGGCGCTTGGGTGCGCACGTTAATCCCTGGAGGGGCGCTTGGGTGCGCACGTTAATCCCTGGAGGGGCGCTTGGGTGCGCACGTTAATCCCTGGAGGGGCGCTTGGGTGCGCACGTTAATCCCTGGAGGGGCGCTTGGGTGCGCACGTTAATCCCTGGAGGGGCGCTTGGGTGCGCACGTTAATCCCTGGAGGGGCGCTTGGGTGCGCACGTTTATCCCTGGAGGGGCGCTTGGGTGCGCACGTTTATCCCTGGAGGGGCGCTTGGGTGCGCACGTTTATCCCTGGAGGGGCGCTTGGGTGCGCACGTTTATCCCTGGAGGGGCGCTTGGGTGCGCACGTTTATCCCTGGAGGGGCGCTTGGGTGCGCATGTTAGTTCACCGGAGGGGTGATTGGGAGCCCACATTAGTCTATATTGGCCACCTAAAGGGGCACTGGAGCTCTTATGTTAGTCCCTGTAACTCAGGCAGGCACATTAGTGCTTGCTCTAATCTCAAGGAAAGAGTAGGTGCTTCCATTAGTCCCTGAGACACCTGAGTGTTCATGATGGTACCCAGAGAGGCTCCTATCTGCTTCTGCTGGAGGTGCTTATTTTAGTTCCCGGGGAGCTGCCTAGCTGCTCACATGAAGGTTTCTCTTTTAGGGGCTTTCCTGTCTGATCTGAGTTCTTCGCACTTGCCATTATGCACTGCTGGTGAGTAATTGGCACCCAGAGCCGTCGCATGGAAGCAGAGATAGTTCTTATCCCTGTGTAAGAGCCATGCCATGACACGGACCTTGGACAGATCGTATCCTTGCAGCTGAATGGAGCAGTGGGGAGGTAAGTATACTCTGCTTTAGTGGCTGTTATTAATGTCGGCCTGTTTGTCTTGTGCTTTATGGGCGTTAGGTTGGTTTTAAGGTGCCACGTGGAAAGCCGAAGTGGCAAAATGCAATGGAAACCAGCATTGAGAAGTTTTGTGCAAATCTATCAAAATGAAGATTTGAAAAAATTGCCCAAAACTGCTTCATAAATGGGCTAATCTGTCAGAATTTCAGTGTTGTGATAGTTTGACTGGCAATTACTCATGGAACACTCCACCCCAATTTTGTTATTGCTATGACTGGTAGAGTTTTATTTTATTTCTATTTTTTACTAAATAAAGGCAGAAAGACCAAATGTGATTGGCTACATTTACTTTACCTTTTATTTACAGTAAATGATCCCCTAATCATTAATGGTCACTGGCACTTTAACTGCCCCCACAAGACAACCTTCAATCTATCAAGCCACCTACCTGCAGTGTTTACAAACATTCACTCCAATCACAATGGAGGAAAGGGAGCTTCCTTTATTGCGTGTGACTCGAATGTACTGGTGTATACGCTTGTGACGACTGTTATTGGTTCACAGCCACTCTGATTGGCTGTGTACTTTGAGCGTAGATCATAGTCATTTATGGGTGCACTGGACACTCCAGTGTGTTTTCTAAAGCGCCATTTATAAATAGGTCCCAAGAAAAACATGTCCACCTCCCTGCCTTTGTATTACAATATGGTGGTTAAAAAGTAGATGTAAACCCTTGACCCTCTAAAAGCGTAACAAAAATCAGGAGAAATGTATTAACCGCTTCCTAACCACACCCCTCGCGCACCCCTTTGTTGCGTATCCAGGACAATCCAAACCCCTCCACTGCACTTGAAAGTAATCAAAACGCCAAGATCGGCTATTTTTGAATACATTCTATTTTTTAAAACCGCGCCTTTAGGATGCCAGTAATCCGGGAAGTGATGTCATGACTACTGGGTAACTAGATCCAATACCCAAACAATCTGCTTTGTTCATGTCTCCGGCTGGCAACCAGCCTGTGGGACAGGAGGCCCGGCCTCCCGCGCCTTGTAATAACAGCCACATCGGTTGTTATTACAAGAAAGCCAACCATCCGCTCTAAAGAGCGGTACTAGGTGATGAAGAAAAACAAAAATCTCCTGCGCTCTCGGTGTAGTGTCAAAACACGGGTAGTGTGGTTCCGTCTAAAGGCAAAGTCTAAAGTCTTGCAGCCGTCCTTAGAACAATGGGTGTTCATATGGCTAGAAAAAAGAAAGGAGGGTGCACCGACCTCGTGCATTACCACTTAAAAGTTTTATTAAGATATGAATAAAAAGCAATAATCCTACTCACAGACGGAGCTTAGGTACAAGGCTTAGGCTATCATGGACCATCTAGGCTCTGAGGAAGGGGGTGCGCCCCTGAAACGCGTTAGCTATCTAGATGTTTGAGGTGCTGTCTGACCTTCTGTCATCGAGTTCAGTCGGCGGGTGCCAAGAATTTCCAGCTCATTTGTCCGATAAGCTTGTACCCAAGCTCCGTCTGTGAGTAGGATTATTGCTTTTTATTCATATCTTAATAAAACTTTTAAGTGGTAATGCACGAGGTCGGTGCGCCCTCCTTTCTTTTTTCGGTACTGGGTGATGCCTGCAGCTGCAAGCATCTCCCCCGGTACAACCCTTTGAATTAATATCAGTACGTTTTTGTGACCGATACTGATTCTTCAAAAGTGAATATCGGCCGCACCGATAATCAATCGACCCCCCTACTGTATATCCTCTGCTATTCTGAGTGCTGGGGGCAAAGACTCCTGTCTGAAGCCTAGAGACTGTCACTTTATCCCCTCTGGCTCCCAAAGGGCTGGGGGCATAATCTCTTGTCCAGTGAGGATCAAAGGCAGTCACCAGACGGGTGTATCCCACCTGAGCTACAAGTGCTGAAGGTGGGGGCGAAGACTCCTGTCTATTGAGGATCCAGGACAGTCACATAAACACCATTTTCCTTCTGCCTTCCTGATCTCCAAGGGCTGGTGGCAGATGCCTCCTGTCTAGTGAGGATTGAAGTCAGTCATGTGGTTACTGTATTCTGTACGGCTCCCTGAGGGCTGGGGGCCATGTCTCCTGTCTATTGAGGATCAGAGCAAGTTACCAGATCACGGTATCCTCTCTGCCATCCTGAGCTTAGAAGGCTAGGTGTGGAGACTCCTGGCTGATAAGGATCAGAGGCAGTCACATGACCACTGTATCTCATCTGCCTCCCTGAGCTTCATGGACTGGGGACAGAGTCTGCCTAATGAGGATCAGCTGCATAGTGTGACTCCAACAAACTTTCCCCAAAAGCAGATGACTTCAGCAGACTCCATGCTTTTTTTTTTTTTTTTTTTTCTATGCTCATACCTTCCATTGCCTTTATTGCATATATTATGAAGATTGCCCCCCTTGCTAGTTGGGCAATCCTCATGTGCAGAGAAATGGGGGCTAGCTGCAGGCACACAGTAGAGTGATGCTGGGGCTGAGGACATCCGGGGCAGAATTCACAAACGGCATAGGCTGCAGGCCCCCAGCAGTGAGTGTTTTTGGACTGTGCTAAAGTTGTTTTCCATTGTCCTTATGCTGCTTCTGCCCTTATTTTCTGTGCTTCCGATGTTGCCCTAGAGCAGCCCTTTTCAACCAGGGTGCCTTGAGGTTTCTTCAGGGGTGCTTGGCAAAATGCCTAAAAATTACCCAAAAATCTCATAAAAGCCAGCATGTGGATGAAGCCTGCCTTTTAGTTGCACAAAGCCACAGGTGTTCATTGTGCACGATTACTACCTTTCCAGCTGCTGTCATCCTAATGACCAATAGCCTCATGAGTTGATATAGAGGATGTCGGTCGCCTGCACAGCATCCTTGTATCCCCCTCTCATGCCCCTCTCCATCAGCATTGGGGTCACATTGGCGGATGGAGAAAAACTGAGGGTGAAGAGAAACTTTGGAATACTAGTCAGTACCAGTTTGCAAAAGTGTATTTGCTTTGGAAGAATAAATCTTGTAAAACTATTGGAATAGTTTTTACATTTTAGAATGGGATGCCTTGAGACTGTCCATAATTTAAGGTGTAGGTGTACCTTGACTGACAAAAGGTTAAGAAACTCTGCCCTAGAGGAGGGGATGAGTGGGCCGGGAGGTCATCTGACCATTCTAGAGTGGTGTCCTATTAACCACTTGCAGACCGCCCCGTCCCTGCGGACGGCGGCTCTCATGTGTGAAATCGCGTACCTGTACGTGATTTCGTTCTTCCGGGTCTGCGGCGTGCGACCAGCTACCGCTTTAATTGGACACAGCGGGAGTCAATCACCCGATGTCCTGCGGGACCCGCCGATCATTTCAGAGAGAGGTGGAACGTGGCCTGCCTATGTAAACAAGGCAGATTGCCTTTCTGGGACAAGGGAGGACAGATCTTGTGTTTCTGCTAAGCAGGAACACGGATCTCTGTCTTCCCAGTTAAAACATCCCCCACCCAGTTAGAAAGCACTCCCTAGGGAAACATTTAACCCTTTGTTGACCCCTGATGTTAACCCTTTCCCTGCCAATGTCCTTAGTACAGCATATTTTTTAGCACTGATCACTGTATTTGTGTCACTGGTCCCCAAAAAAGTGTCACTTAGGGCAGGGCTCGACAATCCCCGGGCGCCAGGTCGCAAATGCGACTAGAATTGGCGACCTGGCACCTGGGGCAGCACAGCTGAGGTTACCTGTATCTCCGTGCGCCCCCCTCCGCGATCGCGTGATCTCGTCGGGCCGCGCCGGCCGTTAATTTAGGCCGCGGCTTTGCGGCCTTCTGCAAGCCTAGGCTTCATTCTGTAATCTGGCGCCATCTTGTGGTGGCCGTTGGTATGACAAGTCAACCAGCAATGCTTGTCTGTTTCACTGCCTGCCCATCTCCTTCCCTTTACTTAGAAGTTAACCCCCAAACATTATATATATTTTTTATTCTAACACCCTAGAGAATAAAATGGCGGTCGTTGCAATACTTTCTGTCACACCGTATTTGCGCAACGGTCTTACAAGCGCACTTTTTTGAGGGAAAAAAATACACTTTTTTTTTTTTTTTTAAATTAAAAAATAAGACAACAGTAAAGTTAGCCAAATTTTTTTTTTATATTGTGAAAGATATTGTTACGCTGAGTAAATTTGATACCCAACATGTCACGCTTCAAAATTGCGTCCGCTCGCGGAATGGCGACAAACTTTTACCCTTTAAAATCTCCATAGGCGACATTTAAAAAATTCTACAGGTTGCATGTTTTGAGTTAAAGAGGATGTCTAGGGCTAGAATTATTGCGCTCGCTCTACCAATCGCGGCGATACCTCACATGTGTGGTTTAAACACTGCTTTCATATGCGGGCGCTACTCACGTATGCGTTCGCTTCTGCATGCATTGGTCGTTAAAAAAAAAAACCTGGCTCCTAACTTTTTTTAGCTGGCTCCTAGATTCCAAGTAAATTTGTCAAGCCCTGACTTAGGGGGTTATTTACGAAGGGCAAATCCACTTTGCTCTACAAAGTGCACTTGGAAGTGCATTCGCTGTAGATCTGAGGGGTAGATCTGAAATGAGGGGAAAGTTCTGCTGATTTTATCATCCAATCATGTGCAAGTTAAAATGCTGTTTTTTTATTTTCCTTGCATGTCCCCCTCAAATCTACAGTGACTGCACTTTTAGTTTGCACTTGTAGTGCAAAGTGGATTTGCCTTTCGTAAATAACCCCTAGCGTCTGATTTGGCTGCCGCAATGTCGCAGTCCTGCTATAAGTCGCTAATCGTCACCATTACTAGTAAATAAAAATTTCCAAAAATATCCAATAGTTTGTAGACAAACTTGTGTATATGTATGTGTGTGTATATACATACATACATACATACACCATCAAACGCCTGTCAATCAGCAGCTCTGCTCCTCTACGCTCATTGGAGCGCTGAGCTGTGGAGGGGCAGGGAGCGGCCATCTCAGCAGCTTGCTGTGACGTCAGCAGAGAGCGGACTTCGGTCCGCTCTTTGCTGAAAATGGGTCACAGGAGTGGAAAACGAATTGCACTCCAGTGACCCATAAGAGAAACTCAGCCAAACAAGTTCAGGCTGGCCTTCTCCTTTTAACCTTCTGTGGCTGAACTGGTTAAATAGTTATGGGAAAATGGAACAATTATTTATTTATTTTTTTACCTCTACAGCCTGTTTTTTTGGGGGGGGGGGGTTTCCCATGCGCCGCCACCATCTTCTTGGTGGAGTGAGACTTGCCAACCAGAAGTGAGGTATCCAGAGGGGGGTGGCACTCATGCTACAGGCGCACAGCGTCATTTGTGCCTGTAAGACGCAGGGGGAGGAGGCAGGATCAGGGCTGGTGCCTAATATGTCTGGCGTTTCTAAGCCACGTGGAAATGCTGCAGCACCGCTATGGCGGAACCGGTCACAGCAGCAAGTGGGACAGGCACCAGCAAGGCCCAGGTAAGGGGGGTTATGTTGCCTTGCCTATTACTGTGGTGTCTGTTTGTCTGTCTCTGTCTATTCCTGTCCCGGCACATGGAGCCTAAGTTTTCTTCCTGTGCACCTGCCTGCTGTGGAGAAAGCTTGACTCGCTGAGATTGTTTGCTTTATTTTTATTTTATTTTTTTCTTGTATGGCAGGCTAAGAGCTCTGACCTGGCAGTTTTAAAAGAGATGTCCTTCCTGCAATGGAAAATGTCCAGAAGTATGGAAGAGGCCTCTATGCAAAACATGCATTGACTCTCTGATCAAGGAGGAATCTACCTTGGCATGCAGCGATTTTAGTCACATCAGTTAAAGAGCTGGATGCTACTATTCAATCTTTTCGCTCTTCACTAGCAAACCCATCTCCAAGTCAGCCATCTACCTCAGAATCCTCACAAGGCTTGCAATTGATCCCGGTGGTGGAGGCTGAAGTGGGTCCTCCTACCCAGGAGGGACATTCCCCCTCTCGTTCCAAGGAAGAGTCAGAGGAGGAAGGGGTGGAAGATGCACCCTCCAAGTACAAATTGTCTTTGGAGCAAGTAGATTGTCTGTTAAAGGCAGATTGTGCTACTTTGGGTTTAGGAGAAAGGAAAGAATTATCTCTCCATGACCAAATGTATGCGGGTCTTAGTGAGCCTAAAGGTTGCATCTTTCCAGTGCACTTGGTGATCTTGGAGTCCATTAAAAAAAGAGTGGTCAGAACCAGAGAGCTCTTCTTTTCAAGGGCCCATAGAACACGCTTCCCTTTTGATGACAACCGAGCTACACTTTGGAATAAAGTTCCTAAACGCCTTTTCACAGGTGTCTAGATCAACTGACCTGGCATTTGAGGACATGGGTATCCTGAAGGATCCCATGGATAAAAGAATGGATCAACAACTTAAGAGGGCTTGGCAATCCATCATGGGCAATCTCAAACCAGCTATGGCAATTACTTGTGTGTCTAGAAATCTGGAGTACTGGATAAACCAGCTCAAAGCCCACGTCATGGCAGACTCACCTAAAACCAACGAACCATTACTAATTTTTTATTTTTTTTTACCCTATCCACGGCTGTGGCTTACATTGCAGATGCGTCGGCAGAGTCTATAAGGATGACGGCAAGATCTGCAGCCCTAGCAAACTCAGCCAGGAGAGCTCTTTGGTTGAAGACCTGGCCGAGAGACATGGCATCCAAAAGTAAACTTTGTGGAATTCCGTTTATGGGGGATTTGTTGTTTGGGCCTGATTTTTAGATTCAATTCTTAAAAGGAAAGCCGACCAAGAAAAGATAAATTCATGTTAAAAAGAAAAATCAACCTAATAGACGTCTTTTTCTACCTCAAAGGGCTCAGGGGCAAGACAGCAAGCCCCAAGGGAAGAGAAGTAACTGTCAGCGCAGAAGGCCAAAGGCAAAGGTGTGCTCCTTTTCCATCCTGCGTCAGCCAGCAAGACACAATGACTTGTCATTGCCAGTAGGAGGAAGACTTCATGGATTCAGGTCGTGTCCATACGAAATCTTCTGTATGTCACAATCTTCACAGTCGGGAATCTATTGACACAGGGATGATTCATAGCGTCAATAGATTTAAGAGACGTGTACCTTCATTTTCCTATAGCTCCCCAGTCTCAAAGGTTTCTGAGGTTGGTGGTGAAAATGAGAGAAGAGGTCCTACATCTGCAATTCAAAGCCCTCCCATTTGTCCTTATATCCGCCCTGTGGATTTTCACAAAAGTAATGGCAGAAGCTCTTGCCCCACTTCGTCTTCAGTAATTGCAGTAATCCCATATAATTTTTTTTTTTTTTTTTTGCCTCATCCAGGGAGAGGTTGCAAGAAGGTTTGCTCAGATCCCGCAGTCCTTTTGGAAACCTTGGGTTGGATTGTGAACCTTCAAATATAAAATTTCAATCCGACTCAGCAACTACAGTTTTTAGGGTACCAGATAAACTCAGTGGAGCTAAGAATCTTCCTTTCCGGAAGAAAAAGGCAAAGTCCAGAATGTAGCAGCTATGCTACAGACTAATCAAATGACGGTCAGGAAGGTTATGTCGGCCTTAGGTAGTAGCTAGTAGTTTTTAACTATAGGTGTGGGATCGCAATACGGAATCCCTAGTCACATTAGTAAGGATCCCCACAAGGGTAAAGAGGACGGTGGAGAAATCAATCGGTCTTGTCAAAAGGGCTGCTTATCGTACACACAATCTGATTTTCCGACGGGAATTGTGTGATGGCAGGCTGTTGTCGGAAAATCTGACCGTTTGTATGCTCCATCGGACAATTGTTGGTGGAAAATCCGCCAACAAATGTTGCATAGCATGCTTTAAAAATTTTCAACAACAAATGTGTGTTGACGGATTATCCGATTTGTGTGTACAGAAGTCCTTCGGCCAAAACTCCAAAGTACAAACACGCATGCTCAGAAGCAATGCTAACTATAACAGAACATTGGCAGAAGTTGTCCAAGGGGTGGCGCTAAAGGGCTGAAAAACCACGTAGTTTTGTGTTGGCTGACAATTCTTTGTCATTTTGTATGCAAGACAAGTTCATGGCCAACACCCTTCGGACAAAGGTCCTACGCTTTGTCCGCGGAAAATCCGATCATGTGTACCAGGCTTTAGCGTACATCGCTCTAGTTACCTTTTTACCACTAGAAAGCAAAGTGGTTCATAACTGGTCGCAGGAGATCATCCTGCCATCTTTTTGTTCAAACACTTCGGGGGGGGGGGGGGGGAAATTTCACAATTTGGATGTGAGAACTGTGTTGCGTTACCTGGAAGTAACAGGGGACTTTAGGTTTTCAGACTTTTTTTTCTTTTTAAAAGAACAATCAGGCATCGAAGGGGTCAATTTCTAGATGGCTTAAATCGGCTATTTTGGGAGCTTACTCCCAGATGGGTTTGTCTCCCCTGCTGGGAATTTGAGCAAACTCTACTAGAGCTCTGGCCACTACATGGGCCGAACAATCTGGTGCCACCCCAGATCAAATTTTGTAAGGCGGCTACATGGTCAAGTTACCTAACCTTTTGTCCATCATTACAGACTGGACCTTCTGTCAGCAAGTGATCAGGCATTTGGCAGAAAAGTTCTGGCGGCTGTTGTCTATCCCTAGTTGGTAAGTCTCGTTTAGCCTCTCAGGTGCTGTCCTGAAAGAAAATTAGGGAGCATTCAAGTTGGACTTACTGGTAACTTGTTTTCCAGGAGTCTTTCAGGACAGCAACGACCCACCCTTTGTTTTATGCTGTGACTAACCATATTGTGATTATGTTCCAGCTTGGGCCGGAGGTACTCTGCTAGAACTGACGAGCTCTAGGGAGAAGCCTCCTTTTAATGTTTGGAGTTGGTGTTTCCTAGTGGGTGGAGCCACTCGGTGCTGTCCTCAAAGACTCCTGGTAAACAAGTTTACCGGTAAGTTTAACTTGCATTTTCAATGACTCTCTTAGCAGAGTATAGTAGGTGTTTCAGCGAGCCTGGATACTCGCTTGACTGCTTCTGTCCAATCGAAAACCCATAAAGGTTTGTATCTTTTTGCCTCTGTATTTACTCAGATTTACCTAAAGAACTGAACTCCAGACAAACTGGTAAATACACAGATGCATATATGGCAGCTGTTTTACCTGCAAAAGGACTTGTATGTCTGTCCATCTAGTCCTGAGATATTCACAGCTCTGCCAGGAAGCCAGGCCACGTGGATGATACCACTTTGTTGCAGTATAGACTTAGGCAGGCCATAGATGGTGCAAATCTCTCTCCTGCAACCACAGGTTGCAGGAAAAAATTAGCCCTAACACAGATGGTGTTGACAGGGGAAACTCTCTCCTGCAGAGCAATTGTCTTCTCCCGGCGGGAGAAGCCAGTGATTATCGACCGCGGCTATACAGGCTGGTTGTACCCAAGTTGATCGCTCAACTTGGTATTTTCAGCCTGCCCATTAATGGTTCGAATTTCGGCTGGTTCCTGCTGAACCGGCCAAGATTCAAACTGTCAATGGCCAGCCTTCAGTTCGGATGTTGTCCTCTCCATCTTCAGCCTGCTGACTTGACAGTGAAAAGACAGCAGCAGACTGATGTAATCGCTCTGCTCTTGCCTCTTATCAGCACATTCCCTGTAAGCACAGTTGCATGCACCACACAAAAAAATGTCTTAGTGCTGCCCCTTCCCCTCCCAATCCATTGGAAGGTGAATATTATGTTAATGCTTGTACTGACTATGCCAAACTAAGCTCTTCCCCCTTCCTTTTTTTTTTTTTTTGTTGTTGTTTTAAATCTACAAAATCTTATATATTTCAGATATTTTATGCACGGCGTCTGCAAAGAAGGAGACAACTGCCGCTATTCACACGATCTCTCCACCAGCCGCTCTAGTATGATCTGCAGATATTATCAACGAGGGTGCTGTGCTTATGGAGACCACTGCAGGTGAGGGGCACTAGTGGTATGATTTGCACCTTTACTGTACTTTGCACTTGCAGCTGTGAGCTTGTTTTAACCACTTGCAGTCCAGATATATACAGTGGGTACGGAAAGTATTCAGACCCCCTTAAATTTTTCACTCTTTCTTATATTGCAGCCATTTGCTAAAATCATTTTAAGTTCTTTTTTTTTTTTTTCCCTCAATGTACACACAGCACCCCATATTGACAGAAAAACACAGAATTGTTGACATTTTTGCAGATTTATAAAAAAAAAAAAAAAAACTGAAATATCACATGGTCCTAAGTATTCAGACCCTTTTGCTGTGATACTCATATTTAACTTAGGTGCTGTCCATTTCTTCTGATCATCCTTGAGATGGTTCTACACCTTCATTTGTGTCCAGCTGTGTTTGATTTATACTGATTGGACTTGATTAGGAAAGCCACATACCTGTCTATATAAGACCTTACAGCTCACAATGCATGTCAGAGCAAATGAGAATCATGAGGTCAAAGGAACTGCCTGAAGAGCTCAGAGACAGAATTGTGGCAAGGCACAGATCTGGCCAAGGTTACAAATTTTTTTTTGCTGCACTTAAGGTTCATAAGAGCACAGTGGGCTCCATAATCCTTAAATGGAAGATGTTTGGGACGACCAGAACCCTTTCCTAGAGCTGGCCGTCCGTTCAAACTGAGCTATCGGGGGAGAAGAGCCTTGGTGAGAGAGGTAAAGAATAACCCAAAGATCACTGTGGCTGAGCTCCAGAGATGCAGTCGGGAGATGGGAGAAAGTTGTAGAAAGTCAACCATCACTGCAGCCCTCCACCAGTCGGGGCTTTATGGCAGAGTGGCCCGACGGAAGCCTCTCCTCAGTGCAAGACACATGAAAGCCCACATGGAGTTTGCTAAAAAAAAAAAAAAACACCTGAAGGACTCCAAGGTGGTGAGAAATAAGATTCTCTGGTCTGATGAGACCAAGATAGAACTTTTTGGCCTTAATTCTAAGCGGTATGTGTGGAGAAAACCAGGCACTGCTCATCACCTGTCCAATACAGTCCCAACAGTGAAGCATGGTGGTGGCAGCATCATGCTGTGGGGGTGTTTTTCAGCTGCAGGAACAGGACGACTGGTTGCAATCGAGGGAAAGATGAATGCGGCCAAGTACAGGGATATCCTGGACGAAAACCTTCTCCAGAGTGCTCAGGACCTCAGACTGGGCCGAAGGTTTACCTTCCAACAAGACAATGACCCTAAGCACACAGCTAAAATAACGAAGCAGTGGCTTCACAACAACTCCGTGACTGTTCTTGAATGGCCCAGCCAGAGCCCTGACTTAAACCCAATTGAGCATCTCCGTAGAGACCTAAAAATGGCTGTTTGCCATTCCTCCTTGCAGATCCTCTCCAGTTCTGTCAGGTTGGATGGTAGAGGATCCTCAAATCCAGGTGTGAAAAACTTGTTGCATCTTTCCGAGAGACTCATGGCTGTATTAGATCAAAAGGGTGCTTCTACTAAATACTGAGCAAAGGGTCTGAATACTTAGGACCATGTGAGATTTCAGTTTTTCTTTTTTAATCTGCAAAAATGTCAACAATTCTGTGTTTTTCTGTAAATATGGGGTGCTGTGTGTACACTATACTGCAAGTGGTTAAATAGTGGGAAATAAAAGCTTGAACCTTCAAAAAAAAATCAGCAATCCAAGCTAATGAAACCTAGAACCCTGTTTAAGTATGCCTAAAGCCAAAACCTTTTTTAGTTTTATTTTTTCCCAGAAAGGGTTGTAACCCCAGTTAAATTCTGTCGGATTGCTGAGAATTTCCCTATTACCTTCTGTCCTGAAGACACAACAGAGTAAATCTCTTTGGAAATTTCCCCTCAATTACTGTTTTGACAACTAAAAATGTTTGACCTTCACTTTCAGTTTTCTTGACGTGATCACCAGGACAAATAAAGTTAATCTCTAAATAGTGAGTTGTACCAATTTTAGTATGCATGAAAGGATGACAACACTGCAGCTAAGCTGAGTAGGAGTTGTCATCCAAAGACCGAAAATGTCTGAATTCCCATTGCTGGTAGGACTTAATTGAGAGCAGAACATGTATGAAAAATGTGCAGCAATATATGGTTTGGTTTAAATGTTTGTGTGTAGGTACACTTTAACTCTTCCTAAAGATGCACCATTCTAATTTGTTTGTTCTTCTCTCCAAGATATGAACACACAAAACCACTAAAGCCAGAAGTTATCGGCGATACCTCTGTAGCACTGATCTGCCCCCTCAACTCCCTCCCGGAAACCAGCAGCAGCATAAACAGTAAGGCGGCTGACTTGGCAGCTAGTGACCTGGCGGCAGGGGTCTCACAATCTGAAGACTGGGTCAATGCCGTGGAGTTTGTACCGGGGCAGCTCTACTGCGGACGTGGTAATCATTTTGGGAGGGGGCATCTTCTTTCATGCAGCACAGTAAAAATAAAAATCTCAGGGCTAGCATTTAAGTTGAACTCCAGCCAAAAATCATAATCTAATAATATACAAAACTGCGGCGTCAAAAAAACCAATTGCCGTGATGCTAGTGAGATGCTTGCATAAACTTACATTTTTTGAATAGCTATACAATGCAATATTCTCCAAAATTTGTTATATGCCCCACATAGCTCTGAGCATCCTTTGTGTACAATTTTATAATCCTCAGTCTTTTTTGTGCTCTTTTACTTGTTTATACTGTTCAGTAATATGATCTGTGGCATGCATATAAGGACAAGTTTGTGAGAAAATGTCAAGAATGTGGGTGGGACTATAAAAATTGTGCCTTTTTTGTTTTTGCTATTCCGATATGGGTCGTTTTTATATTCTAACATTTGAGTGCTTAACTTCTATCTTGGATGTGGAAAGGTTCCCATTTAAAAAAAAAAAAAAAAATTCCAAGAAAACAGCCAGTTTCAGTATTCCATTTATTTGTACTCTTTAACGTATATTTCCACTTTTCCAGTCATATTTAAGAAAACCCCAGTATATGTTGGTTGTGTATTCTCTTTCACACAGCACACTTTTTTCTTTAAAAAAAAAAACCAAAGATTTTTTTTTTTTTTTTTTTTTTTTTTAGATGTTCTTCTCAGGAGATGGTATCATGGCTGGTTGCAAGTATTTTTTGTCAGTGAGTCTGTCTTAAGGGTAAAGATGAGCTCCCTCTCAATGCACAATGCAATAAGCCAAGTGTGTAAACCTTTAACTCCTTTGTTAAGCTAGGTACACACGGATCAATATTCGGCCAGTTTATCGGGGTCAATCCGTGTAAACCTTTCAACAGAAGTCAATGGTAGATCGGTTTCTGTCATGGTAGCCAATCCACTTTGAACTTCAGCTTGTTCAATTAAGCTTTGACCATAAAACCTGGAGGCTGACTGGTTTCTATGCAGCGCTGCCCCAGATTTTGCACTCCAGTTTTAATAAATCAACCCCAGTGTTCAAATCTAGTTAAAGCTGAAGATCTTCATAGTACTGACAGGGTTCATTTCTAAAAACTAGTAGGACATTACAGGGCTTAAGGTGGAAGTTGGTGCTAAAACTAAAATTCCTGCATCTATAGACACCCACAATCTAACACTAACATATCTAGCCCTGTAAAGAAGAAAAGTCAGTATACATACCTTTTTTGAAGCTGATTGATGTGGCCCGATCCCACACTGAGCTGTCTGTGGAGGTGGGTGCAGAGGACACACCTGACAACGGAATAGTAAGTTATGCTAAAGTGCCTTCAAAAAGTATTCATACCCCTTGATATTTTCCACATTTTGTCATGTTACAACCAAAAACATAAATGTACTTTTATATGATAAACCAACATAATTGTGAAGTGGAAGGAAAATGATAAATGATTTTCAATTTTTTTTTTTTTTTATTTTTTTTTTTTTTACAAATATGTGAAAAGTGTGGCGTGCATTTCTATTCAGCCCCTCTGAGTCAATACTTTGTAGAACCACCTTTCACTGCAATTACAGCTGCAGGTCTTTTTGGGTATGTCTCTACCAGCTTTGCACATCTAGAGTGAAGTTTTTGCCCATTCTTCTTTGCAAAATGGCTCAACCTCTGTCAGATTGGATGGAGCAAGTCTGAACAACAATTTTCAAGTCTTGCCTCAGATTCTCATTGGATTGACAGGGCCATTCTAACACATGAATTATGCTTTGACCTAAACTATTCCATTGTAGCTCTGGCTTTGTTTTAGGTCGTTGTCCTGCTGGAAGGCGAACCTCCGCCCCAGTCAAGTCTTTTTCAAACAGATTTTCTTCTAAGATTGCCCTGTATTTGGCTCCATCCATCTTCCCATCAATTCTGACTGGCTTCCCTGTCCCTGCTAAAGAAAAGTTTCCCCACAACACGATGCTGCCACCACCATTTTAAACGGGGATGGTGTGTTCAGGGTCATGTGCAGTTTTCGTTTTCCAACACAAATGGCGTTTTTGCTTTTAGGCCAAAAAGTTAAATTTTTGGTTCCATCTGACCAGAGCACCTTCTTCCACGTTTGCTCCCATGTGTCCCCCACATGGCTTCTCGCAAACTGCAAAAGTAACGTTTGGTGACTCTTTCAACAACAGCTTTCTTTCTGCCACTGTTCCATATAGGCCAGATTTGTGAAGTGCACGACTAATAGTTGTCCTGTGGACAGATTCTCCCACCTGAGCTGTGGTCTCTGCAGCTCCTCCAGAGTTACCATGGGCCTCTTGGCTGCTTCTCTGATTTAATGCACTCCTTGTCCGGCCTGTCAGTTTAGTTTGACGGGCATGTCTTGGTAGGTTTGCAGTTGTGCCATAATCCTTTCCATTTTCAGATGATGGATTGAACAGTGCTCCATGAGATGTTCAAAGCTTGGGATATTTTTTTAGAACCTAACCCTGCTTTAAACTTATCCACAACTTTATCCCTGCCCTGTCTGATGTGTTCCTTGGCCTGCATGATACTGTTTGCTCTGTTTAAGGTTCTCTAACAAACCTGAGGGCTTCACAGAACAGTTTTGTATTAATACTGAGATTAAATTACACAGAGGTGGACTCTATTTATTAGGTGACTTCTGAAGGCAATAAGTTCCGCTAGATTTTCGTTTGAGGTATCAGAGTAAAGGGGGCTAAATAGAAATGCACGCCACACTTCTCAGATATTTATTTGTAAAAAAAAATTGAATCATTTTCCTTCCACTTCACAATTATGTGCCACTTTGTGTTGGTCTATCACACAAAATACCAATATACCATATATACTCCAGTATAAGCCAAGTTACTCTTTCGTCCATGGACCGACACAGCTTCTCTATTGACAAAGTGGGTATTATCCATTAATTAGGAGTGACTAGGCAGAAAAACTTGTAAAAAGTGTTGCATCACACCTTCTACAGTACCGCCCAGGGGGCGGACCCTCTGGGTATACCCTCTCAGTCTGCATCTTCGCAGATCAGTTTTTTTCTGTCTAGCAAGGAGTAGGACATGGCTCCCTTCGGGCCCATTGGTCCGGGGAAAAAAGATATATATATATATATATATATATATATATATATATATAATATATTGTGACAGCAGGAAGGTAAAGTCACCTGGTTGCATCCAGGGGGGTAGATATATTTCGCCCAGATTCAGGCTTTACGCCGACTTATACAACTAGGTGGAGAGTTGTATAAGCCCAGCTGGGGCTAGTGGGCTCATGGATGACTCATACCTCTAGGGAGAGTGTGGGGCGTCGTGCAGACAGGGAGTTGATGAGACCAGCTGAAGCTTGTCAGCTCATTTAGGCCTCTATAAGAACTCCCAGCTTCATTAGATGTTAGCTCATGCCTGGAACCAGACCTGTGTGGACTGTCTAGGGAGAGTGAACCCCTGTGCGGTGAGACAAAGCCTGTGTGGCTATTTGCTTGGACATTTAAAACCAGGGACTTAGGGACTAGGACAGCACTAGGCTGATCCCAGTTGTTAGTTAGGAAACCTGTATGTTTAGTCAGAGGTCAAGTTGACCAGGATTTATTTTGTTTATGTTTCTTTTGCTTTGCTGTGTTTTGTCACTGTAAATAGAAAATAAACCGCACCTTTTTGATTTTGAAAACCACAACCTCCGTTTGCTGGGCCTGTTTTTGTGTGGGGAGCCCATCTCGGGGGTCACACACACCCGCTGCCGAGCGAACCCCCTCACTATATATATATATATATATATATATATATATATATATATATATATATATATATATATATTATAATATAATATTTTTTTGCTACTTTTGTTTCCTGCGATCTTCGATCAACTGCCGACTGGGTGACAGGCTGGATCCTCGATCCTTGTAGTCTCCCCAGTTTCGGCCATCGAGCGTGTGCCGACCCTAGCTACGCGCTGGGTTTTCCACGTCATGCCCGTCGCTCCACGGGTGGCCGGTGAGCTTACGCTCCAGGGCCTGCATCGGACGGCTCAGCTTCGGCTGACCTTACGGCCGAGTCGCAGCAGCCTGTCCGGTGAGCGTCATGCTCCAGGGCATACATATGATCGTCCCTTCTGGGTCCAATCCCAGCATGCCTGGCCAACAGTCACCTTCCGTGCGCGGACGATGATCTGTTTGGAATGTCTTCCAGCAGAATACATGCAGGATAGGTAAGTAAAACTCCCCTGCCTCGGCTGGGTGATTTAGCTGGACATTCCTGGAGAGATCAAGTAAGTGGTTGTGGCCCCTTTCTTCCCTCTCTCCCTGCCTTTCCCTCCTCCCTGGGCTTCTAGCTAAAGGTTGCTGGGTGCTGGGGGTCACCTAGGGGGTCCCATTGGAGCGGGGCTGGCTGTAACTAACATTTAAAAGAAATGTCATTTTTTTCTTACCTGTGTTTGTGTCCTTCCTCCTCCATGCTGTCGGCGGCCATTTTGAGGTGGTCCATGCCAAGTTTGGCCTCTTGTGACTGCTCGGCGGCCATCTTCCTGTGGTTCGGCCACACCCACTGGCCCCTATCAGCTGATCGGCGGCCATGTTTGTCCACCCTGTATGCAGATATTGCCGTTCGGCGGCCATCTTTTTGTGGGCTATGGCTGCTTGACCTCTATCTTCTGTCGGCGGCCATTTTCTTAGAGCCCACATTATCTTCCATACAGACGTTTTTGGCAACCATTTTTCGAGAGCCTCCGGCCTCTAGGGTGCATTACACTTGCGCGAAAATTCACACAGGAAGTGCTGATAAAAGAAGCAGACTGACACAGCAGCAGGGGGACAGCATCACAGGCGCAGCATAGCAGTACCTATCCAGGGTGGTGAGTCCTCTGGGTGACCCGGCCTCTCTGCAGCACAGGAGGGTGGCCTATTGATATCTTGCCTGGAGCCCTGTGAGTGTCAGCGTGTGGTCAGCATGGCATCTGAGCCAGATGTCTTCTCCCCTGAAACACCAGATTTAGCAGCTGGTGCCCCTGAGGTGTCTATGAACGCTATGACTGCAATCCTAGAGGCGTTTGCTGCCAGGGTTGAAGCAGCTCACGGGAATACAGGGGGTAGTAAACGCCCCATCCCCTGCAAGCTTCTGGGGATAATTCTGGTGCAGAACCAGGTCCAGCTACGGCTCGGGGCCCAGATTCTGACGCATCAGAGACTGCAGACCGTGACCGGACAGTGAGAATGACTCAAAGTCCAGGTCAGTACGCGAGACGGCTTTGGTATCTGACCTTATTACTGCAGTGCAGGATATGCTAAAATTGGAAAATACTGCAGAAGCAGCAGAGACTCCGGTCCACTTGGGTTTCATAGACCTGCCCGCACTGCTAAGGTGTTCCCTTGTGTGTCTTTTGATAAACTCTTATACAAGGAATGGGAGAACCCACTGAGGGTCTTTACAGCCCCAAAGAGGTTTGCGGTACGGTACCCCTTTTTGAGGAGAGTTTTCTGAAGAAATAGATCTCTCCCCCCTATAGTGGACCCTCCGGTGTCCAGACTTAATAGAGCCACCACAATTCCTGTAGAAGGGGCTCCTGTTTTCTAGGACCCTGTGGATAAGAAGGCTGAAGCACTCGCTTGCTACTTATACTCAGTGGTAGGCTCGGCAGTACGCCCGGCATTGGCGGGGGCCCTAGTGTCTCACACACTTACTGAATGGGCAAGATTGCTACTCCAGGGGTTAAGGAGCGAGATGCTCCTCCTGATGAGATAACATTGGCCGACCTGTTGGTCCAGGGCCTTAGGTTTGTCTGCGAGTCAGACATGAATACTATTTACCTGCTGTCTAAAACTTCAGTTTATGCAGTAGCAATACGCCGCCTGATCTGGCTAAAAGGCTGGTCTGCGGACCAGACTTCCAAGAAAGCCCTGTTGGATCTGCCTTTTAAGGGCGACAGACTTTTTGGGGCTTCTCTGGATGACCTCATCAAGGATGCCACAGGAGGTAAAAGCACTTTGCTTCCCCAAATTAGCAAGGGTAAGGGGCCACGCCAAGGGCAAGGGCCCTCCTTTACTGCACACAAGTGGTTTTTTCGTCCCCCTAGGGCGACAGGGAAAAGACCCCAGGCCGATAAAGCGCCTGCCCAAGGACAAAAGCGTCCCTGGTCCCGCATACCCAATAAGCCTGCGGACAAATTTGCGTCCGCATGAAGGTCCACCCCCACCCAGCTCTCGGGTGGGGAGACGTCTTCGCAAATTCGCGACTCAGTGGACAGCACTAATCTCCGACAGGTGGGTTTGCGAAGTAATCTCCTCAGGCTACAAGATAGAGTTTCTCTCTTGTCCACCGGACAGATTCAACACCTCCAATCTCCAGCTACTACCGACCCGCCGGGAGGCCCTGTGTGGGGCGGTCCAGGGTCTACTGGAACGCGGGGTAGTAATTCCAGTTCCAGAACTGGAACGGGGTTTTTACTCAAATCTGTTCATTGTGCCGAAGAAGGAGGGGGTTCGTCCAAGCTTGGATCTCAGAGCCCTCAATTGCTTTGTGAAGGTACAAAGTTTTCGGATGGAGTCGGTTCGATCTGTAGTCACAGCTCTCCATCCGGGGGACTTTCTGGCCTCCTTGGACATCAAGGACGCATACCTGCATGTCCCCATATACTCCAGACACCAGAGGTTTCTGCGATTTGCTATCGGGAAGGACCACTACCAGTTTGTGGCCCTCCCGTTGGGCCTTGCCTCAGCACCCAGGACGTTCACCAAGGTGCTCGCTCCGATTCTGGCACTTCTAAGACAGCAGGGTATCGCTATCACAGGCTACTTATACGACCTTCTGCTGAAGGCCCCTTCAAGCTCAGAATTAGAGGTAAGCGTGTCCATTACCTGTCGGACTCTTCGAGACTGTGGTTGGATACTAAACACGCAAAAGTCAGTATTGGTGCCCACTCAACGCCTAGTGTACCTGGGGGTTGATTCTGGATTCCTCAGAGGCAAAGGTATTCCTCCCTGTGGAGAAGTTGCAGACCCTCCGGGCTGCAGTACGGCAGCTGACTTCCAGGAATTGGTCGTCACTCCGTTTTTGCATGCGAGTGTTGGGCCTCATGGTAGCCTCCTTCGAGGCGGTCCCATATGTTCAATACCACACTCGAGTGTTACAGAAGGAAGTTCTGTCCAGATGGAACAGATGCCCTTCATCTCTGGATTATCAAATCCGAGTGAGCCACCTAGTCAGGAGATCCCTGGTATGGTGGCTGACAGCACCGGCTGTAATGGCCGGGAAGTCATATTTCTTCCGGTTTACTGGATAGTGATCACGACGGACGCCAGCCTTACAGGTTGGGGGGGAGTCTGGGGTGTCCAGTCGGCGCAGGGTCCCTGGACCCCAGAGGAAGCTCTCCTGCCGATCAATGTCCTGGAGATCCGGGCGATCAAGCTGTGGCTCTTCAAATGGTCTCAGAGACTGCAAGGGCGTCCAGTCAGGATCCAGTCAGACAACGCCACAGCAGTGGCATATGTCAATCATCAGGGAGGAACAAGAAGCTCAGCTGCAGCATCGGAGATCGCTCGCATCCTGAAGTGGGCAGAGAGGAGCGTACCGGCACTGTCGGCCGTGTACATTCCGGGTGTGGAAAACTGGCAGGCGGACTACCTGAGCCGCCAGATGCTGGACCAGGGAGAATGGTCCTTACACCCGGAGGTGTTCCAACTCCTCCGCCAAAGATGGGGCACACCAGACGTAGATCTTCTGGCTTCCCAACTCAATCGGAAGGTATTGAGATTTGTGGCCCGGTCAAGAGACCCATGGGCAGACGCAACGGACGCGTTGGTAGCATCGTGGGGTCAGTATCGGCTACTCTATGCCTTCCCTCCCTTAAGGCTTCTTCCTCTTCTGCTCCGCAGAGTGGAGGCAGAGGGAATTCCAATGATCCTAATCGCTCCAGATTGGCCTCAGCGTCCTTGGTACGACGATCTAGTACGTCTGGTAGCAGACGTCCCCTGGCGCCTACCACTACGGAAGGACCTGCTATCGCAAGGTCCCATATTCCATCCTGCTTTACAGTCATTGGCTTTAACGGCATGGCTGTTGAGAACCGGGTACTGAGAGACCGGGGCCTGTCAGACTCAGTAATCTCTACTATGAGAAGTGCTCGAAAACCGTCCTCTAGGAAGGTCTATCACCGCACTTGGAGGGCCTACATCTCCATGTGTGAGGAAATGAAATTGCATCCGCGTACCTATTTGGTTTCCAGAATCCTGCTGTTTTTACAGCATGGGGTGGACCAAGGGCTTGCCCTAAGTACGATTTAAGGGACAGATATCTGCCCTGGCTGTCTTTTTTCAGCGACCCCTGGCGACTCACTCTCTCGTGAGTACATTTGTGCAGGGGGTCCGACAGGTGGCCCCTCCGGTCCGTCCCCCGTTACCTCCGTGGGACTTGAACCTGGTCCTCTCGGTGCTTCAGAAGGCACCGTTTGAGAATATTAGAGATATTCCCCTGTTGACACTTTCTCAGAAAGTGGTCTTTTTGGTGGCTGTTACGTCAGTTAGACGAGTCTCTGAGCTGGCAGCCTTGTCCTGCAAGGCTCCCTATTTGATTTTCCACAAGGATAAGGTGGTGCTGCGGCCGCAGCCTTCCTTTCTTCCGAAAGTCGTTTCGGCTTTTCATCTCAACGAAGACATTGTACTTCCATCTTTGTGTCCTCAGCCGTCGAATCCTAAGGAGTCGGCGTTGCATTCGTTGGACGTTGTCCGAGCTTTGAGAGTATACTTATCTGCTACTTCCCTGTTCCGGAAGTCAGACTCACTGTTTGTTTCGGTGGCTGGTCCCAAGAAGGGCCAAGCAGTCTCATCGGCCACCATCTCTAGGTGGATCCGACAGATAGTAATCCAGGCTTACGCCTTAAAGGGTCAGGCGCCCCCTTTCCTGTCACGGCGCATTCGACCAGGGCAATAGGTGCCTCTTGGGCTTTCCGACATCCAAGCGTCTTGTTTCCCAATTATGTAAAGCGGCGACTTGGTCGTCCGCACACACTTTCACAAAATTCTACAAAATTGATGTAGGTGCATCTTCAGATGCCTCTTTTGGCCGCAAGGTTTTGCAAGCGGCTGTTTAGAGTTGCAACTCCTCCGTTGGAGGAGTGCTGTTTTGTGTTTGGGGTGAAGTTTATTTTTATGCTGTTACCACCCCTCGTTTTTTCTCTGACACTGCTTTGGGACGTCCCACTTTGTCAATAGAGAAGCTGTGTCGGTCCATGGACGAAAGAGTAAATAGGATTTTTTTTACTCACCGTAAAATCCTTTTCTCTGAGTCCATGGACCGACACAGCACCCACCCCTCTTAAGTTTGTACTGCTTTTTGACTAACTGATCTGCGAAGATGCAGACTGAGAGGGTATACCCAGAGGGTCCGCCCCCTGGGCGGTACTGTAGAAGGTGTGATGCAACACTTTTTACAAGTTTTTCTGCCTAGTCACTCCTAATTAATGGATAATACCCACTTTTGTCAATAGAGAAGCTGTGTCGGTCCATGGACTCAGAAAAGGATTTTACGGTGAGTAAAAAAATCCTATTTTTTCAGCACTTCTTTTTTTTTTTTTGTACTGAAAATGCCCCCCTCGGCTTATACTCACGTCTGTGTCCATCTTCAAATTTGTGCGCCTGATCCCAGCCAGCCGTAGGTCCCCTGGACCCCGAAATTGGAACACATGTAGCCCCACTCTTCATCTACAAGTAGTTGCGCTACATGAGTGCTTCGAAGCCTGAGTTTTTCAAGTGTCCCCCTTCCTTTCATGTGCCTCCAATGGTGTGAAATATTGGCAACTGGATGATGGTATATGGGCTATCTGGGAGTATTAATCGAGATTTACTACATGCGGTTTGAAGACTGGTGGTTTTGATCAAGATTTATTACACGCTGTTTAAGGTCCTCTGTGATAGGGGACCGACCTTTTCTGGTAAGCAGGATTACTCACTGTTGGTGGTGGATTGTCACGATTGATATCTTTCAATGAAGATTGGATTCATTTTCTTTATTCGGACATTATCATGGGTGTTTTTGTTATAACACATGAACTTTGATGAATTTTTATGAGATTGGTGGACAATTCATAATCAAAGTATTTTTTTTATTTTTTTTTTTTTAATTTTTTCACATTTATTTTACAACATTATACAGATGTAGTTTGCTTTCGCCCTTATTGAGCAATGTATCACTTAATTTGTCACTGTTCACTTATCACTGGTGTATTCATTTAGATTTACAATCTCTGGTGTTTATGATTAATTTCACTACTAGCGCAACTACATATATTTTTCTAATTTGTTTCACTGATGATTGTTTTCAGATTAGTTGCTGCTTTCTCTATTTAGAAATTGTTTACAATATCCTAGCGCAGTTTCTTTTTTTCACCAATTTTCCTTCATCTACAAGTGTCAAGTTTTGTTGTCCAGGGGACCTACGGCTGGGGAGCACCAATTTTTCAAACCCGGACACCTCTTCCTTTAGACTCCCATGTTAAAGGTCAGTCTAGTCACACAGCGCCGGAGATCAGGTAGGGAGATTGGACACAGTGAGGCACCCTAGGCTTATACTCGAGTCAATACGTTTTCCCAGTTTTTTTTTTTTTTGTTTTGTTTTTTTTTGTTTTTTTTTTGTGGTAAAATTAGGTGCCTCTGCTTATATTCGAGTGTATACGGTAAATTTACGTTTCTGGTTGTAACATGACAAAATGTGGAAAATTTCAAGGGGGTAAGAATACTTTTTCAAGGCACTGTATGTAAATAACAACCTTTAACTAATATAAAGTAGATGTTATCCCAATTTGGCTGCAAAAGTGGAACTACACATTCAAGAGTACTTGTGACCTGTTGCAATCTGTCAGTTTTTTTTTTTTTTTAAAGCTGGTTCATTACAATGCCCGCCTGCATTCTTCTTTCATTTAGAACTATCCCTGATACCCTGAAAACCAGCTGGACTTTATTACTGTAGTCAAGGACCACAGCTTTCGTTTGTGCTGTAGTCCATCCTTTCCTGCAGATTTTCAGAATATCAGGGCACTTCATGGATTAGTGTGCAAACAAGCATCTGAAGCTGTCTGTATAGAAGTGTAGCTGCACCCATTTGATAGTGTAGTTCTCTCAGCCCCCTCTGCCAGTCTTGATGCCCGTAAACACTATGAGAAAATCGTAAGAAAAATTCCGTACGAGGCACGACCGTTCGATTTTCATATAGTACGTACACAACTTTCGAAATCCAATTCCGTACACGAAAATTTACAAAGGGACAAACCCCAACGTTTTTCTTGTACGTGGACAGAACTAACAATTTTCATTTAATGTGTACTGTTTTTGTAAAATAATTATCTGATACGAAGTACTGCGCATGATCAGAAACAACAACCCAAAAAAAAAAAAAAAACTTTTGTCGTGTGAGAATGTTTGGAGATTTTGCCTATCCTTGGTTCTTACTTACTGTGAAGGATCAAGGAAAACTGGCCAATCTTTCACCCGATTTTTCTTAGTGTCTACCTACCTCACTTTAAGCTGGCCATAGACTAGTAGAATTTCAAGCAAAAATTCTTAGGAAAAGAAGGTGTGTGTGTGTGTGTGTGTGTGTGTGTGTGTGTGTGTGTGTGTGTGTGTGTGTTTGTTTGTGTTTTTTTTTTTTTCCTAATCATTAGTGGGTCAAATTGTTTTCAACCACAGTGATGTAGTTTTCGTTCAGTAAAGTCCATTTATTTGCAAAGTCAAATGTTAAAAGCAAACAATCTTTTGAATGACAAACTAGTGTTCTGAGAATTTTTGTTTGAAATTCTATCCATCTGTGGCCAGCTTTAGGGTGTACTCACACTAGGGAATCTGTATTGTGCTAAAGCATGTTTGACCATCAAAGTCCAGTTTGTTTCACCAGTGTGAGCGATTTGTGCTCTGCCCTGTCCTGCTTGAAGCGTTAGGCAGACTGATATCTGTACACACTTGTGTGAGGCAGAGGTGATGACATACATTGTGCTGGACCCAAGCATATTTAAGTGTAGACCAGCAGGGGAGAGGGACAGTTGTGCTCTGGCATGGTACTAGGTAAACGCTCTTATTGTGAGTACATCCTTATTCTTGCCTGTTCCCAATCCAGCGAGCTATCGCCAACGTGATCTTAGTTGCTTGCCAAAATCTTCATCTATTACACGGAGAGGTGTACTGGGTTCTCTTCTTCCATGCTCAGGGAAAGCCTAGCTCGAATTTCAGCTTTCTTGAGGGCCTTTTTTCCTGTAAAATTCAAGTTTGGTCCCACCACCTTAACCTGCATTATAAGTCAGTGGCCACCCATCATATTAAATATTAGGTTGGGAGAGGCACTGGGCCAAACCAAACTGGCTAGATCAGATTTTTGAATTTCTTTCTTTCCTTTTTTGCCTCCAGTCCGTTTTCTGTATGCTCCCTGGGACAGGAATTGTGAGCAACTCTCCCCAAGTGGTGCACAATAATAAACTGACAGTGCTTCTAATGCCGCGTACACACGATCGTTTTTCACGTTGTTAAAAATGCAATTTTTTAACTTGGGCATTTAAAAACGATCGTGTGTAGGCTCTAGAGCATTTTTAACGACGTGAAAAACGGCCTAAAAAAATGTAGAACCTGCTCTATTTTTTCACGTCGTTTTTTTCCCGTCGTGAAAAACGGTAGTGTGTATGCTTTTATGAGGGGGGGGGGGAAACGCGCATGCTCAGAATCAAGTATGAGACGGGAGCACTCGTTCTGTTAAAACTAGCGTTCGTAATGGAGATAGCACATTCGTCACGCTGTAACGGGCTGAAAAGCGCGAATCGTCGCTCAACAAACTTTACTAACATGAAGGGTGGCGCCATTCAAACTGAACTTCCCCTTTATAGTGCCGTCGTATGTGTTCTACGTCACTGCGCTTTGCTCGAGCATTTTTTTTAATGAACGTGTGTATGCAAGACAGGCTTGAGAGGAAACAAGAAAAATCGCGTTGAGAAAAACGTCGTTTTTGAAAATGACATTAAAAACGATTGTGTGTATGCGGCATAACACTTTCTCCAAGCTAAAACTATAGGTTAGGGTTTCACGTTCATGACGATACGGCTCTTAGTTTTGCTTGCTACGTCTCTTCCATTAGGCAGCCGCTTCTTTGCTTGCCTCGGTACATGGAGAGAGGGAGAGAGGGGGAGGGGGAGGGGGAGAGGGAGAGAGATATATATTTTTTTAAATGATACAATTTGTGAATCAAACATGAGGAGAATTCTTTTCTTTCCAGCGCCATCTGGTTTAGACACTGACACTCAGGAAACGTCACAGCAAGAGGAGGATAAGGAGCAGCCGGCAGACCCCGAACTGAAGAAGCAGCTTTGTCCCTATGCCGCGGTGGGGGAATGTCGCTATGGAGAGAACTGCGTCTACCTACATGGAGATCCATGTGACATGTGCGGGCTACAGGTCCTTCACCCCACTGACATGTCTCAGAGGTCGGAACACAATAAGGTACAGGGCAGACATGTTTTAAAATGATTTCTGGCGTACCTAAACGTTTATTCAATCTGAGGAGTTATTTCAGTAGATAAGATGATTCATATTTTCATGTCCTTTAACTCTGAGGGTCCATTCACACTTTGCGTGCTTTTAGGGTATGTTGTGTTAAGACGGAGACTGTCTATTCTAAATTGGGGGGTCATCTTAAAGTGGTTGTAAACCCTTAATATATTCAGGTGAAGTGAATGGCCTCAGGTGATATAGAGATGAAATATCCTCTTGCATAAGTTGTACCTGTTTTTCTGCAGCCTTCTCTTTTGTACATCTGTTCAAAGTTCGAGATTTATAAACTTGATTGAGCTGTCAGAAAAAAGGGGGCGGAGAGTTGAAGTCGCTCTCGGAGCTGATTTGAGGAAAGAGCCACCCCCAATCCCTGCACACAGGAACAGCTGAGGCTGTCGATCAGCTGGAGGTCCCTCCCCCTGTTACCCTATTTTCTGTTGGTGTCAGGAAACCTTGTCAGAAGTGACTCATGCCGATAGAGGAATAAAGCAGCAGACAGAAATGGCATTTAATGCTCTTGAGACAAGTACACACTATAAAGTGAAATATGAACAAAGCATATCCTTCTAAAGTGGTTGTAAACCTCAGACATGAATATAAAGTCTGCTGCAGGTCCCCATAGCTTTAGCTACAATGTTAAAGGATGCAGAGCATTTAAGCATACTATGGCAGACTCGCCTGACAATGCTCTCCCTCCAGCGATGTGGCATCTGTTATCTCCTTCGATTCTCCATCGCCGCAGATGACCTTTTTCATCTGGCTGCCTTCAGGGTTTGGCATCTTGGCCCATCTTGATTGGTTGGACAAGGATGACCTAATTCCTGCACATGGGAGTTAATTCATCCCAGTATCCAAAGCATACCGGGAGCATTGACTGAGTTGCTAATGCATGGCACTGTGTACCTTCTGATGAAATGTTGCTAAAAGGCAGAAGAGAAGCTTTTATTGTAAAAGACAGTCTCTCCTGTAATAAGACTACCGACCAGCAGTTTTTCTTTATATAGGGCTATAAGGCTAATGCTATCTAGACATCGTACTGCAGCAAAATGTGGCAATGGTGCAAATCGATTACAGCAATGCCTCTTTACACTAATCTGTTGTAGTGCTTTGAGGAAATTAACCTGGCTACATTTTTTCCTGACTTGTTGTGGTGCATATTACAGGAACACTAAATTGTATTTTTGTACAATGCAACAAAGTGCACTGCAACACAACGCAGTGTCAAAACTGGAAACTCAATGCGCATGCAGCATTGGTCAGTATGAAGCTTTTGTCAAGAGGCTTGCCATAATACAAATCATGCATTTTGGGTGGCAAAAATATATGAATACAATCTATACACTAGGGGGTGAACCTCTGGGGGGAATCTAGGTTGGAAAAGGTGCTGGGGGTCCTAGTAGATGATGGGCTCAGCAATGGCATGTAATGCCAAGCTGCTTCTAACAAAGCAAACAGAATATTGACATGCATTAAAAAAGGGATTAACTCCAGAGATAAAGCGATAATTCTCACACTCTACCAGACTCTGGGCACCAGTCTTCAGGAAGGATGTACTGGAAATGGAGCGAGTACAGAGAAGGGCAACAAAGCTAATAAAGGGTCTGGAGGGTATTGGTTAGGTTATGAAGAAAGGTTACGAGCGCTGAACTTATTCTCTCTGGAGAAGAGGCGCTTGGGAGGAGATATGATTTCAATTTACAAATACCATACTGGTTACCCCACAATAGGGATAAAACTATTTTGCGGAAGGGAGTTTAAGACACGTGGCCACTCATTAAAATTAGAAGAAAAGAGGTTTAACCATAAACTACATAGAGGGTTATTTACTGTAAGAGTGGCCAGGATGTTGAATTCCCATCCACAGGCAGTGGTTTGAGCGGGGAGCATCGATAGTTTCAAACTATTTAGATAAGCACCTGAACGACCACAACATACAGGGATATACAAGGTAATACTGACGCATAATCACACACATAGGCTGGACTTGTGTCCTTTTTTTTTTTTTTTTTCTCTCCAACCTCACCTACTATGTAACTATATATACTACTATGTATAAAACACGGCCACGAAATGGCACTGCATGTGAAAGCCACATCAGAAATGGTGCAGATAGACAATGGGAAAATTCAAAATGTTAAAGTGTTACTAAACCCACAACAGTAAAATCAGTCTGTATATGCAGTAAAGCATGCTTGTTGTACTCGCTGTGGCATTTAAGGGGTTAATCCTGCGCATTGTGGGGGAAAAAAGCGGTTTGATCCGGTGTTCATATCCTCCCCTTCTTCCTTTGCCCCAATCCATCTCCTAATAGAATAAAGCCTTTGGGGCACTCTACACATGCTCAGTTTGGTGTGTAATTTTTATTCTTGGGAGGGTGCATGTGATCAGCACAGAGGCAATTGGCACTGTCCAGACAGGGTCAGGGGTCCTGCAGCCTCATAAGACAATCAGAGAAGAATGAACACTCCTACAAGTTTTAATCAGACACTGATAGAAGTCACTAGACTGCTATATACTGTTGATGAGAAAAGGTATTTAGCAGTTTATATTTACTTAAATAATTGCATTTCCATGTACTGTGGGAGACCAGATATAGTGAATGCAGGCTCCTGGGTTTAGTAACACTTTTAGGTTAAAAATTTGGTCTAGTTTCTCTGTTAACATTTTCTTTTCCCCACCTAGTCCTGCATCGAGGCCCATGAGAAAGACATGGAGTTGTCGTTTGCCATCCAGCGCAGTAAGGACATTGTGTGTGGCATCTGCATGGAGGTGGTATATGAAAAAACAAACCTCAGCGAGAGGCGTTTCGGCATACTGTCAAACTGTAACCACTCCTACTGTCTAAAGTGTATACGAAGGTGGAGGAGCGCTAAGCAGTTTGAGAGCAAGATTATAAAGTGAGTATTCTGGTCGTGTATACCCTGCTAGAACATGGGGCAGAACAGCACACCATGAAAGACTCCAGACTTAATAAAAACATGTTTAGTTTGTATCACTAAACATAACCTAATCTTGCTTTTGCATGATTATAATTTAAACTATTGCAAATGATCAGACAGGGCCGTCTTTAAGGCAGGGCAAAAGGGACAGCTGCCCTGGGCCCTGTCATTGTTGTGGGGCCTAAGGTAGCTGCCTCATACTTGCCAACTATCCTGGTTTAAATTCCCTTGAAGTTTTAGTCCTGTGCTGTGTCCCAATATCTGTGTGAAGTGCTGCTACTAATGCTGCCCAGCTCTGCCCCATTGTTTACATGTGACTCGCCTGCAGACCTTATGTTTACATGTAAATAACCTGCATTGATATGTAAATAGTGGCTGCATTAATATGTAAATAGCATCTGCTATTATATGTAAATAAAGACAGCATCCATATGTATATCATGCCCCCCTGAGGTCATATCCACCATCACCTATACTGAATGCTGCCCACTGGGGAGGAAAAGGGGCATGCTTGAAAGTCCTGCCTGCAACTGTGGTCATTAAGCCCAACATCAGCCTGTTCTGCAAAGGTAAGCAAATTGGAGGGGGGAGTGTACTGTGGGGTGTGCAGAGGTAGGCAGAGAAGGAATTACAATTTGGGGTGCACAGGTGAGCAAAGGGGGGATGTATAGAGGTAAGCAAGGTGGGTGCAAAGATGAGCAGAGGAGGCAGGTAGAGTTAAAGGGGGGGGGGGAGTGGAGAGGATGGTGGAGGTTTGGGGTGCAGAGATTAGCATGGATTTTGGGATGCAAAGGTGTACTGACAGGGTGGATAAAGATGTAGGGCAACCCATTCATTTCAATTGGCTGCTCTATGCACTAGAAATGCGCAAAGAACGTCCCAAACCCTGTTTCAAAATCACACGGTGCCAACGCACATGTCAGCAGATGCATGAGGGTGTTAACAATTGATGGCACTGCTAAAGGGCAGCACGTTTCTGTGTTGTCAGGAAAGCGATTTTGCATGCGTTCCCGACACACACACAAATGTGAACACAGGCTAAATGTCTCAGTTACATTGGTGATCAGTGTAAATCTTCTCCTTACATTGGAGCTTGGTGTAGAATCCTTTCATTCACAGTAGTGGCCAGTGTTGATGTTCTCCTTACATTAGTGGTCAGTGTAAATCCCTCCTTACATTGGTAGTTACTGTGAATGCTTCTATTACATTAGTGGTCAGTGTAAACCCCTATTACATTGGTGGCCAGTGTTGAAACTCCTTTTTTATATTGGTAGTCGGTAAAAAATTGCCATTAATCAAGCCCTCCACTCCCCCCAGCACTGCCACTGATTTTCTGTTTATTGATGGGTGCGCTCACCTCCCCAGTCCATGGTGTGCAGGCAGTGAGGCGATGATGTGCTGTAACCTCTAGCAACCAATCAGTGAGCAGTATTACTGTACAGTAATCTCCTAGCAACCAATCAAAAAGCAGAAATCATGTGCTGTGACCTCTAGCAACCATTCAGTAAGCGGTAATGATATGCTGTAACCTTGGGCAACCAATCGCTGCCTGATCTGATACAATAAACAGCAGCTAGACTTAATCTGTTTAATGTATGCCTCGGAGCAGGTGGAGAGCGAAATTTCATGGGGAGCTGGGGGGTCAATACATTTTTTGCCCAGGGTCCAATCATTATTAAAGACGGCCCTGTGATCAGACCTTTATAAATATGCACCTAGAATATTTTATGCCCACCCCAGATATTTTGTAAATGGATAGCGGCCTGATATTGCAAATATTTAGAGGTCACATGTTTTGGTATCTATTCGCAGCCTTTTATAGACAAAACGACACACAAGAACAGCGCTCTCAGCAAAGGAGACTCCCGATAATTCTGAAGTAGTTTTTCCGCTTGGTGCACAGGCTTAAGGGATTTCCATCCTCTGTAACAAGTATTCAGAAGAAAAGTTAGCCGGCAGCTCCAGATTTCAATAAAATGTATAATCTTTTTCGCTACATATAGTAGGATAAAAACAGCTTGCATGTTTCGGCACAAAGCCTTGGTCACAGCATATTTTTACAAATGAAAGACAATTTGTAATTTTGTAAAAAATATGCCGTGACCAAGGCTTTGTCCTGAAACATGTTATTGGATTCTGGAGCTGCCGGCTACTTTTTTTTTCTTCTGAATACTCTGAGCCTTTTATATTCTACCAAAAATGGGAACTATTGTGTTTGTGCCCTAAAATTAACTTTACTGAAAATTTGTTGCACTAACATTGTGTGACATAAAAATTTGGCACTCGCTGTTTTATTCTCCAGGGTCTCTGCTTTCAGAAAGAGAAAATGTTTGGGAGTTTAATCTACAGGCCTTAAATCTTTTTTGATCGTGTGCAAAATAAAAAAAACGTTCGGCTTAAAATCGGAGATGGCCAAGTATTCTGAAGTTTGCTCTATATTCTTTCTTACCCCTTAACGTGCTAAAGGTCTTTATGCTTCTCTGTGCAATACAGGCAGATCATGGCTGGTGGGAGGGGCCGGGCAGGGGCAGTGCACATGGCTTCCTGAGTTGATCACAGCACCCTGCCTCAGTACTCTTCTCAAAGGCCCTCAGCCTAGATGCAAGCAGTGGGCTGGCTCACGAGATGGATGTCAGTCTGGAGGAGTGAGAGTACTTAAGCAGACTGCATTTGCATGCAGAATTAAATACAAAAAAGGTGCATATTGCAATATAGTGACATACAACTGATTTTACCATAAAGTCCTTTAAGCTGCAATGAGCTTTTGGTGGGTTGACAGTCTTGTAATAAACTGGGCAGCCTCGCGATGGGAGCTGAAGCCAAACTCCAAATATGTAACAAAAGGCAAAGAAAAAGGGCGCCACTTAGTTTAAAACTGTAACACTTAAATGACAAATTGCATCAAATAACTCGCTTCTTAAATAGCGGTGTAAGGCATAGATCAGGTCCATGAAACGATCAAACTCCGCTGGTAGGTGGTCTCAAATGCCAGACATCTGGTTGTGTGAAGCAGAGTCCAGTAATACGTCCGTTTAGGATGATTTCCGGATGATCGCCATGTGGAGCCAGGGAGAGGGCTGGAACACAAACTCAGAGTCCAGCTGGGACGCCAAGTTTCGACGGAGTGACGTCAGGACTGGCATGCAACGCGTTTCGATGCTGGTTTACAGGGAGACGTGAAGAGTCCCTGCGCGCATCTTTTTCAGCTTGAAAAAGATGCGCGCAGGGACTCTTCACGTCTCCCTGTAAACCAGCATCGAAACGCGTTGCATGCCGGTCCTGACGTCACTCCGTCGAACGTTGCGTCCCAGCTGGACTCTGAGTTTGTGTTCCAGCCCTCTCCCTGGCTCCACATGGCGATCATCCGGAAATCATCCTATACGGACGTATTACTGGACTCTGCTTCACACAACCAGATGTCTGGCATTTGAGACCACCTACCAGCGGAGTTTGATCGTTAAATGGACCTGATCTATGCCTTACACCGCTATTTAAGAAGTGAGTTATTTGATGCAATTTGTCATTTAAGTGTTAGTTTTAAACTAAGTGGCGCCCTTTTTCTTTGCCTTTTGACCAGTTTTCTTCATGTCTTTTCATCAATTTTGGAGCGACGTCCAGTTCTTGGAAATGTCACTGTTGTGCCATATTTTCTCCACTTGATGACAGTCTTCACTGTGTTCCATGGTGTATATCCAATGCCTTGGAAATTCTTTTTGTACCCTTCTCCTGACTGATACCTTTTTTTTTTTTTTTTTTTTTTTTTAAGCTCTCTGCGGACCATGGCTTGTGCTGTAGAATCCAACTAATAAAATGTCAGGAAAGACCTACTAGAACAGCTAAACTTTGGGGTTAATCAGAGGAACTGAGTTTGAATGTGATCGCTTAATTCTGAACACAGTTGCAACCCCAGTTATAAGAGGGCGTGGACGCTTATGCAACCACATTATTTTATTTTTACTCCCCCCACCCCTAAAAAGATTTCAGTTTGTTCTTCAATTGAGTTGTACAGTTTATAGATCACGATAATGCTGGAAAGTTCCAAAATGTTTATTTACATCCCAGAAATCTGACATTTTAACAGGGGGTGTGTAGACTTTTTATATCCACTGTACATACAGTCTTTTTTTTTTTTTTTTTTTTTTTAAATATGCAGATCTACTGAACTGCCTGATCCAGACACCTTCTCACTTGGCTGTCTTTCACTTTCATGTTTGGCACCTCTACTGCACTGTAGGAGGATGCCACGCAGGTCAACACTCTGGAAGAATCCTCCCCAATCGGGGTTCTGTACATTATCTGCTCATTACTGTCAACTCTCACTTTACTGACAGGTCATAGCTCTACGATACAGGGTTGGGACCTGCAAAGCTGCGAACTGTCAGCAGAGGGAGAGCAGACAGCATTTCTCAATCAGAATGTTGAATTTGTACCTCCCCAGAGCTCATATGCAGCCCGCTTAATGGCCTAACATTATTTTATTTTTATTTTTTTTCTTCACCCCTTTCACACACTTGCACTTGCCTCCCCAGCTACACCGACTGAAGAGCAGGAAGCATCATGTCCCACAAACCACCAGAGTGCATCCCAGAAAGCTGTGCGGTGCCCGACTGGCTCCTTTAGCAGCTGATTATGATGTCAACAGTTGGTAGGATGCGGGTGGGTGGCCCGCACAGCTTGCTAAATGCCTGTGGCAGCTGCATGCATGTTTGAGACAGCGGACTGGAGCCGATGTAATCAAAAAAATGGCTTAACTGGTGGCAAGAAGAATCTTTTACTAGATTCCTGCTTGTTGAAGTTTTTGGTAGTTTTGCCCAGCACCCTGGTTGAGAAATGCTGCCCTAGATAATGTGCACGTGTGATCTGATGCTGAGTTTCAATGCGTGATATGACTGAAATCCAGTGACTCAAAGGGGTGAGTAAGGGGCAGTCAGGCTAGAGAGGAAAAGGCCTAGGTGATGCTGGGTATCCTCCAGCCAAATCTGACTTGTTGCAGCTCAACGTGCAGTGAATTCAGAGTAAGTAATTACAGTACAACTGTGTGGGGTATGAAGGGAAGGCCGGCGTTCCGCTTTGAAAGATCATCCGCAACGGGAGTTTGACATAATAGTGCTAATGCGTGTAATTTAATTTTCCTAAATGTTGCTGCAGATGCCACGCCAGTCCCTGAAAAACTCTACAGTGTGCTGCTTTTCATGTGATCGTGCATAAAACAAGTTGTAGTGTGGGTTGCTGCTTTTAGAACACTTTTTTTACTTCTTTTATTTTTTAATACTATGCTTTGTTATTCAGGTCCTGTCCAGAGTGCCGAATCACCTCAAACTTTGTCATTCCTAGTGAGTACTGGGTTGAGGAAAAAGAAGAGAAGCAGAAGCTAATCCTGAAGTACAAGGAGGCTATGAGGTAAATGTTCTTTATCTTTCTGCATCCTTTAATGCAGTCACTTGGGGAGAGATTTAGAAAGTCTGACCTGAATGCATGCAATGTTTTATTTCTGCATACTTTTGGGTCAAAGCTGGATGAGTTCCAGTATCCTGGTAGCTTTAAAAATTAAAGCTGATGCTTCATTTTTTGGTGTTTGTATATCTTGTCACAGCAGCAGCTCCATGGTTTCATAAAGGGGTCTTCCTGTATTTTAATAAACAGACGTAGGGCAGCCATTCATTCTAAACCACTTCAATACAGGGCACTTTTACCCCCTTCCTGCCCAGGCCAATTTTCAGCTTTCAGTTCTGTCGTACTTTAAATGACAGCTGCAAATGCTGTATCCAAACAAATAATTTTTTTATTTTTTTGACAGAGCTTTTCTTTTGGTGGTATTTAACCACTTAAGGACCAGCCACTGTATATATACGTCGGCAGAATGTCTCGTACAGGCACAATCGTGTACCTGTACATCCCCTTTAACTGCCCGACGTCGGGGTCGCGCGCACGCCGCCGGCGGCATGCTCGCGACCCCTCCCCTGCCTTCCCTTGAGTCGGACCGCGGGTCCCGTGGACTCGATCGCCGCGGGGATCCCCGCGATCGTCGCATGGAGTGGGGAGATGTTAGTGTAAACACAACATCTCCCCGCTCCCCTACTGACAATGTCACTGATCTCCGCTCTGTGTAATCAGAGCGGAGATTAGCCATGCCCCCACACAGTAGTAATCACTCCCTTAGGCACACTTAACCCCTTCAGCGCCCCTAGTGGTTAACCCCTTCACTGCCAGTGTCATTTTTACAGTAACCAGTGCATTTTTATTGCACTGATCGCTGTACAAATGACAATGGTCCCAAAAATGTGTCAAATGTGTCCGCCATAATGTCGCAGTCACAAAAAAAATCGCTGATCGCCGCCATTACTAGTAAATAAATAAAAAAATAAATAAAAAAAATGCCATAAAACTACCCCCTATTTTTGTAAACGCTATAACTTTTGCGCAAACCAATCAATAAACGCAGATTTGCGATTATTATTTTGAAAAAAAATGTAGAATAATACGTATCGGCCTAAACTGAGGAAAAAACATTTTTTTTTTTTTTTTTTTTTATATATTTTTGGGGGATATTTATTATAGCAAAAAGTAAAAAATATTGCATTTTTTTCAAAATTGTCGCTCTATTTTTGTTTTATAGCGCAAAAAATAAAAACCGCAGAGGTGATCAAATACCGCCAAAAGAAAGCTCTATTTGTGGTGGAAAAAAGGACGTCAATTTTTGTTTGGGAGCCACGTCGCACGACCGCGCAATTGTCGGTTAAAACGACGAAGTGCCGAATCGCAAAAAGGGGCCTGTCTTTATGCTGCGTATTGGTCCGGGGCTTAAGTGGTTAATCACCACTGGGGTTTTTATTTTTTACTAAACAAATGAAAAAAGACCGAAAATTTGGAGAGGGGGGAGAAAAGATTTTCTTATTTACAACATTTTAGAACCAAAACAAATTTTTCTCCTTCACTGATGTGTGCTGATGAGGCACTAATATGCGGCAATGACAGGCATCCTCGATGGGGCTGCACTAATAATCATTGCACTGACTTATCAGTACAAATATCCTCACTGAGGAAAGCTGCTTATCGGTTCTCCTCTACGCACGCTGTCAGCGTGAGTAGAGGAATGACGATTACTGGCACTTATTTACACTGTGATCAGTTGTGATTGGACACAGCTGATCACATGGTAAAGAGCATACGTCGCAAGCTCTTTACCGTGATCGGAGATGTGTTGTGTTGGAGGGACATGCCGTACCACCGATCACCGTGCTGCACGAGCGGCTTGTTCTAAAGGGCAAGTGAACATATCCGCCAGCACACCATGGATCAACACTTCGTCCAAAGGTTTCTTTTGAGAGAGATCACATTACAAAGATAAGTGCAAAGTTTTGGAGCCGCGCAGGGTCCCTTCATCAGGCATGTGATAAAGTGCAACAGTGTCAGAGCAGAATATAAATACATTATCCACCAATCGAAACATGTAAAAATTGAAAAGGACGGTACCACCCTCACCCTGTGATGTCAGAATCCCGCCAGAAACGTCAAAAATATAACAGGCCGCAAAACAACTTAAAGTAGCCTGGGGTAATTGATCTCTAATATTGCGGGATACTACCCGCATGTGAAGCGTCGGTGTACATGTAGTAATCGGGCACATCAACCAGATGCGCCCGATCACAACCAAGTAGCCACTAGGACACAGCGGGTTAAATGTATGGTAGCTCCGGCTGCCAATCATGGCTTGCCACTTATGCCGCGCACAGCGCTCTTGGCAACAGGGTGACGGGAGGACGCTTATCTGCGGGGCCGCCGTTGCCATGGAAACCCATGATGTACGGCCGGCACCGCGTCGGGTAACCAACAGTGCAGAAGATAAAGCAGCCAGGCTGGGAAAAGCGAGAAAAACAAGAGTGATACAAAAGCGGGAGAAAGATATGAGATGAATAAAATGAAAAATAGAAAGAAATTTTCAAGACAAGAGGAAGGGGAAATGGGGAGAAAAATAGAGAGAAAAATGTATGACGCACAACAGACAGGAAACAGGGAAAGAGGGAGGGGAAAAAGAAGCAAAAAGGAAAAAAAGTAAAGTGGGAAAATAAAGGAGGGGCCAAGAAAACAAAGAAAAAATAAACTAAAAATAGATGCAAATAAAATTTAATAAAAGTAAATATGAAAAAATAATTTAAAAAAAACACAATATTAACGTTAAAAAAAAAAAAAAAAAAACACAATATTAATATTGACGATTAATAAAAATATAAACGATAACAAGCAAAGCTGAAACAAAATTAATCAAAAAGTTAAAACTAAATATAACAAGAATGGAAACGGGAACACAAGTAACTATAAATCAAATAAACATGCGGCCAAAGGAAGAAAAACATCAGAGAATCGCTCCTATGTGAAGCTCTCATCGCTCATACCATAGGATCAGGTTAGGTTATTCAAAAATCAAATGTTTAAATTGCAAGCCATCGGTGAACAAATGGTCGCCTTCTGACCTCCAGAATATATTGGAAAAACCGTAGATATTCATGACTAATCGGTTGCCCTAGGCGATTATCCCAGGTTGAGCATTGGGCGTGGGGAAACAGAAAGGAAAAGAGCACGAACAAGCAAAGGAAAAAAGAAATGTATTACATGGTATGTACTATACCCGATAAAGCACTGCCCAGGCTAGGCATTAGTAGGAAATGTACAGTGTCGCATTATTGTGTATATCAAGGAAGAAAATCAATAAAAATTATGAGATTATCTGTCGTCAATGAAGCATGTAATTGAAAGGTTTGTGTTGAGACCACCAGGCTGTACTGTGCCCAAAGTGTGTCTCCAATATGCCTCGCGGCAGAGGAGTGACCGGTCTCGATGGGTGATTGGGTGGTTTGACGTGTTCGATTACCATCCCACGTAGTTCATGGACTTGGTGCTTAGATGTCACAAAGGGTACTTCTACGGGTTTGTTGGTCAGCCTGTTCACCCTTTTCAGTTTTGGCCAAGGCTACCCTAATGTCGCTTCTGTGCTTCTGAAATCGTTTCTTAAAAGGGCCAACAGTTTTTCCCACATTACAACACCCTCGAGGGCCCTTATCGGTGGGTTTGATGATAATATTCTTATCCTCCTTGAGGGATTTACCGGTAAGTGCTGCAAAATCTTCGGGACTCGGATTAGTTTGTGTTACTGGAAACATCATGTTTGATTGTCCTAGTGTAGTTTTCAATGGAGTGGAACTGTCCTGGAGGCATGAACTTGCTCTTAAGTCTATTGGGTGTTGTCTTGCCCAGTGTATTGGGTTGTGTATAGAAGAATTGTTTTATTTTCAATATTCGTTCAAATCTAAACATTTCTACTTCAAAGTTAAACAGGTTAAGACTATTTGTGGGACAAAATGAGACCTTTGGACAAACGTCTCGACTCGCCCTTGGTGATGGGTCTTGATGAGAGGTTGATTATCGGGCACGTCTGGTTCCCCGTCGTCCGCTGCTGCGTGGTGGTTGAGCTGCCTGGTCTCTTGATGCCCCTCCTGGATCTGCGTTTCCACTGGCCACCGGAAAAAGGTTCCTGTTGGTGACTTTTTGATTCATTTTGTTTCATCTTTGCTTGTTATCATTTTTGCATTTATATTTTTATTTATTTTCATTTTTAATAATAATTTTTTATTTATTTTTTATTTTATTTGCATTTATTTTATTTATTTTTCTTGACCTCTATTCTCCTGCATTACTTTTTTTTTCCCCTCCCCTTTTTTTTTTTTTTTTTTTTCCTTCTCCGCTCCACCGTTTTTTGTTTCTACCAAACCCCCCCCCTCTTTTTTTTTGCCCGTTTCCTGTCGTGCCTCTTCTTCTTCTACTTTTTCTTTTTTTTTGTTTGTTTTTTTGTCTCTTTCCTTTTCTCTCACTTGATGCTTTTCTCTTTCTATTTTTCTTTTGGTTTTTTCCCCCCATTTCCCCTTCCCTTTTTTTTTTTTTTTTTCTTTTTTAATATTTCTCTTCCTATTTTTCATCTCATCTTTCTCCCGGCTTTTTTATCACTCTACTCTGTTTTTTTTCCGCTTTTCCCAACCTGGCTCCTTCACGCTTGCATGCATCTTCTGCACTGTTGGTTACCTGATGCTGTGCCAGCCGTACATCGCGGGTTTCTGTTGGGCCGGCGGCCCCGCAGATGGGCGTCCTCCCGTCACCCTGTTGCTAAGAGTGCTGTGCGCATGCGGGAGCTCCCATACAGTAAACCGCTGGGTCCTAGTGGCTACTTGTTTGTGACCTTGGGCATCTGGTTGATGTGCCCGATCTATTAGATGTACACTGACGCTTCACATGCAGGTAGTATCCCGCAATATTAGAGCTTGATTACCCCAGGCTACTTTAAGTTGTTTTGCTGCCTGTTATGTTTTAGACGTTTCTGGCGGGATTCTGACATCAGATTGACGTCACAGGGTGGGGGCGGTACCGTTCTTTTCAATTTTTGCATGTTCTGATTGGTGGATAATGTATTTATATTCTGCTCTGACACTGTTGCACTTTATCACATGCCTGACGAAGGGGCCCTGCGCGGCTCCGAAACTTTGCACTTATCTTTTGTGATGTGATCTTTCTCAATAAAAGAAACCTTTGACCGGAAGTGTTGATCCATGGTGTGCTGGTGGATATGTTCACTTGATTGATGTTTCCAGGACCCAATTGGTAATCGCTACAGCACCCACTATTTTAAGAGCCATACTTTCCAGGAACGTGTGCGATAGGAATGTTGACAAGATTGTTCTGAAGAGGACGTCATAAACACAGCGCATTTGAAGATGTGGGAACCGCTGGGAAATCGCATATTGCTAAAGCACCCTGCAATTTCCTGGCTGCTGCAGTTTAAAAATGATTCAGGAACCTTTTTGCCAGCATGAAACACAGGCACGGCAGCCCATTCAAATAAATGAGCTGTCGTGCCTGAGCAAACGCTGCTCGCAAATCTTGAAGGGGTTGTAAAGTCTTTTTTTTTTTTCCACCCTTCTATACATTCTGTGCATTAAGGTGAAAACCGTCTGTGCTGCAGCGGCCCCCCCTAGAGCCCCCCCTTTTACTTGCCTGAACCTGTTCGTTCCATCATCGAGGACGAGCCCAGCAGCTCCAGCCACTGTCTCTGGGTCCTCATTGAATAGCTTGATGGCAGCAGGAGCCATTGGCTCCTGCTGCTGTCAATCAAATCCAGTGACGCGGGGGGCAGGGCTGAGTCCTGCGGTCTGTCAATGGACGCAGCAGGACTCGGGAGCGCGCCCACCCGAGTGCCCCTAATGGAATGCGGCTCTCCGTGGGTGCACTCTATAATGAAGATTAGGGCCACTATGTGCAAAACCCTTGCACAGAAGAGGTAAGTATGACATGTTTGTGTTAAAAAAATAAAACCTTTACAATCGCTTTTAAAAAGCCATCTGTCCTTATCGTGCTAGTGAATAACGTACTCCTTTTTTGTCTACGTGTATGTCTGGGCAGATTTAACAAAAAAAAAAAACATTTAGTGCATCTCTGCGTTACATGCACCATCTTTTCTCTTAAAAAATCCTAGTAAAAAAAAAAAAAGAGAGAATAATCTTTAAAAATCCAGTGCACTTCTAACATTTTATATAGTGAGCTGACCACATGGTGCCACTGTGGCACTGAAATTCCAAGAAGTGTCATCAGCCTTGCAGTTTTCTTCTGCTGGACTACTGAACTCTTCTCTCATGCTCATTAATTCCATTACATGATTGGGGTGTTTTGTAAACCAGCAAAGGAGGACTAGTCTTCCCATCCTATTGGCTAGAAAATAATGAACATTTATAATGTGTCCAAGGGGTGGGAAAGAATGCATGCAATATATTTGTAGTTTTACTGGATCCTAGGAGGAGTTGTAACTCACTGGAAAAAATGCCAGGACTGTATTACACAGTACTCCTTTTTTTGATCATCCTAGACATGGTAAAGAATGCTGTTCCAATTTTGTAGTTGAGAGGCTTGTTTGTTTTATTTCCAGCAACAAATCTTGCCGGTATTTTGACGAAGGGCGCGGCACCTGTCCATTTGGAGGCAACTGTTTTTACAAACATGCATACCCTGATGGCCGTATAGAAGAACCACAGCCACGACAAAAAGGGGGCATGTCCAGCAGGTATCGGGTAAGTTGCCGACACATTATGACGTTCTGCTGTTCTTGTCACATTCTCTTCTACCGGATAGTGCTCTGTTTTTAATGCTTGTTACTTTTTCAACAGATCATGTAAGCAAGGTAGAACTGTGGTCATACTATATATAAACATTCAAATATGTGCAGTGCGTCTGAAAAGTATTCACAGCGCCTCACTTTTTCCACATTTTGTTATGTTACAGCCTTATTCCAAAATGGATTAAATTTATTTTCTTCAAAATTCTACAAACAATACCCCATAATGACAACATGAAAGAAGTTTGTTTTGAAAGCTTTGCAAATTTATAAAAAATAAAAATAAATGCATGTGCATATGTCTTCACGGCCTTTGCTCAATACTTTGTTGAAGCACATTTTGGCACTAAATGCAGCCTCAAGTTTTTGTCTGATGCTACAAGCTTGGCACACCTATTTTTTTGGCAGTTTCTCCCATTCTTCTTTGCAGTACCTCTCAAGCTCCATCAGGTTGGATGGGGAGTGTCGGTGCACAGCCATTTTTAGATCTCTCACAGAGCTGTTCAATCGGGTTCAAGTCTGGGCTCTGGCTGGGCCACTCAAGGACATTCAGAGTTGTCCCGTAGCCACTCCTTTGTTATCTTGGCTGTGTGCTTAGGGTCGTTGACCTGTTGAAAGATGAACCTTTGCCCCAGTCTGAGGTCCAGAGCTCTCTGGAGCAGGTTTTCATCAAAGATGTCTCTGTACAATGCATTCATCTTTCCCTCGATCCTGACTAGTCTTCCTGTTCCTGCTGCTGAAAAACATCCCCACAGCATGCTGCTGCTACCACCATGCTTCACTGTATGGATGGTGTTGAGCGGTGCCTGGTTTCGTCCAGACATGACGCTTGCCATTCAGGCCAAAGAGTTCAATCTTTGTTTCATCAGACCAGAGAATTTTGTTTCTCAGGTGCGTTTTGGCAAACTCAAGGTGGGCTGTCGGGTGCCTTTTATTCAGGAGTGGCTTCCATCTGGCCACTCTACCATACAGGTCTGATTGGTGGAGTGCTGCAGAGATTGTTCTACTGGAAGGTTCTCCTCTCTCCACAGAGAAAATCTTGGGCTCTGTTAGAGTGACCATCGGGTTCTTGATCACCTTCCAGACTAAGGCCCTTTCCCCTGGATTGCTCGGTTTGGCTGGGCGGTCCTCTCCAGGAAGAGTCCTGGTGGTTTCAAACTTCTTCCATTTACGAATGATGGAGGCCACGGTGCCCATTGGGACCTTCAATGCTGCAGTAATTTTTCTGTACCCTTCCCCAGATCTGTGCCTCAGTACAATCCTGTCTACAGACAATTCCTTGGACTTCATGGCTTAGATTTTTCTCTGACATGCACTGTTAGCTGTCTATATAAGGTCCCACAGTTATGTGTGCCTTTCCAATCATGTCCAATCAACTGAATTAACCATAAGTGGACTCCAATCCAAGTTGTAGAAAAATCTGAAGTATGATCAGTGGAAGCAAAATGCACCTGAGCTCAATTTTGAGTGTCATGACAAAGGCTGTGAATACTTATATACGTGTGATTTTTTTTTTTTTTTTTTTTTTTATAAATTTGCTAATTTTTTCAAACAAACTTCTTTCACATGGTCATTATGGGGTATTGTTTGTAGAATTTTGAGGAAAATAATGGATTTTAATCCATTTTAGAATAAGGCTGTAACATAACAACAAAATGTGGAAAAAGTGAAGCGCCGTGAATACTTTCCGGATGCACCGTACATAATCTTAACCAATGTTAGAGTGAAATTCAGGCCTAAACATAACTATTCTTATAAATGCCTCCTACCCCATTCTCTCTATGCTGCATGCCCTGTGTAACAAAGATCTGTATATGTATCGGTTTTTTTTGTTTTGTTTTTTTCAGCCCAGTCTGGTCACGTGATCCTGCAGTTCTGGCTCCCCTGTGTTGGCTGCAGGTCCCAATGGGCACCATGGCCTCCATCATTCGTAAATGGAGAGGAGGGAGCGCAGACAGCGACTGGACTATGGGAGCTATGGCTGACATCACCATTTCCAGCCATTTTCGAGCACTCCCTGAAACAGTAGCTTGAGCTGCGGGATCACGTAAGCAGGCTGACATGAGGTAGGTATACAGATCTTTTTAGCATAGGTAACATAAAGTAGGAGGGGGCATTTTTAAGAATTAGTTATGGATAAGCAGGAATTCCACGATTTAAAACGAACATGTATAGTAAAGTGGCAGTAAAAAAAAGTTAAAACATTTCTTAACTTGTATATGTACAACATAGGTGCATGTCTTTGTCAGCATTGTTACTTATGCAAATCTCAGCACTAATAAAAACGCTTTTGGATTTAGAAAAAAAATGAACAAAGATCACCTCGGTCTCAGCTCCTAGGAGACATATGGGTGACTGCTGCCTCCTTGGATAGCTGGGCACTCAAAAGCCCAGCAAAGACTTCCTGTGAGATCTCAAATGGTCAGGGGAGGGGGGGGATGAGGAGTGGTAATGTCACCCACACCTACCAGAAGCTGGAACAGAGGCAAGTTAATTTCTTGCTAAATCTTTAAAAGTTTTTTTTTTTTTTATTTATTTACAGTTAATTTGGGCCATGGGGGGCTGGTGAGGAAGTGGACCTTCCATTTGCATGTAAATAACATTACAAGTGAATTGCCTGCCCAAAGCATGGTGGTGTTTAAACCTTCTTCTGACGTCTTTGTGGGTTCATTGAGTGTGGCCGTGGAGGATGAGTCTCTAGCCTAAACTCTACATATGCAGTATTTTAGAGTATTGTGAAGCACCATAGGGTGTACCACAGGATGTAAATGTGTCTCAAAATGGTTACATTCAAGGCTGGCTGTCAATTGTAAACAATTATATTTCCAGCGCTTGGTCACAACCCCCAAATCTCCCACACAATCAGTGTCCTGTACTAAATATTACATGTCTGTGCAAATATAAAGATAAATTAAATCTTCAATATGTTCTCTGTGCAGTGTTCAGAAAACAAAAGTTAAACACCAGATAATTAGACCCTCATAGATAAATGGGTCATATCTGACACGTGAAAATTTACAAATGGCCACCAGGTGTCACTGTTTCTCTTCTCCACATATGCATTCTATGTATGTCCTGTTTTTTGCTTCTGGTTTCCTCCCTTAACTGAATGTAGTTCTTGGTCTTCAATCATAGTGTAGTATGTCAAAACGGGTAAATAACAAATTTAAATTGTACTCGCATAAATATAAAAGTGCGCAATGTGAGTTGTAATTCTAAGCTCTGGAAATGTATTGTTTATAAGTGCAGAACCTATCTGGGGCAATAGGGTGACTCCCATATTTACAAATATGCGGTTAATGATAACTGACAGTTACTAGGGTGCTTATGTTAGATCTCAAATGGCTGATCATGTGTGCAGCGTCATGGCCTCTGCAGATCAAACACGGGCTAAGCTGGCAGCTTCCTTGGTTGTAAACGATAGGAGGTTTTGCAGCTAATTCTTGGATCCCTAAAATTGGCAGGTAAGAGTTTACCACTGGCAGGGGTGTTTACAAAATCTTTATCGCAGCACAGCGGCTAAATGGTTAGCACTTTGAGTTTGCATGTTCTCCCTGTGCAGGTGTTTCCTCCCACGCTCCAAAGACATGCTGGTAGGTTAATTTGCTGCTATTGGAATTGGCCTTTAGTATGTGAGTTAGGGACCCTTGGATTGTACGTTTCTTAAGAGCAGGGACTGATGTGACTGAAAAAAAAGTGTGTGTGTGTGTGTGTGTGTGTGTGTGTATGTGTGTGTATGTGTGTGTGTATGTGTATATATATATATATATATATATATATATATATATATATATATATATATATATATATATATATATATATATATATATATATATATATATATATATATATATATATATAATATTTTATTTTTTTTAGTGTGTGTGTGTGTGTGTGTGTGTGTGTGTGTATATGTAGTGGGGTACACCTGGGTGGAAGTTCAGGTGTGTAGGTATGGGAGTAATGACTATTTGTATTCGTGGAGGATTGGGCGGTGTAATAATCTCCTTGGCCAGTGGGTGGTGAGTGCCCGCAGGCTCAAGGTAGATTCACTGCCATAGTGCTGTCCCTTTTTGTCCCTTCTCGGAGACGGTACAGCGAGGGCGGGGAACCTGCCGTGGCGTCATTGGAGGGGATAAAAGGGGGAGACGCCCTGGTCACGAGGTCTTGCTCTTCTGGAGGTTCTTCATCACGCGCCCAGGCACCTTTAGGCCTGGGTGCGGGCGGTTCCGGATTCCGGCTCAGGTGCCCTAGGCCTGACCGGAATGGAGTTGGAGTCCATCCCGGGCACCTTCAGCCTGGGGTGAGGTACTAAACCAGGAGGCCTGGGGCCCAGTGACTTCGACTGGGTCCCGCGAGGGTGGAGAAATCCGAGGGTCCCTGAAGTGGATGGGGCCCATATCTGAGGTGAGGAGGCCGGGGAGGTTACCCATTTGGAGAGTCTGGAGCAGCATCAACCCAGTGACGGATGGGCCTCTGGTAACTCCCTTGGAGGGACATCTTCCCCTGATAGGGGCCGCAATGCATCGAAGGTACTCCTATCTATGTTCTCTTGAGTCGCTGGTAGAGACTCTCAAGCTCGAAGTCCTTTCAAGATATGGCTAGTAACCGCTGGTGAGATCGCAGTGGTTTAGCTGAGAATTAGGATAGTGCCTCGGCCTGCTCATCCCCTGTATCAAAATGTTAAGTCGCAACCAGTTGGCTACTGAAGCACTGTTTATTGTGGGAAATGCAACAAAACAAGAGTTGGACTGATCGGTGTGTGGAACTCTGGTTAATGGGAGCAAAGGGAAGTGTTGGCACAGCAGGACTTAATCCTTTACAGAAGCACATAGGCCCGAGGAAATATCTGGTACTGGCCTTCACCTCACCCACAGCTATGGGGAGGACATGGGCCGTAGCGCATCTCACCCTGTCGTGTGTGTGTGTGTGTGTGTGTGTGTGTATGTATCTGTCTCTATGTCTTGTTATCTACTGGCACTAGAAGATTTTGAGTCCTACTTTTAACCCTTTAAAATCTGCAATCTTTAGATTACTGTTCCCCCTGCACATTGCCTCTTGCTGACAGAATGTTAACCTTTTTGTTTTCCATTCACAGCTTGGCTCCCACAGCTCTGCATTCTGCTGTGAGACCCAGCAGTTACTGACTGTCAGTGTGGTTCCTGATCATGTGCTCGCCATGTTGGCTATGACATGTTCACATGGCTTTCTTTAAAAACAAAGATTTGAATGCTGAAACTGTTCTTTCTAGATGCACTTGATGAGCACCTTTTTTTTTTTTTTTTAAAGAAATACATTCCTTAAAGGAGACTGCACAAAAAAAGTTTTGGCGTGTGTTGACACACCATAATGTTTGTCACCATAACTAACTGTAGATGCATGTTGCACCTCATAATTATATCCAGTGCTCTGTGAGATATATGCTCTGTGCATTACACAAACTGAGGCTTCTCAAAAGAAAAAGTAGTGGCTTTATTCACCCGATCTTCAGCTCCCAACAGCTGCTCCTTTTGCAGGTTGAGTGACTTTCAGCATCGTTCATCCTACTTCTGTGAACCCAGGGTATCATGACTCTGCCCCCTGCCTTGGACTCAGGAGCACGGAAGCGGACCTGGGCCATTGAACTTGAACAAGGATTTAGGTTGCAGGGCTGTTTCATGGGGTTATGGGCTGGGGTTGCAAATGGAAAGGAGGACTTGATCCCAGCGTTGGGGTTTAGCTATTGTAAATGTATTTAGCTAGGCAAATTAACCAATTTGTTGTGAAGTTAACTGATGCATACTGTTTTTTTTATTTGGTCTGATTATCAATGTTCTGTGGTCACAAAGATGTTAAGGCCCTTTTACTGACTCCTTCACGTTAACCCTTTCTAGGCCCAACGTAGGAACCGGTTTTGGGAATTTGAGGAGCGTGAAGTTGGAGATCCTTTTGACAACAATGATGATGACATGGTCACCTTTGAACTGGGTGAAATGCTTCTTATGCTGTTGGCAGCAGGTGCTGACGAAGACCTAACAGACTCAGAGGATGAGTGGGACTTGTTCCATGAAGAGCTGGACACTTTTTATGACCTGGACCTATAGCGCTAGTCAGAGGAGTTTGGACTGTCTGGGCCGTGTCAGACAGTAGCTATTTCCTGTGGTGTTGTGGCAGTGCCTGTGTTTCTCCTAGGCAGGCCTAAAATTCCAGGTGCTGTTGTAATAATTTTTACCCTGATGTCCTGTCTTCTTTCCCCCTTCCCCAGAGTGTTTGTTTGTTTCTCTGTTTCAAAATAATAAAAGGAGGAAAAAAAAAAAACATATGAAAAAACAAAACAAAAAAAAAACAGATGTACAAAATGAAATCAGGCGCACATGTGTGGATTTGTCATGGGCATTAATCTTGCTGCTTATTTTAGTCCTTGCTGCCTGTATTTTTCCTAATATCTATAAACTAGGGACAGATTGGGAGCAAGTCAGTCAACATTATGCTTTTGTGCTAAAGGGCTCTTTCACACGGGGCGGATCCGTGCAGATCCGCCCCGTGAAGCTCCGCTTGCTCAGCGGGGATCGCTCCGTTGATCCCCGCTGAGCCGACGGATGACTGGGCAGTCCCCGCACACTGTGCAGGGACCGCCCTGTCAGAGCGCCGCTCTCCCCTATGGGGAATCGGATGACGACGGACCGTAGAGTCCGTTGTCATCCGATCCGCTCCGCCGACGGAAGGAAAAATAGGGTTTTCCTCCGTCACACTTTGGCGGAGCGGATGTCAGCGGACATGTCTCCGCTGACATCCGTGCCTCCATAGGGGTGCATGGAGGATCCGTTTCAGGTCCGCCTAAAAAACTGACAGGCGGACCTGAACGGACCTCCGTGTGAAAGGGGCCAAAGGGTTGCCAGACAAATGCACGAAAACCTGTGTTGGGCTTTGAACACAGGATTCAGTGCTGTACAAATTGCTGTAGCTTACTCCCTATAGATACCTGTCTCTTTTTGTCCATTGTGACACAAGATGTCTTTTGCGTTTTGGGTTATACTACTGCCTGCAGGAGGATTGAACACTGGCAAAAAAAAAATATGTAGGTGAGCCCATGATTACCGCTTCCACTACCAGCATGCCCTTTTTTTATCTGCTAATGTCCTAGGAAGATAGAACTTTGATCTGTTCTGTTACCCACATGCAGTGATTTTTGTCACCTCTTGCCGTCTGGTCCTCACCCACTACCAGCTATCTGGGTTTTGTGAGTAGTTGAGGCCTAAACGCCAACATGTCTGATTCTAGCCATGAGCCCTGCTGTGCCAAGTACCCACAACCTACTACTGGCTCTGAAAATGCTTACAGCCTATAATCCTATTGTCCTCTGCTCATAGAGTCCATCTTTGGAATCTTTCTTGGATCTGGCAGGTATATCTGACTCCTCTGCCCTCTTGGCTGAGGTTTTTTATTAGTCATGCAAGACTTAATGGCTGTCATCTAGTTATTTGCTGACTCTGACCACAGAGGCCACCAGTCCTCCCCCTCTTTCTTCCACAGATTCATTATCTGATCTTCCAAAAAAAATGGATAGATTAGTAGGTCACCATCAAGCGCTCGCTGGGCTTCTGCATCATAGTGTCACTGTAAGGTCTCTGTGGTTTTGCTCCAACATGTTCATTGCTTCCAAACCTAAAGGGTGGCATCAGTCCCATGTTGGGTCTAGAAGCACTAAATGTTGTCACTGAAGCTCAAACATTCTGTTTTCCAGCTCTGTCATTGCCTCCACCTGGGAAACGTTTTAGCTTTGGTGAACATTAAAGCATAACTCTACTTTTGTTGAGAAAAAACATGTCATCTATGTACATTGCAAGGATTATAACAACCTTTGTTGCAGATTCCTACCTTTTTGTTATTCTGAAGTAATCCATGTGTGTTTGTTTGTGCCTCTGTTCTGAGTGGGTCTAATGGGAGTGGTTTCATAGTTAACTGTCAGGTGTGCAGCTGCAGGGACATAATGAGGAAATATGCTGGTCCTGCATCCCTTTAGCTGTGCTCCTATTGAAAGTATCTCTCCAAAAATTACATTTTTGTTGCAGGAGATGCCTGAAATCTGACTTGTATCTTAGTGCAGACTTCTGGGAAAATTGGTGAGCCAATCACACAAGCAGGAAATGATGGTTCTGGGGAGTGGTCAGTACGCACTCTGTGTACAGCACAACTTTATGTAGCCATATTGCATTCTCAGAAAATTACAGCGGCTGCAGATTGAAAAGGAAAGGTAATTTTTAAGAACATTCAATTACAATGTGATTAGTGTCACAATTTTATGTGCTATATTCTTTTTCCTTTGCTATTTTTTTTCCCCCACGAAAGTGGAGTTGCCCTTTAAGGATGTGTACCAACAGGTCCCATCTTTGCAGTGCAGTGGTTTCCAAATTGCAGCCTGGGGGCCCATATGTGGCCCTTTCCTTGCCTTTATATAGCCTTTGGGTCACCATTGCACCAAGTAACATCAATTATGGAGCACCATTCCCCTCACACCATCAATGGGGGCACTATTTAGCCCATTAAAACCAATGATGGGGCACTGATGCCGGGGTGTATTCTACACCCTTTAGCCACAATCCGGCTTCCCTAAAGCCTGAATGACAGTAAATTGTACCTTTTTGCTTAGAAAGTTTGGAGACCCCTGGTCTAGAGCAATTGGTGTTTGCTGTGGGGCCCCTACCAGTCTGTGGCCATGTTCACCAAGGTGTGGCCTCCATTCTAGCCCTGCTGTGCTCTCGTGGCATCCCTATTGTGGGAAATGTAGATCAGTGGTTCAGTCCTCAAGTACCCCCCCCCCTCCCCCCCCCCCAACGGCCATCTTTTCCTTTTACTGGACTGAGGTTGAGAACCACTGATGTAGATGACCTCCTGTTGAGGGAACATTTGGAACAGGCTCTGACATACAACATAGTTTTGACTGTACAGACATTACAGCGGTTTGGATGGGTCCTAAACCTTCAGAAATTGCCTCTGGCACTGGCTCATCATTTTGGAAAATCTGGGTCTAGGCCTAGACACCACTAAGCCCAGAGTTTCTTCCACAGGAGAAATTTCAGCCTCTAAAGTCTAGAAATTGTCTGACTCTCGGCTTTTGCATTACTGCTGGTAGCCTCCTTTTTGAATAAGGCCCGTTTACCCAGTTTTACTCCAGACCTTTTGATACAGTACTTGGCTCCTAGGATTCCTAGAACCTCTTGTACTCTTTATCCCTGCTGCGTCTTCCATGATTCCCACGACCTCCAGCGTTCATAGGGTCTCTGCTGGGTCTTTCAGGATTCCTTTGAACATTCAGGACTTCTAGAGTTCCCTGAAACAGTTCAGGGCATGTGCGCTGACCAGGTAGGTATTAAGGGTATTTTAGGAACAGCCTTTGAAGTGGCGAGTGCTGTCAGATCATCAGCTACTGAGCTAAAATACTTTTTCTGTTAGTTGCCAACCCAGATTGACTACTCTTGTTTTTCCAACTGCTGTGACCCCTACCTGGACCTAATGCACATATTCGCCAGCACACCACAGGTCGTCAATTGCGACCAAATCTGACAGTGCAACGTTTCGGAGCTGGACCTAATGCACATATTCGCCAGCACACCACAGGTCGTCAATTGCGACCAAATCTGACAGTGCAACGTTTCGGAGCGGCGCAGGACCCCTTTGCCAGGCATGTGATAAATGTGTGCAGCAGTATTTAAAGTGCTCTCCACCAATCAAAAAACTGAAGAAAAAAAAAGCTACACCCCTACCTACTGATGTCAGACTCCCGCCAAAATCACTCTGAAAATTACAGCATTAATCAGTATCCATAAAATAAATATAATATGTCAGAAATGCGTGTGTGGAACCTGGCCAAGTAACATATGTACAGGCAAAATCTTTCAGTGTAGGCTGCATTTCAGCGATCTGGCACCTTCACCAGATGTGCCCGATCGGTTACTAGAAGCCAGCTTGGTCTGGCATACAGGTTGACATGTAACCGGCCTTACAACCAATCAAAATTAATTACTGTGGCTGTGCATGCTAGATGTGGCCACCTGTATCCAAGCAATAGTAAGCATCGGAACTGCCGACTCCATGGCAAAATCGTATCTCCACTGTACTGTAGCCTTTTCTTTCTAGCCACCCTCTTTGTGAAGCGATTTTTTTATTTTTATTTTTTTCTCTTATCGTCCATGGACCGACGCAGCTCTCATACTGATTACATGTGGGTATATGTCCCTGCTCGCAGGAGAAGACCTAGGCAGAATGTTAGAGGTTAAAACATTCTAGAACAAGCCAGAGCTGAACAGCCCCGCCCAGGGGGGCGGTCCCTCCGGACATTACCCTTCCACCTGCAGCTAATCAGCCTCAGTTTTTTTCTGCCTAGCAGAAGAAGACGTGGCTCTCTCAGGAGCCAGTCTCCTGGAAGATTTTACTTTTGATTTTTATTCCTTTGGGAATTTTCATATTTGATTTTTGAGACCTTCAATCAACTGTCGGCTGGGCAACAGGTTGGGTACACTAGTATCCTCGTAGTCTTCCCTGTCCGACCATCGAGCGTGCTGATCCTCGCCTTGCGTGCGTGAGACTCAGTTCACGACATACCCCATGACTCCAGGGGTGGCCGGGTTGCTTTCATGCTCCCGCGGTCCTCTCAAGATTGAACAGTTCCTGACTGACTGTATCTCTCGCGGTGGACCGGGCCGACAGCTACGCAGTACGACTCTGTGATAGGTCTGTCTGAAACAAGCCAGTGGGTCCCTGAAAGGGACGGGTAAGTAGTCTCTCCTACTGCAGGTGAGTACATGCTGGCTGTGTTTCTGTGTGTGGGGGTTTCTCCCCCCCCCCCCTGTTATGCTGCTCTCTGCACCCTGTACTGGTGCTGTGCTGTGGGGTGCTTGGGGGTCACTCTGGCCTGGTTGGGCGCTCATGTCTGAAGTTTTTTCTGGTGTGTGAGGTGATTATTGCGTGCGCCATTGGCGCTGTTTGAGGTGGTTATTGCGTGCGCCATTGGCGCGCATTAGAGCTTTGAATTTTGCGCTCAACGGCCATCTTGACGTTTAGTGGCACAGTTATAGCTGCGGACGGCAGCCATTTTCTTGTGGCCGCCGCGCATTTATTTCTGGCGGCGGCGCGAATCCCCTCACAATCTCCTCACAGACTGAGCTGTCCTTAAGGGTTGGTGGGTCCTCCCCGGGTATCCCCTCCTCAGCGTAGCCAGTGGGTGGACTGTATATTCACTGTATAGTGTATAAGGTCTCAGAGGGTGGTGTTATGGAGTCTGATACACCTGCTCTCCACATTGCCTGGGGCAACTGGCAGTGCTGCACAGTTAAACATGTTCATATGTTTCCTGCACCTGCGGTCCTTATGGACCAGTTGTCAGCAGTCCTGGAATCATTCCTGTCAGAATGGAAGCGGTGTGCGAGCAAAAGGAGCTATAAGCCCCCTCCCCCCACAAAAATCTTTAGTGAAGGAGTGCTCTGAGTCAGATATGGGCCTAGCTACTATGCTCAGGACCCTACCTCTGAATATTTAATGTTTATGAACAGGACATTCCCTTGTGAGGAAGACTCCAGTTCTGTGTCAGTGAATGACAGGGCGCTTGTAAGTGATCTCATTGATGATGTGAGAATCACACTCAGGCTGAAATTGCTGTGACAAGCTTTTCTTTTACACAGTTTCCTCACAGTTTTCCTCACACGCTGCCTCAAGAGCAGCATGGATGAGGGAGGACTTTATTCATTTATGTCTCTAATCCCTGTGAGCCTTGTGTGTGATACCTGAGGTAACATTTCCCGCCATTTCCTGGGGAATGATTTGAGCTCTGACAGACACACGGTCTGAGGATCAGAGGTTAACTGTTACCTGTATGCTGCTTCAGCAGCACTGTCAAGCAGGTTGGAATGATACAGAGAAGATTATGCGCCATAATTTAAACTCATCCTATACCTCTACACTGCATACATTCACAGTGTATGTATGTGTTATTGGTCTCTGTGTCTGCGTGGCTGTCCCCACGTTTCAATGCTGTGTTTCAGTGCAATACATGATATAAACGTACAAAATATGTTTATGCACGACTCCAGATACATTCACAGTATATGTATGTATCATACTCTCTGGGCTGGCGGGGGCTCCGGTGTCCTCCCGCACTCATGGTATGTGCGCTTCGGCTCTCTGCACAGTATAGACATGTTCAATATGTTTATTGCACATATTATACATGTTTACAGTATGGGTATACTGTTTGCGTGGGGTTCCTCCGGGTACTCCGGTTTCCCCCCACGCTCCAATGGAAATGCACAGCATAAACATGTGCAATATTATGTTGATTCACATGCTATCATTCCTACACGGTATCTGTGTGCTGTCTGCGTGGAGTTCTTCCGAGTGGGCGCTTCGGCGCTATGCACAGTCTAAATTTGTGCGATTGGACCTACCCGGTATGTCTTTGCAGTCTGCGTGGGTTTCCGCCCACGCTACATGACATGCATGCCTTTGGTGCAATACACAATGTAAACATACACATTATGTTTATACACTACACTAAATACATTCACAGTAGTTATTGCATTCTCTGAGTATGCGTGGGGTACTTCGGTTCCTCCCACGCGCCAACGGTGTGCGCGCCTTCGGTGCTATGCACACATGAGCTTGTGCAAAAGGTTTAGCACACACACTATAATACGTATGCAGTCTGCGTGGGTTTCTGCCCATGCTACATGACATGCATGCCTTTGGTGCAATACACGGTGTAAACATACACATTATGTCTATACACTACACTAAATACATTTACAGTAGCTGTAGGTATTGCATTCTCTGAGTATGCGTGGGGTACTTCGGTTCCTCCCACGCGACAACAGTGTGCGCGCCTTCGGTGCTATGCACACATGGGCTTGTGAAAAATGTTTAGCACACATACTATAATACCATACACGGTATGCGTATGCAGTCTGCATGGGTTTCATCCGGGTGCTCAGGTTTCTCCCCTGCGTTTTCAATGGTGTGCGCATTCTCAGCGCTATGCAGAGTATAAACATGTGCAATTTGTTTATTCGCAGGCTAACATACCTACACGGTTGTGTACGCAATCTGTGTGGCTGGTTTACGTCCAGGCCCCGATGATGTGCACGCCTTCGTCGCTGGCACAGTATATACGCGTTTTAATAGGTTTATCCACAAATACTAAACTACATACGCCGTATGTGGTGGTATTGTGCTCTTTGTGGCTGGGTGGGTTTCCTCCCACACTCTCCATTTCTGCGTTTCACGCAATACATAGTATAAACTATGTGTTTGCACAATCAGCACCTATCCATGGGTAGCTGCTGGATGGAGCATTGTCACAAGGATCCCTGGTTTCAGGGGTATCACTTTCCACCTGCTTTCAGTGGTGATCAGAAGCGCTGGCTTGGACTGTGTTCGCCAGGCTGGGGTTGGCGTTGCGCCCGTTAGTGGCTGCGTCTCTGGCATTTTTTGTAGCTCAATGACTGGGCAAAAGCCTCTGCTTCATTAATCAGTCGTCTAGCAGGTGCACTACAACTGCTTTAGCCTTTAGGGTCTCTGTGCCCGGGGTGGGTTTGCGCCACCTGTGGAGGCTAAGGTACTAGTCCTCTGACCGAGTTTCTAGGGAAGTTCCGTCAAGTTGCCTTTATTGGCCAACATTTGAGGCACCCTGTACACTGGGGCCTCCCTTCTCCGATACATTGCGGAGTCTCTTTGGGATTTTCATACGTCTCGCTGCAAGGCGGTCCTGTCGGCCGTGTGCATTGCAGGCGAAGGGTCCTTGCATCCGGAGGTGTTTCCACCTTCTTTACCGGAGGTGGGGCACCGGAAGTGGACCTTTGTGGCCTCTCGACTCACTCGCAAGGTGGCAAGATCGTGGTCAGGTCCAGGGACCCCTGGGCGGATGCGTTAGACGCGTTGGAAGCCCGTGGGGGCAGTATCGCCTGATATATGCTTACCCTCTGCTACTGTTGTTGCTTCGCAGAGCATACTTCATCCTGCTTTACAGTCCTTGGCTTTAATGGCATGGCTGTTTTAAAGCCAGGTGCTAAAAGACCGAGTTCTCTCGTATTCGGTCATCTCTTCTATGTTGTTGACACGGTAATCTTCCTCCAGAAAGATATCTCACCGTACCTGGAAGGCTTACATCGCTATGTGCGAGGAACTTGAGTGGCATCCTCGGATGTTTTCCGTTCCCAGGATTTTGCTGTTCTTACAGCGTGGTGTGACCCAAAAGCTGGCCTTGCATACCTTTTTTTTTTTTTTTTTTTTTGAGGGTCGGATTTCGGCCCGGACTGTCTTTTTCAACGACCGCTGCCGGGCCATTCCTTGATTAGCACCTTTTGGGCAGGGGGTTCGCCATGTGGTCCCCCCTGTCAAGCCTCCTCTCCCTACTTGGGATCTGATTTTGATGCATCTCGGTTCTCCAAGAACATCCCTTTTGAGAATATCGGAGAGATTCCTCTCTTGACCTTGTCCCAGAAGTTGGCCTTATTGGCCATTGCTTCGGTTAGACGGGTGTCTGAGTTGGCAGCCTTGTCAGGCAAGTCGCCTTACTTGGTCCTCCATAAGGATATGTTGGTGTTGCGCCCACGACCATCCTTCTTTTCTAAGGATGGTCTTGGCCTTTCACCTTTAAGAAGGACATTGTTCTTCCATCCTTGTGTCCTCACCCATCGCTTCCCTGAGAGTTTGCGCTTCCTGCATTAAGATGGGTACAAGCCTTACGAGTGTACCTGTCTGCTACTGTTTCCATTCGGAAATCTGTGTCTGGTCCAAAACAGGGCCGAGCGGTGTCGTCTGCCACCGTCTTTAGGTGGATCAGGCAGACCGTCATACAGGCCTATGCCCTTAAGGGGCGGGCACCTCCCTTTCCGGTTGCGGCGCATTCCACCAAGGCAATTTGGTGCTTCCCGGGCCTTCCGACATCAAGCGTCGGTTGCACAAGTGTGCAAGGCGACGACCTGGTCGTCCGTTCATACCTTTTCAAAGTTCTACAAGGTTGATGTGGCTGCATCTTCGGATGCTTCCTTTGGCCGCAAAGTGTTGCAGGCCGCTGTCTATTGTTGCAACTCCTCCGTTGAGGGGCTCTGCTGGTTTGGAGTGAAGTTTTGGTTGTTCCTTACTTTTTTTGCTCCCACCCTTTTCTTATACTGCTTTGGGACGTCCCACATGTAATCAGTATGAGAGCTGCGTCGGTCCATGGACGATAAGAGAAAATAGGATTTTTGTACTCACTGTAAAATCCGTTTCTCTGACGTCCATGGACCGACGCAGCACCCACCCTTCCTTTTAAGTTTGTACTGCTTTGTTACGAACTGAGGCTGATTAGCTGCAGGTGGAAGGGTAATGTCCGGAGGGACCGCCCCCCTGGGCGGGGCTGTTCAGCTCTGGCTTGTTCTAGAATGTTTTAACCTCTAACATTCTGCCTAGGTCTTCTCCTGCGAGCAGGGACATATACCCACATGTAATCAGTATGAGAGCTGCGTCGGTCCATGGACGTCAGAGAAACGGATTTTACGGTGAGTACAAAAATCCTATTTTTTTTTTTTTTTTATTTTTTTTTTTTTTGTGAGGGCTGCAACCTTCTGCAAGTTTGCATCCACACAATTTGCACCATCAGGAACCCTGGTGCAGACTAACTGCTACTTGGAATCTGTGTCTTGGGGGGGAGACCGCATCACTTGCCAGGGGACACCATATAACCTCTATAGTGCAAAAAAATGACGGGAAAAACGGTCGTGTGTGGGGGAAAATGCCGTTCCCTCGTTTTTCATTTAATTTCACGGCGGTGTTTTCACCACCGTGAATCACGATCGTGTGTACGCGGCAATAGAATCAGTGCACCTTCACACTAATCAATGTAAAGGATGGGAAAACCCACAGTGGTATAAATATAATGCACAATAATGTTGCCCAATGTGAACACAATGGGTAAATTGGAAGCAAGTGTGTTGTCTAGATTGACCTGTAAAACATGTGGATAGGCAAAATATCTTAAAGCGGAGCTCTACCTTAATTTTTTTTTTTTATTAAAAGCCAGCAGCTACAAATACTGCAGCTGCTGACTTTTAATAAATGGACACTTACCTGTCCAGGGTGCCCACGATGTAGGCAGCAAAAGACGAGCAATCGATCGTCTCTCGGCTGCCCCTGCCACCATCATCCTCGGAGAGGGAATCAGGAAGTGAAGCGAGCTCCACTTTTAAGGCTGGTTCACACATAATGCAGGTTCCCCCGCATCCAATTCGCATAGCGGGAGAATGTGACCAGCTCTCTATGGAGCCGGTTCACATGTCTCCGGGCGGCTGCAGAGCATACTGCACAGAAACGCTGTGTGACTTTGCCTACTTTTCAGGGCCGAATTCAGGCAAAGATTCTGCCCTGAAATGGAGAACAGGGACGGGCAGTGTTGCTGTGCGATCCGCGGCCGGTTTAGGTGTGAACCAAGCATAAAACTGTGCATAATCGGGGCTTTTTTTTTTCTCAGAGAAAAGGTGCAGGAACTCTCCCTCCCCGGCCAACTTCCCGCCCCCCAACCACACCCAAACCCGTCCCCAACCACGCCTAAACTCCACCCCCAACCACGCCTTCCTTGGGGTAGAGAAGTACAGCGGCACCAAATAATGGTAATAAGTAGAAATCCCCCTTTCCCAGCTCACCTCTGCACAAATCTCCACGACTAACGTGTGTTCTTTAATAAAGTTTATTTTCTGAGGGAAAAAAAAAAATTGTGGCACGACCGCCTACAGTGCGGACTGTGCTCACTGACGTTACAACTGGCTCCTTCCGATGCGTTTCCCCTAAGGAGGCGTCAACTGGGACTCAGTTGACGCCTCCTTAGGGGAAACGCATCGGAGAGCGCGGTCCGCACTGCAGGCGGACATGCCCCAATTTTTTGGGGAGCTGTTGTCCAATTTGAATCTCTGAGATTTGGTAGACAGAGGAATGCATTCTTAAGCTGTGGATCAGCACACACGCTTGTGACCAATGTGGATCTGGTAAGCAGACAATTTTATTACTTTTGAGCATGGTGGATTTGGGACTCGCAAGTTAATTGGATGTGTTTTCAATTCAGCCCATTCACTCTGCTGAATTTAATTTGCTTTCATATAGACTTTTTGACTATATTTAACCTGAGAAAGACTGTTGAGATATAGATATATACCGTATTTACTCTCTTGTCAATTGTTTTCCTTTTTCAGATTATATACACTGTGTTTAAATTGCATTGTTTATTTTTGGATTATGTACATCCAGTTTTAAGATATTTTGCCTATCCCCATATCTTACAGGTCAATCTATCAGACACTTGTTTCTAATTGACCTCATTCACATTGGGTAACATTATTGTGCATTCTATTTGTATCACTGTGGGTTTTCCCACCCTTTACATAGAATCAGCGCACCCACGCTATCAATGCCCCTGCCTTGGTGGCTCAAGAATCCAGGTGCTAAATTTGGGGGAAGTCCTTCCTTCCATCTTTTTGGAAGATTCTCGTGACAGATACCAGCTTGTTGAGTACTGAGCATCTTGATCGGGAGACAAGACTCCGCTCATTGCACTGACAACATCCCGGAGCATCAGATGATTTAGCTGTCTGCAGTGTTGGACCATCCCGATGGAGTGTCATCTGAGTCAGATTCAGACAGACAATGCCACAGCTATGGTGTACATCAGCCAAGAGGAACCATCGCTGATTTTAAAATCCTGGCCATAGAAGCTTGGGTTCTGAGAGATGTGGGCAACTCTAAATTGGGGACTACTTGTATGGTAAAAGTTTGGAAGTCTACTTTCCACAATGTATCTGGGATTCTACCCCAGGTGTTTGTGTTGGATTACAGCCTTTCTACAGTTGGGTCTGGAGCAGTGTTTAGCTCTCAGGGCAAAAACCTGACCTTTTTGATAGTACTTTCTATCTTGTTTAAGAGACCATTGGCCTATAACTCCTTGACTATGACCTTTTTGTACAGTGAGTTTTCTGTGAACTCCCCCAGCTCCAACCCCCATCTCATGCCAGCTTCGCCTCTAGGGGCCTTTAGATGGCTGTTTGAGCTGCAAGCAGTCCCCAGTTCTCTGATTGTTCTTGGACTGTTGGCCTTTTTTTTCTGAGTTGCCCACCCTTCAGTTGGACTGTTTTGGATGTCCTGAAGTAGAATCTGTGTCCCGCTATGGATAAGAAGAAAAACTGGATTTTTGCAATCGCTGTAATTCCTTTTTTGAAATCTAATGGGGAACTTTGTTTCTGATCATGCTATGCTGATGGTTTTGCTTCAAAACTGAGGCCTGCTAGTAGCAGGAGTGGTTATTCAGGGCTGGCCTACAGTTTAAATGTTTGCCAGTGTCATATTCTCCCCTAGGCGACCATGTAACTTGAAAGTGAAATCCTTTTTTCTCTTATCGTCCATGGACTGACACAGCTCTCATACTGTTTACGTGTGGGTATATGTCGCTGCTCGCAGGAGAAGATCTAGGCAGAATGTTAGATGTTAGAAACATACATTCTAGAACAAAACCAGAGCTGAACAGCCCCGCCCAGGGGGGCGGTCCCTCCGGACATAACCCTCCTACCAGCAGCCTCAGTTTTTTTTTCTGCCTAGCAGAAGGAGAAGACGTGGTTCTCTCAGGAGCCAGTCTACTGGAAGATTTTACAGTCTACTGGGAATTTTATTATTTTATTTTTGAGACCTTCAATCAACTGTTGGCTGGGCAACAGGTTGGGTACACTGGTATCCTCGTAGTCTTCCCTGTCCGACTATCGAGCGTGCTGATCCTCGCCTTGTGTGCGTGAGACTCAGTTCACGTCATACCCCATGACTCCAGGGGTGGCCAGGTGGCTTTTATGCACCCGCGGTCCTCTCAAGATTGAACAGTACTTGTCTGTATCTTTCGTGGTGGACCAGGCCGACAGCTACTCAGTACTACTCCTGTGATAGGTCTGTCTGAAACAAGCCAGTGGGTCCCTCTGGAATGGGTAAGTAGTCTCTCCTGATGCAGGTGAGTGCATGCTGGCTGTGTTTCTTTATCTGGGGAGTTTCTCCCTGTCTCCCCCCTGTTATGCTTCTCTCTGCACCCTGTACTGGTGCTGTACTGTGTGGGGGTGCTTGGGGGTCACTCTGGCCTGGCGGGGGGCGCTCATGTCTTTAGTGGACTCTGGGAGAGGAGCAGTGTTCTGGTGTGTGAGTGTGGGGACTTTATTGCGTGCGCCATTAGCGCTGTATTGTGAATTTAAATTATGCGCTCATCTTGCCGTGGTTCAATGGCGCAGTTATACATGCGGCCGACGGCCATTTTCTTGAAGCCGCTGCACTTTCGGTTTCGGCCTCTAGCGGCGCGAATCTCCTCAGTCTCCTCACAGATTCTTCACACTCTCCTCAGGCTTCACTCGCACTGCAGCGTGGTTTCATACAGCGGAACTGAGCGGTCCTTAAGGGTTGGTGAGTCCTCCGGGTATCCCCTCCTCAGCCTCAACGCAGCCAGTGGGTGGACTGTATTATTCACTGTAATAGTGAATAAGGTCTCAGAGGGTGGCAGTATGGAGTCTGGTTCACCTGCTTCTCCACACTTGTCAGAGGCAACAGGCAGTGCTCCTGCACCTGCGGTCCCTATCGACCAGTTGTCTGCAGTCCTGGAATCATTCCTTGTCAGAATGGAAGCAGTGTGCGAGCGCAAGGGAGCTGTAAAGCGCCCCCTCCCCACACATTCTCCTGTAGGGGAGTGCTCTGTCTCAGAAATGGGCCTAGCTACTGCTGCTCAGGACCCTAGCTCTGAAGATTTTAATGTTTTTGGACAGGACATTCCTTGTGAAGACCCCAGTTCTGAACCAGTAACTGACAGGGTGCTTGTAAGTGAACTCATTGATGCTGTGAGGGACACTCTCAAGCTGAATGTTGAGGCTGAGGAACCTCAAGTGGAAGCTGTCTCCTTTGGTTCCTTTTAAAGCCGTTTCTTCAAAAAAGGTTTTTCCATATGTGCCTTTTTTTGATACATTCATTGACCAAGTCTGGGATAAGCCGCAGAAGACTTTGACGGTCCCGCGACGCCTAGCCATAAGGTACCCCTTTTGAGGAGGACCTGGTTAAGAAGTGGGCTCCCCCCCCCCCCCCAGTGGTCGACCCTTTAATAAGGCTACCATGCTCCCAATGGAAGGGACTCCTGCATTTAAGGTTCCCACTGACAGGAGGTTAGAAGTGGTGAGTAGAACTATGTTTACCTTATTGGGGTCTGCCTTACGCCCTATAGTGGTGTCGACACTTGTGTCTCAGACACTCACAGGATGGGCAAAGATTTTGCACCAGATGGTACAGGAGCATAATCTCCCTCCTGAGACCATTGCCCTGGCTCACCAACTTGCGCAGGGTTTAGTCTGTGTGTGATGCGGCCCCTTTAATATCTGGGGCCTCTATCTCTGCTGTGGTGCTGCGTCGCCTTATCTGGCTGAAATGTTGGTCGGCCGACCTAGCTTCCAAAAAGCTCCTAGCTGACTTGCCCTTTTAAGGGCGGTAGACTGTTTGGGGCCACCCTGGATGGCATTATTAAGGATGTCACAGGGGGTAAGAGCACCTTCCTTCCTCAGTCTATTAAGGGAAAGGAGCCCCATCGCAGGTCAGATTCCACGGGTAAGCCCGCCCAGACTGAAAAAAGTGCGGTTGGGGGACAAAGGCATCCCTTGGTGCGTAAGCTTACCGAGCAAGCTCCCAAGCCAACCACCACATGAAGTCTTGCCCCTGCCCGACTCTGGGGTGGGGGGACGTCTTCGCAGGTTCACGGTGCGGTGGACCTCCCGGATTTCCGACCGGTGGGTGTGCGAGGTGGTCACCTCGGGATACAGGATAGAGTTCCGCTCGTGGCCCCAAAACAGGTTCTTTCCCTCTAACCTCCCTCTCCTTCCTGCCCGCCGGGCGGCCCTCTTGGGGGCCGTAGAGGATTTTCTCAGGTGCGGGGTAATTGTGACGGTTCCGTCACAGGAGAGGTTTCAGGGGTTTTACTCTAACCTGTTTGTTGTCCCGAAGAAGGATGTGGTCCGGCTAATCCTGGACCTCAAGGCCCTGAATGCCTATGTGAAGGTACTAAAATTCCAGATGGAATCCATTTGCACGGTGATTGCGACACTCCACCAAGGGGATTTTTTGGCGTCCTTGGATATCAAGGACGCTTACTTGCACGTTCCAATCTGCGCAAGTCACCAGAGGTTTCTGCGCTTTGCCATAGGCGAAGTCTACTATCAGTTCGTGGCTCTTCCCTTCGGCCTAGCATCGGCAACATGGGTTTTCACCAAAGTGCTTGCCCCGGTTCTAGCTTTGCTGAGACAGCGAGGAATTGTTATCGTGGGCTATCTGGACGATCTCCTAAGAGCAGAAAATGGCTCAGAATTGGAGGAAAATGTGACAATAGTCAGACCCTCCGGGACTTCGGGTGGCTTCTGAACATGCAGAAGACGGTTCTAGTCCCCCACTGAACGATTGGAGTATCTGGGTCTGATCCTGGACACTGCGGCAACAAAGGTGTTTCTACCTTCAGAAGTTACTGACACTTCAGTCGGCAGTGCGGGTTCTGACGTGCCAAAAATGGGTATCAATTCGTTTCTGCATGAGAGTCCTGGAACTAATGGTGGCCTCCTTCGAGGTGGTTCCGTATGCCCAATCACACACTCGGGCATTGCAGAAGGGAATTCTGTCTGTTTGGGACAAGTCCCTATTGTCATTGGATCTTCAGATCCAGGTGAGTCACTCTGTCAAGGCGTCCCTGACGTGGTGGCTGAGATCCCCAGCTCTTCGGGCTGGGAAGTCTTTCCTCCCCATCCAGTGGATGGTGGTCACGACGGACGCCAGCCTGATGGGCTGGGGAGGAGTTTGGGGAGTCCTGTCAGCTCAAGGGCTCTGGTCTCCGGACGAATCTCGTCTACCAATCAACGTCCTGGAATTGCGGGCGATCAGACTGTGTCTCTCTGCGTGGTCGAAGCGGCTACAGGGCCACTCGATTATCATTCAGTCGGACAACGCCACAGGCGTGGCGTATGTCAACCATCAGGGAGGCACTCGGAGCTCGGCTGCGGCATCCGAGGTCGCCCACATCCTAAGGTGGGCGGAAAGAAGCGTGCCAGCACTGTTGGCCGTCTACATTCCAGGCGTAGAAAACTGGCAGGCGGACTATCTGAGTCACCAGTACCTGGACCAGGGGGAGTGGTCCTTGTATCCGGAGGTGTATTTTAACTCCTTTGTCAGCGGTGGGGCACACCGGATGTAGACCTGATGGCATCTCGAATCGGTTGCAAGGTGTCGAGGTTTGTGCCCAGGTCCAGGGACCCCTGGGCGGATGCCTCGGACGCGTTGGTGGCCCCGTGGGGTCAGTATTGCTTAATGTATGCTTACCCTCCGCTGCAGTTGATTCCTCGTCTGCTGCGCAGGGTAGCGGCCGAGGGCATTCCGGTGAGCCTCATTGCCCTGGACTGGCCTTGGCGTCACTGGTACGGCTCATCTCGGACGTCCCTTGGCGCCTGCCCTTGAGGGAGGACCTTCTGTCTCAAGGTCCTATCTTTCATCCTGCTTTACAGTCTCTGGCTGTACCCGGAGAGCTTACATCGCTATGTGCGAAGAGCTAGACTGGCGACCACGGATGTACTCTGTACCCAGAATCCTGCGGTTCTTGCAGCGTGGGGTGGCCCAAATGCTGGCTTTGAGCACAATTAAGGGTCAGATTTCGGCCTTGGCCGTTTTCTTTCAAAGACCCCTAGCAGGTCATTCCTTAGTTAGCACTTTTGTGCAGGGGGTTCGCCATTTCGTTCCACCTGCCAAGCCTCTGCTCCCTCCTTGGGATCTGAACTTAGTGCTCTCGGTTCTTCAGGAACCTCCTTTTGAAAATACCAAAAATATTCCTATTTTAACTTTGTCTCAGAAGGTGGCTTTCTTAGTGGCCATCACTTCTGTTAGACGGGTGTCTGAGTTGGTGGCTCTGTCATGCAAGTCGCCTTACCTGGTCCTCCATAAGGATAAGGTGGTATTGCGACTGCCTTTCCTTCCAAAGGTGGTTTTGGCTTTTCACCTTAATGAGGATATTGTCCTTCCGTCCTTGTGCCCTCACCCATCGCATCCTAGAGAGTTTGCGCTTCACAATTTTTATATGTGGTGTGAGCCTTATGGGTGTACCTAGCGGCTACTGCTTCTATTCGGAAGTCTGACTCACTGTTTGTGTCTGTCTCTGGTCCAAAACAGGGCCAAGTGGTGTCGTCTGCCACCATTTCTAGGTGGATCAAACAGACCGTTATACAGGCCTATGCCATTAAGGGGCGGATGCCTCCCTTTCCGGTTACGGCGCATTCCACCAGGGCAATTGGTGCTTCCCGACATCAAGCGTCGGTTGCACAAGTGTGCAAGGCGGCGACCTGGTCGTCCGTTCATACCTTTTCAAAATTTTATAAGGTTGATGTGGCTGCATCTTCAGATGCTTCCTTCAGCCGCAAAGTGTTGCAGGCCGCTGTTTAATGTTGCAACTCCTCCGTTGAGGAGCTCTGCTGGTTTGGAGTGAAGTTTTGGTTGTTCCTTTGCGTGTGGGACGTCCCAAAGCAGTATAAGAAAAGGGTGGGAGCAAATAGTAAACAGTATGAGAGTTGTGTCAGTCCATGGACGATAAGAGAAAATAGGATTTTTGTACTCACCGTAAAATCAGTTTCTCTGACGTCCATGGACTGACACAGCACCCACCCTTCTTTTAAGGTTTGTACTGCTTTGTTATGAGCTGAGGCTGCTGGCTGCAGGTAGAAGGGTTATGTCCGGAGGGACCTCCCCCCCCCTCTGGGCGGGGCTGTTCAGCTCTGGTTTTGTTCTAGAATGTATGTTTATACTATCTAACATTCTGCCTAGATCTTCTCCTGCGAGCAGGGACATATACCCACACGTACCATTATGGCAAGTCTTAGAATGAGGAGGAGGAGGAGGAGGAGGAAGTAGTGCTACGTATACCAGTTTTTTGTTTTTGGGTGTCCCGATAGTGGGTGTCACTTGTAGATTCCAAGTCAGTACTGTGGTTGTCACAGGAATATAAGAGAAGTATGCCAAAGCTTTTATGACTCTACTTCTTTAGTGGGTTTACGGGAGTGCTTTCCTGTGACCCAGAATCTGCCTATAGCGAGCTATTGCCCACTGTCAGCTGATGTGGCAGAGCTACTCTAGCCACAGTAAGGATCCTGACAATATTGTTAGGATCCACCCTGCTGTCTTATTGACCGTTGGCTGAGAGCTGAAGCCAGCTGGGCCTGCCCCCTCTTCTGTGAGACTCTCAGGGAAGGACATAAATCATATAAAAGAACAACAATATAGTACATCCTCCATGTGTCTGATGTTGTCGTCTCACCCTAGGGGAAGCCATAGATCATACAAAAGAATGGAACTATAATACAGGCTCCATGCATCCATGACACATGATCTATCTTCCCAAGGGAAGATAGATCATATCAAATATTAATCCTATAATACATCCCCCATGCATCCATGATACTGTCATCGCACCTCAAGGAATGGCACAGATCATATAAAACAAATATGTCAAGCGCAAGGCCCGTGGGTTGCTTCCGGCCTGTCAGGCCTTGTCATGTGGCCCTTGCACCCTGTTTTGCAGCTAGAGTGTGACTATCTTCCTCTGCTCCTCAATATCATTTGTAAACACAGGAGCCTTCTACGTTTACAAGGGACAGCATGGCTCACAGATATGAGAGCCCCCTGCATGTGCTTATGGTGGAGACAGATCTCCAGGGAGAGAGAGAACGATCACTCTGCAAGGCACACCTCCTACACAGGGAGGTAGTAGAGCAGGGCCCGGTAGGAGAGAGGAGGGGAGGTTGGGGTTGCACACCCTGCACTCTATACACAGCACACCCCTGAACCCTGCATTCTAGGTGTAGCGCACCCTTAAACCCTGCATCCTGTATACAATGCACCCCTGAATTCTGCACTGTGTGTAGCACACCCATGGACTCTGGACACAGTGCACCCCTGAACCCTGCACTTTGTACACAGTGCACCCCTGAACCCTGCACTTTGTACACAGTGCACCCCTGAACCCTGCACTTTGTACACAGCGCACCCCTGAACCCTGCACTTTGTACACAGCGCACCCCTGAACCCTGCACTTTGTACACAGCGCACCCCTGAACCCTGCACTTTGTACACAGCGCACCCCTGAACCCTGCACTTTGTACACAGCGCACCCCTGAACCCTGCACTTTGTACACAGCGCACCCCTGAACCCTGCACTTTGTACACAGCGCACCCCTGAACCCTGCACTTTGTACACAGCGCACCCCTGAACCCTGCACTTTGTACACAGCGCACCCCTGAACCCTGCACTTTGTACACAGCGCACCCCTGTACCCAGCACTTTGTACAGAGTGCACCCCTGAACCCTGCACTTTGTACACAGCGCACCCCTGTACCCAGCACTTTGTACAAAGTGCACCCCTGAACCCTGCACTCATCGCACCCATGCACTCTACACAAATCACCCCTGAACCCTGCACTCTATACACAGTGCAACCCTGCACACTGTAGACAGCGTTCCTCTGAACCCTGCACTCTGTACACCGCACACTCCTGAACCCTACACTCTGTACACCGCGCACTCCTGAACCCTACACTCTGTACACCGCGCACTCCTGAACCCTACACTCTGTACACCGCGCACTCCTGAACCCTACACTCTGTACACCGCGCACTCCTGAACCCTACACTCTGTACACCGCGCACTCCTGAACCCTACACTCTGTACACCGCGCACTCCTGAAACCTGCACTCTGTAAGTAGTGCATCCCAGATTCAGCTAGCGTATTGCAGGCAACCATACTGCTGATGCAGCTCACATCAAATGGACTTCGACACCCCTGATATAAAATAACAATCCTTTAATACATCCTCTATGTGTCATTGACACTTCACTTATCCCAGGGGAAGATCCAGATCATATGAAAGAATGATCCTATAATACATCCTATATGCGTCCATACATATCATATTATAGACCCAGTGATGTCATCACTGTGTCTCTATGCTTCTCTATGTAATGCTAGGCTGGTGGGAGGGGCCAGCAGGGTGCTGTTCCCATAGCACCTTGCTTCAGTACACCTCTTAAGAGCCCTGTCTAGGCTGGCTCTTGTGAGGAGCTAAAATGGCAAAATGCCTTGATGGGTGAATGTCAATCTGTAGACGAGGGGAATTTTTTTTAGAAGACTGTATTTGCCCCCATGATTGAAAGAATTGAAATCCAAAGAGCCAGGTGTAGTCAGTCTTGAGATGAAAAGGACTATAGTTAGACTGAGGATGAAAAACTGCCATCCTAAATATTTAGAATTTTTTAATAATGCTAGTTAAAGAAGATATACAGGTGAGAAGGTTATCACCTTGTCCTGTTGGTTGAGTGAAGTCATCCTTAGGTTTATAACTCAGCTGGGCAAAGGTGAGTTACAATAATCTCTTTGGAAAGAGGAACCAGGTTAGCCATATACACAGTGACAGATATCCTTAAAGGAAACCTGCCTTAAAAGAAATTCATAGGATTACATTGCTGGTCTACTTGTGAAAATGCTGGTTGCCTAGCTTTCTGATGTCAATACTTTTTTGTGCAAACGTGCAACCGCTGAAAGTCAAACTCCAGGCCAGATCTGTGTACTTGTTACAGCTCAGTCTTGAGGAATCAGAATTATAGCCTGTTGGCAAGTATTTAATATTTTTTAAGGAAATCGGTAATGGCAGCCAGCTTATTCTACTCAATATAGGGTTTTCTTTAATTCAATGAGGGATTCCCTGTCATTTAGCTGAAGCGCATCGCAATGTACAGCAGTGTGATGAAATGTTTTCTTGCATATTTTTTCCCAGTGCACATCAATGCAGCATGTTGATGTGAACTGGCAAAATAGAAAACAACTAAAAAAACACAAATAGCTGCCAAACCACATAAGATTCATTAGAGCTTAGCTTAAATGGACTCAAATGAAACTATAACCAAATCAATCTAAATTTGATCTGGTTAAAAAAATCCTTTTGGACTATAACAATGTAGCCAGCATCAATTAGAGATGGATTCCAGGTATGGATCTTATTGCATAGTTACATTGGTCTAGCTTGGATCAATGGAAGTATGCATATGTCATATCTGTAGGTCCGCACCGTCCGCTACTACAGTGTCCCCTGGGTCCTGTGCCGTGCAGCTGATCTGCTGCTTAGTGAAATCAGGGAGTCATTCCCTCAGCACAAACTTACAGAACACCTTGAATTTTTCTTAATGAAGGAAACGCATTCTGTGATTAGACTAGGTAGAGGCTGTGACATCACTGCCTACCTGTCCAACTTGTCCAATCAGAGAATGCCTTGTCTTCATTGAGAAAAAGGCAAGGCTGTAAATATTACCTGTGCTGTGTAAGTGACCCCCCTGTGTTCACTATGCAGCAGGGCAGACACGCACACACATGGATGTCACATTGGGTGTCTATGCAGCTGCTTTGTCCCAATAGACAACAATGGGACTTTCCAGCATGGGGATGCACGGAATACCTGTGCATTCCAACGCTGGCAACATATGGCCCTGCATAGGTCACGCATGCAATTGCTCCATGTGAATAAGGCCTTACACAGTTCTGAAACTAGGAACTTCCTTATTTCAGGTACAACAAACAATGGATTTATGAAGGAGGTGTGTCTGATATACAGGCTTCTTGTGCCAAAGGTTGTGTGTTCTTTATAAGGTCAGTCTGTGCTTCATTTTTAGGAATGTAAAGGACAACTGTCCTAAGAGAAATTGTACAGGAGCATAGGGAGATTATCAGTAGCTCGATTACTTACTATAAGGATAAGTTCACCTTCAGGAACATGTTACATGTTCCACCTGTTTTTAGGGAGTAACATGTAACATGTTCCCGCTCCTGATGCCAACTGGCAATCCGCTACCTCTGTGTCATTAGTATGAGGAGAAGTTCCCTGTACCAGCTGTCACTTTTTGAAAAGAGCGTGGCTGCGCGAGGCTCTGTCCACTAGGCCACGTCATTCATTCACAGAGTTCTGTGAATGAATGAACTACAAGTACCGACAGCCTTTGCAGCTGTCGGCTTGTAGTTCTCAATGAGCTACCACGGCTCTGTTAAGTGCTGTGGTAGTTCATTAATTCTTACTGTCAGTGTGTAACTGCCTGCCTGTATAATGTATGAATTACGATGTATAATGTACGGGCTGACAGTCTGCAGATGACCTGCATGGCACCAACTCATCTACTGATCGCTGGTTCAATGCTTTCCATGCTCATAAAAAGAAAATAGTAAATTTATTTTTTTTACCTGCAAAAAAATGTGTATTTTTAAAAAAAATTTAAAGGTGAACTTAAAGTTAATCTAAAGCCAAGTACAAACATGTAATGTATTGCAGCATATCAGTCCTTAGGCTCTTTCTCTTCACCTAATGATCCTGGCAGTAGCACACTTCCTGTCCTAGCGTGATAACACCCACAGTACTGTACCAGAACCTGGACATGGAACAGAGACGAGCCTCATCTGTGTCTATGATGATGTCCTTCACAGCTTGGACAGGGGTGACTCAGTAGCTCTGGTTCTTTTGGATCTGTCGGCCGCATTTGATACCATTAATCATGGAATCTTACTGGAGCGGATGAAGTCAGTTTTGGGTATGAGTGGGTCGGTTTTGGCATGGGTGGCCTCTTTCTTAGAGGGCAGAGTTCAGGGAGTCAAGACTGGCCCCTTTTAGTCTAAGTCCACTGCCCTGGACTGTGGAGTGCCACAGGGCTCTGCCTTGTCTCCCCTGCTGTTTAATATCTATATGAGGCCCCTTGCCGTCCATTACCATGTTTATGCGGACGACACCCAGGTTTACTTAAAGATTCCTAGGAACCAGACGGCTGATGCCACCCTTGCCAGCTGCTTGGAGGCCATCAACACATGGATGTCTGCCAACTTCCTCAAACTTAATGGGGGAAAAACTGAGGTGATCATCTTCAGCGATCTGGCCACCCCTCCAGATATCTCACCTTGGCCTCCCTCATTTGGTCCTGCTCCGGAGGTGGCCCCCCAGGTCCGTGATCTGGGATTTGTCCTAGATTCAGGTTTAACTTTGGCTCCTCAGGTAAAGAGGGTCGTCAGTGCATGTCACTGGCAGCTAAAACTCCTGAGGGGGCTGTTTAAATATTTGGATATCTCGGACAGAAAAACTGTCATCTGCGCCACGATAGGTAGCTGCCTAGACTACTGCAACTCTCTTTATCTGGGATTGCCAAAGATGTTAGTGCAGAAGCTTCAACTTATTCAAAATGCTGCGGCTAGGTTACTCATGGATGTCCCGCTGAGGGATCATATCACCCCTGTCCTCTGCGCCTTGCACTGGCTGCCAGTCCACTATCGCACCTTATTTAAGGCCGGGTGTATTATGTTTAAGATAATGAGAGGCCTGGCCCCAAGCTATCTCTGCTCTCGTTTTCATAAACAAGCTTTTGTTAGATCACTCGGATCTACCGGCAGAGCTCTCCTCCACATCTCGGTGCCCAAGAAGATCAGGCGTGGTGGTCGGGCCTTCTCCCACCAGGGTGCCGATTTGTGGAATAGCCTCCCTGTCGAGCTCCAGGAGGCCCCTACTATTCCGGTCTTCCGCGGGTTACTGAAGACTTGGCTTTTCACGCAAGCCTTCCCTGCGTAGCCTCTCCCTTCCACCCTTTCTGCCACTCTGTGCTGCTTCTAGTTCCTGGGTCCTCTTCTCCCAGAAACTCTGCTATGCGTGTCGGGACCCTTCGGGGTAAGACCGCGCTTTATTAAGATACCTCTCAACTCAACTCTCAACTCATGAAAAAGCAGCGTTATCACACTAGAGCAGTGTTTCTCAACTCCAGTCCTCAAGGCGCCCCAACAGGTCATGTTTTCAGGATTTCCCTCAGATGAAACAGCTGTGGGAATTACTAAAGCAGTTAAACTGATCAAATAACCTGTGCAAAACAATGGAGAGCCTGAAAACATGACCTGTTGGGGCGCCTTGAGGACTGGAGTTGAGAAACACTGCACTAGAGCAGTAGGACTGCAAACACCTCCTCCTCTCCATAACATTGGAGGGTGAACTGAAGTCCTCAGACATAGCTGAGAACAATGTCACTGATGAGAGTTCGGCGTGGACAAAGTAGAAATTGAAGTTACCAGTTCATCAGATTTCTGGCAGAATCACCAGGTATTTTTTTTATCAAACAGATATAACAAAACACTTTCAATTATATATTTAACCACTTCAATACAGGGCTTTTATACACCCTTCCTTACCAGACCAATTTGTAGCTTTCAGCACTCTCACATTTTGAATGACAATTACTCAGTCATGCTACACTGTACCCAAACCAAATTTTTATCATTTTTTTTCTCACAAACAGAGCTTTCTTTTGGTGGTATTTAATCACCTCTGGGTTTTTTATTTTTTGCAATATAAGCGAAAAAAAATTGATTTTTTTTTTAAAAAAAACACTTTTTTTTAGTTTCTATTGTAAAATTTTGCAAATAAGTAATTTTTCTTCATAAAATTGGGCAAAAATGTATACTGCTACATATCTTTAGTAAAAATAACCAAAAAAAGTGTATATTATTTGGTCTCTGTGAAAGTTAGAGAGTCTACAAGCTATGGTGCAAATCATTGAAAAATGATCACATCTGATGTACTGAAGGCCTATCTCATTTCTTGAGACCCTAACAAGCCAGGAAAGTACGAATACCTCCCAAATTTCCCCTTTTTTGGAAGCAGACATTCCAATGTATTTAGTGAGAGGCATGGTGAGTTTTTTGAAGTTGTAATTTTTTCCCACAATCCTTGGGAAATTTTTGAAATTTAAATTTTTTTGCACAAAATTGTGATAATAACAAGTTATTTCTCTCACACAGCACATGCATACTTGCAATTACACCCCAAAATACATTATGCTACTCCTCCTGAGTATAGTGATATCACATGTGTGAGACTTTTACACAGCCTGACCACATATAGAGGTCTAACATCCAAGTAGCACCGTCAGGCGTTCTACGAGCATAAATTGCACATCTCATTTGATGACAACCTATCACACTTTTGAAGGCCCTGGAGCACCAGGACAATGGAAACGCCCACAAAATGACCCCATTTTGGAAAGCTACCACCCCAACGCATAATCTATGAGGCATAATGAGTCTTTTGAACAGTTCATTTTTTTCCAGAAGTTTTTGGAATATGTGGGAAAAAAATGAAAACGCATTTTTTTTTATACAAAGTTGTCCATTTATAAGAAATTACCAACACATAGCATGTACATAGCAAAAAGGACACCCCAAAATACATTCTGCTACTCCTCCTGAGTATGGCAATACCACATGTGTAAGACTTTTACACAGCCTGACCACATATAGAGGCCTAACATCTAAGTAGCACCGTCACGTGTTCTAGGAGCATAAATTACACACATAAATTCCTAACAACCTATCACATTGTTGAAGGCCCTTCATATTTCTAACACATAGAATGTACTGTACATACCAATTATAAACCAAAATACATTCTTCTGAGAAAAGGGTAAAGAAAAGATTACCTGCGGTTTTAGTAGTGCAGTGGTCCAAAGAGGAGAGCTTCGGTCCAGGCAGCAGGCAGGAACGTGGACAGTGACAGCAAAACAGGCAGCAAACAGGAATAGTCAGTACAGGTAGAGATGATGTCAGCACAGCCAAAGCATTGGTCCAGATAACAGGCAGGGATGTGGTCAGCAGCAGCAAAAGGAACAAAGGATCGTCCATGCAGCAGGTAGGAATACTGTCCATAGTTAGTACATGCAGCAGGCAGAGGTATGGTCAGCACAGCCAGAGTATTTGTCCAGGGAGCAGGCAGGACCATCAAGCTTAGGGCATCAGTCAGGAAAGAATGGGGACAGGGGTAGAGGCTTCTCCCACCCAAATCGCTTTGAAGCCTCCGGACAACCAGACCCTGTTCTGGGAACACAGAAAACCAAAAACTGTTTTTCTGAACTCAGAACACTATTCTGGAGCCCCTCACATATGTGAGACCCCTGTGTAGCAGGGTGAAAGATCAGTCCAAGGGGGCAGGCAAAAACATGGTCAACAGGCCGAGGTCAGTGCAGGTAAAAGGCAGAAATAAACGGTAGGCAGAGGCATAGTCGATACAGTCCAGGGTCAGTTCACGTGAAAGGCAGAAACATGGCGGATAAACAATGCAGACGGTAGGCAGAGGCATAGTCGAGAAACAGGCCAGGTTCAGTTCACATGGAAGACAATGATATGGTTGGTTGAGGCAGGGAAATATTCAGGACAAATTGAAAACGGGGAAATAGCAGTATTAGAAATATGGGCTAATAGTTTTCGAGAGTGTGATATTGCTTGAAGCATTCTCCGATGCAAAGGCCAGGTTGGGAGGGACAGTCGGGACAATGGAAGCTGGTGTCTTTCCTAATTCCTCTTCTGGTGCACACCCGACATTTTTTTGGGGCGCCGTCTTCCAGATCCTGATGGTGGAATATGGTCTGAAAAATGGCGTTCATGTAGTCTGCTGACACAATCTGAGTGAATGCTTTCTGGGGGGGATGTTTGTTGGTAGATCAGGGCAGTAACAATGTCTTCAATAAACCTCATGAAGGTGGTGGGTCTTTCTGTTGATTTTTGGTAGATTATGAAAGAATTTAACAGGGCCAAATGAAAAAAGTAAATTGCAAATTTTTTATACCAGAAGAGGGATTTTCGGGTTGAAAGATAGGGCTGCAACATTTGGTCATTTAAATCCACACCACCCATGAATTTATTGTACTCATTGATGCAGGAAGGCTTGCAAACGGTACCGCGTCTTCTGTGAAGTTCCACCGAGGTATCATCGTGGTTGGTGGACATTAGGCTTGTGCAATTCGTTTCGTAACGAATTGAAATTCGTCCGAATTTAGCAACTTTCGGACATTCGGAAGCATTCGAATTTCCGAACAAAGCAATTACGAATAAGACCGAATCCGAAATAAATTATACCGCAAATAGCGAATGCCCGAATGTCTTCGGCATAATTCGTTATGAAAAAGTTACGAATGTACGAATCCATACGAAGCACAATAACACTCACTCTGCTCTGCTCTCTGCTTCTCCCACACCGTGCTGAACTCCCTCTCAAAATGGTGTACAGGGGCGGAGGTTATAGCCGCATGTAAAAAACGAAAGTAAAATACGAGATTTCGAATCCATTCGAAGCACAATAACACTCTGCTCTGCTCTCTGCTTCTCCCTCACCGTGCTGAACCCTCTCAAAATGGTGTACAGGGGCAGAGGCTATAGCCGCATGTAAAAAACGAAAGTAAAATACGAGATTTCGAATCGTTACAAATAACCGCAATGTATTTAGAAAAGTACAAATCCATTCGAAGCACATTAGGCATAATAGGCAGCGTCGTTGTGAGAGAGACACGGAAAATTACGAATCAACGAACCCAAAAAAAGTTACGAAAGTAGGAGTTGTGTCCAGAATCAACGAAAAACAACGTACTCTACCGAAAGTACGAACCCAAAAAAAGTTACGAAAGTAGGAGTTGTGTCCAGAATCAACGAAAAACAACGTACTCTACCGAAAGTACGAATTATAAAGCAACAAAAAATTCAACGAAAAATGTCGCTTGCAAAAATACGAATGAGTCCGAACACGAAAAATCCCGTCTAGCAAAATTACGAATGATTACGAATCAACAGGACCGGAAAGAAACGAACCGAAACGGAACGAATTTTTCCGTTGTGCACAAGTCTAGTGGACATGATGTACACGTCTTTCCTATCCCTTCACTTCACAGCCAACACTTCCTCTTTCCTCAAGCTTGCCGATTCCCCCTTTTGAATGGTTGTGGTGATAAGACGCTGTGGGAAGCCTTTTCTGTTTTTTCTTGTTGTACCACAGGCCAGAGTTTTTTTTAGGTAGAGGTGGCAGAGAAGGGGCAGGCTGGTATAATAGTTGTCCATGTAAATATGATACCCCTTTTGGAGGAGTGGGAATGCCAACTCCCAAACAATTTTTCCACTTATTCCCATGTACGATGGACACTCAGGGGGCTGGAGCTGGGAATCTTTTCCTTCGTACACACGGAATGAGTGCACATAACCAGTGGCGCTTTCACAGAGCTTGTTGAGCTTTAAGCCGTACCTCGCCACCTTACTGGGGATATATTGCTTGATTCCCAGCCGGCCTGTGAAATGCACCAGGGATTTGTCCACAGAAATGTTTTTATCAGGGACATAAAGTTCGGCAAACTTCTTGGAATTTTTTTTTATTAGGGGGCGAATTTTATATAATTTGTCAAAGTTTGGGTGATTTCGGGGGGGGGGGGCACTGTGAGTTGTCACTGAAATGCAGGAACCGCATTATAAGTTCGTATCGGGACCTGGACATGGCCGATGTAAAAATTGGCATATGGTGGATGGGTTTTTTCGACCAATACCTATTCATTTCATTTTTTTTGTAAGCCCCATGGTAAACGTTAGGCCTAAAAACAATCTAAGCCCCACCACTGTTAGGGGTCTCCATTCGAAAGGGCGGGCATAGTTGGAGCTGGGGTTATTTTCAATAAATTGTTGAGCAAAAAGGTTAGTTTGATCCACAATGCCTTGAAGCAATTCATCAGGGAAAAATAAATTTAAAAAATCAAGTTTGGAAAAACCTGCAGTGTTGACCTTCACACCAGGCTGTGCTGTAAAAGGGGGGATTGTGGCTGACTCTGAGGTAGAAGGCAGCCACAATGGGTTTGCCAAGTCATCTGGAAGCAGGGTTCGGGTCCTACTTCTTTGGTGTGCACTTGCACTGGGCCTTTCCTCCTGGGGTCTAGCAGCGCTTGTACTGGGCCTCTCCTCCTGGGGTCTAGCAGCGCTTGTACTGGGCCTCGCTTCCTGGGGTCTACCACCGTTGGCACTGCTGGTAGCTACCTGGTGTTCAGACCGTCGTCTTTTTGGACGGACTGTGTCCTCCTCTAATTCGGATCCAGATGTGCTGCCTTCGGGGGGCTCATATTCCGAACCAGAATCGAAATCAGAACTGAGCGGTGAGAGCTCCCCATTGCTCTCATCGGTCAGACTGAGTATTTGGTATGCTTCTTCTGGGGTGTACACCTTTCTGGACATAGTGGCTGTATGTACTCTAGTGGCGGGTACTTTGGTGAGGTGGTGGGTACTTTGGTGAGGTGGCGAGTACTCTGGTGGACAGGTACTCTGATGGACAGGTACTCCTGATGGACTGGTGGCGGGTACTTTGGTGAGGTGGCGGGTACTCTGGTGAGGTGGACCGTACTCCTGGTGGATAGGTACTCCTGATGGACAGGTACTCCTGATGAACTGGTGGCGGGTACTCTGGTGAGGTGGCGAGTACTCCTGATGGACTGGTGGCGGGTACTTTGGTGAGGTGGCGGGTACTCCTGGTGGACAGGTACTCCTGATGGACTGGTGGCAGGTACTTTGGTGAGGTGGCGGGTATTCTGGTGAGGTGGCGGGTACTCCTGGTGGACAGGTACTCCTGATGGCGGGTACTTTGGTGAGGTGGTGGGTATTCTGGTGAGGTGGTGGGTACTCCTGGTGGACAGGTACTCCTGATGGACTGGTGGCGGGTACTTTGGTGAGGTGGTGGGTACTTTGGTGAGGTGGCGGGTATTCTGGTGAGGTGGCGGGTACTCCTGATGGACAGGTACTACTGATGGACGGGTATTCTGGTGGCAGGTACTAGATACTAGATGACAGGTACTCTTTAGTTAGGGGGGGCAATCTGGGCACAGTGATACATATGTAGCATGTAACTCACTGTTAGCTGATCTCCTCCTCACACTGGATCGGTGTGTGAAGAGGAGAACCCAGCAACAGTAAGTTACACACACATCAGTGTGTTTTGTTTACGCTTAGTGACCGACTGTGATTGGACACAGCCGGTCACGTGGTAAAGAGCCATTTGATTGGCTCTTTACTCTGATCGAGGCTGGGCTGTATCCAAAGGAAAAGCCTCAGCCCCGATCACCGTGCTGCGCGCCCCTGGGGGCACGCGGGCGCCGTGCACGCCGCTGCGCAGCTCTGCATCATCGAATCCGGTAAGTGTTACCGGAATCTCCGCCGCCCGCCGCCACATTCTTCCCATCGGGGAGCGGCTGTGTCCAGAGGGACACACCGGATCCCCGATCGGCGCGCGCGGGCACCGTGCACGCCGCTGCTGCAGCTCTGCATATAGGAGCCGGTAAGCCGCACGGGAAGCTCCGCTGCCCACCGCCGCCGCTCCGCCGCCTTTTCTTTACCCCCATCGGGTAACGGCTGTGTCCTAAGGGACACAACGGTACCCCGATCGCCGCTCTGTGGGCCCCTGCGGGCCCGCAGTAGTGGCAGAAAGCCGAGGACGTCATATGACATCCACCCAGGATGGGAGATCCCATCTGTGGACGTCATTTGACTATGGCTGGGTAAGGAAGTGGTTAAAGCCCAACTCCTGAAAAACTTAAAATGATATAGTGCAGAAATTATATAGTGCAAGGATTAATAGCTCATTTTGTCTAGGGGAGAGGAGTAGTGGTTCATGATCCTCCACTCTCCCGAGCTGCGATGGTGGACTGTCCCTTTGGCGTCTTCTTGTCTTGTGCAGGGCTATGGACCTTGATTTGATCTTGAAGTTGATGTCAGGACCACAGACTGCTAGAGCTTAGGGGTAAAGAAGCTGCAGGGACCAGCCTAGCTGCAGGGAGGAGTGGAGGATCGGGCAAGTAAATCCTTTTTTTCTTGGCGGAAAAGGAAAGTTACGGTGAGTATTTTATACAATTCTCCTTTTTCCTGGTGCCAACATGGCAGCATATTATATTGGGCAGGAAAGGAAAATTGCGGTAAGTATTTGATATAGTATAATCTTATTGCCTTTACCGACCATATTACATGTTTAGGTACCTCATCCCTAATGAAATAGTATGTACAGAAACATGGAATGGGACTTTCTATAGGCACCCAGAGCAATAGAAGTTGATAAAAAGTTAAAGGGATTGTAAAGTCTTTGTTATTTAAAAAAAAAAAAAAACATGTTATACTTACCTGCTCTTTGCAGTGGTTTTGCACAGGGCAGCCTGGATCCTCCCCTTCTCGGGTCCCTCTTCGCTGCTCCTGGCCCCTCCCTCCTGTTGAGTGCCCCCACAGCAAGAAGCTTGCTGTGGGGGCACCTAAGCCGAGCTGCAGCTCCGTGCGTCCATTCAGACACGGATCTGCGATTCGGCCTCGCGATTCGGCCTCGCTCCCTCTATCTCTCCTGATTGGCTAACTGATTTTGATTGACAGCAGCGGGAGCCAATAGCGCCGGTGCTGTGTCTCAGCCAATTGGGAGGGAGAGTCCTGGATGGCCGTAGACATCACTGGCTAGAGATGGAGCCCAGGTAAGTATTAGGGGGGCTGCTACACACAGAAGGGTTTTTATCTTAATGCATAGAATGCATTAAGATAAAAAAAAACTTCTGCCTTTACAACCCCTTTAAATTCTTTATTTGATACAGACAAAAAGTTATGACATATAGTAAAAGATTGCAATCCAGTACATCAAGGGTATATGACATATTTAAATTCCATCATGCTGAGATATCTTCGGTGACAATCTGTCAATAGAATTGAATCTCAACGCGTTTCAACTCATAAGAGGCTTCATCTGGAGGTAAACAATAAAGTCTGAAATATAAATATACATAAATTCCAACATTTCTTTACTTTAGACTGTCATAGATCAACCCTCTGGGAGAAGGTTATTGGGTAGGCCAGGGCTCCCAGTACTCCTGAAGAGTAAGAGCCGCCCACTGCCCATGCCAGACATGACTTCACATGACTGGTCAGAAGATTGCTAGATTTTAGGTATGTGAGGGATTTAAATAACAAATGATGATCAGATGTTTTTGTTATTTTGACAAACAGCACAAGTTTGAATCTAGAATGTCCCGCTATGTATAAAGGCATTTAAAAGAAAAAAAAAATGTGCCGGTGATGTAACGGCAGTGACTTATTCTAACACGGGTAACCTGAATGGGTTTGGTGATCAGATTATGAATCTTTAGTCTGAAATTATCTTCTTAAATTGTCAGAATGCAGTTCCCGTGCCTCTACCTTACCGGTTTAACCAGTCTACCAACCAAAGTCCAATGTATTCATTCAGGCATGACTTTAGTACAAATACCTGACTGCTAATTGTTCTATAATAGGAAACAAGGGTGTCTGAGGCTTTATGGGATTCTGAAGTTTTACAGAGCAAGATTGCAAATACGTCACCCACCACCTATAAAATGTAGAGGTCAGTCAATCTAAATTGGATATTTGGATAAAGGTGGACCAGAGACAGTGGCAATGCTTTTGAAGGGGCAGAGGGTTTAAAAGTCCCAGCATGCCTATTAGAGCTTTAGAAAACTAATAGTCCCAGCATGTCTGCCTCTTAATGTCAAGAAGAAATATAAGTCCCAGCATACATGCTTCTTAGGGGAACGGAGAACTAAAAAGCCCCAACATGTCTCTTGGGGTAGGGGCAACGGCAAGTCCCAGCGTGTCCCATTGGTCAGTATGTCCCAGAAACATTACATATGTCAAAATAAATGTTACACTGTTTTCAATTCCATCGCTCACTTTTGTCAAGTGTATGTTATCGTCTAAACCTGATTTGTTTCTGTGGCTTGCAGCCTGTTCAATTCTTTTTAATCATTTGTTTCTAAAATCACTACTTCTAATAAGTGATTACTATCTCTATATAATAATCCTTTCATCGCAGAAGGGATGAGATCAAAAACAGTGTAACAATTACTCTGACATACAGTATGTCAAATTTCTTGGCTGTCCTTGTCTTTAATATGTTGAGTCAATGGACCGGAAGAGTTATGCAGATAAAGAGCTCTGACATTCTGCATGTTAGTTCCTGGTAGGTGACTCAGAAAGCTCAGAATCCAGAGACAGCCAGGCCTCTAGTATTTTCATGGCTTGAAAGGTTTCCTTTAGGCCAGATTCATACTGTTGCAGAACAATAAATGCATTTTTCAAATGATTATTGTGACGGATCTCGGATACCCCAGGTGGGCACATCCGCCAGACTTGTGTCTCCTGTCCTCCAAACGCACCCGCAGCCTGCAGATTCGCCATAACCAGCCCTTAACCCCTCAATCACGAGACAAGCCACACAGGTGTTGAGGGTTAAACATGCAGAGCATCAACAGTCTATTAAATCCAAAACATACACTTTTACACACAGTTAGGGACACTCCCCTTAGCCTTGTCATAGAGGGGGGGTAGGGGACAAGGAAGAACCAATGGGAACTGAACACTTGTACATTGAAACAGAGACTACAGATAAACATAAAGGGATTATGGTAAGCAGGCAACCCTTCAATACACATCCCCTGCGGAGAGATGTCTGCAGTCCAGACCATTGTCTATGTGCCATGAACCAACACAATTAAGCACAGCAACAAGAGGGGGGGGGGGGGCGGTGGATGGGGGAGAAGGGATGTAGCATTACATTACATTATCTCAATGCCAGCTTGTCCGGACGTCTCTTAGTCTCTTATGGGCCATAGTCTGTGGGTAGGAGGCCCGCCCTCAGTCCCTTCCAAAGCACACAGTGACAGTGGGTTCTGTCACATTTCTCCCCTTTTAAAAACAGACTAACCAGGTTCCTGACCCCCAACTGGTCTGGACCTGCGTTAGTCACAAACTTCCACCCCAGGCAACCAGGAAAAGGAAAAGTACGTCTCTGGCGCTGGAGAGCAAAATCGCACATACGGTCTCCCGTGAATAAAAACAGCCGCTGCAGAGTGGGAAAAGCTGTCCGCACTCCCGTGATCCGGGGCTGTGTTGCAGGTATTGGGGGTAGCTGAATAATCCTCTGCCCCGATGCCAGCGTTTCAGCTTGTAGGGAACGTAGGCTGGCAGTGCTATGCAGTTGGGGAGGAAAAGGTTCTTGCTTTTCTCCTGGAGTAGTTACCAGCCGCTGAGGAGGTATCTTGCAGGGACTATCTCCCAGACTCTCCATCTCTTTCTCTGATGCTGGGCAGAGGCCAACAGCGCTCTGCTCCGTAGCCAGCGATTCTGCTAGGGGGACATATACAACGGTAGAGTTCAGCCGCTGGAGAGGGGGAAGGGTTTCCCCCCCCCCCTCCTGGTTCTGTGACCAGCTGCTGCGGCGACTTCTGACAGGGGCTGTCTCCCAAACCCTCCAAAGACATACTGAGGGCTGGGCAGGGGCCCGTGGCACTCTGCCATGCAGCCAGCGCTTCAGCTGGGGGGATAAACACTGGGGTAGTGTCCAAGTGCTGGGCAACCAGCTCACTGAGGTCATCCCTCGGACTCCCTGGATCCAACTCTGAGGGTGGGCAGAGGCCAGCGGCACTCTGCCCGTAGCCAGCGCTTCTGCTGGGGGGATGAACACTGGGGTAGTGTCAAAGTGCTGGGCAACCAGCTCACTGAGGTCATCCCTCGGACTCCCTGGATCCAACTCTGAGGGTGGGCAGAGGCCAGCGGCACTCTGCCCTGCAGCCAGCGCTTCTGCTGGGGGGATGAACATTGGGGTACTGTCCAATTACTGGGAGGGAGAATTGCTTCCTCCACTCCCGCTGGGGATATCCGCTGTTAGGGAAACAGCTCACGAAGAGCATCTCTCAGACTCTCCGGGTCCAACTCTTTTTCTGATGCTGGGCAGAGGCCAGCGGCACTCTGCCCTGTAGCCAGCGCTTCTGCTGGGGCACCGGATTCGATACTCTGGACTTGCTGCTGATCACCATTTACCAGCCTTCCAGCGCCCGTCTCAACTTCCCCTTCTGAGACCTTTATGCTTTTATCTTGTCTCGCTGCCTGGGAAACCTCTGGTGCATTCTGGCATTCTAGCACTCGCAGTGCCCTCTGTATCATCGCCGCTTCTTCCATTGCGGTTAGGACGGGAAAACGTAGGGGCACTCCTGGCCCCATTTGCTCTGCATCTTCGCGACTGTCCGCTATTTCTCCAGGACAGTCCCAGGCAACGGGAGCCATGCCAGGCTGCTGATCACCGTCAAACAGCCGCTTGTAGGCAATCTCGAGCTCCCATTCCCGCTCAACCAGGAACTCCAATTCCTCCAGGCCACACGCCTCTTCGGGAAGGTCCAGCACCTCATCTCGGAAGTCCAGGATGTCTTCCAGCCGCCACTCTTCGTCGCTCCCAAAGTCTGGGTCTCTGTACATTTTTTTATGGAGCAGCCCCACGCTGCCGTAGCCAACGCCTTCTGTCGGGCTGCCATCTGCTGTACTTGGCCACAGTTGAGCCGCGAACCACCGGAGGGCTCTGTAGCTGGCGTCCAGCCTCATCTCCTCCTGGACCAATCTTCCGAGCTCCATCTTACACTCATCTCGCGGTCGTTCCCTCAGGAACACCTCTCGTGCACGGTACTGCGTCCAGTACATCTCTGTGGAGGAGGGAAGGATCTTCCCCTGATGATGCCGCTCGTGGCTTAGTGTCTCATGCCAGAGTTGCCAGCAGATCACATCCTCCCAGCCGAGCATGGTGCGCTCTGTCGCTGGTCCCCGATGTTGCTTCCGCATGCCTTGCAGCCTCCTCCCATACTCCGCTCTCATGCTGGCCGGTCCCCGTATCGCTCCTCGGCGGCTGCCCGGATCTTGAATCCTGGTGGTGGTTTGGATGTCCCGGACTGCAGGAGACATCCCACTGCTGCCAACACTGTGATGGATCTCGGATACCCCAGGTGGGCACATCCGCCAGACTTGTGTCTCCTGTCCTCCAAACGCACCCGCAGCCTGCAGATTCGCCATAACCAGCCCTTAACCCCTCAATCACGAGACAAGCCACACAGGTGTTGAGGGTTAAACATGCAGAGCATCAGCAGTCTATTAAATCCAAAACATATACTTTTACACACAGTTAGGGACACTCCCCTTAGCCTTGTCATAGAGGGGGGGTAGGGGACAAGGAAGAACCAATGGGAACTGAACACTTGTACATTGAAACAGAGACTACAGATAAACATAAAGGGATTATGGTAAGCAGGCAACCCTTCAATACACATCCCCTGCTGAGAGATGTCTGCAGTCCAGACCATTGTCTATGTGCCATGAACCAACACAATTAAGCACAGCAACAAGAGGGGGGGGGCGGATGGGGGAGAAGGGATGTAGCATTACATTACATTATCTCAATGCCAGCTTGTCCGGACGTCTCTTAGTCTCTTATGGGCCATAGTCTGTGGGTAGGAGGCCCGCCCTCAGTCCCTTCCAAAGCACACAGTGACAGTGGGTTCTGTCACAATTATGAAAGGGTTTGTTCACCTTTTTACTTACTTTTCCCAAACACCTCCCTATGCATTAACCACTTCAGCCCTGGAGCATTTGGCTGGCCAAAGACCAGAGCACTTTTTGCGATTCGGCACTGCGTCGCTTTAACTGACAATTGCGCGGTCGTGCAACGTGGCTCACGAACAAAATTGGCGTCCTTTTTTCCCTACAAATAGAGCTTTCTTTTGGTGATATTTGATCATCTCTGTGGTTTTTATTTTGTGCGCTATAAACAAAAAAATAGCGCCAATTTTGAAAAAAAAGCAATATTTTTTAGTTTTTGCTATAATAAATATCCCCCCGAAAATATATAAAAAAAAAACATTTTTTTAATCAGTTTAGGCCGATACGTATTCTTCTACATATTTTTGGTGAAAAAAATCGCAATAAGCGTTTATTGATTGGTTTGCGCAAAAGTTTTAGCGTCTACAAAATAGGGGATAGTTTTATGGCATTTTTATTAATATATATATATTTTTTTTACTAGTAATGGCGACGATCAGCGATTTTTTTTTTTTTAGTTTTTTTTATTTTTATTTTTATCGTCACTGCGACATTATGGAGGACACATCGGACACTTTTGGCGCTATTTTGGGACCATTCACATTTACACAGCAATCAGTGCTATAAATATGCACTTATTACTGTGTAAATGTGACTGTCAGTGAAGGGGTTTACCAGGAGGGGGCGCTGATGGGGTTAAGTGTGTCCTAGGGATGTGTTCTATCTGTAGGGGGGATGGGCTACGTGTAACACGACACTGATCACCGCTCCCGATGACAGGGAGCTGTGATCAGTGTCCTGTGTGACAGCAGGAAGGTAAAGTCACCTGGTTGCATCCAGGGGGGTAGATATATTTCGCCCAGATTCAGGCTTTACGCCGACTTATACAACTAGGTGGAGAGTTGTATAAGGCTAGTGGGCTCATGGATGACTCATACCTCTAGGGAGAGGGCTGGGCGTCGTGCAGACAGGGAGTTGATGAGACCAGCTGAAGCTTGTCAGCTCATTTAGGCCTCTATAAGAACTCCCAGCTTCATTAGATGTTAGCTCATGCCTGGAACCAGACCTGTGTGGACTGTCTAGGGAGAGTGAACCCCTGTGCGGTGAGACAAAGCCTGTGTGGCTATTTGCTTGGACATTTAAAACCAGGGACTTAGGGACTAGGACAGCACTAGGCTGATCCCAGTTGTTAGTTAGGAAACCTGTATGTTTAGTCAGAGGTCAACTTGACCAGGATTTATTTTGGTTATGTTTCTTTTGCTTTGCTGTGTTTTGTCACTGTAAATAGAAAATAAACCGCACCTTTTTGATTTTGAAAACCACAACCTCCGTTTGCTGGGCCTGTTTTGTGTGGGGAGCCCATCCCGGGGGTCACACACACCCGCTGCCGAGCTAACCCCCTCACACCTGTCACTAAGCAGAATGTGGAAATGCTTGTTTACATCAGCATTTCCCCGTTCTTCCTCTCCGGTGAGACGATCGCGGATATCCCCGCAGAGCTCGTGGCAAGCGTGCGCCAACAATGCCACGTCTTAAAGGCAACGTACAGGTACGTTATTCTGCCTGTACTTGCCATTCTTCCGACGTATATCGGCAAGCGGTTAAAGTATACCTAAAAGCAAATTTTTTATTTTTATATTTTTTTGAGTGGAGATGGATTAGAACTCGGGTTGCCACCTCATCCCTTTAAAACACATATTAATTACACAGGTTCTGTGGCTGATTAGGTGGTAATTAAACTCGGTGCCTTATCGGCATTAAATTTGCCTCAGAACCTGTGTAATTCATATGTGTTCGGGTTTTAGCCCTCGTTCACACTGAACAAAGCTTTGAAAGCCGCATTTCAGTCCGACGTTGGGGGCGACGTGAAAGACATCTGTGCGGGTTCATGCACAAATGTCTATTGAAATCTCCCTCAAAGTCACCAAAAGTAGTGCAGAAAGTACTTTTGGAAATGAGTGTGGCGCCGCAAAGTCGGCGTCCCACCGATTGGGATGCTCCTATTGCCACCAATAGGCTCCAATTTGACCTGTCAAATCGCACCGATGTGAACGGGGGCTAAAGCCGGGTTCACACTGGTGCGACACGACACTTGTCCTACTTTGGATCCAACTTTGCCCTGCGACTTGAAGCCGACATACGTCTGACTTTCAATGAACGGGGATCCGACTTGGATCTCCGCCAATACCAGGCACTGTGTTTGGTATGAATCTTGAGAGGGAACTCCACGCCAAATTTGAAATAAAAAAACGGCATGGTTTCCCCCTCCAAGAGCATACCAGGCCCTTCAGTCTGGTATGGATTTTAAGGTGACCCCCCTACGCCGAAAAAAATGGCGCGGGGGTCCCCCCAAAATCCATACCAGACCCTTATCCGAGCACACAGCCTTGCCGGTCAGGAAGGGGGGTGGGGACGAACGAGCGCCCCCCTCCCCTCCTGAACCGTACCAGGCCGCATGCCCTCAACATGGGGGGGGGTGGGTGCTTTCCCCCACCCTAAAGCACCCTGTCCCCATGTTGATGAGGACAAGGGCCTCTTCCCGACAACCCTGGCCGTGGGTGTCGGGGTCTGCAGGCGGGGGGCTTATCGGAATCCGGGATCCAGGCCCCCCACCCTATGTGAGTATGGGGTACATCGTACCCCTACCCATTCACCTGTGGGGAAAAAAGTTGTCAAAAAAACACACTAGACAGGTTTTAAAAGTAATTTATTAGGCAGCTCCGGGGGTCTTCTTCCGACTCTCCGGCCTCTTCTCCCGCTCTCCGGCCTCTTCTCCCGCTCTCCGGTGCCTTCTCCGCGCTCTCCGGTTCTCCTCCCGCTCTCCGGTGCTTTCTGCCTTCTGCCCGATCTTCTTCAACATCTTCTTCCCTCTTCTCTTCTTGAGATGTTGACACAACGATCTCTCCCGCTGTAATGCCGTGTGCGCGGTGCGCAATGATTTATATAGGCATGGGGCGTGGTCACTGGGTGATGTGACCCCACCCCCTTATGACGTTGCAGTCTCGGGGCATGATGGGACGGCGACGTCATTTTTTTCGGCATAGGGGGTCCCCTTAAAATCCATACCAGACCGAAGGGCCTGGTATGCTCTTGGAGGGGGAACCCATTACCCGTTTTTTTATTAAAAATTTGGCGTGGAGTTCTCCCTCAAGATCAGCAGAGCACAAGTCGCATGCCAAAGTCGGAGCATGCAAGGCGGCGTTCTGACTTTGATCCGACTTCAATGATATTCAATGGGCTGAAGTAGGATCAAAGTCGGATGAAAGTAGTACAGGGAGCATTTTCAAAGTCGAACCGACTTGTGTTGGACCAGTTAAGTCGGCTCCCATAGGGAAACATTGATTTTCACACGTCATGCGACATGAGCTCCCAATGTCGGAGCGTTTGTCGCACCAGTGTGAACCCGGCCTCAAGGGATGAGGTGGCAACCCTAATTAGAACACCTGTCAGTTTTTTATTGCTGTCTGTGTTCTTATTAGGGAGATTCACCCTCTCTATCTGTCCTGTTTACCATTTATCATTAAAAGTGAAAGAAAATCCCAGATGTTGGGTTGTCCGCAGAAAAGTAATAGAGGTGAAATCTTCCAATCGGAACACTAGTTCTGGTGACATGGGGGGCCCCAAAAGATTCCCCAAAAAATTCTATGCATGACGGTAAAAAACCTTCTGTGTGCAGCAGCCCCCCCTAATGCTTACCTGAGCCCCCTCTCGATCCAGCGATGTCCACGAGAGCCTTGCCTCTCTGGGGACTCCCACTCCTGATTGGCTATTGGCGGCAGCAGCAGGATCCATTGAGTGAGCCAATCAGGAGATGGTGGGGTGGCGGGGCTGAACCGCGGCTCTGTGTGAATGGACACACAGAGCAGCGGCTAGGGTGCCCCATAGCAAGCTGCTTGCTGTAGGGGCACCAGACAGGAGGGAGGAGCCAGGAGAACCAGCGCGGGACCGAAAAAGAGGAGGATCAGGGCCATTCTGTGTAAAACCACTGTATAGAGCAGGTAAGTATAACATGTTTATTATTTCAATGAAAAAAAAAATAAAAGCTTTACAATCACTTTAATTTACAGGGATTTCCTCTCACTTCCTGTTTGACTGTGGAACAGGTAGTGAAGGTAAATCTCCCTAATGGGACAAATATGGGAAAAATAAACCTTACAGGGGTCCTTACTGTATCCCACAAAAAAAGTGTTGCCTATAGTTCTGCTTTAAAGTGTCCTACACATACTGCAGCTGCTGGCTTTTAATAATAGGACACTTGCCTGTCCTGGAGTCCAGCGATGTCGGCACCCGCAGCTGATGTTTCCAGGATAACAGCCGCTGCACACCCGTGGCGGCGCACAACGCGGCGATCGGTGGTGCGGCGTGTCAGTCTGACACACCACTACACCGATCTCGGTAAAGAGCCTCCGACGGAGGCTTTTTACCACGTGATCAGCCGTGTCCAATCACAGCTGATCACGATGTAAACAGGACGAGCCGTTGATCGCCTTTTCCTCACTCGCGTCTGACAGACAGACACGAGTAGAGAAGAGCCGATCAGCTGCTCTCCTGACAGGGGGTGTCTGCACTGATTGTTTATCAGCGCAACCCCCCCTCGGATGCCCGATCAGGACCACCAGGATGCGACCAGGACCACCAGGGATGTCATCACACTGGACCACCAGGGAAATGCCAATCAGTGCCCATCCCCAATGCGTGCCAGTGCCATCAGTGATGCCCATCAGTGCCATCTATCAGTGCCATGTATAAGTGCCCAGCAGTGCCGCCTATCAGTGCCGCTCATAAGTACCCTACCCATCAGTGCCGCCTATCAATGCTGCATATTGGCGCCACCTTATCAGTGCCACCTTATCAGTGCCCATCAGTGAAGGAGAAAACTTACTTATTCACAAAATTTTAGAACAGAAACAAAATACATTTTTGGGTATTTTTTTATTTATTTAGCAAAAAATAAAAACCGCAGAGGTGATCAGATACCACCAAAAAAAAGCTCTATTTGTGGGAACAAAATTATAAAAATTCTGTTTGGGTACAATGTAGCATGACCGCGTAATTGTCATTTTAAACAGCGACAGCAAAAAAAGCTGAAAATTGGCTTGGGCAGGAAGAGGGTGTAAGTGCCTGGTATTGAAGTGGTTAATGACACTTTACTACAGTAACATGCTGTGCTCCACATTGTAAGAAAAGGTTTACCTTTTCAGATGCTCAGATAATCTTGTCCCCTACCCATGCATGCTCAGTCTGCTCTTTTTTTCGCAGCTCAACATTGTGCATGAGTGAGAGAGTGGAATGCGAATTTCCTTTCAGATTTGCTACAGCTTCTAATGTTTGCTTACTGCACCCCTCAAGCTTTTCACATCAATTTCAATACCGGAGATTAGCCTGCACAACTGTGCAAGCCTGAAGGGAAGGCTGGTGTTCAGCTTTAACTTTGCATGGGCTGTTAAACCACCACACCGGTTATAATACAGCTGCACCTTTTAGTCCAAAGTAGTATCACATTTGTTTGTTGTGGTGCACATTTCAAAATGAAGGGCACTGCAGTGCATCCCAGGTAGAATTGTGCTGTTGTGTGCTTTGCAATAAAAAGGCATTAAGGCCCCTTTTACACTGGGGCGGGAGGAGCGGTGGTGGTAAAGCGGCGCTAATTTGCGGAGGTATTCGGCCGCTAGCGGTGCGGTTTACCCCCCCGCTAGCGGCCGAAAAAGGGTTAATACCACCCGCAATGCGCCTCTGCAGAGGCGCATTGCCGGCGGTATAGTCACAGTGTCTCATTGATTTCAATGGGCAGGAGCGGTGGAGGAGCGGTAAACACACCGCTCCAAAGATGCGGCTAGCAGGACTTTTGGAGGGGTCCTGCTAGCGCACCGCTTCAGTGTGAAAGTCCTCTGGCTTTCAGACTGGAGAAACAGCGGTCGCTGTTTCAGGTAGGTTTGCAGGTGCTATTTTTAGCGCAATAGCGCCTGCAAACCACCCCAGTGTGAAAGGGGTCTTAGATGCGTGTTTTTCTGCATGTTACCATACTGTACAGATCTGATTGGGCCCTTAACATTTCAGAGTAGTAATGCTGCTGCCGCATATGTGACCTGATCAAAGATACTGCATTTTACAGGACAGATATAAATCATATTTGGTGGCTGTACAATAAACACCTGTCTGTTTACTCAAAGCCTTATCTCTTCCTGGCTTCAGCAGATAAGAGAGAGATTGGAGGCTGTTCAGAGCCTGTTTACACTGCTGGCTGGCACTAGCAGATGTGTGCTGGGCGAAGGGTAATTTTTATGTATGGTTCTATCATTCAAAGCCAGGACAAGGTTTATCATCACCCAAGGCACAAAGGCCAAGATGACTTTTAAATATTGCTCTGCATTACTGAATTTATAATTTTTTTTTAATACTTTATTGAGGAAGAAATGCCTTTGTTATTCAGCGCTTCAATGTACTTGTGAGTGAAAAACAGATTAGGGCCTCATGTACACTGCTGCTAGTAAACGGACGTTTAGGAGCAGTTGGGCATTTTTTCCAACTGCTCCTGAACTCTCCTCTATGTTATCTTATCAGTACATGTACACAGGGTCCTTTACAGTCGTTTCTAGGCAATTGAGTTTAGAGGCTTTTTTTTGGAACGCAAAAAAATGGGTTCAGAAGCTGAGTTTAAAGGCATTTCAAGCGCTAAACGCAGCTAAATGCGGTAACTCGTATTTTTTTAAAAAACGATTCCAAATGCAAACGTGGCAAAACTTCGCTAAACGCTGCATGTAAACGCGGCAAAACGGACGTTTTAAATGTGGGTTACTATCTGTCAAGTTAAACTGTTCAGAAGAGGTTGTAAAAACGTCCCATGTACATAAAGCCTAATTTAGAGGAAAAATGTCAAGCCCAAGGCCCGCGGCTTATAGGGCCCTCCAAGCCATGTCATGTGGCGCTTGCGCCCATTCCGCCATGTCTGGCTCCCACCCTCCTTTCCTGCTCCCTTCTGTGTTTACAAGGGACAGGTTTGCTCTCAGCGGCTCCCAAATCTAACAGATCCCTATACACACTCAACGTGAGGCACGGCAGAGACAGATCTCCAGAATCAGAGAAAGAATGATCTCCCTACAAGGTGGTGAGGCAGATCCGCCCACACAGGGAGGTACTAGACCTGGGCCAGGGAGGGGAAGTTGGGGTTGCACACTTTGCTTAGTGCACTCCTAAATCCTGCACTCTGTATACAGTGCATCCCTGAAATCTGAATGTAGCGCACTTCTGAAATCTGCACTCTGTTCGTAGCGCACACTTCTGAACTCTGCACTCTGTAGGTAGCGCACTCCTGAACTCTGCACTCTGTAGGTAGCGTACTCCTGAACTCTGCATTCTATATGTAGCGCACTCCTAAACCCTGCACTCTGTATACAGCGCATCCCTGAAATCTGATCGTAACACACTTCTGAAATCTGCACTCTGTTCATAAGCGCACCCCTGAACTCTGTTCGTAGTGCATCCCTAAACTCTGTACGTAGCACATTCCAAAATCCTATATTCTGTTCGTAGTGCACTCTTGAACGCTGCACATAACGTATCCCTGAACCCAAGTATGTAGTGCACCCCAGATACAACTGGCCCTTTGAGGGAAACCATACTGCTGATGCGGCCCACAATGAACTTGAGTTTGACACCCCTGGTTTAGAGGAATCATTCAGAACAAAAAGTGCATCATCACCCTGGACATTTCTTATAACCACGGTGAGGTCTGCTACCTGTAACAACAAGATTCCCCCATTCATTTTCTCATACTGCACTGGCAACATGAAATAGGTAACTGTGATTGCTATGGGCAACAAGAGTGGCCCCTTTACCCTTATCCTGTTCTCGTTGGTGTTGGCCTTTTCAACTTCTAAGGGCTTGTCCATGTCATAACAGGTAAATTCCACACCACTTACCTTAGCGCCAATGGTCAGGCTACTTGTCAGGTCCCTCGTCTGTACCAGCACCTTCTCCACAGCTTCTTCTGGGGCCCAGTTTTTGGCCACTTTGATTGGCTGGTGTGGTATGACACAATTTAGGCAAACAGTGATTGTAAATGCACAGCACAGTGAATATTTTTAACAAAACTGCAAGCATATAGTTACGTTTATTATAGTGCGTTGCATGTCTCTTCTGCAATAAACAGCATTTTTGTGTAGTGATGCCTGTTGCATTGAGCAATGACCCTTTGTTGCTCTTGCTTTTATATTGCCAACACTGCCCTCCTGAACCTTATTCACACCCTTAACCACTTAAGCCCCGGACCATTTGGTAGCTAAAGGACCAGAGGTGAATTCAGAATTTTGCACTGCGCTGCTTTAACTGTAAATTGTGCGGACATGCAATGTTGTACCCAAACGAAATTTGCGTCCTTTTCTTCCCACAAATAGAGCTTTCTTTTAATGGTATTTGATTGCCTCTGCGATTTTTATTTTTTGCGATATAAACGGAAAAAGACCGAAAATTTTGAAAAAAAAGGATATTTTCTACTTTTTGTTATAAGAAAAATCGAATAAACTCAATTTTAGTCATACATTTAGGCCAAAATGTATTCAGCCACATGTCTTTAGTAAAAAAAATGTCAATAAGCGTATATTTATTGGTTTGCGCAAAAGTTATAGCGTTTACAAACTAGGGTACATTTTCTGGAATTTACACAGCTTTAAATTTATGACTGCCTATCTCATTTCTTGAGGTGCTAAAATGGCAGGGCAGTACAAACCCCCCCCCCCCAAATGACCCCATTTTAGAAAGTAGACACCCCAAGGAAATTGCTGAGAGGCATGTTGAGCCCATTGAATATTTTTTTTTTTGTCCCAAGTGATTGAATAATGACGAAAAAAAAAAAAAAATTACAAAAAGTTGTCACTAAATGATATATTGCTCACACATGCCATGGTTATATGTGGAATTGCACCCCAAAATACATTCTGCTGCTTCTCCTGAGTACGGGGGTACGACATGTGTGGGACTTTTTAGGAGCCTAGCCACGTACGGGACCCCGGAAACCAAGCACCGCCTTCAGGATTTCTAAGGGCGCAAATTTTTGATTTCACTCCTCACTACCTATCACAGTTTTGAAGGCCATAAAATGCCAAAATAGCACAAAACCCCCCCCAAATGACCCCATTTTAGAAAGTAGACACCCCAAGGAAATTGCTGAGAGGCCTGTTGAGCCCATTGAATATTTTTTTTTTTTGTCCCAAGTGATTGAATAATGACAAAAAAAAATTACAAAAAGTTGTCACTAAATGATATATTGCTCACACATGCCATGGTTATATGTGGAATTGCACCCCAAAATAAATTTTGCTGCTTCTCCTGAGTACGGGGATACCACATGTGTGGGACTTTTTAGGAGCCTAGCCGCGTACGGGACCCCGAAAACCAATCACCGCCTTCAGGATTTCTAGGCACAAATTTTTGATTTGACTCCTTGTCATGGATATGCAGTAGTGTTTGTCTGTCAGCTTACCTTCCTTCCCATGTGTTCATCTAGAGACCAGACCTCCTTCACCTGGCTTCCTCTATAATCTCCTCCCAGCCTGACTCCACCCCAGGCCCTATCACTGAACACTATATTAACCTGTGCACTGCAAGCCTGCTTTGCTGATCAACGTGTTTGTTAGGCATTGTGTGTTTGGGTTCCTGCCTGCCGTGTGCTACGTCTGTCTCTCTGTTACGTTATTGGCTTGTCCCCGACTATCCCTGTCTGCTCGTGACCCTTGACCTTCGGCTCGTTCTTCGTTATCCTTGTCTGCTTGTGGCCCCTGACCTTCAGCTTGTTATTCGGTTCTCTCTTATCGTGTGCTGCTGCTTCCCCTCTTTTCCCCTTATCCTACGGGGCGTGAGCTAGGAAACTCCAGGGGCCGCGACCTGGTCCCAGCCTGCAGCTAACATCCTCACCACTAGAGGCCCTGGAGAAGACCAGCTGGGTCTTAGACTCCGCGCCCTGGGGAATCTTGGCTCTAGCTTCCGTTTGGAACCCTGGTTGTGCTCCTCTGGTCCCGCTTTCCACAACCACCCAGTTTCATATCCGCAGAAGCCAGCCATAGGGTTCACTACCTCGCGGTGCACTCCTGTCCCCCTACGGTGTGCATCTGTCACCTGGCCACAGGTGACCCTGACAGTTTGATCAGCCATGAACCCGGCTGACATCCCGCTACCCGCGGATGATCCATTGCAGGGCATAGTTTGCAGGCTTGAAACCCAGGAATCGAATCAGACTCAGGTGATGCGATTCCTCCAGGATCTGGCTTCTGGCTTCGAGCAGCTTCAGGCCTCCTTGGGAACCCTGAATCCGCAACCTCAAATACAATCAGCGGCTGCACCTATTGCACCAGTCGCAGCCACACACTCGCTACAACTGCCAGCTCCGTCCCGTTTCTCTGGGGACTCCAAGGCTTGCAGGGGGTTCCTTAGCCAATGCACGATTCATTTTGAGCTCCAGCCCCAAAACTTCCTGTCTGATCGGGCTAAGGTAGCCTATATCATTTCCCTCCTCTCTGGTGAAGCTTTAGCCTGGGCAGCCCCTCTGTGGGAACTGAATGATCCAGTGGTTTCTAGCCTGTCTGGCTTCTTGAAACTTTTTCGGAATATCTTCGAAGAACCGGCTCGTGTCTCTTCAGCGGCCAGCGCCCTTTTTCGTCTCCGCCAAGAGTCTGCTTCTGTGGGACAGTATGCCCTTCATTTCCGCATACTGTCGGCTGAGTTGAGCTGGAACAATGAGGCCTTAGTCGCAACCTTTTTGCATGGCCTGTCTGATAGAGTGAAGGATGAATTAGCTGGAAGAACCATCCCCACTGATCTGGCCGGCGTTATCTCCTTGTGTAACCAGATCGATATTCGCTTTCAGGAGAGGACCTTAGAAAAGCAACGCCAGCACTCCTTGGTTCTTAGTCAGCCTGAGCTCCCCTCTCTTCGACCCGTAGAGCATCTCCTACCAGCTGAGGAACCCATGCAGCTGGGTCGGACCAGGCTATCCCCCGAGGAACGTGCTAGGCGCAGAACTCTTGGTCTGTGTCTTTACTGTGGGGGCAAAGGTCATTTTCGTGACACTTGCTCTCTTTGTCCAGAAAAACGTTCGGGTCCACTTCATCTGGAAAGTGGAGTATTGGACCCAGAAATATCACCTTCCCCTTCTCGTCTTCTGCTTTCTGTGTTCCTTCATGTTGGTGCTTCTTCTCATTTGGTCTCAGCATATCTGGATTCCGGAGCCGCTGGTAATTTCATGGACTGGGAAATCGCATCGTCCATGAGACTTACTCTTTTGCCCCTCACCACGCCATTGGTGGTCTTGGCGATTGATGGTACTGTTCTCCCAGGGGGACCTATCCGCTTCCAGACCCTCCCTGTTAAGATGTCGGTAGGGACACTCCACCAGGAGTGGATATCCTTCCTTATCTTACCCAAGGCCTCAACGCCTATAATTTTGGGTCTCCCATGGTTACAGCTCCATTCTCCTCATGTGGACTGGACTACTGGACAGATCCTGGCTTGGGGTCCCTCCTGTTCCTCGTCCTGCCTACCCAAGGTTGCCCCCTGTGAATCTGAGCCGGTCATTCATTCCAGGTTGCATAACCATTTACATTTCTCTGTCCCTAACCACCCTTGGACGCACAGCCAGGCTAGCTTGTCTACAAGTCCTGCAGTCGCTACGTCTTGCGATGCGATTCAGGTAGTCGCTACACCTGACTCAGCTATTCACTCTGCCTTTGTACTAGTTATGCCAGTCCAGCCCATGCCCAGTGAGCCTCTTACTTTTTCTTGTTCGGGACATTCTGCTTGTCCTTCAGCTATTCAGCTTGACTCCGGCGACATGTCACCTTCTAACCAACCTGACTTCAGGGTTCCACTGACATCTGCCCAGTCTGATGGTCCTGTGCAAGATGACCAGTTCCCCTTTAAGGGTCTAGGGGACCCTCCTCAGATTCCTGTTGATCCTCTCATGCCCTTGCTTATTCCTAGAGAGCCTTTGGTCCTCAATAGATCTTCTTGTCATCTCCCTACCTCGTTTTCGGTCTCTGAGGATAATTTTAAGTACGAGGTTAGACAAGTTCTGGATTCTCGGCTCTGCAGAGGCATTCTTCAGTACCTTGTGCATTGGAGAGGTTTTGGTCCTGAGGAGGCGTCTTGGATCGCTGCATCTGATGTCGCTGCACCTCATCTGTTGAGAAGGTTTCATCAGAGATTTCCCTTTAAGCCTGGGTCCAGGCGGGGGAGGGCCCATAAGAGGGAGGGTACTGTCATGGATATGCAGTAGTGTTTGTCTGTCAGCTTACCTTCCTTCCCATGTGTTCATCTAGAGACCAGACCTCCTTCACCTGGCTTCCTTTATAATCTCCTCCCAGCCTGACTCCACCCCAGGCCCTATCACTGAACACTATATTAACCTGTGCACTGCAAGCCTGCTTTGCTGATCAACGTGTTTGTTAGGCATTGTGTGTTTGGGTTCCTGCCTGCCGTGTGCTACGTCTGTCTCTCTGTTACGTTATTGGCTTGTCCCCGACTATCCCTGTCTGCTCGTGACCCTTGACCTTCGGCTCGTTCTTCGTTATCCTTGTCTGCTTGTGGCCCCTGACCTTCAGCTTGTTATTCGGTTCTCTCTTATCGTGTGCTGCTGCTTCCCCTCTTTTCCCCTTATCCTACGGGGCGTGAGCTAGGAAACTCCAGGGGCCGCGACCTGGTCCCAGCCTGCAGCTAACATCCTCACCACTAGAGGCCCTGGAGAAGACCAGCTGGGTCTTAGACTCCGCGCCCTGGGGAATCTTGGCTCTAGCTTCCGTTTGGATCCCGGTTGTGCTCCTCTGGTCCCACTTTCTACAACCACCCAGTTTCCTATCCGCAGAAGCCAGCCATAGGGTTCACTACCTCGCGGTGCACTCCTGTCCCCCTACGGTGTGCATCTGTCACCTGGCCACAGGTGACCCTGACACTCCTCACTACCTATCACAGTTTCGAAGGCCATAAAATGCCAAAATAGCACAAAACCCCCCCAAATGACCCCATTTTGGAAAGTAGACACCCCAAGCTGTTTGCTGAGAAGCATGGTGAGTATTTTACAGCTCTCATTTGTTTTTGAAAATGAAGAAAGAACATTTTTTTTTTCTTTTTTTTTTTCAATTTTCAAAACTTTGTGACAAAAAGCGAGATCTGCAAAATACTCACAATACCTCTCAGCAAATAGCTTGGGGTGTCTACTTTCCAAAATGGGGTCATTTGGGGGGGTTTTGTGCCATCTGGGCATTCCATGGCCTCCGAAACTGTGATAGGCAGTGAGAAGTGAAATCAAAAATTGACACCCTTAGAAAGCCTGAAGGCGGTGATTGGTTTTTGGGGTCCCGTACGCGGCTAGGCTCCCAAAAAGTCTCACACATGTGGTATCCCCGTACTCAGGAGAAGCAACAGAATGTATTTTGGGGTGTAATTCCACATATGCCCATGGCATGTTTGAGCAATATATAATTTAGTGACAACTTTGTGCAAAAAAAAAATAAAAAATGTCTTTTTTCCGCAACTTGTGTCAACATATAAAATATTCCATGGACTCGACATGCCTCTCAGTATATAGCTTGGGGTGTCTACTTTCCAAAATGGGGTCATTTGGGGGGGTTTTGAACTGTTCTGGCATTTTATACACAACATTAGGAAGCTTACATCCACTCTTCTAACCACTTGAAGACAAAGCCCTTTTTGACACTTTTTGTTTACATGAAAACATATTTTTTTTGCAAGAAAATTATGTTGAACCCCCAAACATTATATATATTTTTAAATCAAAGGCCCTACAGAATAAAATGGTGGGTGTTGCATTTTTTTTTTCTACACAGTATTTGCGCAGCGATTTTTCAAACGCATTTTTTGGGGAAAAAATACACTTTTTTTAATTTTAATGCACTAAAACACACTATATTGCCCAAATGTTTGATGAAATAAAAAGATGATCTTAGGCCGAGTACATAGATACCAAACACGACATGCTTTAAAATTTCACACAAACGCGCATTGGCGACAAACTACATACATTTTTAAAAGCCTTTACAGGTTACCCCGTTAGATTTACAGAGGAGGTCTACTGCTAAAATTGCTGCCCTCGATCTGACCTTCGCGGTGATACCTCACATGCATGGTGCAATTGCTGTTTACATATGACGCCAGACCGACGCTTGCGTTCGCCATTGGGCAAGAGCAGGGCAGGACAGGGGTGCTTTTTTTATTATTATTATTATTAATTTTGCTTTTTTATTTTATTTTTAAACTGTTGCTTCCATATATATTTTTTTTTTATCATTTTTATTGTCATCTCAGGGAATGTAAATATCCCCTATGATAGCAATAGGTAATGACAGCTTTTTTGAAAAAACTGGGGTCTATTGGACCCTAGATCTTTCCTCTGCCCTCAAAGCATCTGACCACACCAAGATCGGTGTGATAAAATGCTTTCCCAATTTCCCAATGGCGCTTTTTATATCCGGGGGGGGGACATTCCCTCCCACTGCTTGTGAAAGCAGTCCAGAGGCTAATTAGCCACTAGGATTGCTTTTACATGAAAGCCGGCCGCTGGCTGAAAAGAATGATACCAAGATGATACCTAAACCCGCAGGCATCATTCTGGTATAAACATTCAAAGTCCAGCAACATACCAGTACGTTGCTGGTCCTTGTTGGACATGTATTGTAATCTTTTTTTTCATGCAGCCTGTTGGCTGAACGAAAAAAAAAGATTGATCGGTGGGTATGCCCACCATTAGAATACCGCCCTTCATCCACCCACTTCTAATGATGGGCATACATGCACCATTTATATATGCCGAAGCATGGGGGCATCTTCCCGCAAAAGTTATGCCGCGTACACATGGTCAGACTTTTCCACGGGCAAGCCTCCATCGGAATTTCGACCGTATGTACGCGGCATTAGGAGCAAAATCGCTCCTCCACCCCTGCTGCCCCAATGCTTCGGCATATATGCTTTTTTTTTTTTAACTGTGGTGGTGAAATCACCTCCTACAGCACTGGAGTCGCAGGGATCAGGCCTGTCTCTGCGAACGCTGCAGTTATGTGTGTTGTGTTTTGTAAGTGACAGTGATCGATCGATACTGCACTTGGGTGGCCTGGGCTGGACGGAGGGGCAAAACGCAGGTGCCAGCAGGTATCTGGGCTGATCCCGCTAACACTGCGTTTTTGGGAACCCTAAACTGCTGGGGACGCTAGTATAGATCTGATCAGATCAGATATTGATCTGTTCAGATACTATACCACTAAGGGGGGTGTATGCTTAACGCGTGGGTGTTAGCGCTACTGGCATTAACCTGACGCTGCCTGGGGTGTGACGCAGACCCTCTCTGACGCTAAAACCTAATTGATATCACCCGCCGGGCGATCAGGGGGTTAAACCTTTATTGGGTTATATATACGGCGGGTGCCCTGACACTATAAAAAGCAAACTAACTAACCAGCGTCACCCGTAACACTTATATGATGATCACTGGTGAAAGGGTTAACTAGGGGCAATTAGGGGGTTAAAACCTTTATTAGGTAATATATGGGGGTACCTGACGCTATATAAAAACCTGACGGCGAACCTAAAAAAAAATTACTGGCTACCTATCGGCATCACCGACGCTAAGACATCGATCAGAAAAATGATCGCATAGCGACGGCGGTGCTAGGGGGTGAAAGGGTTACCTGGGGGGCGATCAAGGGGGTTAAACCTTTATTAGGTAATATATGGGGGTACCCGACGCTATAAAAACCTGCGGCGAACCTAAAAAAAATTACTGGCTACCGATCAGCATCACCGACGCTAAGACATCGATCAGAAAAATGATCGCATAGTGACGGCGGTGCTAGGGGGTGAAAGGGTTACCTGGGGGGCGATCAAGGGGGTTAAACCTTTATTAGATAATATATGGGGGTACCTGACGCTATAAAAACCTGCGGCGAACCTAAAAAAAATTACTGGCTACCGATCAGCATCACCGACGCTAAGACATCGATCAGAAAAATGATCGCATAGCAACGGCGGTGCTAGGGGGTGAAAGGGTTACCTGGGGGGTGATCAAGGGGGTTAAACCTTTATTAGGTAATATATGGGGGTACCCGACGCTATAAAAACCTGCGGCGAACCTAAAAAAAATTACTGGCTACCGATCAGCATCGCCGACGCTAAGACATCGATCAGAAAAATTATCGCTTAGTGACAGTGGTGATAGGGGTGAAAGGGTTACCTGGGGGGCGATCAAGGGGGTTAAACCCTTATTAGGTAATATATGGGGGTACCCGACGCTATAAAAACCTGCGGCGAACCTAAAAAAAATTACTGGCTACCGATCAGCATCACCGACGCTAAGACATCGATCAGAAAAATGATCGCTTAGCGACGGCGGTGCTAGGGGGTGAAAGGGTTATCTGGGGGGTGATCAGGGGGTTAAACCTTTATTGGGGGGGGGGGGTTAGGGGGCTACACTGGACCTAAAACTAAATGTAGTGACACTTTTACAGTCACAAATGTCACTGATTGCAGTGATCACTAAATAAATGGTCACTGCAATCAGTGACACTGTGACTGGGGGCTGGGGGGTGATCTGGGGGGGCGATTTATGTGCCTATGTGTCCTGGTGTCAGTGTAGTGTTTTGTGTACTAACCTGCATCTTCTCCGGTACGGCGCCGCAGGAGAGATGACATCACTTCCTCCTGTCTGGCAGGCAGGGGAAGCTCTCTCATTCGCCGGGAGCGATCGAGAGGGGGGGGGGCCGGAATCGAACGGCCGTTCCCTCATGCCGGATCGCTCCCGAAGGTAAAACGACCACCCACTGTAAAGAAGGGGGTCCGATCGGACCCCCAACTATAAAAAGGCAATCACGTATATGTATATGCCTGTCGGTGCCATTCTGCCGACGTATATTTACAGTGGGCGGTCATTAAGTGGTTAATGTACTCTTTTATGCCCCTCCTTTTCCTTGTTTCCACAAGACTGTACATATTGTATTCCTGAAGTCTCTCCTGATATGTTTTATTCCTTAGACCTTTCACCCTTTTTTCTATCTTATCAATATCTTTTTGTAAAGGCGGTCTCCAAAACTTGACAGAGTATTCTAAATGAGTTCAAAATAAAGATTTACATAGAGGAATCAGGACCTCCTTCCCCCTGCCAGTGATCCCTCTAGTAATAACTAAATATCTATACAGAGGAAACTGGACCTCTTTTTTCTCCTGCCGGTGATCCCTACAGTATAGTGATAACTAAAGATCTATATAGAGGAATTGGAACCGCCTTCCTCCTGCTGGTGATCCCTCTAGTGATAACTAAAGATCTATATAGAGGAATCGGAACTGCCTTCCTCCTGCTGGTGATCCTCTAGTGATAACTAAAGATCTATATAGAGGAATCGGAACTGCCTTCCTCCTGCTGGTGATCCTCTAGTGATAACTAAAGATCTATATAGAGGAATCGGAACTGCCTTCCTCCTGCTGGTGATCCCTCTAGTGATAACTAAAGATCTATATAGAGGAATCGGAACTGCCTTCCTCCTGCTGGTGATCCCTCTAGTGATAACTAAAGATCTATATAGAGGAATCGGAACCGCCTTCCTCCTGCTGGTGATCCCTCTAGTGATAACTAAAGATCTATATAGAGGAATCGGAACTGCCTTCCTCCTGCTGGTGATCCTCTAGTGATAACTAAAGATCTATATAGAGGAATCGGAACTGCCTTCCTCCTGCTGGTGATCCCTCTAGTGATAACTAAAGATCTATATAGAGGAATCGGAACTGCCTTCCTCCTGCTGGTGATCCCTCTAGTGATAACTAAAGATCTATATAGAGGAATCGGAACCGCCTTCCTCCTGCTGGTGATCCCTCTAGTGATAACTAAAGATCTATATAGAGGAATCGGAACTGCCTTCCTCCTGCTGGTGATCCCTCTAGTGATAACTAAAGATCTATATAGAGGAATCGGAACTGCCTTCCTCCTGCTGGTGATCCTCTAGTGATAACTAAAGATCTATATAGAGGAATCGGAACCTCCTTCCTCCTGCTGGTGATCCCTCTGGTGATAACTAAAGATCTCTATAGGAGAAACGGGACCTCCTTCTTCCTTCTGATAATCCCTCTAGTGATAACTTAAAGTGGTTCTAAAGGCTCAAGGTTTTTTTACCTTCATGCATTTTATGCATGAAGTTAAAAAACCTTTTCTGTGCAGCAGCCAAAATAACCACCTAAGCCCCACTGCAATCCAGCGATGTGTACAAGAGCCTCAGCTCTCCGGGGGCTCTCCCTCCTCATTGGCTGGGACAGCAGTGGGAGCCATTGTCTCCCACTGCTGTCAATCACAGCCAGTGAGCCAATGAGGAGAGAGAGGGGCGGAGCCTAGCCGTGGCTGTGTGTGTGTTTGTGTGTGTGTATGGACATGCAGAGCAGCTGTTTGGGAGTAAGGCTGCTTGGGTGCAAGCTGCTTGCTCTGGGGGCACTCGAGCAGGCAGGTGTAACATGTTTGTTATTTAAAAAAAAAAATATAGATATATATATATATATATATATATATATATATATTGTGAGGGGGTTAGCTCGGCAGCGGGTGTGTGTGACCCCCGGGATGGGCTCCCCACACAAAAACAGGCCCAGCAAACGGAGGTTGTGGTTTTCAAAATCAAAAAAAGGTGCGGTTTATTTTCTATTTACAGTGACAAAACACAGCAAAGCCAAAAGAAACATAAACAAAATAAATCCTGGTCAACTTGACCTCTGACTAAACATACAGGTTTCCTAACTAACAACTGGGATCAGCCTAGTGCTGTCCTAGTCCCTGAGTCCCTGGTTTTAAATGTCCAAGCAAATAGCCACACAGGCTTTTTCTCACCGCACAGGGGTTCACTCTCCCTAGACAGTCCACACAGGTCTGGTTCCAGGCATGAGCTAACATCTAATGAAGCTGGGAGTTCTTATAGAGGCCTAAATGAGCTGACAAGCTTCAGCTGGTCTCATCAACTCCCTGTCTACACGACGCCCCACACTCTCCCTAGAGGTATGAGTCATCAATGAGCCCACTAGCCCCAGCTGGGCTTATACAACACTCCACCTAGTTGTATAAGTCGGCGTAAAGCCTGAATCTGGGCGAAATATATCTACCCCCCTGGATGCAACCAGGTGACTTTACCTTCCTGCTGTCACAATATATATATATATATATATATATATATATATATATATATATATATTTGATCCCCAAGCAAGACATAATTTAGTACTTGGTGAAGAAACCTTTCTTGGCAAGCACAGAGGTAAGACGTTTCTTGCAGTTAGTGACCAGGTTTGCACACAGCTCAAGAGGGAAATATTTATTTTCCCCACTGTACATATATCTATGATTTTTTTTTTTTTATGAATGACATTTGGGGTATATGCTTTCTTACATGTGTATGATATGTTGGTTTTTATTTAGGTCTCTGAAGAAAGGGGGTTGTTTACTACATGTACTCTATCATGTATCTCCACAGGGCATCAGAGTGCACTCCTCATTTTCGTTTTGTGTTTCTATATACAGATTTCTGGCATTTATATTAGACTTCCGTTTGTGCATACTTCTAGTTCCTAAATTAGAGCCGTTTGTCACAATGTTACTAAATGTATTTTCTTCCCGAAAAAGGGTGAGTTATTTTGTTTTGTTTACGGTATAAAGGGAGTTTACTATAAGCCAGATACTTGTACCATGTATCATATATGAGGGAGGTGTCATGTGTCACACTGGCTGTACATTATACGGGCAACGCAATTGTCCTCAAGTAGCAGGTCTACAGCGCCTTGAAAAAAAATTCATACCCCTTGAAATGTTCTACATTTTGTCATGTTACAACTAGGGATGAGCTCGGTGTTCGAGTCGAACATACGTTCGACTCGAACATCGGCTGTTCGATCGTTCGACGAAGATCGAACGATTTGGGCCGTTCGCGCCTAATTCGAGTGACGCGAACGGCCCACAATGCACTACGCCATCGCAGTGTCATCCAGGCGCTGTGATTGGCCAAGCATGCACTGTGACCCCGCATGCTTGGCCAATCACAGCGCCGGCAGCGAGGAGAGCAATGATTGGCCACAGGCAGGATGCCTGTGGCCAATTATTGCTGAGGGTGTTTAGTACACGCCCCACACTATAAAAGGCCGCCAGCACGGCGGCCTAGTGTAGTGTGTTCCGGAGCAGGGAAAGAGAAGCATAGGCAGGGACAGTGACATTTATTTTTTCTTGCTTAACCTGGATTCCTTTAGTTTAGGGAAAGAGAAGGATAGGTAGGGAGAGTGTCAGTGTGTTTTACTGTGCGAATCCTTGTTTCTAGGGACAGGGAAGGACAGTGAGGGAAATTCTCCTTGTGCTATAGTGTGCTTTAAAAAAACATTTTTTCTAGGGACAGAAAACTATAGGTAGGGAGAGTGTCAGTGTGTTTTACTGTGCGAATCCTTGTTTCTAGGGACAGGGAAGGACAGTGAGGGAAATTCTCCTTGTGCTATAGTGTGCTTTAAAAAAACATTTTTTCTAGGGACAGAAAACTATAGGTAGGGAGAGTGTCAGTGTGTTTTACTGTGCGAATCCTTGTTTCTAGGGACAGGGAAGGACAGTGAGGGAAATTCTCCTTGTGCTATAGTGTGCTTTAAAAAAACATTTTTTCTAGGGACAGAAAACTATAGGTAGGGAGAGTGTCAGTGTGTTTTACTGTGCGAATCCTTGTTTCTAGGGACAGGGAAGGACAGTGAGGGAAATTCTCCTTGTGCTATAGTGTGCTTTAAAAAAACATTTTTTCTAGGGACAGAAAACTATAGGTAGGAAGAGTGTCAGTTTCTTTCACTGTGATAATCCTTGTTTCTAGGGACAGGGAAGGACAGTGAGGGAAATTCTCCTTGTGCTATAGTGTGCTTTAAAAAAACATTTTTTCTAGGGACAGAAAACTATAGGTAGGAAGAGTGTCAGTTTCTTTCACTGTGATAATCCTTGTTTCTAGGGACAGGGAAGGACAGTGAGGGAAATTCTCCTTGTGCTATAGTGTGCTTTAAAAAAAAAAATTTCTAGGGACAGAAAACTATAGGTAGGAAGAGTGTCAGTTTCTTTCACTGTGATAATCCTTGTTTCTAGGGACAGGGAAGGACAGTGAGGGAAATTCTCCTTGTGCTATAGTGTGCTTTAAAAAAACATTTTTTCTAGGGACAGAAAACTATAGGTAGGAAGAGTGTCAGTTTCTTTCACTGTGATAATCCTTGTTTCTAGGGACAGGGAAGGACAGTGAGGGAAATTCTCCTTGTGCTATAGTGTGCTTTAAAAAAAAAAATTTCTAGGGACAGAAAACTATAGGTAGGAAGAGTGTCAGTTTCTTTCACTGTGATAATCCTTGTTTCTAGGGACAGGGAAGGACAGTGAGGGAAATTCTCCTTGTGCTATAGTGTGCTTTAAAAAAAAAAAATTTCTAGGGACAGAAAACTATAGGTAGGAAGAGTGTCAGTTTCTTTCACTGTGATAATCCTTGTTTCTAGGGACAGGGAAGGACAGTGAGGGAAATTCTCCTTGTGCTATAGTGTGCTTTAAAAAAACATTTTTTCTAGGGACAGAAAACTATAGGTAGGAAGAGTGTCAGTTTCTTTCACTGTGATAATCCTTGTTTCTAGGGACAGGGAAGGACAGTGAGGGAAATTCTCCTTGTGCTATAGTGTGCTTTAAAAAAACATTTTTTCTAGGGACAGAAAACTATAGGTAGGAAGAGTGTCAGTTTCTTTCACTGTGATAATCCTTGTTTCTAGGGACAGGGAAGGACAGTGAGGGAAATTCTCCTTGTGCTATAGTGTGCTTTAAAAAAACATTTTTTCTAGGGACAGAAAACTATAGGTAGGAAGAGTGTCAGTTTCTTTCACTGTGATAATCCTTGTTTCTAGGGACAGGGAAGGACAGTGAGGGAAATTCTCCTTGTGCTATAGTGTGCTTTAAAAAAACATTTTTTCTAGGGACAGAAAACTATAGGTAGGAAGAGTGTCAGTTTCTTTCACTGTGATAATCCTTGTTTCTAGGGACAGGGAAGGACAGTGAGGGAAATTCTCCCTGTGCTATAGTGTGCTTTAAAAAAACATTTTTTCTAGGGACAGAAAACTATAGGTAGGAAGAGTGTCAGTTTCTTTCACTGTGATAATCCTTGTTTCTAGGGACAGGGAAGGACAGTGAGGGAAATTCTCCTTGTGCTATAGTGTGCTTTAAAAAAACATTTTTTCTAGGGACAGAAAACTATAGGTAGGAAGAGTGTCAGTTTCTTTCACTGTGATAATCCTTGTTTCTAGGGACAGGGAAGGACAGTGAGGGAAATTCTCCTTGTGCTATAGTGTGCTTTAAAAAAACATTTTTTCTAGGGACAGAAAACTATAGGTAGGAAGAGTGTCAGTTTCTTTCACTGTGATAATCCTTGTTTCTAGGGACAGGGAAGGACAGTGAGGGAAATTCTCCTTGTGCTATAGTGTGCTAAAGCATTCCTCATCAACCATCTTTGAAATCCTTGTTTTTTGGACAGTCAGGGAAATTGTCGTTGTGCCATTCTGTGCAAAAGCAATCATCCTCAACCATATTTAGAAATCCTTAAGTAAAGGGACAGAGAAGGACACCTGAAGGTAGCCCTTATTGCTTTTTTCCCATCTCCCTGCAGGCCATCTATTAGAATGTCTGGAAGGCAAACAAGGAGAGGCAGACAGTCAGGAGGCAATAAAAGAGGGCAAGCAGGCTCTGTGTCTGGGGGCAACAGTGCTGGTCGTGGACGCGGTGCATTGTCATCAGCACATGGCCATGGGACACGCTTGTCCTTCTTTTCGGCAGCTGGACATGTTGAGCCACATCATGCCGAAGACTTGGTAGAGTGGATGACCAAGCCCTCCTCCTCCTCCTCATCCTCTCTCACCCAGGCTCAGGGTACTGGCAAAGCAGCTGCCAAAGCGTCCTCTTCCCTGGTATCAATGTCAGACTCATCATCAGTCACTCCTTCCCTAGACCCACCATGTCCTCCTCCTGAGGAGTCCCCCGAACTGTTTGAGCACAGTGTTGGGTACATGCTCCAGGAGGATGCCCAGCGTTTCGAAGGGTCTGATGATGAAACCCAGCTACAGGAAGGCAGTAGCGTGAGAGCAGACAGAGGGGATGCTCAAGAAGGACACCAATCTGGCAGTCATGTTCCAGCAGCTGCAGCATACTGCCAGATTGGCTCCAGTGATGAGGAGGGAGGGGATGATGAGGTCACTGACTCCACGTGGGTGCCTAATAGGAGAGAGGAGGAGGAGGAGGAGGAGGATGAGGAGGAGACACATCTCCAACGAGGCAGGATGCCCTTTGGTGGCCAGCGTAAGGGCAGTACACCGACGGAATCACACCGCAGAGCTCTGCCTGTGCAGGGCGCTGCCTCTGCCCGTCATTCAAAAAGTTCTTTGGTGTGGGCCTTTTTTGAGGCTAGTGCATCAGATCGCACAGCTGCTGTTTGCAACATATGTCTCAAGCGTATATCGCGTGGCCAAAACATCAGCCGCTTGGGTACCACATGCCTGACCAGACATATGTTGACCTGCCATGCAGCTCGTTGGCAAGCCTACCTCAAAGACCCACACCAAAGAACAAAGCGGACCTCTCCTTGCACCGCATCAGCTGGGATCTCCAACCCCACTATAACTTCAGTCCTCTCTGAAACATGCACTGAGAGGAATGAAGGTGTAGAATTAGGTGTGTCACAGCCAAGTACTTGCGGCCACTCTGCTAGCAGTACACCGACGTCCGATTCTAGCAGGCAAATTTCCCTGCCCCAGCTGCTGGACCGTCGAAAGAAGTTCACTCCCAGCCATCCACATGCCCAGCGGTTGAATGCTAGCTTGGCTAAATTGCTAGCGCTTCAACTGCTGCCTTTTCAGTTGGTAGACTCGGCCCCCTTCCGTGAGTTTGTGCAATGTGCGGTTCCTCAGTGGCAGGTTCCCAAACGCCACTTTTTCTCACGGAAGGCTATTCCGGCTCTCTACCGGCATGTGGAAGGCAATGTCTTGGCCTCGCTGGACAGGGCGGTCAGCGGTAAGGTGCATATTACCGCTGACTCATGGTCCAGCAGGCATGGACAGGGACGTTACCTTTCTTTCACGGCCCATTGGGTCACTCTTTTGGCAGCTGGGAAGGATGCAGGACAAGGTGCAGTAGTGTTGGAGGTTGTTCCACCGCCACGCCTCCAAAATGCTACTGCTGGTTGTGACACACCTCTCTCCTCCACCCCCTCCTCTTCTTCTTCCTCCATGGCCTCTTCCTGTGGTTTGTCCTCGGAACCAGCGGTGCTCCGTAGGCGTTCAAGGGGCTACGCAAGTACGCAGGCAAAAAGATGCCATGCCGTGCTTGCGCTGGTGTGTTTGGGGGACAGAAGCCACACTGGGGCAGAGGTCCTGTCTGCTCTGCAGGGCCAGGCCGAGAGGTGGTTGACGCCACGCCAGCTTAAGCCAGGAATGGTGGTTTGCGACAATGGCACCAACCTCCTCTCCGCCCTCCGACAGGGACAACTGACCCATGTGCCCTGTGTGGCTCACGTCCTTAACCTGGTGGTGCAGCGGTTCTTGGGCAGGTACCCGGGCTTACAGGATGTCCTGAGGCAGGCCAGGAAAGTCTGTGTGCATTTCCGCAGATCTTATAATGCCAGTGCTCGCCTGGCTGAGCTGCAAAAGGAGTTGAACCTGCCCAAGAACCGCCTTATATGTGACATGCCCACCAGGTGGAACTCAAGGTTGGCCATGCTGCAGCGGCTGCACACGCAGCAGAGGGCCATCAATGAGTACCTGTGCGACTACGGCACCAGGACAGGGTCAGGGGAGCTTGGTTTTTTTTCTCCACGCCAGTGGGGCATGATCAGGGATGTATGCACTGTCCTGGCACCATTTGAGGAGGCCACGAGGATGGTGAGCAGTGACAGTGCATGCATCAGTGACACTGTACCTCTTGTCCACCTGTTGGAGCACACGCTGCGTGGAATAATGGACAGGGCACTTGAGGCAGAACAGAGGCAGGAAGAGGAGGACTTCCTTGCCTCTCAAGGCCCCCTTTACCCAGACAGTGTTCCTTCTGTCCCACCCATCGCACAGGAAGAGGAGGAGGAGGAGGAGGAGGAGGAGGAGGAGGATTGTGTCAGCATGGAGGTGGAGGCTGGCACTCGGCATCATCAGCAGCAGTCTTTTAGGGATGATTTACAGTCCCAAGAAACCAGTGGACTTGTACGTGGCTGGGAGGAGGTGGCTGCGGATCATGTCGTCCTTAGTGACCCAGAGGACTCCGGAGCGAATGCCTCAGCAAACCTACGCTGCATGGCCTCCCTGATCCTGCAAAGTCTGCGGAAGGATCCTCGTATTCTTCGGATCAAGGAGAGGGACCATTACTGGCTGGCCACTCTCCTTGATCCACGGTACAAGGGTAAGGTTGCGGACCTTATGTTACCGTTGCAGAGGGAGCAGAGGATGAGACAACTCCGGGAGGCCTTGCAGAAAGGTCTGTGCAACGCGTTCCCAGAGACTGGGAGGTTACAAACTCCTGGTCCTGGACAACGAGTTGCTGAGGCTTCGGCCAGTCAAAGAAGGAGCGGTGGGGAAGGTGGCCGTCTGACCGATGCGTTCAGACAATTCTTTAGTCCGCAGCCCCAAAGTATGATCGGTTCCAGCAACCATCGCCAGCGTCTGATAAACATGGTGCAGGAATATCTAGGGGCAAGGTCAGACTTGGACACCTTCCCCACCGAAAATCCTCTGGCTTACTGGGTCTTGAGGATGGATCACTGGCCAGAGCTTGCACAGTATGCAATTGAGCTACTGGCCTGTCCTGCATCCAGCGTTCTTTCGGAACGCACATTCAGTGCTGCTGGAGGATTTGTCACGGATCACAGGGTGCGCCTGTCCACCGACTCGGTTGATCGACTGACTTTCATCAAGATGAACCAGTCTTGGATCACCACCAGCTACCACACACCTGATGCTGATATAACAGACTAATTGATTTTAACATGTCACATCCCTTCAAGACTGATGCTGATGCTGAGTGCCTGTGCTGTTATGTTGACTGGCTATCCTCCTCCTCCGAGTCCTCAATGATACGATTGATGATGATAGCTTGGAAGATCATTTTTGTTTATGGGTGCCGCCACCAGTGGCTAAGGCCCAATTTTTCAGCCCCTGTTTTACAGGGGCGTGTAATTACAATTTTTTTAGCAATAATTTGCCATAGGGCTCATTGCTGTGCTCCAAGTACAGTATCTGTGAGGGGTTGGAGTGTTGTGGCACCAGTGCCTAAGGCCCAATTTTTCAGCCCCTGTTTAACAGGGGCGTGTCATTACAATTTTTGAAGCAATACTTTGCAACAGGGCTCATTGCTGTGCTCCAAGTACAGTATCTGTGAGGGGTTGTAGTGTTGTGCCACCAGTGCCTAAGGCCCAATTTTTCAGCCCCTGTTCAACAGGGGCATGTAATTACAATTCTTGATCTAATAATTCACAGCAGGGCCCATTCCTGCACCCACCAAGAGTAACTCTGAGGGCTTACAGTGTTGTGGCAACGCCACCGCCACCACCACCACCACCACCACGAAAGGCCCAATTTTTCAGCCCCTGTTCAAAAGGGGCATGTAATTACAATTCTTGATCTAATAATTCACAGCAGGGCCCATTCCTGCACCCACCAAGAGTAACTCTGAGGGCTTACAGTGTTGTGGCAACGCCACCACCACCACCACCACGAAAGGCCCAATTTTTCAGCCCCTGTTCAAAAGGGGCATGTAATTACAATTCTTGATCTAATAATTCACAGCAGGGCCCATTCCTGCACCCACCAAGAGTAACTCTGAGGGCTTACAGTGTTGTGGCAACGCCACCGCCACCACCACCACCACCACCACGAAAGGCCCAATTTTTCAGCCCCTGTTCAAAAGGGGCATGTAATTACAATTCTTGATCTAATAATTCACAGCAGGGCCCATTCCTGCACCCACCAAGAGTAACTCTGAGGGCTTACAGTGTTGTGGCAACGCCACCACCACCACCACCACGAAAGGCCCAATTTTTCAGCCCCTGTTCAAAAGGGGCATGTAATTACAATTCTTGATCTAATAATTCACAGCAGGGCCCATTGCTGCACCCACCAAGAGTAACTGTCAGGGCTTACAGTGTTGTGGCACCAGCACCACCATCAAAGGCCCAATTTTTACTACCACTGTTCAACAATTATATGTAATTAAAATTCCTGATATAATAGTTGACAGCAGGGCGTTCCAGCACCAACCAAGAGTAACTGTGAGTGCTTACAGTGTTGTGCCAACACCAACAACTAAGGGGCCTATTTCTGCAGAGTATATACGGCAGGTCCCTACTTTCAAACATCCAACTTACAAACGACTCCTACTTGCAAACGCAAGAAGACAACAGGAAGTGAGAGGAAATCTACCCCTTGGAAGGAAAATTCTCTCCTGTAAGAATTAATATGGGAGAAAGGTGTCTCCTCTGTACTGATGCTTTATCAGCAATCCTTGTTTCAAGAAAAACACCACATTTCAAAAACAGTTGTCATTGGGACGGAAAGTGAGGTGAAATGTTCTGAACAGGGGCACAGACAGCAAAACAAATGTTACAGGGGTGATAACCCTTACCTATGTTTTCCAAAAAGTTTAAAAATAGATTTTTGGGCTGGAGCTACACTTAAACAATGTACCTGTTCAAAATTACAAACAGATTCTACATAAGAACAAACCTACAGTCCCTGTCTTGTATGCACCGCCTGTATACGGCTGTTCAGAGTATATAGGGCCTTTTTTATTTTATGTGCGGGGTTCCCCTTAATATCCATACAAGACCCAAAGGGGCTGGTAATGGGCTGGGGTAGGGGGGGGGGGTCATGGGGTAGCTATGCCATTTTTCTTAAAGATTTTCATCCATATTACCGGGACCAGACATTACATTAAAGCCGCAAGCAGTTTTAAATGGCTTTTTTTTCCTTTAGAAGTGTCATTTTGTGCAGGGACAGTTCTAAACACGGGAAACACGTGGCACTTCACAGGCAAACTTTAGACACCCCCCAGGTACGATATTTAAAGGAATATTTGACTTTTTTTTTTTCACTTTATGCATCATTAAAATGACTGCTCCCGAAAAACGACCGTTTTTAAAACTTCTTTTTGCATTGATACATGTCCCCTGGTGCACAACCCGGGTTCCCAAACCCTTTTTAGGACAATAACATGCATAATAGTTGTTATAATTAGCACTTTAGAATTCGAACGTTCGCATCCATTGTATTTAATAGGGTTCTAATGTTCGTACGAACTTTCGGTCCGTTCGCGGGTTCTGGTGCGAACCGAACCCGGGGGTGTTCGGCTCATCACTAGTTACAACCAAAAACGCAAATGTATTGGGATTTTATGTGATAGACCAACACAAAGTGACACATAATTGTGAAGTGGAAGGAAAATGATAAATGTTTTTTACAAATAAATATGTGAAAAGTGTGGAGTGCATTTGTATTCAGCCCCCTTTACTCTGATACTGAAACCTGTTAGAGTCTGCAAAAGACTTGAGACTGGGGCGGAGGTTCACCTTCCAGCAGGACAACGACCCTAAACATACAGCCAGAGCTACAAGGGAATGGTTTAGATCAAAGCATATTCATGTGTTAGAATGGCCCAGTCAAAGTCCAGACCTGAATCCAATAGAGAATCTGTGGCAAGACTTGAAAATTGCTCTTCCCAGACGCTCTCCATCCAATCTGACAAAACTTGAGCTATTTTGCAAAGAAGATTGACCAAAAATGTTACTCTCTAGATGTGCAAAGCTGGTAGAGACATCCCCAAAAAGACTTGCAGCTGTAATTTCAGCGAAAGTTGGTTCTACAAAGCCACACTTTTCACATTTTTATTTGTAATTTTTTTTCTAAACCATTTATCATTTTCCTTCCACTTCACAATTATGTGCCACTTTGTGTTGGTCTATCACATAAAATCCCAACAAAATACATTTATGTTTTTGGTTGTAACATGATAAAATGTGGAAAATTTCAAGGGGTGTGAATACTTTCTCAAGGCACTGTATGTCAGCAGACTTTAGAGTCTCCTGTAGTATATCTGCAGCCTCTGAAAGTCTTTTGTATCATTTCAAAATTTCAAGGGGTATGAATACTTTTTCAAGGCACTGAAGCTGGTAAAGGATGCTGAAGCTGTTTTTCAAACCTATCGAATGCTCTTAATGCTAAAAGGCCTGTTTGGCGTGCATGTGTTGGATAAGTACTGGTCCATTTATTAATAAAATACAATCTTTTAGATCTTTAAAGTGGACCTTCAGTAATTTTTTCAACTTTCCATCTATTAAATCTTCTGTCCTTGTTTTAACTTTGGATAGTAAAACTTTTTTTTTTCTACCAGTAAATACCTTATACAGCCCACTTCCTGCTTCTTGTCTGGTAAAAAGCCTAGGCTTATGACATCATACACAGCTCTCTCTCTCTCTCTCCCCCTCTCTCTCTCTCTCTCTAACTTTCGTGAGAGTTTGCCAGGAAGGGAGGAGGGATGAGTCATAAGAGGGCCAATGAGAGTTGCAGGGCTGCAGAGTGTCTGTGTAAATCCAGGAAGTGAACAGGCTGCAGCTTCAGCTGCCCACATATAAAATGGCTGCAGCCAGACTCAGTGAAGAGAGATTTCTGCAGCATATTTGGCAAGTACAGAATCACAGTATGTATAAAATAATATGCAAAGTGGTTGGAGGGAAGCTTACAGAATGGCAAAGATGTTTTTATTACAAATTATGTGAGCAGACTGCAGTTCCTTTTTAAGCACACATACCAATGGTATGACGATTCCATAGTGTAAGACTGAAAAATTACTTTTATTTACAGCTGTTGACGGGATCACACTGCCATAGACAAACATAGACCATGACAGCCCTTTATAAAGCTCCACCCCTTTTGTCAACAACCATACTGCCCAAATACTACTGCTTTAAGTGAAGCCAGAATGAACAGTTGAAGACAGAACAGCAAGCTGCCTGTCATCTATGTAGAGCTACAACTTGGGCTATATAGTCCATCAATCCAGAGCTTGTAGAACAAAATGCCACAGGATACCTGAGCTTCAAAGTGTCCTGTGACTCCTCTCATTTGCCCATTTGGCTTCTCTTTCAGTTCAGTTCTGGTTATCCAAGAATGATGTTCAAACATGACCCCAAGGAAGCGTAATAAGACCCCATTCACACAGGGGCGACTCGTCAGGCGTCTCAGCCACCTGACAAGTCGCGTCCTATTCTGTACAATGGAACCGTTCTAATCGGAGCGACTCAAGTCGCTCCGACTTAGAAAAAGGTTCCTGTACTACTTCAAAACGACTTCAAGGCGACTTCCATTGACTTCTATACAGAAGTCATTTTTGAAGTCACCTTTGAAGTCGTCTTGAAGACGCCCAGCACAGTTGCGGGACAAGTCGTGCCGCCCCTGTGTGAATGGGCTTAAGGTTTTGAAGTTTACTAAAAGAGCCCAACAGTGCGTGTAATCTATTCTGGTAAACAAAATACAGTTTGCGAAGTCCATCCTTATTCAGAGTCGAAAAGAGATTTCAGGCTTTCTAAAAGTGGAGGTGTTTGAAAGTGTGGTTTGAATCCAGATGACATGAGACCACCAGCTGATATACCCCCATAATACTAAAAATATAGGGATTGTGTCTCAATAAATGTAATTTCAATAAGCACCTTTCATTATGTAGCCACTGTGAAATGGTCACGATCACCTTTGATTTTCCCAACAGATCACCAAGAGGACGACGGTGCTTCTGTCAGTGACTGATAAAACAATCTATGGTCAATCCAGTGGATGCCACTTGTTAAAAATACAAAATATATAAATAATCATTTCACAGATAATGATGAAAGGACACAATTATAACCATAACTGTCCTTCGGGAGAATAAAGCTGCAGAAGTGTTGGCTGTTACCCCTGCATATTTCCCATAAACCCACCAGCTGCCAGCCTTCCCCTACAGGCATGGTTCAGGGTCATTGTTCACAGACAAAAGGATTTCCAAATCAGGTCAATATTTCCTGCAAATTTGGATGTGGTTCCATTAGGACTCCAAGCTATGGACCAAGATTGATACTGACACAATAAGTCACTTCTTTTTCTGGTTCCATTGTAATGTCACCCCTCAATTACCCACAAAGACAGTTTTTTTCTGGCTCCTTGGCTGCCACAATAGGCCGTGAGTCCAGTACAAAACTGTTCCGTGGTCCGTCCTTGTGGAAGTGCAAGGTGTTCCGAGCAATCAGTTCTTTTGTCATGAGAAGGAAGACCTCATCAATGTTCCGAGATTCCTTAGCTGAAGTCTCCAAGACAGCAAGCAGGCCAAACTTCTCAGCCAACGTGCAGGCTTCTTCAAACAAGATTTGCCGATTCTCTGTCAGATCTGTCTTATTACCTATAAAGAGATAATGGATAAACCCATATAAACATTTTACCAATAGCATTTGAAAATAGTAAAAAAAAAAAAAGAGACGAGAGGGAAGAAGGAAACTGGAGAGGGAGTAAGGTAAGAAGAATAGAAGAATGGAAGGTAGGGAGAAATTTAGCAGTGAAGGAGGAAAGAAGAAATGTAAAGGAAAAGAGAAAGAGGGGGAGGAAAGAAAAGAAAACAGGAAAAGAAAAAGGAACGAAATCTTGTATACTGCCTTATTACTTCCCCTTGCTATTTTTGTCTCTCTGCCCACTTTACTCTGTGCTTCCGATTAAATATTCAACAAATCCCACTCTACAGAATGACCAAATAAAGTCAACTTACCAATAAGCATCACCATCAGATTTGCTGCTCCATATCTCTCAACTTCATGGATCCAGTGAGGGACAGATTCAAAGGTCTGCCGGCGAGTGATATCATATGCAATGATGGCCCCATGAGCACTTCGATAATAACTCTGGGTGATAGTACGGAATCTCTCCTGGCCAGCTGTGTCCCAGACTTGAACCTGCCATGAATCAATGTAAAGTCAAACTCCATTCAGTAAACTTTATTTTCTAGTTTTGAATAGAATGGGGAAGCATTAGAACATATGCGTCAAACATAAGGCCCATGAGCCAAATCTGGCCCGCTAGGCTTTGTTATGTGGCCCTCACACCCAGTTTTTCAGCTGAAACATGGTGGAACTCTGTTCAGCCACCTCCGGCTCTCACCCTCCGCTCCCACTCTCAACTGTCAATTGTAAATACAGAAACACAGAAGCCTTCTGTTTTTACAAGGGACAGCTTTGCTCAACAGCTCCCGGATCTAACAGATTCCTGCACTCCCTCATGGCAGGGACAGATCTCCAGAGAGAGAGAGAGGATGATCTCCCTGCAAGGAACGCCGCCTACACAGGGAGGTACTAGGGCCGTTTCAGGTAGGAGTTAGATGTGAGGTAGCTTTGGGGGATTTGGGGGTGGGGTTGCACACCCTGCACTCTGTACACATAGTTACAGTGCCTTGAAAAAGTATTCACACCCCTTGAAATTTTTCTCATTTCATCATATTAAAACCAAAAACCTAAATGTATTTTATTGGAATTTTATGTGATAGACCAACACAAAGTGGCACATAATTGTGAAGTAAAAGGAAAATGATAAATGGTTTTTAAAATATTTTACAAATAAATAAATGAAAAGTGTGGTGTGCATTTGTATTCAGCCCCCTTTACTCTGATACCCCTAACTAAAGTCTAGTGGAACCAATTGCCTTCAGATGAGACCAAAATGTAACTTTTTTGGTCTAGTTTTCCGCCCCACATTTGGGGGCCGGAAAACTTATGCCCCGTACACACGATCGGTTTTCCTGTTGGAAAAAGTCTGATGAGAGCTTTTGGTCAGGAATCCCGACCGTGTGTATGTTCCATCAGACTTTTTCCAACAGAAAAACTACTGGAAAAAGATAAAGAGCAGGTTCTCTTTTTTCCCGTCAGGAAAAAAAATGATTGGAATTTCCGATCGTGTGTACAAACCCTTTTCTTCAGCAGGGACAGGGAAGCTGGTCATAGTTGATGGGAAGATGGATGGAGCCAAATACAGGGAAATCTTAGAAGAAAACCTGTTAGAGTCTGAAAAATACTTGAGAATGAGGCGAAGGTTCACCTTCCAGCAGCACAACGAGCCTAAACATGCAGCCAGAGCTACAATAGAATGGTTTAGATCAAAGCATATTCATGTGTTAAGCCCTGTACACACGATCGGTTTTACCGATGAAAACAGTCCGATGGACTTTTTTTCATCGGACAAACTGATCGTGTATGGCCCCCATCTGTCTTTTTTCCATCAGTGTTAAAAAATAGAACATGTTTTAAATTTATCCGATGGAAAAAAAAATTATAGCAAATTACTATCGTCTGTGGGAACTCCATCGGATAAAAAACCCACGCATGCTCAGAATCAAGTCGACGCATGCTCAGAAGCATAGAACTTAATTTTTCTTGGCTCGTCGGAGTGTTTTACTTCACGGCATTTGGGACGATCAGTTTTTTGACTGATGGTGTGTAGGCAAGACTGATGGAAGTCAGCTTCATCGGATTTCCGATGGAAAAATCCATTGGTTTAAAATCCATAGGAAATCCGATCGTGTGTACAGGGCTTTAGAATTGCCCAGTCAAAGTCCAGACCTAAATCCAATTGAGAAAATGTGGAAAGACTTGAAAATTGCTGTTCACAGATGCTCTCTATCCAATCTGACAGAGCTTGAGCTATTTTGCAAAGAAAAATGGGAAAAATGTCACTCTCTAGATGTGCAAAGCTGGTAGAGACATCCCCAAAAAGACTTGCAGCTGTAATTGCAGCGAAAGGAGGTTCTACAAAGTATAGACTCAGAGGGGCTGAATACAAATGCACAGCACACTTTTCTCATATTTATTTGTAAAGAAAATTGAAAACCATTTATCATTTTCCTTCCACTTCACAGTCATGTGCCACTTTGTGTTGGTCTATCACATAAAATCTAAATAAAACACAATTATGTTTTTGGTTGTAACATGAAAACATTTTGAAAATGTCAATGGGTATGAATACTTTTTCAATGCACTGTACAAAGTTAATCTGGTTGAAAAAAAAGTCCATTCAGTTCAACCAACACAGAAAAAAAAAAACACAAAAACACACAAACAAAGAGAAAACATCCATATACACTACTATCCTTTACCAGTTGATCCAGAGGAAGGCAAAAAAAAACAAAGCATGATCCAATTTGCTCCAGCGGGGGGAAAATAATTCCTTCCTGATCCCCCAACAGGTAATCAATATTCTCTGGATCAACTTTAACTATAAAATTTTAGTATCCAGTTATATTATGTGCATAAGCCCCTGAACTTTGCACGTAGCACACCCCTGAGCTATCCATGTAGCGCACCCCTGAACTTTGCACTCTGTACGCAGCGCACCCCAGATACAATCGGCCCTTTGAGGGAAACCATACTGCCGCAATGGAATTGAGCTTGACACCTTTTCCAGGTTTATCTTGCTGTCTTTGTCTTCATTAGGGAGATTTCCTCGCACCTTACTTGTTGACTAATGTAGCCATTGCAGAAGAGAGAAAAAAAAATCTCCCTAATGGCAATAGTCACGCCATGAACAGGAACATTCCAGCACCCCTCCTCTTGCTTTCTAAATATAGTGTTACAACGCCTTTTTTTTTTTTACCTTGACCTTTTTGCCCTCAATGTTTAGTGAGCGCACTGAGAAGTCTACCCCGATTGTGTTTTGGTGTTTGTCGCTGAAGACACCTGACTGAAAGCGTTGCACTACGCACGTCTTTCCAACATTTGAGTCACCAATCAGAATTATTTTGAAGAGGAAATCAAAAGGGTCATCCTCTGGTGGGCTAATTCCAGACATAGTTTGTAATGCTGAGGGCCCCGGATCCACGGGAGCTTCCATCCAGGTCAGAGAAGGTGGGACATGATGCAAATCCCTAGACAAAAAAGAGACAACCGTAAATAAAAAGTGTCTTTCTCCAGAGTACCAGTATTCATATAGCTATCTATATATGGGAACTAAGCTTTAGGCTGGGTTCACACCATTACCGCATGCGGCTCCCAGCAGGGGTCCGGTGCGTTCTTGTTCACCATTTCAGGTCCGATTTCAGCCCAAATTTTTGATTGAATTTGGACCTGAAACGGACCAAAAGACGCACAAGGCTCCTGTGCAGATTCGAACCGGAGCCGCAGCGGAGATATGTGAACCGGCTCCATAGAGAGCCCGCCAAAATCTCCTGCAATTGTGAATTGGATGCTGAGAACCCACATTAAATTCGCAATGGTGGGAAGCCAGCCTAAAGCCTCGTACACACGGTCGGACTTCCATCGGACTTTTCCGTGGATTTTTGTCCGAACGGAGTTGGCCGGGCACACCCATAGCATACACACCACGGGACTTTTCTGCAAACTTTCCCAAAACTTTTTCCAACATCACGTGGCTTTTCTGCTCTTTACTGCCACCCTTTGGTCAACTTCTGCTATTGTTGGTTGATTTTAACATTATTTGTTTTGTCCATCGGACAAAAGTCCGATGGTTTTCTGTACACACGGTCAGACTTTGCTCCATCTGACTTTTGTTGGCCAAAAGTTTGTCCGTTTGCAGACCGAACTTTTGTTCCGATGAAAACCAAAAAAGTTTGTCCGATGGAGCGTACACACGGTCAGATTTTTTGTCAAACTTGCTCAAAATGAAGTTTGTTGGCAAAAAGTCAGACCGTGTGTACGGGGCTTTAAAGTAGTATTACACTCTCAGCGGTTTTTAATCTAACACATTGAGCACAATAAAATAAACATTCCCTAGTAAACTGAGTTCTTACAAAAGCACTTAATACTGTACAACTTTTTATTGTGCTGCTTCCCTGAACTTCTAGTACTCACAGGAAAGAATTACCAGTGGACAGTACGGTCTGGAGCCAGTCTGATAGTTTGGAGAGGGGGGGGGAGATGGAGGAGCAGGGGTGTGTTTTGCCATCCAAGGCTACGGGGCTGTGTGTTTCTAATGATGCACACAGCATAGGGAAACAACTCTACTCCATGCATGCAAGAGTGGCTCCATAGAACAGAGCAAGAAAAAGCTAAGGCAGCTTGAAAAAGCTCAGTGCAGCTTTTTTTTTTTACTGAGCTAAAATACAGCCCATTAATTGTAATGTGCCAATGCACACAGGCGCCGTGCATTTTTCAGTAAAAAATAAATAAATAGAAAAATCTGCATTTTGGGTCGGTAATTTATGCCCAATGCACGCAAATGTGCACAAATACGCCCAAGTGCGCGCAAATGTCCATCTGCATATTGTACAGAACAAGAACGTGAGAATATTTGCGCAAATGCATATGTACAAGAAAATATGCACAAATACTTACAAAAAAACGCCTGAAAATACGGCTGAAAAAATAGATGCTCAAACAGAAGTATCATGTGCAAGAGGCCTAAAAGTGGAAACCTGGGGCAACAGTCATGGTACCAGCTTAAACTGGAACATAAGCAAGCAGGAATACGCTGCATAATCAGTAAGTGATTAAATCCCCTTCTGAACGTGTTTTAAAGTGTCTGTCCTCCCATTGGTGACATTTCAGTAGTAGTGCAAGTTTTTGCCTTTTTTTTTCACCTCCCTCCTGAAAATGAGGGTATTTTGTTAGTTTCATTATAAAAAAAAAAAAAAAAAAAAAAGAAGAAACATCTTTATTCATGGTGCCAGTGGCCCCCTTTGGCTTTTCCTTTAGTATAATTACAGAGTGCACTCCAGGGAGGGAAACTTAAAGCAGAGCTCCACCTAAAAGTGGAAGCTCTGATTTGTCCCCCCCCCCCCCCTTCCACTACTACATTTGGCACTTTTTGGGCGGGGAGCGGATACATGGTTTTGACAGATAC